>CM051836.1:66836517-68086517 GCA_028451465.1 Erethizon dorsatum | reverse complement strand
CACATGTGGAATCTGAATCCATCCCCTGAAAAGTGCAGAAAGCCCCCCAAAGTGCTTTCAGTGTTTGTTAAGATCAAACTTCAGATTACAAGAGCATGGAGTTTCTGACTGTAGCCATCTCTACTTTCCCAAGGTAAAAACTTCAGATTACAAGAGCATGGAGTTTCTGACTGTAGCCATCCTACTCTCTGATGACCAAGATCACTCAAAGCATCCTTGGCAGTTTCAGTGTAAAAAGTAATCTCACTGGCCAGACATGGTAGCACACACTTGTAATCCTGGCACTCAAGAGGCTGAGGCAGGAGGATGGCTTTGAGTTGCAGGCCAGCCTGGGCTACGTAGTGAGTTCAAAACCAGCCAACTAAAACAAACTAACTAATTAACTTACTAACTGGAACTCACAATACAATCTATTCCCTGGATGGTGAGTGACTGATACCTTGGCTCTCCCTGCTCATCCTAGTGCCAACCTTCAGTTATTTGCAAGCAAAAGCAGCCAGGAGGGGGCCTGGCTTGGCCCCTCCCCTGCCTACTCTGCATCTCAAGTCTTCATGTTCAGTTCTGCATGCACTCTCCCCAACTACTGGCCACCACCACAAATCAAAATTTGCTGTCCCCTTTTCTTCATTATCTGCCACAGTTTTGCACTGCCTATGTGCTGGGCGCTGTGCTAAGCCAGATCAAGGATCTGGTTTTAATTCCCCCAACAAACAAGCAAGGTAGGACTTGTGAAACCCATTCCCAATAAAGGAGACAGAGACTCATAGAGATTGTCTTCTTAAAAGGCTTCTGAGAAGTAGTCTGAGACTTAAACCTTGGTCCCCATTGTTCCATTGTCTTGAAATAAGAGCTACTTCCACTAGGGGATCAGAAATCTCTGTTCTTCCTTCACCATCAGATAACAGTTACTAGAGGTCCACAAAGCATGGCCACCTCAGTGATTTAAAATCTACTTCCTCCTCTGTGCGATATACCAGGTCTTACATTCTAACCTTTCTACAATAACCCATGTGTTTATTTATCCCTCTTTCAAAGCCATCATTGAATCAATCGCATCTTTTACAATCTGTACAGAAAGATTACTCAGGAAACAAGCCCACTGGGACATAATCTGCCTGATCCAGCAGATCTAAAGATACGCTAAGTCAATAGGAGGAGGCCACCTGGTCTGCCGGACTCCGAGAGCAGAGGCAAGAGCGAGTAATCAGGCTCTGAAACAAAGGTGGCTGAAGAGAAAAAGAACAGCATCTGGAGAAGGAATGATCCTCCTTTGGAAGCCCCAGAAAGGCAGAGCAGGTGTAAGCGGACAGCGCCTATCAGAGCCCAGACCAGCAGGGCACTGGCTGAGGTCAGGCTCAAGACCAGGCCATTCTGCTGTGACACAGACAGGGGCCACTTGCACCAGGCTAAGAAGCTGGCGGCTGTTGAACTGTAGGTCCCTTCTCCTCGGGTTCTAATTCTGTGATCAGTCAGAATTCTGAGGCTCCCTGCCCACCTACCTGAGGCTGCAGTTAGGGAGGGAAGCTGCTCATTTCCCACCTTATTTTCAAGCATCAATCAAAGACAGAGGTCAGACCTGCTCTAAGGCATTGCTGTGTAAATGTTCACCAGCTCTTCTGCCTCCAGCCCTAAAGTGGGGTCACTTCTCATACTGATAAAAGCTAGGAGCCAGCCAGGCATGGTGGTACTTGCCTGTAATCTCAGCACTAGGGAGGCTGAGGCAGGAGGATTGCTGTGAGTTTGAGGACAGTCTGGGCTACATAGGCGAGTTCAAGGCCAGCCTGTACGAACAGCAAGACCCTGTCTCAATATAAAACAAAACAAAACAAAACAAAACAACCCAAAAAAACCACAAAAGCTAGCAGCCACGGCACTGCAACAGTACTTGAAAATCAGACTCTCACACCTTAATCTGGACCTCCAGTGTCAGCACCTCCAAAGGGGAGTCTAGAAATCTCCCATTTCCACAGTGCCCCAGTCATTTTAACCAGCAGGAAGCTTGGCCTCCACAGGTCTCGGAAGATTCATTAGCCTGTTTCGGGTTAAGGACCCATAGGAGGCAATGTATTCAATGCAATGCTATACATCAAAGATTTGGGGTTTAAAAGGAAAAAGCTGAGGGACAGTAGCACAACAGCTTTTATTATTAAACTAAGGGCCCATTTTCATCACTCCTTTGCCCCCAAAACCTACCAAGTAAAGACACTTAACTCCTGCCCCACTGAAATCCCACAGGCAATAACATTTGGAAGATCAGATAATGTCAAGCAGTGTAAGCTAAACTGGGTGTGGCAGTGCCTTCTATAATCCTAGCACTTGGGAGGCTGAGGCAGGAAGATCACCATGAGTTTGAGGCCAGCCTGGGCTACATAGTGAGACCCTGTCTTGAGAAAACAAAAAAAGTAGCCTGAACTAAGGCTAATACTCTGAAATGCCAACCCAATCCTTAGCCCTGTGACTTAAAGTATCCAAATGTCACTGGATACTTTTTTCAAAAGCCTCGCCTTCTTTCCGGGTCAAAGCCTACAGTCATTTTTATGTGCAAGATACACTGCTCTTTGCAGTAACAAAACATTTCCTTCCCATCTATTGCTATTACTTCCCAGAAACTAACCTTGTTTCACTGACTATAAAATTTATGGGGCTGCTCAGAAATATCACTGTTAGAAGGAACAACAGCGATGAACGATTTGTGGAAAGGGGCAAGCGTTGTGCTTGGGGAGGGTGATGTTTCAAATGCCTTATCCCAAAAGAGTCGGGTCGGAGTGAACCGGCTTTTTAAGCTATACCGGAGGCTCGGCAGAGCACTTACTTGCCTTGCATGTGCGAGTCCGTGGGTTTGATCCACAACACCACAAAAAGAAATAAAATTACCCCCAAATGACTAGATTTGTGTGTTATATTAGACTGGCATCTTCTTAGCCCTTGGTAAAACCAGAAGTATTATTTTAGTGTGACTGATGACCTCTTGCTCAACTAGTCATTCAGCTAGACTGACTCCATACGCATCTATAAACCCTACACAGCAGTTGAGCAATAAACACATCTGTGATCTGTGGTGCTTTTCTTTCCTTGTCTTCTCCTTTTTAAAATCATTAAGTAACTGCAAATTACGGCTTCCCAGACCTTGTGATCATGCTGTAATTATACTGCAGAGTCACCCACAGGCCAAATTCTTAGACTCCTGATCTCTAAGAAGAGTAAAATACCTTAGATACCTGCTGTCTGATCTAGATAAGAAAACAGATGCAGAAGGGCAGACAACTTGCCCAAGGTCGCACAACAGGTCCATGATCAGCTGGGGACCCCAAGAGCACCCCTGCCCCCCAGAAACGGTGGTCCTCAGAGAAGGTGATGTCCCATAAGAGCCACTCCCCTGGGTCCCAAGCTCCTGTCTAACACACGCTTCGGACTTGCTTCATCCAGAGCGGTCAAAGACATCCTCCCGGTTTGACTGTGTCACCAAGGCCACTTCTTGAAATTAAAACAAAAGAATAACAGAACTACAGTGGCATGTCCCCCAAGCACAACCTTCAGGAGAGCACACTGAAGGGTGACTGCCGAAAGTATTTGACAGTTATGAAAACACACAAAGTGTCGAGGCCCACAGCTGGACCACAGCCTCTGCGTTCCCATGACATGGGACCAAGTGACTCAGCTCTGGTAGAGAGCAGGTGGTGGGCGCCATCTTGGTGGAGGTGGGCCTGGCTGACTGGGATGGGGGCCCGGGCAAGCTTGGCCATGTTGAAAAGGCAAAGCCGCTGTCCATCTGCATCTCCAGCTGAGTCTGTGGAGATGAGCCGCCCTGCCGGTCTGCACACACATCCAGGATTGGTCCCTAAACAACACAGACATATTTATTGGCTAAACCAATGACATCTGGAGATCTACATGTTATTGTCCCCCTACCTCTCAAGAGGAATACACAAGGAATCTCTGACAGGGAAAGTACGCATAGCTTTAAAGTAAGAGAAGTAGGCAGAGGTGGTGGCACACTCAGGAGGCTGAGGCAGGAAGATCACAGCAAGTTCCAGGTCAACCTGGGCTACATAGTAAGTTCAAGGCCAGCCTGAACTACATAGAAAAACCCTGCCCCCCCAAAAAACAACAAAAAAACAAACAAACAAAAAACTGAAGTGAGAGAAATAAACAGCACAGGTAACATCTGTTGGTTTACCACGCAGAACAACAGAAGGCATCAACATGATTTGAGGAAGTCTAAAACATAGTAGGCTAATTTAGTTTCCTTCCGGAATAAAAGAAACCTCTTTGTTGCTTTGTTTGTTTGTTTTTTGGTTTTGAGACAGGGTCTTGCTCTGTAATCCAGGCTGGCCTGGAACTTGTGGTCATCTTCCTGCCTCCCTTTCTTGCTTTTATAAAATTTCAACTTCTTTTTGAAACACAGAATGCCTTTTCCAAAGAATGTTAGAAATGATATCCAGGACCCCGTGTCCTAGCAATTTTTGCCCAAGGACAGTGGAAAGGATTCTGAGAGCAGAAGCGTGGGGCTCTGAGGCCTAAGGCGCCTCGGAGAGGGGTGGGGGTGGGCAGCGCTCCTAAGGCCCCAGGGGCTGAAGCTCCCAGAGGAGCAGACTGGGGAGGAGTGGGAGAGGACTGGGGAGCTGCTGAGGAAAACCCCTGCGGGCACCTCAGTCTGGGGGAGAACTCACATTCTTCACTCTGCGTGTTGACAAGGGAAGCAGCGTGCTTTTTACTTGATCCCAAGTGGTGCTTTCCTTCCTGAGGTGTGGAGCTATTTTTTCCTTCATCCTGAATGCACCATGCATGGTACTAAGGGCTAAGACCAGTGCCTGGCCCCTGAGGACCCTCCACCTCCATGACCTCTCCTATTCACTCCCAGCACCAGGAACTGAGCATTAGCCCCACTTCCTGAGAACAGAGGGGTCCAGCAGAGTTACTCAAGTGAGTGCACCTCCAAGAAGAGACCAGTCGGGCTTGTATTCTAGACATCATTTGTTGAGCACCTACTATCTACTTGTTACCATGCCCTCTCTAACCCCGTCATTTAATGTTCACCACACTGCTTTGATGGAGGCTGTGATTGCACCCATTCTTCAGAGGAAACCACCAGCCGCATACCTGGCCCCAGGCCACATCCAGCTAAGCCTGCAGGAAGCCAGCAGATCCTGCTCTTGTAGGCACAGCGCTATGCTGCGCTGACCCAGGATTCACAAAGGCATCAGAGGCAGGCTTGCTGGGTAACTCGTACGGGCCTACTGACAGCGCATACAGGAAAGGTTACAGGAGCTGAGCGTGCCGGCCTGCACCTGGGGTCTCGGACAACTGGGAGACTACGGAGGGCACATTCTGGAGCCGAGGAGTTCCAGAGCAGCCTGGGGAAGGTAGCAAGACGGCCTCTCCAAAGGAGGAGGAGAAGGAGGGGAAGGAGGAAGAAGAGGAAGAAAAAGATTACAACTCAGTGTCCATAAAAACCAAAACACCAAAGAAAGGTGCCAGGGTTGAGGAGCATAGTTGTAATCCCTGCTATAGGGGAGGCTGAGGCAGAAGGATCCCAAGTTCGAGCCCAGTGTGGGCCCGATGAATGCTGTCATTATGTATATCAAAAATATACCAGTAAAATTAATTTTTCAAAAAAGAGCAATAAAAATTATTTTTCTGGTGTTGGGGATTGAAGCCAGAGCTTTGCCAATGCTAGGCAAGATTTGAACAGTGGGCTATATCCCCAGCCCCAGAAATGATAAGTTTAAGTCAATATTGACTATACGAAACAATCATGATGTTTCATGCAGTCTTTAATATAAACAAAGACCTAATGAATTTAAAATGCACATATAAAGAGTATGAAAATATCTCAGGGGCCGGTGAGACGGCTCAGCAGCTTAAGCGCCTGCCTTGCAAGCGCGAAGGCCCGAGTTCGACTCCCGGATCCCACATACGAAAAAGGGGCCGGTGATATCGCTCAGCGGCACGGGTGCCTGTTGGCGCATGAGGTCCTGAGGTCGTCCCCCCGGTACCCACAAAAAAAAAAAAAAAGAAAATATCTCAGAAGAATGGCACATAAGTCACAAAGTAGGTAAATGGACTTAAAAACAGTCTAGGGCCTTTGAAATGTGTGTCAAGAGGGTAAAGTAACAATACCGGACCTTAATAATGAATGTAACTTATGGGGTAAAAGCTAAAAATGTTTTTAATATTTACTATTAGTTTTTCTTGAGATAAGGTCTTGCCATTAGCCCAGGCTGGCCTCAAACTTGTGGTGATCCTTCTGCCTCAGCCTCCCAAGTACTGGGATTACGGGCACCACCATGGCCCACATAAGAATGTTTTTTAAAAAGACTTCCAGCTGCTGTGATGGCATATGTCTGTAATCTCAGCACTCGTGAGGCTAAGGCAGAAGAATCATGAATTTAATGAAGGCCAACTTGGTCTATATAGTGAGTTCAAGGCCAACCTGTACTACATAGCAAGACCATGTTTCAAAACACAAAAACAAAACAAAAACAAACAAACAAAAGACTTCCAAACTAATAGAAGGAGAAATGGGATGATAAAATATAGACCCCTATATATAAAAATCGAACACTGGGGGCCGGTGAGATGGCTCAGCGGCTTAAGCGCCTGCCTTGCAAGCGCGATGGCCCGAGTTCGACTCCCAGATCCCACATACGAAAAAGGGGCCGGTGATATCGCTCGGCGGCACGGGCGCCTGCTGGCGCGCGAGGTCCTGAGGTCGACCCCCGGTACCCACAAAAAAAAAAAAAAAAAAAATCGAACACCGGTACGTGAATAGTCAAATCAACAGAAAGAAAAGCCCATAAATATATCCACACGCATACAGGAACTTAGTAAATAGTGAAAGGGTAGCGCACACCAGGAGAAACAACAGGGACTGAATACGTGATGTCGAGACTCTAGGAGAAACATTGGCTCTATACCTCATATCTCATAGCAGAGTAAGTCCTGAATAGATCAAATATTCAAATGTGCCAAATTAGATGAAAGTGCTACAAGAAAACATGAGGGAATTCTTTTATAACCTTGAAATGAGACCTTTCTATTCTGACCTATAATCCAAAAGCCACAATAAAAGACTGGCTAATTCAACTACATACAAAGTTTTTTAAAGCCACAAGTAAAATCAAAAGACTAATGACAGAGGGAAATAGCCACAGTTCATACCACAAAGAGCTGATTTCTGATATATGCAAAACGCTTGAACAAGTCCATGAGAAAATGATCAACAAACCAATATGGGCATTAGACACAGTGGACAAAGAAAAGTACAAATAAGCTTCACCTTTATGACAACACGCAAACTCAAATTACAGTGAAACACAATTTTCCACCTGTTAGATCGGCAAATATCTTGAAGTTTGATAAGAGACTATGTTCCCAAGGCTATGGTCAAATGGGGGTCTCAGATATTTCTGATAGGAGTGGATATTGGCAAAATTGCAGTGGAGGGAGTTTGGCAATATCTAGTGTAATGATCTCTCTCTCTCTCTCTCTCTCTTTCTTTTGGTACTGGAGATCAAACCCAGAGACACTCTACTATTTAACTTCTAATATTATTTAACTACTATTTAACTACTAATAGTACTATTTAACTACTATTTAACTTCCCAGCCCTTTTTATTTTTTATTTTGTGATAGGTTGTCACTAAGTTGTCCAGGTGGGATTTGAACTTGTGATCCTCCTGCCTCAGCCCCCTTCAGTGCTGGGACATGTATGACCTTTAATCTAGAAATCATCCTTTGGGGCACTCATCTCACAGATATGTTCTATCCTTGTGAAATGACATGTGTACACATTAACTCATTATAGTATTGTTTGTAACAGCGAAAGACTAGACGCTAATCAAATGTCTTATCAAGGGGGCAAACTGAATAAATGAGTACACATCCATGTGACGAGGAAAAAAGGTAAGGTGAAAGCTTTCAATGTGTTCTTACTGAAAGATCTCAAGATATATTATTAAATGAAGAAAAATGAGTTGCAAAACAATTCACCTAATAGTCTACCTTTTGTGGAAAGGGGGAGTAGAAACTATAAGTACATTTGTTTGCATGGCACAAAGAAATTCTAGGAACACAAATTAGCAACTAAGGACAGCCAGTACTTGTACCTAGTTTATTTAAATAAAACAACTTTATAATGAAAAAGTGCCATGTCTTCATCATTATGCATTGTTTAGTTTTCCTATGAGATTTCTATTCATGTGAAAACACAATACAGGTTGGGTAACCCTCATCTATAATGCCTGGGACGAGAAGTGTTTCAGATATTGGAATTCTACAGCTGGCTGTAGCTCTGTAGTAGACCATTTACCCAGCGTGCTCGAGTCTCTGGGTTCGACCTCCAGGATGGCAAAAGCAGAAAAGATTTCTGATTTTTTTTGGATTCTGAAATATTTTCATATACAGAATGAGATGTCCTGGGACTGGAACCCAAGCCAAAACACAAAATTCATTCGTTTTATATATATTTGTTTCATATATACCTTATACACAAAGGTTGAAGGTAACTACATACAATATTTTTAACAATTCTGTACATGAGATAGTTTCACAGTGAGCAATTTTCTTATAGTGTTACATCAGCCCTGAAAAATTTTGGGATTTTGGAATATTTTGGATATCAGATTTTTTAGATTAGGAAAGCTCAATCTGTATGTTAAAAATCACCACAAAAGGGCCGGTGAGACAGCTCAGCAGCTTAAGCGCCTGCCTTGCAAGCGCGAAGGCCCGAGTTCGACTCCCGGAACCCACACACGAAAAAGGGGCCGGTGATATCGCTCAGCGGCAAGGGTGCCTGTTGGCACGTGAGGTCCTGAGGTCGTCCCCCTGGTACCCACAAAAAAAAAAAAATCACCACAAAATTGTGAAAGTGTTTTCTATCCCTATGAGAACTGAACAGGAGAAAAGTTAATCAGGTAAGCATATAGTACCTTTTTTTTTTTGGTCTTTTTGAGATAGATTCCATTATGCAGTTCAGGCTGGCCTTGAACTCACTTTATAGCCCAGGCTGGCCTCAAACTCAAAGCAATCCTCCTGCCTCAGCCTCCTGAGTGCTGGGATTATAGGCACATGCCACCACACCTGGCTACATGTATTTTTTTAAAGACATACAATTCCAAAAGCAGCTACCTACCTCTGGGTAGTGGATTATAGACCATTTTTATTTTCTCCTTCATGTTCTGTTTCTTCTGACAGCCTATGTTACTTTTATGTTTAAATTAAAAGTTGTTCTAATACTCAGGAGGCTATGGCAGGAGGATTGCTGCAAGTTAGAGGCCAGCCTGGACTGCATAGTGAAACCCTGTCTCAAAAAGACAAAAAAAAATTGTTCTAATAAAGTCATTGGGGCCAATAATTGTCTTCAGGGGTTTAGAAAAGGAAGAAAGTTTGACTTTGAAGGTAATTAAAAGTTGGAACCATTGTACATGCCTGTAATTCCAGCTACTGGGGAAGCCGAGGCAACAGGGTCTCAAGTTTGTGTCCAGCCTGGGAAAATCAGCCAGACTTTTTAAAAAAAGAGCTGGTGATATAGCCCAGCATTCCCTGGGTTCAATCCCCAGTCTCTCTCTCTCTCTCTCTCTCTCACACACACACACACACACACACACGCAGAGAATAAATCACTGAGAAAAACAGTTGGACTTTCCACTTCTACAAAACCTTATTAAAATAGCATTAGACATCTTTGGTTTAAAATTTTAATTTGTTAAAGGGTAAATGGTAGACCAGATGACCTTCTGACACAAAGTGGTCACAGCAACTGAAGAGCAGAGTTTAGAGTATTCTTCTTCTAAATAATAAATGTGGTGATTACACAAGGTGGAAGAATCCAGACTGTGAAATGATCTTCACTTCTGTAGCCTCACCACGGCTCTGGGATACTAGAGATTAAAAATATTCCCCCAAGTGTGTAAGAAAGTCCTCCAAATTTTTTTATATTATTTCAGAAATAGCTTGGCCACGGGCAGCCCCAGGAGAGGAAACACGCTTTCTAGTAAGATCAAATTTAATTATGGTTTTTCTAAGAAATGAGACTTTTATGTGGTTGCCTCCAGTGAACCCCAGGGAACACCCTAATGAGACAAACTGAGAAGCTAAGGGAGGAAAGAATTTCCATCTTCTAAAAACACTCAGTGGAATGACTCTTTCCAGGGTAAGAGACAAACTGCGTGCTGTAGGCATGTTTCAGAATTTCACAAGTAAGCACAAGATTGCAGACAACAGCAGGGAAGAAGAAAGGGCACGGCAGTTATCAAAATATTAAAAGGGACAAGATTAGAAGGAAAGAATAAAACGTTAGTGAAATGCGTTACTAAGATCATCAGTTGGTCATTTCCCTAAAACATGGAGGTGCTGCAGACCCGAGGGAGATTTTTCAACTGGAACTCTTTGGGACACCGAGAAGTCACAGGACAATCCCTGAAGACACTTTTGGTGACGGGTGTCAATGGCATGTTGTGGGGAGAGGCCAGGATGCTGCTAAACATCCTACAATCCCCAGGATGGCCCCACACAGCTATCCAAAATACCAACTGTCAGAGAAACCATGACCTCAAGGGACACTGGCCACACAGAAACACTCAACAAACACATTCACAGCGGGAAAGGTTTATTGCCACTACCTACAAGGAAATACCGCCGGACAGCTGTCTGTAAAAAGGGTCACCAAGGTACCCCATCTTTAATGGCTTCGTCCTTAAAGCCCCTCAAAGCACTCTGATCAGAGCTGCTCTGTGCCAGGGTGACCAGGCCATCTGTGCCAGGTTTTAGCACCAAAAGGCGAAGGAAACCACTGTTGGCCAAGAACACTTGGACACTGGTCATGTGGAATTTTTCTCATCGGAAGAAAAACTCTGGTTCCTTCTGAGCTTGTGCTCACACAGGACCAAGCCCTGGGGCCTGGCTTGAGGAGGGAAATCCCAGCTTGGCTCTCAGTGGCCCTGCTAAAGGGAAGACAGGTGGGTGGCGTCCGGCAGCGGTGCCAGTGGGCGAGGCTCACTAGGGATAGGAGCCCTGGCCGCAGAGCAGGCTCAGAAGCAAGGCTGCAGTCAGCACCCTGGGGCCCTTTGCTGAGCTCCTCCTGGGGGGCACCCCGGGTGGCAGGATGCATTCCTGCTGCGAGGGGCCTGCCTTGCTTTCCTGATCGGTCCAGATTACACTCTTGGCCTGCTTGTTTTCTTTATCTCCCTCCCTCCCTCCCTCCCTCTCTCTCTCTGTCTCTCTCTCTCTGTTTGTGCTACTAGGGACCTGAACTCAGGGCCTTCACACTGAGCTACATTCCCAGCCCATTTTTATTTTTAATTTTGAGGCAGGTTCTTGCTAAATTGCTAAGTTGCCCAGCTAGCCTTGAACTTGCAATCCTTCTGCCTCAGCTTCCCAGAAGGCTCAGACAGGCCCCACGCCAGCTCAGCCTATTTATAAAGGTGAATCATTCTAACCACTATCTCTTCTCTGATCAGCCAACAAAATATGTATGAAAGCATTTCATAAACTGCGAAATACCAAACAAACATTATCATATTAACATCACAATGAGAAATTGTTTGTCTTTGAAGTTAGTAATCAACTTTCTTTTTTAACCTCTGTGATTGTTATGTGACAGGCACTGTTATAAATACTCTGCATGTTTTATCTCCTACAACACTGACAAAAATCCTATTAAGTATCATCGTGAGAAACTGAGGTAGGCTGCCAATAAATAACATTCCTAGGGTCGCAGAGCTGGTGGAGCTGGGAGATTAGATTCAGAGTCTGGCTCCAAAGTCCGCCCTGGATGCTACCTGTGACTCAGGCCAGGAGAAAAATGAAGGCTGCTTCATTAAAGGGCCCCTGGAGGTCATGAATCATTAACTTTCTGCCCACCCTACGCCCGCGGTGGCCCGAGGGTCACGTGGTTCAAAGGCACCCTGAGTGAGTCACCCCGACACATGACTGTGCCGTTCCTTAGGGTTTGCTTCCTGAAACAGCCTCCCTGGGGCGCTGGGCCAAGGGCAGGCCGGGCACCAGTTTCGGTTCTGGGAAGGAGGCTCAGCCCCAGCCTGCCCATCACTGTGCCCACACCCCAGCCTCCGAGCGCGAGGGAGGCCAAGGCGGCCGCGGGACTTCCGCAAGCCGGGCAGGGCCTGCTCCCCAGCGTCCACACCCGCGCGGGGGTCCACACACGCAGCCTGAGGCGGCCAATGTGAGCAAACACAGAGCCTCCCCTCTGTGGTCTGCGCCTCCTTTCCAGTCCCCAGCTTTCAAAACCAGTGTGCCCCTCCCTGACCCTCCCAGGTATGCCGTACCCTAAGAAAAAGGCCTGGGATAACTTATGGTTAAAGAAACAGGAATGCAGCCAAACAAGAAACCAAAAGCCCCCAATCTCTGCCGGCCTTATCACAGTTTCAAACTCTCAGTTTTGTTTTGAGTTTTTCCTCCTTCAGCACAAACCTCATGATTAGATAGATGTGGCACCACTGTTACTCCCTGGTAAAGAAACCCACACCGATACAGGATTTTCTCCCCAGCACTTCATAGGTGTTTGCCAAACAAATTAGCGTCCCCCTGCTTCCATTTTCTACTTCTGTTCTTTGATTTTCTTTCCATGCCCTGACCTGTGTCACAATCCACTTAAGTCCTACTGTTCTTCCATCTGAACACTGACTTGGGGGCCTTCTCTATCCATCACTCCCTCTTCCGGTTCTCAGCACCTGGAAGTACTCAGCATCTGGAGGTGCTCTGTCACTTGGAGCAACAAGAGGACAAGTGACGTGAGTCCTCTATGCCTCAGTTCCTCCACTGCGCACGGTGCTGTGATCGGACTTGCTGAGCCTGGCAGATACAACACAACCGAGTGCTTGGCACAGTGCCCGGTGTGACAGGTGCTCAATGCATAATGCTAACGAGACAAAAACCCAAATTAGATGGGATCTACTGTTCAGCTCCCCTACGTAGGAAAAATTCTGTGTATAACTTATGACAGCAATTTATTTAAAAATGATAAAGAATAAGATCTGGTAGGCTAGGAGTGTAGTGGAACACTTACCTAGCATGCGTGAGGCCCTGGCTTCCACCCCCCACAACAACAAATAATAAGACTGCAAAAAAAAACCAAAAACCCCCACAACAACAAATAATAAGATCCGAGTTACAGGGGAACCAGGTTACCTCACTCTGGGAGGAGACCTGTGGGAAATTCACCCACCCAGATGAAGGTCATTCCAGCCAGAGCATCGATTGCCCCAGGCCCAGGGCTGACCCCATACTCATAGAGCTCCAGGAAACCTCTGCTGCATTCTCTCTTTGCTGCCTTCTTACCAGGGATCCTGGAGTTGCTCTATTGGGAAAGTGGCCTTGAGGGTAATTACTGATCAGAAATATATACCACTTTCTCCCAAACTGATCATTACTATATGGAAGATTTTACACAAAAGTCCATCTTTTTTGAATCTACAAATGCTTTTAGATTATTCCCAAATCTTAATTCCATCTAAACTCCAACATGTCATATATCACAGACCTCACCCATAGGAAACATTTCTCCAATTGAATTTAGTTTAGTTAACAAAGTCAAATAATTCCAACTTATGGATATTTCCTAAATTTGTTTCCTTACACTTTTAAAAAATAATCTTAGAGCCAGGCATGGTGGTGCATGCCTGTAATTCCAGCATTCTGGGAGGCTGAGGCAAGAGGATCACAAGTTCAAGCCTATCCTAGGCAATTTAGCAATTTAGCAAAATTCCGCCCCCAAATAATTTTTAGAAAGGACTGGTGATGTAGCTCAGTGCAAGAGCCCAGGGTTTAATTCCCAGTAGCACAACAAACAAACAATAAATTAAAATCCAAGTGATTTACCATTGTGCTGGAATCTTTTCCTCTTCATTTTTCTCCTCCAAGTTTCTATTCCCTTCTCTTTGTGAAAGATAATCAAACTGAATAGCAAATGAGTCTAGTTTTCTCATTGGGATGAAAATATCCAAACTCTATCGTCTTCCTAGCTTCAGGGATCCAAAACTTCTCAGGACATTACAAGGACAACCTTGTGGACAGCAGAGCAAGACTCTCAGCACACAGCAAGGTTAGATAATTAGGAGAGAAGCTGAAGAGGAAGGAGGCCTGGTGACCATGAGCACGGTGCCTGCAGGTCTACAAGCCAGAGGGAGAAAGGACTTGGGAATTCTGGTAGCCAGCAACACCAACCAGTCAGCTGACTGTGAGCTGTGTCCCCTGGCATTCTCCAGCGAAGGAATGGTCCCCTCTGTCCCTCTCCACACCTCCCACAGTTGGGCAAAGCAAGAAGATGGTTTGTGAGCATTCTCCGTCCTGCATTCCTGGCAGACCAGCTCCATAGCGCCAGTCTCCACCTGCTGCAGGATTCGAGTGAGGGTCCTCACCTGTGCCAGGAGCTGGCCCCTGCCTTCCAAGAGTCCGACTCTCATGAGTTTGACTCCTGAATACACCCCTGTCTTGTTGATGACTTTCGGGGCTCTCTGAGTCCATCTCGATTATGCAAGTGGGATAATAACCGCAACTACATGAGGCTGTTGGATGCCAAGGCACTCAAAAGGGGTAGCTATTGTTTTTGTCATGTTTTGGGACTCATGAGATACAATAAATGTAAAGATTAAGCAGAACTATACCTTTTTAGAGAGACAGAAAAAAGATGGCGGATCTGTAAGAAGCAGGCAGTGAACCTCTCCAAAAGTCTCCATCCGGACACTGGAATATAGCGACTGGAGGAGGACAAGAAAGAGGGAAGTGGCTCCCAGGGACCCAGGAAAGATCTGAAGTGCAGTTTGGGGCCCACAGAGAAAGTGAAGAGAGAAACTCTAACAAAGAAGAAGGAGGTGGCCCCTGGCGCCATTTCCCTGTGTCGGAAATCCCGACATGACTGAAGTGGTTCAAATCTGCAGACACGCGGTGACTGCCGGCGCCCCTGGGGGCCTCCGTGGAGGAACGCGAGAAGCGGCGGTGCAGAGGAGCAGTGGCTGTGAAGGACACACTGACTGGAGGTGAGTGCTGACGCCCGGCCATCCCGCACAAGAGAGCAACTAGCCGGGCGCCATTGTTCGGGGGGGGCAGCAGCCGAACTTGCAACTCAGGGCGGCGCCACTCCATCCACAGCTCCAGCGGGGACCTCTGCGGAGTAACGCGAGACGCCATAGTACAGAGAAGCGGCAGCTGTGAAGGACACACTGACTGGCGGTGAGGCTGACGCCCAACTGTCAGGAGTGCAAGAGAGCCACTAGCCAGGAGCCATTGTAGCGGGGGCAGCAGCTGAGCTCAGAGCTCAGGGCGGCCGCCACTCCATCCACGGCTCCAGTGGGAACCTCTGCGGAGTAACGCGAGATGCCGCGGTACAGAGAAGCACCAGCCGAGAGGGACGCACTGAGTGGCGCTTTTCTTCCTGGTATTCCAAGAATCTCCTAAGAGTTTGAAATACTAGCAATAAAGCAACCTACCACAAGCAATTTACAAACAGGATCCCAGGAATTAAACTAAAGAAAGAAAAGAAAATGAGACGACACTTAAACAAGATGCAACCCCACACATCCAGTTCACCAAAGGCAAACCCAGGGGGCAGCAAGGTGGGACAAACCGAAAGCCACCCACCTGACATCTCTGAAGTGGTAACAACAAAGCAGTTGAATGAGGCTCTGGAAAAATTTAAATCAGAAATAATTTCTCAGATAACTGCAGAGATAATGTCCACAATGAAGACCATGCTTCAGAACGCTAGAGCAGACACAGACAAAAAAATAGACGAGCTTAAGAAAATGATGGAAGCCATGAATGCTCAGCATAGGAAAGAAATGGAATCCATAAAGCAGATTCAAGCAGATATCCAGGAGAACAAAAGTTGAAAGTATTTATAGCAGATTAAGCCAATGTGAGGACAGGATCTCAGATATAGAAGAATAGAAGACAGGCTTGCAAGTAGTGATCATGAAAAGAAAGAATTCTTAAAAACAGCAAGGGACAATGAAAAATCAATCCAGCAGCTGCTAGATGATGCAAAGAAGAATAACAAGATTGATTGGAGTCAATGAAAAAGCAGGAGATAGCACTGTTCACAGACATTATCACAGAAAATTTCCCTGGTAGAGAAAAAGAATTTGACGTTCAGATAAGTGAGGCTTATAGAACTCCAATTAGCCACGATCCAAAAAAATCTTCAGCCAGGCATATCATAGTCAAGATTCCAGAAATTCAACATAAGAGTAGAATCTTAAAAGCTGTTAGAGAAAAGAAACAAATCCACCTATAAAGGAAAGCCCATCAGAATCACAGCGGACTTCTCAGCACAAACCCTCAAGTCAAGAAGAGCTTGGAATGATGTATTTCAAGTTCTAAAGGAAAATAATCTTCAACCCAGATTGATGTACCCCGCAAAACTATCTTTCAAAACTGATGGAGAAGTGAATACTTCCATGACAAAGAACATCTGAGAAAATTTATAACCACCAAACCAGCACTCCAAAATGTTTTGAAGGACATTCTAGAAAGGGATAACAAGGACTACAACTCCAGAAACCCCACCAGAAGGAATCCACCAGGCAGAGCAAATGATTAAAGAGAGGGAGGGAAAACAAAAATTAAAAGAGAGAGAGCCAACAACAAGAAAATAACATGACAAGGATAAATCAATACATATCAGTTTTCACCATTAATGTTAATGGTCTCAATTCACCAATCAAAAGGCACAGACTGGCAAATTGGATCAAGAAGCAAGATCCAACAATATGCTGTATACAAGAAACTCATTTAATTCAAAAAGAAATTCATAGACTGAAAGTCAAAGAATGGAAAACAATACTCCATGCGACAGGAACCCAGAAAAAAGCAGGGGTAGCTGTTCTTTTCACAGACAAAGTGAATTTCAAGCCAAGAATGATTCAGAGAGATAAAGAAGGTCACTACATCCTTGTAAAGGGAACAATCCAAGAGGAAGAGATAACAATCATAAATATATATGCAACAAATACCAGTGCACCCAACTATATAAAACGAATATTAATGGACATGAAAAATCAAATAACCACTAATACAATTGTATTGGGGGATCTCAATACTCCACTGTCACAAAAAGACAGATCAACTAGACAAAAAATCAACAATGAAATATTACAACTGAACCAAACTTTGGAACAAATGGACTTAGTAGATATCTACAGAGTGTTCCACCCCACAACATCAGAATACACATACTTCTCAGCTGGACATGGGACATTCTCCAAAATAGACCACATACTAGCTCATAGAACCTGCTTAAGTAAATGCAAAGGAATTGAAATTATCCCATGTATATTATCAGACCATAGTGCAATGAAATTGGAAACCAATGGCAAAAGAAACCACAAGAATTTGCTAAACACATGGAAATTAAATAGCACCCTACTGAACAACCAATGGGTCACAGATGAAATTAAAGAAGCAATTAGACAGTTTCTGCAACTGAATGATAATGACAGTACAACATACCGGAACTTATGGGATACAATGAAAGCAGTCCTAAGAGGGAAATTTAAGGCATTAAATTCCTATATCAGGAAAACAGAGCAAGAACAAATAAACAACCTAATGGTGAACCTCAAACTTCTAGAAAAAGAAGAGCAGGCTAAGCCAAAAGCTCGTATAAGAGAGGAAATTATAAAGATCAGAGCAGAAATTAATGTATTGGAGACTAAAAAAACAATACAAAGAATCAACGAATCAAAGAGTTGGCTCTTTGAAAGATTAAATAAAATCAACAAACCCTTATCCAACCTTATTAAAAAAAGGAAAGAAAGTACTCAAATCCACGCAATTAAGAATGAAAAGGGTGATATCGCAACGGACCCTGCAGAAATCCAGAAGATCATCTATACCTACTTTGAAAACCTGTATTCTAATAAGATGGAAAATGCAGAAGAAATGGACAGATTCCTAGATACATATGAATTACCAAAGCTCACCCAAGAAGATATAAAAACCCTAAATAAACCAATAACAATCAATGAAATTGAAGATGTAATTAAAAATTTCCCAACAAAGAAAAGCCCAGGCCCTGATGGATTCACTGCTGAATTCTACAAGAAATTTAGAGACCACCTAACACCACTACTTCTCAAACTCTTTAATGAAATTGAAAGGGAAGCAATACTCCCAAATTCATTCCTGGAAGCAAGCATTACCCTGATACCAAAACCAGAGAAGGACCCAACTAAGAAAGAGAACTACAGACCAATCTTCCTAATGAACATAGATGCAAAAATCCTCAATAAGATACTGGCAAACAGAATGCAGCAAATCATCAAGAAGATTATACACCATGACCAAGTTGGATTCATCCCAGGGATGCAGGGATGGTTCAACATACGTAAATCAATAAATGTAATACACCATATTAACAGAACCAAGGACAAAAATCATATGATCATCTCAATAGATGCAGAAAAAAGCTTTTGACAAAGTCCAGCACCCATTCATGATAAAAACCCTACAGAAAATTGGAATAGATGGTCTTTATCTCAATCTGATAAAAGCTATCTATGACAAACCAACAGGCAATATCATACTAAATGGACAAAAACTGAAAGCCTTCTCTCTAAAATCAGGAACAAGACAAGGATGTCCACTGTCCCCACTCTTATTCAACATAGTCCTGGAAACTTTAGCCAGAGCAATTAGACAAGAGAAAGAAATAAAAGGAATAATGATTGGAAAGGAAGAAGTTAAATTATCATTATTTGCAGATGACATGATACTCTACGTAGAAGACCCCAAAAACTCCACTAAAAAATTGCTAGATTTAATAAGCAAATTCAGTAGTGCAGCTGGATACAAAGTCAACACTCAAAAATCAATAGCCTTCCTGTACACCAATAACAAACTCACTGAGAGAGAAATTAGGGAAACAACACCTTTCACAATCACATCTAAAAAAATGAAATACCTAGGAATCAATCTCACAAAGGAAGTAAAAGACCTCTACACTGAAAACTACAGTACTCTGAAAAAGGAGATTGAAGAGGATATCAGAAAATGGAAAGATATCCCTTGCTCTTGGGTCGGAAGAACCAATATAGTGAAAATGGCCATACTTCCAAAATTGCTATACAGATTTAATGCAATTCCGATCAAAATTCCAACAACATATCTCACAGAATTAGAGAAAACAATCCTAAAATTCATCTGGAACCAGAAGAGACCTAGAATAGCAAAGGCAATTCTGGGCAACAAAGGCAAGGCAGGGGGCATCACAATCCCTGATTTGAAATTATACTATAAAGCTACTGTGATAAAAACAGCATGGTATTGGCAAAAAAACAGACCTGAAGATCAATGGAATAGAATAGAAGATGCAGAAACAACTCCAGACATACTAAGCCACCTTATCTTTGACAAAGGTGCCAAACACATTCACTGGAAGAAAGATAGCCTCTTTAATAAATGGTGCTGGAAAAATTGGCTCTACACATGCCGAAGATTAAAATTAGACCCATATCTTTCACCGTGCACTAAACTAAATTCAAAATGGATCAAAGAACTAAATATTAAAACAGAAACATTAAATCTCCTGGAAAATAGAATAGGTAAAACTCTTGAAGACATTGGTGTAGGCAAAGACTTTATGAATAAAACCCCCATCGCACAGGAAGTATCACAAAGAATCAACAACTGGGATCTCATCTTATTAAAAAACTTTTGCACAGCAAGAGAAACCACCAACAGAGTGAAGAGACAACCCACAACGTGGGAAAAACTGTTTGCCAGCTGTTCCTCAGACAAAGGATTACTATCGAGAACATACAAAGAACTCAAAAAAATCAGACCTCCCAAATTTAAAGACCCACTCCAAAAATGGGCATCTGAGATGAATAAACACTTCTCAGATGAAGAAATACAAATGGCAAATAAATATATGAAAAAATGTTCAACATCACTAGTCATCCGAGAGATGCAAATGAAAACAACACTGAGATTCCATCTCTCCCCAGAAAGAATGGCTGTTATCAAGAAGTCAACTAATAACAAATGCTGGAGGGGCTGTGGGGAAAAAGGAACCCTTCTCCACTGTTGGTGCGAGTGTCGACTGGTGCAACCACTGTGGAAATCCGTGTGGAGACTCCTCAAAAAACTGGGATTGGTGGTCCCATTTGACCCAGCTATTCCCCTTCTGGGTATCTTCCCAGAAGAATTAAAAACATCGTACCACAGTGATATATGAGCACCCATGTTTATAGCAACACAATTTGTAATAGCTAGATCGTGTAAACAACCCAAATGCCCATTAACCGAGGAATGGATAAAAAAGATGTGGTATTTCTATACAATGGAGTACTACTCAGCCATAAAGAAAGATAAATTGGAAACTTTTATAGGTAAATGGATGCAACTCGAGAAAATACTCACAAGTGAAATAAACCGGATGCACATTTGTAAATATCGTATTGTCTCCCTAGTATGAAAATGCAATTTCACTGTGACTATTCCATTCCTTAGTCTTCTATTTTTACCTAGCTTTTACATGGCTTAATCTTATACTGAGTAATATTTTTCTCCAAAAGGTATTTGTACATTCTCTAATGCTTGAGTTTGTTAATACATGAGAATGTTTACTTGTTGTCTTTAAAAAAAATAAATAGTTTTTTAATGATAAAAAAAAAAACAAGAACTATACCTTTTTAACATCGAATTGTTGTTATTTTGCTCCTAAAATATATTGACAGGACAATATAGTAACTGTCATCTCCAGGGTAGAGTAAGCTCTGAGAGGAAGAAGCACCCTGGGAAATTCATCATCTACTTGATATAGGAAAACAAAAAGCAGTTCTATGGTTGTGGCCATTAGTGATCCACTGTCGCAAACACAGAAAACGACCTTTTGTTGTTCTTGCACATTGGGCGCTGGGTACCACGGGGAATACTCTTGTTTCAGAACATGGTACTTAGCAGGGCCTCACACACTATTCGTCAGGCTCAGTGCTCACACGCACTGAGAATCAACCCCCTACCACACCATGGTCGGTGCTGGAACAGACACAAAGGAATAGAAGCATAGTCACTGTTCTCAAATGCCTTCTGCTTACTGGCATCGTGTAAGCACAAACTAAACTGGGAGTGGCGGAGTGCCCCTGTAATTCCAGCTACTCCGGAGGCTGAGGCAGGAGGCTCCCAAGTTTGAGGCCAGCCTGGGAAATTCACCAAGATCCTGTCTCAATAAAAAGGGCTGCGGCTCTAGCTCGGTGATTAAACACTTTCCTAGCATGCTTGAGCTCCTGGGTTCAATCCCCAGTACTACCAAAAAAAACATGCCTTAAAGGAGAACTCAGAGAGCGTTCAGTGCTTGGGTGCATGAAGGGGAGGAGCAGCTACTGCACGTGGCACCCGTTCCCCCACAGGGAGAAGTCAGAGGAAGCAGCAGTGGCTATGCAGCTGCACCGCTTGCCCTCCTGCCCAGCTTCAGGAGCACCCGGAATTCCTCCTCCGTAGTGAACACAGTGCCTCGAGTGCACGGTATCCTCATTACCTTTCCCCAAGCCCATCTCACTTGCCTCACGAGAGCTCCCCGACAGCTCCTCCCTAACTCGGTGCCCTGTTGCCACTGCAATCTTCCCAAGTGGGAGGCCGCGCGCTCCACACACCTGGCATGGTGTTCTGAGTTCCCTGCCGATCCCTGCAGTCTGAGGTCTCCTTCCCACTCCATCCCAACTCCAACTGTCCATACCGCGACCCAACTATTCTGTGCGGGTAGGGATGCCCTGGACACATCCTTCTGGCTCCGGGCTGTTTCCGGTGTCAATCCTGCCCCCTCCACCTGTTTCTGTTCTCCTCCCTTCTGTTCTACTGTCAACACCTCCTCCCTCATCAGAACAACTCGATGCCACTTCCTCTCTTAAGTCTGCTGGAACCTGCAGTCTCCCCCAAGCCCTGCCCACACTGTCTTGTACTCTCTCCCAACTTCTATCAGGCCACCTGGAATATTCTACTGAGAATTTTATTTATAAACACCAAGGAAGCTTCTTGAAGGCAGGAACTGTATTATTCATCTTTGTATTCCTAGCATCTGTCAGAGCCTGGCTCATAGCACGTGCTCAATACACACACATAAAATTTAGTAGAATTAGACCTTGCCAAGTACAGAAAAGACAAAGAGAAGAGAATGGGAGCAAAGAATGAGTCTGGAGAACAAGAGAAAAAAAAGCAAAGTCAAGTCAGAAAGTCAGGGTTAGCAGCAGGCAGCTGGGCATGGTGGTGCACACCTGCAATCCCAGCACTCAGGAGGCTAAGGCAGGAGGATTGCCAAGAGTTCCAGCCCAGCCTGTGCTACATAGTGAGCTCAAGGCCAGCCTGGACTACACAGTGAGACCCTGTCTCAAAACAACAGCAAAATAAACACAAAAAAGGATTAGCAGCAGGCAGAGCCAGCCCAGGTAATTCTTTTTTTTTTTTTATGTGCGTACTGGGAGTCAACCTCAGGACCTCGCACTTGCCAGCAAGCGCTTGTGCCACTGAGTGATTATCACTGGCCCTTTTTGTCCTTTATGTGGGTTCCGGGAGTCGAACTCAGGACCTCGCGCTTGCCAGGCAGGCACTTATGCCACTGAGCCATCTCACCGGCCCAAGCCCAGGTAATTCTGACACTAAACACAACTTGTGAACGCATGAGAATTCTGACAAAGCCCTTCCAGAGACAAGGTAGGACGGCAGGCAGAGCCTTTGAGGACAGTGCTGGACTCTTTGTAAGGCCAACAATAACAATAATAATAATAATAATAATAATGTCAATAAAAATTACATAAGAGCGATAATTATCAGCAACTGAGCACTTCTTATGACAGGCATTTTACATGGGTTATAATCTTTTTTTTTTTTTTTTTTTTTTTGGGTACCAGGGGGTCGACCTCAGGACCTCGCGCGCCAACAGGCACCCGTGCCGCTGAGCGATATCACCAGCCCCTTTTTCGTATGTGGGATCCGGGAGTCGAACTCGGGCCCTCGCGCTTGCAAGGCAGGCACTTATGCCGCTGAGCCATCTCACTGGCCCTATAATCTTTTAATGCTCATGCCAGTGCTCTGAGGTAGGGACTATTGCTTTCCCATTTCACAGACAAGGAAACCACAGCTTACCAAATTTAAAACATCAGTCCAAGGTCATACAGCTAGGAAACGCAGAGCCTGGCACTTAGGCCCAGGTGTCCTCCTGCCCGACTCCAAAACCTGAGTTTTTACCTACAATGGCCATGGTGCTTACAGCCAAAACTACTGTTTAAATACACCATAGTTACTTATATTTAAACCATCATGGGATGACTATCTTAATCAGCAGATTTCTTTAAAATTTCAAAATTTAGATTATGAGGTTCTCCTGATTAAGTAGAAGTATGTGATGCAAGTCTGCTTTCAAAATGAATCTAAGGGGGCCAGTGAGATAGCTCAGCGGTATAAGTGCCTGCCTGGCAAGCACGAGGTCCTGAGTTCGACTCCCAGAACCCACATACAAAAAAAGGGCCGGTGATATCGCTCAGCGGCACGGGCGCCTGCTGGCACGCGAGGTCCTGAGGTCAACCCCCGGTACCCACACACAGAAAAAAAATGAATCTAAGACCACCTAGGTTTGAAGAGCTTAAAAAAATTAGAATTATTTAAAGATATTTTATGATTCACTACAAGATAGAATTTGTCTAAAATGTAAATCTATTATCGACTCTGTTTCATTCACGCTTCCATTCGAGCTCATCATGGTGAGCAGCCACAAGCCCTTCTGTTCCAAAAAAGTCCAGCAGGCCAGTGCTACCCACTAGAGACACTATGGAGACGCATGATTTTCAATTTTCTAGTAGCTTTGTTTAAAAAGTATACAATATGGAGGACAATTTTAATAATGTTCTCTAAGGGCCGGTGAGATGGCTCAGCGGCTTAAGCGCCTGCCTGGCAAGCGCAAGGGCCCGAGTTCGACTCCCGGAACCCACATACGAAAAAGGGGCCGGTGATATCGCTCAGCGGCACGGGCGCCTCCTGGTGCGCGAGGTCCTGAGGTCGACCCCCCGGTACCCACAAAAAAAAAAAAAAAAAAAAAAAAATAATGTTCTCTAACCCAACATATCCAAAACATCATCATTTCAATATGTAAGCAGTATGAAAAATTATTAAATTATTGTTTTGTTTCGTTTTTTTTCAGGTACACTGAGCTGCATTCCCATCCCTTTTAAATTTTTTATTTTGAGACAGGCTATGTTGCCCAGGCTATGTTCAAACTTGCAATCCTCCTGCTTCAGCCTCTTAGAATGCTAAGATTACAGGAATATCCCACCATGCCAAGCTAAAGTTCTTAAATTATTAATGAGCTATTTAACATTTTTCTTTT
Organism: Erethizon dorsatum; assembly: GCA_028451465.1. Lineage (NCBI taxonomy): Eukaryota > Metazoa > Chordata > Mammalia > Rodentia > Erethizontidae > Erethizon > Erethizon dorsatum. The sequence continues at coordinate 68,062,186 of CM051836.1, read as the reverse complement.
CTTACTAAGTCTTCAAAATCTGATGTGTAACTTACACTTATAGCACATCTCGATTTGGATGTTAAATTCCATCAACAATACTTAAATCTGTATTGCATGAAATTTATAGCAAAAAAGTAGAAAACACAAACATGTTGCTCCAAATGTACTTGCAAGTGTCCCACTAAAGGTATGTCTAACAAAAAAAAATGCGCTACTTCAGTTTTTAAATGTAAATTAATTATAATTTGAGATCAATGCAGTCACATTAGTCACGTTCCAGTAGTCACAAATACACTGTGCTATTCTACTGGACAGTGGAGCTGTAGATCACTCTTTCCCAAAGCTAAAACTGCCAAGATCAGAAAGATCAGTGGAGCATTAGCTAAGAAAACCAAGTGACGGTTCCCCACGTGGAGAGGTGAATTGATGCATTCCCTGCTTGCATTAAAGTTGCTCAACCTGGCCTGGTGTGGTGGCAAATGCCTGTAATCCCAGCACTCAGGAGGCTGAGGCAGGAAGATCATGTGAGTTTGAGGCCAGTCTGGGCTACATAGTGAGTTCAAGACCAGCCTGAACCGCAGAGTGAGACCTTGTCTCAAAAAAGCAAAAACAAAACAAACAAACAAACAAATAAGGTTGCTCAGCCTATGGCTGAAAATTAAGGCATTGAAAATGACTTTGAGGGGCGTTATTAACCCAATTACTTTCCTAACAGGTTTGACTTGAGGGTCATTAAACGAATAATTCGTTCATGTGAATGAAGTACTAGAAGATTTTATCCTAGCAAATTCCTGTTTACAAAGTCAAGAAAGCTAAGAGGATTAGGTGTTTCCGTGTTCATTAAACTAGGAAAATAGAGTTTCTGCTTTTATTTTAAAACTTAGCTCTGCACGGGGAGAAAAACTTGGTATGACATGGAATTCGTGTGCCACGTGAAAGAGAAATGGAGAAAAAGAGATCAAGTCCTCTGAGCCTAAATCTTATGGATCCTTTCCACCTCGGAGTGCCAGGAGAGGGCTGCAGTCATCATGAACTCTTGACTTTCATTGCAGAAGAACGCAACTAAATTGCCCCGTATATTTCTAATTGTTTCATTAGGCTCTAATAAACTGACTTTTAAAGGTCTTGTGTAAAGAGAGAGTAGGTCCGTGACAACTGCCTATTATTACCGCACCTCATCCTGCGGTCACGCTTAACCAGACAGCCACGGCGGCGGCGCCTCTCAGGGTCAAAACCATCAGCATCCACGCTGCCAACAAAATCAACGCAAACCCATGCAGCTCGGTGAGCCGGAAGTGTCCGGCCCATGCGCATGTCACGAACCAGGCTCCTGTTAGCACGGAGACCATGACAGACCATCCCTCAGGCACAGGGCTGGGAGCCAGGTCTTCAGGGCGGTCACCTGGGAGGAGTATTCTTTGCTGATGCCCAGCATCACACAGGATGCCTAGCAAATAGCAGGCACTCTAGAAATATTTGTTGAATGAATAAATGAATGAATATGTTCCTTTCTCTCTCCACGTGATCCACAGCCCTGGCTTTGGCCTCTTTGCCCTACCCCCAGCTCCTTCCTTAAAGGACACTTACAAGGTCAAAGCCACCCTGCTCAGCAATGTTCACCCCATCCCCTGTGCATTCAATACCACCCTGAACACACAGCCTGGTGCACTCCACTTCTTTGACTGTTTGCGCGGGAGGGAGACGCCATGAACACCCCTCCCTCTCCTCTGCACTGTGTGTTGGATGCGGGCAGCTGCATTATATGAAAGGCTCCCCTGTTTGGGTTTGGGGCAAAGACCCCCACTGAGCTGTGGCAGTGCTATGGATCTTCCCAAAAGACATGATAATTCCTAATGTTAAATACGCGGAAAAGAAGAGGCTCCTCGAGCCAGGAAGAGCACCTGGAAGGTGAGACTGACCACCAGGAAATGAACATCCTGTGACGTGGGGTTCTCCCCTGGGTGTGGAGTCGATTTTGCAGAGGGCTGGAGTGTTGGAGGGGGCTGCTGGATACTTGGGTTGGCAGCAGCCTCCTCCGTGTGGAAGGAAGGGTGGTGACTGAGAGTACAGAACTAACTACAAGCCCAGACAGGAAAGCCTTGCCTTGCCTTGTGAACCATCTCTAGCTGCGCGTCACTTGTGATGCTCACCCCATCCCCTCCAGCAGCACTGAGAACAGGCAGGTGGGGACTCACTCGGGCAACTGGGAGAGCTGCCCAAGCAGAAGGTGGCCCTTGGAAACTAGAGTCACTGCCAGGCAGACAAGCACTCCAGGGGCGACCCTCTCTCCACTGCCTTTTAAAAGGGAATGAATGGGTGTGAGTTCTAGGTTTCCTTAAAGTAGACAGAGTGCGTGTGCGTGCGCACACACACACGCGCGCACACACACAGGGCAAGTAAATACATGATGGGATGAACAGAGGTCGTGTGCCAGCAGTGGACAAATATTTTACATAACACTGACCTTGTGCATACATCACATGACTTTCTTGGGTCTTAGTGTCTTCACCTATAAACAAGGGATTTGTTTTGTGTGTTTTTGTGATGCTGGAGACCAAACCCAGGGCTTTGTGCATGCGAAGCACATGCTCCACCCCAAAGCTACGTCCCCCCCAGAAGGAGGGACTGGGGTAGGACGTTACCAAAAGGGAGTTCTGGCTCTGCTCTCAGCTGCCCATCTAAACACTCAAATATGTGACAGTGAAGGAGTATTTTACCTGCAGAGGGCTTTGGGTCTGGGGATAAGAACTGAAGAAAAAAAAAAGAATTGAAGCATTAGAGATAAGCAGGGGACAGATGGAGGAACAGTTAGAACCGGGGAACACGTGGTGGTTTTAGAAATCCTCCCAGCTGAGCAGGGGTGGTGGGGTCTAAGGAGCAGGGCCTGAGACCCTGGAACTCGGAACTCGCAGGGCTTCAAGGAGGAAATGTGGGGCGGGGCTGGGATATTAACACTAAAAAGAGAGAGCAGAAGGACCTGATGCCCCCCAGCCTGCACTCTGGCTCCAAACATTTCCCATCCAGTCAGCGCTGAAGAAGCACTTGGTGTGCACCGGGCTCCAGGCAGTAGACGCTGGAGAGGAGGAGAGGGAACACACGGGCAGGTGGAGAGGAAGAAGAGAGAGTGGAGCTGCCCTTTTCCCTTCACTTGCATGAGTACATTTCCCCTCCAGGCTTGCTTTAGTGTTTACTTCAACAAATAACAACACACTGGAGACGTGAGGCTGAGCACTCTCCAGCCCTGTCCCTGAGACTGAAGAGCTGTCCAGGATTTTTCTTGACCCTTCTGAACCCTGGTGCCCCCAACTGTACAGCAGGCATGACACCTCCCAAAGGCCAGAAGGAAATGAGACGCCTAGGACGGGAAGATGTCCCCTAATTAGGGTTGCTAATTAAATTAGACAAGTAAATTAGCACGGGCAGCAGCTTTGCAGTCTGCACTGTTGTCTGTCGGAAACCTGCCAGACTCTCCTCACCCGCTCGGGTCATGGGCCTGGCTGTGTGGATTGGAAAGGGGCCCTCGTGCCAGCCTCCCACCTCTCTGTGGAGCATGCGAAGTTCTCCCGCACCTGCATGTGAGCATTTGCACAGGACCAGTGCAGCCCACAGCAAGTACAGGGCCACAGCAGCGCTCGAGTGGGGCCAGGGAGGGTTGCCAGGTAACACACAGGATGCCTACTAAATCTGAGCCTCAGATAAGCAAGTAAGAGTTTTCATTGGCTGAATAAGGCAACTTTCCACCAGCAGGAACCGAATACCCGGAGAACATAAATGACAAGGCACGGAAGTCCTCCTAACTGGCTCACTCAGGGGGAACCCTGCCTCCCGGGACAACCAGCCAGAGAAGCAGTGCCGGGACGGGGAGGAGACTGTGACATTCCCTGAAAAACACGAAAGCAGAGACCACAGTGATGGCCACTGGCAGGGAGGGGAGCCAGAAGCTTCCAGGGTGTGCACAGAGCTAGACTTTGGTCAAGGGTTGACACAGCTCCCTTCATTCTCTGGATGCCTGTCAGAGCCTGGGACTCCTGGGATGACCACTCCGAAGACAGATCCGTATGTGCTGGATGGTCCAAGGGAGGCCACTGGGTTGGGAATGAGTGGGCAGGGCAGGAGGCAGGGTGAAGACGGCAGGTAGAAGCAAAAGTGCAGCACTGCAGACTCAGAGGCAACAGGAGACCCTGTCATTTTTCAGTGGCAGCTGTATTGGAATTTTGGCTGGCACATTTAGTGATAGTTTCAATAGTTTCTGGGATGTCATCAAAAATCCTGGTGCACCAGCATTCTGGGAGGCTGAGGCAGGAGGATCAAAAGTTAAAATCCAGCCTGGGCAAGACCCTGTGTCAAAATGAAAGATAAAGGGCTGGGGATGTAGCTCAGAGCAAAAGCCCTGGGTTAATCATCAGTACTGAGGAGAAAAAAAATCCTGGTACATACAGATGGTCCCCAGTTTAAAACAGTCTGACTTCAGGTTTTTTTTTGCTTTATCATGGTGAGAAAGTACACTGATACGACCATTCTGCTTTTCACTTTCAGTGCGGTATACAATAAATTATGCCCGTCATGGTGTCACATGCCTGTAACCTCAGCAGTCTGGGACCCTGAGGCGAGTTCAAGCCCAGCCTGGCCTTGAATTTATAGCAATCCTCCTGCCTCAGCTTCCCGAGTGCTGGGATTACAGGAGTGTGCCACCACAAGCAGATGAAATGACTTGAAATGCTCCAAAACTGACCGGGGTGATGGTTGCACATATCTGAGAGCATACTAAAACCCCCCAAATTAATTTTTTAATTTTTTGCAGTGCTGGGGATCAAACCCAGGGCCTTATGCACTCTCTACCACTGAGCTACACCTCTAGCCCTGAATTGTATGTTTTAAATAAGTAAACTGTATAAAATATGAATACTGTCTTTTTTTTTTTGGTACCGGGAATCAAACTCATGACCTTGTACTTGCCAGGCAGGCGCTGTGCCGCTGAGCTGTATCCCTGGCCCATGAACACTATCTTAACAAAGCTGTTTTCAAAAACTCTAGTAGCTAGGAACATGATGGACACATAAGATAGAGACTGTTGAGCTGGGACCCCCTGCCTCAACCTCCTGAGTAACTGGGATCAAAAGCTTGTACCCACCCCCATGCCTGACTTTTTTTTTAATACTCCTAAGCCCAAGAAACCTCTCTTTCACTTTCCTCTTAACTCCAAGTGACGACGAAGGGCAGCTCAGATGGTTTCAGACTCCCGCCTCAATAAGAATGGTGGTGGTAGTGACGGACAGGAGAGGCGGACCCCAGACACCGGGCCGAAGGGAACTGCTCACACCAGAGGTAGCTGAGGCACGTGGTGTAGCGACAGGCCAGTGCTGACGAAGCTTGTAGTTTTGGGGAATAAGACAAATCTACATCTCTCTCTGTGTGAAATATCTTGCATTCTAAACATGAGCAACTGATTCAGTTCTTAAAGACTGGGGAAGGAACAGTGAATGCAAGAGCAAAGAAAGCACATCGTAGACTGTGGGGCTGCAGCTCAGTGGTGCAGCCCATGCCTAGCAGGCCTGAGGCTGGGCTGCACCCCACTCTGCAGAAAACCACGTATGGCTGCGTGCTGCCCACCTCCTGCCTGTGATCCAAGGTCACTAACCAGGCCTGGTATGGGGCCTTCTTCCCCAAGCAAGGGCCTGGTCTCCAGGCCACCGATTACGCCTCACCTGATAAATGTCCCAGTAAATAAGAGGTTAGCAAGTAGCTTGGTTGTAGTTATCTTAAAATGCAACTGCTTGGAGTGGAAACAATGCAAATCCCCACTAACTGATGAATGGATATAGAAAATGTAGTATGGTAGCCAGGCACAGTGGCATACTCTGTAATTCCAGCTACTAGAGAGGCTGAGGCAGGAGGATCACAGGTTTGATGCCAGCCCGGGCAATTTAGCAAGACCCTCTCAGAATAATAAATAAATGGGACCAGGGATGTAGCTCAGTGTTAGAGCATCACTGGGTTCAATTCCTAATTAAAAAAAAAAAGGGCCGGTGAGATGGCTCAGCGGCTTAAGCGCCTGCCCGGCAAGCGTGAGGGCCCGAGTTCGACTCCCGGAACCCACATACGAAAAAGGGGCCGGTGATATCGCTCAGCGGCACGGGCGCCTGCTGGCGCGTGAGGTCCTGAGGTCGACCCCCTGGTACCCACAAAAAAAAAAAAAAAAAAAAAAAAAAAAAGATGGTATTGTTCACTCCATACAATACTAAACAAGGAAGTTATCTGGGGAGGTAGCTCAGTACGAAGGCCCTGGGTTCAATCTCTTATACCACAAAAAAAAAAAACAAAACAAAACAAACAAAAACCAATGAAGTACTGGTCACGGATGAGCCTTGAACACATCATGCTCAGTGGCGGGGGAAATCTACAGAGGCACCAAGCATATTAGCAGTTTCTAGGAGCAGGAGGAAGGTAGAACGAGGGGAGATTTCTTAGATGAAGCCAGGGATCTCCTTTGGGAGCAAGAAAATGTTTTGGAACTAGATAAAAGCATTGGGGGCCAGGGATATAGCTCAGCGGCACAAGTGCCTGCCCGGCAAGCACAAGGTCCTGAGTTTGAGTCCCCATACCAAAAAAAAAAAAAGCATTGGTTGCTCAACAGTAATCCCAGTGCTCGGGAGGCTGAGGCAGGAGGATTGCCATGAGTTCAAGGCCAGCCTGAGCTACATAGTGAGACTATCTCAAAAAACCAGAAAAAATATCAAGGAGTGGCAGGCATGTGGGGACCATTTCACGGTTATGTTGGGAGCAAGGGGTTCTCCCTGGACACCACAAAGAGGCCCCCAAGCACAGACAGCTCAGTGGTTTGCACGAGGCCCCAGGGCATTTCCTGTGTGGAGACAGGGGTGGGTGGAGACAGCACACGACGCCGGGGACCGGCAAGAGCTTGATGCGAGGCAAATCTGCGAGGACACTGAACTGCACAGAGTTCTATTCCAGATCTTGCACGGCTAGGAGAGCTTCTCTACGGTAATCCCAAAGCAAGTCACCTCACAACTGAGGAGGGGTGCCTGCTCGGAAGCCCAGGTACAACACTTGGGTCCAGAAGCCAGCTGGCACCTCCATCCACGCTGCAGTTCAGAATCTTCCACCTTCAGCCACGACGCCGCTTCTTACCAAACATTTGATATTTTTTTCTTTTTCTTGGAGTGAGTAGTTTCAGTTCCAGGGATCTACAAAAGCAGTGCTGAGGTGGTCATTGGCTTCTTTTCCTCCTATTCACGTCACCCGGTGCCACACCTGTTTTGAAGTAACTACGGTGCTCGATAATGCATAGCCAGATGGGCTCCCCTTTCTGACCTTTATGTGGCAATTTATGAGGTCATTTTTACAACTTTTGTAAATTAACATTCTCTTATCACACTTACTATAAAAAAGAACCACAACAAAATACCACTTGACTGTCATTAGGGTGGCTGAATGCAAAGTGGGGCACTGGAGTGGAAAATAGCTCAGCAGTTTCTCAAACAACTAAAAAGATGGGTTGAGGGTGGAGTTCAGTGGCAGAGTGCTGCCAAGTATACTCAGGGCCCTGGGTTCAAATCTCAGCACAGAAAGAAAAGAGAGAGGGGGTAAGGGAGAAGGAAGGAGTGAAGGAGAGAGGAAAGAAGGGCGGAGGGCTGAGGAGTGGGGGAGGAAGGGGGAAGGAAAGGGGGGAAGGAAGAAAGGAAGGAAAGGAAGAAAGAAAAGCAGGCAGACTCAGAACAATAGTTGGACGTTTCCGCTCTGGCCTTTCTCCCCCAGGCTGTGTAAGAGTGCAGAGCAGGGAAGAGTGTATCTCACTACAATTGGGGTGTCAGGGATACTGCTCCTCTTGATGTGAAAGTGACCAAAGAAACAAGGGCCTAATGTGGTCCTTTTGTGAGCTGTTTTGTAAAACAGCAGTTCCAGTGTCTTTCCCATCTTTCATACTGAGATAGCAAATCTGCACCGAGTGACATTGGCCGGAGATAGATAGGGAAAGCCAAGGCCCCGAGGTTGGGCGCCTTCCACGCCAACAACGCTCAGAGCGGAAAGCTGCCAGTGTACAGCTGCAGCTCACTGGGAGGAGCACACGGATTTCAGAGGCGCCAAACTCCTCTGCCTGACATTCGAGGCCTCGCCAGGTCTCCCCATCTGCATCCCCTTCCCTCCATCTGCTGGCCTCATCAAGTGGTCCCGCAGAACCGTCTCCGCCCTCCATTCCCGTGCGTGCCCAGCACATCTCTGCTCAGTGCCTCTGCTCATGTTGTCCTCAGGCCTAGAATGTTCTTGCTTTAAATTCCACTGTCCCAGAGCAGGGCATGGTGGTGTGCACCTGTGATCCCAACACTCAGGAGGCTGAGGCAGGAGGATCACCATGCGTTCAAGGCCAGGCCTGAACCACACAGTAAGATCCTGTCTCAAAAAGAACAAAGAAATAAAAATAAATTCCCTTGCCCAGATCCTTGTTGGTTTCTTCTCCTGACACCTCCTACAGGAAGTCCTTCCTGACACCTCCTACAGGAAGTCCTTCCTGCCACCTCCTTCCTTTGCACTTTTTCTGTACCTTTTATTCCCCTCTACTGTGGTTTTCCATCTCATAGTTATCATTTTCTATGCTTTCTTGTTTTATTTCACTTACTTAAAAGCACTTCCAGCTTGAAGACTAAGCAAGACCATGTCGTTGGCCTTTGTATCCTATCTCTTTGGGCAGACGACATGATGACCCAGGCAATGCTACCCCTTCTCTGCTACCAGAACGCCAAGGTCTCCCTCGCAGCCACAGATGGGCCACGCAGATTCAGAGCCCTGAACTCTGCGCTGTGATATTGCCAGCGCTTATCACAGTGCATTCTTCAGCTGTTCCTGGGAGATAAAACCAGGAGTTGGGATAATTATCTTGATAATTCTGGTTTGGGAAAGAGAAAGATCTTTCATTAAAGAAAGCAAGGAAGAGGACTTATTTTTGTAAAAGAAATTGCAATAGCCTCATCAACCCTATTCCTCTTTGTTTCTTTTCTCGTACTATGGATTAAACCCAGGACCTTTGCACTGAGCTACATCCCCAGCCTGCTTTCATTTATTTTTGGGACATATTCTCACTCAGTTGCTCAGTTGCCCAGGCTAGGTGTAGTAGTTCAGGAGGGAGGTTGGAGAGGAGAGCCAAGTGAGACAGGAGGAAAGGACAGGCAACCTCCTGGGCTCACAAAGAAAGTTTCTGTCCACTGCAGCCTCCTCCTGGCAAAGGTCAGGGACGACTCTTCCTCGCCAGATTATTTGCTGTGTACACGGCGTCCATATGCTAGACAAGAGGCGGGCAAACACTTTTCTATAAAAGGTCAGATACTACAGGTTTTTTGAGACACAGTGTTACAATTACTCAAATCTGCTGTTATGCAAAAACAGCCATGGACAGGAAAGCTTGTGTTTAAATAAAATTTTACGTATAGACATTGAGATGTGAATTTCACATAAATGTCAAGTATTACAAGAGATTGTTCATCTATTTTCCCCACCATTAAGAATAGAAAGCTGTGAAGGTTAGTATAGGAGGGCTCCCTTCGGTGCCCTGACCCCCCTATGCTGCAGCACAGGCCCTGCTAAAATAAAATATAGGGCCAGTGAGATGGCTCAGCGGCATAAGCGCCTGCCTTGCAAGCGCGAGGGCCCGAGTTCGACTCCCGGATCCCACATACGAAAAAGGGGCCGGTGATATCGCTCAGCGGCACGGGCGCCTGTTGGTGCGCGAGGTCCTGAGGTCGACCCCCCGGTACCCACAAAAAAAAAAAATAAATAAAATAAAATATAAACCAGGCATGGTGGTGCATACCTGTAATCCCAGCACTTGGGAGGCTGAGGCAGAAGGATCGCAATGAGTTCAAGGCCAGGCTGAGGCAGGAAAATAGAAAGTTCCAGTCCAGCCTGGACAACTTAGCGATACCCTGTCTCAAAAGAAAAAAATAAAAAAGGATTGTGGATATAGATCAGTGCAAACACCCTGGGTTTAATCTCCAGTACTGCCAAAAAATAAATAAATTAAAAATAAATTTTAAAAAAATATATAGCCAGATGTGGCGGTGCATGCCTGTAATCCCAGCACTCAGGAAGCTGAGGCAGGAGGCTCACTATGGCTACATAGTGAGTTCAAGGCCAGTCTGAACTACATAGTGAGACCCTATCTCAAAAGCAAAAGTGAAAAAACGAAAACGAGGGCTGCTGATGTAACTCAGTGTGAAGGACCTAGGTTCAATTCCCAGAACCAAAAACCTTAAAATGAAATTTAAAAAGTGTATATGAAGGCCTCTGTTGTAGTTGGGTACATATCATATGCAGTAAAGATAAAAAGCCAGGCGTGGGAATGATTATCACCATAGTCAGAGAAAAAAAGAAGTTCTAACTTCAGCTTCTGAAGCACCATAAAAAAGTCTCCATGGTGTCTCGAGCAGCATGGAGTGAGGCACTGGTAAAAAGTCACCCTCATCACCTCTCCAGGGCTCTCTGCCTTACTTCTGCCTACAGCAATGTCTGTGGTCTGCAGCAGCAGCTTTGGCCAATGCAGCATTCCAGTGACTAGCAGATTCACAAAATGGAATTTTTTTTTTTTTTTGTGGGTACTGGGGGTCAACCTCAGGACCTCGCGTGCCAGCAGGCGCCCGTGCCACTGAGTGATATCACCGGCCCTTTTTTCATATGTGGGTTCCGGGAGTCGAACTAGGGCCCTCATACTTGCCAGGCAGGCGCTTATGCCGCTGAGCCATCTCACCAGCCCACAAAATGGAATTCTTAAGGCAGAACACATGGAGTGCCCAACACAGACTTTCTGAAAATTCCTCAGTGTATTATTGCATAGCAGAGCAGTGTGACCAGGATCAAAAGATTAGAAACAACTTCAATTAACTCCTTCTCTGGCATAGGCAGAGAAGAACCACTGAATTTTGCCTTAATTTCTAATGGAAAACAAAGCATGCACATGGAAGGCTTATTATCCACCCAAATCATAGAAATTTAAAATGCTGCTTTAAAGACTCAAAACAGGGCCAGTGAGATGGCTCAGCGGCGTAAGCGCCTGCCTTGCAAGCGCGAGGGCCCGAGTTCGACTCCCGGATCCCACATACGAAAAAGGGGCCGGTGATATCGCTCAGCGGCACGGGTGCCTGTTGGTGCGCGAGGTCCTGAGGTCGACCCCCCGGTACCCACAAAAAAAAAAAAAAAATTGTGTGTGCACAGCCAGGCATGGTGACACGTGCCTGTAATCCTAGCACTTGGGAGGCTGAGGCAGAAGGATCTCAGCCACTTCTGCGGCCAGCCTGGGCTACAGAGAGTGAAAGGCCAACCTAAACTACATAGTGAGACCCTGTCTACAAAAACAAAACAAAACAAAACAAAAAAACCAACACTCAAAACATCAGAAATGCTTTGCAGAAATGAAAAACTGAAAATGATATGAGTATAAATTAACCTATTTTGTTTGTTTGTTTGCCTTTGAGACAGGGTCTCACTATGTAGTTCAGGCTGGCCTTGGACTCACTATGTAGCACAAGCTGGCCTCAAACTTATAACAAGCTTCCTGCCTCAGCCTCCTGAATGCTGGGATTTTAGGTGCACCACCACACCCATCTTAAATTAACCTAATTTTAAAACCTTTGATATAGCATACCTACATTCAATATTCTACAGCATCCACCTGTCCTCTACATTTAATGTGTTTAAACTCCAAATGAATTATCAGAAAGTCTTTGTCTTTATAGCCCCCCCCCCAAAATCTGTCATTATAGGAGTGATACTAATGGATTCATCATCTTTAACTTCAGCAAATAATTATTACTGGTAAAAATAATTATTACCAAAAGAAGTCCTTAAAGTTCAAATGCCCCAAAATAGTGAAAATAAGTTCAGCAAGACGACTTTCAAACTCAGTAGATACTTACATCTTCCCTAGCCCAGAAAAATGGGGACACATTTAGGCTGATCCTTAGTGTGGCAGATTAAAGATGACTGCCCATTCTTCGCCACTCCTCCCATGGAGAGGTGGGCTCTATACCTTTGAACCCAGGCAGGCTCTGACGCAGAAGTGAACTGTTCCAGCTTCTAAGCCCAGGCCTGAAGATGCTGGTACCTTTGACCTTCTATCTCTCAGGCCACTCACCCTCAGAGTACTTTGCTAAAATTCAAGCCCACCTACCTCGTAGGACGGACCTATGGTGATGCCTCATGCCTGTCCCTGCCAAGGTGCCAGGCACATGAGTGTAGCCATCTTGGATCCTCAGGCCAAAATAGCCACAAGCCATGTGCCATCAACAGACCCAGGCAATGCTTGTGTAGCACAGGAACCGCCCAGCTGAGCCATGCCCTGTCCCAGCTCGTGCCAACCCACTGGAGCTGTCAGCCTCTTAAGACATAGGATGGTTTGGGGAATCACAGACTAATGTAAACCTTCACCTCTCTGGAGAGGCAGCCGTCACCCCCAAAGAGGGATCTTAAGTGGTACCAAAAGTGGTAGTCTTGAGGGCAGAACTAGGCCCTGGGGATGAATTTTAGAAGAAAGAAGTTTCCAGCTAAATGTAAGAAAGACCTTCCCAGTAAGGTTTCCAGCCACAGGCTGCATTGCCTGGAGAAAATAAGGATGTACCCATTGCTGTACAAACTCAAGGGCAGGATGAAGCTATGAGGAAGCACAACACCCAAACCCTCCATGTCTGGAGTCATAAACCCCTGGGTCTGGATCTGATTTGTTATAATGAACTGTGTGTGTTTTAGGGCAACTATCTTAACTTCCCTGAGTCTATTTGTTTATCTGCAAAGAAGTCATTTTTTTTCCAGTGCTGGGGATGCAACCCAGGGCCTCATGCACGTCAGGCAAGTGCTCTGCCATGGAGCTACATCGCCAGCCCTAGAACAGAGAGCCTGGCTCCCGGGAGGCCCTTGAATTCTGTGTCTGCAGGGTTGTGATGAGCACTGAAGCTGGAGACGTGGAGATGCAGGCCTGCCCTGGATGGATGCCAGGCCAGAAAGCCCCTGTGTCCTGCCCAACTGGGAGCGCGCTGGACGCGTCTATGGCCACTTGCGGAAAGCTGTGTCTGCAGAAGCCAAGGGAAAGCAGCCCAAGAGCTTTTCATCCACAACAGTAATCAAATCAGTGGCATTCTCTTTGTGAACTGGAGGCCATTTAATTTGTACTTAAGACCCTTAATTATTTAAACCCAAAAGCAGCAAAAGAACAATGGATTTAACTTGCATGCCAAAAAGGCTTTGCCGCTTGTGTGCCACTGTGACAGATTCAGTGACAAAGCCTCCATTGTGGGTTTGTCCTGTGGACTATTTGCCACTCTTCCTTGCTTGGTGCCAGCCTTGGTTCCCACTGGTGAGAAGTCCAAGCAAAACTGCCAACCCCAGGAGCCCTGGGCTTACAAAGCAGTCTCGTACTTGCTTGGTGACTTAGGTCAAATTCTATCTCTCTGGGCCTCAATTTCATCATCTGGAAAGTGGGGGTGAGAAGAACCCTCACAGAGATATTTTAAAGATGAAATAGTCGGGTGAGGCAGGAGGATCAAGTTTAAGGTCAGCCTGGGCAATTTAATGAGATCCTGTCTCAAAATAAATTTTAAAAAAGGGCTGGTGCCAGACGTGGTGGTGCACACCCGTAATCCCAGCACTCAGGAGGCTGAGGCAGGAGGACCACTGCGAGTTCAAGGCCAGCCTGAACTACACTACAAGAACTTGTCTCAAAAAGAAAAAAAAGGGGCTGGAGATGTAGCTTAGTGCTTCCTGGGTTTGATCCCCAGTACCTCAAAAAAAAATATAGAGTATCCTTCAGTGAATTTTCACAAACTGAACACACATACTGGTAGAACCAGGCCCCCAAAAGCTCCCCAGACTCCACCCAGGCCGAGCACACCCTGCTTCCTAACCCCAGCGATTCATAGGTTCATTTCGTCTGATGCTGAACTTCGTATTCTTGGGCTCGGGCGACGCTCTGTTAGTCTGGCTTCTTTCACTGAACATCATGCTGTGCGCTTTGAGCACAGCTGTGCACGATGGAGCAACTGTTCATTCTCACCACATAGAGACTCCCACAGAGTGAATGGACCACAGTTTTTCATTCATTCCCTTATTAATGGGTATCTGAGTGCTTCTGGTTTGAGGACATCTTTAATAGCAATGCTAAGAGTTTTGATATGCTTGTATTTTGGTGAACATGTACAAATTTCTGTCTTTCTTTCCCTTGTTGTACTGAGGGCTGAATCCAGGGGCTACTGAGCTACATCCTGGCTCCTCCCTTGTTTTATGTTGAAACAGGGTCTTGCTACATTGCCCAAACTGAGCTGGGAGTGGTGGTGCATCCCTGTAATCATGGCACGTGGGAGGCTGAGGCAGGATGATCATCGTGAGCTCAAGGCCAGCTTGGGCTACATGGTGAGTTCAAGTCCAGCCTGAACCGCAGAGTGAGACCTTGTCTCAATAAATAAATAAATATATATATATATATATATATATATATATATATATATATATAATAAATTGCCCAAGCTGGCCTTGAACTTGTGATCCCAGAACTTCCTCAGTAGCTGTGATTACAGTCAAGCATCCCCATGCTTGGCTTTTGTACAACTTTCTGCTGTTTACATTCCAGGGAGTGGAATCACTGAGTTATAAGGTTTTTAGATTCAGTGGGTCCTCTTTTCGGCACCAGGCATTTTAATTAGTGTTTCTTTTAGATTCTTCTTCCTGCCTTTGGGACCTCACACTTTCATTTTTTTAATTTATTATTATTATCATTTTTTTTTTTTTTTGAGACAGGTCTCACTGTGTAACAGGCTGGCCTCAAACTTGCAGCGATCCTCCTGCCTCGGCCTCCTGAGTCTGGGATTACAGGTGTGTGCCACCATGCCCCATTAAGCCCTGATCTCTTCATATGGAAACTGCTATGCACGCTGCTTTCAGGTGCTAAGTGAGTAGAGGCACCTCATTTTAATGGTTTGCTGTACATAAGTGTAGATTCGAAAAATACTGGTCTCCCATGGAAGGTATGAGATAGAGTTCCACTTTAAATAAATATTTTTTGGTTTTTGGTTTTTATTTTGTTTTGTGTTGAAACAGGGTCTCCCTTTGTAGTTCAGGCTGGCCTTGAACTTACTACGTAGGCCAGGCTGGCCTCAAACTTTCAGCAATCCTCCTGTCTCAGCCTCCCAACTGCTGGGTTTACAAGCTTGTGCCACCACGCCTGGCTCTTAAATGCATGTTTTTTGTTGTTTGTTTTTGAGACAGGGTCTCACTACATTGCCCAGGCTGGCCACAGACTACAGCTTGTGTGCTCCTCCTGCCTCAGCCTCCTAATCACCTGCAACTACAGATGCACATCACTGCAGCCAGTTTAAATAAATGCTTAAATAAATGTATTTAAGCAAAACACAAGTGAGTTGATTTAAAGAAAAATATTAACTAAATGATGACGTAGGTGATATGTGGGTATGAGAAAAACTGTAAAGGTAGTAGGGATTCACTGGTATTGGGAATCTACTGTAGAAAAACGGGAAAGCAGTGGCAGTTTTACATGGGAGAACGACCTGGTCAGGTTCATGCTCTGCCGGACAACTGCTGAGTACTGGGATGCCCAGCCTCTGCTCCTCGGCTACTCTCTCCTGCATCCCCTTGTACTTTAACCCCACGGGCTCACTCGCCCGCAGCTGGCCTTCTGGCATTGCTGTGTGGCTAAGATGAACTCTGGAACCAGACACCAGATGCCCATTTACTGCAGTAACCTGGGCACCTGCCCTACCTCTCTGTCTCACGTATCACCTCATGGGGATGTGGTGAGACCCAAAAAGCTAACATTTGTGGGCCGGTGAGATGGCTCAGCAGCGCAAGCGCCTGCCTGGCATGCACGAGGTCCTGAGTTCAACTCCCGGAACCCACATAAAGGAAAAAAAAGGGCCGGTGATATCACTCAGCGGCATAAGTGCCTGCTGGCAAGCGCGAGGTCCTGAGGTCGACTCCCGGTACCCACATTAAAAAAAAAAAAAAAAAGTTAATATTTGTAAGGGGCTTGCAGTGTGCCTGGCATTCAGAAAGTACTGGGCTACATATCTACATTACTTAAAAAGATTGTTATCCAGCTTCAGTTGTACCCTTCCATCTATGCTTTGCAAAAGCCCATTATTTAAAATCCAGCTGAAGCCAAAATTCCATCCACTGATGAATGAATCAACAAAAAGGTGGCATAGCCATACAACAGAATATTATTCAGCCATCAAAACGAATGAAGTAGTGAGACACGTGATATCATGGATGAATCCTGAAAACATGCTCAAACGCAGCCGGGGCAACTTAGGGACTCAGCCAGACCCTGTCTCAAAATAAAAATAAAAAATAAAAAGGGTTGGAGATGTAGCTCAGTGCAAAGGGCCTGGATTTGATTCCCATTACTGGAAAAAAAGGAAAGAAAATAAAACATCATGATGAGTGAAATAAGCCATACACAAAAGGCCACCATGACATGATGGCTTTTATGGGAAATGCTCAGAATAAGCAAATGCACACAGCTGGGGTAGAGCAGCGGCTGTTGGGGGCTGAGAGAGAGGGAGGGCGGTGACTGCCTAACTGGCACAGGCCTCCTTCTGGGGAAATGAAAATGTGCTGGAACTAGACAGTGGTGATGGCTGCTTGACTGTGTGACTATACAAAAAAATAATGAATTGTATAATTTAAAATGGTGAATTTGATGATATGTAAGTTATTTTGAGATCAAAAACCATTCCATCTAAGACTGCCTCTCTTCCCTGACTGTCCCTTCTGGCATTCCTGTTCCTGTCCCCGGCCATGCAGCGTCCAGTGACCTGGGTGCCCATCAGCGGTCCCCACTGAAGGTGAGCAGTGTGAGGGCGGGCGGAGCGCCCTGCTCCTCTGCAGCTTCCTGGAGCCTAACAGAGGGACCAGAGGCAGCCCAGAGTGTGCTGGGAGAACACGTCCTGCATCACTCGATGACAAGGACGTCTTCTGAGAATCGTGTCACTGGCAATGCTATCATCATCAGAGTGGACTGACACAAACCAGTGAGCGGACTACAACATCGCTGGTGATAGTGACGTGTGTGTGTGTGTGTGCGTGCATGTGCAGTGCTGGGGTTGAACCCAGGATCTTTGCACAGAGCTACATCCCCAGCCCACTTAGTTTTTTATTTTGAGACAGAGTCCTGCTAAGTTGCCCAAGCTGGGCTCAAACTCCTAATTTTCCTGCCTCAGCCTCGAAGAGTGCTGGGATTACAGGCATGTGCCACCATGTCTGACAGGTGATATAACATTATGGGACCACAGCCCTATAGGTGATCTGGCATTGACCAAAATGGCACTATGCAGCGTGTGACTAGAATCTATTTCCTCTGGTGCTCAGGCTCTAAATGACCAACCAGGAGCCAGAGAGCTGCTGCCTGTGCATGGGGCCCAACCCCAGCAGAGTATTAAGTCCACACACAAAACAGCTCGAAAAGCCCTTTCTTCTGCCACTGAGGAAAAAACAAGCTTAGACTTGGACTATTTTTTCTCTCCTGTCAGCGAGGCTTGTCTGTGAGGGGCAAACATGCAAATCCTGAATTAGCGATTGCTGGAGCAACAACAATCTCAGCTGCCCTCCTACGCCCCGCCAGGGCGGCTGTCAGAAGCCGGCTCGAATCTACTGGGCTGGCACGGAGGCTGCGCTCTGGGGTGCACAGGTCTGGAGGCCGGAGCAGCAGCAGCCCCGCCAAAGTGGCACCGCCAGGAGGGGCCCGGCCTGGTGTGTGCTCCACTCAGAGTGCTCCTATCTGCCATCATCGCTGATCTGGGACAGGGTGACATGGAGCTCTGCAGAGCTTGGTACACGCTCCATGCCTTTTGTACTTATGTCCGCCTTGCTGCAGAGGCAGATGCGAAACAGAAAGAGACCAAGACCTCAATTTGGAACCCCTGGTTACACCTTAGGTTCCACATGAACTGAGCACATTTGTTCATGGACTCTTGATATTCACTTCCATAAAAAGGGAACAGCAGCTGGGTGCAGCACTTGGGAGGCTGAGGCAGGAGAATTGCCAAGTTTGAGCCCAGCCCAGGGAACTCAGTGGCTTAGTGAGACCCTGTCTCAAAATAAAAAGTAAAATAAGGGCTAGGGATACAGCTTGCTCAGCCTCAGGTTCAATCTCCAGTAGTGCAAAAAAAAAAAAAAAAAAAAGCAAGAAAACAGACAAGAAATGGGTTAAACCACAGAGCATCTTGGGTTAATTGGGACAATTTGTCTATCACATCAAAGATAACAGGAGGGGAGCAACTAAAATAAGGACTAGGTGCTGGCCTTTTACACAAAGGCTCCGCCTTTTCAGAACAGAAGGAGAAAGACTGAGACAGAATAGGGTTCAAGCCAGGGATATAGCTCCGCAGCACAGTGCCTGCCTGGCAAGAGCGAGGTCATGAGTTCAATTCCCGGCACCAAAAAAAAAAAAGAATTACAGAATAGGGTTCAAATGTCAAAAGCGTGAAGGAAGCTGGGCGTGGTGGTACACGCCTGTAATCCCAGCGCTTGGGAGGCTGAGGCAGGAGGATAGCTGTGAGTTCAAAGCCAGCCTGGGCTACATAGTGAGTTCAAGGCCAGATTGAACTACATAGTGAGACCCTGTCTCAAAAAAAAAAAAAAAAAAAAAAAAAGCGTGAAGGATCAAGAGTCAAAGTGCAATTAAGTTAGCCTTGAGCCTCCAAAATTAGCTTCACAGGGAAGAAAAGCAAGGACTGCTTTGGCAAGAAGTTACCAGGATCTGAGTGAATTCACCGATCATAGCTCCACAGTGTGCGCTGTGGAGAGGGACCAGCATCCAGGATCCACATCCAGCAGCTGGGGCTCTGACTCAAAATCCCTCAGATGACAGTGGCCAAGACGTCCTCCCTGAAGACTACTGGGGCAGAACCAGCATGGGCAATTTTTCCATCTGAACCAAGAGGCATTGGTAGAGCTGTTGTGACCTTAACAGATGTGGCATGATGCCAAAGGTCCTGAGAGAATTTCCCAGCATCTCAGTACACATCATTTTCCCATTTATCAAATCTGGAGACATTTCATACACAGAAAAAAAAAAAAAAAAAGAGCTCATGCAGGTGCATTTTATTTCCCCTACAGAGCAGTGAAGCCCGAATCTGCATCAATCTCAGGAGGACCCTTCTCCCAGAATCTGCCCTCCTTAAGCTTCCGGCTGGCTCCCTTCAGTTGTAGTTAATTTCTTACAGAAACTAGGTAAACAGCTTCCCTCAGCCAAGAATGACTGCAAAGGCATTTATCTTTCTGCCCCAAATCTACAGGACATCAAATATTGACCAAAATGTTTCTTCAAAGGAAAATGTCAGACCAGGACATGGAGTTCATTTCCAGCATCCCTGTGTTTGCTGTTTTCCCAGCTATGTCTCAGCACACAACTCGATCGCCACAGACCCCCTCCAAGGAGTGAGAAGCACTGAACAAGCACCTGTCATTTTAAATGCAGTCAAGATGCAGATCTGATAAAGCACAGAACAATGTCATTTTACCAAACCTTAACGTCAGGCATTCTTAGGTCTGAAACAATCCCACTAATGAACTTCCCCAAGCCCAGCTCTGTCAGAAATTTATAAATACCAAGATGCCCACGAAGGAAGAAAAGAAGGAGATCAAGGGAGACAAGGGGAGATCAGAAGAAACAATGAAGCCAGGCATGGTGGTGCACGCCTGTAATCCCAGCACTTGGGAGGCTGAGTTAAGAAGATCTTTGTGAGTTGGAGGCCAGTCTGGGCTACATGGTGAGTTCAAGGCCAAGCCTGGACTATATAGTGAGACCCCATCTCAAAAAAAAAAAAAAAAAGAAAAGAAACAATGAATGCTTAAATTAAAAGAAAAAACATAAATTAAAAGAAAGACACATTGTCAAGAACAAGATGGGTATGTGCGTGGGTGCGTGTGTGTGTTCAAGGCGAGGAATAATTTGAGGGGGATTAATGGCAATGCATCTTTTACTGCAGTGAATTTTTTAATTTAAACATTCACCATATTTTATAGTCACCCCTCACTGAGCAAATGTTTATGGCATTACAGTGTGTCCTCATCTACCTTATTCACTGGATCTGGCACCGTTCGACTTCTGGCTCTTCCTCAAAGTCAAAATGACCAAAATGACCTTGAAGACCAGGTCTTCAAGGCAGCCACAACAGTGCAGCTGAAGACCCTCTCAAAGGAGGACTTCCAGGACGGCTTCAGAGAGTGGCAGGAATGATGGGATAAGTGTTTGAAGCAAGGAGTAGGTGGAGGGAGATTAATGGCAATGTCTTTTACTGCAATAAATTCTTTTAAATTTAAGCATTCACTGTGTTTTTCTATACTTCATATAACAAAACTCCAGGAGTATTCTAGTGATACCAACAGCTTCTAAGGAAACATTCTTAGAGTCTGAGTAGTGCTGTGCCCACGGCGAGTTGTGATTAATAAATAAATAAATGAAACCATGGCAGATGTTGCTAAGAAGCCTGGGCCCTGGTGCAGGGCCCACATTTTTCCAAACCCGACCTCAATCGGGAAGCCTTAAAGGAGCCTGAACTCTGACCGCCATTTACTGTGGGCAAATTACACAACAAATGCACCAGTGCCTCATTTCCACCCCTCAGAGGAGGATAAAAGGCAGGACCTACTCAGGAGAAGTGGCTGTGTAGGTTACATAAGGTAATGCCTGGCATACAACAGGTGCTCAATAAACGTTAGCCAATACTGTTTCCTCTTGTCAACTTTCATTCAAATACTCTGTTCCAGACAGCTGTTCACCGTTGCTCCTTTGTGCGATTGTTGAAGGTACGCATTATCGCGGCTCTTTGCAAAGTACCTTCCTTACTAAAAGTTTCAAAAATGAAATTTAAATGAATGTGAAAGCGTTGGGGGGGTCCATAGCTGTTTGGAAACTAACCCATCTTGTGTAAAACCAAAACCCACACCATTCAGCCCAAT
Organism: Erethizon dorsatum; assembly: GCA_028451465.1. Taxonomy (NCBI): domain Eukaryota; kingdom Metazoa; phylum Chordata; class Mammalia; order Rodentia; family Erethizontidae; genus Erethizon; species Erethizon dorsatum. Next base: position 68,041,231 of record CM051836.1, on the reverse strand, counting down.
TAAGCAATAGTAAATTTAACCCCATTTTCAAGGGCCCCATGCCAAAGTAAGAAGCTGTAGCCGTTCACAGTTTCTACGCTGCGATTGCAGAACGTTATTCATCGTAATCTCTTTCCCTGCCTCCACCCAACCCTAATGATTGATGGCATCTGAAAACATCACTTTTTTGGACTGAAGCTTTCTATTGCTTCAGATCAAAATACAGCATTTTATTCCTATGAATTTGGAAATACATGCTTGCTCTTTTTGAAAGAATAACCACTGGTGGAGGAAAGGGACTTGAAGTTTGCTCTAAAAATAAACAGTTACCCTTTCACTGCTCTAAGCTCCAAAAGCCCCATACCTTACTTGCTCTCAAATCCCAGAATGTGTCCTGGGTTCTAGAAGCTGAAATACTGGGTTTGCTAGAGACACACATCAGTCTTTCACACCATAGTGTGAAATGTGTCTTTCTGACCTCAGTTTCCACCTAGAGTCCGCAGAAAGGCAACAGATCCTTTGTTAGTAAGGTTGGGTAAGGAAGAGACAAGAAATATATTTGCATGTTCCAAATGGGTCCACTTATAAGGTGTTAGAATTTACAGCATGAATTTACATGCCTCCCCGTGGTTGTAGCTGTTTCGTCTCATAGTATTCTCTTTTATCTTTTGTAATGTTGGGTGAATCTCTTTGTTTGTGCAATGACTTACACTTAGTTATCACTGTTTGTTATATGTTATTTAATATCGTAAATTAGGAAATTATATTGAATATGCATAAAATAATGTACAAAATATAAAAGCCAGGAGTGGTGGCACATGCCTGTAATCGCAGCACCCGAGAGGCTGAGGCAGAAGGATTGCCAAGAATTCGAAGCCAACCTGGGCTACATAGTGAGTTCAAGACCAGCCCAAATTACAAAATGAAACTGTCTCAAACCCCCCCATATGTATAATTAATATATTAAGCATTTATATATAAAATGTTTAATATATGATAGTTAATAGAGAACTAAACATTTGTTATCATAAATTACATACTAAACAATTTAAATATTAAAATTTTAGTAGATAGATGTGACTAAAACTACACTTAAACTTTGTGGTGCTGGGGTGGAACTCAAGGCAAGCTCTCTGTCACTAAGCTACACCTAGGGTTTTCTGTAAACATCTGCATCCTTGCCTCACTTCCTCATCACAATTTCCTACACAGCTGCTATGGTTTGAAAGCATCCCCCTAAACATGTGCTCCTCAAACTCACATGCTGGTGTTATTTGGGAAGTACAGTAATCAGGGTTAGGTGAGGTCATGAGGGATGGGATCCCACAGTGGCACTGGCAGCTTTATCGGAAGAGGACGCAACCCGGCTGGCATGCTTGCTGTCTCCCCATGTGATCGATGCCTATGCCAAGGGAGGATGCAGCGCAGCGGCTCGTGGGTGCCAGGCGATGATGGCTCAGGCTCTCAGACTTCCTGGCATCCAGAGCCAGTGCCCGGGACACTTCTCTTCTGCACAGTAACCTGGCCTCAGGTATTTTGTTGCAGCAACAGAAACCAGACTAAGACAGCATCAGGTGCTCAGGGAGTGTTAACTGCCGTGTGCTACATGCAGAGACCATACACTCCGTGTCTGCAAGCCTGCACAGTCAGGAGGGGATGCTGAAAGGCTAAGCAGCTGCCTTGCAGGTTGTCTCTGCCCTTGTAGGTGTCACCGTGTGCACAAGGGACATGTGTGACACCTCCTGGGGGTGTCACACAGGCAGCTCGGTAGCCAAGCCCCGACCGAACTCTTTTTCCCCTTAGCCCCCTCTGGAAATTGTTCTCCCCTAGTAACCCAAGCCAGGATCCCGGGCCTCTCCCTCCCCACAATCCAGGCCACCACCAAATCCCGCCGTTCAGCCAGCCTTCAGGAAACCCCTGCCTTGCCTGCACCCAGGCAGAGGCCAAAGTGATCACGGCTTCGCGCTCCACACTCCTCCCTCACGAAGACCCCATCCCCAGCCTGCTCACAGCACCCCTGTGATCCTGCCTCCTCCACGCAGCATCCTAACCACTAACAGGAAATCCTTTCCGGGCCTTCAGCTGGCCTTGGTTGAGCAAACTGCAAGCTCCTCCCCGTGGTTCTGAGGGGCCTCCGGTGCTTGGGGTACCAGTAACCCCAAACCCGACCTCCAGCCCCTGTCCTTGCACCGCAGCAACATCAGCCTTCGTTAAGTCCCTCAACAGACCAAACTTTTCCACCCATAGGACTTTCACAAATGCTACCCCCATCCAGCAAGGACATGCGGCTTCCTGTCACCTCCCAGGGGGGCCCTTCTCTGAGGAGCCCAGGTGAGACGGCTCCACCTCTTACAGTCCTTTTGGTTCTTCCAGAACACTTAATCCCCAGCTCCACCGCCTAAGACTGCCCCTTGCAGGAAGAAAACTGTTCACCACAGCATTTTTTGTTGTTGTTTTTGTTTTGTTTTGTTTTGTCTTTTTGAGACAGGGTCTCACTACACAGTTCAGGCTGGCTTTGAACTCACTTTGTAGCCCAGGCTGGCCTTGAACTCACAGAGATCCACCTGCCTCAGCCTCCCCAGTGCTGGGATGCACCACCATGCCCGGTTTTACCACAGCATATTTTGTCTGGCACACAGCTCCAAAAGGAAGCTAGTGTCTACACTAGAAAAACAGGTCCCATTGAGATTGTGCAAATGCTGGGCACGCTTGGCATGAGATAATCTGTTTTTATTTTTACAAAATTGTGATAAAACTATGCAAGTGTGTTTATTAAAAGGACACAAACTACAAAAAAAAAAAAAAAAAGAAAAACAGGTCCTTGCAATGTATCCAGTTTTTATTTGTTCGTGTAGGGTTTTCTGTTGTTTGTGTGAGACAGGGTCTCAGTTACGTAGTTCAGACCAGCCTTGAACTCACCATGTAGACCAGGCTGACCTTGAACTTTTGATCCTCCTGCCTCATCCTCCTGAATGTTAGGATTACAGGCACACATGTGCTACCATTGCCACTGCTCCCAGCTTCAATGTATGGAGTTTTAACTAGTTCAACTCATATTTACTGTTTCCATTTGTTGGTAAATAATTACTACCAGCTCCCTCTGCATAGTATATTATTAAATACAGGCCTAATTTAACATTTGTATGCTATTCGTTTCTAATGTTCCATTCAGACTATATGGTAAGTAATAAAATGAGTGGCAGAAAGAATAGAAATGTTAGCTTTTGTTTATTAGGCTATTTCACGAGTTTTGTTTTGTTTTGGTGTAGTAATTAAACTCAGGGCCTCACATATACAAAGCATGTATGCTGAGTTATAACTTCATGTTTTCTATACTCTAAACAGTTTCTATCAATTTGGTGGCTTCCAAATTAACTGTTTTTGGGGTGTTTTTGGTTTTGTTTTTTTGAGACAGGGTCTCACTTTGTAGCCCAGGCTAGCCTCGAACTCACAGTGATCCTCCTGCCTCAGTCTCCCAAGTGCTGGGATTCTAGCTCTGCACTGAGACACCCAGCTTCCAAATTAACATTTAAATTATCCAAATAATTCGAAATCAGCCACAAACCAAGATCAATAATAGTCAGAAAAGGTGGCTGTGGATGTAGTTTGGTGGCAGAGCCTGCGCCTAGCATGCAGGAGCCCCTGCATTCAACCCCCAGCACCAAGGGAGGAAAAAACAAAAACAGTCTGAAATCATTAAATCCAGGGTCTTCACCCACCATCAGGAAGATTTATATACTACTGCTTCTTTTCTTGTTTATTTGAAGTACCAGGGATCCAACTGAAGGGCACTATACCACTGAGCTACTTCCCCAGCCCTTTTTAATTTTCATTTTGAGACAGTCTCACTAAATTGCCCAGGTGGGACTCAAACTTGTGATCTTCCTGCCTCAGCCTCCCCAAGTACACGATGGTGCCTGAATTTTGTTTAATTGCAAAGCACCTTCCGAGAGTCCATTACCTACATGCAGAATAGTGCTAGGGTCCCCAAACCTAACAAAATAGTGTGAGGGTCCCCACCTAACTGGTGGAACAGGATTCCACCAGTCACTAGGAAGCTCTTTCCAGTGAGTGAGCGACAGAAGGCAGGCAGAAGCGCAAACGGAGTCATAGTGAAAGCAATTTAGCAGAGCCAGGGGTTTGTCCCAGAGAAGACACGAGGACAAGGCTAACAAGAGGCATTCTGCCACTCAGAGAAAGTCAAGTCCAAGGTCTTGTACCAAGGTTCTGGAGAAGTACTGAAGAGTCAGATGACCTGGGCATGATGGTGCACACCTGTAATCCCAGAACTCAGGGAGGCTGGGGCAGGACGATTTTGAGTTTGAATTCTACACGAGCCACTTGGCAAGACCCTGTCTCAAAAGATAAAATAAAAAGAGCCGGTGATATGGCCCAGTGTGAAGGCCCTGGGCTCCATCCCCAGTACCAAAACAAACAAACAAATGAAAACCAAAAAAACAGAAACCCCTCCAACGCTGGAACTTCTTTTTCACGCGGGGTCAAGGCAAAACACCTAAGGGAACTCTGAAGTCCACAAAAAGCTAAACTTAGATACAAACCCACAGCAGCAGCTGGCATTTGGTAGAACTTCAGAGGTCAAAAGGGATAGTGGAAAAGTACTTCGTGACGACAGTAACTTTCAAAAGGGTCATTAATTATAATTAAACTACAATAGAAAAAAAGATAAACGGTATGGTAACACGAGTTAGTCACGCGTAGCCATCTGCAGGGCATGCAATTCGCAGGACTGGTTCACGGCAGAGGCCGCACGGCGCGCTGAGATGGGAATCACGGAAAGACTGCCAAAGCGAGGCCGAGACTTGGAAATGCGGAAGTGCAGGAGATTGCGACACCCGCGCCCGCGCCCTGCGCTCCTGAAGCGCTTACTCACCGGCCTCCAGCTAGGGCTTGTGTGACACGGAAAATCCAGCAGTGAGACCGCAGGAGGCACGGCCAGAACGGCTGGGAGGAACCCCGCGTTCACCCCAAGATGTGGCTCCGGCTGCGTTCTCAGCGAAGCACACACTGACGCTGCCGTCACACCGTGCTTGAGCCGTGTAAATGCCTGGGTGTTCGACTCATTCGATGAGTAAATATTTATGAAGCGCCTACTCTGAGGCACACACGACCTCTAAGGTGCATGGGTACATCAATAAAAGGAGAGCGTTCAAGTCAGGGAGAAGCCAGGCACGGGGGTGCACCCCTGTAATCCCAGCATTCCGGGAGGCTGAGGCAGGTGGATCACCATGAGTTCGAGGCCATCCTGGGCTACATAGTGAGTTTAAGGTCAGCCTGAACTACACAGCAAGAGTCTGTCTCAATAAACCAAAAATAAGCTGGACATGTAGCTCAGCGGTAGAGAGCTTGCCCAGCATGTGCAAGGCTCTGGGGTTTAATTCCCCAGTATTGGGAAAAACAACAACAACAACAATAAATAAATAAATGGAGTCAGCCCAATGGCATTTGTTGTAGTTCCAGGTATTTGGGAGGCTGAGGCAGGAAGACTACTTGAGTCCAGGAGTTCAAAGTCAGCCTGGGCAACATAGTAAGACCTTGTCTCAAAAGCCAGGTGCGGTGATACAAACCTGTAATCCCAGCTACTCAGGGGGCTGAGGCAGGAAAATCGCAGTGAGTTTGAGGACAGCCTGAACTACATAGAGAGACCCTATCTCAAACACCCCTGCCCTGATAAATAATAAAAACAAGCTCAAGCCAGGCATGGTGGTGCACCACTGTAATCCCAGCACTCCGGAGGCTGAGGCAGGAAGATCTTGATTTGGTGGCCAGCCTGGGCAGTTTAGCTACAGGGGGTGGGTGTGGGGAGGTACTGGGGCAAATCACATGGAGAAAGCAAGTGTGATGAGAGCAGGGCAGGGAGGGGTGGGTCACAGAGGTACTGTAGCGGGCTAGGCCGGGGCGCTGGACAGCTCTCCACCAGAGACCGACAGGGCAGACTTCTGCTTTCAGAGTCACTCTGGACACCCGCTGTGGACCGAGGAAGGGGACAGGGTGAGGAGCGAGGGCAACGCGAAGCAGGGCGCAGAGAAGCCACTCCGGGCCAGGCCGCGTTGGTCCCCAGCCACTGCAGGCAGGGAGGTCCGGGGACGCCCCGCGCAGCCTGGGAGCGGACGCCAGTGTCCCCAGAGGGCAGGGCCGCGCGCCAGGGACAACGCCTCCGGATGACAGTCCCCTCTGAGCCGGCGGTTTCTGCACATCTCAGGCAAAGCTCCAGACACCTGGAGGAGGATCCTGGAACCCACGATGTGGGGCAAAGTGCAGAGAGGGCCCCCAGCCACGCGAAGGCGGGCTGTGCCCGGCCCCACGCCTCCCTCTCTCGGCTCCCACGCTGCGTGGCCGCCACCAGATGCCGTCCTTCATTTCCTGAGTTTCTCCATTCACTTTCCTCATCTTGGAGAAAGTGCACCTCTTTCTTCTAATAATTATCTAATAAATTCATCCTAATTATGATATAAAATGCATTTTTTTGAGCCCCGCGGGGTGGTGCATACCAGTAATTGCAGTACTTGGGAGGCTGAGGCAGGAAGATTGCTGCCAGTTCGAGGCCAACCTGGGCTCCATAGTGAGTTCATGTGTAGTGAGACCCTGTCTCAAAAAGCAAATGCATTTTTTCCAAGCCTTTCAAGGCCGGCCAGGGCAGATGCCCTGCATGCATGAGGCCCTTGCAACACACAGAAAAGAAAAACCACAGCAAAGGTGACTCCTTTAAAGTACAGTAAAGAGCAGAAGAGGTAGAAACTTCTACGCAATAGGTGAGGGGCACCTGAGCACTATGACAGTTGTCCCCTCCCATGTCTCCAACCCTCCTGCCACATTTTTCAAAGGCTCATTCCTGCCTGAGGTCACTTCAGGGCCAGCCTACTTCCTTCCTCCACCCAACCAATTTAGTAAAATGCTTGTGGAAAAACAGACAAAGTCATCTGCATGAATGTGACGTAGGATGCATATCCATGCAATCCACAAATGCAGCGATTTTAGATGGTAATGTATTTGGGCAAGAGCCTCTTATTTATTGAGTCACCCAGGATAAACCACATACTGAGAGATGTCTCAGATATGAATTCCGCCTCTAAAGAATTGAATCTCTGTGCGCTAGGAAAAATAGCACATGTACAAAAGTAAGCGGTGATATAAAGTGCTGTAAGTCCAGAGATTAGGCATGGAGCAGTTCTGAGAAAGTCCCATACTACATGCAATGACATGGCTACTGAATACTAACCAATAAAGTCCTAATAGGAACTACTTAAGTTTGATGTATTATATTCCTTTTTTTTTTTTGGTAGTACTGCGAATTGAACTCAGGATGTTCACACTGAGCCATGTCCCCATCTCATTTATTATTTTATATTATTTTGAGACAGGGTCTTTCTAAATTGCTAAATTACCTAAACTTGAAATCCTCCTGTCTCAGCCTCCCAGAATCCTGGGATTACAGGCACGTACCACCATGCCCAGCTAATGTATTCTTCTTTTTCTCTTTTTTTTATGGTTTTGTTAAAGACAGAGTCTCCTATGTAGTGCACCACCACACCAGGCTACATTCTTAAACACCAGAAACTTCTGTTTTACATTAGCCACCTCCAGAATCTATGCTCCACTTTCAGCAGGACACTGGCAGCCTCTCCCTTAAGAGATAGAGCATCATTTCTCATTTTCATGATTCTGAATAACCTTTTCTCCAGCAGCACAACTAAGACAAAAACCAAAAGAAACTTCGCCAAATACGGTCTGCCAAAGTCAAGGAGTGGTATTAGGAAGAGAATCCTGGATTCCAACCAGCAGAAGAACCCACAGAAGAAAATTCTTTCCCAAAGGAAAACTGAGATAAGAATCAAACACTGCCGGGCATGCTGGCGTATGCCTGTAATCCCAGCACTCAGGAGGCTGAAGCAGGAGGATCCACACAAGTTAAAGGTCAGCCTGCATTATATAGTGAGACCTTGTCTCAAAAAACCAAAAAAATAAAAAATAAAAATAAACAAACTTATTTTTTTCCTTTTGGGGTGCTGGGGATTGAGCCCAGGGCCTTTGCACTGAGCTAGATCTCCTTTTATTATTTTTTATTTTTGACAAGGTCTCGTTAAATTGCCCACAGTGGGCTCAAACTTGTGATCGCCTTGCCTCAGCCTCCCGGAGCGCTGGGATTACAAGTGTGCACCACCACGCCTGGCTACACTGCCCCGAACTCTTAACACGCAAGAGAGTAACACTCACAACAGCTCTGTGCAGCAGGCATTTTGTTTCTGTTTCTGTTTTTTTTGAAATAGGGTCTTGCTACGTAGCCCAGGCTGCCTCGAACTCTGTGGCAGTCCTCCTGCCTCAGCCTACCAAGTGCTAGGATTACAGGCATGCACCACCACACCCGACAATGGAGTAGGCCTTTTTCACTTGGAGACACTGAGTCACGGGGCAAGTGGGTTACCTGCAACATGAAATAAGCGACAGCTGCCACGGAACCAAGGCTGTCTCTGCTCTTAGCACTCAGCTGTGGACTGTGAATTTCATATGAACAGTCATCCTTTTCCTCCAAACTATGGTTGCTGTTCTAGCGAAACCCCTTTTCTTTCTCTCCACACATGACCAATCTTTGCTGATTATGCTAAGAACAAACCAGCCCACAGAGCTGAGCTCCCTGCACCAACACGCTGCAACTTTGGCCTTTTGTAATCTAACTAAACCCCAAGGTAAGCCAGCAGCCACCACATTCTTTCCCCAGGCAAGTCTAAAATAGTTAGGATCACCTGCGTGGGGAAATATATCACAGATATTAGCTAGCAGAATTAAAAAAAAAAAAAAACCCAACCATTGAATCCTGTGTTAGTTAATAATAAGTTGCAGGGCCCCATTGAGCTGTGTCACCAAATCCTCCTAGTTGCAGTTACACAAAGGCAACTTTGTCTTGGGAAGGCGACTGAGAAGATGGACTTAATCTTGGCAAGGCCTTGGTGAACCAAGAACCATGTCATTATTTTTTTTAATAAATGACAACCAACAGAAGGAAATATTATTTAAGCCATCTCTTCAAAAGTCACAGTGCTGGGCGGGGCATGTAGCTCAGCAGCACAGCGCCTGCCTGGCAAGCTTGAGACCCTAGGTTTGATTCCTGGTACCAAAAAATAAAATAAAAAAGTCACAGTGCTGTTATCATCACCAACATATATCCTTACTGTTAGAAGCATGAATGCTTTACCTGAGCTTGAAAAGCTCAAATAGGCACTTCCAGCACAGGAAGTAAACTGATCTATGAGAAACAACACCTGAAAAAATTGTCTCTTTCATTAAGAACTTTTTTTTTCCCTTCTGGCACATGAAATGCTTAAATACATAAAAAGTATTGAGTCAGGTGGATCACAGTGCTCCAAAAGTTGGTATTTATCAAGGCCAGGTGTGATGGTACATGCTTGTTATCACAGCACACAGGAGGCTGAGGCAGGAGGATCACCATGGCTCCAAGGCCAGCCTTGGCTACAAAGTGAGTTCAAGGCCAGCCTGAACTATGTAGTAAGACCCTGTCTCAGCTCCACTCTCAAAAGTAGATGTGTGTGTGTGTGTGTGTGTGTGTGTGCGCGCGCGCGCACGTGCTGGGAACAGAATCAGAGCCTTCAAAATGCTAAGTTTATGCCCTACCACTGAGCTACACCCCTAGTCTCAAAGTAGATACTTTTTACTATAATTTTTACAGGTGGGCATTTCCTGGGTTAGGTACAGGTGTCCTGTCCCTTTTCAGTTGTGCAGTCTCCAGTATTCATTGACACCCACCCATGGCCCACTGGTACTCATAGTAACTCTTGCTCACCTATGTGTGAATTACCCACACACTTCTGGACGGCTGTCTTCTACTCACACTGCTCAGGGAACAGGAGCAAAACTGGCGGTGAGCCAAGCCAAAGCGCAATCAGGAGGTTAAAGCTGCCAGTGACCGCCCCCTTCATTCAACAGACCCCCTGCAGCACCCACGATGGTCTCGGTGCCAGCTGACACATTCATAAGAACCACAAACATGCAGCGTCCCCAAAGACAAAGGTCGTCAGCAGAAGAGACTGGATATTGTTTTCTTGATTAATATCACGGACTGCAATTTGCAAATAAAGTAACCATATCTGTGGAGATCAAAAGATATTTTCCCAAAACACAAAACATTTCCAAAGCTTTGCTAACACTTTGTCTTTTAATGCCATCTCTTCCAGATGGCTTTCAGAAAGGTAGAGAGGAGGGCACTTTTAATTTCTAAAATGACCCCACTATAAAACCTCTGATGGGGAACCAAACAGTCATCTATCATCAGTTTACCTTTTTTAATGCACATAAACACACCCACAAATCACTTTTTTGTTGTTGTTTTGTTTTGTCTTTTTGAGACAGGATCTCACTATGCAGTTCAGGATGGCCTTGAACTAGTGATCATCCTGCCTCAGCTTCCTGAGTGCTGGGATTACAGGCATGTGCCACTGTGCCCGGCCACAAATCACCTTTACATAAACTAAACTCCTATGGTGAGCAAAACCTAAAGACTCACAACAAAACAGAGTGCTTTTTTTTTTTTTTTTTTTTCTGGAGACAGGATCTTGCTATGTAGTTCATGCTGGCCTGGAACTCACAGAGATCCTTCCACCTCAGCCTCCAGAGTGCTGGGATTACAGGTGTGCATCACCATACCTGGCAAGAGTGCTTATATTCTAGATGTTGCTGCAGAAAGTAGAGGAAAGGCAGAGGGTGCGAGAGCGGGGTGAAGGGCTTGTGCCTTCCGTAATCAGTTTACTTTGGTTGCACCAAGAGATGATATCTTGGACTCATTCAAATGCGTGTCTGTTGTGGCACAGGAGGTCATTCCAATCACAACAGGGTGGGGAGGGAGAGCCTTGACTAAACCCGCAGGGTCAGCAGGTCGCTAGCTCACCTGCAATAGTTTGAGGGCACCATGAGCATCCCCGGATGAGCTTTCTGGTCAACTCCACAGCACTAGCACATTCAGAGCTCACCTATCTCTTGGCCATTTATTGCTGCAGATAGTCTACCTTCACTGGAAGATTCCTTTCTACACCATTTTTGGAACAAAAGATAAGAGATTTGGGGGGGCGGTGAACAATTCCAAGGGGAGGACATCTCCCCACACCCACCCCGCACTCCTCCTCTGCCCCATATAGATGCTGCTCGACTGTGAGAAACAACCAACCAGAGACCAAGCTGAGACGCGCTCAGCAGTGCTCTAGGAGGAGGATCACACCCAGGGCGCCACGTCTCCCGAGTTTCTCCAGCAGGAGACTGCAACAACTCGGGGTGGCACGGGAACAATGGCTTCTTATCATCTGACACCAGTTCTCAGAGGGTCTACAGGCCTCTTATCATGTCGCCCAAGTCACCTCGGTGTTGTCACAATGGCAAATCTGTACCCAACTGTTCTCTGAAACAATTCTTCTGAGTAGGTGGCGGTTGTGATGAACACACACCTCTGAAGATACTCAACCAGAAAATCCACATCATCACAAGACGTGGAGCCTGCGCCCAAGAGGAAAACTCTATCTCTTAATCGGCTGGGAGTTGGAACTTTCCAACCTAACCTTTAACTTGGAATCACTCTGACAAGTGCTTCAAGCCGCATTTAATGACTTCATTGTAACTTCGCAAAAGTTTGGCACACAAATTCTACATTCATACAAAACACAGCCTTTTGCTAAGTCTTAGGAATCCCAAATTTAAGCCCTCTTCAGAGAGGGTTTTACTTTTTTTGTTAAGATTATGCATCCTTTAGGATAAATAATAGAATCACAGTTTCATTTGAGCCTGGGCCAAATTTTAAGAAAATCTCCCTCCCCTTTACCAGCACTGTGGCCTTTCCTGAAAAACTGGGGGACAGGATCCTAGATTGGGAGGTGAAAACCTATCTGAAATAGGCAAATGTTTTTCTGCAGCAGTCAAAGCTCAATCATTTGGGGGATGGTGTCTGGCTCAGTGGTAGAGCTCTGGCCTAGCATGGTTCAGGGCCCGGGCTCCACCCCCAGCTCTGGAAAAAAGGAAAAAGTAGGACTTGGAAAGCAAATTCAATCACATTGTAAGGAAATAATTTCATCTATATTAGCCTTTTTCCAAATCATTGCCTAGAGTTTGATCGCTAGTAAGCCAGAAAGAAGGGTTTACTGTGAATGAGCTCATCCTGAGAGAAAAAAAGCTTAAGTGGCCTTAAACCTAGAGTCAGTATATACAGCGTGTGTCCAGGAACATGGGGCTTCCTTGCTTCTGCCTTTATTTTCATCCTCTGTATCGTCAACTGCTTTGGGCATAATCCTTGCAAATCTAATCTAGGGAAGTTCAGTGGGAAATCAAAAATATGTTCCAGAGGCTGAGGCAGGAGGATCACTTGAGTGCAGAAGTTCAAGACTAGGCTGGGCAACATAGTAAGACCCCCATCTCAAAAAAAGATATAGATGATGTAGTATTAAAAAATATGCTGATCACTAAAACTGTAGAAATGATGCTAAATTCTCAATTCTACAAACTTCTGATAAGGCAATAATTAAGAAGATAAGAAATTTTCAGAATGACTCATATTTAGAATCTGTTCAACTGGGTGTGGTGGTGCACGCCTATAATCCCAGTACTTGGGAGGCTGAGACAGAAGGATCACTGTGAGTTTGAGGCCAGCCTGGGCTACGTAATGAGTTTAAGTCTAGCCTGAACTACATAGTGAGACCCTGTGTCAAAAAAAAAAAAAAACCCAAATTTCAAAAAACACTCCTGATCAAATGAAGTGAGCCGTGGCTCAGCGATAGAGTACTAGCCTAACATGCATAAAACCCTAGGTCCATTCCCAGCACACACACAAAAAAGATATATATATATATACATAAATAAATTTGGGAAGCAAACTCAAACATTTTGTAAGAAAGGTGAATGGCAGAGCTAGACTGGTGTCTTTGTAATTGTGTTTATTTCTTCATTTTGATGAATACTGAAAGTTAATCATGAAGCAAGGCACTTGAGAAATTTCTAATTTCCCATTCTCCCAGGATGCAGTGTCCTAAGACATCAATGAGGCCTAATGTGACATCAGAAAAGCCAGAATGGGTGGCGCAAGCCTGTAATCCCAGCACTTGGGAGGCTGAGGCAAGAGGATTGCTGTGAGTCTTAGGCCATCCTGAACTACATAGCCTGACCCAGTCTCAACAAAACAAAACAAAACATACAGAACAATGAGACTGGTGAGATGGACACACAAAAAATACAAAACCCGTATTATCTTCTCCTTTTCCTCCCTCCTCCCACTTCCTTTTCAGACTGGGTTGGTTTATCCTTTTTCCCTCCAAGCCATCATACTATTAATCTGACAGAATATTGCTTAAATCCATAGCAAGACAAACTCCCACCCGGCACTGTGTTATACTCTCAGCTACCTAGGTTTGTGTTCTATGCCACCACCACTGACAACCTTTCATCTTTTAGAATCAGCACCTGAAATTCTCAAATGCTTCCAGTCTAATTGCCAATCTTTTGTGCTCAAAATTGCACAAGCCCTTCATGTTGTGTTGCTAATGCTCTATTTTCCTGTCTTTGCCTTAAAATGTCCAAAGAACACATTTGTAATCTATATCCCTGCTAAAGAAGTGAGTCATTAGAATACGACGGGGGGGGTCGCTTGATTTTGAGTCAAAGCAGTAATGGCCCCTGAGTAAGTACCTTGGGGACACTGTCACTTTGATAAGCCTCAGGAAGAAGCTACAGCCTCAAATGCTTTGGGACAGTACCCAGGAGTCACTGCACTTTGACATAACTTTAAAAAGGGTCCTTTATTTGAAAAATTCTACTTCCATCAGTTTTCACTGGTTTCTTAAATATCTAGCGGCTGCAGGTTATGAGCTGTCAAAATTTGGAGCCCCTAAACTTTTCTACAGATTTAACGTTTAACTAAAAACACCAAGTAGGCCTCTCCCTGTCACCTTCAGAGGTGAAATGCTGCAGGAAGACCCCCCTCAGCCTCGGTTAACAATTCAATGACTATCTCCACTCACCACGGGTCCCTCAGCTCCCCAGGGAGCTCAAAAGTCACCTGTGCCTGTGGACAGCCCAATCATGTGTTTTCAAGGGTGAAAAAAAAGCCCTGTTTCTTTTACGAAAAAAAAGACTCATCGTTGCGGGAAACACGACGGGTCTGACTGTATGAGTATCTGCTTTTCCAAAAGCTGACGCTTTGAAAATCTTTTTATAAATGTCTTCACTTCCCACTAAATATATCGGAGTCCGAAGGAAGGCGGTGTAAGGAGGGGCATAAGGGCTCAAAGAGCGAAGAAAAAGGGAAAGAAAACTGTTTCAAAACTCGGCCCCACATGGAAGACTGAGGGGCAGTAGTGAGGAGGACCAGAGCGCACCTTACCTTTTGCTAAGTCTGCGGAGGTGCCCGCTGCGGAGACGACCACTCACAGCCCAGCAGCAACTCGCACAGCTGGGAAGGAACCTACCACATCTTCGCGGCCGCCCTCTTTTTAATGTAAAACCAAAATAAGGAGTGTCCAGCGACTCCCCACCGCGCCCCTTAAAGCCACAGATCGCTCCGGGCTGCGCTCCCGGCCGCTCGGGAAGCCGGGGCGTGACTGCTCGGGCTTTCCTAACCTTGGGGACCCGCGAGAGAAACGGCCCGCGAGGAGCACAGCCCTGCCACCCCAGCGGCTCACTGTCTCGGGCGGCACCGACCCGAGTGGGGCGCGGGAGCGGTCACCCCGCCAAGCTCCCAGGCGAGCGCACCCCGCGCCGCGCGCTCCTTCCGCTCCTCCCTCGCGCTGCGCCGCCCTCCCGGCCCGGCCATTCGCGCACAGTAGCAAGGTTGTCTCGGTCTACTCCCTTTCCTTAAACTCACCAAACCAGATTTTTACTCCCAACACCGGCAACTTCCCGTAAATCTGCACTGAAATTTTATCCAGCTCGCTGAGACTCCGCTGGCGAAAGGCCAGTGCAACATTCCTGTTGTTTTAGGAGCGCAGATACCTTAGCTGAAGGTTAAATAAATTTAAAATTAAGGGGGAAAGAAATCAGCCTTGATGGAGAAGTGGGGACCTCACCGGATGGACTCCCTGCCCCCTCTCCCCGCTCAGAAAGTCACGTCCATTTCATACATCGGGGAGGAGGACCCCAGAAGTGGCACCTGCTCCACCTGGGCGCGCGCGTCCGGCCCTCTCTGGGGCTGTGTCCAGCCACAGCCCCAGCCAGCGCCCGGCTGCGGGACGGAAGGAGCCGCTGTGGACCCCGGGCCGGGCCGGGCCGGACCGGGCCGCCCCACCCGCCCCGTCCGCGTCCCAGGGAAGCAGTGGCCGGGGCAGGTGGGACCGCGGCGGGACCCGAGACGCGCGCCCGCCCGGCCTCCTTACCTGGCCGCGCAGGGCCCGGGCGAGCGCAGGCAGGCGCGTCACGCGGCCCGGCCCTGACCTCCGCGGGGCCTTCACTGCGGGGCCTGGGGCCCGGGCGCCGCTCCTTCAAAGTGGCTCATTTGAATGCGGTCCGACCCGGTGTTACAGCTGGTTTCTAGAAAGGGAACAAAAACACTGCAGTTCGCAACTGCAGCCCAGCCCTCTCCGGGCCCTGCCTGGTCTCCGGGGAGTTGACTGCAACTCCGACCCCAGCCCCACTCCCACGAAACCCAGCCCACCCCCTGGTTTACCTGTTTACCCAGGAGCGGCGCTCCCGCAGTGCAATGGCGCGCTGAGCCTGTTCGCAGCGCCCAGTGGCCCACAGGAATCAAGTCGGTGACTAAACAAACTAGAAGAGGAAGCGGGCACCACCAGGAACCTAAAACATAGTTGTGATTTCGGGTTGCAGTGTCATTCAACTGAGGAAAAGAGAAGAAAAGAAAAGAAAAAAATACTGTTTCTCCTTCGGCTACTTCAGTGAAGGAATGCTTCAAAATTATTTTTTTTGCTGATTGACCTGGCACTTAGGGTTAGCGGCCATTGTTGTTATTATTATTATTTTTTAATATGATGGCTTGTTTTGCTTTACAAGAGAAGCGAAGTCAGACTTAGAAGTGGGCTCCACACCCAGCGCTCCACTCGCTCCACTCACCAGCTGTGAAACTGTCAGTTCCCCCTTGTTTCTGGAAGAGTCTATGGATGGGATTTGTGTGAAGTTTACACTCCTGTGAACAGCCTCGAATACAATGGAAAATAATGATTTAGTAAAGGGGTGTACAACTGATTTTCGTCTCACTTAAAAAGTTGACAACCGGCCAGTGAGATGGCTCAGCGGGGTATGCGCCTGCCTGGCAAGCACGAGGGCCCGAGTTCGACTCCCGGAACCCACATATGAAAAAGGGGCCGGTGATATCGCTCAGCGGCACGGGCGCCTGCTGGCGCGCGAGATCCTGAGGTCGACCCCCGGTACCCACAAAAAAAGTTAACAAGAGTGACAAGCGACATGGAGACAAATTTGCTCTACATTCCATGAAATTTACCATTAGGAAGAAAAGTCAGGACCGTCTGTGTGTGCTTAATTCTAATTCGGATTTAGGCTTCTGACCTCCTGTCTAACCCTGGCGGTTACTTATCCTATTCAGTTAGAAACCAGTGCTGAGCAAATAATGATGAATGCTACTTGCAAACCAGTGTGAAATGGGTGAAATAATTTAAGAACTCTTCATAAATACGAAGAAGTGATTATGGAAAGCTAAAAACATAATCAGCGTCTCCACCCTTTATCCTCCTTTTCACATTTTAACAAGGAAATCATAATCTTACATTAATGAGGCCCTTTGTACCTCAGGGAACACTTTCCCCCACCCTACCTTATCTGATCCTTACAGATCAATCCTGTGAGCTCTTTTATCCCCATATTGCAGATGGAGACCCTGAGGTCACAAGAGTTAAGCCATCCGCCCAGAGAGTCCCTGAGTGGTGAGGCTCTGTCTAGCACTCAGGTCTAGTTCAGTCTAGAAGCAGTGCTTGCCACCTTTAGGAAAAGTGGCTCCTTAAAACCAGCCAAGAATTGTGAAACATATTTCTAGATCCTTCTGATCTTTTATCTTTCCTATGCAGCAAAATTTAACCCAGACCAATCCATCATTTTCTGGAGTTTAGATTCATTCCTTATCCATCCAAGCCAGTGTGCACGATGAATAGCAGGCCATGGGAACATTTAAGGGTCTGGTACCTAACAGCTGAGGCTGCCAGGCATGAACAAGGGCTCCGCAACTGTTAGACAACTTGAAAACTGCCTGAATTTTTCCCTTCTTTTCCAGAAGTCTCTACCTTGTGGCCTGAAGAGACTCCATATCTGGGACCCTTTGAGCTAGAGGGACATTCTCAAACTCCCAGGTTTCTCCTCCTCAGAACAGGTTTATCGATAGGCCACACACTAGGCCGAAGCCTGGGGAATACTGATCAGGAAAACAGAATGAGGGTGAGCAGGCTGGGGGCGCAGATCAGAAGTAGGGAGCTGGCCTCGAATGAGTATGTGGGGCTCAATGACTCCAGGTGAGCAGCGCCAGGGGCCAGGGTTCTTGAGGAGGCCCAGGTTGCAGGAAGCCACTTCTTCTAGTGTTCTGAGTCGGTTACTTTCTCTCAAAGGTTGCACTTCCGCTCTTTCTTTTTCGGCTTTGCCCACTGGCAGCTACGAAGTGGGTGTACTTCTTCCTACTTCCCACTACCCTTTCCAGGAATATGGCAAAGATAAAATAGATTTTTTTTTTTAAGACAGGATCCTGCTATGTTGCCCAGGCTGGTCTTGAACTTGTGCATTCAAGTGATCCTCCTACATCAGTCTCTTGAGTAGCTGGTACTATAGGAGCATGGTCATGCTTAACTGAGATTTTTTTTTTTTTTTTTTTTTTTGAGGTGCTAGGTATTGAACCCAGGGCCTTCACACTGAGCTACATCTTTTTTAATTTTTTTTTATTTTGAGACAGAGTCTTGCTAAGCTACCCAGGTAGGATTTGAACTTCTGACCCTCTTGCTACAGCCTCTCTCAGTGCTGGGATTACCAGTACATAACCCCCTTGAGATAGATTTCTTTTTTTAAATGGCACGCACTTAAATTTCAAAAGAAAAGTAAGTTTTTATTATTTCCTTTTTGTGGCTGGCCTTAACCTAACACCTATGATGAGGATGAGGATGATGATGGTTTTAATTTGCCAGCAAACCCCATTCTCCTGGGTCACTTTAGCTTTCCAGACCCCTGCCTTCTGCTTTGGCTTCCTTCTTTCCCTTCTGCCTATGAGGCAGTGTCCTGGAATGAGTACAAAGAACACCATGGCTGCTTTCCCACAGATTTGACTCTGAAGCTCGATTTTACCTCTCAGCTGTGTGATGCTGGACAAATCGTTTAACCACTCTGAGCTTCAGTTTCCTTATTTGTAAAACAACAGCATACCTTTCTGTATCTCTATGAGTTAAATGAAAAGCAAATTCTCGGAATGATTCCTGGCAAGTATAAGATACTCAGGAAATGGCATTTCCTTTTGTACCTGGAAAAAACCTACTCCATGACTCAGAAAAAAAAAATAATTTGTCTTTCCATAATTAAATCTTAGTTCCATAATACTCCGCCAAGACAGTCTCATCCAAAGAGGCAAGCCTGAGACTTTTGTTGAAAACAAAACAAAACAACAACAAAAAAACACAGTTTAGCTGGGCAGGGTGGTACACACTTATAATCCCAGCACTTTGGGAGGCTGAGGCAGGAGGATTGGGAGGTTGAGCTTAGCCTAGGCAATTTAGCAAGTTAGCAAGACCCTGTCTCAAAATAAAAATAAAAAGGGCTGGGGATGGAACTCAATGTGGAGGCCCTGGGTTCAATCTCCAGTACAAAAAAAAAAAAAAAGAAAGAAAGAAAAAGGTGATCTTATACTGTGTACTAAAATAGTGTACAAGAGGCCTAAATGGACCATGTAGTAAATAAACTCGAAGAGCTTAGCACAGTGCCTGGCTCATGGTAACTGTTGTGTAACTGCTAGTGTCACTGTTGCTATTACCTCTGTAAGCAGTGCTTTCTGACATAGGTGTGGTCATGACAGGTGACTGAGCTTGGTGGACGGGGGAGGGAAGCTCACGGAAGCTGAACTCTTAGGTGCCGTTTTTCAGGGTAAACCAGCAACATCTACTCGGTGATTTGACTTTCTGCCTGCCTCCTTCATTCCTCCTGATTGTACCTGAAACAGAACAATTATTGCTGGATGGAATCAAATCACACATCTGGGCCTGAGCTTTCCATTGAGACTGGTGATCTTTTTCCCAATAGAAAAATGTCCAAAACTAATTTAATCCAGAACATGCAACTTGACCCAGAGAATCCTCTGATCCCCACAGCCTCCCTTTCCCCCATATGGAGACCACACCCATGCCAGGCTTTTCTAAAAAATCTTTTCATTTTCAACTTTTATATTAAATCCCCTTGGATCTAATATGTGCTAATTCAAGCCACATTATTCCAGGGCACACTAATCCAAGGATTAGGCCCAGCGGCCAAGCCGGAACACGGACCTCCACCCGTGGGCTGAGGAAGGCCATTCAGAAATCTATTAGAGGGGAGGCTGGCTTGGCAGTTTTCATACCACACTGTAGGGGACCCATAACTGAATTTTAAAAATGTACTGAGTTCACAGAAAAGAGAATTAAGTATAGCAGGGGTTCACTCTGAACATTAATCTCAGAAGCCAAGTCCTTCATTTCAAGCAAGGCCTTCAACACAAGGAGTCCCCTGACCTTCGTTCCTCTTGCACAAATAACTCTGCCAAAGCCTGCCCCGCTGAGAGGGAGGCAGCACGAATGTAAATTGTAGGCCCTTAAAGGCCCACTCAGGACCAAGACACAGTTTTGTTATGGCAACAAATGCTATTCATTCCTCTGTATCCCTTTAAGACTCCTTCTCCTACCAGATCCCCAGATTTTTTAATTTTATAATGGAAAACTGCCTCACCTAAGAAGCTCAGTCACTCAGCAGTGACTTACCACAGAAGACTGCCAACGTAAAAGGGAGTATTCGCCAGACACGGGCTGCATGCTCTGCATGTGTAATCCTCACAGCCCACCGTGAGATACAGACTGCCGTTTGTGCACTTTAGAGATGCAGAGACCAAAGCACAAGGGACCTGAGTGACCCTGCTGAGGACCCAAACTAGAAAGTGGCCCTGCTTGGCTTTAATCCAGGCATCTGGCTCCAAAGCCCATGGCCCCAACCATGGCATCACATGGACTTGCGAAATCTGTGTGTTGATTGCATTAAAATCACCAAGAAACAAGAGAGGATAGATTCAGGGCCATGAAGGTAGTGCTCTGTGACTGAAGACTGGATGGCAGCAGTGTGAGGTGAAATTGAGAGGCTGATGTGGCTGAGGAAGGGTCCATCACAGCGAGCAATCCAGGGGGTTTTTAAGTAGGGAGTGCTGAGGTCAAATTATCCATGCAAGTCCAGGATGGTGGCAAAGTAGACGGAGAAGAGAGGACTCAAAATGCCGTTAGAAGCCAGGCGAGGTGGCACACACCTATAATCCCAGCATTCTGGGAGGCTGAGGCAGAGGATCTCAAATTCAAACCTACCCTGGAGCAATTTAGTGATTTATTGAGACTCTGTTTTAAGAATTAAAAACGGTGTGTGTGTTTGTGTGTGTGAAAGGATTTGGGGATGTACCTCAAGAATCCATGGTACCACAAATATTTTTAAAAAGGAAATAAAGAAAGAAACCTCAATCACAACACAGGAAGAGGGGGGAGAGCTCGGAGCCAAGGACGGGTTCTAAAGATGACAAGGTCGCTGGGCACCAGTTGTTTCCAAAACGCCGGGTGCGGTGGTTGCTGCGGGGGATCGATCCCTTCCATCCAGTACCAAGGGGCTGGAAAGCTGAAAACTACAGCCTGGGACTACAGTTCCCAGACTGCCTTGCAGCTAAAGTTCCACAGTAAGAGGAGTCTAACAGAGATCCAAGAGTGCCCCTGCCGCCACCTCTCAGGGTGCTGCTCTACTTCGGGGTGTCGCGAGTCAGCGTACAGGACACCACGATTTGCTGGTGCGGAGCTGTGTGATGTGGCATAGACGTGGCAGGAGTGGCTTTCTGTTGCTTCAGTTGCAGCGAAGGTGGGATGTGCCCAAGTGCCACGGCTGCAGACTGAGGCAGAGGCAGCGGCTGCCCCGCAGGCCCATGGTGCAGGGATGCCAGACCCCGCGGTGCAGCCACTCACTTCTTCCTATTATGCGAATGCACCTAGTTGCGTGTCTCAGTCCTTGATGCTTCCAGCAGCTATGCAGGTTTCTACTACCGGCAACTGAGCCCTGCCACACGTGCAGAATACAAACTGTTAGAATTTGGTCCCCAAGTGAATACGATCAGGAAGAGGGGTGGGTGGCAGTGAGGAAATTAGAAGGGACAACTCTCGCGTCATAGATTCACCCGGACATCAGTCAGCAGGACCCGTGGAGAAGTCGAGGTTGCCGCGGGAGGGTGGAACATCAAATGGTGAAACGTCTGGCCCTGCACAGCGGGTGGCATAGGTCATTGCTAAGAGGGGGAGTGCAAGGAGGTTCAGGGCCTGAATCCAAGTGGGGCTCTTACTGCCATCAGTGCTTCACCAACTCACACTTGCCAAGTCCAGTTCTTCCTTCCTTCCTTCCTTCCTTCCTTCCTCCTCCCTTCCTTCCTTCCTCCCTCCCTCCCTTCCTCCCTCCCTTCCTTCCTTCCTCCCTCCCTTCCTTCCTCCCTCCCTTCCTTCCTCCCTCCCTCCCTCCCTTCCATTCTGTTTTTTTTTTATTTTGGGGGGGGACAGTGTCTCACTTTGTAGTCCAGGCTGGTCTTGAACTCACTATGTAGCCTGGGCTGACCTGGAACTCATGGTGATCCTCCTGCCTCAGCCTCTCAATTGCGGGGATTACAGGCGTGTGTCACAACACCCAGTTTTTTATTTTTTATTTTGAGACAGAGTCTCCCTAAATCACTGTGTTGCCCACACTGGGTTTAAACTTGCAGTCTTACAGTTTAGGCCTCCTACAGTGCTGGGATTATTGGTGTGTATCACCACGCCCAGCTTTTTTAAAATTCTTGAGACAAGGTCTTGCTAAATTTCCTGGGCTAACCTCAAACTCATGATCCTCCTGCATCAGTCTGCAGAACAGCTGGGATTACAGCCCTGTATCACCATGCCTGGCTAGAAACCCAATTCTTAAATGAAAAGTCATAAAATAACAATGGTGGTGTAGTGGAATTCATACACATTTTCTCCGTTCAAATCTTGTTATTCAGAAAGTCATCTTCCTGCTAGGCGTGGTGGTACACATCTGTGATCCCAGCACTTGGGAGGCTGAGGCAGGAGGATCACAGTCAGTTTGAGGCCAGCCTGGGCTACTTAGTGACTTCAAGCCCAGCCTGAACTGCATATCAAGATCCTGTCTCAAACAAACAAACAAACCAAAAACAGAAAGTTATCTTCTCCTGGTAGTACGTATCTCCTTTCTCAACTTTGGTAAGACCAGTGCACCTTTTCCGTCTTTGTTTTTGTGATACTAGGGATTGCATTTTTTTCTCTTTAGAATGGTAAGAACCAGTATAGTGCATGGGCACAATGTAATTGATACAGTGCTGCCCTCTAAAATTACATTCTAACCTCAACTGATTATTTTGGCAATGACAACCATTCCTGTGACAGTGACTCACATGACCCCTTTCCTGAAAAGTATTAAGTATACTTTGTAGTTTTATGCAACAAATCTGGACCAGCAATGTGATTCTCTTTTTCTTAATTCTTCCTTTTTATGTTTGTTTGTTTGTTTGTTTGGGGGGATTTTTGGTGTTTTGTTTTGAGACAGGGTCTTGCTATGCAGTTCAGGCTGGCCTTGAACTCACTATGTAGCGCAGGCTGGCCTGGAACTCATGGTAATCCTCCTGCCTCAGGCTTTCAAGGGCCAGAATTAGAGGTGTGTGCCACCACGACTGGTGTGAATATACTTTTTTAATAGGCATAGGATAGGAAGTAGAAAGTAGAAGCAGAAGCAGCATTGGGAACCTAAGTGTTAGCGTGTTAGTTTGTGTGTAGTACTAGGGCTCAAACCCAGGGCTTCCTGTATGTTAGGCAAGGGCTCCCCCGCTTAGCTACAGGCCCATCCCTAGGGTCTAAAACAAACAAAAAAATACCCTTGATTGGACTTCAAGATGCATCTGGGCATTGTGACATCTGGTTATAGTTAATTAAATGCCAGGATTTCTGCTCAGCGGGCTGTGAGCCCCTCCTCAGGGGCACAGAAACACTCTTGCTGAGCTGCATTTCACCAGCTGCAGGTCGGGGTCTGTGAGGCAGGCACCCGAAAAAGGAACACTTGCTGAGTGACTGAAGAACGTTTCTGACTCAGGTTGAAGGGAAGTGTTGTAAACTGGCTATGCCTCAGTTTCCTCAGCTACAAAATAGGTATACAGCACACATGTTCCAGTATTTCTAGGAAGAACATGCAAACATTTTCTTTTCTTTTCTTTTTTTTTGTTGTGGTTCTGAGGATGGAACCCAGGGCCTTTGCACTCAGCAAGATCCTAGATGTTTTTATTCTGAGACAGGGTCTTGCTTGTCACTAAATTGCTCAGGTTGGGCTTGAAATTTCCATCTCTACTCAGCCTCCCAGAGTGCTAGGATTACAGGCATGAGCCACCAGGCTTGGTTTATCAACCCTTTTTTGATCCTTAATAGGAAAAGATGAAGAATTTCCTGTCCTACAACTGTTGAAGCATAGTTGTTCAATGAACTCAGCCGGGGGTGGATTGAATGACCTCCAAATGACCTTCATGGACTAGGACGGTGGGATCCTAGTAGCCACCTCTCCTCCATCTTGCCGTCTGTGTCTGAATCACTGCGTGTGGAGGAGCCCTGTAGAGAAATTACATTAGCGACTGGGTTGCTGCTATTTTCCTCTTGTTTACCACCAGATTTCCCCTTTCCATGGGGATTTTCTGAAAAGGTCACACAGCCACTTCAGAACCATCCTCTTGTTGAACAACGATAACTTCTCTGTGTGGTTGGCAACCAGGGCAACTGCTATCCAACCCAGCAGAAAGAGGGGTCTAGGCCACTCAGCTGTCCAAAGCCTAGGGAAAGTCCAGGCTCCTCTGACATCGGGACTGTGGCAAAATGTCTCCCATGACAGTCGGGCCAAGTTCCACTGAGGTCTCGCTGGAGCCGCAAGGAGGCCGCTTCTGTGAGCAGCTTACAGGAAAGCAGTTCCAAATACCTCAGGCATCCTGTCAGTGCCACCTTTCCGGTCCACTTCCAAAATGCACACCCACGATAATCTATGCCCTTTTGCATCAGTGCTAATCCTGCTATAAGTGCAGTAACTAGCTCTGGGCAGAGCAGTGAGTGCAACCAGCCTGATCCCCCCTCACTCAGACACTGAGTTCCGGCTCTGGGCCAGACCTCTGCTAGGTGCTGGGTGCAGAGTCCACAAGCTGATTGCCTGTGGGGTAAACACAGACTTCCAGGAGGAATTATTGTCGTAGTGTAAGGGCTCTGCTGTGCTGCGAGTCCAAGTTCCAATTCATTCCCTGCCCCAATAGGTCCCCCGCTGCGCTGGCAGGGCTGAGTCTGTGCCACTCTGCCTTCCTAGGTTATTACCTATGTTCCCATGGCACATGGCTCAGCGGATCACGGCACTCTGCTGCCAGATCTCTCAGTGACTCCCATCCCCTTCCAAAGAAAGATCCAACTCCTCAGCAAGGTGCGCGATTTGGCTCCCACTTTTCTCTAGGTTGCTCTCTCCCACTGGCTGCGGGTGAGCGGTCTGTGATTTATGGTTCTCGGTGCCTGTGGTGCTCTGCAGCAGTCACTGGGAGAGTCTTGCTGACACCTGGCTGCATCTGCCCGTACACAGTGTAAGCTGCCACAAATACCCACAAACCAACCTGGGGGATGGTGCTGCACGCTGGGATCCCAGCACACTGCGCAGCTGAGGCACGAGGGTTGAAAGTTCAAGGCCAGCGCAGGCCACTTAGTGATTTAGCAAGACCCTGTCTCAAAATGTAAAAACCTAGTCGGGTGTGGTGGCACATGCCTGTGATCCCAGCATCCTGGAAAGCTCAGGCAAGAGGATCACAAGTTCAAGTCCAGCCTGGGCTACATAGTTATTTAACAAGAGCTTGTCTCAAAATAAAAAATTTTTAAAAAGATTTGGGGATGTAGATCAGTGAGAAGGTCCTGAGTTCAATTCCTAGTACAAACATAAACAAAAACAAAAATGAAACCAAAACCCTACAACTCTCTGGCTTTTCTCTGTCTAAGGAGGCACCCCAGCAGAGTAAACCAGAAGCTTCCTCACCCTCAGTGACACACCCTGCTTCATCCCCTATCAAGTACCCCATGCCTTTACTGATGTTTTGGGACTCATCTCCCAAATTAATAGTACATTCAGGTCCTTGTCTCTGGGCCTACATCTGGGACAATCTAAAACCTTCTCTGTCTCCCCAACCTGGCCCTTATGCTCTCTCCAGGGGCTGAGCACCTCATTCTCAGAGGCCCCCAACATCACCTCCTCTGTGAAGCCATGTCCCTTCCACTCCTGGGACCTTAACACGGGCCTCCCTGTGTTCCGATGCAAACCATGCAGCACTGCCATTCTGTGTCGGAGTGTCTGAGCTTGCTCACTAGGAGCTAGGACTTACTCATCTTTGTCCACCGATGCCTTTATCCAGAGTAGATACCCAATAAATATTTGATGAATGAATTCCTGAGCCCTCTGCTGTGATTTCCTGTCTATCACCTTGTGACACAGGAAGAAGTCAGCAGCCATGTTCCTGACCCAGCAGTCTGGCCTACGGAAATCCTTGGGCCTGGAGAAGAGGTTGGGAAAGTTCTCCTCAGCCACCCACAGGGCTGACTGGGCCTGCAGCTCAGTGCAGAGCACAGGCTCTCTTTCCATGCAGGGCAAGTCTCCAGGCCAACTTGCCCAGGCCTTTAGGAGTCCCGAGGAAATTCCAAGGGTGTGAAAGAAGTGAGGCCTAAGGGCTGGTGTGAATCCAGCTAAAAGGCTCATTAAAAATGCTGCAGATAAGCCCTGGGCATCTGCCCTCAGTCCTTAAGAGAGCTGCTATCTCTTTTACCCTAGGGTAACAGCAAAAGGAGCTCTGGTAGTAAAGTCAGGGCTGAATAAATGGCCTGCCTTAAAGGAAATGGGATTCCAGAGGAATCCAAAGCTGTTGGTGAAGTAGGTCCCTGGTCTTTGGGGACTGCCTTTCTGTGCTTTGCTTCAGTGTTATTTTAAAATTTTTGTGCCAAGGAAGACCTGATGCCCTCTGAAGACCCAGAACTAGCATAATTGGCAGCGCAGGCCCATTCACTGCAATGTTAGACCTCAAACAAACAAACAGGAACACAAAGTCCAGAGCCCCGAGGAGGAAAGTCAGTTTCCCTGCTGGGCGGAAATGGAAATGAACCAAACAGCCTGAAGTGTCCGGAATGGGGAGTTGGCACAGAAAATGGCCCAGTGAACAGCCATGCTGATAGTGAAAGTGCTGAAAGAACCAAGAGGAGTGAAGAAGAAAAGAAAAGGAACAAAAATGGAGGTGGGGGGGACAGTAGATGCACTAATAGGTAGGGAAAGGAGGGCCATTAGCATTCCCTCAGGGCTTCCATGGGCAGGTAGCATTTATTTCTTACATCGGCGCTTCCAGCAGTTACAGCCATTCCACAGAAGGAAAAAAAACAGCTTGGAGAGTTTAAATGATTTGCCCAAGGCCTCCCACCTAGTGAAGAATGAAATCTAGGTCTAATTGACAAGAAGACTTAGAAAAGAATTCACACACAGCTTAAAGCACAATATGACCATCACTGTGTGATTTGGGTCAAGTGCTCAAGCCAGAGCTAGGCACATGTATCTCCCTGCTTTGTGCATTTGTAAACTCTCTGCCCTTGGAAATTGTGAGGCAGGGCTCCGAGTGTGAGAGAAAGAAGAGGAAGAACTTGTGGAATATTGAGAGGACTCTAACCTTCGGAAATCTCCAAACCTGAGTTTAGCAGTGTTTGGCAAAGAAAGGTGGGAAGGAAGAAAGAAAGGCAAGAAGGGAGGGAGGGATCCTGAAGCACAGGATTTAAATGTTCACACTTGCTAATCCTGGTTGGGACCAGAGAGACTCGGAAAGGCCCCAGACTGGCCTGCACTGCCCTACTTTGCAGGCAGCCAAAGCAGGAAGGCTTAGGTCCGTCACGAGCAAGCCTCCTGTTACCACCTGAGACCAGAACAAACAGTGGGAGGAGACTTCCACCTTGAAAGCTGTGATTCCCAAAGAAGCCTTGCTAATCCTGTGCCGCGTCTCAAGTGTGTCACCTGCCGACATTAAATGATTCTCATGTCCACCCCATGAGCCATAAGGTAATGTACATTAGCTTTAGGAAAAGGGTGGTGAAGGTGCTCAGTGGAGAGCAGCAGAAGAAAGAACTCTGGATTGGAATATGCACCTGCGGCTTTGAGGTCTGCATCCAAGTGCTGGTTTTTTTTTGTTTTTTTTTTGTGGGTACCGGGGGGTTGACCTCAGGACCTCGCGCGCCAACAGGCACCCGTGCCGCTGAGCGATATCACCAGCTCCTTTTTTGTATGTGGGATCCGGGAGTCGAACTCGGGCCCTCGTGCTTGCCAGGCATGCGCTTATGCCGCTGAGCCATCTCACCGGCCCCCAAGTGCTGTTTTTATTGCTATGCATTTCAAACTCTTTAATCTAGGTTCTATTACATCTTTTAAAATGCATATCTTTGTAACAAATTCAATAACAAAGTTAGGCTCTTTTAGTGTGCTGAAGGGGTTCTTTTGGGTGACAGTGTCACATTAGAAAGAACACAGGCAGGTTTTAAATCCAGAAGACTAGCCAGGTGTGGTGGCATACTCCCAGCACTTGAGAGGCTGAGGCAGGGGGATCTCTCTGAGTTTGAGGCCAGCCTGGGCTACATACTGAGTTCAAAGCTAGCTTGAAATACACAGCAAGACCCTTTCTCAAAAAACAAAAACAAAAAAGGAACAGTTAGGAAGGTCAGAGCTGGGATTTAAACCCATTTTTGTAAAACTTTGAAATTTGTGCTCTTATCTAGTTTCCTACACTTCCCCAAAAGATATAGATCAAACATATGACTGATTTGTGGGGCTTTTGTTTGTTAAGTAAGGTAATATTTTAAAAGAGGGCCGGCGAGATGGCTCAGCGGCGTAAGCGCCTGCCTTGCAAGCGCGAGAGCCCGAGTTCGACTCCCGGAACCCACGTACGAAAAAGGGGCCGGTGATATCGCTCAGCGGCACAGGTGCCTGTTGGCGTGCGAGGTCCTGAGGTTGGTCCCCGGTACCGACAAAAAAAAAATAAAAAAAAAAATAAAAGATACTTTGTGGCGGGGCATGGTGGTGTACATCTGTTATCCCAGCACTCGGGAGGCTGAGGCAGGAGGATTGCTGCAAGTTCGAGGGTAGCCTGGACTACAAAGTGAGCTCAAGGCCAGCCTGAACTACACAGTGAAACGCTGTCTCAAAAAGACGAAAACAAAAACAACAAAAACTTTGTGAATATACAAATGCCTAATGTCACATTGATCAATAGCACAATAATAATGGTAATGATGTAGCAATAACAATAGCAATAGTGTACTTTTTAAATGCTCATAAGCAAAGTGAGTATCCAAAGAGGAAATATGTTTAATTTTATTTGAGTGTCTAATTAAACAGGGTCTAGATCAATGGTGGGAACCTATGGCGTGTGTGCCGCAGTGGGCGGTTTGCATCATCTAAAGCTCTAAAAGGTTTGCCATCACTCATTTAGATGATGATTCCAGGCTAGTCAGATGTTTGGAGTGCTGTCATGGAAGGTAGGGCCTCAGATGGGTTTCTAGGTTCTTGTACGCTGCAAAGAATTGGACATGGCACACAACAGTAAGGAAAAAGCAGCAAAGTTTATTGACGTTTAAAGTGGGCCCATCCCTTACTTTTCTATTGTAAATTTGTACTTTAGTGTAGTAGTAGCTGGCTGTGTGTCTCAGTACCTTTCCCTGAGGGATACAGGAAGAAATCTATATGTTTACCCACTTGATATGGTGAACAGCAAGGAGTGTGCATGTGTGCAAAAGTGTCAAAATGGGATTTGGACCACCTTTACGCTCCATCTAACTGGTTTTGTGTATGTTTACCCAAGCATCACAGAGGGTCCAGTAGACCCACACCACTCCAGGATTTTGTTTTTCTTTTCTCATTTTTTTTACTTTTCCCATCTTTCCTTCCCCTCTTCTTTGTTCCCCTCCCCATTTGAACATTTTCTTCCTATTTCACAATACCTATTGTACATTTTGGTCCTTATTTGCCCTTTCAGTTTCTCATACTAGAGAAACAATGCAGTACTTATACATGTGTGTTCAATTTATTCCACTTAAGAGCATGGTCTTGACAGCAAAATTAGTCTTATGCTCCAAGGGCTATTTAGGCAATGGTTTGCTCAGAGTAAGTGGGTTTCCACCATCAGAAAGGAAAATGGCAGTGCGCTGAAGGTGTTGGGTTCAGGGATATAACCTGTGGGGCACAATGCCAATTTTGTCATAAAGGCTCATTATTGTGGGTGTATAATACAAATGTTTATTCTTTAGAATATTTCTATTGATGAATTATTAATTTTAATTTTATGAGTTTTATTAAACAATGAGTACTTAACAGGAAAAATATTACAAAAATTAAGTATTGAGTATGTAATATTTATTGAGTGTTTATAAAAAAGCATCAAAATTTTCAACATCAACTGGTTTTCGGTGTACGAAGTCTAAAAAAGAACAGCAGAAATAAATTTCTATATGAACTACAATGAAAATACCAATAGCACTCTACAAAAAATTAATCTTGCTTCAGTTATCACACCTAAGGCAGTCTGCACACATGACAACAGCACGTTCCATACACATGCATCGCTTACACTGACAGCACATGTGTTTTGCTTTCCTGGCCTTTTTGTAGGACACACTTGACATCTCAGTGGTCTTGCTGTTTTGTCAGGAGTTTCTTGTTATATTATACAATGTATAGCTAGCAGGAATGTAAAATATCAATAAAAGAAATTATTGAATTCTTAATATGTATTGTGCATTTAGAATGGACACATTTTCACATCAGCTATGTACTTCCTAACAAAACTTAAGATAGCATCAGAAATAAATTCCTATATGAACTATAATGAAAATACCAATAGAAAGAACTCTATCACAAAAATAAGCTTTGCTTCAACTGTCACACCCAAGGCAGTCATCACACATGACAGCTGCATGTTCTATGCACACACCTCGCTTACACTGACAGCACGTGTGCTTAGCTTTCCTTTCCTATGTGGCAGGCCATTCTTGTCACCTCTCTTCTCTTCCTATTTTGTCAGAAGCTTCCTACTATATTGTACAATGTACACTTAACTGGGAAATAAGATGTCAATAAAATACAATATCAAATATGCAATAGGTACTTAGGATAAACATCAACCTTTACACATCAGCTGTTTACTTGCTTACAAAACCTAAAAGATAACATCAAAAATAAAAATTGTCCGGTGAGATAGCTCAGTGGCGTAAGCACCTGCCTGGCAAGCACAAGGTCCTGAGTTCGACTCCCGGAACCCACATACGAAAAAAAGGGCTGGTGATATTGCTCAGCAGCATGAGCACCTGCTGGCACGCGAGGTCCTGAGTTCGACCCCTGGTATCCACAAAAATAAAATAAAATAAAATAAAAATCTGTGTGAACTACAATGTAAGCACGAACAAAAGTCTACCACAGAAACAAGCTTTGCTTCAACTGCCACACCCAAGGCAGTCTTCACACGACAACTGTGTGTTCCGTACACAAGTATCGCTTATACTGATAGTATGTGTGTTTTGTTTTTCTTTCCTTTCTTGTAGGGCACAGTTGACATCTTTTTTGTTTTCCTGTTGTCATAGTAGGTCTTTGTGATGCTGCGCCTGCCTGTTCACCTGTCAGCTCACCAGTGTGCTCCACAATTTTCTTGCATAGTTCCCTGGGCAGAAACATTTTGTTTTTCCTCTGCTGTAAATGACCTCTGTAAATGAGTTCCAGTCCCAATCCTCTAAGAAAATTTCTCTGTGATATTTTGCACTCGTTATTTTCTTTGTAAACTATCATACTATTTGTGCCACACATATTTAGGATTGAGTAACACACAACCATTGATCAATGCTTTGTGTTTTGACTGACATCGTAACTGCTGCATAACTCATCAACAACATCTACTCCCTGTTCAGTTTTGTTGTTGAAAGTTTCCATCTCAGCTTTCCATTTTGTCGAGGTTTCCTATCAATATTTCCATTACGGTGAAATGGTGACATTAGCAGTACCAGTGTGTTTTTCTTTGCCATATAGGAGGCAAAGAAAAGCCAATGTTGTATCTTTCTGAAATTCAAAGATCTTACTATACAATTCTCTGTTTTGAAAGTGCAGCATTTCATTTAGAATGTCTGCTTTGTTCCTGTGTACAGTTCCTGCTCTGGTCAATTTGTGCTCTGTCAGCAAATGTAACATCAATTAGAAAGTGGTAAACTAATTGTTGAATGTCAGATTCCAATTAGTTTGGGAGATGTGAGCAACAAATCTGTTGAGGGCCAGTGAGATAGCTCAGCAGCATAAGCGCCTGCCTGGCAAGCGTGAGGTCCTGAGTTCAACTCCCAGAACCCACATAAAGGAAAAAAAGGGCTGGTGATATCGCTCAGCAGCACAAGCGCTTGCTGGCAAGTGCAAGGTCCTGAGGTCGACTCCCGGTACCCACATAAAAACAAAAACAAAAGCAAAAAAAAAAAAAAAAAGTCTGTTGACAACATTATTCGGTTTATTACTGTATGAATAAGGACCTGATGGCTGAGTTCCAGGATACATGTCTAAATTGAAAACATAATAAGTCTTCATATCTACTAGGGCATAAACTTCTATGCCATATTTTGAAAGCTTTTGGGAATATAATGCCTGAAGCTATAGCAACCATGAAATGCTGCAAGATGTTTATCAATAATCATTTATTCAGATGGTGTGTAAATTGCTTGACAATTACCCACAAATCTTCAATCCATGAGTGGATAGCAGCCAGGTTATCAGTTCTTTTTCTTTTTGGCTGGTGGTGTTGTCTTCAAACCTCAGGCAATTTTGAAGGAAACCAAATCTCCACAGTGTCATTGTTATTTTACAAACCTCAAACCAACACTCAATGCTTTTCCATAAGTCTTTTACATTCCTGTGATTACCATGAGAAAGCCCTGCTAAGTACAGCAGACCTATGAATGCTTTCTGTTCAGCTAGTGAGGCATCATACATTTTTGAGTATGGCTATTGGTGCATACAGAATGTTTTACTTGTATTTCAGCATTTGAGTATTTCACAACATCTTGTAGCATTTTGTCTGTTACAAACAATTTCCAACATTGAATAGCAGTGCTCACATTCCACACAATACATTTCACCCCTAGCAAGACCCTCACTATATTTTAGGATATAGTTCTAACATTGGATCATTCCATTTGATCGTGTGACCATTTTGTATTATTTCTACTAGTTAAATAGGTACTCACATTGCTGTCCTGTTTGTCATCTGAATCAAGGAGGTCTGCATTCCCTGTGTCTGTATCAGTTGATTCTTGCCCCATTTCACTGTCACAGGAACACTGGCTCACATGGCCAACATCAAAATCATTATCATTTTCATCATCCATGCATGAGTAATCTGATGATTCACTTTCGACCTCCAAAACTTGCAAATCTGGTTTTTCATGTGCATCGTACTGAATTGGGCTACTTTGATCAGAAAAATCAAAAGAAAACTTTTTAAAAAACAAATCCTAAATTCACAGAAACTTAACAATAAGCATTTCATGGGTAAAGCACACCTGTTGCTGCTTTGTATCTCCTGTACACACCTTGCTGTTGTTCATCTGCCAAGTGGGTGAATGCACAGATGGTCTTTGCTTTCCCCAGGCACAGCTACTGTGAGTCGCAACCACATTGCATTTGTGGTAAAATACACGTTTACAGAACAGAAGAGTGGTGTGGGTGTATTTTACCCCTTGTGATGCTCAGGTAAACAGATCCGAAATCTGCTAAATGGAGCATTATGTGGGTATAAATCCCAGTTTGACACTTTGGCACACATGCACACACCTTGCCATTAATCATAACAAGTGGGTAGCATGATGATTGCCTCCTATATCCCTCAGGCACGGCTACTGAGATGCACAACTTGCTATTGTTATGTTAAAGTATAAATTTACAGTAGAAAAGTATGGGATGGGTTGTTGTATTTCAGTGCTATGCCTCATGAGATTAAAACGTTGCTTCAGATCTAGGGCACCTCTCACTGGGTCTTCCAGAGCATGACTGACAACATGATTGACAGTATGCTCAGTCATGTCTGCTCTGTCACCCATGTCCTTTCCTAATTCACTCTGTTATAATTAGATGTATGATATGCAGTCCATATGCATGAACTTTAATGAGCTCCTAGTGAAGAAAGGTTACTGTAGGTCATGCAAGAGGCTATGGCACATGTGTGTCTTATCTCTCCCTCTGGGTAGCAGGCCTTAGGACAAAGGTCAGGGTGTTGGTCCTGGGGTGTCGGCCCTGGGGTGTTGCCCAGGTTCCAGTGAGAGGAGGGGAGTGGTCTCATGGCTCCAATTGGACTGTCTATATTAGGAGTGTCCTCCATCATTTTTTATTTATTTACTTACTTACTTAATTTTTTTGAGAAAGGATCTCACTGTTGGAGTTTAGGCTGGTGTTGAACTCACTGTGTAGCCCAGGCTGGCCTTTAACTTGCAGTGATCCTCCTTCCTCGGCCTTCTAAGTATATTTATTTATTAATTTATTGTTTTTTCTTTGTTATTATTATTTATTTATTTTTGAAACAAAGTCTTGCTATGTAGCTCAGGCTGGCCTTGGGCTTGCCATGTAGCCCAAGCTGGGCTCAAATTTGTGATCCTCCTGCCTCAGCCTCCATACCACTGGAATTACAATGAGCTTCCCAATGCCTGGCTCCACATCATTTCCATCATTAAATATCTAAGTTTCTAGGCTCAGAAAAAAAGTATTCCAGAGCAAAAAGAATTGAGATATGTTATGCACACGTATCAACTCCCCACCACAAACGAAATCATTACATGCTGCAAACATGTACTGATAAATACTGGATAAAAGCACACAGGAGCAGAAATGTTGATAGCTGAGAAACAGCACAGAGAACGTAGTAAAACCTCTCTCTCTGAACAGTTTTATCACCGAAAGTGCCATCTGGCCATGCCTATCAGAAAACAAACAGATTACCAGGTGACAAGTTGTATTCCATTAAGAAATCAAGCGAAAGAGTCGTCCATCAGGGCAATCTTTCTGGGTTGAGGTCAGAAAAAAAGTAGGTGTCGAACTGTGCCTATGAGTCCCTGTGAAGTCCAGCAAAGGCTTCTTGTGTCCTATTGGAGCAGGACAGTGTCAACCTGAAATTGAATCTTGCGGGGAGGCTCCAAGGAAAGAGGAAGTAGTAAAGCAGGTGCACAGCCAGCAAGGGAGCCCTGGCCCCACCAAGGCATCAATGTCTGGCTGTGGAGGACCCTCCCTGGTAGTTACTCCCCCTGCCCTTTTTTGGTGCTGGAGATCTATCCCCAGCCCTTTATTGTTTTTATTTTCAGACAGGGTCTCACTAAATTATTAAATCACTAGGATTATAGGTGTGCACCACCACACCCAGCTTCATTACTCTAATTTCTTCCTTTCTTTCTCTTTCTTTCTCTTTCTTTCTTTCGAGACAGGTTCTCACTGTGTAGTTTAGGTTGACCTTGAACTCACTATGTAGCTCAGTTTGGACTCAAAATGGCTGCAGTCTTTCCACCTCAGCCTCCCGAGTGCTGGGATTACAGGTGTGCATTACCATTCCTGGTAAGTGTCCCTGTCCTTAAACTCATACAAAGAAGTCTGGAAATGATTTGTTGTTGTCTCTGGAGAGGAAGAATGTTAGTGGGGGGACTAAACACCTGAGATGGAGAGATCTGCTTTTCCTGTAAACTCCCACAGACTGTATGTGTTTGACAACTGAGCACATAACCTACTCCATAAACAAACAACTATTGTGGATGTCTTTTAAAAAATAGTTCCAAAATAGATAGTGGTTATGCTTGTACACTGTTGATGTTTAATCATTACAATGGTACATTTTATTGTGTATACTTTAATGCCAAAAAATACAGTTCTTAGCTGGGCATGGTGATGCATGCCTGTAATCCCAGCACTCTGGAGGCTGAGGCAGGAGGATTGCTGTGAGTTCCTGGCCAGCCTGGGCCATAAAGTGAGTTCAAGGCCAGCCTAAACTGCATAGTGAGACACTGTCTCAAAAAGACAGAAAAAAAAAAAAAAAGAAAAATATAGTTCTCAAAGCTTATCACAATGACAGGATGCTAGGACAATGTTTTCCAAGATTTCAAGCAGCACGTTTGGGTCTGAAGTCAGTCTCTGACTCTGTCTCTGTCTCTCTCTCTGTACTGAGGTTGAATCCAAGGCCTTCACACTGAGCTGCATCCCCACCACCACCTCTTTTTAAATTTTTTATTTTTTATTTTTTATTTTGAGACAGTATCTTTCTAAGTTTCCCAGGCCAGGCTCAAACTTGCCATCCTCCTGCTTCAGCCTCCCAGAGTGCTGGGATTATAGGCAGCTGCCACCACATCCAGGTTAGATATCTCACATCAGCCCACTTCCTGTGTACCTACTGTGTACGAGGCCTGTGCAGGGCATAGCAGGGTCTATGCAATGACCAAGCTGTAGCTTTGATCTCAGAGAATGAATGAGAAGCAGTCTGAGTGATGGAAACACAAGGTCAAGAAGAGGAGCTGTTTTTTGGTAAAGGGTGATGCCTACATTGGCGAAAAGGCACTGATGTGTTCTTTTATTTTAAAAAAATTCTGTTGTTTTGAGACAGATTCTTGAGATGTTGCCCAGGCTGGGCACTGGGTTTTTTTTTTTCATTATTATTTTTAGGGGTCGGGGTTGAGACAGGGTCTCACTCTGTGGTCCAGGCTGGCCTCCAGCTCACAATCTTCCTGCCTCAGCCTGCCAAGTACTGGCATTATTGGCCATGCCTGGCTTTTGGACACCGGTTTATTCCTCTTGCTCTAACAATCAGTTCTGTAACTTGCATCACCCTGGCACTGTTTGAGGGCTCTTCCCTGGTAGGAGTGCATTTATACCTCAGAGAAGAATACGATCTGCCAGGTTCACATTGTTGCTATTCCGCCCCTTTTATTCTGCGAATCTGAGCCCCAGAATGGTGGGTAATGGAACCAGGTTCTCGCCCAGACCTCCTGGGTCCTTGTCTGCTCGTAACCACTCTGGGACTGACCGCTCTTTGGGCTGGGGATGTAGCTCAGGGCCAAGGCCCTGGGCTTGATCCCCCTTACTGGGAAAAAAAACAAGCCTCTACAAACTGTGAGCTAAATAAACCTTTCCCCCTTTAACTTTGGGCATCGGGTATTTTGTCTCAGCAATGAGAGAAAAATAACTAAGACAGGAGCCCAGGGAATGGGAGTGGATGCGAGCTGGCATTTTTACAATATAGCATTTTATATATTGTCTGGACTCTACCATGCTCATGCACTACCTGTTCAAGTATAATTGTTTAAAAAATCACTTTGGGCCAGGTGTGGTGCCACATGCCTGTAATTTCAGCACTCAGGAGACTGAGGCAGGAGGATCATTGTGAGTTCAAGGCCAGCCTGGGCTACATAGTGAGCTAAAGACCAGCCTGGACTGCAGAATGAGACCCTGTCTCAGAAAAAAAAAAAAAAAAAAATCACTTGGGAAGCCAAATATGATGGTGCACACCTGTAATCCCAACACTTGGGTGGCTGAGGCAGGACGATTGCCATGAGTTTGAGGCCGGCCTTGGCTACACAGTGAGTTCAAGGCTGGCCTTGGCTACACAGTTAGTTCAAGGCCAGCCTGAACTACACAGTGACACCCTGTCTCAAAAACAAACAAAATTCACTTAGTGCTGGGGATGTAGGGACAGCATTTGCCTAGCATAGGCAAAGTCCCGGGTTTGATCCCCAACATAGCAAAAATCAGTAGTAAAAAGTCACTTTTATACACATTATCTTTTCCATCTTCATTACAAACTAACCTTGTGCTATTGATAGGGCAGGTTTCATTCTCCCCAGTTAAGTGTGGAAATGGGAGTCCTGAGAAAGGGACTGGTTATTGTCACCCAAGGTAGGCGGCAAAGATCAGGTGGAGACAAGCTGTGTCTACACAGGCAGGTGGGCCTGGACCCCAGGTTGTCTTGCCCAACCTGGCTTGTGGTTTCCTCCTGAAGGTTGGTCACTGATGGAAAACAAAAAAACCAAAAAACAGAGAAAGAAAGGAAACAAGGGCTGGTGATACCACTCAACGGCATAAGCGCCTGCCTGGCAAGCGCGAGGTCCTGAGGTCGACTCCCGGTACCTGCATAAAAAAAATAAGAAAAAGAAAAAAGAAAGGAAACAAGCCAAGTGTGGTGGTTCATGCCTGGAATCCCAGCACTCTAGGAGGCTGAGGCAGGAGGAAAACAAATTAATTCATCCTGAACAATTTAGCAGACTTAATGAGATTTGTCTCTAAAGGGCTGAGGATGCATCACTCAGGGTGAAGGCTCTGGGTTCAGTCCCCAGTACTGCAAAAAAAAAAAAAGGGGGAGGTGAAGCAAATGATATTAGGGTTTATCACAGTCACTTTTTCTCAGATCTGGAGATTTGTCTGTTTCTGTTTTCATTTTTTTGACAAGGTCTCCTTACATAGTTCAGGCTGGCTTTGAATTCACTGAATCGCACAGGCTGGCCTCAAATTTGTGGCAATCCTCCTGCCTCAGCCTCCAGAGTGCTGCGATAACAGGTGTGTATGCCCAGCCTTATTCTGTGACTCTCTGGGATTCACTTTCCTCATTTGTGAAATGAGAGGACTGGGTCTGAGGACCTGCAGACACTGATAGGAATGGGCATGGTTTGTGGTTTTGTTTTGGTTTGGTTTGAGACAAGGTCTTGCTGTGTAGTCCAGGCTGGCCTTCAACTCACTATGTACCCCAGATTGGCCTCGAACTCACAGTGATCTTCCTGCCTCAGCCTCCCTGGGATTATAGGCGTGTGCCACCACACCCGGCATGATTTGTGCTTTGCCAAGCACCACAGCAATACAAGACCTGCTGGGGTGGCGACGGTCACAGTGTGAGGACAAACGCCTGTGGTGACCAGAGTGCCTTTGGGAAGCACAGTGTGCTATGCTGCTCCTGAGTGTGGGCCAGAACGGCCCCGTCCCGGCCTCCCTTCCTCGTGCGCTGGGACCCTTCGCGCTGCATCTCTCAGGTCCCGAGAACCAAGTGGGAAATTAGTGAGTTATTAAACACATCCTTTATTACAATGAAATTATATAAACTCATGACTAAGCAAATTCCATTTAAACTGAAATAATAAATATCCCAAAGTTATCATTGCCTAATTATTTTGTTGCAGTTATCTGTTCTTCCAGTATTTACATCCATTGTTTGCCCAGTGGAAAGTATATACAATGCTGTGGAGTTGTTTTTTCTTTTTTTTAATTTTAAAGAGAAAAAACAATAAAAACAATGACACAAAATTTCAAAACAAGATAATAGGAAAGAAACAAAAGTTAGTACATTGCTTATTGTTATCTTCAAAGTAATTGCCCAGATTATAAGATATAGGCATGAAAAATTGATCAAATGACATAAGCACAAACTTTTCTTTTCAATGGACTTAGAGAAATTGGTAGTATAGCTTTCTTAACTATCTTGTATATTTCCTTTTCCTTTTCCCTTCTTTCTTTTCTCCTTTCCCCCATCCCAGTTTCTCTTTCCTTTTGAACATTTTCTCCCCATTTCCCAATATCTATTGTACATTTTGGATCTTATTTACCCTTTCAGCTTCTTACACTAAAGACAATACAATGTTTACACATGCGAGTCTGATTTATTTCACTTATGAGTATGGTCTCAAATTGCATCCATTTACCTATAAAAGTCTCAAGTTTATCCCTTATAGGTACTATAGAGTAGTATTCCATTGTATAAAAATACCACATATTTTTTATCCATTCCTCAGTTGATGGGCATTTGGGTTGTTTCCAAGATTTAGCTATTACAAATTGGGCTGCTATAAACAGGGCTGCACATATATCACTGTGGTATGATGTTTTTAATTCTTCGGGGAAAATACCCAGAAGGGAAATAGCTGGGTCGAATGGGACCTCTAATCCTAGTTTTCTAAAGAATCGCCATACTGATTTCCACAGTGGTTGCACCAGTCTACACTCCCACCAACAGTGGAGAAGGGTTCCTTTTTCCCCAAAGCCCCACCAGCATTTGTTATTGGTTGATTTCTTGATGATAGCCATTCTTTCTGGGGTGAGATGGAATCTCAGTGTTGTTTTAATTTGCATCTCTCAAACGACCAGTGATATCAAACATTTTTTTCATGTATTTATTTGCTATCTGTATTTCTTCATCTGAGAAGTGTGTATTCATCTCAGATGCCCATTTTTTGACTGGGTCTTTAAATTTGGGGGATCTCATTTTTTTCAATTCTTTATATGTTCTAGATATAAGTTCTTTGTCTGAGGGACAGTTGGCTAAAATTTTTTCCCACTCTGTGGGTTGTCTTTTCACTCTGTTGGTGATTTCTTTTGCTATGTGAAAGCTTTTTAATAAGACGAGATCCCAGTTGTTGATTCTTTGGAGTATTTCCCATGCAGTTTGGGTTTTGTTCATGAAGTCTCTGCCTACCCCTATGTCTTCAAGATTTCCACCTACTTTCTCTTCCAGTAGATTCAGTGTTTCCGTTTTAATATTTAGATCTTTGATCCATTTTGACTTTAGTCATGGTGCATGGTGAGAGACATGGGTCTAGGTTTAGTCTTTGGCATGTAGACAGCCAGTTTTTCCAGCACCATTTATTAAAGAGTCTATCTTTCTTCCAGGGAACATGTTTGGCCCCCTTTGAACAAGATTAGGTGGCTGAGTGTGTTTGGAGTTGTGTCTGCATCTTCTAATCTGTTCCACTGATCCTCAGGTCTATTTTTTTGCTGGTACCATGCTGATTTTATCACAGTAGCTTTTTTTTTTTTTTTTTCCGTGGGTACTGGGGGTCGACCTCAGGACCTCGTGCGCCAGCAGGCGCCCATGCCGCTGAGCGATATAACCGGCCCTTTTTTTGTATGTGGGATCGGGGAGTCGAACTTGGGCCCTCGCGCTTGCCAAGCAGGCGCTTATGCCGCTGAGCCATCTCACCGGCCCAGTAGCTTTGTAGTATATTTTCAAGTCAGGGATTGTGATGCCTCCTACCTTGCCTTTGTTGCCCAGAATTGCTTTTGCTATTCTAGATTCCAAATGAATTTTAAGAAAGTTTTCTCTAGTTTGGTGAGGTATGCTAATGACATTTTGATTGGGATTGCATTAAATCTGTACAACAATTTTGGGAGTGTGGCCATTTTCAATATGTTGGTTCTTTCTATCCATGAGCAAGAGATATCTTTCCATTTTCTGATATCCTCTTTGATCTCCTTTAATTTTCAGTGTACAGATCTTTTACTTTTTTTATCCTATTCCTTTTATTTCTCTCTCTTATCTAATTGCTCTGGCTAATGTTTACAGAAGTATATTGAATAGGAGCGGTGATAGTGGGCATCCTTGTTCCTGATTTTAGAGTGAAAGCTTTCAGTTTTTGAAAGCTTTCAGTTTTTGTCCTTTTAGTATGATGTTGGTTGTTGGTTTGTCATAGATGGCTTTTATCAAATTGAGGTAAAGACCATCTATTCCAATTTTCTGTAGGGTTTTTATCATGAATGAGTGTTGGACTTTTGTCTGAAGCTTTTCTGTATCTATTGAGATGATCATGTGATTTTTGTCTTTGGCTCTGTTGATATGGTGTATTACATTTATTGATTTGTGTATGTTGAACCATCCCTGCATTCCTGGGATGGATCCCACTTGGTCATAGTGTATAATCTTCTTGATAATTTGCTGCATTCTGTTTGCTAGTATCTTATTGAGGATTTTTGGGTATATGTTCATTAGAGAGATTGGCCTGTAGTTCTCTTTTTTGGTTGGATCTTTCTCTGGTTTTGGTACCAGGGTAATACTTGCCTCCAGGAATGAATTAGGGAGTATTGCTTCCCTTTCAATTTCATTAAAGAGTTTGAGGAGTATTGGCATTAAGTCTTCTGTAAATTTCTTGTAGAATTCAGCAGTGAATCCATCAGGGCCTGGGCTTTTCTTTGTTGATAAGTTTTTAATTACATTTTCAATCTCATTCACTGATATTAGGTTATTCAGAAATTTTAAATTTTCTTGATTCAGCTTTGATAATTCATGCATATCTAGGAATCTGTCCATTTCTTCTGTGTTTTCCATCCTATGAGAGTAAAGATTTTCAAAGTAGGTATTGATGATCTTCTGAATTTCCACAGGATCTGTAGTGATCTCACCCTTTTCTTTCCTCAATGTATCAATTTGAGTCTTTTCTTTCCTTTTTTTGATAAGGTTATCTGAACCTTTATCAATTTTATTTTTTCTTTCAAAGAACAAACTCTTTGATTCATTAATTCTTTGTATTGTTTTCTTAGTCTTCACTGTGTTAATTTCTGCTCTGATCTTTGTAATTTCCTCACTTGTATGGGCTTTGGGCTTGTCTTGTTCTTCTTTCTAGAAGCTTGAGGTGCAACAGGTTGTTTGTTTGTGTTCATTCTGTTTTCCTGATGTGGGAATTCACCACTATAAATTTCCCTCTTAGGACTGCTTTCATTGCTTGCCACAAGTTCCAGTATGTTGTATCTGCTTTCTTGTTTAGTTTTAGATGTTGTTTAATTTCTTCTTCTTTTTTTTTTTTAATGTGGGTACCAGGAGTCAAACTCAGGACCTCGTGCTTGCCAGGCAGGTGCTTATGCCACTGAGCTATCTCACCGGCCCAGTTTAATTTCTTCTTTAATTTCATCTGTGACCCATTGGTTGTTTAGGAGGGCGTTATTTAATTTCCATATGTTTATGAAGTTTTTGTGGTTTCTTTTGCTATTAATTTCCAATTTCATTGCATTATGGTTAGATAATAAGCATGGGATAATTATAATTCCCTTGCATTTACTTTAATTCCCTTGCATTCCCTCCCATTGGTTGTTTAGGAGGGCGTTATTTAATTTCCATATGTTTATGAAGTTTTTGTGGTTTCTTTTGCTATTAATTTCCAATTTCATTGCATTATGGTTAGATAATAAGCATGGGATAATTTTAATTCCCTTTCAATTACTTAAGCATGTTCTGTGGGCTAGTATATGGTCTATTTTAGAGAACAGTGCATGTGTAGCTGAGAAGAATGTGTATTCTGATGATGTTGGGTGGAACACTCTGAAAACATCTACTAAGTCCATTTTTTCACAGGTTTGTTTCAGTTCTTTTATTTCTTTGCTGATTTTTTGTCTAGTTGATCTATCTCTTTGGGACAATGGGGTATTAAGGTCACCTGTAACAATTGTGTTATTGCTTATTTGATTTTTCATGTCTATTAATATTTGTCTTATATAGTTGGTGCTCCCATATTGGTGCATATATATTTATGATTGTTAACTCTTCCTCTTGAGTTTTTCCCCCAACAAGTATGTAGTGACCTTCTTTCTCCCTTTTGATCATTCTTGGTTTGAAGTTCACATTGTCTGCAAACAGAATATCTATGCCTGGTTTTTTCTGGGTTCCTGTTGCATGGAAGATTGTTTTTCATCCTTTGACTTTCAGTCTATGAATTTATTTTTGAGTTAAATGTGTTTCTTGTATACAGGATATTGTTGGACCTTCTCTCTTGATCCATTCTGCCAGTCCGTTTCTTTTGATTGGTGAATTGAGGCCATTTACATTGATGGTTATAACTGATATGTATTGGCTTATCTTTGTCATGATATTTTTCTGCCATTGGTTCCCTGTTTTTCCATTCTGTTTAATTTCTTGCCCTGCCTGCTTGTTTCTTTCTGTTGTTTTTCTTGGAATTGTGGTCATTTTTATCTCTCTCTAGAATATTTTTCAGTACCCTTTGTAGTGTTGGTTTGGTGGTCATGAATTTCTTCAGTTGTTCTTTGTCATGGAAGTATCTTATTTCTCCATTTATTTTGAAAGATATTTTTGCAGGGTACATCAATCTGGGTTGGTAGTTGTTTTTTTCAGGACTCGAAATGCTTCACTCCAAGCTCTTCTTGAGTTGAGGGTTTGTGTTGAAGTTTGCCATGATTCTGAGGGGCTTTCCTTTATAGGTGATCTATTTCTTTTCTCTAACAGCTCTTCATATTCTGTTCTTATGCTGAATTTCTGGGATCTTGATTATTATATGTCTTGGTGTAGTTTTTTTTTTTTTTTTGTTCATGGCTGTTTGGAGTTCTATATGCTTCATTTTCATTTGT
This sequence comes from Erethizon dorsatum, assembly GCA_028451465.1. NCBI lineage: Eukaryota > Metazoa > Chordata > Mammalia > Rodentia > Erethizontidae > Erethizon > Erethizon dorsatum. The sequence continues at coordinate 67,997,839 of CM051836.1, read as the reverse complement.
ATGTCAAATTCTTTATCCACGCTTGGGAAGTTTTCTGCCATTATATCTGTAAAGAGTTTTTTGGGTTTTTTTTATGGCATTTGTGCTGTCTCCAGCTTTCTCATTGACCCCAATCAATCTTATATTGTTCTTCTTTGTGTCATATTGTAGCTGTTGGATTGATTTTTCATGATCTCTTGCTCTTTTTAAGATATCCTTCTTGTCATGATCAGTAGCTTCAATTCTGTCTTCAAGATTTTATATTCTATCCTCTCCTTCATTCAATCTGTTGCATATGCTTTCAATGGAGGTTTTAATCTCTTGGATTTCTGTTTGGATCTGTTTCATGGATTCTGTTTCTTTCCTATGTTGGGCATTTTTTTGTTTCCATCATTTTTCTAAGTTCATCTATTCTTTTATCTGTGTCTTCTCTAATGTCTTTGATTTTTTTTTTTTAATGCAGGTACTGGGAGTTGAACTCAGGACCTCGTGCTTGCCAGGCAGGCACTTATACCACTGAGCTCTATCACCGGCCCAATGTCTTTGATTTTAAGCATCATTTCTTTTTATATCTGAGAAATTATTTTCTCTATAGCCTTTTCCACTTGTGTTTTCACTTTTGTTGCTATCATTTCAGAAATTTCTAGTGTTTGACTTCCAATTTTATCTATCTCACTGAATTCTGGGCTTGTCCTAGGTGGGCTGGGGGTCTGGGGTTGTATTTTGCTTCTGCGTCTTGTTATTTTCTATTTTCCCTTTTTTATTTTATTTTGTTTTCTATGTTGATGCTTGCCAATTTCTTATGATAAATAGCTTTATCACTAGTAGTGAGACTTCCCTAGGAGATGTCTATTCTTTGGGGATGTCCTCTAGATGTAGGTGGTTCTTTATAGCTATCCCAAGAACCTACCTTCCCAATTTGTAAAGGATGCAAAGTTACTATTTGGCTCAACACCCAGTCCTTTGGTACTGGACTTTGGTGGTGATTATGACCCCATACTATCACAGCATTATCATACAGGGGAGAAAAACTGATTATAACATGTATGACATCCTGGCTAAAGTAGTACAGTTAGTAATAATAATAGTTTCCAGTACAGCTTTTAACTACTTACAAACTATGGTAACCATTAACCTACTACCTCCAACAATAGGAGCAAACTCTAAAGCTGTATAACAAAGTCAAACATATACCATGTACTTGTATGCAGTGATTTTCCCCTTAATGGAGTGGTTTTACCCTTTTGTGGGGGGTGGGGGGGGTTAAGATGGGTAGGGGACAGGATAAAGTGATGAATGAGGTCAAATATAGTAGAGTCAGGGCTGGAGGTCAAAGGATGATCACCCGAATTTTGGGAAACTGGAGGACACAGGAGGGCAAGAATGAAATAGAATGCACAGGAGTAATCAGAAAGGAAAGAGATAGTGTTTACTCACTTGAAAGTTTAAATTCAAGAAGTAGTTGAGGAAGGAGAGAAAGAGGATCAATAGAAGAAAACAAAAAAGAAAGGAAAGAAACCTAAACAGTGAAAAAAAGAAGGAAGAAAGAGAAGGAGAATGGAAAAGAAAAGAAGAAAGAAAGAAAGAAAAAGTAGAACTGAGAAAGAGAGGAGAGGAAAACAAAACAAAAGAATAAACCCAAAACAAAAATAACCACAAAATACAAGACAAAACAAGATAAATTCCAACCAGATAGGAAAGGGGTAGCCAATCAGACAAACAAGGGAGAATAAAAGTAGTAAAATATCTCTGGTGTTTACAGTTCTGTGACAGCATCCATGTCAGAACCCAGGAATGTGCTGTGTACTCCAGCCAAGTTTGCCAAGGGAATTGTGCTGGGTATGGAGCTGGTCTTGGCCTCTGGGTGTGGGGGCTGGGACTGGTCTTCTATTGGTGGAGTTCTCCAGAGCCCAGCTGCTGACTCCTTGCTGCTGCTTCGGACACTTCCACGTTGCTGGTCTCGCTGATTATTCCACGTGCCTGGGGCCGGCTGTCCTGGGTGTCCGGGTCCTGGTAGGTCCGCCCACCAAAGGTGTGTGTGCACCCGTGTGCCCAGAGCCCAACCTGTCCTAGGTGTAAGGGTTCTGGTGTGGGTCCAGCTACCAAAGGTGTGTGTGTGCCCATGTGTCCAGGGCCCGGCCTGTCCTCGGTGTCAGGGTTCTGGTGTTGGTGGACTCGCCAAAGGCATGTGTGCCTGTGCTTTATTTTCATGTTTTGTGTTTTTTTGGTACTGGGGATTGAACCCAGGGCCTTTGCACTTGGATATATCTCCAGCCCTACTGCCCCACGTTTTTTTAAACTTTGAGACAAGGTCTCACGAAGTTACCAAGTTATGCTGGAACTTGCAGTCCTCCTGCCTCAGCCTCCCATAGTGCTGGGATTACAGGTGTGCAGCACATTTCTTCCCAGCTCCTCACTAGGTGATGTCCAATGGAAAGTTGAAATCAGCCAGGGTGCAAGTATCTACACTGCAGAAATTGTCAAACACTCCAAATCGTCCTTCCAGCTCCACCAGGCTGGTTGGTAACGTTTCCCAGGCTTGGCTCACAGCAGCGGTGCAATCCCAGTGCATCTCATCTCCTGGAATGAAGCTACTGGTCATTAGCAGGGAATGCATAATTATCACCTCATTGCACTTCAACTGGGCTCATAGAAGGGAGCAGGGAGACAGATCTTCTCTACTTCTGACACCAAAATCAACTAACTAACTCTGAGCTTGTGTACTGTTCTGCATCTCCTGTTTGCAGGCGGTAACTGCCTCCAGGGTGCAGGGCAAGAGCTCCCGTGCCGGATGAAATCCTGGCTGAGTCACCCCAGCATTTGGAGGCTCTGCCCTGCGCCTCAGTGCATGAGCACAAACCCGATCTGATAGCATGTGACTTTGTCTCTAAATGAATCAGACTTTATGAATAGGAGTTCAGCCTCCTCTGCCCAGCCATGCCAGTTAGCAGATTTTTTTTTTCTGCTTGAATTGACTCACATATAGTGTTAGGAGCCTGCCAGATCACATAGTTCTGACTATGGCAGAAAGAGCTGGAATCTTTGCTTTGCACACTTGCTGATTACACAGCATACATTTGGATCTGTGTTTGTGTAGAGAAAAAAAAAAAAAAAAGAAACTCACTTCTAAAATACAGAACTGAATCCTGGGAATGGAAAGGGAATCTGTCAGGTTCTCTAGAGCAAAGTCAGTGTTTTGGTTACTTTCTTGTCACTGAGACACAATGCCTGACATTCAAAGTTAAACGAGGAGAGGTTTATTTTGGCTCATGGTTTGTGGAAGTTTCAGTCTGTATTCAGCTAGCTCCAAGGCAAGTCAGCATGGCCAAAGGTTATCGCAGAGGAGAAACAGTCCATGGCAGAGCAGGCAGAAATACAGCAAGTATTCCTTTCCCTTTTATCACAGCCAGGCTACAAGCCTATTGGTTGGTGCCACCCACACCCAAGAGCTATGCCAAATCACTGATTGGGTGATCATACACCCTTAATACCAATACCACACACCCTAGATCCGGCATCACACACCACACCCATGATCTAGCCACCTATGAGTGCATGAGGCTTTAGGGGACACCTAGATACGAACCATAACAGCCAAGAGTCCAACCTAGCCAAGCCTCAGTGCACTCTTGGCAGACCCAGTGCACCACCAAGTGGGCTTGAACAGTTCCCCAGGCACCACCGGACACAGCCACTGAGGGTCTGAAGGGTCAAATGCCTAAAGACCTTAAATAGTGGCAGTAGCTGGTGCTTCCCAGCCCACAGTTAATTCCAAATGAAGTTTCCAAATAATGGAAAGTCTCCATGGGAAGTGCAGACACTAGCCAGACAGCTTGAGTGAGAATTCTAGCTTTCCCACTTATCAGTTTGTGACCTTGTGGAAGTCACTTAAAATTCTGTGTTTCTGTGTCATCATCCGTAGATCAGGGCTGTTGAATACTAGCTGCTCTCATTGGTTGATGTTTCAGTGAAGGACACTGACATTTTCAGACGCTTGGGGATGCGCCCAGCCACAGTGAGTGCCCCATGGATGTTAGCTATGACATGATTGTTGACCTTCTTTCTAACTGGTTCAGATTGAAAAACAGCAAATAGTTTCATTAAAGCTCAACTATTACTTACTCTCTTACCGGTTTATTTATTTCCTGGCACCCTAGGTGTGTGGCCTAGGCCTGCAACACTATGAAGGAGTCTTGCAAGCATCAGACAAGCTGGACACAGCTTGGAGAGGCCTGGAATTCAGAGCGCATTCTGGCGGCGGGAGACAAGGCTTTTGGCTTTCAAGTCAGGCACAGGGAGTTGTTTTTGTTTCACTTATTATTTTCAAGTAATTGTAGACTTCATTCATGACTACTCTCCATCCAACTTCCCTTGCCATGGCAAGCAGACACACCGGAACGACGTCCAGGACTTGGAGGCAGATTTATTTACGTTGATGGGTACTGAGGGGGATCATTCCCAGATCAGACCCTGATCTCTGGTGGTCTAGGGCTTGTATGAGATAGGCAAGCAGGAGGTACAGAGGCAGAATGGCTTGCCAACTGGGGATTGGTTTATATAATGTGCATCATAGTGACCAGCTATGCATCACAGGGACCATCTGTTTCTAAGAGACAGAAGCAACCGGAACTGGAACAGGAACTGTTACCTGGGCAACTAAGAAACTGAAGTATACTGGCTGGGGGGGGGGGCATTTTCTGCTACACCCTAATGGCAACATTTTATGTGACTATGGTACAATTATTAAAGCCAGGTTGCTAACATGATTCAAATTTAGCAGCTAAACTATAAACCTTGCATGCATTTCCCCATGCCCCGGCTCCCACGTCGCATTTAGTTGCATCTTCCCATTTTCCCAGTTTCCTCTGATCCACAACGGCTGCTTAGCCTTTGCATTTCCATCATGACCTTGACACTTTTTTCCCAATATTGGGGCCGTTGCACTGAGCTACATACTTAGCCCTTTTTATCTTTTATTTTGAGACAGGGTCTTGCAAAGTCACTACATTTCCTAGGCTGGGTTCAAATCTTCCATCCTCCTGCCTCAGCCTCCCAGAGTGCTGGGATTACAGGTGTGTGCCACCAAGCCTGGTTCACCTTGACACCACTGGTGGGTGCCAGCCAAGTATGTTATAGGATGGCTCTCACTTGGGCTTGGTCTGGTATTTACTTTTGATTAGACCAGTTTGCCTTTCTGGCAGGAGAGGTTGAGCCTGAGGGAGCATCGTTTCAGGATGAGCGGGATGTTGTTATCTCTTATTAGTGGTGGTACGAATGTTGGTTACTTGGTTCAGAGTCATACATCTGTGTTCCAGAATAGCCATAGGAAGTACTGTTAGCAACCTCAGAATAAAGGACAAATCTGCACAACAAAGCCTCTACAACAGTGGTGGCGAAGCTGTGGCACGCGTGCTGCAGTGGGCTGTTTGTATCACTGAACGCTCTAAAAGGTTTGCCATCACCACTGTGCATTATATCCTGCTCAGTGAAGATTTCAGACCCGCCAGCCAACATCTAGAGTATAAGTTCAAGTCCTGGAAGTCAGGTGTAACTACTTGAAAATACGATTGGGGTAGCAGTTGAAAGGAAAAGTGAGTTTGGGTACTTCTACACAATGCGCATTTGGACAAGAATAGAAGTTTTACTGAGAAGTAACAGACCCACAGGACGACAGTGTGAATTAACGTGCATGGAGGGAAATGTGCACTGGGAGGGATGCCTGAGACAGGAAAGCACGAGAACAGTGAGCCCATGTGTGACTTATGCTCCACACTCCCTACTCTGTGCCCATGCAGATTATGAGCCTATACCCTAAGTGCTTTGTCCTCATGGCCACATCACTGTGTTATACAAAGTGATGAGCACCACCAAGGAAGACCGGCTTTCTGTAATAGATCAAGTGAAGTTCAAAACGGCTACATAGGGGCCGGTGAGATGGCTCAGCAGCATAAGTGCCTGCCTGGCAAGCGCAAGGTCCTGAGTTCGACCCCTGGTACCCACAAAAAAAAAAAGGGCCGGTGAGATGGCTCAGCGGCGTAAGCGCCTGCCTGGTAAGCACGAGGTCCTGAGTTTGACTCCTGGAACCCACAAACAAAAAAAGGGCCGGTGAGATGGCTCAGCGGCGTAAGCGCCTGCCTGGTAAGCACGAGGTCCTGAGTTTGACTCCTGGAACCCACAAACAAAAAAAGGGCCGGTGATATCGCTCAGCAGCAGGGGCACCTGCTGGTGCGCGAGGTCCTGAGGTCGACCCCTGGTACCCACACACACACAAAAAAAAACTGCTACATACTAGCCAGGTGTAGGGATGCATGCATGCTGTCACAGCACTGAGGAGGCTGAGGCCGGATGATGGCTGTGAGTTCAAGGCCAGCCTGTACTACACAGAAAATAAATAAATAAAAAAATAAAAGAGCTGGGGATGTAGCTCACTGTGAAGGTCCTGGGTTCAATTCTCAGTACTGCAAAAGAAGAAAATTAGCATTTGATTGTCTAAGGTAAGAATTATTTCATAGATAGGGAAACTGACTGGGGTTCAGGGATTTTTTTTTTTTTTTTTTTTTTTTTTGAGACAGGGTCTCACTATGTAGCCCAGGCTGGCCTCAAACTCGTAGCAATCCTCCTGTCTCAGCCTCCTGAGTGCTGGGATTACAGGTGAGCACCACCACTCTCAGAAAGAGCTGCCCTTTTTTTTTTTTTTTTTTAATGTGGGTACCAGGAGTCGACCTCAGGACCTCATGCTTGCCAGCAAGCTCTTATGCCGCTGAGTAATATCACCGGCCCTTTTTTTCCTTTATGTGGGTTTCAGGAGTTGAACTCAGGACCTCGCGCTTGCTAGGCAGGCGCTTATGCCGCTGAGCCATCTCACCAGCCCAAGAGTTGCCCTTTTTAAAGATTGGCAGAGCACAAGACTACCAGGAATTAATTGGTGCTGCTGTTAGTTCTTTCATTTACTATAGCTGTAGGCAAGTTCCTGACACTTGCTCATCTCAGAACCTGTAAAATGGATTCAAGTAATTAACAACTCAGAACAACTATTATGAGAACTAATTAGCTCCTGCTAACCAAACCCCCTGCACAGCAGTAATGAGCGTGTCCTCCTGTTGAGTATTGTGTTTTCCTCCAGGGGAGCCCTGGGCACCTCTATCCCCTCACCCCAGACTCTCATAGATTAAGCCCCAGCTTTCCTCTGATGGCAAACCCAGCAGCAGTTGTCCTTTGGTCCCCACAGAGATGGCTTCCAAGGCCCCTTGTGGATGCCAAAATCTGAGGATGCTGAAGTCCCTTATAGAAAATAGTATAAGCTGGGCGTGGTGCTGCACACCTGTCATGCCAGCACTCAGGAGGCTGAGGCAAGAAGATTGTAGCTAGTTCAAGGCCAGCTGGGGCTACACAGTAAGACTCTCTCTCAAAAAACAAACAATAAAAATGAAAGAAAGATGTGCTGAAAGAAAATAGTATAGTATTTGAATTTAATGTATGCATGTTCCCCAAAATTCTTTAAATCATCTCCAGATTATTTATAATGCCCAATAAAGTGTAAATGTATGCAAACAGTTGTTATATGTTATTGTTTAGTGAATAATGACAAGAAAAAGTTTGTATATGTTCGATACAGACATAATTTAAAAACTTTTTTGGGGCATTTTTCTTTTAATAATATGTCTACTAGCTGGGTGTGGTGATGCACAGTGGTAATCCGAGCACTCGGGAGAGTGAGGCAGATCTCAGCAAGCTCGAGGCCAGCCTGGCTACATAGTGAGCTCAAGACCAGTCTGAACTACAGAGGGAGACCCTGCCTCACACAAAAAAATTATGTCTACTAAAACTATCAATGCTACAGAGCTGAATGGTAAATATCCAATATCCCAACTCGATGTGGCTGCCATGGAAGAAACTCAGATAACAAGGAAATTGAAGATGAGTATAAAAACTGCAGGAAAAGTCTAAGGTAATTTGTACTCACAAGAATGTTCTTCAAGTGTCAGAATATTATACAAGCAAACTATACAAACTATACAAACAAGGCCATGCTTGAATTTTTTTAATCTCACAAAATTTCTCCAAGGATTTATACAGGTTGAATATCTCTCTCTCTCTCTCTCTCTCTCTCTCTCTCTCTCTCTCTCTCTCTCTCTCTCGAGACAGGGTCTCACTATGTAGTCCAGGCTGGCCTTCAACTCACTATGTAGCCCAAACTGGCCTTGAACTCACAGTGATCCTCCTGACTCAGCCTCCCAAGTCCTGGGATTATGGGTGTGTGCTGCCACACGCAGCTAAAAGTGACATCCTTGATCTAATGTATAAGAACAAACAAATTGGGCCGGTGAGATAGCTCAGCAGCATAAGTGCCTGCCTGGCAAGTGCGAGGTCCTGAGTTCAACTCCTGGTACCCACATATGAAAAAAAGGGTCGGTGATATCGCTCAGTGGCACGGGCACCTGCTGGTGTGCGAGGTCCTGAGCTCAACCCCTGGTACCCACACACACACACAAAAAGATTGTAGCTAGTTCAAGGCCAGCTTTTCTATGCTCAAAATTATAAATATGTTGAATGAAATTGCATTTAGGCCTTGAGTACAGGAGTATATAAAACAAATTTTGTGTATAGACTGAGAGCCAAATTCGGTTATCTAATTATATATTCATGTGTTTTAAAAGGTCACTTTCATATCAAACAAATTATATAAGTGATGCTATATGTAGTTAAATGTGATATACACATTCAGTATTTGAAAAGTAGCTAACGTTGTGGATGTATTCAAAGTCCAAATGAATGCCACTGTTTGGATCATAGTTATTTTAAGCAGTCCTCCAAAGCACAGTCCATTCATGTTTCTAAATATTAGAAAGCACATCCCCATATTATTGGCGGGAATGTCAGTGTGGTATAACATGTATGAAAATGTGTACAGAGATTCCACAAAAAGGGAAAATACAAGTTCCATTTTTCCAGCTATACTTTTGCTGTGTATATAATTAAACTAATCAGATTACAGCGATGCATAAATACCCGTTTGTAGCAGCACAACTTAGAAAAGCTAAGCTCTGGGAAAAGCCTAAATGCCCATTAACAGATGAGTTGATTAAAGAAATATGGACTAGCCTGGGAATAGTGGGGCATGCTTGGAATCCTAGCACTCTGGGAAGCTGAGGCAGGACGATCATACATTCATGCTTGGTCTGGACAATTTAATGATTGGTGAGACTCTTTCAAAATAAATAATAAATAAGCCTGGCGATTTATCTCAGTGCTAAAATCCTGGGTTAAATTTCCAGCACTGAAAAACATGTGGTGTGTACATATAATGGAATAGTATATATCCATAAAAAGAATGAAATAATTTCATTTGCCAAAATATGGATGAATCTGGATCCCATAATGTTAGGTTAAAAAATCAGACACAGAAATTTCATTATCACACATTATATTTTGTATAAGAAACACAAAACATGAATTAAGAAGTAAAACTAGGGCCGGTGAGATAGCTCAGCGGTTTAAGCGCCTGCCTTGCAAGCGTGAGGGCCCGAGTTCGACTCCTGGAACCCACATACGAAAAAGGGGCCGGTGATATCGCTCAGCGGCACGGGCGCCTGCTGGCGCGCGAGGTCCTGAGGTTGACCCCCCGGTACCCACAAAAAAAAAAAAAAAAAAAAAAAAAAGAAGTAAAAGTAAGGAAAGATGGTAGAAAAGATAGAGGCAGATGTTTTGGAGTGAGTGAAGAGGCTTAGTGGAAAGGGAGGAGATGGAATTGTGGAGGAAAAGGTATCAAACAATCAATATATGGAATATATTTTGTCAAGATATATTCCAATTCCTTAAAATGAAAGTAAGTATTATGTATTGCACATGTGTCAGTTACAAACTCCCAAATGAATATTACTGTTTTGGTAAAAGCTTTTTTCAAGCCATCATCCGGAGTACAGAGTAAATTCATGATTAAATATTCTTAAGGGGCATAAAAAATATGTATACTAAAACAATCAACTCTACACAGCAGTGTAGTAAATATCCAATATCCCAACTCCCATGGGCTATTAACAAATTAGCATACATCTCCCATATCTTTTATATTTTAAAATTTTTATTTTTTATTAGTACATGTTTGTAGTACATAATTATTATACTCTAGGGAGTAGGTACATGTTCATAACATATCTTAATTCTTTTTATTTCTCTTCTCCTCTCCCTCCCCCTTCCCTCCATCTCTAAATCCATTTCCCATTTACAAAGGATCTACCTCCCTGTTTCCTATTGTCTAGATTTTCTTTTGTGCTTTAAATTATTTATACTTTGGGTTTTTCAAATAAGAGAAGTTATGTAATATGCAAGCTTGTGTGTCTGATGATTTATTTCACTTAACGTTATGGTCTCAAGGTGCATCCATTTTCCTACAAATGGCTCAAATTTAACCTTCTTTATGGCAGAGTAGTACTCAATTGTGTGTAAATACATGTCTTTATCTATTCATTTGTTGATGGGCATATAGACCACTTCCAAGATACAGCTATTATGAGTTGTGCTGCTACAAACTTGGGTATGTATGTATCTCTGTAATATCATGTCTTTAACTCTTTTGGAAAGATACCTGGAAGGGGAATAGCCAGGTCAAATGGAATTTCTTGTTGTAGTTTTTTGAGGAATCTCCATACTGATTTCCATAGTGGTTGTACTAGCTTACGTTCTCACTAACAGCGTAGAAACTCACCACCCAAACCTCACTAGCATTTGTTATCTGATTTCTTGATGATAGCCATTCTCACAGAATAAATGGAATCTCAGTGTTGATTTAATTTGTATTTCTCTGTTGGGCAGAGATGTTGGACATTTTTCCACATATTTATTGGCCATCTGTACTTCTGAGAAATACCTGTTCATTTCACTTGCCCATTTCTTGATTGGGTCTTTTACTTGGGGGGGGGGGTCTGATTTTTTTGAGTTCTTTATATATTCTAGATGTTAATCCTCTGTTGGAGGAATAGCTGGCAATTTTTTTCCCATTTTGTATGTTATCTCTTCACTCTGTTTGTTGTTTCTTTTGCTGTGCAGAAGGTTTGCAATTTGATAGGATTCTCAAAGCTATTCTTATGCAACTGGGGTTATGTTTAGGAAGTCCTTGCCTGTGCCTATGTCTTTAAGAATTTTACCTATTTTATCTTCCAGCAGATTAAGTGTTTCTGTTTTAATATCTAGGTCTTCAATCTATTTGATTTTATTTTGGTACACTGTGCTAGATATGGATCTAGACTCAACCTTCTGCATTGGTGAGAACAGTTTCCTCAGCACCATTTGGTAAAGAGGCTGTCCTTCCTCCGCCATATGCTTTTGTCCCCTTTATCAAAGATCTGGTGATGTAATGTGCCTGGGGTTGTTTCTGCATCTTCTATTCTATTGTTTGTTTGTTTGTTTGGTTTTATTTTTTTGTTTTTGTTGTTGTTGTTTGTTTTTATTTTTTGAGTCATGGTCTGCTATCTAGATCAGGCTGGCTTTGAACTCTCTGTGCAGCCCATCCTGGCCTCAAACTCTCCGCAATCCTCCTGCTTCAGCCTCCTTAGTGCTGGGATTACAGGAAGGCACCATCAAGCCAGGCTTCCTTACAGCTTTTATGAGAGTTCCACTATACAGGCACAATTAATAAATCACTGGCTCTTAGAGAGTTCAATCTCTATCCCCTGTCTCCTCCCCAGAGCTTGGGCAGTGGGGCTGAGAGTTCAAGTTTCTGACCACACGGTTAGTTCCAGTAGCAACCATTTGCCCATCCAAAAGTCACCCATTGATGTAAACTCAAGTGCACTTGGAAGGGGCTGATTATGAAAAAGACCAAAAGACTTAAGATGTGTTGTGTACATGTCCCAACTCCCCACAATGAATGTAATTATTATGTACTGCAAACACATACTAATAAAAATAAAAATGTAGCCAGGTGTGGTGGCACACATGTGTAATCCCAGCACTAAGGAGGCTGAGGCAGGACTATCACTATGAGTTCAAGGCCATCCTGGGCTACATAGTGAGACCCTGTCTCAAACAAACAAAAACAAATATTAAAAAAAGTTTAATAAAAAACAGAAGAAATGGAATGAAAAACATGAGAAAAAAGAAAAAAGTACACTCCTTTCACCTTACCACGTAAGAAACTGCAAGGGTTTTAGGAGCTTTTGGCAGGAACCGAGGAAGAAGAGCAAATGCAAATCTTTCTTGCTAGCTCGTGACACCTCACCACTCTGGCCCTCTCTCCCAGGACCTGTTTATTGTCTCTTTCTATCACTAAAAGGTAAGAGGGCTTGCGCTGTTGGCTGTTGTACCCCACAGAGAGCACATAGTAAGTGCTCAGAAAACCTTTACTGAGCTGGCTATTTAGCCTTAGCCTCACTCGCACTCAACAGCAGGCCTTGGGCCCCGCAGGGCAGGGCGAAGTAAGGACTCAGCGCCAGGAGGGCCGCAGCCAGGCTCCCTGCCAATGGCGGATGGACCTGCCCTCCTGGAGTCGGGTTTATCTGGGGACCTGAGGTCCCACACCCAGGTGGCAGCACATGTCATCCCTTCCCACAGGACACTGTCATTCTCCCTGTTCCAAACAGGAGCTCTCTGGGCCCAAGAGAAACAAAGGACTTCTCAAGGTCACACAGCTCCTGAAAGGCAAGCAAGGACTTTGTTTTACTTTCTTCTTTTTATAGCCAGCAAAACTGATTTATTTCAAATATAAAAGGTATAAGCTCAAAGATTACTAGCCCCTTCTATTAGTCACCTTTATTTTTTATTTTTTATTTTTACTGGTGCATTATAGATACACATAGTGATAACATTCATCATAGGAAACTTGTACATGATATATCTTGATGCTTCTTTTTTTTCCCATTCCCTTCCCCTTCATATAGACCTTCTTCCCCTCCTCATTTATGAAAACTTTGTTTCCATTTTTTCCCTTTTTATTTTCTTGTCCCTTCCTTCCATTGTCCCTTCCCATCGCTTGTTCACTTCTCATTTGAACATTTTCTTCCCATTTCCAAGTATCTATTATACATTTTGGTCCTCACACTTTCAATTTCTCACATCAGAGAAACAATGTGGTATTTAAATATGTGTGGAATTTATTAAGTGGATTTTATTTCACTTAAGAGTAAGATCTTGGGCCGGTGAGATGGCTCAGCGGCGTAAGCGCCTGCCTTGCAAGCGCGAGGGCCCGAGTTTGACTCCCGGAACCCACATACGAAAAAGGGGCCGGTGATATCGCTCAGTGGCACGGGTGCCTGTTGGCGCGCGAGGTCCTGAGGTCGACCCCCGGTACCCACCAAAAAAAAAAAATAATAAAAAAAAAAATAAAAAAAAAAAAAGAGTAAGATCTCAAGGTACATCATTTAGCTAGAAAGGTCTCAAGCTTATTCTTCTTTATGGCGGAGTAGTACTCCATTGTATAAAAACACTACATCTTCTTTATCCATTCATTGGTTGATGGGCATTTGGGCTATTTCAAAGATTTACCTATCACAAACTGTGCCACTATAAACATGGGTGTGCATATATTGCTGTGGTGTGATGCTTTTAATTCTTTTGGGAAGATACCAAGAGGGGAATAGCTGGGTTGAATGAAACCTCTAATCCTAGTTTCTTGAGGAATCTCCACACTGATTTCGACAGTGGTTGTACCAGTACCACCAACAGTGGAGAAGGGTTCCTTTTACCCCATGGTCCTGCCAGCATTTCTTATTGCTTGATTTCTTGATGATAGCCACTCTTTCTGGAGTGAAATGGAATCTCAGCTTTTTTTTTTTTTTTTTTTTTGTGGGTACTGGGGATCGACATCAGGACCTTGCGCACCAGCAGGCACCCGTGCCGCTGAGCAATATCACTGGCCCTTTTTTCATATGTGAGTTCCGGGAGTTGAACTCAGGCCCTCGCGTTTGCCAGGCAGGCGCATATCCTGCTGAGCCATCTCACCGGCCCAGCATTTTCTTTGATTGCATCTCTCGAATGACCAGGGATGTTGAACATTTTTTCATACATTTAATTGCCATTTTTACTTCTTCATCTGAGAAGTATCTGTTCATTTCAGATGCCCATCTTTGGATTGGGTCTTTAAATTTGGAAGATCAGAATTTTTTTTTTTTTTTTTTAGTTCTTTATATATTCTAGATGCTACTCCTTTGTCTGAGGAACAGCTGGCAAAATTTTTTTTCCACACTGTGGGCTGTCTCTTCACTCTGTTGGTGGTTTCTTTCGCTGTGCAAAAGCTTTTTTTTTTTTTTTGTGGGTACCGGGGGTCGACCTCAGAACCTCACGCGCCAACAGGCACCCGTGCCACTGAGCGATATCACCAGCCCCTTTTCCGTATGTGGGTTCTGGGAGTTGAACTTGGGCCCTCGCGCTTGCAAGGCAGGCGCTTACGCCGCTGAGCCATCTCACCAGCCCTGTGCAAAAGCTTTTTAATAAGTTGAGATCCCAATTGTTGATTCTTTGTAATGCTTCCTGTACAATTGGGATTTTGTTCATAAAGTCTTTGCCTACACCAGTATCTTCAATAGTTCTACCTATTCTATCATCCAGCAGATTTAGTGTTTCTGTTTTACTACTTAGATATTTGATCCATTTTGATTTTAGCTTAGTTAATGGGGAAAGATATGGGTCTAGTTTTAGTCTTTGGCATGTAGAAAGCCCATTTTTCCAGCACTATTTATTAAAGAGGCTATATTTCTTCCAGTGAAGGTGTTTGGCTCCTTTTTCAAAGATATGGTGGTTGGGTTTGTATGGAGTTGTTTCCGCATCTTTGAATCTGTTCTTTTGATCCTCAAGTCTTTTTTTTTTTTTTTTTTGTCTGTACCATGCTGTTTTTATCAGAGTAGTTTTGTAGTACAGTTTCAAGTTAGGGATTGTGATGCCCCCTACCTTGCCTTTGTTGTCCAGAATTGCTTTAGCTATTCTAAGTCTCTTCTAGTAAAAAATGAATTTTTGGATTGTTTTCTATAATTCTGTGAGATATGCTATTGGCACTTTCATTGGGATTGTATTAAATCTTTATAACCATTTTGGACGTATGGCCATTTTCAGTATATTGGTTCTCCATACACAAGAACAAGGATAATTTTCCATTTCCTGATATTCTCTCCAATCTCCTTTTTCTTTTTCTTTTTTTTTTTTTGTGGGTACCAGGGGGTCGACCTCAGGACCTCACGTGCCAACAGGCACCCATGCCGCTGAGCGATATCACCAGCCCCTTTTTCGTATGTGGGATCCGGGAGTCGAACTCGGGCCCTCGCGCTTGCAAGGCAGGCGCTTATGCCGCTGAGCCATCTCACCGGCCCCTCCAATCTCCTTTTTCAAAATACTGTAGTTTTCAATGTAAATGTCTTTTACATCCTTCCTTAGATTGATTCCTAGGTATTTAATTTTTATTTTTTGGATGCTATTGTGAAAGGTATTGTTTCCCTAATTTCTCTTTCAGTGAGTTTGTTATTTGTGTACAGAAATGTGATTGATTTTTGAATGTTGATTTTGTTTCCAACTATGCTACTGAATTGGTTGTTCAATCTAAAATTCTTTTGGTGGAATTTTTGGGGTCTTCTATGTAGAATATCATGTCATCCACAAATAAGGATAATTTAACTTCTTCCTTTCCTATCCTTATTCCTTTTATTTCTCTCTCTTGTGTAATTGCTCTGGCTAAAGTTTACAGACCTGAATAAGAGTGGTGACTCATTTTGTAGCCCAGACTGGCCTCAGACTTACAGTGATCTTCTTGCCTCAGCCACCAGAGTGCTGGAATTATAGGCCTGAACCATCACACCTGGTAGAATTCCATTTTGAAATTGCAACATTTCATTTGGAATTTCTGCTTTGTTCCTGCATTGGTCAACTTGTGTTCTGTCAGCAAATATAACATCAATTGGAAACTGGTAAATCAATTATCAAATGTCACATTCCAATTAGTTTGGGAGATGGGGCAACAAGTCTGTTCACAACATCATTTGTTTATTACTATACGAATAAGGACCTGAGAGCTGAGTTCCAGGATAAATGTCTAAATTGAAAGTATAGGGCCGGCGAGACGGCTCAGCAGCATAAGCGCCTGCCTGGCAAGCGCGAGGTCCTGAGTTTGACTCCCTGAACCCACATACGAAAAAAGGGCCGGTGATACCGCTCAGTGGCACAGGTGCCTGCTGGCATGTGAGGTCCTGAGTTCGACCCCTGGTACCCACAAAAAAAATAAATAAATGAAAGTATAATAAGTTTTTACATCTACAAGGGCATACATTTTTATGCCATATTTTGACTCATTGCTTTTCCATAAGCCTTTTACATTTGCAATCACCATGAGAAATCTGTGCTAAGTACAGCAGACCCATGGATGCTTTTAATTCAGCCATTGAGGTATCATAATATATACATTTTTGAATATGGCTACTGGTGCATACAGAACATTTTACTCGCATTTTAGTCTTTGTGTATTTCACAGAATGTTGTAGCATTTCGTCTGTCACAATTTCCAACACTGAATGGCAGTGCTGGCATTCTGTCCCATACATTTCAAACCTGCCAAGACCTTCACTATATTTTCAGACATAGTTCTAACATTGGGTCATTCCTTTTGGTTGCCTGGTCATTTTGTAACATTTGACTAGTCAAATGTGCAAGCACATTGCTGTTTTCTTCATCATCTGAATCAAGGAGGTCTGTATTCCCTGTGTCTGTTATCAGTCAATTCTGGTTCCATTTCACTGTTATGACAGGATTTATTTTACTATAATGGATCATCATCATCCATGAATGAGTAATCTGATAGCTCACTTTTGATCTCTTCCAAAACTTAGCTGGTTTTTCATGTGTCGTTGTACTGAATTGAACTACTTCTACCAAAAAAAATCAAAAGAAAAAAATTTTTAAACAAATCCTGTAGTGGTGTGGGTCTATTGGATCCTCGGTGATGCTTGGGTAAACACATGCAAAACCAGGTAGACAAAGCATAAAGGTGGGTCCAAATCCCATTTTGCCACTTTTGCACATGTGTGCACTCCTTGCCATTCTTCATACCAAGTGAGCAAACCCATAGATTTCTTCCTGTATCCCTCAGGGAAAGGTACTGATATGCACAGTTGTCTACTGAAATGGTAAAGCACAAATTTACAGTAGAACAATAAGGGATGGTTCCACTGTATCCAGGCTTATTTAATTCCTTGCCTTGCCTAGTGGATTCATTCTGTTGGCATTCATGGAGTTGTAGCCCTTGCTGTCTCTTTCTAGTACGTCCTTCAGAACATTTTGGAGATCTGGTTTTGTGGTTATGAATTTCTTCGGGTATTCTTTGTCATGGAAATATCTTATTTCTCCATTAATTTTGAAAGATAGTTTTGTGAGGTATATCCATCTGTTTTCTTTTGGGCTTGAAATACTTCATTCCAAGCTCTTCTTGACTTGAGGGTTTGTTGAGAAGTCCACTGTGATTCTAATAGGCTTTCCTTTATATGTGGTTTATTTCTTTTCTCTAACAGGTTATAACATTCTGTCTTTTTGTAGAATTTCCAAAATCTTGATTATTATATGCCTTGGTGTAAGTTTTTTTGATCATGGCTAATTGGAGTTCTATATGCCGCACTTATCTGTATGTCAAATTCATTTTCCCTTCTTGGGAAGTTTTCTGTCATTACTTCTTTGAGCATGTGTTTCATGTCATTTGTGCTCTAGCCTGCTTTTTTTTTTTTTAATATGTGGGTACCGGGAGTTGAACCCAGGACCTCACGCTTGTCAGGCAGGTGCTTATGCCACTGAGCTATATCACCAGCCCTATATCCTGCTTTTTCATTGACTCTGATCAATGTTATGTTATGTTATTCTTCTTTGCATTTTTTTTTTTTTGCTGTTGGATTGATTTTTTGTGGTCCCTTGCTATTTTTAAGACATCTTATTTTTCATGATTGCTAACTATAATCCTGTCTTCAATACCTGATATTTTGTCCTCATTTTGGCTCATTCTGTTGTATATAGTTTTAATGAAATATTTCATCTCCTGGATATCTGTTTGAATCTGTTTCATGGATTCCATTTCTTCTATTCTATTTTCTATTCTATTCTGGGTATTCAGGGTTATCATCATTTTCCTAAGCCCCTATATATTTTTTATCTGTATCTGCTCTAGTGTCACTAGACCTATCTTTCATTGTGGTCACTATCTCTGTACTTACTTGAGAGATTATTTCTGATTTGAATTTTTTCTAGAACCTCATTCATCTGCTTTTTTACTTCTACTGTTACCACTACAGAGAGTTCAGGTGGGTGGCTTTTGAACTGTTCCGCCTAATTGCCCCCTGGGTTTGTCTTTGGTGAGCTGGTAGTCTGGGGTTGCATCTTACTTAAGCGTCTTCTCACTTACTAATTTTTTTTAGTTTGATTCCTGGGTTGGTGCTTGTAAATTGTTTGTGACAAGTAACTTTATTGCTACTATTGAGAACCCTTAGGAAATGACTGTGTCTTAGAGGTGTCTTCCAGGTGTAGCTGGATTTTGAGTTTTGAGTCTGTTGCAAGATCCTTCCTCTTCAATTTATTGGGGACGAGAAGTTGCTGCCTATTTGGCCTAGCCCCAGATTCTTTGGCACTGGCCTGTAGTATTGTTTATGACCTATAGGCATTCTCAGTCTTGGCGTACCAGGAAGAACCATTGATTAGAACAATTATGTCAGTTTGGGTAAAGTACTACAATGAGTAATAATAATAGTATGAAGTGCAGCCTAGAAAATGACAAACTGTGGTAACTATTAATTTGCCAACTTTAATCATGTGAACTAGATTTGTGGTTATTTAACAACATCTAAAACAAACCAGAAAATTGTATACAGTAAACATACCCTCAACTGGCAAATTTACCCTCAGGAGGCAATGCTTAAAATGGGTTAGGGGAAAAAAAAATAGAGAAATAGAAGAAAAGAAAGTGATTAGAAGAAAAGTTGGAGGAGAAAGGAACACTACCTGAACTTTGGGAAACTGGTGAAGAAGACAGGAGGGAGACAAGGAAGAAATAAAAACAAGAACAGAACAAAACAACAACAACAAAAAACTAGAAACAATGCTCACACTCATATAAAAACAAGAACAAACAGTCAAGAAAGGAAAAATGATAACAAAACAAGAAATAAAAAAAAAAAAAAAAAAGAAGGAAAGGAGGAAAAAAAAGTCCACTTCAGGGCATGTCACTGCTGGCACTGGTAGACATAGTGGGCAGACGGAGCCCAGATCCATGTTGATTAATCCCAGCAAGCCAGCTGTAGATTCATGGTGGGGTAGTGGATAATCCCAGCAAGCCTGCACCTTTAATTCCACTGCAGTTCAGGCTGGTTTCTGGCTGTGAGGCTGCAACCTGATTTGTTCAGCCTGCAGCACTCTATGTGCACCTCCTGCCTGCCTGAACTTAGTTCTGCCTCACTAGCGGGAGCCGCTAGATGGAGCCAGCCAGCAGCTAATGAGTTCTGAGCTCTGTTGGTCCCTCTCCAAGTTGGTTCCCGGCCAATTACTCTCTACTGGGGGAAGTCTGAACCCAAATAACTCGCGGCCAATGCAGTCCACTCTGTCTACTACTCCGTTCCAGTGGTGCATTTCTCTCTAGAGGCCTCTGGGGTTGCCAGGAGTCACCCTGCATTTGCAAATTCGAGCCACCCCTTCCATGTGGTGAGTCAGGGCTCTGGGAGAAAGTGCCAATTGCCTTCCCCTTCTTCTTCCTCAAGGTCTCTCTCTTTGCTCTCCCTGTGGGCTTCAATTCTCACTTCAGATCCCTGCTGAGCCCAGGGACCCACTTCCCTCCTCTTCCTCACATTGCTATATTCTAGCATCTGGACACCAAATCTCAGAAAAGCTGTTTCTCTACTGTTCAGCACTTCACCATCTTCCAAGAAGAGGACTGTTTTTCTACCACATTTTCCCACTTGTTTAATTTTGTTGTTGTTCTTTTGAGACTGGTTCTTGCTATGTAGTCCAGGCTGTCCTGGAACTCATTGCAATCCTCCTGCCTCAGCCTCCCAAGTGCTAGGATTACAGGTGTGAGCCACCATGCCCAGCTGAAAGACACTCTAGTGAGAAGCCTCTGGAGCAGAGGTTTGGCTGGATTAAGACCAGGAGCAGAGGAAGAATGTCCCATCCCAGGGCCTCAGAGTCCCAGTGCCCCGAGCAAGATGAGACCTGACAGGTTCCAGTGCGGTCCACAGGCCCTGTGTTGGGAGCGGGGTCAGCCAGAAGAGGAAGGAAAGGTGCCCTAGGGAGGGCCCGGATCCCAGTGGTGCCTGCCCTTAGCAATGCCTCCTATTTGAGCTGTCTGGATGAAGTCTCATGTTTGCAAAGCCGGGCCCTGGACAGAGAGTTTCCTGGATTTGTGTGTGTTTCAGTGTGTTAACGAGTGAGCACCACAGGATCTGCCTTCTTTTCCCCTAACCACTTTGGGCTGTGAGAATGTTGATCCATCTAAAGACACAAGTTTCACTTGTTCGGAAAGCAGTCATCTTGTGCCTGTGGCTCAAAAGGAGATCAGCTGATGCATCTCAGCGGGGCAGAGACGGGCGCTCCCACAGGCCAGATCCTTGCAGAAACGCAAGCTGCTGTTCAGCCAATGGTTTCATGTTGGTTTCTAAAAATAAGAATCTAGGCCAGGCATGGTGGTGTGCACACCTGTAATCCCAGCACATGGGAGGCTGAGGCAGGAGGATTGCTACAAGCTCCTCCTCTAAGCCCTTTCTTGGTAGTGACAGAATTAAGGTCCTTGTCTCTTTGCTGGCTGTCAGTGGGGGGCCACTTGGGCCTCTAAGTCTCTGCCAGGGCTCATCTTTAAACCAGTGACTACACCTTGAGTCCTCACACCTTGAATGCCTCTGACTTCTGCTTACAGCCAAGGAAAATTCTCCACTGTTTAAGGGCTTGTGTATAAAAATTTATTTTAAATTTTGGCAGTACTGGGAATTGAACCCATGGTCTTCACACTGAGGTACATCCCCAGCCCATTTATTATATTTTTAAATTTGGAGGTAGATTCTCACTAAGTTACCCAGGCTGGACTCGAACTTGTGATCCTCCTGCTTCAGCCTCCCAGAATGTTGGGAATGGAGTCATGCACTACTGCACCTGGGTGTTTGTGCACTCCTGGGACTTAAACCCAGGACCTTGCCCATGCTAAGTAAGGATCCTAATACCCAGCTGCATCCCCAGGCTTCCTAACTTTTGTATTGCATGCCATTCTGACTAGTATGAGAAAATCTTGCATTTTCCAGACACATCTCGCCTAGGATGAGAATCACCCCTGTATCCAGCGTGTCCATGTTATCCATGCCACTGGCTCATTGGTCACTTAGCTGTTTCCATCATCAGATCAACTGTCACAATATCACAGTGCTTGCTGTTCAAATAATCTTAATTCTATTTAATAACATTCCCAAAGTACAAGAGTAAAGATACTGGCAATTTGGAAATGCCAAAGATAAATTGTAAAGGGCTTCCTTTAAGGGAATGGTGATAGTTCTTGATTTAAGAAAAGAAAACAAAAATCGGGCCGGTAAGATGGCTCAGCGGCTTAAGCGCCTGCCCGGCAAGCGCGAGGGCCCGAGTTCGACTCCCGGATCCCACATACGAAAAAGGGGCCGGTGATATCGCTCAGTGGCACGGGCGCCTGCTGGCACGCGAGGTCCTGAGGTCGACCCCCCGGTACCCACAAAAAAAAAAAAAAAAAAAAAAAAAAAAAAAAAGAAAACAAAAATCACATGTTGAGGTTGCTAAGGTCAAAGGTACAAACAAACTTGCTCTCTATGAAATTATAAAGAGGGAAAAGAAATCTGTGCTAGTTTTGTTGTAGCACCACTAATGCAGAAGCTATGGTCTCAACGCACGGTAAATGCTTAGCTGAGATGGAAAAAGTGTTAAATACACATAGAGTGTGGTGGATCGACAACTGGTGGTCAACTTGTCACACCCAGCTGAACTGAATCAGCGTGGTGCTGGTGTGGAGGGCCCACCTGAGGACTGTTGCCAACAACATAAAAAGGAGAACTGGAGAGGAAGAGGTAGTGCTGTTGGTTCTCCTCGAGGAGCTTGTCACGCTGGCTTTCCTGATAGGAACTTGGCTGTTCTCGTCGGAGGAGGAGCTTGGGACTTCACTGTCGCTGAGGATGGCTGTGGTGACTTTTGGGGGAGCTCTGGTCCTTACTCTGAGCGTCGCTTCCTGGCTCCGGGATAGATCCCTCAGCCTGCTGGCACAGAGCCTTCATCCCACTGGTGCAGACTTTCTAGCTTCCACTGCTGACCTTTGGGCCTTCCCAGTGCATATCCGTGAAATATCCTTGCATGAGACATTGTTGTGGGCTCTGGGCCTCTAGTTGGACTCATGGAGGCATTGCCATGGGCTCTAGGTCTTCAGCTGGATTCATGCAGGACACTGCTGTAGAATCCAGGCCCTCAGCTGGATTCTTTGGGTCTTTAGTGTGTGGACAGATTTCCTGCACTTTTTGTATATGACTCTTTGGGTGACTATTACAAAATAATCCTAAAACTTATCTGTCCTGTATTGTATTGTTTCCCTTGCAAACCCTGACTACAACATAGAGCTAGGAAAAAGCATTGCATATACACATGCATATACATATATACATGCATATATGGAGTGTGTGTATGTGTGTGTTATTTTGTTTTGTTTTTTGAGACAGGGTCACGCTATGTATCCCAGGCTGGACCTAAACTCTCAGAGATCCTCCTGCCTCAGCTTCCCAAGTGCTGGGATTAAGGCCTGTGCTACCACGGTGGGCTTTACATATACATTTTTCAGTCATCCCCTGAGGGTCTTGGACTGTATCCCCAGTGGATATGAGGGCCACTATACATGATTAACAAGTGCCATTTTGCACAACTAAGAGGATATCTGCAGGGTAGATTTCTAGAAATGGAATTGAAATGGCAAACAGAAACAGCAAAACGACACCCAGGATTCAGAGGCAGATTTATTTTATGTCAAAGGGCACTGACAGGGAATCAATTGTCCCTCAAAATGTCAGGCCTCGAAGGCCCAGGGAGGGAGGTTTTTATGGAGTTGAAAGGGGAGGTACAGAGGCAGAGTACTTGGCTGTCTTTGGTTCTTACCATCTGCATCATAGTGACCAGCTATGCATCACAGTGACCAGCCGTTTCTAAGAAACAAAAATAACAGGTACTGTAACTGAACTATTACCTGGGCAACTGAAGTATACTGGCTGGGGAGGGGGGCATCTTCTGCTACAGAATCACTGGGTCGAATGAGGGATGTGGTATGCACAGTTATTGTATAATTCCCTTCAACAATACATTAGTGCCTGGTTTCCCACCCCTTCACCAAGAGTTGCAATGGTTGTCAGGTTTGTTTTTAACTTTTGCCATGGACTTCAACCTTGCCCTCGGCCCTCTGGGCCACACTGTCGTTCACACACCGTGCACATCCAGCGCACAAACCCTGAAGCAGTTCCCGCTGGCAGCGATGGCCTTGCAGATGCTCGCACCTCTGGAAACCAAGCTGCTTCAGGGCAAAGATGAGGAAGCCTGGCTGCAGTGGCACGAGGCAGCGGAGACTTCGCGAAGACAGGGTCTGCGGGCCCTGTCTTGCAGCTGCTCCAGCTGCTGGGCGCGTGTCCCCTGCGCTGCTCACGTCCCGGGAGGTGGGAAGAGGGCAGCGCTTGCTGTTTCTGAGCAAGGGCTTCTGGCCCCTCTATTCTTTAGGTGGCTCCTGACAGGTACAACAGGGAGCACAGCGGCCGAGACACTGAATTACGAAAGCATCGCCAGTGGACGGTGTGCAGAATCAGGCGGGCAGCGCGGAGTGGCGAAGGTCCGTGTGCGCCCTGCACCGCGGGACAAGAGGGCGCCGCTGGGCACCGCGGGCTCCGAGGAAGAGGAGGAGGAGAAGGAGGAGGCCGGGAGCCTCGCCCAGGAGGGGACGGGGCGGCCGGTGCACGCTGTGCGCGAGGTTTTCTTCTCTGGACTAATGCGTAACACTAGTCATTCCTGGCAACATACGCTATTTATATTTTACTAAGAATTTTATTTATACTTACTACTTCAATGATAATTAACAGCATTCAGTACAAAAGAGTGAATTTATATGTCAGGATAGGAATAATTTTCTTTATTTTGGCACAGAATCAGAGGAGATAAAAGCTGCAAGATCAGATAAAAACCCACTTTCAAAAAAGTGCCCAGGTTTGATTTCTAGGTCTTATATATTGGAATTATATATAGATATATATATTCTATATAGCCATTAGACCTTTTGTTCCCCAGCCTTGCTGGTAAGGACTTCTCAAGTTCATGGGAAATCTATCTTTGAGCTGAATATATATTGTATATATATATATATATATTTTTTTTTTTTTTTTGAGGTACTAGGGCTTGAAGAACCAGGGCCTTGCTAGGCAAGGGTTCTACCACTGAATTACATCCCTAGGCCTTTTTATTTTTTATCTTGAGACAAGGTTTCACTAAATTGCTCAAACTGGCCTCAAACTTGTAATCCTCCTGCCTCAGCCTCCCTAGTATCTGGGATTACAGGCAAGTGCCACCATGCTGGGCTCATATATGTGTTTTGAATCTTAATCTAACCTGGAAGAAAATGTGATAAAATTCTAAATTGGAATTTTTTCTTTCTCTTCTCTTATTTTCCAGATCAGGTTTGGTTCAGTTTGCAGTCTTCATTAAATAATACAGTATAACCTTACCTCCTGTTCCCACGACAATGGTGGTTGACTCTGAGGACTGACAGCATGTCACAAACAGGGGGAATTTGGTTGGAGTCAGGCTTGTACATAATGTTTGTTTGCTTTTCCCTAATTTGAATGCTAAGAACCAAATGAATGAACCATCTGCATTTGTCCTTGCAGTGCTCTGTAAGAATCGCTCGCACATGTAACAGTGTTGCTTCAGCAGCCTTCATGCGCTAATCCCGGAAGTCCCTGTTCATTAGGTCACGTGAGTTGCAGTGCTTACATCTGCCAGTGGGCGCTCCCGGAAGCGGGGAGTGCCGGAACCAGTGCTTATGTGGTGTTAGCCTAGGCTAAGACTCAACTCTGCATTACCAGAATTGCAAACATGTAAGCAGTGGCGCTCCTCACCAGGGCCCAGCCTAGGTAGGTTCTTGTACTTTTGGCAAATGGCAGTCTGTAAATCATAAAAGGGAAAATAGGTTTAGCATATATTCTGGACGGAATTGTGTTTTCTCACCCTCCCAACTCATGTGTGGAAGCCCTAACTCTGAATGTGACTATATTTAGTAATAGGAACTTCCAAGAGGCAATAAAGTTTAAAGAAGGTCATGAGGGTGGGCCCCTAATCCAACATGACTCATGTCTTCATAAGAAAAGGAAGAAACACCTGGGAGGTGACAGCACAGAGAGAAGGCCACGGGGAGGATCAGGAGATGGAGAGAGTAGGGAGGGAGGGGCAAGGAAAAGGAAGCAAAAAAGAATTAAGATGTGTTATGTGCATGTACCAACTCCCCAAGGTGAATGTAATCATTATGTACTGCAAACATGGCTAATAAAAATAAGAAAAAAAGTTGGTAGATTTTAAAAATATGAGATGTCCATCTGCAAGCCAAGGCAAGAGACTGCAGGAGAAACCAACCCTGCTAATGCTTTGATCTCACATTTCCAGAAAATAGAATTATGAGAAAATAAATTTTGGCTGTTCAAGCCACCCAGACTGTGGTATTTTCTTATATCATCTCTAGCCATCTAATCAATGTGATTGTCAGGAAAATATGCAGAATTTGAGCAAGTTTGTGAGCATGAAGAGTATTCCTTTGTGGGAGTGTGTGTTAGCTTTTCATTGTTGTGACAAAATAACTGACATAAACAATTTAAAGGAGGAAAGGTTTATTTTGGCTCCTGGTTTTAGAGGTTTCAGTCCATGGTCAGTTGATACCATTGCTTTTTTGGCCTGTTGTGGCAGAAACATCATGGTGGATGGTGTGGAAAATGACAGCGGCTCACCTTATGGCAGCCAGGAAACAGAATGAGAGCACAGAAGGGGCAGGGGACAAAATAGCCCTTCAAAGCCTTACCATCAATTAGGCCACATCTCCCAATCAGTCTACCAAGCTATGAATCCATTAATAGGTTAATCCATTGAGGACGTTAGAGCCCTCACCATCCAATCACTTTCCCAAAGCCAGTCTACCGGCAACCAAGTCTCCAACACAATGAGCCTTTTGGGATATGTGTTGGATCCCAACCAGAAAAGAGGATATAACTGTTTGAGTTCCCACCTGTTTAATAGGGGACCATTTCCAATAGCAGGGAGTAGGTCTGAGTCATTAGCAGCCAACACTCTTAGTAGGTGTGGGGGTGGGCACCCCAGAAGGTAAAAAGAGAATCCAGGAGGGACACCTATTGCATCCACTATGTAAAATGTTGAAGGGGTTGGCTATGTAGGGTTCCTGTAAAAATGTTAGTTCAAGTAGGGTATGCTGGTGGTACATCTTTGAAATCCCAGTTCTTCTGGAGACTGAGGTAGGAGGATTGAAATTTCAAGGATGGCCAGGGCAAGTTAGTGAGACCCTGTGTCAAAATGAAAAACAAAAGGTCCAAGTACGTAGCTCAATGGTACAGCACCCCTAAGTTCAATGCCGAGAACTCCCCCCGACATAAAAAAATTCAAGATGAATTTTCTACCCTTTCCTTTCAAATTGTCCCCATAATCTAGAAATTCTAGCTCTAACACTGTCTAAATATGTCCCACTTTCATGATGTATACCCAAAATCTAATTTCAAAGATGAGTATCTGATAAATTATCCTGTCTCCTTAGAATTCTCATCTCTCAGATAGGAAAATACAGCAAAGGCAAACACTATTCTGTCCTTAATTTTGACCGAATACATAGAATGGGCAAGGAGCAACAAGCACCAGGATAGAAAAGGTAGGGAGACTTTGGGGGTGCCAATTTCATATAACTCCCAGAAAAGGATAGCCTTGCATCTCTACCTACAGATCATCAAGGAGACTTGTTCAAGCAGGATGAAAAATCCTAAAAAGTGAAGTGTCCACTGTTAATCCCAAGGAGATACTAAGGGGTGACTGCCAGCAGCTACATCTGTACTCCAGGCATGAGCTGGTGCAGGGTGGATAACTTAGCCAAACTGAGTAAATCAGTTGCTTAATCCAAAGATTCTGGACAGTCGAACTGCGAGTGAGTAGTCATGTGATGTCCATGTTCTTGAGCAAAGTCATGAAATGCTGCTGACTGTGGCCTTGCCATTCCCGAGGTTTGGTGTTCAATTCTTGTTTGGAGACTTAGAAACTATCTATGTGTGTATCTATCTGTCAGTGATGCTGGGGATTGAACCTGGGCCTTGTATGTGCTAAGCACAAATGCGACTATTGAGATACACCCCCAGCCCAACACTTTTAATCCACAAGTATTCTAGCCAGGCTTTATTTCTGTCACTTGCAACCAAAAGAATGTCAATTAATACAGGCGACAAGCCTTGCCTAAAGCTTGAGTACCTCTTATATATAACTATTATTTTAAGTGTTTCTAGATAATGATGTTTAATAATTTACAAATTAATTCAGAGTTATTAGTCTGTTAGAACCTTCTTTTTTGCCATTCTATATTTTTCTCACTCAATAAATACTAAAAGCTCAAATAAAGTAAAAATACATTGATAGTAACAAGGAGATTCTAATGAAGGAAAATGCTGGGAACTCGCACCTTCTGATGACGTGAAACCTAAAAGGTCAATAGACACTCCTGCAAGGCAGGAGGTCACTGGTACCTGCACGTGACAATCAGAGCAGACCAACGGCACAGCTCAGTGGAAGCCTTGGCGAGGTGCGCGTGCTCGCAGGCCCACTTGGTACAAATTTCCAGTCTCCATCTACCCAAACCACACAGAGGAGGCTTTGATAGAAGACTCGGATAAGCCATCCCCGGGCTGTATGGTGAAACTGGAGGGTTTGTTTATTTTTTGTAGTACTGGGGATTGAACCCAGGGCCTTTACACTTAGCAACAACCCTAGCCTATTTGTTTGTTTGTTTGTTTGTGACAAGTTCTCACTAAGTTGCCCAGGCCAGGCTCGAACTCGTGATCCTCCTGCCTCAGCCTTCCGGACACCTGGGATTACAGGAATTTGAGAGGACCTATAATCCAGTCGAGTATTTCTTCTGAGCGTCTGTGTGCGCTGGGAGCTTTCTCTGACCGTGCTCTCTCCTTGAGCCCAGGTAGAGTGTGGTGGTGGGTGAAACAGCTGGACCTGAAAGCAGACAGGACTCGCCCGCTGTGGAAAAGGGCTGCTGGGTGTTGTCTCTGTACCCTTGCTGCACCCTTCGAGGAGAGTGCAGCAGACAGCCTTTCAGTTGGATAAGAAGACCTCACTTTCATCATTTCTCTAGAGACTGTAGTTGTAAACGGTTCTGACATTGTGAATCATAATCCACCTATTTAAAAGGCCTCTGCTCTTTTGCAAATGCAAAGGGGATCAAGAGATGGAGGCAGGGAAGGAAAGGGACATAAAAAGAATTAAGAGGGTCGGTGAGATAGCTCAGCGGCATAAGTGCCTGCCTGGCAAGCGTGAGGTGCTGAGTTCGACTTCCGGAACCCACATATGAAAAAAAAGGGCCAGTGATATCACTCAGCGGCATGGGTGCCTGCTGGCGCGTGAGGTCCTGAGTTCAACCCCTGGTACCCACAAAAAAAAAAAAAAAAAAAGAATTAAGATGTGTCATGTCTGTGTACCAACTCCCCACAATGAATGCAATAACTGTGTACTGCAAACATGAACCAATAAAATTAGAAAGTTGATTTAAAAAAGGCCCACTGTGTACTCTTTGCAAAACACCATGTAAATGAAGGATTCCAGTGGTCCTCCTGACACATGCAGTCCTTTCTAACAAGTGAATTGGTGTACTCTATATAAAAATCTCGCACTGTGCTTTAAGATTACTTGAAATTGGAAGAGATACCCTGTAGTGGGATTAAAAGTATATAAAATCAGTAATAATTTTAGAGGTATTAGCAGTCTCCTGCCACTACCTCCACCCTTGCCCCTCCTGTGCACTGCCCAGCGCTTGTCCCGGATGAGTGAGGGGGGCACAGGCTCTGAGTTGAGGAACCTCGCTAACCACACACAGGAGCCATCATGCAGGGCTGCTAATCCCAGGCCCCAGCTCGCTGACTCCTGCCCGTGCCATGCTCAGGAGCACAGTGCCTTCAA
Source organism: Erethizon dorsatum (assembly GCA_028451465.1). NCBI lineage: Eukaryota > Metazoa > Chordata > Mammalia > Rodentia > Erethizontidae > Erethizon > Erethizon dorsatum. The sequence continues at coordinate 67,968,673 of CM051836.1, read as the reverse complement.
GTGGACTGCAAGGATGGATTTCCTGTGGCTCTGGTCTTGTTGAAAAAATATGTGTCCATTTCAGCGTGGCCTCACTCTGCCACAGAGAACTCGCCCATTGGTTCCAGCTTTTGGTGTCCCACACATTCTCTGAAAGAAGTGAGGAATTTTTGCCAGTGGGAACAACTGCTGTTTTCAGACAATATTACTCAAAACAAGGGTGGTCTTTCATCTCTTGAAATTGGAGAAGTCATTTAGGGTTAGACTTAAAAATGCAATGACACACAGGTCTTATTTTGTTGTTTTTGGTGCTGGGGCTGAACCCAGGACCTCACACATGCTAACGTGCTAACCGTGAGCTCTACACTGAGCTACGCCCCAGCCTTTACAATGACTAGAGTAATATCTGAATTTCTTTTCAAGCTACCACACAACCAGTGCACGGATCAGTCACCAACACAGCAAGAGGGCACATCCCAATCTCTGAAATCCTAAATTAGTACCAGCAAGTATTTCCACAGGGCTCATCATTTCTGTTTGTGTCATTCATTTGCATGTGAAATAACAAAGACTAACCAGTGTCCTGGTCTATTAACAGAACAAGTTTAGAAAATAGAAAATCAAAAACTATAGTAAGTTACTCAGAGTACAACACATACATATAAAAGATTCTCTCTTACAAAAAGAAACAAACAAATAATCACATAAAACTTTCTTTTCAATGAGTTGGGAGAAACTAGTAGTATAAAGAAAACAAAGAAGCATATATACTGCGTACTTTGAAGACAGCCATACACAGTGTATTAGCTATTCCTATTTTCTTACTATTTTGTTGTGAAATTTTGCTTTCTTTTTACAAAAAAAATTAAAAACTAAAAAACTATGAAATTCAACAACTATAGTAAGTATCAGTCTGGCGTGATGAACATTGGCAATCCCTCGCTAATACGATTTAATTTTGTTACGTGACCTCTGTCTAAAGCGCACTTCATTGCCAACAGTAGACAACCATGGCGGTCAGACCTGTGGTCAGTGTTTCACAGTCTCAAAAAGAACTGACCTCGGTAACTGTATTTCTTTTGTCTTTCCCTCCTATCTATCTAGTTAGTTTCTTTAAGAAAGAAAAAATAGAAATCTCTGTTTTGTGACCCATTTTCAGTCACATCTCTCTCCTCTCCAGCTAGGCAGATTCTGCTGAGGGTGCCGTGCACCAGAGGAGGAGGACGCTTGGAGCCGGGCTGCCCCGACTGGACGGCAGCCTGCACCCCGGCTCATCTCCCACTGCGAGCGTGTTTTCTCGCAGACACAAGGTGGCGCAGCCTGGACAGGCCCCCTCGGTAACCCCACAGGCTATGTGAACCCGAATCGAAGGTGCAAGATCCCTATCACGTATGTTTTTCCAGTCAGTGCTGACATGGCTGCACTATTGCTGTTCAAACTCCTTCTTATCTGGAATTTTTTTAAAAATCCCTATTTGCTGGGGCCGGTGAGATGGCTCAGCGGCGTAAGCGCCTGCCTTGCAAGCGCGAGGGCCCGAGTTCGACTCCCGGAACCCACATACGAAAAAGGGGCCGGTGATATCGCTCAGTGGCACGGGTGCCTGTTGGCGCACGAGGTCCTGAGGTCGTCCCCCTGGTACCCACAAAAAAAAAAAAAAAAAAAAGAATCCCTATTTGCTGAAGCCATCTTTGTCAGCAAGGCAGAACACCTTCCGTGCGTGATGTGTGGGAAGTCAGCACTCTTGGCGCGTCTCTGCCTTCCAGATCTGAATTTCTGCCCTTGTCTTCCCTCCCTTCTGCTAACTGCAGTCACTCACTCCTCCTAGGCCCAAGGGCCAGCCACACAGAGTGGGCACAGCGTCTTCCAAAGGTCCTGGGTGCTGAGTCAACGCTTTATTTTGGGAGGCACCACCCCTCACCGGGCCGCTCTCCACAAACCCAGGGCCTCACACATGTCAGGCACGCACTCTACCACGGAGTACACCACGAGCTACGCTTGCCTCTTCTTAGCCATTGTGTTTGCTTGCTTGTTTGTTTGAGACAGGGACTCACTATATAGTTCCCTTCTGCTCACTTTGTGGCCCAGACTGGCCTCAAACTCACTGTGATCTTCCTGCCTCAGTCTCCCACAGGTTGGAATTGCAGGTGTGCACCACCACCCAGCTTCCTGGTTAATTCCTTTGGCTTTCTGCCTCATTATGGGCATGCCATCCACATCAGAGGCCACTGAATCAGGGACTCTCAACCTCCAAAAGTGTGAGCTAAGCAACCCTCCTAACTTTATAAAGTACCCAGCATCAGGTATTTTGCTATGGCAACAGAAAATGGATGGAAGCATAGGGATCATATTAGCATTGTAGGAAGACCACTCTGGTGGCAGTGGTTAGATAAGGTGAGGTCAGAGATAGATGGTTAAGAGGTTACTCTTATGTTTGATTAAGAATAATCACTTACAGGGCCGGTGAGATGGCTCAGCGGCATAAGCGCCTGCCTGGCAAGTGCAAGGGCCCAAGTTCGACTCCTGGAACCCACATACGAAAAAAGGGCTGGTGATATCGCTCAGTGGCACAGGTGCCTGCTGGCGCGTGAGGTCCTGAGGTCGACCCCCGGTACCCACAAAAAAATAAAATAAAAAATAAAAAATAAAAAAAGAATAATCACTTACAAAATCACCATAGCCAAAATTGTTGTACAGATTTAATGCAATCCTGATCAAAATATCAATATTATATCTCAGAGAATTAGAGAAAACAATCCTAAAATTCATTTGAACCAGAAGAAACCTAGGATACACAAGCAATTCTCAGCAACAATGGCAAGGCAGGGGCATCACAATCACTGACTTGAAATTATACTACAAAGCTACTGTGATAAAAACAGCATCGTACTGCTAAAAGAAACAGACCTGAGGACCAATGGAACAGATTCAAAGATGCAGACAAAACTCCATACACACCCAACCACCGTATCTTTGGAAAAGGAGCCAAACACCTTCACTGGAAGAAATATAGCCTCTTTAATAAATGGTGGTGGAAAAACTGGCTTTCCACATGCCAAAGACTAAAACTAGACCCATGTCTATCACCATGCACTAAACTAAAATCAAAATGGACAAAAGATCTAAATAGTAAACAGAAACACTAAATCTGCTGGATGATAGAATAGGTAGAACTCCTGAAGACATTGGTGTAGGCAAAGACTTTATGAACAAAATCCCACTTGTACAGGAAGTATTACAAAGAATCAACAATTGGGATCTCAACTTATTAAAAAGCTTTTGCACAGCGAAAGAAACTACCAACAGAGTGAAGAGACAGCCCACAGTGTGGGAAAAAAATTTTGCCAGCTGTTCCTCAGACAAAGGAGTAGCATCTAGAATATATAAAGAACTAAAAAAAAAAAAATCAGATCTTCCAAATTTAAAGATTCAATCCAAAGATGGGCATCTGAAATGAACAGACACTTCTCAGATGAAGAAGTAGAAATGGGAATTAAATGTATGAAAAAATGTTCAACATCCCTGGTCATTCGAGAGATGGAAGTTAAAACAATGAGATTTCATCTCACCCCAGAAAGAATGGCTATTATCAAGATATCAACCAATAACAAATGCTGGCAGGGCTGTGGGGAAAAAGGATCCCTTCTCCACTGTTGGTGGGAGTGTAGACTGGTGCAACCACTGTGGAAATCAGTATGGAGATTTCTCAAGAAACTAGGATTGAAAGTTCCATTCAACCCAGCTATTCCCCTTCTTGGTATTTTCCCAAAAGAATTAAAAGCATCACACCACAGCAATATACACACACCCTTGTTTATAGTGGCATAGTTTGTAATAGCTAAATCTTGGAAATAGCCCAAATGCCCATCAACCAGTGAATGGATAAAGAAGATGTGGTGTTTTTATGCAATGGAGTACTACTCTGCCATAAAGAAGAATAAGCTTGAGACCTTTCTAGCTAAATGGATGAACCTTGAGATCTTACTTTTAAGTGTAAGAAACTGGATACACATGTTTAAATACCACATTTTTTTCCTCTGGTGTGAGAAACTGAAAGTGTAAGTAAGGACCAAAATGTATAATGGATATTGGGAAATGGGAAGAAAATGTTTCAAAGAGATGGGAAACAAATTAGGAAGAGGGTTTGAAGGGAGGGGACGGCAATGGGAAAAAAAAGGAAGAATCAAGATATATCATGTACAGATACAAATTCTTTATGATGAATGTGATTATTATGTATAACTAAACTGTACCAAGAAAATTTTTAGAAAACAAGAAAAAGGCTGGAAGACAAGGGAAGATTACGTGAACTTTGGGAAACTGGTGAAGAAGACAGCAGGGAAAGAGAGTAAGAAGAAATAAAAACAAGAACAGTACAGAACAATAACAAAAATACTACAAACAGTGTTCATACTAATATAAAAACAAGAACAAACTAGCAAGAAAACAAAGGAAACAAAACAAAACAAAAAAGATAAAAAATGTCCACTTCAGGTCATGTCTCTGCTCTCACTGGTAGACAGAGTGGGCAGACAGAGCCCAGATCCGTTGATTAATCCCAGCGAGCCCGCTGTACATTTGCAGCAGAGTAGTGGAGAATCCTAGCAAACCCGCCCCTTTAGTTCCACTGCAGTTCAGGCTGGTTTCTGGCTGTGAGGTTGGAACCTGATTTGTTCAGCCTGCAACAGTCCGTGTGCCTCCCGCTGTCTTGAACTCGGCTCTTGAACTCGATTCTGCCTCACCATGACACTAGGAGCCGCTAGATAGAGTCAGCCAGCAGCTGTTTTGAATTCCGAGGTCAGTTGGCCCCTCTCCAAAATTGCTACTGGTCAGTTGTCCTCTCCTGGGGGGTGTCTGAACCTTAATAACTCACCAGCCACTGCAGTCCGCCATGTTCAGTGCTCCACTGCACTGCTTCGTTTCTCCACGGAGGCCTCTGGGGTCCCCAGCAGTAATCCTGTGTCTGCAGATTCATGCTGCACCCCTACCACAGTGAGCCATGGCTCAGGGAGAAGACACTGCTTGCCACCTCCTTCTGCATTGAAGTCTCTCTCTCCATTTTGCCTGAGGGCTTCAATTCCCACTTCAGATCCTTGCTGGGTCCCGGGGACCCACTCCCCTCCTTCTTCTCTTCCTCACTTTGCTATATTCCAGCGTCTGGACACCAAATCTCAGAGAGGTTGTTTCTCTGCTGTTCACCACTTCACCATCTTCCTGAAAGTTCGTGAATCTCTCTCTTTTTAAAAGATATGTCCCATTTTTTGTCTGTTTATACCTTTCCAAAGTTGATAGGGGATATACAAACACTACCTTTGAAAGATAGCTAGAGTGCATTTCAGCTTTGAGGCAGGGGATTTTATCTTCATCACTGACCCAGGTTTGAATGTCTGTCATGAGCTTCACACCACTTTAGCTTCACCAGTTACGTAAGCAACTGTAATGGTGCATGTAAGAAAGTATAGCGATAGCACTTTGACCACATATAAAATGCTCTTCCTATCGCTGAGCCATGTGTATGAAGGGGTACTTGATATTCCTCAGGAGCTTCAAGCACACAGCCATGCTGATCCTTTATGCTGAGCCAAGGAAGCAGGAACTCCCTGTTGTTGGCAGGATTCCAATCCTGGAGTCTATGCAAAGGGAGGGCAGCTGGGCCAGTGACCACTCACAGGACCTGGACACACACAGGAAAGTCTCCTGGCAGAAGAAAGGGCGCCCAGAGGTTGGTGGGAACCATTGCTCGTTTGTTTGCTTTTGCAGTGCTAGGGATCATACCCAATGCCTCGTATGTGCTAGGCAAGCTCTCTGCCACTGACGTACAGCCCCAGCCCACCATAGTTTTGTAATATATTAGAAAAAAAGTCATAGGGCCTCAGCAACCTGGCTCTGCTTTGCCTGTGTTGCCAGGGAGACTAACACACAGAGTTCGGAGAGCCCTGTTTTCAGCCACAGTCCTGGCCCAAGAAGTGTCCCAGGCCTCCTGTACTCTTGACTCGTGGGCTGAATCAGGAGCTTTTCCAGCTATACTCAGGTGGGTGTGGGCATGATGGGAACTTGGCAGCTTTGTCTGCAATTAAGAACAGAAATTGTGTCTGTCCAACAGAGAACACCCTTGTCCATTTGAATTTCAAACAAAATAATGCCATTCTGGGCTGATTTAGGCAAGTTCATCTTCCCTGGGAAACTCCACGTTTGTTTAGTTGCAGAACAAATTCTCAAATTGTGAATTTGGGCATGAGAGGAATTATTTGAATTGCTTCATTTATACTTTCACATGGTATAGAGCAATGTATGTAATTTGACAGCTGATTTCTGTTTATGGTAGTTTTTTTAGTAGAACTTTTCCAAACAAGACACAATGAAATAGATTGGAATATTGCCTGACTCTCTGGATATGGACAAAAATCACAAAAGGGCACAAATTCAGGGAGAAAGTAAGGAAAGATTTATTAAAGGCAATGAATTATACCATGAGAACCAGTGATTCTTCCTTCCCTCCCCACCAAATAACCCCAAGCCCAGCTCATCTAAGTAAGCCACGGGAAATTTAATCTTCACCTCTACTATATGTTCAGTACATTCTGGCTGACATTTTAAACCCTGTTCAAAATCTGGTTGGCTTCCAAGCACATGCAATACTAGAATGGAGAAATAGTATAGATAACTATCTCATTTTTCTCTCTCTCTCTCTCTGTCTCTCTCTCTCTCTTTCTCTAAAACTCTGACAATGATTCTTTGTAAAACGTCCCAGGACATTGAAGGAAGTTATCAACAAATATTTTTCAGGAATCTCAAGCACTGATTGTACAACGTGGATAATCATTATACAACGTGGATATTCCATCTCACAGGCTTCAGGGGCTGCATGACTAAAACACGCGTGAAAGCCAGCGTGGTCTCTCAGCTGCCGAACACAGGAGCGACCAGGAGTCAGGGTGAGAGCTTACACCCGGGGGTTTTCAGCTGCAGGAGGACAGGATGATGACCGCAGGTGACCCAGGCAGGATGGCAGGTGCACAGTGCTCTACTCCCAACCAGAGCGAGATTTACCCAGCCGTACTGGAGAAATCCGTACCTCTTCCGTTTTGTAGAAATCCTTGCACATGCGCTGGTTTCACTGGGAGTGGCCCGTTGGAGGTCCTCGCTATGCGGACAGGGCGAGCACAGTCACCTGGACTTCCTAGAGGACCCCTCCTGTGGGCTTTTTCATGTCAGCTAAATTGGTTTTGCCAAACCCTTTATCCAAGGCACCCTCTAGCCGAGGGCCTCCTTCTAGGAAGGACTCCACCCTCTCCCCCGTCCACACCCAGCCTGCAGAAGAAATCACTGAGTCAGGAAACAGGAGCCCATGGATATCCAGGTCCCACACTAGCCCAGCTGGATGGTGACTCTTAGGAAACGGAGCACAGGAGTGCAGAAGACGTGCTGTACCGTCACAAGGCACAGCGGGCTTAGCTAATTCTCAGAATCAACCACCCAAAGCAGTTTTAGATTTTTTTTCTTTGATAAGCCTCGAGCCTTTTTAATGCAGGGAAGAAACACAGAGATCATTTAATTCTACTTGCTCGAGGGTTTTGGTTTCATATTTCACCCTTGCCCATCCACCCTTTTCCCTAGAAACAGCAGGCCATTATAGGAGCTTCTCTGATATACCCAGAAATGCCAGGCTTGCAAAGGACAAATGCTCATACTTCTCGACAAAGACGATGACATTTTCTGTCATAACGTTATACTTTAACACACCAAACTTTTTTCTCTGTGGTTGGAGACAAAGTCTCGCTGTGTAGTTCTGGCTGGCCTTCAACCATTAACTCACTTCTAGCTTAGGCTGCCTGGAACTCGTGAGGATCCTCCTGCCTCAGCCTCCCGAGTGTTGGGACTACAGGCATGCGCCACCACACCCAGCTTTAGAGGCATAATTTAATCTAGTCACCAGGGCTGTGTGAATGCTTCTTTGTTTGGGGGGGGTTCAAATAAATGACCAAAGATATTCAATTTATCTGTGGCATAAAAACATCGAAAATTGAATATCTCTCAATATGAAGGTTTCCATAGAAATGCAAAGCCCAAAAATGCATGGAGACCCCTTTCCTCACCTCTGTTGACTTTTCCTTTCATCCCGGCGAAGGGCGATCACGCTGTCACTTCATAGGGCGCTGAGAAAGGCGCCCAGGGCAGTTCTGTCGCTGGCAGGCTCTGCGGACCCGTAGCGCTGTCGCGGTCACGGAGTGCGCGCCGCTGAGAGGATCTGACTTCGCGGACTCCTCCCGGCCGCTGTGCGGGAAAACGTCGGGCTCTGCTGTGCGCCGCGATGAAAATCTGTTCGCGGAAGAGCTGGTGCGTGACTCAGTTGCCCTCATATTTTCCAGGTTGATTTGAATGCTTCTGCCTAGACAGGTTTCCTTGTGTTTATTTCCAGTCACCAGACTCTTTAAAAGGCAGGGTCTGATCTTGTCATCACCCCCTCCCCGTCCTCAGCCTGAAGCTTTCCCTTGCTCTAAGGAGAAAGTCAAACTCCTTTTCCGGACCGGAAAGGTCCCGCTAGACTTTGTCCTCTCTCTGCTCCTTCCGGGTTGGGCCTCTTCCTGTTCCTCCTGGTACCTGGCATCCCGAGCAATGTGGCTCTGGGATACGCGCTTGCTTAGGTCTGTATGGGTCATTCTTGCATCTCCCCTAAGGGCCCCCAGACTTTTGTTGAATTAGTTAACTCATCAATGCAATGTGGTGCATACAAGGAAATCACCCCTGACCCCACCATTTAGATTTATTGCTTTTTAAAAACTCTTTCATAGAATTTTTTTTACGATGGGCGTGGTGGCACATGCCTGTAATCCCAGCACTGGGGAGGCTGAGGCAGGAGGATCGCTGCGAGTTCGAGGCCAGCCTAGGCTACATAGTGAGTTGAAGTCCAGCCTGAACTACATAGCAAGACCTTGTCTCCAAAACAAAACCAAGAAAAAAAAAAAAGAATTTATTTTAAAAATTTTATTTTTATTAGCACATGTTTGCAGTATATAATGCGTACACTCATCATAGGGAGTTGGTACATGTACACAACATATCTTAATTCTTTTTAGTTCCCCACCCCTCCATCTCTTGATCCCCTTTCCATTTTCAAAAGATGGGGTCTATGTCCCTGTTTTCTATTATGTATCTTTAATTTTTCTCTTTAAGGAGTTATTTCTGTTTTGAAAAAAAGCTCAGATTTTACTAATACTGAAATTCCATTCAGCACTATTTTAAATTATGTCAGAATAAATGATATTAATAAATTATGTGATTACATTTCATAACACCTTTCCTAGATGCTATACTTCTAAATCATTTCCCCATACCATTACCTCATGACAAACTGCAGGAGAAGACTTGCTCCATGGAAGGCTGGGAGGAATCTTAAGGGCATACAGTACTCATAATTGGAGAACCCATTCTAACCCATTTGCTGTAAAGAGGAAAAGCATGGAGACAGTAGAAAGATGAACAGTTGCCAGAGGCTGGGGGAAGAGCGGGGAAGAAGAATAGGTAAAGCCCAGGGGCTTTAAGTTAGTGGGAATACTCTGTAGGGTACTATAACGGTGGGCACATGTTATCACAGTATACCTCTGCCCAAACCAGTATCATGTTCTACAAGCAAGTGAAGCCTCAGAGTATGGATGTTGGGTGATACTGATATGTCAGTGTCATGAGTCCTAACAATGCACCACCTTGGTGGATGACACCCCCTGGCGGTAATGGGGGTGTGCACATGGGCGCGGGGGAACATGGGCTATCTCTGTACTGTACCTTTCCCATGGGGGAGGAATGTGGTATATCTGTATCTTTCCCTCAATGCTGCTGTGAACTTAAAACTGCTCTACAATTTTTCTTTCATTTAAAAATATGCCAGACATGGTGCTGCATGCCTGTAATCCCAGCACTCAGGAGGCTGAGGCAGGAGCATCACCATGAGTTCAAGGCCAGCCTGAGATACATAGTGAGTTTAATGCCAGTCTGAATCTCAAAATACACAAACCAAACCATAAAAAACCCCACTATAAATATATACGTATATTTATGTAAATCTTACATATTTAATATATCATTACTTTGAAGATTTGCTAACTGGACTCCCCTGTTATATAATTCAGTATTTATACAGGGGTTTTCATGTACTATACCCTGTACGGCCCTCAATACATAGAATATACAAAGATACAGACTTTACAGTAAATAAATTCTTTTATACAGTCACCCCTCAGTAGCCATGGATGCTCAAGTCTCATATAAATTTTGTATATAGCTTACCTGCATCCATCTATACATCGTACTCTAAATCATCTCTAGATTACTTATAAAACCCAACCCAATATAAAAGCTGTGTAAATGGCTGTTATACTTCTTGTTTAGGGAACAACAGCAAGAAGAAAGTCTACATGTGCTTAGCTGAGATATTATGTTTTGTTTTCTTAGCTATTTCCTAACTGGTGTTGTTTAACATCTGCAGATGCAAAGCAGAGGGCAGCTGCACCCCCTGCAGAAGACCCGTGCTACAGCGTGGTTCTCCCCGGAGAGAGCTCACCCCTGTGATCTCTCCATGTGCCGACCCTCCAAAGGAACGGTCAAAGAAAACCAATAGTTAACTGATTAGGTAATTCTTTCACGTAAGGAGTTTTCAACATAAGGAGTTATACAGCAAACAAAGGCAGATCGATAAACTTTCACTTATTATTTGCAAAACAAACTAGTATAACCTGAAAAATATTTTTGCAATAATGTGTCTCCCAAACCATCCCACACATGGAAAGGACTTCACATGGGTGTTTCTCACCCACCTCTTTTGTTTCAGGTCAAAGAAATCAGAGCCCAGCATAATTGCTTTAAGCAAGGGAAGCCCCAGGGCTGGATATCAGGATTTCACTCTTTCTTTTTCCTTTCCTTTTCTTTTCTTTCTTTCTATCTCTCTCTCTCTTTTTTTTTTTTTTTTTGTCTTTATGAGACAGAGTTTCACTATGTAACCCTGGCTGGCCTCAAACTCTAGCGATCCTCCTGCCTCAGCCTCCCCAGTGCTGGGATTATAGGGGTGTGATACCACTCCCAGCCACCAGGGCTTCTATTTTAAGACTCCTTCTTTACACAGTATCTCTTGTATTAAAAATTTCAATAAATCATTAATCTGAAAGACAGCTCCAGCTTGCAGGCATACTCTTGGTCACACACAGTATTTCTGTTCGAAATGAGCAAAACAAGGAAATTTTTTTTCCTTTTCAACTCTTATTCTATAAACATAAAAAACTAGAAATACTAGCTAGACCTGGAGGAAATTAATGCAGAGCAAGCTGAATGAGCCTTTTACCTGCCTGATCTCTTTCCATGTGCCATAAACAGCTGCAGCTGAAACGTGGCCAGTTAGCTGAGCCACTCGGTTAGATGACTGACTTTTCCTTGAACAACTGATTGTTTTGTCTTTCCATCGCTAATGATGGTGCTGGTATGACTCCTGGCTTCATCAGTATTTCCCACTTCTGGTTTACAGTTGGGGTGGCCACTACATTGATACTTTTGCCAGAGTGCTTAGTGGCAAGTTTAGGGATAAAGGTGGTGACAGTGGCGGAGGGGTGATGGCACTCAGCATGTTCTGGCTGGTCCCACAACCCAAGGCTTGGTTGAAGTGTGAAAGTCTGACATCCAGAGGAACTAGCACTGGCAAAAGTCCACTCATATCATTCTAATCTAGTTTGGGCAGATGTTGACAAGCTGCAGTTTAAGTTTTCAAGTTAGTTGGCAGTGGGAATTCTCTCGTTGGGATCAGCTCAGGACTGGAGCCAGCCAGGATCTGCCGATCTGCTGGATTCTGAAAGTGCAAGAGCCCCCTTCAAAGATGGGCACTTTCAGTGACCACACCGAGGCAGCACGCCCAGCACATACTTCCAGTCCTACTAACCTAAGCCCACACTTGCCAGAATCCTCATCATGTCTGCACCAGGTTCTCTACCTGCTTGAAGAGTAATATTTTGTGTTTTTATATATTTATTTCTTAGTGCTGGGGATTGAACCAAGGCATGCAAATCACTCATGGTAGCAGTGAACTACACCCCCAATCCCTTGAGTAATATTTTTAGTGGAATAAAATAAATGTATATATGATTTTAAAATAAACTACACTGATATAGTTACCAATTTGTAAAATATCTAGTTTGTATGTGCTTCCTTAACACATAAAACAATAAGACGAGGCCTTAATAAATTATCATACACTTGCGGTAGCTTAACTGATCTTTCCAAGATATCTGCAACAACTGTAACGTGGTAGGCAAATACCTGATTTCTCTTGGTGAAAATTTGCAGGTGCATCTAATCCTACTGTGGTTTCTCGAAGAAATGGAGAGAAATGATACATTTTATTCAGAGGTTGTTGAAAATGAAAATTTTAATTTTTCATTCACGATCAGCCTAGATTGTACTGATGGACCCGGGAACCAACAATCCCTACAAGGTTTGAAAACAAACAACTAATACAGAGTTAAAGAAACAGCCACTACCTGAATGAAAAGAATTCCAGGCTGAGGATGCCAACTCTTTTCTGACATCTCACTTGCAAATTTCAGTCCTGGTTACCCAGGGGAGGAATCCTTCTGCTCACTGTCTCTTGGTTGCTTGTCGTGTTTTGCAGTATGTTCTGGTGTTTCTGAATCCTGGGTAGACCCTTTTATAAAAGGACTTGCCACAGAAAGACAATTATTCAGATAGTATACTGCAAAACCTCTCAGAAGTCTTAGGGAAAATACGGGCACTTATCTTACTGATTTATGCCCATTAGTGACTCTGCTTCCAGCATCTTTAATTGTGTAAAAGCTGCTTCAGTTAAGAACCCTTTGTCTCCAGCCCAGTACTGTTTTTTATGAACCTACAGTTAGGGGTCAACGGATGATGTTCTAGAAAAGCCCAGTGTTGGATGATGCAGATTGGACCACACTGAAAGTCTCAAGAATCACCAACCTTGGAGCCATCTTTGATATTGGTTTTTAAAAAGTTATCTTAGCAGCAGAAATGAAACAAAGAATGGTAAAGAGAACTGTTGTTATCAACAAAAATAATAATAGCATTAACTAAGATTATAATATCAATTAAGTCATTATCCTCAGACAATGAAAATAATACCAGGAAAGTTAACAAGAGAGACTTTCAAGACTGTTCAGGCAATGATTCTGGTGTTAAAAAAAAAATTTAAAATCTCAAATAATGGATGAGGGAAGATAATTTCATTCATATTTTTGATTGAAAAAAAGACACTGCTATGTACTAGTCCAAAGAAATGAGTTAGTTTCCTGTACAGAGTCACAGGAAAGTATGACTATGTAACTACTTTTATAAATGATCACTAAATGTACTTGTCAGGTTTTCGTCACTGGAACTAAATACCTGATATACACAACTTTAAGGAGGAGATGTTTATTTGGTTCACCATTTCAGAGGATTCAGTCTATGGTTGGCTGGTTCCAAGGCAAGAACATCATGGCAGAAGGGTGTGATGGAGCAAAATTGCTTAGTTCATGGCAGCTGGGAAGCAGAGCAGGTGAACAGCACCAGAGAGGAAGGGGCCAGAGACCAGATACAGACCCCAAAGTCACACTTCCACAACCCATTCAGACACACCGAAAAGTGTGCTTTACTAATCCCCTAGGCACTTCCCAAGCCAATCAAGTTGACAATTCAGCTTTTCTACCCCTTGCCAACTTCACATCCAAACACATACTTAAGCCATACCTAATCTCCAAATGGAGACAAGGTCATAATTCTGCCAAACATGACCTAAGTATCCTATGTACAACCAAAACTACAATTAATCTCTTCTTCCAAAGTCTCAACAGTTCCAGCGTTGTTCAAAAGCCTAAGTCCAACGTCTCTTCTGAGACTCCATGCAAACTCTTGGCTTACAGCCAAGAAAATCCTAAAGCCCCTGCAAATTCTACAGGCAAGATACATATTTCCAATATACAATGGTACAGGGTAAATATTTCCATTCCAAAGGAGAGGAATAGGAGGTTAGAAAATAATAGAACCAAAGCAGGACCAAAACCCAGTAGGGCAAACATGAAGTCCTCCAGCTTCATGTGTGGCATCCAGAGCATATGGTGGTGAGATGTGTATTTTAAAAGGCTTGGACAGCCCCACCCCATGGCCTTGCCATTGCAGCTCAAGCAGCTTCTCTCTTGGGCTGGCTCCGATCACTACCTCTAGCTTTCCTCAGCAGATATTCCACATTCCAGGCATCTTCAATTTCCTGGAGTTGCCACTACATCTCTGGCTTCACTACCACAGCTTCACACATGGCTCTCTCAGGGCACAATTTCCTGGTCTCCCAGACCTTCTTTTGAAATCTGGGTGGAACCTTCCACGACCCTACATCTCTTTTTTTTTTTTTTTTTCCTGTGGGTACCGGGGGGTCGACCTCAGGACCTCGCGCGCCAACAGGCACCCGTGCCGCTGAGCGATATCACCGGCCCCTTTTTCGTATGTGGGATCCGGGAGTCGAACTCGGGCCCTCGCGCTTGCAAGGCAGGCGCTTACGCCGCTGAGCCATCTCACCGGCCCGACCCTACATCTCTTATATTCTGCATGCCAGTAAAACCAGTACCATGTGGATGATGTCATGGTCTGCCACCAGCAAAAGCAGTAGCAAATCTCCTTAGACCATGGCTGCAGTGGCCTCTGAGTACCTGCATGGCTGAGCATGATGAAATGAATCCCAGGGAACCAATTTCCTAAGAGGTCCTTCTTGAGCAGGAGTCCCAGGGGCTCTTTTCTCAAATGAAAGGGTTACACATTTCCACCCTTGAGCCTGGAATGGATGGGGTCTTATTGCTCTCTGGGATGCCATGAAGGCATCTTTCTTCTTGTCCCAACTCAAAATACTTGGCTTCTTTCTAATGACCCTAATCTTTTCAAAAACCATGCCTCCTTTGACCCTAACTGTAGGCAGGGTACTTTTGGGGCTGAAATTTAAGTTTTTCAAATACTTCTGCTCAGCTTTTTAAAAACAATTATTATTATTATTTCTATTAATTGTTTTGGTTTTTTTGAGATAGTCTCACTATGTAGTCTAAGCTGGCCTTGAATTCACTGTGTAGCCCAGGCTGGTCTTGACCTTGCAGCGATCCTCCTGCCTCAGCCTTCCAAGTGTTGGGATTATAGGTGTGAGCCACCACACCCGGCCTATTATTATTATTATTATTATTATTATTATTATTAGTATAGTTTTTTTTAAGACAAGTTCCCACTATGCAGTTTAGGTTGGCCTTGACCTCACTATGTAGTCCAGGCTGACCTTGAACTTGTAGCCATCTCCCTGCTTCAGCCTCCTGAGTGGTGGGATTTCAGGTGTGTACCACCATGCCTGGCTACTTCTGCTCTGTTTTTTGATCTATATTCTCATTATACAGCTGGCTAAAATCAGCTTAGCAGTACTCATGCCACAGCCTGAACATTGAGCTGCCTTGAAATTTCCTCCACTAGATCAAAAAATGCCTTTATAATAATTACTGCCCATGTAAATAGAGCCTCTTTTTTTTTTTTTTTTTGGTGGGTACTGGGGGTCGAACTCAGGACCTCGCACCTGCAAGCAGGCGCTTGTGCTGCTGAGTGATATCACCAGCCCTTTTCTCCTTTGTATGTGGGTACCAGAAGTTGAACTTAGGACCTCGCGCTTGCCAGGCAGGCGCTTATGCCACTGAGCCATCTCACCGGCCCAAGTCTCTTTTTTTAAAGATGTTGATCTCACCGGGGGCCCTGTTCTTTGTAAATAATATCCTGCCTAATTTGAAAAGTTAAAAAAATACTATTAAAATTTGTGTTTGACATAAACCTTGACATTTGCACTAGGGCAGGCTGAATTCTGGGTATAGCTGTCTACAATGACCTTGATTAGTCATGAGAAATGCAAATCAAAACCATGAGATACCACTCTATACCCATTACAATGGCTAGAATTTTAAAAATGGAAAATTAATGTTTCTGAGAGTGTGGAAAATAAGAACCCACATGCATTCCTTGTGTGTAAGATGATGCAGCTGCTGTGGAAAACAATTAGGCAATTCCTCAAAAAGTTAAATGTAAGTTACCATTTGACTCAGCAACTCATTCACTTTTAGGTATATGCCTCAGAGAAATGAAAGCATGTACACACAAAGGGGATATGTGAATATTCTTAGCAGTATTAACCATAGTAACCAAAGAAGTAAAAAAATGCACATGCCCATCAACTAATGAATGGACAAACTGGTATATTCATACAATGCTGTATCATTTAGGAATGAAGTACTGAGATACGGTATGACATAGGCGAATCTTACAAACATTATGCCAAGTGAAAGAAGACAGTCACAAAAGACCACACATTTTCCGATTCCATTTATATGAAATGTCCAGAACTGGCAACTTTACAGCGGTAGATAGTAGAATAGGGGTTGCTTAGGGCTAGAGGAGATGGGGAGGTTTTGGGGAGTGATAGCTAAGATGTACAGAGGTTTTCCTGAGCAGTGCGAAATGATGAAAATATTCTAAAGCTGATTGTGGTAAAGGTTGCACAACTCTGAGAATATATGAGAAGCCATGAAGTGAATACTTCAAATGGATAGATTGTATGGTAGGTAGGTAAGATATATCTCAAGAAAACCGTTACACAAAAGTAAAATCTTATTCAAATGACTCATCATGAAATCAGACAGACGATTAGTTCCTTCTGAAAAGGATCCAAGAAAAATTCATTCATGAATGGGAATAGGCTAGGAAACAGGAGGACGGACAGGTTAGGAAATAATGAATTTGAAAAGCCAGTGGAACATAATCCATTAAGACAGACCTAGCAGGCAGCAAAAACATTAATCATCGTGCCAGGAGAGAAGTCTACACTGGAGACACACAAGTCTATACTTGTAGATCCAGGGGTCATAACCCAATTAGTCAAAATTATGAATATGTAAAATATTTTCAGGGAAGAACTTCTTAAAAGTTTAAAAAAAATTGTGCCAAAAACATGACAAAAGTTATCATCTTAACCATTTTTAAGTGTATGTTTAAGAGTGTTAAATATAGTCACATTATTGCACAACTCATCGCCCAACTTTTCATCTTGCAACACTGAAACTCTGCGTTAATCAGCTACTACCCACTTCCTCCTCTCCGCAGACCCTAATAATCTGACTGTGGTAGAAACGGCACAGAAGCGGGAAAATCGTACAGTCTTGATCTTTTTTGTGTCTGCTTATTTCACCCAACATAACGTCCCCCAGGCTCACCCATGTTGTAGCACGTGTCCGAATTTCACTGTTTTTAAAGACTGAATAATATTCCACTGCGTGTATATTATCACATTTTGTTTACTCATTCACCAAGAGAAACGTGGGCTGCCGCTTCCATCTCTCCGTTATGGTGAACAGCGCTGCTGTGAGCATGTGTGCAGAATCGCCTCTTGGGGACTCCGCTTTCAACCTTCCCGTATGGACCTCGAAGAGAAATTAGGGGATCACCCGTGACTCATTTTTCATTCTCTGAAGAACTGACATGTTGCTTCCTGTAGCAGTGACACTGGTTCACCTTCCCACCAAGACATAAAGGTTCCAGTTCCCTCACACCCTCACGATACTTGTTATCTTATGGGGGTTTTTTGGCTTTGTTGGGGGGGTTGCTTTGTGTTTAAAAAATAGCCAACCTAGTGGGTAATCTCATCGCATTGTGATTTTTTTTCAATACTAGAGCCCAGGGATAGTCTACCACCGAGCTACATCCCCACGTCCTTCTACTTTTTTGGAGACAGTGTCTCACTAAATTGCCCAGACTGGCCTCAAACTTAGGACACTTCTGCCTCAGCCTCCCAAGTAGGTGGGATTATAGGCATGTGTCACCATGCCTGGCTCTCATTTTGATCTTGATTTGGATTTCCTCGATGATTATTGATGCTGAACGTCTTTTCATAGACTTCTTTGGAGATCTGTCAGCTGAAGTCCTCTGCCCACTTTAAACTGGGTTACTGGCAAGAGGGCCCTTGAAGAAGTCTCGGTGTGTGCAAAATACACCTGGTGTGAATGGCGGGGTTTTAAGCAGGCATAAAGACCCTGGCGCTGTACACAAACCGTATGTGTATATAGTTTTTTCTCAGTCTTTAGTTCTCATCATTTTCCACAATGAAAAACAGGTTTAACCTTTTGATGAGGTAAATAATTCTAATAGGCGAAAAACTAAAGGATAAAATTATGTTTCCAGTTCTGTTGTTTGTCTATGGCTTTGTCATATCTTCTGTCATACAAAGACTGCCATTTTTTATAGTTAAATATGTTAATCTCTTCTATTAATTTCAGAGTTCTTCAGCCTTAGTGAGAAAGGGATATCCTTTCACCCTTTAGTAAGAGGCAGAAGATGAGCTGAAGAGAAACCAGAGCATGCTCTTTAGATCAAACATAGTATAATAACCTAGATTTCTTTGTGTGATATCTTCCTTGTGTTTTGTTTTTGCATAGAAGTTTTGGATTTCCTGGAATTTGTTTTGTATTGGTATACACGATGTCTATTGTCGCTTTTGTTGTTGTTGTTATTGTGCAGTCTTACAAACAAGGTTCTGCTGTGCTGCCCAGGCTGGCCTGGAACCCCTAGATCAAGTGATTCTCCTGTCTCTCCTTCCTATATCACTGGGTACAAGTGTGTACCGCTGTGCCCAGATTTTGTGTTGGTATAAAAGGGGGGTCTTTTTTCATTTCCCTCCCTCCTCCCTTCCTTCCTTCTTTCCGTGTGTGTGTGTGTGTGTGTGTGTGTGTGTGTGTGGTGCTGCAGGTTGAACCCAGAGACTCATGTTTGTGAGGCAAGCATTCTACCACCAAGCTAAATCCCCAGACCTTTAAATTTCATTTTGAGACTGAGTCTTGCTAAATTGCCCAGCTGGTCTCAAACGTGTGATCCTGTTGCCTCAGTCTGCCCAGTAGCTGGAATTACAGGTGTGTACCACCACACCTGGCTGGTAGATATCTTTTTCTTTCTTTCTTTCTTTCTTTCTTTTTTTTTTTTTTTTTTTTTTTTTGAGACAAGGTCTCACTTTGTAATTCAGGCTGGGCTTGAACTCACTGTGTGGCCCGGGCTGGCCTCGAACTCAGAGCAATCCTTCTGCCTCAGCCTCCTGAGTGCTGGGATTACAGGCTTGTGCCACCATGCCCTGCCAGATATCTCATTTTTTTTTGCAATTATATGTGTTTTACTATGGCATATTTGCTTACTGAGTTTTGCTAATCTTGCTTACTGAGTTTTGCTAGTCTTAAGCATATTTACATAGTTTCTACTCTTATTTTTCTGAGATATTACATCAGGAATGGCTAGTGAATTCTACCAAAGTTTTAACATTTACAGTGGTACCTCCGTCACGAACTTAATTCTTTCCATGATTCTGATTGCAAAGTGAATTGGATGAGAACTGAATCAAATTCAGTGGATCAATGTTGACCTTACGAGGAAATTTGATTCCGTTCTCATCCAACTCAGTTTGCAACCAGAATTGTAGAAAGAATTACATTTGTGAAATGAGGTACCACTGTATGGATATGCTTATATTTTTCTCTTCTAGTTTATAGATGCAATAGATTTGTAATAGATTACTTGATAATGAACTATTCTTGTATTTCTGGAATGAATCCTATTAGGTTATAGAATACCTAGTGTTCTTTGGCTACATAGATTTTATTTGCTAATATTGTATTTCTATTTTTTGCAACTATATTCATAAATGAGATTGGTCTATAGTTTTTCTATGTTCTTGTCTTAGTCCATTTTGTGTTTCTATAGCAAAATACTTTAGACTGGGTTATTTATTTTAGGGTCTTTCTTTCTTTCTTTTTTTTTTTTGAGACAGGGTCTCAGTAGATAGTCCAGGTTGGCCTTGAACTTTATATGTAGCTCAGTTTGGCCTAAAACTTAAGATATTCCTGCCTCAGCCTCCTGAATGCCTCAATTCTAAATGTGCACCACCACGCCCAGCAGAGACTGGGTAATTTCTAAAGAATGGAAGTTTATTTCTCATAGCCAAGGAGACCGGAAAGTGCCAGCAGGTTTGGCTGTGCAGTGAGTGTCTCTGGCTGCACCGTCTGCAGTAGGCAGAAGGTTGTGTGGCGGAAGAGCTGAGGAACACTTAGCTGATCGCTGTGTGAAGCCCCTTTCAAAAGGACCTTAACCCGTTCACAAAGTGGGAGTGAATGGCCTCTTACAGTTTCCCCTTTAATACTGCTTCATTGGCAACCCTTGAGCTTTAAAGGGGAACATTTTTCAAGTTTGCTATTAAAGTCAGATACACTATAATATTTTTCTATGCTACAATTTTTTTTGTGGTGCTGGCGTTGGACCCCAGTGAGGGCCTTCTGCCTGCTAGATAGGTGCCCTATCATTGAGCTATGCGCTAGCCCCAAAGTTTGTTTCATAAAGTGGGCTAGTAGAATTTCTTCTGCAAAGATAAGTAAGTTTGTCATTGTCTTTTCTTGGAAAGCCCCAGCTGGGAACTGTTTGGGTTTTTTGGATAGATTTCTAATCTCTTTTTCAGTCTCTTCTGCAGTGATTGGCCTACGCACACTTTCTACTTCAGCTGGGGTCAGTTTTACTCACTTGTTTTCTTGTCGGGAAATCATTCCTTTCCTTGAAATTTTCTAATTGCCGCGCTAAAACTGCATGAAGTTGTCAGTAATGATTTCCTCAATCTCTCCCAGATCTGTGGCTATGATGCCTTTCTCACTCCTCTTTTGCCACTTTCTGCTCCTTGTGGTTTGTGCAAAGAGGGGGAAAGGGTTGGGGAGATACTGATTTCATTGATCTTTCTTTCCTTCTTTTTTTTTAAATTTCCATTTATTTATTTAGACAGGGTCTCACTGGTTCCCAGGGTGGCCTCAAACTTGTATCCTTCTGCCTCAGCCTCCTGAGCAGATGGGATTATAGAATTGTATCACCACACTCTGCTTCACTAATCTTTTCAAAGAACCAGACTTCATTTATCCCTCTCCACTTTGTGATACTGGGGCTAAGGTGCATTCTACCACTAAGTGACGTTCCTTGTCTCCTGTCTGTTTTGTTTGTTTGTTTGTTTTGTGTGATGCCGGGATTAAACACAGGGCCTCACCCAGGCTAGGCATTTGCTTTACTACTGAGCTATATCCTCAGCTCCTGTCTCTTTAAAAAAATTTAACTGGTTTCAGCTTTTAGCTTAATTACCTTTTCTTATTTCTTTGGTTATTTTGTTTTCCTTTTTCTCATTTCTAAAGATAGATTCTTTGTTCTTAGGTTTATTTTTAGTCTCTAATGATACTTAAATCTATGATGAACTTTCATTCTTTATTTTCATAATAAAATTTACATTGTTTGAATTTATTTACAGAGTTCATACCATTCCATAATGCTCATCTTGTTTGGTGCTTTCAATCCTAATTTTGTCTGATATTATTACCAGCCCCGATTTCTTTTTCTTTGCATAGATTTCTTTGATATTTTAAGCATGTCAATGTTCATACACCTGAATTCATACTGCTGAATCTTACTTTTTAACCAATTCTGGCAGTCTTTATTATTATTTTTTTAATTGGTACATTCAATTCATTACATCTAGTGTTCTATATTGATCCATGTAATTTAGATTTTGGTTTATCTTATTCTTTTTATTTTTTTGGTAGTGTTATAACTTTATTTGAAAGTTCTCAGCAGGGCATGGTGGCTCACGACTGTAATCCCCGCACTCGGGAGGCTGAGGCAGGAGGATCGCTGTGAGTTTGAGGTCAACCTGGCCTACAAAGTTAGTTCAAGGCCAGCCGGAACTGCATAGCGAGACCCTGTCTCGAAAAGACCAGAAAAAAAAAAAAAAAAAAAAAAAGAAAGAAAGAAAAAGAAAAAGTTCTCATCCACATTCACTCTCTGGAGATTTTTAAATGTGGTAACAGGGGCGTAGTTTACCAACATAGCTTTTTTGGTGAAACTTCATGTTCGTTACGTTTTCTGGACAACCATACACGAATATGATGTGGGATGCTCCTTTTCCTTTGGCCCGGACAGCTTTGTTGAGCCTGGGCCGCTTCTGGAGGCCCCCTCTCCATGGCAAATTCCCGGATCTCCTTAAGTGGCCGAGCAGTGCGCTCCCTGAAGGCACTCGGTGGATTCGCCGGTGAGCACCGATGGTGTATTCGCGGGTCGCCACCTCGCGGATGGCCGGGCTGCCCTTCTCCCACCGTCTTTTGCGGGAGCCGTTCTGCTGGGCCGAAGATGGAAAGGAAGAGCGGGACTGTGGGAAGGAGTGGTTTACCTTATTCTGTATTAATCAGTTGAATTTAGATTTTGGTCTCCTCTTCCTTTTGCCCTACTTTTGTTCAACAAATTACTACACTTTCCGCTTTTCCTTTATTTTTTCTTTTTCTTTTTCACATGCTTGCTTCCGCACCGAGTCTTGGCAATCCAGCCTGCATTCACACGTGTAACACACGTCGGTGCGGGCCGGACACCGCGCGTGCAAGCGCTCAGTCGCCGCTCGCGGCCAGCGCCCGGCGGATCAGCCAGCTCGGCTCCGCGCGAGGACGGCGCATCCAGCGCGGCCCTGAGCGCGGCCGCCCCTCGCTTCCGGTGGAAATTCCGGCAGCCCAGGCAGCCACGGTGCCCTGTCCTAGTGAGTTCCGGTGTGGTCGGCCTCACGCTGGAGACTGCACAGGCTCTCCGTTCACGTCGACTCCCGGCCGGAAGCGCGACTTCCGCAGAAGGTCAGTTTCGGAGGGCCGGGGTCTGGCCCTGTAGGTTGGCTCCAGAACAGGCCCCAGCTGTGAAGCAACACCTCCAAGTCTGTGTGCCCCGAGTGGGCTTTTCCTGTTTTTAAATTGATTCCCTCAGGTATTTTGTTGTGGTAACAAAAAGTTGACTAATGTCTGGAGCGTTTCATTCACTCCTATATCCCCGCAGCTGCAGGAGGGCCTGGAATATAATAGTCTTATTCAGATAGAGTGGTAGAGTTAGTGGACAGAGCTCGTTTCTAACAAATTACAGTTGCCTGAGAATAATTTTAAATTGAGCCTAAATATTAGAAAGAGAACATTTTCAAAACTGTAAATTGAAAGGTTTTTTTTTTTTTTTTTTGAGACAGGGTCTTGCTATGTAGCCCAGGCTGGCCTCGAACTCACAGCAATGCTCCTGTCTTAGCCTCCCAAGTGCTGAGATTACAGGTATGCACCACCATGCCTGGCTCTTAAAAGAATATTCTAAATCAGTTTTAAAATTGAAAAATCCAGTTTCTCTCTTTTTTTACACTCATGGTAGTTCTATTAAATAAGCACTCTAACCCTTAAAAGATTTCCTCATAGGCATTACACCATAAGAAAACAAAGAAAATTGGCCTATAACTATTTACTACAATCCTATAAATCATATTGTTTGCTGAGTATGTTATGTAGTACTATATAATAAAATCTAAACACTTTGCAAAGTTCTCTATAATTTTTTATTTTTTGTTTTTTGAGACAGGGTCTCACTGTGTAGTTCAGGCTGGCCTTGAACTCGTGGTGATCCTCCTGCCTCAGCCTCCCAAGCGCTGGGATTACAGGCGTGCACCACCACGCTTGACAGTTCTCTGTAATTTCAGTCTGTTTCTAAGCAAGCTCCCTTAAGAAGCGCATGGTCAAATGAGCAGGCTTATTCACGGCAACTGACTTCAACACTTCAGGCTTAAGTCATTGCATTTTTAGGGTTTACAAAAAGGTTCTCAAGATTTTTAATAATTATTATCACTGTCATGATTATTAACTATTTATTGAGTGTTTATAATGATCTAATAACAACACTAAGAGTTTTACATACATTATCACATTAAAGCTTTTAGAATAATGTTAATAGTCACTTGCTTAAAGTCAGCCAGTTAATACGTAAATAAAACCCAGCATTAAAATCCTGATCTGCCTGACTTTCAAGTCTGGAACTTTTTCCATCCACTGTCCTGATTTGTGTAGATGAGAACATAGTCAAACTCAAAAATTACATGAGTTGTCCCAGATCACATAGCTAATAAATGGCAGAGCCAGAAATAAAATCCACCTCTCTTACTCCTGGGGCCAGATTCTCTCCTTTATAAAACACAGCCTATGCATAAGCAAAACACAGGACATGTAATTTATTTAAGATTTTTAAAATTTTTACTTTATTTTATTTATTTTAGTGGTGGTGGGAATCAGACCCAGGGCCTCGCACATATTAAGAGCCTGCTCTATTGCTGAGCTATATTCCCAGACAAAGATATACATATTTTTTAATCACTGAAATTAACTCTGACCTCCACAGAGAGAGATAACTAGTGATTATCGGTTTATACTCTATTTTGCCATCAACAGCAAACTATTCAGCAGCCAGGATGACAATAAGGAAAGCAGACCTCAGGCACTAAGCAGGGGACATAATCATTGACCCTGGTCCCAATCTAAACCAATGAAGTGAAGCGTTACGTGTGACAGTGGTTAGTGATTAACTGTTCCTATGGCCGAGGCACTGTGTAGACTTGCTCCCGGAAGAGCCCAGAAAGCCTTGGTTGGAGCAAAGAAGCATGAAAGACGGGTTAAAAAGCAGAGAGCTGTTCCAGGCCTTTCTTGGGGTAGAAAATGTCTCCCCAGCCTCTCCAGAGGGCTCTTCCCTTCTCTCTGTACCTGGGAATCACCAGTGCCTGGATGGCCAGGGGACCAGGCCCTGGAGTGTCCCAGGCCCCGGCATTTTCAGGGCTGACCCGAGCATTCCACTCTGGAGAGCAGCAGGTGTCCTGCCAATCTCCTAAACCCCAGCAGAACTTAGAACAATGGCCTGCTCAGTCCTGGCTGGCTGTCCCCAAGGCCACTTCCCTTGCATTTAAGTCCCTTTTGATTGAAGTCAGTTGAATGCTGTCTTATCCGCATTAAGGTGTTTGGGCTACTTGTGGCTACAATGAGGTTTTTATGCCATCCAAGCATAGAAAGCTCATTTTATTTCCTATGTCCTGCCATTCCAGTAGTTTTGTGACCTTGAAGTTCACAACTAATTTTTGGTCAGCAAACTAGGAGAGAAAAGGAAGACTAGACTGGTACTGCACAGTAAAATACGACCTGTGTGACGTGAAAAGTCTGGGCAGGACGCACGGTGACTGATAATCAATCGTTAGAGGTATGTTCACAGCACAAACAGCTGTAATTGTTCCTCTAACTCCCCTTGCTGGCCACTGTGAAGAGCAACACAAGAAACACAATCATCTGCACCCTTCCTACTCCCACTGAAATCTCCTTCTCTTACCTTGTGTTCAAATATGTCAAGGTTAGAAAAAATAAAATAGCGTAGGGGTGGGGAGGCAAGCTCAGATGGACCTCAGGCCTACCACATTGGATGCGATTCCCAGCGCTGCAGATGTTAGAAGTAAAAATAAAATAAAATCGATAGCTTTTTTTCCTCTGGCTTTGGGGAGGGTCAGCTATTCAAGTGGGAAATGCAATGAGATCCTTATTCGGAGAAAGAAATATGCTCTCCCTGGTGTGCAACTCTCATGCCAGTCACCATCATGTGCCTCATAAGCAGGGTCAGAAGTCATAGGGACAGGAGTGACATCCGCAGTGTCAGGGAGTCTACATGCATGAACCGGGACACCCAGCTAACCACAGGGAAGTGGTGAGCGGGAGTTGTATTCGCTGACTGTAGTGCTAATTGTGGTGACTGCAAATGCAAGCAAGCCATCAGTTCTGTTACTCAATGAAATGACGTTTTTAATTCACAAAGAAAATTCCTGTTACAGGCTCATATGGAGAAATTAAAACCTGGACATGCCACCCAATTTGCTTAAGTGACAGAAAAGAGGCACGGGGATGAAGTCCACTAGCGATACACATTCTGACAGGTATACTCATGAGGATGTTGGGGAGATGGATGGAGGTGTCAGCCCTAAAAACCCATTGTCATTTGAAATTAAAGTGATGGCTCCCATGATGTCGAGGCTCACTTTAAACAGCAGATTTATGCTTTCTTGTGGTTCTGCCATTAACAGTCCCATCACTAGGTCAGCTTCTAATCAAGTGGCATAAATGAAATCTGTATAATCTAAAACAGTCTTCTCCCAGTGGCTACATTATTCGGAGAAGAAAAGCATCTGTGAAAGCCATTTGGAGGTTTTACATGAAGTCTCTGAAGTTCCCCCTGTGCTACTTAGCACTTTTGTGCTTTGCTAATAATTTGTAAGAGAATATTGTCATGGCAGTTATATTCCTCCTCATGAAGAAGAGTGGCCGTGTCCACTGCAGGATGCCCATGCCTATTCACTGGTGATGCCAGTGCAGAGCAGACTGTGCCCACCAAAATGTTGAAGACCTGCCTGTCTCTCCTCCAGCTCCCATATCCTGTGCCATTAGTGATGATTCTGGATTCTTCTGATGACACGGGATGCTGCAATCTGTAAAGCACAATGTCTAAAGGAAGGACAGTGCTCCTCAGGCCTTTGATGGTCAAATCGAGCTGGAGCTTGTATAAGATGAGCTTGTATAAATGTCTAAGACGAGGGCTTCGGCTCTGAAGGGCACTTTCTAAAGGAGTGTTGCCGAACGGGAGTTGCCAAATTGCAGAAATGAAACCAGAACAGCACAGAGACACAAAGCCTGGGTCACTGTCCCCTCGCACATCACCGGCTCTTGCCCTTTACACTTCAGGCTCTGTGGCCCATCACCGCAGCTGCCTCTTGCAAGCAGCCTTTGTCACCCTTGCCCCATCTGATCCCTCCATCACGTTCGCCAGGCACCTGGCGCGGGGTCAAAGCACCTGTCCCGGTCTCTGCTGAGACGCACAGGCTGCTGCACTTGTAGCGCTCACACGCCTGCGGACGTGGGTTCCAGCAAAGCCGCGGGCTCCCAGTATTGACTGGTTCCTGAAAACTACCCGGCAGTCATCTAGTATTTCCCAGGCAGCTCTCTCTCTCTCTCTCTGGGCACCCTGTTCCACAGATTTCAGCCGCTTCACTTCCCTCAGACCTCGGGCACCAGCATTCAACCAGCCTGTCTGCATAGACGGTGCTGTTCGCAGACGCCCCTTCATGTCCTGCCCTGCCCAGGTTGGGTAAGTGCCTGACAGCTGGTGCCCTGGGGTCAGCATACGGGGAAGTGCAGCGTGTTTGCTGATGGGATAAATAGTCCCACTGTGGCCAATAATTCCAGTTATTAATGTGATGTTAGCCACTTGGTAAATCCCTGATCATGCAACCGTGGCTCCTGTGAACCAGGAGGAGCTCAGTGCAGCACCCAGGGCAGGAAGCCCAGAAGAGCCAACTTACCCTTCACGGCGAGCGGGAAGAGTGCGCTCCTGTTCTCGCGCTTCTGACTACCTTGTTCTGTCAGCTGACACCCGTCTCCTACCTTCAGCCTCCCCCTCTTCATTGCTAGCTTCTTTTCTCATTTGCTCTTAGGTTAATTCTGTCCAACTTTTCTTCTTCTTCCCCTTCTCCTCCTTCCCCTTCTCCTTCTCCTTTTTTTTTTTTTTTTTTAATAAGTACTAGGGATTAAACCAGGGCCTTTGCACCCCCAGGCCTTTTTATTTTTTCTTTTAAAACAGGGTCTTGCTAAGTTGCTGTGTTATCCATGCTGGGCTCTAACTTGTGGTCCTCCTGCCTCAGCCTCCCAGAGTGCTGGGATTACTGGTGTCCACCAACAAGCCCATCTGAGACCCATTTTTTTTTTCATTTCCTTTCTTTCTTTCTTTTTTTTTTTTTTTGAACAAAGTATCTTTGGTTTATGAAGCACCAAGGTGTGCTTCCTCATGCCAGCAACTGTTCTAAACATATAAATTTTCTTCTTCTTTTTTTTTTCTTTTTCAATCAGGTTTTATTGGTACATTTTAGGTACACATAATGATCATATTCATCATAGGGAATTTGTACCTGTATATAATATAACTTGATTCTTTTTTTCCCATTCCCCTACCCTCCCTTCAACCCCTTCTCCCCTTCTCATTTACAAAAGCTTTGTTTTTTCCTTCTTTTCTCAACTTTTTTTTTAACTTTTCCCTTCTTTCCTTTCCCCATCTACCCTCCCTTGTTCCCCTCCCCTTTAAGCATGTTCTTCCTATTTCACAATACCTATTATACATTTGGGCCTTATTTACACTTTTGGTTTCTCACACTGGAGAAACAATGCAGTATTTACATATGAGTGTCTGATTTATTTCAATTAAGAGTATCATTTCAAGGTGCATCCATTTACCTTGAAATGTCTCAAGTTTATCCTTCTTTATGGCAGAGTAGTACTCCATTCTATTAAAAAATCCACATCTTCATCCATTCACTGGTCAGACTCATTTCTTTTTTTTTCCTTTTTTTTTTTTTAATGTGGGTACCGGGAGTCGACCTCAGGACCTCATGCTTGCCAGCAGGCACTTGTGCCGCTGAGCGTTATCACCGGCCCTTTTTTTCCTTTATGTGGGTTCCAGAAGTCGAACTCCGGACCTCGTGCTTGCTGGGCAGGCGCTTATGCCACTGAGCTATCTCACCGGCCCCAGACTCATTTCTTAAAAAGAATTTTTTACACCACCTTATCTTCAGGCCACTCATTGCTTAGTGAAATCTATGTTTCCACAGAAATTTCCAAGTTACAACAACTTCCTTGTTACTGAATTCAAAAGAAATTTTCAGTTTCTGTCCTACTGACCTCTCTCCCCTCAGCACTGGACGCTGCATTCACTTCTTCCTTCCTTAGCTCTCGCGGCACAGTGATCCCAGGACTCGGCTCCTTCCTCCCTGCCTCACCTCCATCTGCTTCTCCACCCCTCTGTGGGCTTCACACTTGTTTCTGTTCCTGGTGTTTGGATCCCAAGATTCCATCTCTTCTCAAACACAGACTAGAAATTGACAAGCTGTGGTAACTATTAATTTGCCACCTTTATCCATATGAACTAGATTTCTGGTTGTATAGCAACATCTGAAACAAAGCAGAAAATCATATGCAGTAAATAAGCCCTCAATATGGCTATTTTACCCTCAGGGGAGAAAATTTAAAAGGGTTGGGGGAAAAAATAAAGATACATAAGAAGAGGAACAGATTAGAAGCAAGGCTGGAGGACAAAGGAAGATTATGCAAACTTTGGAAAACTGGTGAAGAAGACAGGAGGGCAAGAGAAGGAAGGAAGAAAAACAAAACAGAACAGAGCAACAACAAACTAGAAACAATGTTCACACTCATATAAAAACAAGAACAAACAATCAAGAAAAAAAGAAAAATGTCCACTCAGGCCATGTCTCTGCTGTCCCTGGTAGACAGAGTGGGCAGACAGAGCCCAGATCTGTTGCTCAATCCCAGCAAGCCAGCTGTAGATTTACAGCAGGGAGTGGACAAGCCCAGCAAGCCTGCACCTTGGGCTCCCCTGCAGTTCAGGCTGGTTTCTGGCTGTGAGGCTGGAACCCAGTTTGTTCAGCCTACAACTCTCTGTGTGCCTCCTGCTGGCTTCAAGTTGGCTCCTTGACCTCCTGCCAACTTGAACTCAGTTCCACCTCACCCTGACACTGGAGCTGCTAGATGGAGCCAGCCCATAGCCACTCCGATTCTGAGATCAGTTGGCCCCTCTCCAAGATGGCTACAGGACAATCACCCTCTCCTGGGGGATGTCTGAACCTGAAAACCTGACCAGCCACTGTAGTCCACTGTGTCCACTGCTCCACTCCACTGGTGCATTTCTCTGGAGCCTTCTGGGGCACCAGTAGTCACTGGACATCTGCAGATCTGAGCTGCCCCTCCCATGCAGTGAGCCAGAGCTTGGGGAGAAAGCACCACTTACCATGTCCTTCTTCTTGAAGTCTCTCTCTTTCCTCTCCCCATGGGCTTCACTTCTCACTTCAGATCTTTGCTGGGTCCCAGGGACCCACTCCCCTCCTCCTTCTCTTCCTCACATTGCTGTATTCCAGCGCCTGGACACCAAACCTCAGAGAGGCTGTTTCTCTGCTCTTCACTACTCTGCCATCTTTCTGGAAATCTCCATCTTTTCTCATCTGACTTCCACCAGGATCTCACATGCTACTATGGCTTCGATTTCCATCTTCAGGTTGATTTCTGTGTTAGTCAACCCTCCATCACTGTAACAAATACAGAGGGGGAAGGTTTGTTTTGGCTTATGGTTTCAGAGGCTTCCTTCCATGGTTGCTTGTCCTGTGGTAGCCAGTACACCATGGCAAGAGTACATGGTGGATGGAGAAGGCCTGCTCATCTGGTGGAGGTAGGACAGGCCAGGGTCCCCAAATCCTCTTCAAGAGTGCACCCTCCACTGAACTCCCTCCAACCATCTCTCACCTCTTAAAGGTTGCATGACCTCCCCATTGCACTGCAGGCTGGGGACCAGGACTTTGGGGGACAGTTCAGATGCAAACTACAGCAATGGCTCACGTGTCTGTGGCCCTCAGCCAACCCTCCTCCAGAGCTTAGACATGTGGCACTCACCTCGCAGACGTGTTCATTTAGATAGCTTCAGAGGCAACTCAAGCCTAATGTTTCTAGAATTGAAACCTTTCCATTTCTTCTCCTTTCATGAGAGGAAGGAGACAGTGAATGGCCCCGGATAGTTCATGCTAGATCCCATGGAAAAACCCTTGATTCCTTCTCTGATATCTCATTCCAACTGCTTAGCAAGTTCTGTTGATTCAGCCTCCAAAATACCTTTCGTCTGTCTGCCTCTCCCCACTTCCATCACCACCTCCCTGGTTTCGGGCCTCTCCTTCACTGGGATTATGCTCCGCGTTTCCTAACCAGTTTCCCCACCTCACTTCTCCCCGCCTCATCCATTCTCCATTCTGCAGTGATGCTCCAGAAACTAAAACAGATCGTGTCACTTCCTCCTTGGAACCTCTTGATGGCTGCCACTGTTTTGTCACATGTGTGATCTGACCCCTCATTGCACTCTCCCTGCTTCCCTCCCTGGTGGGGTTGACCTAACATTTCCCAGTTCCCTAAGCACGCTGTGCACGGCCACATCTCTGGGCCTTTGAATATACTGTTTACTTCGCCAGAAACACCAGAGCTGAGGTCCTGCCGCTCCCCAGCCCTCTTCCTCGAACTTCCTCATTATTAGAGGTCACTTCTGCACAGGTGCTGCTGACTTAGCTCCCTCCACCTCTTGCCTTATCTCATTCATCCAGCTGGACTGCGGTGGTTGTTTTAGCTGTCAGTCTCCCCCAGAGACGCTCACCTCCACGAAGACAGCAGTCGGGTCTGTTCTCTTCTCCTTGACTTAAATCAGGAAATCCTGTCCATTAACAATCACCCTCCCCCATTGCGCCCCTCCAGCTCCTGGCAACCACTAATCCACTTTCTGTCTGTGGGATTCAAACGTCCTCAGCAGCTGACAATGGGAAATTTTGAGCCTGGACTACTACCAACTTTAAAATAAGAATGTCGAGTAACTAACTCAAGGCAAATTATTAAGCCCTCTTCTACCTTATTTTCCCTTACTTTGGAAGGATGCCTTCTCACTCAAGGGCCTAGACCATAAGATGGACCACATTTTTTTTTTTTTTTTTTTTGTGGGTACCGGGGGGACGACCTCAGGACCTCGCGCGCCAGCAGGCGCCCGTGCCACTGAGCGATATCACCGGCCCCTTTTTCGTATGTGGGTTCCGGGAGTCGAACCCGGGCCTTCGCGCTTGCAAGGCAGGCGCTTAAGCCGCTGAGCCGTCTCACCGGCTGATGGACCACATTTTTCAGTGAATCATCTGCATGTCAACTGACTTTCATATAAAACTTGGTACTATTTGCTGGAATATATTTCCGATAATTTAAGTACTGGATTCTGAGGTTGAGCCAGGAGAATTGCAAGTGCAAAGCCAGCCTGGCTAACATAGTAAAGTGTCTCTAAATTTAAAAAATAAAGGGCAAAGGAGATAGCTTAGCACTCCATGGATTCAATCCTCAGTACCACCACCACAAAAAAAGAACAAACAAAAATTAATATTTAAAAAAACCAACAACCACATTACTCGGTGTCTCACTTATTGTTTTGGTTAATTCATAGAATTTCCAATAGTCTGAATGCTGGTTTCTATTGTGGGAAGTACGGGCTCTCAGAAGGCCTTAAAGAACCTTCAACAGCCACCGTAACTATCTCCCCCATCTTTGCCTTCTAAGCCTAAGCTCTTCTCTGTTCTGTCCATATGAACTTCTACTCTGATCTCAGGATACTTGAATCCTTATAAGATAGAGAACATCTAAAAATATATTGTCGACTGTTATGGTTTGTGTCTAGATGTCCCCCCAAAACCTCACGCAGTCATGGGGGCAGGCTTCTACAGTTTGTGATTGATTCATGGTCCAATGCTGGGATTATGGGTGTGAGTGCTACACCTGCCCTGGGGTGGGCAGCCTACATACAATATAAAGGACAGAAAGAGTCTTCCCTCACACACCTCCATTTTTGCTCCTGTTGATTTTGCTGTCTTCTGCTGCCAAGAACTGTTTCTCCTCTGCCACGCCCCCCTGCCTTGGAGCCAGCTGATGATGAACTGAAACCTCCACAAACTGTGAGCTAAATAAACCTTTCCTTCCTTAATTTTGGATGTCAGGTATTTTGTTTCAGCAACGAGGGAAAAGTAACTAAGACATAGACTATCATGTTCTTTCTATTGAAAATCTATTTTTTAGCTAAAAGACTTTTTAGGTTTTAATTTTTTTCAGAACTATGTAATGAAAAATAACAGTGAAGAAATCATAGACATTATATTAAAGGAAAGATACTTGATGCCTCTCCAAGAACTTGATGCCTATTTTGTGAATTATAATTAGAGAGAAAGGCTAATCTTTTCCGCAAACATCATATCTAATGTTCATTGAAAACTAATGCTGTAATGCTGACACTTTTACTTTCATTACCTTCTTTAATCCCAGGACATCTCAACAAGGTAGGAAATATTGTTATATTCATTTTACAGATGAGGAAGCTGAGGTTTAGAGATTGAATGACTTGTCCTAGGTCACACAGCTAGTAATTGATTACAAGTGCTTAGGTTGATCTCTGATCACAGAGTCTGACATCAACTTTGAATATCTCTTTGATAACAGAGAAATATCAATATATATTTGTGTGGGACCCTTAAGGAACATTTGTGTGTCCTGACCACGAATTCTTTTCCTCTCAGATTGTTAATGTGGTTATCACAGGATGGGCAGAACCGGTGAAGTTCAATAGTGAGAAAGAGCTGCTTGACAGATTATCATAATCACTTTCTATAAATTCCTTTCCATAGTGCCAGATACACACTGCTAAACTGCCTTATTTTCATTTTCGTAGAATTTAAACTATTGGGAATGAGATGCCTAGCACATAATAGGAACTTGCTGCATATCTGTGGAACAGACTGATGTGTTTGTCCCTCTGTGAAGCTGTACCACACGCTGCCAGGGGCAGGACCTGCAAAAAGGGCAGTAGGAGAGTCCCAGGGAACGTGCAGCTCTGCGCGTCTGTGAGCCAGGACGCACCAGCTGCTCCTGAACACACACCACCGTTGCCCCCTCGCTGCTTCAGCTGCATTCGTCTTGTTTCCTTTACCAGATTTCAAGCAAAGTCTGAATGCTGATTGTCATTCAATTCTTTTTTTGAGGGTACTGGAGTTGAACACAGGCCTCCCAAGTACACCGTTGTGCCTGGCTCGTTTAAACTTTTCATGAGTCCAGTTTATCTTTTTACTTCTGTTGCCTGTACTTTTAGGATCATATCTAAGAAACATCGCCTAATACAAGGTCACAAATATTTATTCTTAAGTTTTCTTCTAAGGGTTTTGGCTCTTAAATTTGCATGTAAATCCATTTGGGTTTTATTTTTTTTAAAGACAACAAGTAAACATTCTTATGTATTAACAAACTCAAGCATTAGAGAATGTACAAATACCCTTTGGAGAAAAGTATTACTCAGTATAAGATTAAGCCGTGTAAAAGCTAGGTAAAAATAGAAGACTAAGGAATAGAATAGTCACAGTGAAATTGCATTTTCATACTAGGGAGACAATACAATGTTTACAAATGTGCGTCAGTTTTATTTCGCTTGTGAGTATTTTCTCGAGTTGCATCCATTTACCTATAAAAGTTTCCAGTTTATCTTTCTTTATGGCTGAGTAGTACTCCATTGTACAGAAATACCACATCTTTTTTATCCATTCCTCGGTTAATGGGCATTTGGGTTGTTTCCATGATCTAGCTATTACAAATTATGTTGCTATAAACATGGGTGCACATATATCACTGTGGTACGATGTTTTTAATTCTTCTGGGAAGATACCCAGAAGGGGAATAGCTGGATGAAATGGGACCTCCAATCCTAATTTTTTGAGGAATCTCCACACTGACTTCCACAGTGGCTGCACCAGTCGACACTCCCACCAACAGTGGAGAAGGGTTCCTTTTTCCCCACAGCCCCTCCAGCATTTATTATTAGTTGACTTTTTGATAATAGCCATTCTTTCTGGGGTGAGATGGAATCTCAGTGTTGTTTTAATTTGCATCTCTCAATTGACTAGTGATGTTGAACATTTTTTCATATATTTATTTGCCATTTGTATTTCTTCATCTGAGAAGTGTTTATTCATCTCAGATGCCCATTTTTGGAGTGGGTCTTTAAATTTGGGAGGTCTGATGTTTTTGAGTTCTTTGTATGTTCTTGATAGTAATCCTTTGTCTGAGGAACAGCTGGCAAACATTTTTTCCCACATTGTAGGTTTTCTCTTCACTCTGTTGGTGGTTTCTCTTGCTGTGCAAAAGCTTTTTAATAACATAAGATCCCAGTTGTTGATTCTTTGAGATACTTCCTGTGCGATGGGGGTTTTATTCATAAAGTCTTTGCCTACACCAATGTCTTCAAGAGTTTTACCTATTCTATTTTCCAGGAGATTTAATGTTTCTGTTTTAATATTTAGTTCTTTGATCCATTTTGAATTTAGTTTAGTGCACAGTGAAAGATATGGGTCTAATTTTAATCTTCGGTATGTATAGAGCCAATTTTTCCAGCACCATTTATTAAAGAGGCTATCTCTCTTCCAGTGAATGTGTTTGGCACCTTTGTGAAAGATAAGGTGGCTTAGTATGTCTGGAGTTGTTTCTGCATCTTCTAATCTGTTCCATTGATCTTCGGGTCTGTTTTTATCACAGTAGCTTTTTAGTATAATTTCAAATCAGGGATTGTGATGCCCCCTGCCTTGCTTTTGTTGCCCAGAATTGCCTTTGCTATTCTAGGTCTCTTCTGGTTCCAGATGAATTTTAGGATTGTTTTCTCTAATTCTGTGAGATATGTTGTTGGAATTTTGATCAGAATTGCATTAAATCTGTATAACAATTTTGGAAGTATGGCCATTTTCACTATATTGGTTCTTCCGACCCAAGAGCAGGGGATATCTTTCCATTTTCTGATAACCTCTTCAATCTCCTTTTTCAGAGTACTGTAGTTTTCAGTGTAGAAGTTTTTTACTTCCTTTGTGAGATTGATTCCTAGGTATTTCATTTTTTAAGATGTGATTGTGAAAGGTGTTGTTTCCCTAATTTCTCTCTCAGTGAGTTTGTTATTGGTGTACAGGAAGGCTATTGATTTTTGAGTGTGAACTTTGTATCCAGCTACACTACTGAATTTGCTTATTAAATCTAGCAGTTTTTTAGTGGAGTTTTTGGGGTCTTCTACATAGAGTATCATGTCATCTGCAAATAATGATAATTAAACTTCTTCCTTTCCAATCATTATTCCTTTTATTTCTTTCTCTTGTCTAATTGCTCTGGCTAAAGTTTCCAGGACTATGTTGAATAAGAGTGGGGACAGTGGACATCCTTGTCTTGTTCCTGATTTTAGAGAGAAGGCTTTCAGTTTTTGTCCATTTAGTATGATATTGCCTGTTGGTTTGTCATAGATAGCTTTTATCAGATTGAGATAAAGACCATCTATTCCAATTTTCTGTGGGGTTTTTATCATGAATGAGTGCTGGACTTTGTCAAAAGCTTTTTCTGCATCTATTGAGATGATCATATGATTTTTGTCCTTGGTTCTGTTAATATGGTGTATTACATTTATTGATTTACGTATGTTGAACCATCCCTGGGATGAATCCAACTTGGTCATGGTGTATAATCTTCTTGATGATTTGCTGCATTCTGTTTGCCAGTATCTTATTGAGGATTTGTGCATTTATGTCCATTAGGGAGATTGGTCTGTAGTTCTCTTTCTTAGTTGGGTCCTTCTCTGGTTTTGGCATCAGGGTAATGCTTGCTTCCAGGAATGAATTTGGGAGTATTGCTTCCCTTTCAATTTCATTAAAGAGTTTGAGAAGTAGTGGTGTTAGGTCTTCTCTAAATTTCTTGTAGAATTCAGCAGTGACTCCATCAGGGCCTGGGCTTTTCTTTGTTGGGAGGTTTTTAATTATATCTTCGATTTCATTGATTGTTATTGGTTTATTTAGGATTTTTATATCTTCTTGGGTGAGCTTTGGTAATTCATATGTATCTAGGAATCTGTCCATTTCTTCTGCATTTTCCATCTTATTAGAATACAAGTTTTCAAAGTAGGTATAGATGATCTTCTGGATTTCTGCAGGGTCTGTTGTGATATCACCCTTTTCATTCTTAGTTGCATGGATTTGAGTACTTCCTTTCCTTTTTTTAATAAGGTTGGATAAGGGTTTGTTGATTTTATTTAATCTTTCAAAGAGCCAACTCTTTGATTCGTTGATTCTTTGTATTGTTTTTTTAGTCTTCAATACATTAATTTCTGCTCTGATCTTTATAATTTCCTCCCTTGTACGAGCTTTTGGCTTAGCCTGCTCTTCTTTTTCTAGAAGTTTGAGGTTCACCATTA
The DNA here is from genome assembly GCA_028451465.1 of Erethizon dorsatum. Taxonomy (NCBI): domain Eukaryota; kingdom Metazoa; phylum Chordata; class Mammalia; order Rodentia; family Erethizontidae; genus Erethizon; species Erethizon dorsatum. The sequence goes on along the minus strand of CM051836.1, from coordinate 67,931,887 downwards.
GGTTGTTTATTTGTTCTTGCTGTTTTCCTGATATAGGAATTTATTGCTATAAATTTCCCTCGTAGGACTGCTTTCATTGTATTCCATAAGTTCCGGTATGTTGTACTGTCATTATCAATCAGTTGCAGAAACTGTCTAATTGCTTCTTTAATTTCATCTGTGACCCATTGGTTGTTCAGTAGGGTGCCATTTAATTTCCATGTGTTTAGCAAATTCTTGTGGTTTCTTTTGCCATTGATTTCCAATTTCATTGCACTATGGTCTGATAATATACATGGGATAATTTCAATTCCTTTGCATTTACTTAAGCAGGTTCTATGAGCTAGTATGTGGTCTATTTTGGAGAATGTCCCATGTCCAGCTGAGAAGTATGTGTATTCTGATGTTGTGGGGTGGAACACTCTGTAGACATCTACTAAGTCCATTTGTTCCAAAGTTTGGTTCAGTTGTAATATTTCATTGTTGATTTTTTGTCTAGTTGATCTGTCTTTTTGTGACAGTGGAGTATTGAGATCCCCCAATACAATTGTATTAGTGGTTATTTGATTTTTCATGTCCATTAATATTTGCTTTATATAGTTGGGTGCACTGGTATTTGTTGCATATATATTTATGATTGTTATCTCTTCCTCTTGGATTGTTCCCTTTACAAGGATGTAGTGACCTTCTTTATCTCTCTGAATCATTCTTGGCTTGAAATTCACTTAGTCTGCAAGAAGAATAGCTACCCCTGCTTTTTTCTGGTGTCCTGTTGCATGGAGTATTGTTTTCCATCCTTTGACTTTCAGTCTATGAATTTCTTTTTGAATTAAATGTGTTTCTTGTATACAGCATATTGTTGGATCTTGCTTCTTGATCCAATTCGCCAGTCTGTGCCTTTTGATTGGAGAATTGAGACCATTAACATTAATGGTTAAAACTGATATGTATTGACTTATCCTTGTCATGTTATTTTCTTGTTGTTGGCTCCCCCTCTTTTTATTTTTTTTTCCCTCCCTCTCTTTAATCATTTGCTCTGCCTGGTGGATTCCTTCTGTTGGGGTTTCTGGAGTTGTAGTCCTTGTTATCCCTTTCTAGAATGTCCTTCAAAACATTTTGGAGTGCTGATTTGGTGGTTATAAATTTTCTCAGATGTTCTTTGTCATGGAAGTATTTTACTTCTCCATCCATTTTGAAAGATAGTTTTGCGGGGTACATCAATCTGGGTTGAAGGTTATTTTCCTTTAGAACTTGAAATACATCATTCCAAGCATTCCTTGACTTGAGGGCTTGTGCTGAAAAGTCCGCTGTGATTCTGATGGGCTTTCCTTTATAGGTGATTTGTTTCTTTTCTCTAACAGCTTTTAAGATTCTACTCTTACGTTGAATTTCTGGAATCTTGACTATGATATGCCTGGCTGAAGATTTTTTTTTGATCATGGCTAATTGGAGTTCTATAAGCCTCACTTACCTGAACGTCAAATTCTTTTTCTCTACCAGGGAAATTTTCTGTGATAATGTCTGTGAACAGTGTTCTGATGTCATTTATGCTATCTCCTGCTTTTTCCTTGACTCCAATCAATCTTAAGTTATTCTTCTTTGCATCATCTAGCAGCTGCTGGATTGATTTTTCATTGTCCCTTGCTATTTTTAAGAATTCTTTCTTTTCATTATCACTAATTGCAAGCCTGTCTTCTATATCTGAGATCCTGTCCTCACATTGGCTTAATCTGCTACCAATACTTTCAATGGAATTTTTGTTCTCCTGGATATCTGCTTGAATCTGCTTTATGGAGTCCATTTCTTTCCTATGCTGAGCATTCATGGCTTCCATCATTTTCTTAAGCTCGTCTATTTTTTTGTCTGTGTCTGCTCTAGCGTCCTTAAGCATGGTCTTCATTGTGGACATTCTCTCTGCAGTTATCTAAAAAATTATTTCTATTTAAATTTTTCCAGAGCCTCATTCAACTGCTTTGTTGTTACCACTTCAGAGATGTCAGGTGGGTGGCTTTCGGTTTGTCCCACCTCACTGCCCCGTGGGTTTGCCTTTGGTGAACTGGATGTGTGGGGTTGCATCTTGTTTAAGTGTCGTCTCATTTTCTTTTCTTTCTTTAGTTTAATTGCTGGGGTGATGTTTGTAAATTACCTATGGTATGCTGCTTTATTGCTAGTATTTCAAACTCTTAGGAGATTCTTGGAATACCAGGAAGAAAAGCGCCAGTCAGTGCGTCCCTCTCGGCTGGTGCTTCTCTGTACCGCGGCATCTCGCGTTACTCCGCGGAGATTCCCACTGGAGCGGTGGATGTAGTGGCGGCCATCCTGAGTTCTCAGTCAAGCTGGTTTGCCAAACAGTGGGTTCCTGTGTCTTAAACAACCAGAGGGTTTTATAGCGGTTCCATTTTAGAAGTTTTCTGTTGTGTTTACAGTCCAAGCACACAGCTCATTTTAGAGATGAAGGCACTGTGACATGACCCGGTACCACGTATTACAGGTATAGACTCCTGTATACTTAGTATTGCTTATTTCCCAGAATCATGCTTTATATTGACCCTATATTAAATCCAACTTTCTGGGGAGAAATTTATAATGATTAAAAAGGACATTCTCCTAAGTAATATTTTTAAAAAATTAATTAACAGAAATTAAAGAGGAGAGGTTTTGCATGGGGACTGAAGCAGAAGTTATTTTTTAAATTTTCAGTAAAATTAGAAAGTTTGGCTTTGGGGCATCAGTAATGTTCTGAAATATAATTGACTTTATAATAAGCCATTCCAGGACTACATCGTTCATCCTGAAAAGAAAACTCTCCTGTAGCAATTTAAACATGGGAATATTTTGTTCATTCATTTGTTTGTTTTGAGACAGGGTTTTGCTATGTAGCTCAGGCTGATCTTGAACTTGCCGTGTAGCTCAAGCTGGCCACAAACTTACAACACTCCTGCCTCAGCCTCCCACATGCTGGGATTACAAGCACGCATCACCATGACAGGCAAGGGTGAGAACATTTTGATATGGCACATACAAAATCACATGTGGAATTATGGTGGTTCTTTGGGGGCAGAGGTTCCCAGTCATTTCTCACTGTCATTTTAGTTGAATATTAATGTGTACTGTTAGGACATTTTTCCACTTAAGCTGACAAGACTGTAGAGACTTTGCTGGGGGTGCTCACCCTAGGTCTTCTTGCCTCATGAAAGCTGGTGAGTGTGTCTTTCCTTTGGGTCTCTGAAACCCCACCAGGTGACACTAACATGTGTGACCTGGGACCGCACTATTTAAACTGGGGTGCCAATGTAGGCACCACGGGGGCACAGGCTGTGTGCTACTGCTATGCCCAGAGCCTGTAATACTGCATTGGACATTTAGAGGTAAGAGTGAAAATGCCTGGCATAAAGAGTGCGCTTGATGGGATGAGCAGTAGATTAGACAGTGTGGAGGAACAAGGAGGGAAAAATGATCTTGTGACCCAGGAAATACTTTTCTAAGCTTTAGTTACTTATCTCTAAATGATAGTTGGCCAAGGAGGTAGCAGTGGGGAAGAATACTGAGTTCAGTGCCCTGCACCACAGTCAATCAATCAATCAATCAATCAATCAATCAATTGAGTAATGACAGAATCTCTCCCATAGGGTTATGACAAGTACTAAAGGGGTACTGTGAATAGGGCAACAACATAGCGGTAAAGTACATGGATTCCAGAATTAGATTCCCTGGCTTTGAATTCCGGCTTTACAACTTACTATCTATATGACCAAAGTTTATCTACTTACCAAAGCTTATATCTAGTAGTAATAATATGTAAATTGTCAGGTGTGTAATCCCAGCACTTGGGAGGCTGAGGCAAGAGGGTCACTATGAATTTCAGGCCAGCCTGAGTGACACAGTGAGTTCAAGGCCAGCCTGAACTGCATAGTTAGACTCTGTCTCAAAAAGACAACAACAACAAAAAAGTAACACATAACTTGTAGGTTTGTTGTAAAGATTTATGGTAAATAATTCTTTAAAGTGTTTGGGCATGTTTTGTACATAGGAATTTCCCAACGAATGCTAGTTACCATCATTATTTGTTATTATTATTTGCCAAATGGAGCCAGCCAGAATAAGTCAGATATTTCTTTCCTTTAAGAATTTGAGGGCCGGTGAGATGGCTCAGTGGCATAAGCGCCTGCCTGGCAAGCATGAGGTCTTGAGTTCGACTCCCAGTACCCACATAAAGGAAAAAAAGGGCCGGTGATATCGCTCAGCGGCACAAGCGCTTTCTGGCAAGCGCAAGATCCTGAGGTTGACTCCTGGTACCCACATTAAAAAAAAAAAAAAAAAAGAATTTAAAAATGACTTTGTTCTAGGGGACTAACAGTCCTCGGAAGCTTCAGCCGGTTCTTAGCAGTCGGTCTCCAGACTGAGCTCTCGCTGTCAGTTACCTCTCGGGAGAGTCCCAGCTGGTTACTGTCCTTTAAGATGGGACATCTGTAGCCAACAGGCATCTAAGGGAGTAACTCTTAGCACCCCCGTCCACCTCTGCTCTGCTCTGCGCATTCTACTTCTGGCAATGCCATTCTTGCTACATTTAATTATTAATAATATTATAGCCAAAGTTTCACCCCAAAGCCTTTTCACACATGCTACCATTCAATCAGGCCTTGCTTTTTCTTATTTTAATAGTGAAGGTTTTCATAGTTGCTATAGTACATTCCTTTTTGTCTTTCATTATCATGGCACGCTGTCCACTGTATCTAAAATATTATCATTACCATCATTTTTTTTGTGGTGCTGGAGATTGAACAGAGGGTCTCACGCAAGTTAGGGACATGTTCTACCACTGAACTACATACTGCAACCTGCCTAAAATAATTTGGAGGGATAATTCGAGGTATGGATGAAATGTCCCTTCCTCTGAAGAGGATTCACATTTGTTTTATTAGACTCCTGGGGCAACAATCAACAGGAGAGCAACTGGTCCATGACCTGAGATTCCCAAAGTCCCACAAAATCTGCGTGAGCTCTCACTTACTCATGGCTCACCTTAGCCCCGAGCGCACAGCCTCTGAGCTCCCAGCCTGCTGAAGGGAGGACGGTCTCTCCGTAGACTTCCTTTTCCGTAGGCCCTGAGCGGTCATTTCTGACCTCCTTACCCACCAGGCCACCACGACAAAGGTTCTCATTCATTCGATCAAATGCCCTCCCCACAAAAGCAGATGCTCCGCCCCGATTACCTGTCTGTGCTCCTGGTTAAGCTTTGATTTTAGCCTTTCAGTTCCATGTTATTTTGTCAGCTCTTTGAAGCCTGTCACCCTGAATAACAGAGATTCTCCAAAATGAACGAGTTTATTTGGGAGTAGCAGAGCATTGCGATGTATATGTTCAAGGAGGCTAGGGCAAAGGGAAATTTTAAAGCAAAAGGAAGAGGATTACAGAAGTTATTTTGAAACAATAATCTTTGGGCACAAGCGTCAATAACAAGGGTGACTTCAGCCTGAGTTTGGGCGTTGCTGGGCAGACGTCCTTGCAGGAGTAGTTCTTGTGTAAGGCTGCGGCAGGCTCTGTGCTGAGCTGCGGTTCTAGCAAAGCCTCTCAAGATAGTTATGGCCAGACATGTGCGTGAAATCCCCCTCTGTCACAACCTCCTGGTTTTATTACTTGTTTCTTTTTTGTTGACACAAGTGACTCCATTTTGATTCTGACAACTTCCACACTCCTTCTGTTGTTTTCATATTTTTCCAGAATGTTTTTCCCCTGAGGGAATATTCATTTAAAAACCCGGCCTGTATCATTACAGGAAAATGCAAATCCACCTTTACCTACTCCAGTTCTTTGAGAAGAAAACAGAACCAGAAGAAAATCAATCAGAGTCTGAAAAGAGCATTTGAAGTGGAAATAAACTTCCCTGTCCTGGCAGCCAGGCAGCAGGCCCTGCAGCGTGTGGGGAGTGGCCCAGGAGGTGGGCTCAGGAGGGTGTGTGTGAAACCGTGCAGCGGAGGACGAGAGGCTCTGAGGAGTTTCCGGGAGAAGAGAATTTTAGGTAAGGAGGCTTGTGTGTGTGTGTTGCTGGGGATCGAATCCAGGGTCTTGCTGGGGATCGAACGCAGGGTCTCGCGCATGCCATGCAAGCGCTCTAACATTGAGCCACATCCGCAGCCCAATAATGAAGATTTTTAAGTAGCAGCTTCTTGTACGTGGACCTTCTTAAATGTTTGCAAGACTAAGCTTTCTGTGTTAGCTTACTTCTTTAAAGCAAAGTCACTCTGTGATTGTGCCACAGAAACAACCGCAGCTGATTACGGAAAAGGGAGGAAGGGAGGACACAGGAGAGAAGAGAAAAGCAGTCCCAACAGCAAGGCTATGGAAGGCACATCTCTCTTTGGTAGTACTCGGCCCCTACCGCACAGCAGGGGAGTTCAGAAGTCAAAGGAGCCATGTCCTCTGTCCTCTAGGAGTTCGTTGTCCAGTGATGAGGGGGAACAATGTGTCATCCAATAATTCACATACGACACACATGTGACCAAATTTTGTTACAGTAGTTTTGCTAAGAAAGAAAAAAGCCCCTGATCTCCAGGGACCAGCCTTAAACTTGTGGCTGGTCAGCAGTCGGCCTGAAGCTCACAGCTAGGCTGTTATTCTCCTGTTAAAATCATCACACAGACTACCAGTGCCAGTCAAGGTCACGCTGAGATCATGAGGGAGTGAGGAAAACAAGATCATTTCATATTTTTATCTAAGTACAGACAAAACCAAGGTCACTGTGTAACCCATAAAATAGCAAATAACTCTTCTTCCATCTCATATGAGTCACTACTGCTTTGCTACCTTTGGAAATTTAGCCCCGATCTCATCTGCTGTCCCTATGGGTATTGAGCTATGCAGCCGTGGGTGGTCCTTGTATGCTGACAACATCCAAGCCAGAGTGGACTCCTGCATTCTTGGCCTCTCCCACAATTCCCCAGACTATTATAGGCAGGTTAGGCAAAGAGCAGGCAGCTAGAGAGGCACTGGGCCCAAGCTAGAGTCAGGATGACCAGGCATTAGTCAGATAAGCAGGAGCCTGAGGTAAGAAGTTTCCAAGAAGCAGGTGGACAGGGATGTGATAAGTGAGGTGACAGCGAGGTGCTGGACTGTGACAACTCTTCCTACCTATCCGGAAAACGTTTTTTCCTCTCATTTTGTTCTTTAAATAAACCACTTAGATAGGACAGAGGCCAAGAGGCCCCTGCAAACATATGCTTGCTCTGTGCCTCCACTCCTCATAGGTCCATTTCTAGGCTAAGTCAGCTTGTTTTCATCTTATAGGTTGACCTTGGAGTCTGAGCCCTGGTCATTTTTTGGTATAAAAACTCCTAGACAAAGAATCCCCTTGGCAACCCACTTTTGGTTCCCCTCCCAACTACTGGGAGCTATTCCTTTCTTCTTAGTACTCCTCCTGTCTGCTCCTTTGTCTTCAATTTTATTCTTTGACTTTGTGAGATATGGACCCACATTACACCGTTATAGAACCACAGCCTGAATCCAGTTCAAGGCCTTTCCCAACATCCTCTTAGTGAGCTGTCCCACAGCTGCCCGTGGTGTGTGTGAATACAAAACCCAATGTGTTCAACTTAGGTGCTCCCCTTAGGTGGGCTTCGGCTGGAGGGCATTGTCATTTCAAATATATTATTTAATTTAATCTTCACGAGAAGAGCATAATATATAATTTATAGATGATCTTAAAGCTACTAAAGGTTAATTTAATTCAGAATTACAAACAGAAATAGACAAAGCTGGAATTTGAATACAGGCCCTTTGAATGTTTCTCATGACTTTGAACAACTGAAGAGAGGGAGCAAGAGAGAGAGGAGAAGACAGATGTCCACAATGAGAAATAAAGATGTTTTTCTCACCTGGTATAATTGCCACTTTGATGGAGCAACATAGCCCTCTTGAAATATTTTATAACAGAGTTTTAAATTCACTGGACTTCGCGACCAGAGAAAATTATTCAAATACAACCAAGATTTAAGACAATACATTTTCTTATTTGTTTCATAAGCAAAATAAAATAAATCCATTAAATTAAAATCCATAGCTATGCTGGAAGAAATGTCCTTTATTGTCATCTATCCTATATGTTTTTTTTTTTCCTCTAAGAGAAAACCTTTCTGTATCCTCCTTTAGAATAATGTCTTTCTTTAAGATAACTGAAAAGCTTAGAGGCCATAACAGTTTCTTTTCCATCAGGGAAATTTTGGGTGCCAGAAGGACAGGGGTGGGAGACTTTTCACTGAATATTTAGTATTTTTTAAAAATTGGAAACCAATGGACTATATTACTAATGGGAAACTAGGTGTAGCTCAGTGGTAGGGAACGTGCTTATTGTGCACAAGGTCCTTGATTTGATCCTCAGCAACAAAGGAAAAACATGTATAAAGGTCAAAAATAAAATATGTGTGTATCTCTTTAAAGACAAGTAGAATCTGCAACTAAGGTACTGTCGAGAATACAATTAATTTGCTTTTGGTTTTTCATTCATCAACTAATTGACTCAGATTGCTTAAATGTGAGTGTAGCAGGAGGAGAAAAATACATAAAGCAGGAAAAAGAGCTCAGTTAAGATAAACAAAGCTAAAGAAAAAGAATAGACAAGGAGTTTGATGTATGGGTAAAGGAAACCTTCATGCTTGAGTTATGTGAATTGAGCAATTCTAAATACTTGTGTTATCTGGATTCCAAGAAAACATTTCCTGAGTCACTTAAAGGAGTATAATTCTAAATGGAATATATCAAAAATTAAAATGTAACTGTCTAGCAACCATAACTATACATCCATTAGAAAAATCAAAGACAACTTGTCAGTTTACCAGCGGATGGTGCCCCAAATCTAGATGAGAATAAAATAGCACACTCAAACCTAGTAACAAATCATATTGTGTCAGGGTTTTTATTGTTTTGAGTGATTACATGATTAGTTTGATTTGGTTGGATTATTTTGGTGGGAAGTAGGAATTTTTATCTAGTTATATTAAAATATTGACTATGTCTTATTATCATTTAAATGACTCTTCTTCATGATCCTTAACTTCTTTTTCTCCCCTCCTTCCTTTCATTTTATCCTTTTTTGCAGCATTGATTGTTTGTTTTTTTTTTTTTTGTGGGTACCGGGGGGTCGACCTCAGGACCTCGCGTGCCAACAGGCACCCGTGCCGCTGAGCGATATCACCGGCCCCTTTTTCGTATGTGGGATTCGGGAGTCGAACTCGGGCCCTCGCGCTTGCAAGGCAGGTGCTTATGCCGCTGAGCCATCTCACCGGCCCTTTTTTGCAGCATTGAGATTAAACCCCAGGGCTACTGAGCTACATTCCCAACCCCCTTTCTTTTCTTTTCTGTTCTTTTCTTTTCTTTTTCCCTTCTCTCCTCTCCTCTCCTTTCTTTTCCTCTCCTCTCTTCTCCCCTTCCTTCCCCTCCCCTCTCCTTTTCTTTTCTTTTCTTCTTTTCAGTCAGGGTCTCACTAAGTTGCCCAGGCTGGCTGTGAATTTGTGATCTTCCTGCCTAAGCCTCCTGAGTAACTGGATTACAGGTGTGAGCCACACCACATCTGGCACTTTTTTCTTTTTAATTAGCACACAATAATTGCATGTATTTGTGGGGTACAGTGTGATATTTCAACACATGTGTATGATGTGTAATTATCAAATCAAGGTGATTAGCATTTCCATCTTCTTATCACTTTTCTATGTTGGGAGAATGAGTTCTTCTCTTCTAGTTCTTCTCAGATACACAAAGGTCATTGCAAACTGTAGTGACCTACTGGGCAGCAGACTGATAGGACTGACTGTTCCTATCTGATGGCATTTTAGTGCCCATCATCTGACCTCCTTGTGTGTGTACCTCCGCCTGACCCTTCCCAGGCTCCATGAACCACTATTCTAGTCTTTTGTGCTTTGAGTAAACTTTTTTCTTTTTCTTTTTTTTTTTATGTGGGTACCGGGAGTTGACCTCAGGACCTCGCGTGCCAGCAGGCGCCCGTGCCGCTGAGCGATATCACCGGCCCCTTTTTTCGTATGTGGGTTCTGGGAGTCGAACTCGGGCCCTTGTGCTTGCCAGGCAGGTGCTTACGCCGCTGAGCCATCTCACCGGCAGAGTAAACGTTTTTCTTATCATACACATCTAGGTGAGAACATGAGGTATTAGTCTTTCTTAACCTGCCTTAAGTCACTTAACATAGTATCTTCCAGTTCCATCCATTTTGCTAAAAATAACAATTTTATCTTTATGGCTGACTTTTGTATGTCTAGCCATTGTGTATATACATTACTTTTTTGTGTGGTACTGGGGATTGAACTAAGGGCCTTTACACTGAGCTGCATCCTCAGCCACCCCCCCTTTTTTTTGGTACTGGGAATTGAACTCAGGACCTTGTGCTTGCCAGGCAGACACTTGTGCCACTGAACTATACCCCGGCCCCCCTTTTAAAAAATTTACTTATTTATTTTAATTTTAAGCCAGGGTCTCACTAAACCCCTAATTGCCCAAGCTGGGCTTTAATTTGCAATCCTCCTGCCTCAGCCTCCCAAGGCAATAGGATTATAGGTGTGCATGACCACACCTGGCTTGTGCATTATATTTTCTTAATCCATTCACGTGATCCTTAACTTTAAATTAAAATGAAAAATAAATCACACGTTAATTTTTATATATTTTCTTTTGTATTTAGACAACATTTATATGCTAGTGTAACATGTATTTCTGTGTAAGGTGAATCTGACATTCCACAGAAGAATCCTACACCTATTAGATTATGTATGTTGAGTATAAGAGCAGGGATCTTCCATAAAATCTATATGTTCACCTTTTTTATGAAGTGAATGAAATCTAAAAGCTAGGGGTTTTGTGTTTCTTTTTTTTTTACTTAAAAAATTTTTTTAAGATAGCATCTATGTACTTTACACTGGTTTTGAACTCACTGTGTAGCCCAGGCTGGCCTGAAACTCACAGTGATCAGAGAGAGACCTCAACAAAGAAGGAGGAGGTGGCAAGTGGCACTTTCTCCCTGAGCCCTGGCTCACTGTGGGAGAGGGGTGCTTGAACCTGCAGACACATGGGGGCTACTGACGACCCCAGAGGCCTCCACAGAGAAACGCTCCAGTGCAAGGGAGCAGCGGACACAGTGGACTGCAGTGGCTGGTGAGTTATTTGGGTTCACATGTCCCCCGGAGAGGTCGATTGGCCAGTAACCATCTTGGACAGAGGCCAAATGAGCTCAGAACACAGGCAACTGTGGGCTGGCTCCATCTAGTGGTTCCTGCTGTCAGAATTAGGTAGAATCCAGTTCAAGTTGGCAGGAGGTCAAGGAGCTGATTTCAAGCTGGCAGGGAGCCAAGCTCAAGCCAGCATGAGGCACACAGTGTCAGATTCCAGCCTCACAGCCAGAAACCAGCCTGAACTGCAGTGGAATTAAAGGTGCAGGCTTGCTGGGATTATCCACCAAACCACCATAAATCTACAGCAGGCTCGCTGGGATTAATCTACATGGATCTGGGCTCTGTCTGCCCACTATGTCTACCAGTGAGAGCAGAGACAAGCATTGAAGACGTTTTTTTCTTTTTCTTTTTTTTATGGTTTGTTCTTGTTTTTATATTAATTGTGAATACGGCTACTAGTATTTTTGTTACTGTTCTGTTCTTGTTTTTATTTCTTCCTTCTTTCTATCCCTGCTGTCTTCTTCACCAGTTTCCCAAAGTTGGCATAGTCTTCCTTTGTCCTCCACCTTTTTTCTGCATTTGTTATTTTATTGGTACATTTTAGATATACATAATGAAAACATTCATCATAGAGACTTTGTACCTGTATACGATATATCTTGATTCTTCTTTTTTTCACATTCCCCTCCCCTCCCTTCTACTCCTCTTTACCTCTTTACTTCCAAAAACTTTGTTTCCATTTTTTCCTTCTATTTTTTTTCTTGTCCCTTTCTTCCTTTCCCCTTCCCCCCCCTTGTTCCCCTTCTCTTCTGAACATTTTTTTCCCATTTCCCAATATTTATTATACATTTTGGTCCCTGTTTACACTTTTGGTTTCTCACATCAGAGAAACAGTGCAGTAGTTAAACATGTGTGTCTGATTTTTTTCACTTAAGAGTGTGGTCTCAAGGTGCATCCATTTAGCTACAAATATCTCAAGCTTATCCTTCTTTATGGCAGAGTAGTGCTCCATTGTTTAAAAGAAGAACCACATCTTCTTTATCCATTCATCAGTTGATGGGCATTTGGGCTGTTTCCAAGATTCACCTATTAAAAACTGTGCCACTATAAACATGGGTGTGCATATGTTACTGTGGTATGATGCTTTTAATTTTTTCAGGAAGATACCAAGAAGGACAATAGCTGAGTTGAATTGTACCTCTAGTTTTAGTTTTTTGAGTAGTCTTCACACTGATTTCCACAGTGGTTGCACTAGTCTACACTCCCACCAACAGTGAAGTGTTCCTTTTTCCCCACAGCCGTGCTGGCATTTCCTATTGGTTGATTTCTTGATAATAGCCATTCTTTCTTGAGATGGAATCTCAGTGTTGTTTTAATTTGCATCTCTTGAATGACCATTTCTACTTCTTCATCTGAGAGGTGTCTATTCATTTCAGATGCCTGTTTCTGAATTGGGTCTTTAAATTTGGAGGGTCTGTTTTTTTTTGTTTGTTTGTTTTAGTTCTTTATATATTCTAGATATTAGTTCTTTTTCTGAGGAACAGCTGGCAAAAATATTTTCCCACTCTGTGGGTTGTCTCTTCACTCTGTTGGTGGTTTCTTTTGCTGTGCAAAAGCTCTTTAATAAGTTGAGATCCCAGTTGCTGATTCTTTGTGATATTTCCTGTGTGGTTGGGGTTTTGTTCATGTGGGGAGCAGCTGAGCCAAGGCTGAGCCAGAGATCGACCTCACATTTGGGGCTAGAGCAAGGCCAGCCCCAAAAACACGGAGTGCGAGAAGCAAGACATGTAAACAAATTGTTGAAACTAGAGCAAAGCCAGTCCAGCATGTGTCTGGCCTTAGTGTTCCTCCCTGTTAACTACAGCACAGATAGCTCTAAAAATGTTTTGCTTTCAGTGTTCTCAGCAAAACACTGAGACCTTACACTTTTGCCCCATTGCTTACTTTCCCCCTTTTTACTGTGTATAAACAAAGACGCAGACTGTGCTGGGTTGTCACTGCCTCTACTTCAGAGAGGTCAGGTCCCACCTGGTCCTGGCTTTTTTTCTATGTGTCTTGTTTTTTCTTAATTGCCCATCAACCCCTCTCAGGACCCCACTGGCTGTGTGGGTCGCAGCAGTTCATAAAGTCTTTGCCTACACCAATGTCTTCAAGAATTCTACCTATTCTATCTTCCAGCAGATTTAGTGTTTCTGTTTTATTATTTAGATCTCTGATCTATTTCAATTTTAGTTTCATGCATGGTGAAAGATATTGGTCTAGTTTTAATCTTCAGCATGTGGAAAGCCAGTTTTTCCAGCACCATTTATTAAAGAGGCTATCTTTCTTCCAGTGACGGTATTTGGCTCCCTTGTCAAAGATACAGTGGCTGGCAGCTGTCAGATGGTAGAGAGAAAGGCAAGCTGAAGTTGTGGAGCTACTGCTTTCAGCTCTTCTGTCTGTACTCATTGTTCTCTTCTGAGAGATCTCCTTGCCTACATTACAATCACCTTCACTGACATGGATGACAAAGGTGTTAACAAAGAGCCAAATCAGAAATTAAACTTTTCCTTTTGTGTAGAAGAGTCCAAGAATGAAGGGCAGAAGACAACACAAGAGATCAAGGAAGCCGTGAGCCAAAGCCCTAAGAGTGATGTTCAGGATGTGAAGACCTCAAGCCCACGCCCCAAGAAGGATGAGGCTCAAGATACAGAGACCCCGAGTCAAAAGCCCCAAGAAGGGCAAGGCTCACTGTGTGAAGACCCCAACCCAAAGCTCCAAGAGGGGTGAGGCTGGAGATTTGGAAGTTCCCAGGACTCCCTTCAAGAACATACCTGAACCGGGCACACCTCAGGAGGAAGACAAGGAATGTCCAGTTCCGGTTCTACAGACTCCAGGGTCAGACCCTCCCAAGTGTCCTGTGACAGCAGCACATGCTGCCCATAGGAGCAGCCTGCACCAGGTTGACAACCCCTCCACTCCCAAAAGTCTGCTGAGCCAGCTGGTGATTTCTTCATCAGTGAAGGTCCTTCCCCTGAGTGCTAAGCATTTGTGGCTCACACCTGCTTACCTCATGGATGAGGCCTCCTCAGTCTCTAGTCAGGGTTAATCCTTTCACCCCTGAGTCCTGTAAGAAATTATTCCTTCAATCAAAGGGCAAGAGGAAAACCCCAGGAGATCCTGAGGAAGCTGGCGCAAAGAAAGGCAAGTTACAAGGGCTTCCTGCCAAGAAAAGTGTTCTGTGAGAAACTAACATGGCTTCCCACTATGGAAAGGAATTTTTGGAGCTAGAAAAAATTGAAGTTGAGGAATTTGGTATGGTCTACAAGTGCATCAAGAGGCTGGGTGGATGTGTTTATGCAATACAGTGCTCTATAAAACCTCTGGCAGCATTATTAAATAAAAATTTGCATTTGCATGAAGTTTATGCTCACTCAATGCTTGGGCATCGCCCCCATGTGGTACGCTACTATTCCTCATGGGCAGAAGATGACTGTGTGATCATTCAGAGTGAATACTGCAATGATGGGAGCTTGCAAGCTGCTATATCTGAAAACTTGAAGTCCGGTAATCATTTCCAAGAGCCAAAACTCAGAGACATCCTTCTGCAAATTTCCTTGGGGCTGAAGTACATCCACAACTCTGGCATGGTACACCTGGACATCAAACCTAGTAACATCTTCATTTGTCATAATGCACAAAGTGATTCTTTTGGAGTCCCAGAAGAGGTTGAAAAGGAAGCCACTTGGTTTCTCTCTGCCAATATACTGTATAAAATTAGTGACCTGGGCCATGTGACGTCAATAAGAAAACCCCAGGTGGAAGAAGGAGATACTTGCTTCCTAGCTAATGAGATTTTGCAAGGGGATTATTGATACCTTCCCAAAGCTGACATACTTGCCCTAGGATTAACGATTGCAGGAGTGAAGATTTTACCAACCTGTGGAGCAGGGTGGCATCAGATCCACAAGGGTAACTTTCCGGACATTCCTCAGGAGCTCACAGAAGATTTTCACAGTTTGCTCAAGAATATGATCCACCTTGATCCAAGGGAGAGAACTTCTGAAGCAGCTCTGGCCAGAAGTCAAGTTCTTTGACCCTCCCTGAAGACAACAGAGGAGCTCCAGCAGCAGCTAAACTTGGAAAAGTCTAAGATAGCCACACTGGAAAGGGAACTGAGAAAAGTCCAGCAGGCCCAGTCCTCCAGGGAGAATCCGTCATGGCAACCCCGAGGTCTCTGTGGGCCAAACAGAATCAAGAAGCACGAAACACCTAGTGGGAGGAAAGAGTGTGAAGTCTTCAAGCTTTATCTGTGGGCAATCTTCCCCATAAGAACTCACTTCACAGCAGCCAACTTTATACTATAAACCCTCCAGAAAGACATTGATCGCCCAACCTTCCTCTTACAAAATGGAAAAACTAACCAACTTAAATGCCCAAAGATTTCAAAAGTCACCCTAACATAGCATTTATAGCCAAGATCACAAAGCTTCTAAAACTTATTAGTAATTGTCTTAGGTACAATAATTGGTAGCCACTTTTCTTCCTGATTGTTATATTCCTAATGCTACCTGTCAACAACTTAAAGACTTCTTAAATTTTTTTTTTTTTTTTTTGTGGGTACCGGGGGTCCACCTCAGGACCTTGCGCGCCAGTGGGCCCCCATGACGCTGAGCGATGTCACCGGCCCTTTTTTCGTATGTGGGTTCCAGGAGTCGAACTCGGGCCCTCGCGCTTGCCAGGCAGGTGCTTACGCTGCTGAGCCATCTCACCGGCCCCTACATTTTCTGATGAATGAGACTACATGGGTGTCTGAACTGAAAGTAAAAAACAGCCTTTGACTTGGTCTACAAACTAAAATTGCCATTGCCAATTTCTCACCAAAGATCCCAGAAAGAAATAAAATTTGGCTTCAGTTGAAGTAAGACCTTACAAGAAAATGTGCCTGGATTTAGACACAATCTCCTTCTTCCACCTGGGGTTTTCTTATTGACGTCATATGGCCCAAAATTGCATTTTGATTGGGATTGCTTCCTATGTTATATGATGCTATTCCTAAAAGAATCGCCAGCACCTCTGAGCAATGGTTTTCTTAATATATTTTGTGGATGGAGACAACCTCTCTGATAATGTATTTGTTAAATGAATGGCTCCACCATTATGTGACATGGGTGGAAATAAGAGTACAAATAGCATGGATATGCCTGAGCTGGTTATTAACTTTGAAACAAAAACACTGGAGATAGAGGGCTCAAGAGAAAGTTGATGTGGCTCTTCTGTCTCAGTCAATGTGTCTTAAACCCCTTGTGACTGTTGATTGGTTTTGACTTTCTGGATAGCCCCATTTTCTCTTGGTTTTAGCAGAATATGGCTTTGTTTCTTGTGATTTTAAGCATACTTTTATCCAAATCCATTTCTGTGTACATTTTAAAGGATGGAATATTTGTAAATAAAGGTTTTATCTTGTCTGAAAAAAAAAAGATATAGTGGCTGAGTGTATTCGGAGTCGTTTCTGCATCTTCTAATCTGTTCTGTTCATCCTCAGGTCTGTTTTTTTTTTTTTTTGTCAGTGCCATGCTGTTTTTATCACAGTAGCTTTGTAGTATAATTTCAAGTCGGGGATTGTGATGCCCCTGCCTTACCTTTGTTGCTGAGAATTGCTTTTGCTATCCTAGGTCTCTTCTAGTTCAAATGAATTTTAGGATTATTTTCTCTAATTCTCTGAGATATACTATTGGTATTTTGATTGGGATTGCTTTAAATCTGTATAACAATTTTGGCTATGGTGATTTGGGGAGTGATTATTCTTAATCAAATCTGAGAGTAACCTCTTAACCATCTATCTCTGACCTCATCTTACCTAACCACTGCCACTAGAGTGGTCTTCCTACAATGCTAATGTGATCTCTGTGGTTCCATCCATTTTCTGTTGCCATAGCAAAATACCTGATGTTGGGTACTTTATGAAGTTAGGAGGGTTGCTTAGCTCACACTTTTGGAGGTTGAGAATCCCTGATTCAGTGGCCTCCGATGTGGATGGCATGCTCGTGATGAGGCAGAAAGCCAAAGGAATTAACCGGGAAGCCAGGTGGTGGTGCACACATGCAATTCCAACCCATGGGAGGCTGAGGCAGGAAGATCACAGTGAGTTCGAGGCCAGTCTGAGCCACAAAGTGAGTAGAAGGGAACTATATAGTGAGTCCCTGTCTCAAACAAACAAGCAAACACAATGGCTAAGAAGAGGCAAGCGTAGCTCGTGGTGTGCTCCGTGGTAGAGTGCGTGCCTGACATGTGTGAGGCCCTGGGTTTGTGGAGAGCGGCCCGGTGAGGGGTGGTGCCTCCCAAAATAAAGCGTTGACTCAGCACCCAGGACCTTTGGAAGACGCTGTGCCCACTCTGTGTGGCTGGCCCTTGGGCCTAGGAGGAGTGAGTGACTGCAGTTAGCAGAAGGGAGGGAAGACAAGGGCAGAAATTCAGATCTGGAAGGCAGAGACGCGCCAAGAGTGCTGACTTCCCACACATCAGGCGCGGAAGGTGTTCTGTCTTGCTGACAAAAATGGCTTCAGCAAATAGGGATTTAAAAAAAATTCCAGATAAGGACTTTGAGCAGCAATAGTGCAGCCATGTCAGCACTGACTGGAAAAACATACGTGATAGGGATCTTGCACCTTCGATTCGGGTTCACATAGCCTGTGGGGTTACCGAGGGGGCCTGTCCAGGCTGTGGCACCTTGTGTCTGCGAGAAAACACGCTCGCAGTGGGAGATGAGCCGGGGTGCAGGCTGCCGTCCAGTCGGGGCAGCCCGGCTCCAAGCGTCCTCCTCCTCTGGTGCACGGCACCCTCAGCAGAATCTGCCTAGCTGGAGAGGAGAGAGATGTGACTGAAAATGGGTCACAAAACAGAGATTTCTATTTTTTCTTTCTTAAAGAAACTAACTAGATAGATAGGAGGGAAAGACAAAAGAAATACAGTTACCGAGGTCAGTTCTTTTTGAGACTGTGAAACACTGACCACAGGTCTGACCGCCATGGTTGTCTACTGTTAGCAATGAAGTGCGCTTTAGACAGAGGTCACGTAACAAAATTAAATCATATTAGTGAGGGATCGCCAATGTTCATCACGCCAGACTGATACGTACTATAGTTGTTGAATTTTTTAGTTTTTAATATTTTTTGTAAAAAGAAAGCGAAATTTCACAACAAAATAGTAAGAAAATAGGAATAGCTAATACACTGTGTATGGCTGTCTTCAAAGTACACAGTATATATGCTTCTTTGTTTCCTTTATACTACTAGTTTCTCCCAATTCATTGAAAAGAAAGTTTTATGTGATTATCTGTTTTTTTCTTTTTTGTAAGAGAGAATCTTTTATATGTATGTGTTGTACTCTGAGTAACTTACTATAGTTTTTGATTTTCTATTTTCTAAACTTGTTCTGTTAATGGACCAGGACACTGGTTAGTCTTTGTTATTTCACATGCAAATGAATGACACAAACAGAAATGATGGCCCTGTGGAATTACTTGCTGGATTTCAGAGATTGGGATGTGCCCTCTTGCCATGCTGGTGACGGATCTGAGCACTGGTTGTGTGGTAGCTTGAAAAGAATTCAGATATTACTCTAGTCAAGGTGTACTGTGAAGGCTGGGGCATAGTTCAGTGTAGAGCGCACAGTTAGCACGTTAGCATGTGTGGGGGTTCACTGCCCAAGACGAAAAACAACAAAATAAAACCTGTGTGTCATCGCATTTGTAACTCTAACCCTAAATGACTTCTCCAATTTTAAGAGATGAAAGACCACCTTTGTTGTGAGTAATACTGCCTGAAAACAACAGTTGTTCCCACTGGCAAAAATTCCTCACTTTCAGAGAATGTGTGGGACACCGAAAGCTGGAACCAATGGGCGAGTTCTCAGTGGCATAGTGAGGCCACGCTGAAATGGACACATATTTTTCCAGCAAGACCAGAGCTACAGGAAATCAGTCCCCACAGTCCACTTGAAGGCACTGTGCCCCTGAGCATAGCACGGGCCGGAGTCAGCGAACCGTTTACAACTACAGTCTCTAGAGAAATGATGAAAGTGAGGTCTTCTTATCCAACTGAAAGGCTGCCTGCTGCACTCTCCTCAAAGGGCGCAGCAAGGGTACAGAGACAACACCCAGCAGCCCTTTTCCACAGTGGGCGAGTAATGTCTGCTTTCAGGTCCAGCTGTTTCACCCACCACCACACCCTACCTGGGCTCAAAGGGAGAGCACGGTCAGAGAAAGCTCCCAGCGCACACAGACGCTCAGAAGAAATACTCGACTGGATTATAGGTACTCTCAAATTCCTGTAATCCCAGGTGTCCGGGAGGCTGAGGCAGGAGGATCACGAGTTCGAGCCTGGCCTGGGCAACTTAGTGAGAACTTGTTGCAAAGGAACAAACAAAGAAACGAGCTGGGGTTGTTGCTCAGTGTAAAGGCCCTGGGTTCAATTCCCTGTACTACAAAAAATAAACAAACTCTCCAGTTTCACCATACAGCCCCGGGATGGCTTATCCGAGTCTTCTATCAAAGCCTCCTCTGTGTGGTTTGGGTAGATGGAGACTGGAAATTTGTACCAAGTGGGCCTGCGAGCACGCGCACCTCGCCAAGGCTTCCACTGAGCCGTGCCGTTGGTCTGCTCTGATTGTCACGTGCAGGTACCAGTGACCTCCTGCCTTGCAGGAGTGTCTATTGACCTTTAAGGTTTCATGTCATCAGAAGGTGAGAGTTCCCAGCATTTTCCTTCATTAGAATCTCCTTGTTACTATCAATATATTTTTACTTTATTTGAGCTTTTAGTATTTATTGAGTGAGAAAAATATAGAATGACAAAAAAGAAGTTTCGAACAGACTAATAACTCTGAATTAATTTGTAAATTATTAATCATCATTATCTAGAGACACTTAATGCTTATGTATGAGAAGTATTCAGTCTTTAGGCAAGGCTTGTCAACTGTATTAATTGACATTCTTTTGGTTGCAAGTAACAGAAATAAAGCCTGGCTAGAATACTTATAGATTAAAGTGTTGGGCCGGGGGATGTAGCTCAGTAGTCATGTTTGTGCTTAGCATGTGCGAGCCCCTAAGTTCAATCCCCAGCATCACAGATACACAGATAGTTTCCAAGGCTCCAAAGAAGAATTGAACAACAAACCTTGGGAAAGGCAAGGTCACAGTCAGCAGCGTTTCATGACTCTGCTCAAGGACAGGCACATCACCATGACTACTGCACTCACAGTTCAACCATCCATATTCCTTGGATTAAGCAACTGATTTACCCAGTTTGGCTAAGTTATCCACCGTGTACCAGCTCAGGCCTACAGCACAGACGTAGCTGATGGCGGTCACCCCTAAGTATTCCCTTGGGATTCATAGCTCAGTGGAGTGATTGGGAGATGGGGCCTAATTGATGGCAAGGCTTTGAAGAGCATATTTTGTTCCCTGCCCCTTCTGTGTTCTCATTGTGTTTCCTGACTGCCATAAGGTGAGCAGCTTTCATTTTCCACACCATCCGCTATGATGTTTCCGCCTCACCACAATCCAAACAGCAATGGTGTCAACTGACCATGGACTGAAACCTCTGAAACCAGGAGAAGCCAAAATAACCTTTCCTTGTTTAAGTTGTTTAAGTTGGGTATTTTGTCACAACAATGAAAAGCTAACACCTGCTCCCACAAAGGGACGTTCTTCATGCTCACAAACTTACTTAAATTCTGTACATTTTCCTGACAGTCACAGCTGGAGCAGAGGGACAGTGTCTGGGCCTGGAACATGGTTAGAGCCCACCCACATGTCTTCATGAAGTCTCCGCTGCCTTGTGCCACTGCATCCAGACTTCCTCAGCCTTTGCCCTGAAGCAGCCTGGTTGCCAGAGGCTTGAGCACCTGCAGGGTCATTGCTACCAGCGGGAACTGCTTCAGGGTTTGTGCTGCTGGATGTGAACAGAGTCAGTGTGAATGGCAGTGTGGCCCCAGAGGGCCAAGGGCAAGCTGAACGCTTGCCAGTCGATCTGATGGTGGAGATAACTAAGTGACCCGTGAGTGGGTGGCATGGATAGTATGGACATGCTGGATACAGGGGTGATTCTGTTCCAGGTGGGATGTGCCTGGAAATCACACAATTTCCTCCTACTACCCAGAAGAGCATGCAATTCAAAACTTAGGAAGCCTGGGGATGCAGCCTGGCATTAGGATCCTTGCTTAGCAAGGACAAGGTCCTGGGTTTAAGCCCCTGCACTGCACAAACAGCCAGGTGTGATGATGCACAGCTGCAATTCCAACATTCAGGGAGGCTGAGGCAGGAGGATCACAAATTCAAGTCCAGCCTGGGTAACTTAGTGAGAATCTAGCTCCATTTTAAAAAAATAATAAATGGGTTGGGGTCTGGCTCAGTGTTAAGACCCTAGGTTCAATTCCCAGTACTGCCAAAATTTAAAATAAATTTTTATACAGAAGCACTTAAACAGGGAGAATTTTCCCTGGGTGTGAGCAGAAGTCAGAGGCATTCAAGGTGTGAGAAGGACTCAAGGTGTAGTCACTAGTCACTGGTTTGAAGATGAGCCCTGGGCAGCCTTAGCGGCCCAAGAGGACCCCAGCTGACAGCCAGCGAGGAGACAAGGACATTAATTCTGTCACTACCAAGAAAGGGCTTAGAGGAGGAGCTTGCAGCGATCCTCCTGCCTCAGCCTCCCATGTGCTGGGATTACAGGTGTGCACACCACCATGCCTGGCCTAGATTCTTATTTTTAGAAACCAACATGAAACCATTGGCTGAATAGCAGCTTGTGTTTCTGCAAGGATCTGGCCTGTGGGAGCGCCCGTCTCTGCCCTGCTGAGATGCATCAGCTGATCTCCTTTTGAGCCACAGGCACAAGATGACTGCTTTCCGAACAAGTGAAACTTGTGGATTTAGATGGATCAACATTCTCACATCCCAAAGTGGTTAGGGGAAAAGAAGGCAGATCCTGTGGTGCTCGCTCGTTAACACACCGAAACACACACAAGTCCGGGAAACTCTCTGTCCAGGGCCCGGCTTTGCAAACATGAAACTTCATCCAGACAGCTCAAATAGGAGGCATTGCTAAGGGCGGGCACCACTGGGATCCGGGCCCTCCCTAGGGCACCTTTCCTTCCTCTTCTGGCTGACCCCGCTCCCAACACAGGGCCTGTGGACCGCACTGGAACCTGTCAGGTCTCATCTTCCTCAGGGCACTGGGACTCTGAGGCCCTGGGATGGGACATTCTTCCTCTGCTCCTGGCCTTAATCCAGTCAAACCTCTGCTCCAGAGGCTTCTCACTAGAGTGTCTTTCAGCTGGGCATGGCGGTGCACACCTGTAATCCTAGCACTTGGGAGGCTGAGGCAGGAGGCTTGCGATGAGTTCCAGGCCTCACTTATTTGTATGTCAAATTATTTTTTCCTGCCAGGGAAGTTTTCTGCCATGATGTCTGTGAACAGGTTTTTTTTAAAAATATCATTGTTCTATCTCCTGCTTTTTCACTGACTCCAATCAATCTTATGTTATTCTTCTTTGCATCATCTAGCAGCTGCTAGATTGATTTCTCATGGTCCCTTGCTATTTTTAAGAAATCTTTCTTTTCATGATTGCTAACTGCAAGCCTGTCTTCTATGCCTGAGATTCTGTCCTCACATTGATTTATTCTGCTACAGAGACTTTCAATGGAATTTTTAGTCTCCTGCATATCTGCTTAATCTGTTGTATGGATTCCATTTCTTTTCTATGTTGGGCATTCATGGTTTCCATCATTTTCCTTAGCCCCTCTTTTTTTTTTTTTTTTTTATCTGTATCTGCTCCAGAGTCACCAAGTGTGTTTTTCATTGTGGTCATCATCTCTGTAGTTATCTGAGAAATTACTTCTGATTTGACTTTCTCTAGAGCCTTATTCATTTGCTTTGTTGTTACCACTTCAGAGAGGCCAGGTGGGTGGCTTTCAGATTGTCCCACCTCATTGGCCTCTGGGTTTGCCTTTGGTGAACTGGATGTCTAGGGTTGCATCTTGTTTAAGTGTCTTCTCATTTTCTTTTCTTTTCTTTCTTTTTTTTTTTTTTTAGTTTCATTCCTGAGTTATGCTTGTAAATTGCCTATGGTGAGTAGCTTTATTGCTAGTATTTAGAACCCTTAGGAAATGACTACTTCTCAAAGGTCTTCCAGGTATCACTGGTTTTTGTGTTTTGAGTCTGTTGCAACATCCTATCTCTTCAATTTATTGGGGATAAGAAGTTGCTTCATGCTTGGCCTAGCCCCTGGTTCTTTGGCACTGGCCCACAGTATTTTCCATGACCCTTAGTCTCAGTCTTGGAATACCAGGAAGAACAGCTGTTTAGAACAATTATGTCACTTTTGGCTAAAGTGGTATAGACAGCAATAACAATAGCATCAAACACAGCCTAGAAAATGGCAAACTGAGGTAACCATTAATTTGCCACTTTTATCCATAATAACTAGATTTGTGGTTATATAACAAAATCTAAAACAAACCAGAAAACTGTATGCAGTAAATAAGCCCTCGATATGCCAATTTTACTTTTGGGGAGAAATTTTAAAAGGGGTTAGGTGAAAAAATAGAGAAAGAAAAGATGAGGAAGAGATTGAAAGCAAGGCTGGAGGACAAAAGAGGATCATGCAAAGTTTGGGAAACTGGTGCAGAAAACAGGAAGGAAAGAGTGAAGGAAGATATAAAAGGAAGAACAGAACAGAACAACAACCACAGAAAAACTTGAAACCATGTTTACACTCATAAAAACAATATCAAACAACAAAGAGAAAAGAAAACAAACAATCAACCCCCCAAAAAAAACCTCAAAAAAAAAAAAAAAAAAAAAAGAGAGAGAGGAGAAAAAATGTCCACTGCAAGGTTTGTCTCTGCTCTCACTGGTAGACTCTGCCAGATCCATGTTGATTTATCCCAGCAAGCCAGCAGTAGCTATATGGTGGGATAGCGGACAATCTCAGTGAGCCTGTACTTTTATTTCCCCTGAAGTTCAGGCCAGTTTCTGGCTGTGGGGCTGGAACCAGACCCATTCAGCCTGCAGCAGTCAGCACACCTTCTGTGGGCTTGAACTCAGCCCAGAGCCACTAGATGAGGCCAGCAGTTGTTCTGAGTTCCAAGCTCAGTTGGCCCCCTCCAAGATGGCTCCCAGCCAATTGCCATCTCTCACAGGATGGCCAAATCTGGTTCACTCACCAGCCAGCGCAGTCCACAGCATCCACTCTTCTGTTGCACTGCTGCATCTCTCTGTGGAGGCCTCTGGGGTTGCCAACAGTCTCCATGTGTCTGAAGGTTTGAGTGGCTCCACCCATGCAGTGAGTCCTGACTCAGAGAGAAGGTGCCACCTGCTACCTCCTTCTTTGTTGAAGTTTCTTTGTTCTCCTTGTGGGCTTCAATTCTCACCTCAGTTGCTTCCTGGGTTCAGGGCACCCACTTCCCTCCTTCTTCTCTTCATCACATTGCTATATTCTAGTGTCTGGACAGCACATCTCAGGCTCTTTCCCTGCTGCTTACCTCTCTGCCATCTTCCTGAAAGTGTTCAGTAGAACTCTTGAAGACATTGGTGTAGGCAAAGACTTTATGAACAAACCCCGATCACACAGGAAATATCACATAGAATCAACAACTGGGATCTCATCTTATTAAGAATCTTTGGGCTGGTGATATAGCTCAGTGGCATAAGCACCTGCCTGGCAAGCGTGAGGTCCTGAGTTCGACTCTCGGTACCCGCATATTAAAAAAAAAAAGGAGAGAATCTTTTACACAGCAAGAGAAACCACCGACAGAGCAAAGAGACAACCACAGAGTGGGAAAAAAATTTTTGCCAGCTGTTCCTCAAAAAAAGGACTAATATCTAGAATATATAAAGAACACAAAAAAATTAGATCCCCCAAATTTAAAGACCCAATCCAAAGATGGGCATCTGAAATGAACAGATACTTCTCAGATGAAGAAGTAGAAATGGCAAGTAAACATATGAAAAAATGTTCAACATCCCTGGTCATTCGAGAGATGTAAATTAAAACAACGCTGACATTCCATCTCATTCCAGAAAGAATGGCTATTATCGAGAAAACAACCAGTAAGAAATGCTGGCAGGGGGCTGGTGAGATGGTTCAGCAGCATAAGTGCCTGCCTGACAAGCGTGAGGGCCCGAGTTCAACTCCCGGAACCCACATACGAAAAAAGCGCCGGTGATATCGCTCAGCAGCACGGGTGCCTGCTGGCGCACGAGGTCCTGAGGTTGATCCCCCGGTACCCACAAAAAAAAAAAAAAAAAAAAGAAAGAAATGCTAGCAGGGCTGTGGGAGAAAAGGAACCCTTCTCCACTGTTGGTGGGAGTGTAGACTGGCGCAACCACTGTGGAAATCAGTGTGGAGATTCTTCAAAAAACTAAAACTAGTGGTTACATTCAACCCAGCTATCCCCCTTTTCTTGGTATCTTCCTGAAAGAATTAAAAGCATCATACCACAGCAACATATGCACACCCATGTTTATAGCAGCACAGTGTGTAATAGGTAAATCTTGGAAACAACCCAAATGCCCATCAACCAATGAATGCAAAAAGAAGATGTGGTGTTTTTATACAATGGAGTACTACTCCGCCATAAAGAAGGATAAGCTTGAGACATTTCTAGGTAAATGGGTGCACCTTGTGACAATTTTCTTAAGTGAAACAAGTTAGACATCCTTTTTTTTGTGTGTGTGTGGGTACCGGGGGTCAACCTCAGGACCTCACACGCCAGCAGGCGCCAGTGCCGCTGAGCCATATCACCGGCCCTTTTTTTTGTATGTGGGTTCCAGGAGTTGAACTCAGGACCTCGCACTTGCCAGGCAGGCGCTTATGCTGCTGAGCCATCTCACCAGCCCCTAGACACACATGTTTTAATACCGTAGTGTTTCTCTGGTTGTGAGAAAACAAGAGTATAACTAAGGACCAAAATGTATGCTAGATATTGGAAATGGGAAGAAAATGTTCAAATGAGAAGGGGAACAACAGGGGGAGGGGGAAAGGAAAGAAGGGAGAAGAAAAAAGAATATAAGGAAAAATGGAAACAAAGCTTTTGTTCATAAGGAGGGGAAGAAGGGTTGAAGGAAGGGAGGGGAGTGGGAAAAAAAGAAGCAAGGTATATCATGTACAGGTACAAATTCTCTATAATGAATGTTAGGTATATCTAAAATCTACCAATGAAATTTTAACGAATGCAAAGAAAAAAAAAAAAAACCCTCACAGTGATCCTCCTGCCTCAGCCTCCCAAGCACTGGAATTACAGGCGAGCATCACCACACCTGACCATATTCCCACTTTTTATATGAGTACTGTACATAAAATACAATTATACGTTGGAATTTTAACAACCTCTATCCTACAGTATTCAGCTTTAGTTTCCTTTTAACTTTTTAAAACCTTTTAAAGATCATAAGGGCAGGGCGAGCAAGGTTACCCCACAATAACAGCTATCCTGTGTTGCAAATAAACCAGGCTGATCTGTTCTGGTGCAGCACCATTTCCCTTCAGCTCTCACACGCGGGCACACGAGCTGCTCCAGAAGCACGCTCTGTCCTGCGCATGCCCAGTGTCCCTCGCTCTCAGGATGTGGGCTTGGTTCAGCCAGAGGAAGTTACTTTGTCAGATCTGGAGAGGGGCTAGGGTGAGGTCAGAAGTGGTTCTGGTGCATTCCCTACCCGAGTCACCATGAGTTGGCTGCAAACGTCCACCGAGGGCCACCCACTCCATCAGTTGATCTTTTCTAAACAAAACCTCTCCTTCACCCAAATCTGGCTCAGGGCTTCACATTTGCATAGCTGTATCATTATACCCTGTTATAATTTCCTGCCCGTGTTGCAACTGTTAGTCCCCAAAGGCTAGAAATTATGTCTATTTGTCCTAATGTATAATAGATGCTCGATAAATCTTCACTAAATTTGACAAAGTTTTAATATTTAAAATGGTATTCTAAATAATCTGGCCCGGGGGTATATCTCAGTGGTAAGGTTTGTGCTTACCATGCATAAGGACCTAAGTTCTATCTCCAGGACCAAAAAAAAAAAAAAAAAAAAAAGTAAAAACAAACAAATAATGCTAATAATTTTTTTAAAAAGTCAAGCTGAGCACGGTGGTGCACACCTGTAATTCCAGCACTCTGAGAGGCTGAGGCAGAAGGATCACAAGGGTGGGGCAACCTTAATCTTAGCATGGCACCATGAATCAATCCCAGCATCACATCCTTAATCTCAGCATCACACACCCTAGAACCAGCTACCTCAAAGCCCTACCTATGACCTTGTGAGGATTTGGGGGGACATCTAGATACAAGCCATAACACATTCCTAGACACATCATGGTAAAACTCTCTGCCATAGACTGTATGAGTGTTTGTACCCCCAGCTGCCAAGCGCACATGTTGAAATCTGATCTCTAATGTTATAGTATTTGGAAGAGGACCCCCTGGGAGATGATTAGGTTGTGAAGACAGAGTCCTCAGTAATGGGAATAGGCCCCTTACAAAAAGAGGCTCCTGAGAGCCGCCTACCCCTTCCACCATGTGAGGACATAACAAGAGAACCATCTATAAATCAAAAAGCAGGTCCTACCTCACACTGAATCTGCCAGTGCCTTGATCTTGGACTTCCCATCCTTCGGAATTATGAGAAATAAATTATGAGAAATAATTTAGACAGTTTCTGCAACTGAATGATAATGACAGTACAACATACCGGAACTTATGGGATATAATGAAAGCAGTCCTAAGAGGGAAATTTATAGCATTAAATTCCTATATCAGGAAAACAGAGCAAGCACAAATAAACAACCTAATGGTGAACCTCAAACTTCTAGAAAAAGAAGAGCAGGCTAAGCCAAAAGCTCGTACAAGGGAGGAAATCATAAAGATAAGAGCAGAAATTAATGTATTGGAGACTAAAAAAATAATACAAAGAATCAATGAATCAAAGAGTTGGTTCTTTGAAAGATTAAATAAAATCGACAAACCCTTATCCAACCTTATTAAAAAAAGGAAAGAAAGTACTCAAATCCACACAATTAAGAATGAAAAGGGTGATATCACAATGGACCCTGCAGAAATCCAGAAGATCATCTATACCTATTTTGAAAACTTGTATTCTAATAAGATGGAAAATGCAGAAGAAATGGACAGATTCCTAGGTACATACGAATTACCAAAGCTCAACCAAGAAGATATAAAAATCCTAAATAAACCAATAACAATCAATGAAATCAAAGATATAATTAAAAACCTCCCAACAAAGAAAAGCCCAGGCCCTGATGGAGTCGCTGCTGAATTCTACAAGAAATTTAGAGAAGACCTAACACCACTACTTCTCCAAACTCTTTAATGAAATTGAAAGGGAAGCAATATTCCCAAATTCATTCCTGGAAACAAGCATTACCCTGATACCAAAACCACAGAAGGATCCAACTAAGAGAGAACTACGGACCAATCTCCCTCATGAACATAGATGCAAAAATCCTCAATAAGATACTGGCAAACAGAATGCAGCAAATCATCAAGAAGATTATACACCATGACCAAGTTGGATTCATCCCAGGGATGCAGGGATGGTTCAACATACGTAAATCAATAAATGTAATACACCATATTAACAGAACCAAGGACAAAAATCATATGATCATCTCAATAGATGCAGAAAAAGCTTTTGACAAAGTCCAGCACCCATTCATGATAAAAACCCTACAGAAATTGGAATAGATGGTCTTTATCTCAATCTGATGAAAGCTATCTATGACAAACCAATAGCCAATATCATACTAAATGGACAAAAACTGAAAGCCTTCTCTCTAAAATCAGGAACAAGACAAGGATGTCCACTGTCCCCACTCTTATTCAACATAGTCCTGGGAACTTTAGCCAGAGCAATTAGACAAGAGCAAGAAATAAAAGGAATAATGATTGGAAAGGAAGAAGTTAAATTATCATTATTTGCAGATGACATGTTACTCTATGTAGAAGACCCCAAAAACTCCACTAAAAAATTGCTAGATCTAATAAGCAAATTCAGTAGTGTAGCTGGATACAAAGTCAACACTCAAAAATCAATAGCCTTCCTGTACACCAATAACAAACTCACTGAAAGAGAAATTAGGGAAACAGCCCCTTTCACAATAACATCCAAAAAAATGAAATACCTAGGAATCAATCTCAAAAAGGAGGTAAAAGACCTCTACACTGAAAACTACAGTACTCTGAAAAAGGAGATTGAAGAGGATATCAGAAAATGGAAAGATATCCCTTGCTCTTGGGTCGGAAGAACCAACATAGTGAAAATGGCCATACTTCCAAAATTGTTATACAGATTTAATGCAATTCTGATCAAAATTCCAACATATCTCACAGAATTAGAGAAAACAATCCTAAAATTCATCTGGAACCAGAAGAGACCTAGAATAGCAAAGGCAATTCTGGGCAACAAAAGCAAGGCAGGGGGCATCACAATCCCTGATTTGAAATTACACTATAAAGCTACTGTGATAAAAACAGACCTGAAAATCAATGGAACAGATTAGAAGATGCAGAAACAACACCAGACATACTAAGCCACCTTATCTTTGAAAAGGTGCCAAACACATTCACTAGAAGAGAGATAGCCTCTTTAATAAATGGTGCTGGAAAAATTGGCTCTACACATGCCGAAGATTAAAATTAGACCCATATCTTTCACCGTGCACTAAACTAAATTCAAAATGGGTCAAAGAACTAAATATTAAAACAGAAACATTAAATTTCCTGGAAAATAGAATAGGTAAAACTCTTGAAGACATTGGTGTAGGCAAAGACTTTATGAATAAAACCCCAATGGCACAGGAAGTATCTCAAAGAATCAACAACTGGGATCTCATCTTATTAAAAAGCTTTTGCACAGCAAGAGAAACCACCAACAGAGTGAAGAGACAACTCACAACGTGGGAAAAAATGTTTGCCAGCTGTTCCTCAGACAAAGGATTACTATCAAGAACATACAAAGAACTCAAAAAAATCAGACCTCCCAAATTTAAAGACCCACTCCAAAAATGGGCATCTGAGATGAATAAACACTTCTCAGATGAAGAAATACAAATGGCAAATAAATATATTAAAAAATGTTCAACATCACTAGTCATTCGAGAGATGCAAATTAAAGCACTGAGATTCCATCTCACCCCAGAAAGAAATCAACTAATAACAAATGCTGGAGGGGCTGTGGGGAAAAAGGAACCCTTCTCCACTGTTGGTGGGAGTGTTGACTGGTGCAGCCACTGTGGAAATCAGTGTGGAGATTCTTCAAAAAATTAGGATTGGAGGTCCCATTTGATCCAGCTATTCCCCTTCTGGGTATCTTCCCAGAAGAATTAAAAACATCGTACCACAGCGATATATGTGCATCCATGTTTATAGCAACACAATTTGTAATAGCTAGATCGTGGAAACAACCCAAATGCCCATTAACCGAGGAATGGATAAAAAAGATGTGGTATTTTTATACAGTGGAGTACTACTCAGCCATAAAGAAAGATAAACTGGAAACTTTTATAGGTAAATGGATGCAACTCGAGAAAATACTCACAAGCGAAATAAACCGGACGCACACATGTAAAAATCGTATTGTCTCCCTAGTATGAAAATGCAATTTCACTGTGACTATTCCATTCCTTAGTCTTCTATTTTTACCTCGCTTTTACATGGCTTAATCTTATACTGAGTAATGTTTTTCCTCCAAAAGGTATTTGTACATTCTCTAATTCTTGAGTTTGTTTAATACATGAGAATGTTTACTTGTCTTTAAAAAATAAATTAAAAAAAAAAAGAATAGAAAGAGACATTGGTGATCTCCAATTTTCCACAGATTCACAGAGAAGGCCACTAAAGGACACCAGGAGAAAGTGGCAAAAAAAAAAAAAAAAAAAAATGAAGGCAAAATTAAGAAATTTCCAGATAAACAAAAACCAGAGAATGTGTTGCTAGCAAACCTGCCTTAGAAGAGATATTGAAGAGAATCCTTCAGATTGAAATGAAATGATAGTGTATGGTAACTGATGTGCACACAAAAAAATTTAAAAAACATTGGTAAAATTTACAGTATGATCAGCATGTAAAAGACATGTACAGTCATAGGATTCTTTTCCTCTCCTATATGATTTAAAAGACAGGATACAAAGCAGTAGTTTAAAAACTACGTTAGTAGGCTTATAATTATAGAGATGTAATTTGTATGACAATAATACACAAATTAGCAAGAAGGGATAGATCTATATTGGAAAAATATTTGTATATTATTGAATTTATTAGTGTTAATCTAAATGAGGTTGTTTTAATTTAAGATGCTATTTGTAATTCCTGGGGAAAACACTACAAAAATGTATTTTTTAAATGTAGTAAAGAAACAACAAGGAATTAAAATGATGCTCTAGAAAATATCTAACATGAATGAAGGCAGAAATGGTGGAATAGAAGAACAGAGATGTAAGATGGTGAATACATTCTGAGACCAAAGTCACAAACACAAACTGAAAAATGGTAGGTCTAAACCTTACCTAATTCGTACTTAATCATGCACCTCGTAATGACACTTTGGTCAGTCATGGATTGCAAATGTGATGGTGGTCTCATAAGATTATGTCACCTGGTGACATCAGAGCTATCTTAGTTTGTGAAAGTTCACTTTATGATGTTTGCACAATGATGAAACTGCCTAACAATGCATTTCTCAGAATATATTCACCATTAAATGATGTACGACTGCATTTTACATGTAAATGGACTAAATACTCCAGTTAAAAGGCGGACGTTGGTAAAATGAATTATAAAAATCCAACTATGTGCCGGGTGCAAGAGACATACTGTAAATTCAAAGGCACACATAGACTGAAAGTAAAAGTTTGGGAAGCCATAACCATGCAACACTAACCAAAAGAGTGCAAATGGCTACACTATTGTCAGATAAAGTAGGCTTTAAGATGACAATTGTTTCTAGAGACACAGGGTAACATTTTGTAATGATCAAAGGTCACTCTACCAAAAAGATAATAACAATTATAAGCATATAGGCACCTAACAAAAAGACTAAAATACATGAAATGAAAACTGATAGAATTGAGGGGAGAAATAGACAATTCAACAATAATAGTTGGTGACTTCAGTGTCCCACTTTCAATAACAGATGGACAGGGCTGGGGATTTAGCTCAGTGGCACAGTGCCTGCCTGGCAAGCATGAGGTTCTGAGTTCGATTCCCAATACAAAAAAAAAAAAAGAAAACCGAAGAGATGGACAGAAGATCAGCAAGTGACATATACATTGAACAATACTATAATTAACTAGATCTGACAGACTATACCAACAGACATCCACAGAACACTCCACCCAGCAGCAGAAGGATATGCATCCACAATAGACCATATACTAGGATGTAAAACAAGCTTCTGTAAATTTGAAACAATTAAAGTCATGGGAAGTATGTCTTCCATCTATAATAGATTAAAATTAGAAATCAGGGCTGGGATATAGCTCAGCAGCACAGCGCCTGCCTGGTAAGTGCAAGGTTGCGAGTTCGATTTCTGGCACACACAAAAAAAGAAATCAATAACAGAAATTTGGGAAATAAACAGATACATGGAAATTAAACACATTCCCAAATAACTAGTGGATCAAAGAAGAAATCAACAAGAGAAACTTTGATATTAATAAAAATGAAAATAGAATATGCCATAATATGGCATAGAAGCAAAGCAGTACTCAGTGGGAATTTTAGCGGTAAATGTCTATATTAAAAAGAAGGTATTAGCTGGGTGTGGTGGGACACACCTGTAATCCCAGCACTGAGGAGGCTGAGGCAGGAGGATTGTTGCAAGTTCGAGACCAGCCCAGGCTACAAAGTGAGCTCAAGGCCAGCCTGAACTACATAGCAAGACCCTGTCTCAAAAAGACAAAAAAAAAAAAAAAAAAAAGGGGAGAGAGAAGATATTAAATTAATAATCTAACTTTCCACTTTATGAAAGTAGGAAAAGCTGGGCATGGTGCCTGTAATCCCAGCATTCCAGAGGCTCAGGCGGGAGGATTGCAAATTTGTGGCCAGCTCAGGGTTCACAGTGAGACTGTGTCTCAAAGTCCTGACACCCACCCCATCCCACCGACCTCCCCCCACCAAAAAAGCAAGAAAAACTAGGAAAAGAAGAGCAAACTAAATTCAAAGCAAGCACAAAAAAGGAAATAATAAAGACTCAGGTGGAAATAAATGGAATAGAGACTAGGGAAAAAAGCCCATATATCCAAAGAAGCTTAGCTATGCCTGGGTGTGATGGTACACAGCATAATGATCACTACATAGGTATGAATCAATGACTATAGGAAGAAAAAATTCATATTGCTGAACTTTTTAGTAATTAGAAGTGTTTCCATCTTTGGATTTTAATGTGCTTGATAGAAATGGAATTAACACTGACCCCTGTGTCTAGACAACATGTCATGAAGAGTGCAGTGTGTATTTTTTTTTTAATATGCAGGTACCGGAAGTCAAACTCAGGACCTCGTGCTACCCAGGTGGGCGCTTATGCTGCTGAGCTATATCACCTGCCCTGGAGTATGTATTTTTGGAATAAATAAAGTTACCTTTTATTGAGTAAAAAATCTATGAAGTCCCTCCCCAGAAGCAACATATCAAAATATGTCAGCCAGGCATGGTGGCACATGTGTGTAATCCCAGCATTCAGGAGGCTGAGGCAGGAGGATTACATTGAGTTTGAGGCCAGCCTGGACTATACAGAGACCAGCCTGACCTACATAATGAGACCTGTCTCAAAAAAGCTAAAAAAAAAAAAAAAAAAGAAAAAGAAAGAAAAAATTGTCCCCAGAAATGGCTTAGGAAGATATTGGATGACAACATCAATATCCACCTTTTCAGAAAATACTTTGGCTCTCAAATTCGTTGAATTTCATCACTACTCTACTTCCTCTGCCAGTGCAGAGTATTGCGTTCTCTCTGAGGACTCTGCCTCTGAAACGTCTCTTAACTTTTGTTTCTTCCATTCTCCTCAACTGTCCTCAGCCCTGCTGAACCTTTGGCTCCTTACCATTTCCCTATATCTGAGCTTTTCAGTCCAGCTTTTTTAGTTTTTGTCCTATGAAAGAACAGTTATTAAAACAATAAGACATTGTAAGGCGAGGCCTGGAATAAGGGAGACAGGAATCTCATGGGAATCTGAGTGTTGGCGCCGCAGCACAGCCTCGCCTCAGCGACCTTCCCGTGTCTGCAGGCCCTCTGCTTGGTCTTCACCTCCCGCTGTCTCACGCCTCACCTCCGGCTTCCAGAACATCACCGCAGACCGCACTGCCTTCCTCCACGACTGTGGCGTGGCGGCGTGGAGGGGAGATGCGTGTATAGAGTGAAAACCACTCCTGTTTCTTTCTTAGAGGAAAATACTTCCCCAACACTCCTCAAAGTACACACAATCAACAGTAAACACTGTGACATACAAGTTAGTTTTATTTGTTCCACAGCAGTGTAAAAGTCACAAAATCATTAAAACAGAAAATAAGAACAATGCAATGTTACAAGCAGCTGCATACCTTAACTGACAAGGACATTTTAATTGGCACCATTTTATGAGATGGGCATCAAGCCTGGCATTAGACACGAATTTATTAATCTACGTGCTCACATAGCTTTAACAACCCTTTTTACTCTTTATTACTTCTTGCTTCTTCAATCAAGGCCGAAACAAGGAGAGTGCTTTCTATCCCACATCAGGCCAACTACGCCTCTGGAATATTTCGGTTGCATTTTGCCTGCACTAACTAGGGCCTCATTGTCACTCAGCAACCTAAAGGACTTATTTCTGTTTTCTTGATGCCTTCAGCTTCTCCCTGTTGGCTGCCAACCCTTCTCGGTCTTTTGTGCACTCACGTATTTCCTGGTAAATAAATCATAGGCTTGAACATACCAGGAAATAAGTATAAAGAATGGAGAGATTTACTGGTATTATGTAACTAGTTCATGACAATGTTAGGACTAGAAACCAGAACCTCTGGCTCTAGTTTCAAAATTCCCATGCTGTAGGGCCATGTGAATGAGCTGGATTCATCTGTGACCTCAGATTTTCTTCCTTTCTTTCTTCCTTTTTTTTTTTTTTTTTTTTTTTTTTTTGCTTGTTCTGAGTTTCATGTCTTTCTTTCCTCTTGCTTCAGGGGCATCACTATCCCTCTAACTAACTACTGAACTCAAATCTCTAAGTGCACTGTTTCACATGTTGTAGGGCCAGCACCATGAAGAGCTGGCAGATGACAGGAAGAGGTGTGCAGATTCAGCATCAAATGACATTTAGTCACACAGTTAGAAAGTGGCTTTAGTCAGTGTTCTTTCAATCCTCTGACAAGGAAAAGGTTTTGCACTAAGTTTAACACTTTTCTACCATCGCCCATCTCCTTCAACAAGGCACAGCTACCCTCATGAGGCTTGGCACAATCTTTTCTAGCTAGCTAGAATTTAATGGTATTGTTTGTTTTGGTTGTGGTTATTTTCATGTATGGAAAATGATGCTGATTTGCCATTTTTAGTTTTCTTTTTAAGTGAAATAGTAAACCTGATTTAAAATAAAACATTACATAAGTAATGTTGTCTTAGTTACTTTCTTATTACTGGGACACCATACCTGACAACTATAACTATAAGGAAAAAAGGTTTACTTTGGCTCACAGTTTGTAGAGGTTTCAGTCCATAGTTGCTGGCTCCAAGGCAGGGTGGCATGGCAGGGGGCGTGGCAGAGAAGAAATAGTTCATGGCAAGGCAGGCAGGAAGCAGGGCTGAGATTAAGGGAGGAGGAGGGATATATACCAGTCTAGGTCACACCCACAGTGATCTACCTCTTCCCACCAGGCTTCACCTCCTAACATCACACCCAGCTATAAACCCATCAGTCACCTCCCCAAAGGCCCACCTATGAATGCATGAAGCTTTGAGAGGACATCTATATATAAACCATAACAAATATACAGTAGACCCTTGAGTTATGACTGGCCTGACATATGAACAACCTGGGTTATGACCAGAATTTTAGGTTTAACTTTTGATCAAAGTCTTGAGTTATGACCCAAATGCCAGCCAGCTTGTGCATTTAGAAACAAAGACTTGCAATGCCAGAAAAGCGTATGTAAGCATCAGTCTGTGCCCAGATGCATGTGTTTGTGGATGAGATTTCATTCAGCGCTTTATATAATTGCTACAATTACTGCTATTAAAATGGCCCCCATAAAGCTAGAAAAGAAGCTAAGGAAGGAAGGGAAGGTAAAGAGAGCAGTCACAATTGAAAGAAGAAGGAAAGTGTAGAGAAATATGAGAGTGGTGATCATGTGACCAATCTCGCTAATAGGTACAGCAGGTTGAAATCCACCATCCTGACAATCTTACAGAGAAAAGATTTGTATAAGGAAGCTAGTGTTGCTAAAAGTGTTACTCTAATTAGTCACAATCAGTAGTGTTAGATGAGGTAGAAAGGCTGTTATTAGTGTGGATAAACAAAAGGCAGATGGCAGGTTATAGCCTGAGTCTATAATTTGTGAAAAAGCTAGGGCTATAAATGCAGATCTCATAAAGGATAACCCATTGAGTGATAATGGTGAACCGTTTTGTGCCAGTAAGGGGTGGTTTCACAATTTTAAGCAAGAACTGGGGTTCATAGCGTAACTAGGCATGGTGAAGCAGCTAGTGCTGATAAAAGGGCAGCTGAAAATTACATACACCACTTCAAAACAATGACACAGAGAAATGGTTTTTGCTCTCATCGAGCTTTCAACTGTGATGAAACTGGCTTTTTCTGGAAGAAAATTCCCAGGAGAATACACATTACCCACGAAGAGACGCAAATGCCAGGCCACAAACCTATGAAGGACAGGCTAACCTTATCGCTAAGTGCCAATGCGAGTGGTGACTTCAAGATAAAGCCTCTCTTGGTTTATCACTCTGAGACCCTAGAGTGTTCAGAAAACATAAAGTCATGAAGAGTAAGCTGGGGTCATATGGAGATCTAATGTGAAAGTCTGGATAACAAGCATACTTTTTCTTGAGTGGGTCAGGGAGGCTTTTTGTCCTAAGAAATATCTAGAAGACAAAGCTTTCCCACTCAAGGCTCTCCTCATCATGGAAAATGCTCCTGCTCACCCATGAGATTTGGAAGAAGAATTGGTTGAAGAATTCCCATGGCTCTTGAGTTCCTCCCACCTAATACAATTCCTCTACTGCAGCCTGTGGGCCAGCAGGTTATAGCTAAATTTAAGAAGCTGTGCACAAAGGAACTGTTTCTGGAGTGCTTCCAGATGGTCTCAGATTCAGATTTAACTCTTAAAGAGTTCTGGAAGGAACATTACAACATCCTTTCTTATGTAGGTTTAATTGAGAAAGCCTGGGCCAGTGTCTCCCTAAGGACACTGAGATCTGCCTGGAAGAAAGTGTGGCCTAAAATTGCACAGGAAAGAGACTTTGAAGGCTGTGAAGAGGAGCCTGAGCCTTCAATTGACCCTGTGGTTGATGACACTGTCACTATAGCAGAGTCCATAGGCTTGGAGGTAGACGGTGGTGATGCTGAGGAACGGGTGGAGGAGCACGTGGAGAAACTGTCTGCAGAGGAACTTCAGCAACTTCTGGCTGAGCAACAGAGAGTGGCAGCTGAGGAGATGTCTGAAGAGGAGGCGGAGTATCAACAATCAGTGCAGCAAAGTTCTTCTTCTGAAATAAAGGAAATCCTGAAAAAATGGACAGAGCTATGAACATTTGTAGAGAAGACCCACACAGACAGAGAAAAGGCTAATCATTGCGTGCACTTGCTTAATGACAGTGTCATTTCATACTACAGAACAGTGCTAAAGAAAGACAAAAACAGACAATCTTAGACCAGTTTTTAGTTCTGAAAATTTGAGAGCTAGTGAGCCAGAAGCAGGTCCTAGTGGGCTACAGACTCTGCCAAGGAGAGAAAGGACAGCAGAGAGCCGGATTTCTGATGTTTTTATGGAAGAGGACTCTCCTTCTAAACACAACCACCTTCCATTTCATCCTCCCTTCCTTCAAGCCAAAGATGTCAACTTGAATGGTGAGTACAGTATGAAATTGTTGTTTTTTTGTCAACTAGGCACATTTTATAACTTTCTGGTGAATACACTAGGAAAATTATTGGTGTTTCTGGTAAATTATGCACATTATACAACTCTTTTTTTTATTATGAAAAGGTTAAGGGGTGCTTTGGGAGGTTTGGGATGTATCATGGGTATTTCCATTATTTTTTATGGGAAAAATAGTCTTGACTTACAACCAACTTAAGTTTACAACCAGCCTTGCAAATGCATTGAGTCTGTAAGTCAAGAGTCCACTGTAAATGGTAACAAATAATAGTTTAAATGGCAGTATATTGATATGGGGTGAATCACGAATGTAGCGCTCAAGTGATCAATCTGGCAAACATCATGTTGATATAATATATTACAAATAGTTGATTATGGCAACCTTGCTTCTTCTAGACTATAAAGGGTGATCTAGGGCTAGGATGATGATTTTCCTGACTGCTCATTTCCCCTTGTATCCTAGATGACTCAAATCTTCCTTAGTTGCTATTGTCATTTTTGGCTTCTAAATCTCAGAATGTTGTTTCTAACGGTGCTGTCCCTGAACTGCTATGGTCTTGAGCTTTGCTCCTCTAAACACACCCCAACCTTCAGGAATCTATGCTCCACTTTGGTCTGTTGCTTTCAAATTGAGTTTTTCCTTCTCTGGATGCAATGATAGCTTCTTTTGGCTAGTCTTTGATGTCACCATGTTAAAGAACCCACAGTCATATTTTGATTTTCCCAAAGGGATTATTTTATTATCAACTTAGCAGTCCCTTTTTAAGTTAATACTAGTTTCCACAAGGACAGAACAGAGCACACTTGAGTAATGATGCCCTTTTAGAATATGCAAAGCAATCCTCCACACCAGCTCTCATCTAGCTCAAGAAGGTTCTACTTCTGGTGATGCCTTCTCAGGTGACTTGGTTTATTTTTTGCTGCTATAACAAAACACCCAAGGCTGAGTAATTTGTAAGAAAAGAGATTTATGTTGGCTTATGATTCTGGAGGCTGGGAAATCCAAGAGTGTGTCACCTGCACATGCTTGGCTTCTGGTGAGGGTCTCATTTTGTGTCAACTCATGGCAGAGAAGTGGAAGGGGAAATGGCCATTGCAGAAAGGGAGTATGCATACAAGACAGTGAGGGGAGGTGCCAGGCTTACTTAATAACAACCTGCTCCTGTGATAACTAATGCACTGTCAGGGAACTACATTAATCCGTTCATGAGGGTGGAGACCTCTTGATATAATTACTTTTTAAAGTTTCCACAGCCTCTCAACAATGTCCCATTGGGGACCAACCTCAATATGAGTTTTTATGGTGATGAACCACATCCAAACCATAGCATTGGGAATCTATACTCTCTTCTAGGGCATCTTTCTCTTTGTATGCTTTGTTGATGGGATAGTTCAGTATCTGACCATCAGGCCCTAAAGGGCCCTTATGCATAAGTCCCTGAGGATTCTCCCACATAAGGTTCCTCATGGCCTGACTTAGTGCCCCAGAGTTCAAGACGGCCATAGTTTAAGTCTCGCAATAGAACACAAGATAAAGTTATAAATAAAAATGAGTAAGAAAAAGAAGCACTGCAAAGAAAACCAGCCATACAATAATTATGTATGAGTCCTGATGTTTAAATACCACAAGTCAAATATCTTATATTTCACATGCCTTTTGCATTTCTGTAACAAGTATCAGTGGTACTGGGAAGTTTTCTATGTCCAGATTAAACTGAGGCAAGTGAGCTAATATATTTTGAATATGTACACAGCTAACATATACTACATAGTACTCTAGTGCAAGGAATGCTAATTTACAAATATTTCAAATACTTTACACCCAGGGAAAAGAAAAATCACTCTTTTGAGTCCCTTTGGCACAAAGTCCCATGTAACTAACTTTAATTTTCTACACCATCTCTGATTTAATGTTCTCATCATATTACACAGTGTGATTTAAAGACTAGATATTGTACTATCCTGTTTTCACAACAGTTGAATCCATACACTTATCTCTATGTTTACTTTTTTACAGTGTACACTGAAATTTAATATATTATCCTCTAGCCCTCTTCTCCAATACCTTAAGTCCACAATGAGGCCATAAAACTGATAAGGAAGCAGGATTGTTCACATGATTAAAATAAATAGTAACCATGAATTCATTTACCCACAACTATTTGCCTGAGTTCTGTTTTGAGAACACAGATTATCTTATTAAATCTTGTTTCAATATAGTGAAGTGTCACTTTCAGGGAACTATTGTATAAAAAATAAAGTTTCTCAAATCACATTTTGAAAGACAGCATTTTGCAGTGTATAGCTATTATCTCACATTTTCTATAGATTATATCGTGTGTCGTGTGATGCATGATAAATACACCATGACCTCCAAGATACCTTCCATATTTGTAATCTGCTGTAAAAGAGAGTGATATTTTGCTAGCATCTGAAAATAAAAAGATATGTAATAAAAATTAAAAGTCAATAAAGGTCTAACAAAACTATTTTAGAGTGTGTGCAGAAAGATGTTAGGAGGTGCAATACAGATATGTACACATATGTTTATAATAAAAATTGAAAGGTGCCAAAGTATAAGTATCTCCATCCATTACTTTCTTGAGAGCAAGTTTCCTGACTGTTCTATACATTCATATTTTATTCCCAATGCTGAGTACAATGATAGGCACACAGTGAGAATTTCATATATTCTTGTTAAATTAATGAGTGACTGCATGAACAAAACATTTGGGGAACATGGAGAAACTTTTGGCATGCTGGGGATAATGGAAGTGCATGGATTGGTGGGAGAGGAGGTCAGGATAGAGGTCTGTCAATTTCTCTCCATTCTTCCTTCTCCCTGTTATGGTTTGGATTGGATATACCCCCCAAAGCCTCCTTGTGTTGAAATCTTGGTTGCTGATGGACTTTTGGGAAGTGATTGAATCACGAGGGTTCTAATTTCTTCAGTGGATCAGATCGCAATTTGATGGCATTATTGGGAGGTGATAAAAATGGGAGGTATGCCTAACTAAATGGAGCAGATTATAAGGGCATGGCCTTGAGGACTATATCTGGTCCCTGGCCTCTTCCTCTCTTGCTCTTTCCCTTTCTCGCTATTCCTGGCTGCCATGAGGTAAGCAGCTTTGCTCCCCCTTACCATTCCCCATGATGTTCTTCCTCACTTCAGGTCTACAGCAATGGAATCAGCTGACCACGGACTGAAACCTCTGAAACCA
The DNA here is from genome assembly GCA_028451465.1 of Erethizon dorsatum. Classification (NCBI taxonomy): domain Eukaryota; kingdom Metazoa; phylum Chordata; class Mammalia; order Rodentia; family Erethizontidae; genus Erethizon; species Erethizon dorsatum. Next base: position 67,890,390 of record CM051836.1, on the reverse strand, counting down.
TTAGCCAAAATAAAATCTTTCTTCCTTTGTTATTCTCTGGTATTCTGTCACAGCAACGTAACACTAACACACACCACCTTCTTTTATGGTAGGTCAACACATTGTCCACCATCCTTTGCTGCTAGGTATGTCATGTGACTAAGTTCTGGCCAATGGAATGGGAGCAAGAGTGATATGTGCACCTTTCAGGTTATGTTCTTGAAAGGAATGGGCACGCCTTCTCCTTCCCCTTTATTTTCCTTTATTACTGGCTGGAAATGGAGCTAGGGATGAGCCACCTTAGACTAAGTAGAAGGGGAAATCCTTCAGCTGCAGCCCCAATTAGGAGTCTGGGTCCCTGACAAATTTGTGGAGCAGCACCTTTATGTGAGACTCTGGGGCCCAAAGTCAGCCATGAAGAACCTTATATATATAAGAATCTTCACATATGGGTAAGGTGCCTTTGTGGCCTAATGGTCAGATACTGAAATATCTTTATGTGAAGCAGTACTTTAGGTGAGAAATAAACTGAAGCCTGTGGTTATTTTATTTTATTTTTTATTTTTTTTGTGGGTACCGGGGGGTCGACCTCAGGACCTCGCACGCCAACAGGCACCCGAGCCGCTGAGCGATATCACCGGCCCCTTTTTCGTATGTGGGATCTGGGAGTCGAACTCGGGCCCTCGCGCTTGCAAGGCAGGCGCTTACGCCGCTGAGCCATCTCACTGGCCCACCTGTGGTTATTTTAAATCTCTGTCTCAGGAGCTAAATTTACACCCTAACACATGCAAACACCAGGAAAGTCTTTGATAGAGGTGATGCTCTTGCTGAGTTTGTAAGACTGAGTAGGAGTTTGATGGGTAGACCAAAAGGGAAGGGTTTTCAGGACTGAAGGGACAGCATGCATAAAGATACAGAAGTTTGGGGACTGGCTGAAGGATGTCAAGCAATGAAGATGGAAAGGGAGGCCAGGGCAGATACCGGAAGATCCTGTCCTCCCTCTCAAAGGTTTGGATTTTACTCTGTGGCCAAGAAGCTACTGCATAGCAGGTGTGGAGGAGGAAAGGAGACTCCAACATCACACCTCATATAGAAAATAACCAGGGATAACCAATCTAGTTTACAGAAGGAACAGAAATTCAGAGAGGCTACAGGACTTTTCCCAGTTAGAGACAGAGGTGGGATAACTATACCAGCAAAACCCATCTATGGTCTGTGGGCTGACTACACCAGGGCATCTCCTGGTCCCACTCCAGAATCCCCAGCTCAGGATCTCTTAGGATGGGTTCTAGGAATTTGCATTCTTGTGATTAAAAATACAGCCAATGGTTAATATTTTAAATGCATTACAGTAAAAGACACAGTGCCTGTTGTAGTCAGGGTTTGCAAGGGAAACAATACAGCACACATAATTTATAGGATTATTTTATAGTAGTTACCCAAGAGTCATATACAAAAACATGCAGGAAATCTGCCCACACACTAAAGACCCAAAGAATCCAGTTGAGGGCCTGGATTCCACAGCAATGTCCTGCACAAGCCCAGCTGAAGACCTAGAGCCCATAGCAATGCCCCCCACGAGTGCAACTGGAGGCCCAGAGTCCATGACAATGTCTCATGCAACTCTGTTTCACCGATCTGTGCTGGGAAGGCCCAAAGGTCAGTGGTGGAAGCTAGAAAGTCTGCGCCAGTGGGATGAAGGATCTGTGCCAGCAGGCTGAGAGATCTGCACTGGAGCCAGAAAGCAACGCTCAAAGTAAGGACTCGAAAAGTTCCACAGCCATGCTCAGCCACAACCAGGTCCCGAGCTCCTCCCACAATGAGAACAGCCAAGTTCCTGTCAGGAGTGCCAGCGTGACAAGCTCCTCCAGGACAACCAACAGCACCAACTCTTCCTCTCCACTTCTCCTTTTTATGATGTTGGCAACAATCCTCAGGTGGGCCTTCCACACCCAGCACTACGCTGACGCAGTTCAGCTGGGTGTTACAAGTTGATCACCAGTTGTCAATCCACCACAGTGCCTTAATCCTGCTTGAAAAACTTCCCCTTGTTTCAAACACATTTATCCTTTTTTTTGTAGTACATTTGCAGTATATGATTACGATGATGGTGGGGAGTTGGTACCTGTACATAATACATCTTAATTATTTTTCTTCCTTTTTTTTTCATCCCCTACCTTTCCCCTCCTTCCCTGCCCCTTCCGACTCTTGGTCCCTTTCCCATTTGTAAAAGCTTTGAAAATTGAAGGAATTTGCATTTTTAAACAAGCTCTTCAGGGTGCTTGATAGTTGAAAACCACCGAACCTTACGAGACTGTTTTAAAAATATATGTCGTTTAAAAACAAGATGAAGCTGGGTGGCTACAGCTTCCAAGAGCAATAGCAGCAGGTGTATGGGCGCGCAAGGGCGAGCGCCTAGCAGGAACTTCCGGTGCACCGCCCGCTGGGCGTCTGGTTGCCCTGGAGACGTGGCGTTGGCCCCGCCCACGGCTGGCGACGGCGGCAGCCCCGGTCCAGGCACTTAGGCGGTGGCGCCGGGCAGGCGAGGCCCAGCTGAGCGCCCCCTCTGGGAAACCCGAGCTAAAGAGGCCTGAGGCCGCGTGTCCCCTGGGAAAAGCTGCATTTGAACCAGTCAGTCTTCTCGGCTGCGGCCGCCTGGGCTCCCGAGAGCCTGTGACCGACTCCAGCGTCGGTTCCCCAAGTGCAGCGGCCGCCGCATCCGCGCCCCCAGAGCCCCGGGAAACATCCGCCCTCAGGTTAAAGGCGGGGTCGCGGGAGCCGGAGAGGGCGACACCAGTTCGGATCCCGGCGAGCGTGATCACTGGGGAGCGATGTCCCCAAAGTCGCTGTGTGTGTGGGGGTCTCCAGCCGGCCTCCACCTCCGGAAGTTTCCCTCAGGGATCTCAGTGTGGGCAGCAGACGTAGACCAGGAGATGCCACCTCTTAGTCTCCTCGGCCACTGAGGGAGGTGCGGCCGAAATAGTGATTTACCGACGTCATTTTATCTTTTCACAGAGAAGATGCTCAAGATACGAGGAAAACCATTTCCTGGACCGTCTGAATTGTAGCCGAAGCTTTCTGAGTGGGGACCGTCAAGGGGGCAAACATGGTGAGCTCCATCAGTGAGCTGGAGTTTTCTGACGGCGGAAGTAAAGAAGAGATCTCCGAGGTCGCGCTTGTGCGGTTGTCAGGTGATGCAGCGCTCAGAGAAAAAAGTTTAGCCAGTGTCCCGGAGAAAACTGGCTACCCGGACCCCGTGTACGTGATGGCTGCGAACATTTTTCAGGGTATTCGAATGGAAAAGTCGCCAGAGAAAGTCATAATAAAGTACGGGAATGAGCCCCTGCAGTCCTCGGCACAGTCTGAGGATGAAACGTTTAGGCGTTTGTCCTACGAGCTGGCCTTCAGCGCCCTGAAATGTGAGTAGTTGCAGCCTTGAAGATCGGCGCTAAAAGAAAAGGGTAACTGGAGAGCCGGGTGCAACCGCTTGCCGCCCACACACCTCGCAGGCCTTGTGTTTCTCCCCATGCGCAGATCGCTGGGTACTGGCAGACGCCAGGGAATGCGGAGTGCTCAGTGAAACTAGCAGTTTTTACCGCGTGTCCACCCACATCCCCATGCCTAGGAGTGTTTTGTCCTTATCTTGTACTGCAGTCATCGAAATGAACAAGAAACAATTTTTTTTTTTTTTTTTTTTTTTTTTTTTTTTGTGGGTACCGGGGGGACGACCTCAGGACCTCGCGCGCCAACAGGCACCCGTGCCGCTGAGCGATATCACCGGCCCCTTTTTCGTATGTGGGATCCGGGAGTCGAACTCGGGCCTTCGCGCTTGCAAGGCAGGCGCTTACGCCGCTGAGCCATCTCACCGGCCCCAAGAAACAATTTAATAAGTAGTAAGAACAGGAGCCGACGGAAATATCCAAGCTTCGTCTTGGTGTGTGAGAGTGTGTGTGTATAGGTGTGATTGGAGAGTGAACCTAGGCCACGGATCACACTGAGTTACGTCCTTAGCAACGTCCAAGCCCCCCCGCCCCCTTGTTGTTATTGAGACAGGATCTTCTCACTGAGTCACTAAGTTGTCCAGGCTGGGCTCTAAATTGTGATCCTCCTGCCTCAGCTTCTTGGAGTGGTGAGATTACAGGTGTTTACCTCTCCTCGTGTATTTCTTTCTATTCCCGGATTTCACATCTTGTTATTTTGGTTTATGAGCTTTAACAAATAGAAAACCATTAAGGGAAAGTGAGGAGAGGAACAGAGACAAATAAAAAGGATGCAATATTTTAAAAATGAACATCAAAATTAAGCCAACCCAATGAAGATCATCCCATTCTTAATCAACGGCTTTAATTTGGGGAGCCAAATGTGAGTAGAATTTCCTCTTCTGATGTCTTCAGAATTTCAGACTCAGTGTTTTCAGTTCCCTCAACTGTGGTTAATCTGTCACTGGAGTGTGGAGCTGACTTCAGGAAGTGACCAGCTATAGTTGCTATGAGAGCTGTCACAAGGCCTGGAGAAGCTGGTCTTCACAGTAGTTTTGAGTGTAAACTTTAGACTGTTTTTTTGTTTTGTTTTGTTTTGTATTTTTGAGACAGAGTTTCAGTTTAGGCTGGCCTCGAATTCACAGCCATCCTCCTGCCTCAGCCTCCCGAGTGCTGGGATTACAGGTGTGCGCCACCACACCCAGCCATTATTTATTTTTAGGAGTCTGAGGAGATGATGCAGCTCAACTCTACAGTCTGGAATTTGTCTTTATAGAGAAAAATTTGATGTTTAAAGGAATTTCCTTTTGTCATCTCTGTGTTCTATTGATTTTTTGCTTTTTAAGTCTGTCATCCATTTTCCTCTTCCAGTTTTATGTTTCAGATTCCGTTTCATTTCTCATTCTCCCCTTCCCACCAACCAAAGTATTACCCTTTGCACCATGAGGCACACTGCAATGGTGAAATGCAGCCCGGGCAGCTATGTCGGTTAATTGGTATTTATTGTTAAAGCTAGAATTTTATTTATTTTTTTTTTTTAATTTTTTTTATTTTAAAGAGAAGAAAAAACAAAACAAATCAAAAGAAGAACAAATTTTCAAACAAACATAATAGGAGGGTAACAATGGTTAATACATTACGTATTACTATCTTTAAGTTAGTTATTCAGGACACCAGACATTAGCATTCAATTGTCCAAACATTATTGGCACAAACCTTACTCTTCAATGAACTAAGTAAAAATGGTAGTGTATCTATCTTAACCATCTTATATATATATATATATACAATTTTTTTCCCTTTCCCTTCTTTCTTTTCCCTATTCCAGTCTCTCTTTCCTTTTGACCAGTTTCTTTTTGATTCACCATGTCTATTGTACATTTTGGATCTTATTTACTCTTTCAGTTTCTCATACTAGAGAGATAATACGATGCTTACACATGTGCTTCTGGTTTATTTCACTTATGAGTATTTTCTCGAGTTGCATCCATTTACCTATAAAAGTCTCCAGTTTATCCTTCTTTATGGCTGAATAGTACTCCATTGTATAAAAATACCACATCTTTCTTATCCATTCCTCAGTTGATGGGCATTTGGGTTGTTTCCAAGATCTGGCTATTACAAATTGTGCTGCTATAAACATGGGTGCACATATATCGCTGTGGTACGATGTTTTTAATTCTTCTGGGAAGATGCCCAGAAGGGGAATAGCTGGGTCAAATGGGACCTCCAACCCTAGTTTTCTGAGGAATCTCCACACTGACTTCCACAGTGGCTGTACCAGTCGACACTCCCACCAACAGTGAAGAAGGGTTCCTTTTTCCCCACAGCCCCTCCAGCATTTGTTATTAGTTGATTTCTTAATAGTAGCCATTCTTTCTGGGGTGAGATGGTATCTCAGTGTTGTTTTAATTTGCATCTCTCGAATGACTAGTGATGTTGCACATTTTTTTGTATATTTATTTGCCATTAGTATTTCTTCCTCTGAGAAATGTGTATTCATCTCAGATGCCCATTTTTGGAGTGGGTCTTTAAATTTGGGAGGTCTGATTTTTTTGAGTTCTTTATATGTTCTCGATAGTAATCCTTTGTCTGAGGAACAGCTGGCAAACATTTTTTCCCACATTGTGGGTTGTCTCTTCACTCTGTTGGTGGTTTCTCTTGCTGTGCAAAAGCTTTTTAATAAGATGAGATCCCAGTTATTGATTCTTTGGGATAGTTCCCGTGCGGTTGAGTTTTTATTCATAAAGTCTTTGCCTACACCAATGTCTCCAAGGGTTTTACCTATCCTACCTTCCAGCAGATTTAATGTTTCTGTTTTAATATTTAGATCTCTGATCCATTTTGAATTTAGTTTAGTGCATGGTGAAAGATATGGATCTAGTTTTAATCTTCGGCATGTGTATAGCCAGTTTTTCCAGCACCATTTATTAAAGAGGCTATCTTTCTTCCAGCGAATGTGTTTGGCACCTTTGTCAAAGATAAGGTGGCTTAGTATGTCTGGGGTTGTTTCAGCATCTTCTAATCTGTTCCATTGATCTTCAGGTCTGTTTTTTTGCCAGTACCACACTGTTTTTATCACAGTAGCTTTATAGTATAATTTCAAGTCGGGGATAGTGATGCCCCCTGCCTTGCCTTTGTTGCCCAGAATTGCCTTTGCTATTCTAGGTCTCTTCTGATTCCAAATGAATTTTAGGATTGTTTTCTCTAATTCTGTGAGATATGCTGTTGGAATTTTGATTGGAATTGCATTAAATCTGTATAACAATTTTGGAAGTATGGCCATTTTCACTATATTGGTTCTTCCTATCCAGGAGCAAGGGATATCTTTCCATTTTCTGATATCCTCTTCAATCTCCTTTTTCAGAGTACTGTAGTTTTCAGTGTAGAGGTCTTTTACATCCTTCGTGAGGTTGATTCCTAGGTATTTCATTTTTTTGGATGTTATTGTGAAAGGTATTGTTTCCCTAATTTCTCTTTCAGTAAGTTTGTTATTTGTGTACAGGAAGGCTATTGACTTTTGAGTATTGACTTTGTATCCAGCTACACTACTGAATTTGCTTATTAAATCTAGCAGTTTTTTAGTGGAGTTTTTGGGGTCTTCTGTGTAGAGTATCATGTCATCTGCAAATAATGATAATTTAACTTCTTCCTTTCCAATCATTATTCCTTTTATTTCTTTCTCTTGTCTAATCGCTCTGGCTAAAGTTTCCAGAACTATGTTGAATAAGAGTGGGGACAGTGGACATCCTTGTCTTGTTCCTGATTTTAGAGGGAAGGCTTTCAGTTTTTGGCCATTTAGTATAATATTGGCTGTTGGTTTGTCATAGATAGCTTTTACCAGATTGAGATAAAGACCCTCTATTCCAATTTTCTGTAGGGTTTTTATCATGAAAAGGTGCTGGACTTTGTCAAAAGCTTTTTCTGCATCTATTGAGATGATCATGTGATTTTTGTCTTTGGTTCTGTTAATATGCTGTATTACATTTATTGATTTACGTATGTTGAACCATCCCTGCATCCCTGGGATGAATCCAACTTGGTCATGGTGTATAATCTTCTTGATGATTTGTTGGATTCTGTTTGCCAGTATCTTATTAAGGATTTTTGCATCTATGTTCATTAGGGAGATTGGCCTGTAGTTCTCTTTCTTAGTTGGGTCCTTCTCTGGTTTTGGTATCAGGGTAATGCTTGCTTCCAGGAATGAATTTGGGAGTATTGCTTCCCTTTCAATTTCATTGAAAAGTTTGAGAAGTAGGGGCGTTAGGTCTTCTCTAAATTTCTTGTAGAATTCGGCAGTGAATCCATCAGGGCCTGGGCTTTTCTTTGTTGGGAGGTTTTTAATTACATCTTCAATTTCATTGGCTGATATTGGTTTATTTAGGATTTTTAAATCTTCTTGATTCAGCTTTGGTAATTCATACGAATCTAGGAATCTGTCCATTTCTTCTGCATTTTCCATCTTAGTAGAATATAAATTTTCAAAATAGGTATAGATGATCTTCTGGATTTCTGCAGGGTCTGTCGTGATATCACCCTTTTCATTTTCAATTGCATGGATTTGAGTCTTTTCTTTTCTTTTTTTAATAAGGTTGGATAAGGGTTTGTCAATCTTATTTATTCTTTCAAAGAACCAACTTTTTGCTTCATTGATTCTTTGTATTGTTTTTTTATTCTCCAATACGTTAATTTCTGCTCTGATCTTTATAATTTCCTCCCTTGTACGGGCTTTTGGCTTAACCTGCTCTTCTTTTTCTAGAAGCTCGAGGTTCACCCTTAAGTTGTTTATTTGCGCTTGCTCTATTTTCCTGATATAAGTGTTTAGTGCTATAAATTTCCCTCTTAGGACTGCTTTCATTGTATCCCATAAGTTCCGGTATGTTGTACTGTCATTATCATTCAGTTGTAGAAAGTGACTAATTTCTTCTTTAATTTCATCTGTGACCCATTGGTTGTTCAGGAGGATGCTGTTTATAAAGCTAGAATTTTATAATAGGCAGTTTCCCTAATAGAATATTGAATTTTATATTTAGAAATCAATAATAAGGCCAGTGTGGTGACAGATACCTGTAATCCGTGCTTCTCAGGTGGCTGAGGAAGGAGGACTGTGAATTCAAGGCCAACACAGGCAACTTAGTGAGACCCTGTCTCAAAAATTTTTTTAAAAGACTGAGATGTGGCTATTGCCAGAGTGCTTGCCTAGGATTCACAAGGACCTGAGTTCAAGTCCCAATACTTGGGGGGAAAAGGAAGAAAAGGAGGAGGGAAGGAAGGGAGGAAGGGAGAGACAGAAGGAGGGAAGAGAAAGAAAACAATAATAAAGGCCTGAATTACTCTATATAAAATTAATTACTCTATATAAAATTAACTAGATGGTTGTGTTATAGAGCTGTTTTGAGTAGATTATCTTTTTCTTCCTCTCAATCCTGTTTTCTGTTTTATAAAAGGGTCTTGTGACTATTTGATCTTTCTTAATGATTCAGAAAATCCTATTCAGATAAATAATTATCAAAGTTCTTTGCAAACCTGCCTTTCCTTGCAACATTCCTTTTTATTAATTTGAACTTATAGTGTTGGTCATTTACTTGTTTAAAATATTCTTGGGCTGGTGAGATAGCTCAGCAGCATAAGCACCTGCCCGGCAAGCGCGAGGTCCTGAATTCGACTCCCCGTACCCACATAAAGGAAAAAAGGGCCGGTGATATCTCTCAGTTGCACAAGTGCTTGCTGGCAAGCGCGAGGTCCTGAGGTTGACTCCTGGTACCCACATAAAAAAAATTAATAAATTAAAAAATAAAATAAAATATTCTTATACTAATATTATCTTGCTTTGTTATCACCTCAGTAACTTCCAAATATCCAGAGAGAATAAAATCAGAATTCTGTGGGCTGCTGGCATCATGCAGTGGTAGAGCACATACTTAGCACTTGCCAGGCCTTGGGTTTCATCCCTGTAGCATCACAAAATAAAAATAAAAACAATCAGAATCCCAGTGTAGCGAGTTTTCCAACATAATTAAGAGCCTGATCTTTTACTTTTAAAATACTGGAGGCTTTTATGCATTTCACTCTTATCTTCTGTAGTATCAGTGTTCTGGCAATCCTTTCACTTGTGAGATTTTGTAAATCCACATTCGGATTATACATTTTAGGTTCAGGGAGTTATGGTTTAGAAAAGAAAATTCTACATTTCTTCCCTAAGGCCTTACGGAGTAGTGAAAATTATTGTACAAAGTGAAGAGTGCTTGGGTAATGGTCCCTTTTGTTAGTTTGTGAATAGGAAGTTAAAGCACACTGTTATATTTTTTTGAGAAAGTAGGAGGAGAGGGGAAAAAAATTTCCTAACTATACAGAAGTTGAGTTTTATACTTTTCAGTTTTATTGTTTCTTTATTGATGTCCCTCTTTGTGCATAAGCTCTTTCAAGCAGGGTTTACATATATCTGATTAACCTTCTAAAGGCTTAAAAGGCTCAATATAATGATTTTTGAAATGAAGATTGCCACTAGTCCTGCCTTACCAAATAATCCCAAGATCAGTTTTCTGCTAAACAAGATTACTAATGAAGAAACACTTATTCCCGTTAAGTTTGACTTTTGTCCGGGTAGTAGAGTACTACTAGGTAGTTTATTTTTCAAAGAATCTCTGTATCTTTCAAGGAATACTAAATATTTTTTATTTATTTTTATTTTTATTTTTTTGTACCAGGAATCGAACTTAGGACCTCACACTTGCCAGGCATGCGCTGTGCCACTGAACTATATCCCTGGCCCAGTATTTTTTTAAAAAAGAAAAACTGACGAAAATGATTTCTTGGGAAATGATTGAACAAATAAAACCAAAAGAAGATGTCACTAAAGTTGCTGATCTTTTTCTTGGCTTAATTCTGTCTCCAGATTTCCTAGGTGTATATAGTAGTTGGCAAACTTTCAGTCCCAGAACTCTGTCATTAACCTGGGTATTTTGGAATCATATAACCTGTCAGTAAAAAAACCTAGTAAGTGCTTAACATTTACTGGTTATTTGGTTCTAGCTTTTGGGAATTAGTGATTTTAGTCAAGGGGTCTCAAGATCACCCCCAGATTCAACAGTTCCCTGAAAGGACTCACAGAACCTTGTGAGACATTGGTACTCATGGAGCCATGTAGACAGTGCTCCACTGTCCTGCTAAAGATGTGTGACAGCAGGAATGAAGTTCTACCAACCCAGGAATCTCACCCTGCTTACTGTCTAGGGGTTTTCTTGAAGCCAGTCTCATAGGCAGAGTGCCCATGTGGCTACCTTTGGTTACTCAGTCTCTAGCTTTTGTCCAAGTCAAGCTGCTACTGTGTGGCCCGAGGCCCCAGGTAAACAAAGACATCTTATCAGGCAAGACATTTCACAGGCTTAGAGTTATCTCCTACGAGGTGGTCAAGGGCCCAACCTTTCCTTAGAATGTGCATTTGGGCCGCCCCGGCCTGCTGAGTTAATTATTGACCACATGATGATTCATTAGGGAAATGATCCTCGTCAGTAACTTCTTGTGCACTGGTTGACACCTAAGAGGTTAAAACAGTTCCGCTTGAGTGACAATAGTAGTCCCTTACATTTGTGTAGCTCTTTGTAATCCACGGAGTACTTTATTCTGTTTGAATGCCAGTTCTCTGAGGTGGAGGATTCTCATTTAGCAGATGAAAAACATTGGGAGACACTAAAGAGGATATTAATGGTATACCTAAAGAAGCCAGCAGCGAGGCTGAAGAAGAGAAAGTATCGTCTGGCTGAAAGGAGGCGGAGTAACAACTTCCATCCATAATTCTAGTTGTTTTTTTTTTCTTTATGATCCTACATTCTTTTATTTTCACTGCATAATGATTGATGGCAACTTCTTTTCCCTATTATATTCCTTTTATTTACTTCTTTATCTTTTGGAGACAGGCTCACATTATGTAGTTCAGGCCGGCCTCAAACTCACAGCGATCCTCTTGCCTCAGCTTTCTGAGTGCTGGGATTACAGGTGTGTGCCACCATGCATGGCATCATTATATCCTTCTATCAAATATTCTTTCAAAAGTGTTAGTAGCTAGTCTTATTAATTTTGCCAAGAAGACTTAAATAATTTTTCCAAGTTTCCCTCTACATCCTCCCACTAAACATCGTGTATCTATATTTATAATTAGCCTTGGCATTTGTGAAGTGAAGGCTCTAGAAGTCTCTTGTATGAAAAGACTCTATGCAAACATAATATAAATGGAAAGGGAGAACTTAGGGGAGAGTGACGAGAAGAAACATCTTCCATCTTCTTTCTAAAATGGGAAGGATGACCAGATGGACTGTGAATGTCAGGGGTCCAGCTAATAACATTCCTCGTTTACATCTGAGTTTGGAACCAATTGAGAGTGATAAAAGAATGTGGGGGTCATGGGTTTAGATCTCCAGTCAGGTGGGCTTACAAATCCTTCACTGCTGAGCTAGAGGTTCCCACCTCATCTAGGTGAGGCTGGGTCTCACAGACCTCTCCACCCTGGAGTGCGTGTGTGTGTTTCCTGCAGACAAGCTGGAGGGAGAAAGGGAACGGGACAAATGCCCAGTTTCTTCCTCCAATTTCACCAATCGAATAAGCCCAATTTTGCTTTCATAGAGAGTGACGAGCGGAGGGTAGGAAGACAGTCCACAGCAGTGGAGGTTGAGTTCCTTGTAGCAAACTAAAGAATTCCCTGTAGCTTTAATTAGTGGGAGGAGAGGGATAACTGGAATTATTGGGCTGAATTCTAAGATAGGCAAGGTTTGCAACCTTTAAGTCCTAATAACCTAGATCAGGCATTACCAGTGTGCCTCCTTTGACTGCTTGGATTTGTTTTGGATTGTTCAAAAGAAAGGGGAACTTGGTTGGGGGGCTGATAAAAGAAGGATAAAATGGAAACAAAACTTTGTAAATGAGGGGAAGAGGGGTTGAAGGGAGGGGAGGGGATTAGAAAAAAAGAGGAATCAGGATATTTCATGTATAGGTACAAATTCCCTATGATGAATGTGATCATTGTGTATATCTAAATTGTACCAATCGATTTAATAAGAATTTTTTTAAAAAAGACTAACATGAGGAGAGAGAGCATAATGTTGGGAGGAGAATCCACATGGATGCCGCTGTCTGGGATTGAGTCCCTGATCTGCCACTTACTGTGTGACTGTGAACATGTTATTTAACTATTCTGTGCCTCATTTCCTACAAAATAGGATCAGTGATAGGACCCAACTCATAGGACTGTTGTAGAGATTAAATAAATATATAAAAAGCTTTTAGAACAATATGTGCAACATAAAATGTGCCATTTGTAGTTATTATTAACATTGATATTGCTATGTGAGAATGTTATGTAAATTGCAAATATAAAGATAATGCATTCTGTACAGTATCAAAGACACTAATTTTGACAAGGGCTCTAGAAAACAAATGTAGTGTTGGCAAGGTTGGCAAAAATCATGTTCTGCTTTCCGGTCCTCTGTTCTTCCTCTGCTGTTCTGTGGGCATCCAGCACCCCGGTGCTCACAGCTGCGTAGCCATTGCAGTCCGCCACGTTAAAAGCCCTTCATTCTTTGGGGCTGCATCTTCTGGGATTTATGCTGAGAAACTATGAAGTTGATAGGAATTGGTTTGCAAGTTTGAAACAATGGAGTGCATTCCACTACAAATCAAATGGGGATATTATCTTGTATAAATATAGACAGTGATTCTTAAAAGATTTTCTATGAAAATTGAAGTCTGTGTTCCCAAATTAATCTTCTTTCTAGGGTTCCCATCTCTCAAATAAAGATTAAAATTCAATGTCTACATTCCGTGTAATAGGTTTTCTATAAACATTGAATGAATGTAAGACAGGCCTTGCTTTCTGTTTAACTGATTAAAACCTCTGCTCTGTGATGCACATCTAGTTAAGAACTTGGGTCAAAAGAGAACACTCGGGGAGTGTTGCTGTGGAGGTTTTCAAATACGTCCGCTTGTTTCCACCTAGTACTTGTGATTGGTCATTTATTCTCCCTCCCTGTACTGTGGTTCCTACTCAGATCTTTACGTGGCAACTCCTTGTCATTTGAATCTTAGATTAAATGTCATCTCAGTGTCTTCACTAATGAGTTCTACCAAATATTTAAACTAGAAATAATGCCATTCTAACACAAACTGTTGGAGAGGACCAAGGAAGAGGCAGCACTGCCTGCTCGCTCTGTGAGGCCAGCCCAGCTCTGCTGCCAACATTGACGAGGATGCTACAAGAAAAGAAAATGACAGACCAATATCCCTCATAAACATAGAACAAAATTCCTAAATAAAATCTTCGCAATCCAATCCAGCAGATCTTAAAGTGGAAAAGAGAAGAATGTTACATTATTAATTAGGTCCTCTTTAATGTTTTTGAAAGTCCATAAGTTAAAGATCAGAATTCCTTTATGCTTTAATTATTCATATTCTTTGGCTAGGATTCTATGTGGAATCACATGGCCTAGGATTCATAAAGATTATAAATATTTCATCATGCCATTTTAATTTGTCTTTATCAAGATCAAGAATTGAGGTATGTTTTAGATATGAAAATAAAGTTATTTAATGATTTTTTTTTTTTTTTTTTTTTTTTTTTTGTCTTTTTGAGACAGGTCTCACTATGAAGGTCAGGCTGGCCTCAGACTCACTTTGTAGCCCAAGCTGGCCTTAACTCTCAGTGATCCTCTCGGCCTCCCGCGTGCTAGGATTACAGGCGTGTGCCACCACGTCCAGCCTTAATGACATTATTTAGTGTACCTTGATTCCAAAGTTTTCATTTTCAGCTTTGGTATTTTTAGTAACAGACATTTCCCTTGTCTTGCAGATCAAGATATTTTGGAAACTATATTAATAGACAGCTATGTATTCCCAAGCACCACAATAGTAAGTAGACAACTTTCAGAATTAGCTTGTCTCATGATTATTGTTTAAGAAAGAATTAAACAGCTTTCACATTTAAATAGTAACTAGTTTGCTTAATGTTGAGACCTCTTCAAAATACAAACTGTTTCCTACTTCTAATACTTCTCATACTGACCTTTGTCCTTTCATTTTGATGACCATATAGAAAATTTTCTGTTTTGAAAGGCTTTTTTTTTTTTTTTTTCTTACTGGATTCCCCCCATATTTTGAAGAACTTTCCTATTTTCAAATAAACCAGACTATGTAAAACTTGTCATATTCCTGCTGGGTATGAAAACTAATAGAATATAAAATATTACTATCAGATATTGGTTGTATACTTTTCTTTATGTATGTTTCCCCTTGGTAGCCAGATCGTTTGAGCAGTCTTATTATTGTGATGCTGTATGATTTCCAAGATAGAAAATTTCAAACTCGTGTCCTTCCTGGTAATGAAGAGTCCATATCAGAAGTTCAAGAAGTGGAGGACCTTCTTAACAGGTAAATATGGAAATGAAAAGGAGTTTTTTTTTTTTTTTTTTTTTTTTTTTTGTGGGTACTGGGGGTTGAACTCAGGACCTTGCGTGCCAGCAGGTACCCGTGCTGCTGAGCAATATCACCGGCCCTTTTTTCATATGTGGGTACCAGGAGTCGAACTCAGGACCTTGTGCTTGCCAGGCAGGCGCTTATGCCGCTGAGCTATCTCACCGGCCCAAAAGGAGTTTTTATATGAAATCAATACCAGTATTGTCACTGGCAAAATTGTATACAATATAATGTGTAGATAAGTGTTAAAAATTTGTGGGGAGAAATATAAAAGTTCATAAGTTTCTTGAGTTCTATTACAGTCTTGAACAGATACAATATTCTATTCAAAATCATATTGATGGCCGGGCATGGTGGCACACACCTGTAATCCCAGCACTTGGGAGGCTGAGGCAGCAGGATCACCAAGAGTTCAGGGCCAGCCTGGGCTATATAGTGAGTTCAAGGCCAGCCTGAACTACATAGCAAGACCCTGTGTTAACCCCCACCCCACCTAAACCCCCCAAAATAAAATCAAATTGCTTTGAAAACTTGAATTGCAAGACCCAATGTATAAGCACGTGGGGAATCATTAAAAATCCTTCACAATTTTTAGCACGTACATAAATTAGACCTCATTACAAACAGCTATCATTTGTTTCTTAAGCTTTATTTGCAGCTTTTAAAAAATTTAACATATCAAATGAGAAAACCCCAACAGCAGATAAGAACTCACTATTTTGCCAAACTGAAAAAAATTTATATTTAATTTAGGATAAGGTGGCATGTTTTAAATTTGTCCTATATCAACAGAAGCCTGCTAATCAGATAAAAAGTACCTTCCTTAAAGGCTAGCTAGGAGAACTAATTCAACTAATACATGTAAAATGTTCAGCTTAGAACCAATAAATCGTAAGTGAAAATGGCCACTAAATCATGAGTGTTACTGTTTGCTGTGGTTTGAATGTGTCCCCAGAATTTGTGTTGGAAACTTGATCATTATTGTGATGGTATTGGGAGGTGGGGCCTAATGGGAGGTGTTTAGGTCATGAGGGCTTCACCCTTCTAAATGATTGACACCATCATTAAAAGGGCTTTCGGGAACTGGGGTGTGGCTTCGTGGTAGAGCACCTGTCTAGCATGTGTGAGGCCCTGTGTGCAATCCCCAGCACTAAAAAAATGGGCGGGGGGTGCTCTCTTGAGCACTTGCCCTTCTGCCTTCCACCATGTCATGACTCAGCAAAATATCGGTGGCTTTATCTTGGGCTTCCAGAACTGCGACAAAATAAGTTTCTCTTCTTTATAAATTACTCAGTCTCTGAAAGCCTGTTACAGCAACACAAACAGACTAACACACTGTTGGTTAGAGCTTTTGTTACTATGTTGTTGAACTTCATTAGAACTCGGCACAGCAACGATGACAAAGTTACAGGAAAATTTTTATTTGCTGAGTAGTCTGACATAGTCATCCATAGGATGTCTGGTTTTATATTTTTATGGGAAATTCAAGCCATTTCATTTAAATTATTGAAAGCTGAGAGTAGAGGACCCAGGTGGTAGAGTAATCCTAACAGCTTTAATAAACACTTAGTATGTCTCAATCACTCTTCTAAGAAGCTCTTTCTATAACAACCTTATGAGTTGGTTACTGTTACCAACCTGTAACAGTATTTTACACTAGGAAAACTGAGCAGCAGGCAGGTTAAAGGAACCTGCCTAAAGCCACAGAGCTAGAAGAGGGAGTAGCCAGAAATCACACCCAGGCACTCTGATCCCAGAGTCCACGCTTTAACCATTTATGTGCCACCACTCTTTCCACTTATAAACTCAAGGCTGGGCTGAGGGACTCTGGTAGATCAAGGATATGACACAGTCATAGCTCCCATCAATCATAGCCACTGTGGGATGGAGAAGAACAAAAGCAATCCGATATGTGTACTTTCTGTGTTAGATAAGTAGGGATCCAGCCCCTGCGTACTGTTTGGATTTTGGGGACCACCTCACTGCCTGTACCCATACTGGACAACCTGCTTCCCAAGACTGCCATGCAGGATGGATGCAGAACATGATGGGGCAATATGCTGTGGGACAGGCTGTGGGTTTCAGCCTTCCTGTGCACCTCTCAGGTTCTGTTTTACATGGCCAGCACTTAGGATTTAACTTAGAGAGCTGAGGTTAGGCTGAGTGGCCAGGAAATCCACAGGGCTCTAACCAAGTGATAAAGACCAGACTGTGGTTTCATCCCCAGTAGACTTGAGCTGAGGATGCTAACAAGGCAGGTAGGAAGGGGACAAGCAAAGTGCCTGGCTTAGGAGGATTGAGGAGCAGGAGATACTACTGTTGAAGGACTCCTGATACTCCAGAGTTTTCCCTTTTCCCTTAATAAACACCATGCTCCTGGTCTTAACACAGATCTGGTTATACTGTTGTCAATACAATGCTACTAAAGCCACAGAGGTTAATATAATATAAATCTTACTCCCAAACTAATCAATCACATTATACTTAATTCACTATGAAACTCAATTCATAATACGGTATTGGAGAAATGCCTGTTGTTAGTGATTGAATTTCAGAAAACAGTAGAACAAAGATAAAGCCACTGTATTTTAATCAAAGAGTATTAGCTTTCAAGTAACAGGGGCCATCTTCAGTTAGCTTGAGCCAAAATGGAAAATGTTCTTAGAGAGAGAGTGGGATTTCTAACATAACTTAAGGACTCAGGAAAAGAATAAAATCAGGAATTGGGAAGATGTTAGCACTTTATTTTCCTTCTATCTTTTTAATCTCTGCTTTTCTCTTAGTGTCTGCCTCATTCTGCACATCTGCCTTCTCTGCTTCTCTGGCCCACGTGGGGACCCCCTGAGCACACGGTACCTGAGCTGATAGCTTACAGTTGTGCGCTAGTTTCCTTAGACTGACTTCTTACCTCCGCATCCCAATTCTACATTCCCACAAGAGCGATTTTGACTGGCTCCATGTGGGCCAGGGCATCCTCTTGGACCGGTCCCCCGAAGCCATGCGAACAGGACAGCTGGGAGCCACCCTTGTGGATCTTCCAGGGCTGGAAGGTGGGCACCATTGTTCCCAGTGGACAAGCACTGGAAGCTCAGAGTACCTTAGCATGTGTCTCCCCAGAGGATAAAGTCTAAGTTTAAGAGCCATGGAAGAAGTAGTTGGGAAGAAATCGAATGATTTCCTCCTCATGAACATTCTTGTCCTTCCCAGGGGTTTTCTCCTTTTATCACACTTCTACCCCAACTTGGATCTTTTCCTTCATTTATTCATGGCTCTAGCGATCAAGTCAAAATGGCACTGTTATCATTTTTGACATATTCAAGATCTTCAGGAATTCATTCCTTGTGTCAATCCAGCTGCCTATTAAATACCATGTGGCTAGGTTAAAAAAAGACCACCGTCTCTTCCTTTCCAGTACCTGTCCTTTCCCAGCACCCCAGGAGTCCGCTTCTGCCAAATAATTTGTTGAACTTTCATAGGCAAAGAACAAATAGGCAGCCAGGGCAGGGTGGTGTGGAGGACTGAGGGAGTCCATCCTCCCAGAGCATCCCGAAACTTTTCAGCCTGAAGTCTTCTGTGTTACAGTTAAGGCACCACTGTGTGCTCAGATGGCATCTTTGTCCCCTTTCCTCCCCTGCACTGCAACTGACTGTAGCTCATGCATCGAGTCCTGTAACTTCAGTTCGAGACGTGTTAATCTGTCCACTTCTTTCCCTTTCCACACCACCGTCCAACTCTATCGTCGTCTGCCAGTTGTACTGCGGTGATAGTGTCCTCATTGGTTTCACTGCCTGTAGCTTGCTTCCCACAATGCCCTCCTCATGGCAGGAGGAGTGGTATTTTAAATGTGTAATTATTTGGTCATGATAGAGCATCCTGGATCAGACTTGTTCTCTTCCTATAAGCAATTAGAAAACTGGATAAAACACATGAGGTAAAGGTTTTAGATGTTAGGCAAGAAACAGCGTAGAAATTTGATCCCTGAAAGGACAAAAACAAATGTGCTGAGCTCTAGAATCATCTTGGCTTTATGCCTAGAGGTACTTTCCATGTCGCAATGCCGGTAGTGGAAAATGGCAATCGAGCCAAGTTAAGAAAACAGAGATCAGCGGTTCGGAAAGCTGAAACGCTCAGTTGTTATTTGCTTCCTTCTCCTATTAGGTGGTAAGGTAATTTGCATTAAATGATTTATGAATGTTAGACCAATCATGCAGATAAATCACATCTGCTAGGCATTTTGTTTTTCTTATCTTTCTCAAGTTTCATATTGCCCATAGTGACCCGGAGTTTCTCAGCCAAAATGTCACTTAAAAACTCGTTGAAGGTTTTTTTTTTTGTTTTGTTTTAAATCTTGGACATTTTCTCCAGCCCTTCTTTGGAAACTCTTCGCCAGTTTTACTTACCTAGTGAAGAGTCTGAAACAGATGTCTGTATGGTGTCTGATTTTTACATTTTTCAAGCAGAAGATTTCCTTTGACATTAATACTCAATTTATGCTCAAAGAGAAACATTTCTGATGTGTTAGGCTTTAATAATGGTACTGTTAAGT
This sequence comes from Erethizon dorsatum, assembly GCA_028451465.1. NCBI lineage: Eukaryota > Metazoa > Chordata > Mammalia > Rodentia > Erethizontidae > Erethizon > Erethizon dorsatum. The sequence goes on along the minus strand of CM051836.1, from coordinate 67,870,926 downwards.
AAACATTTCTGACACTCTAAAGCCAAAAAGGGGTAAAACCCATTTCATTAAAAGATAACCGAAGGGATTTGGGTATAGTTGTGCATACCTATAATCCCAGCACTCTGGGAGACTGAGGCAAGAGGATCACTAGTTCAAGGACAGCCTGGGCAACTTAGTGATTCAGTGAGACTCTGTCTAAATAAATAAATAAATACAAACAAACAAGGGGTAGGGATATAGCTCTGTGTGAAAGGCCTGGGTTCAGTCCTCAGTACTGTAGTAAACAAATAAGCAGAGAGAGGGCTGGGGGGTGTCGCTCAGGGGTAGAACACTTGCCTAGTGTGTGCAAGGACTTGAGTTTACTCCCTGGCCCCACACACAAAAATAAAACAATAGATAAATAAACGAGGGGAAGTGCTGCAGTAGGATTCTTTTTTTGCAACTGATAGATTAGGCAAAAGGGAGAATTTCTTCTGCAGCAACGTAGCTATGTGTCTGCTAACTCGAACCTGCTCTCATGTAGCATCAGAACTCTTGTCAGCTGTAATCTTTGCTGCAAAACTTCCCTATGATGGGAAACTTGGCTGCTGACAACTTAGATTTTCCAGTACCAAGTGTGAGAAACACTGGCTTGTCTTTCTATTCTACATCGAAGCATTACTGCTCCTGGTGTGGCCCTTGGCTCATCAGTGGTGGCCAGAGACAGTCAGTTAGGGACACACCTTATAAGAAAATGATATGAATGGAGGAGAGGAGGGACATTTCTCAGAAGAGGGGAATTTCTTTTTTATTTTATTTGTATTAGTACATGTTTGCAGTACATGCAGTTTATGGTCATCTTGGGGAATAGTTACAGGTGCATAATGCAGCTTGATTCTTATCTGTTAATCCACTTCCCTCCTGCCTCCTTTCCTCCTCCTCTAAATCCTCTTTCCCCTTTCCCCATTTTCCTTCATGTTAATATTATGAACCTTATCTCATGTTTATGATATACAATGTTTACATTCATTTAGGTCAGTGGTGGTGAACCTATGGCATGCATATTTGTTTTTTTTTTTAAGACAAAAAATGTTTATGAGTTGTTTTTTCTAAACTAAAACCTCAGCATTCAGGTGTAATTGCAGTGTTGGCACTTGGCGATAAGTAAGTGGTTTTTGGTGGCAATTTGGGCACTGGTCTCTAAAAGGTTCCCCATCACTGATTCAGGTTATTAGGTTCCTGTATGTGGCGGCATATCTTTATTCTCCTTATCTCCCCTTATAGAGGGGAGTTTCTATTCCCAGAAAGGACAGGGTGCTTAGAAGTCAAACCAGTAGGTTGCTACAATAAGGAAGAGCATTGAGAGTAACTTTGGGGGCCCTGTTTATAGATTTATAGATATTTCTGTGATGCACTACAGTAGATAGAGTGGATAGGACCTACGTATAGTATAGTTTGTTTCACTTGTAGCCTACAGTGCTGTTAGTTCAGTGAGTCGATCGATATTTCTCTACTCTTAAGTGACCTTCTATTCCCTGCAGAAAACATTCCAACATCCTCTGCATGGTGGATGAATTTCTTTTGATCTGAGCTCTCCATCTCTCACCACCCTCTGCTTAGAAAACACGCTTTTCTGTTTAACACCTCCGTACCTCTGTGTGTTCCACCCTCCGTGGTCTCTTCTCACTGTGTCTGGAAAACTCACACTGTCTCTACGTCTCCTCTTCTCTTTTGATCTGGAAAATTCTTGTTCCTCCTTCAGTAGTAAACTCCATCCTCTCCCCTTCGAAGTCCCTTTGGTTGACCCTGATACACCTCTTCCAGTACATCCACTCTCTGCTTTCTCTGTGTGGCTGCAGCATTCATCATACTGTGCTGTCATTATTTGTTGTGTGTTTCCCACCAAATTAGAAATTATTTAAGGGTAAAAATTCTCCTTTAATCTTTACAATTCCAGACCTGATCACAGTAGTTCATTAGTAGCAGAAAAAGAATAAACATATTAATTAGAATATTTTCTTGACTAGCCTGGCTAGGGACAGCAAAAAATAGAAAAAAGGAATCAGGGTTATTTGGATTTATATTTTCAAATACGACAGTTTTTTATTTATGACTTCAAAATGTAAAATGGAATTATAGGCAATTATATTAAAATTCATCAAAAATGGATATTCTATCTCTAGTTTTAAGACAAAATTGGCTGCAGCATTGGCAAGATATCGAATCAAACACGACGCTCTTTCCATTTATCACATTCTGCCGGAAACGGTTAGGAAACAGGAAATGAGAGCCTCCACCCTGCCACTTTATGCTTGGATAAATACTTGTAAAATAAGGTGAGAGTTTAATCAGATTTTTTATTCATATTCCATATTTCAAGTCTTCGTCTTTTAAAGTGATGTGATGAAAAAGATTGTCTTTTTTTCAGACAGAGACTTGCTATGTAGTTCAGGCTGGCCTTAAACTCACTATGTAGTCCGGGTTGGCCTACAGCTCTCAGCGATCCACCTGCCTCAGCCTCCTGAGTGCTGAGATTACAGGTGTGCGCCACCACACCTGGCTAGAAACATTGCTTTAAGGGTGGGGGATACACTAGGGGAATAATTATAGAGTTACAATTTAATTCCAGATCTTATCACCAAATTACCAAAGGTAATTACATAATTATGGTAACTTTTCTGTTTCTAATTATCTTTTAACTTCTTATTGGCTAAAATTATGAGTTCCATTAGGTGTAACATATGCAGTAATATTTTGTTGCAGGAAAAAGGTGTTAATGTTGAATACATTTTTAATGTTATTATATATGTAATTACACCCCAATATTGTATATTTACAGCTCTGAAGAAGTTTATAGTAATTTGAAGAAAAAAGGCTATAATAAAGTCAAATCTGTATTGCATACTGATGATAAAGTCTTTGCTGTGGACCAACATTGCTATGATGTCTTAATTTTTCCATCTCATCTTAAAAAAGATCTTATAAATATAGAACTTTTCAAAGATTATAAACTTATTTTTCAGGTAAACTGCTATTTATTTTCATTGTGATTTTCAGCAATCCTACTTATTCAAAGAATTCCTCTAAACAGTGTTTATATTTTTAATGGATTATCGGGAGGTTTATAAGGCCTAATTGTTACCATGAATAAAATTGGTACCTCTTCAATCAGTGCTTCTTTTATATCTTGGCATCTTAAGTTTCATGAGAAGTTGTAAGGAACACATTCTCCTCTTCAGACTCCTAGGAGAGGTTGCTGGCAGCTGATAGGCTGTTTTATTTTCTCCTAAGGGAGGATTCAAGGGCAGCTACAATGAGACCTTTCCTTTCTTTCACTGCCGCCTCGCATACGAAAAGGCAGTACTTTGTACTTCTCATACTCCCTTTAATACAGTCTTACAGCTTTGATTTGTAAGAGGTGGATAACAGCTATCAGTAGGAAGAGAGTGACAGGAATAATGTGGTTTCAATAGAATGAAAAATAGATGGTCCAAATAATTAGGTTAAATTCATTTTTATATCCTTAGATTCTAGTTCTGGCCTGAGATTCACTAAGGTTTATTCCTTCCCCATATCCACGTTCTTGAGTAGAATTTCTTACCTTATCAAGCTCTGAGATCAACATCTTTTTATAATCTTTTCAAATATCATAATTTTAATCTCTCTGCACTAGTTGACAGCAGTTTAGGTGACAGTGCAGTGAGGGAGAAAAATGCAAGGATATGAGTGGGATTTTTTGTTTGTTCATTTGTTTGAATGGGTTTTCTTAAAAGGGTAAGAATGGGAGCCGAGACAAGACATTACTAATCTGTTAATCATGTGTTTGCGATTCAGGCTGAACAAAGTTAAGCTCTTTGTTATAAATATATTTAGCAGTTTTCTTGGTTAACTTTTATTTAGACATATTGAGATGTTTTAAACTAAAATGGATTAAGTGTCTCCTCAAGATCCCTACCAAGTAGCTTCTTTTATCTAAAGCAAAAAGAAGTCAATTTATGTTTCTAGTCAGGCCCTTTGAAATTCTAATCATACTGTTTTCTTGTAGGACAAATCTCGAAGTCTTGCTGTCCATTCTGTAAAGGCTTTATTAAATATGGATGATGATATCTTAATGGTCAATACAGGTTCATGGTACACAGTTGCCCATATGTCCGTCTTAACAAGTAACAATACCTCAAAAATATTTGTATGTGGAATACAGTCACAAGCCAAGGATCCTGACTTGAAGAGCCTCTTCACAAAAATGGGATGTAAAAGTATGTACAAATAGATAATTGGTGATTATTGTTCTACATGACTTAAGAAATTTTAAAAATGTTTGAATTTATAATATTTTGTCATGTACAATCTCTATATGTGAACTATATTCTTAAAATCCTCGTTATATTATATCAGGCTGTTTTTTTCTTTTTTTTTTGAGACAGGTCTTCCTGTGTAGTTCAGGCTGGCCTTGAGTTCACTACGTAGCTCAGGCTGGCCTCGAACTTGCAGTAATCCTCCTGCCTCAGCCTTCCAAGTGCTAGGATTACAGGCATGCACCACCAAGCCCAGCTATCAGGCTGTTCTTATTTAATGTTGGTTTAACAGCTGTAGGTTAATTAATATGTTGGTACTTTCGAGTTGCCTTTTTAATTTAGCTATGACATAATTTGAGGCTCAAACATTTGGTTGAAGTAGATGGGTGTCTTCATTTAATAAATAAGAATACATTCACATAAGTACTTAATTGACACCAGGTGTGGTGGCGCACACCTGTAATCTCAGCACTCAGGAGGCTGAGACAGGAGGATCACTGTGAGTTCAAGGCCAGCCTGGGCTACAAAGTGAGTTCAAGGCCAGCCTGAACTGCGTAGTGAAACCCTGTCTCGGGAAAAAAAAAAAAAAAAAAAGTACTTAATTGACAAATATCTAGGACTAGAAACCAAGTCTTTTAGGTTTCCTGTTTTTAAAATGAATATCTACTGGATCGTGCAAGCTAAAGACCACATTTTATTATAGATTCAGTGGGGCCTGAAAAGTAAGCAAAACTTTTGATAGAGTATTAGAGCCAAGGAGACAAAAAGTTGAATTCAGGGCTTGACCAGTAGAGGTAGCCTGATAAATACTCAATATTTCACTTGAAGCATAGAAATAAACTCTGAATAGTGATCAGTTCTCCAAAAAATTGGAGCCCAAATTGTAGTCACCCTAATTCCCAATTGGATTGAGATGATATGGGACTGCTAGTGCCCTGTCTTACTAGGCCCACTTTTTGCCTGCAAGAAGCAAAAGTTAATTCTCTCTAAAAGCAAATAACATCATTCTAAGTTTCCAATTATCTTCTAATTTTTCCAAATGCAGTGTCTAGTACTCAGTTAAAAAAACAGTGGACAAATAAGAAAAGATACAACTCAAATATTAAACTGATATCACGTTTAATCTTAGCCAAAAGACCAAGAAGTGGTAGATATTATTCAAATAAAGACAAGACAAGACACTAAGTAGAATCAGACCCACAGGCAATCCAGATTCTAGACATACCTGATACGGACTTTAAAATAACTGTGATTAATGTGCTGAGAGAACTAAATGCCACACTTTCACATTTCAGTACAGAACTGGAAACTATAATAAAAAAGAGCTAAAAGAAAATTCTAGAACTGAAAAGTATGTGAAATTAAGAAGTAAGCAGGACTTAGGTATAGCTTAGTAGTAGAGTGCTTACCTAGAATGTACAAGCGCATGGCTTTGATCTTCAGCACCAAACAAAAAGAAAAAAGAAATGGATGGATTTAATAGTAAATTAACAAAGCAAAAAGAAACAATAACTAGACCGATGACCAGAAGAAAATATCCAGACTAAAACGGGGAGACAAAAGAATGAATACCTTGAAAGAGGTCACAAGACACTCGAGACTGAATGATCCAGTGATCTCATGTGTTGTGACTGGAATCTCAAGAAGAGAGGAAAGAGTTTCTTCAGGAATTGGAAGGAAGTGGTACTTGAATATCAGGCTGGGAATTATCCAACAAAGATAAAAGACTCTAGGCCACAGAGTCAAGAAGACTTGAGAACGCTAGTAAGAATAAATGTGTGGGAAACATACTATGGGGTGAAAGTTTGCTGCCCCCATTTGTATGTTAGATTCTTATCCCCCAGGGTGATAGTATGAGGGGCAGGGTTTTGAGAGGTGATTCTGTGAGAAGGGCCAAGCTCTTGTCAGTGAGGTTGGTACCCTTATGAACAAGACCCCAGCTGTTAACTAGCCCCTGTCCACTGTGTGACACAGCAAGAAGGTGCCAGTTATTAGAAAGTGGGCCCTCAGACACTGAATTCATAGTACCTTGACCTTAGCCTCCCCAGCCTCCAGACCTGTGAGAAGCAAATTTCTCTTATTTATAAGCTGCTCATTCTCTGATATTTTGCTACCCTCAGTAGAGAAAGATAACATTTTAGGCATATGGTAGCATGATTGCTGAAAACTAAAAAGAAAAAATAATGGTAAACAGCCAGGGAGAAAAATACATACTTCCTTCAATTAAATAAACTAACTTTCAACAGAAGTGATTGATGCTAGAAGTCTGTTTAACTGTATCTTCATAGTGCTGAAAGAAACTTCCAGCAAAAATAGCTTTGAAATAAAAAATGAACAATGAAAAGGAAAGTACATAGGTAAATCTAAATGACTGTGGTGTGTCTTATGAGCTTACTTACTACTGTTTGTGGAATTAAAAGTTTGTATGTTGTATGTAATTAAAATGAATACTATAGTGGTATAGAATTTTAGAGAAAAGGAAATGGAATTGCTGTGTTCTATGGTCCTTGCTTTTCTAGGAAGTGGTAAAAGTAGTAAATGATATTAAATAAGTGGTGTGTGTTATAATTTCTAGGATAACCAGTAAACAAATAATAAAAGAATGTATCATTAATAGTTTAGAGGAAGAAGAATGGAATTAGAATACCAATCAAAAAAGGAGACAAAAGAAAAAAGAAAGGCAAGACAGATAAAAAGCAAATAGGATGGTAGATTAAACGAAAGTACCTATATTTAAGTTTATATATAACACATTAAAATATTATATAGACATATTATAAAGTATATATTAATACATTAAAATATATTGATTGAATTCTTGAAATTGAGAAAAAAGATGTCAATATTCTATTTTAAAAGATCAATTATACACTGTTTATAAGAAATACTCCTTAAAAAAAAATACCCCTTAAATAAACATACCAAAAATTTAAAAAGACCTAAAAAGATATACATATATGGAGAGAAAGAGCTACAGACAAATAGATTGCGGCCAAGAACTATTCCTAGAATATGGGTGTAGCTCAGTAGCAGAACATGTGCCTAGCATGCACAAGGTTTAATCTCTAGGGCTTCAACAAAATCTTAGATATTAAGACACTTATAATTATGAAAGGTTCAGTTCATCAGGATATATAACAGTGATAAAAATGTATGTATGTAACATCATAGTCTTAAAATATATAAAGCAAAATTGTTTAGAATCAGCAAATACTCCCTTACATAGCAAATGGTAAGGAATACCTGAAAAAACTATTAGAACTAACAAATCAGTATAACAAGGTTGCAGGATACAAAATGAATATGCAAAGATTGTTTGTATTTTTATACATTAACAATGAATAACATAAAAATAAAAGTTAAAAAATTATAACATCAAAAAGAACAAAATTTTAGGAATAAATTTAATGAAAGAAGTACAAGACTTGTATATTAAAAACTGTAAAACTATTTAAAGAAATTAGAGATGATATAAACAAAGAATATTCTGGGTTTTTTTTTTTTTTTTTTTTTTTTTTTGTGGGTACCGGGGGGACGACCTCAGGACCTCGCGCGCCAACAGGCACCCGTGCCGCTGAGCGATATCACCGGCCCCTTTTTCGTATGTGGGATCCGGGAGTCGAACTCGGGCCTTCGCGCTTGCAAGGCAGGCGCTTAAGCCGCTGAGCCGTCTCACCGGCCCTGTTTTTTTTTTTTTGAGACAGGATCTCGCTATACAGCTCAGGCTGGCCTTGAACTCACTATGTAGCCCAGGTTGGCCTGGAACTCGCGGTGATCCTCCTGCTCAGGCTCCCGACTTGGCCTCCTGAGTGCTGGGATTACAGGTGTCTGCCACCACACCTGGCCATTCTGTGTTTATGGATCACATGTGGCAAGACGTCACATATGGTTAAGACTCCATGTGGCAATACTTCCCAGTTTGTTTTATAAATGATATGAAAATCTGAAAAGAACATTACAAAGACAAAAATTTTGAGGCAGGAGTAGTGGTGCATGCCTATAATCCTAGCACTTGGGAGGATGAGGCAGGAGGATTGCTGCATGTCTGAGGCCAGTCTGGGCTACATAGTGAGTTCAAGGCCAGCCTGGACTATACAGCCTGTCTCAAAAAACAGAAAAAAAGGAAAAAAAAAAAAAAAAAAAAGAAAAAAAGAAAAGAGAAAAAATTAATTTGGACCTGTATCATACATGATCACAGTTATTAAAAAATCAGTAAATATAAATACCTGTATAAGTAAAAACACTTTTTAGCTGAATTTAACAGTATGTTAAACAGTACATTATAAACAAGCTGAGTTTACTCTAGGAATGCAAAGTTGGTCTAACTCTTAAAAATGAATTTGTGCAATCACATTAATAGAAAAATTATTATGATCATCTCAATAAGTGCAATAAAGGAAATTGATGAAGTTTAACACATTCATGACATATCTGCAGCAAACACATTTGATGAAATGTTCAGAAGCTTTCTTTCCGGTGTGAAGGCTTGAACAAGCATTCTTGTCATCATCGCTTACAATCGACATTGTACTGCAGGTCATAAGCAAGGCAGTGAGAAAAGGGAAAAATAAAACTGTCTAGATATAGGTAACCTGATGTGTATATGGAAAATCCAAAATAATATACAACTAGAATTAACGTGATTTCTGCAAGGTTACTAAGTACAAGGTCAGCATACAAAAATCAACTTTTTCTGTATACCAACAAGAACTTGAAGATGAAGTTTTAAAAACAGATACCTTTTAAAATAGTATCCCTAAATACAAAATATTCAGCAGTGCTTCCAGCTAAAGAGTGTAAGACCTCCTTCTAAAAGAGTAGAACATTATTGAAAGGAAGAAGCCCTGAGTAGATGGAAGAATAGACTGTGTTCGTGAATTGAAAGGCAACCTGTCATAAAGACAATGTTTCCAAGTTACTAGAGGTTCAGTTCAATCCCAATAAAAATTCTAGTAGTTTTTTGTGGAAATTGATTTTTTATGATAGTACAGAGGGCCAAGTATACCCTCTGGAAACACTGAAGATGAAGAACAAATTTGGAAGACTTACTTTACTGGAAGTTTTTTTTTTAATTAAATTTTCCAAGACAGGATCTTGCTATGTAGCCCAGGGTGGCCTTGAGCTCATGGCAATCCTCCTGCCTCAGCCTCGCAAGTACTGGGATTACAGGTGTGTGCCACCATGCCCGGCCCTCCCTGGAAGTTTAGATAAAACCTAAAACACCACAATATTTAAGGCAGTGTGAGGCTGGGTAAATAGACCAGAGGAACAGATCAAGAGTCCAGAAAAGACCCAGATGAAGAGTTACTTCACTTATGACTAAAGTGACACTGCAGAGTATTGAGGAAGAGATTAGCTTTTTGGTAAATTGACATGAAATGGACATTTCATAACAATGTGCTAATCTAAAATCCCTAGAACTTATTATAGAGAAATAGGTCATGACCTGGAGGTAGGTTAAGATTTCTTAAATAATACACATGAAGTCCTAACTATAAAAGAAATAGTTGATAAATTGGGCTACAGAAAATTTTTAAAAACCAAACTTCTGTGGATTAAGAGTGCAAGGACAGACCATAGAGAAGTGCACAAATTGGTGAAGAGCTTTTATCAACAGTGTGTAAGAAATCTTACTACTAATAAAAAAGAGATACCTCAATATGAGAAAATGTGCAAGAGACATGACCAGGTTTTTCACAAAAAGATATTCAAATGCCAAACAAAATAACATAAAAATGCCAAATCCCATTAGTAATCAGGGAAGTGCAGTTAAAATCGCAACTCACTACTGCACACCCACCGCATGATTAAAATTTAAAAGACAGGCAGAGCATCCGGAATGGTCAGACACTGCAGGGGGCACTTAAATTTGTATTATTATTCAGTATTATTCACTGAAGTTGAAATATACCTACATTATGACCCCGCACTTCCTCCCCAGGTTTATTACCCTTTTCTCCCCCTAAAGTAGTGTAGATGCTGTGTGATCAATAAGTATGGTGAATATGGCTGCCAGGCACCATCCAGTGGAAAGGCAGGGATCTTGAATACAAGAAGCATCATGTAGAACTTGACTAACAGTGTATGTACGGCAAGTTTCAACTGTGGTTCTGTTCAAAAAGCATATTAGCAGCAGATCTGAACATGAGGTGAATGAGTGCAGAATTTGTTCCACGTGTTCTGACTATTGGACAAAAGCAACACAGTTTACCAATTCCATTGGAATTGTGTGATTGGGCCACTTCAGCTTCCAGCTTTTTAAGAAATGTCAAGTGATGAAACTGAGGTCTGTAGTTATGATCTTGAGACCAAAGTGCAGAGCTCTCCATGGAAATCACCCAGTTCTCCTTGTGCCAAAAAAGCTCATCAATCAAGATCCAGCCTCAAGGTGACGTCGACTGTGTTTTTTGACTTTGATGGAATTGTGCGAGTTGAGTTTGTACCCAGAAATACTACTGTGAACTCTGAATATTATGAGGGCTTATTGGTGCATTTAAGAAATGTATGAAGAAAAGGGACTACGAAATAGGCAAATGGTTTTGTCCTTTCTCATGATAACGCTGTAGTCACGCATTGCCTCTGGAACTACAGTTTCTGTCAAATAAAAACATTGTATGGTGTGTCCTTACCAGATGTGGCACTGTGGGACTCTTGCTCTTCCACAAAGTCAAAATGACCATGAAAGGTAAATGTTTTGAATTGATCCAAGACATCAAGACAACCACAAAAATCAGGCATTCTATGCCAGAGGAAGGGCTTGGACCTTGGATGAGGTGGGACTTCCTCACAGGACTTTGAGCAGAGGAGTGACAAGTATTAGAGCATTTGGTTACTCCGGGGGTTTGCAGAGAGATGAGCTAAGAGGCGACTGTACACAGGCCAGGTGTGGCATTGACTTCCACCAGGTGGTGATGTGGGGGTTCGTATGTCTTGGCTGTGTGGTTATCAGATTGCACACAGGCCATGGGAGGGTGCAAGCGTCGGGATCGGCGAAGGCTAATGGTCTGTTCAGCTGGAAAGGTGAGGCTGCCTTTTCCTGAGATGGGAAAGCTGTAGGAGGAGTTAGGTTTTGGTCAGGTTAGGTGTAAGATGCCTGATCAGCACTAAGTGGAGGTGGCTGTCAGGCATTTGGGTGTCAATATAAATCCAAAACTTGTCATCATGTAGATTTAATGTCATAACCCTTGGAAAGAAATCCAAAGACCAATACCTGGACATGGCAATACAAAGAGGGCAGGAAGCTGAATAAGAAGAATCCACAAGAGAAGAAGAGTCAGGAAAAAGTGGGTTCAGAAACTGGGCCACTTATCTCTTTCCATCGCCTCTCCACTCCAAACTCACCTTCCGCCCCACTTTGTGATGCTCTGGAAGCGCTCTGCATTTCCCATTTCCCAGGGCCAGCTGGCTCGGCGTCGCCTCTCCCCTCAGAGTGCTGAAGAGGCTTTCCACACCTTCTTTCCCTCCAGAGTGTCTGGGTGGCTGTGTAGGGTCCTGGCAGCATTACCCAGAGCATGTTTCTTTGGTAACCTTGCCCTTTCCCCAGAGGGTTGGCCTTAAGGTAGGGGCGCAGACGGTTCTCACCTGAAGGAGGTGGACACTCTGAAACTGAATCACAAGGTCCTTAGAGGGAAGGGAATAATGTCCACCGGTCTCTACTATGGTTTCAGCACCTTAGACTGTGCCTTTGAAATGTTCTTGATACCCATTTATTTTTCTGGGAATGATAGAATATAAAAGGGCATTAAAATGGGAGAGAGAAATAATACCAAGCATTTATTGTGTATGAAATACCATGCTATGCTGAACTGCCTTGTCTCGGTGTTGGCCACAGTTATGTAAGGAAACCACCCTATTTTATGCATAAGGAACAGAGACTTGCAGAGCTTAGGACACATGGGTAGTAGATAGGGGAGTCGGGAGTCAAACTTGAATCTTTGTGTTTGCAAAGCCCAGTTTCCCCACTGTCTCATACTACTTTAACTTGAACCTGAAGTTCAAGATAAAAACTTTAATTTAAAATTTCAAAATCTTTCTCTCAGGTAGAGAAGGTACTTTATTAAGAAAATTCCTGTATTGAGTTTGGGATGTTATTAGAGAATAGTCAATCCTCTTTTCTAACTACATTACAATGAGTTTTTTTATGGGGTTGAATATTTTAAAATGAATCATACATAGATATAGTCACATACTAAATTCAGATTTTAAAATAATATTTTACACTAAATTTTGTTTTTTTTTCTCCCAGATATTGAAATACTTCGTGAGACATTTGTTAACATTGAACCAAAGGACCAGAGGTTACAGAAAGTAAAAGTGATCCTGCTGCTGCCTCGTTGTTCCGGAGTGGGTGTTAGTAATCCAGTAGAATTTATTTTAAATGAGCATGAAGGTACTTGTTTTAATTTCTGAATTATTATAATCAATTGAGGATAGCCCATCGGTTTTTGGAAAATAAATTTTATTCTCTCTTTTCTGTATTTGTCTCCAGATTGATTGCATTTATTCTTCTGTGCCTAAATGACTGACATGGCTACTTGGATGACCATTTCTTAGAGACTTGAAGAAAAATAACATTAAATATTTTCTATGCTCTTTTTGAAAAACAGTACAACTAATCATAATTACTTTTATTAATTTTAAGTCAACATTTTAATATTATCTATTTTGTTTTGATAGGTATTTTCCCATGAAAATTCATTAGTAGGCAAAATAATTGAAAAATAATGTAATAATAGTAAAAAGTACTTCATAGGAATATATTAAAGGTATTTATTTACTTTTTAAAATTTAGATACAGATTTACTTAAAGATCTGTCCCAAGGAGGCACATCAGAAGATAAACTTCAGGTTCTTGCTCACCGGCAGTACGAGCAGCTAACACACGCAATGAAATGTAAGTTTGTCATTAGCAGAATCGTGTTAAAACGCAGTGTTAGTCTGAGAAACATGAATATTTTATTTATTTTATTAAACCAGTAAAGTGTGAGCCATAGTCAAATTTTCCAGAACATTCAGTTTTAGTACCTTCACATAACAAAATATTTATTTTTATCAACTTAATCTAAGTCTTTAAAAATATATGCATGATCATTTTAAACACAGGTTAGCTAGCATAATTTAATTTTCTTTATGCTGAGGTGAAGTGGTTATGCACATCTGGAATTGTACTCTTCATCTTTCCTGTTTCTGCCTTCTTACTTGATGTAATTTTTCTGTTGTCACTTTGCCTACCCCTAAGATCTCTCCCGCAGTCCAAGCCTTAATCTAGCTCTTACCTCTTCGTGCTGAATTGAGAACAGAAAGGTGTAATTACAGATAAAGCTGCGCTCTCTTGACTTGAAAAGTCTGAATTACAAGGCTCTTAAAAGCTGACTTACATCACTGCTTCTTCGGTCACTCCATTTAGATTTGAGTACCGTTTAGATTTTGAGTACAACTGCATTTCCACCAGGGGACAGGAATCTAGACGTGTCTGAAGAATTAATCAACTTCCATTTAGTTTCAAGTATATTTATCAAGTGCCTACTCTGGGTTGGATCTTAAGCTGGTGATAGGCTGATGAACATGAATAAACCCTGACGAAGGCTCCAGGATGAGTCTGTGGATATAGATAACTCAATACATAAAGATATATGCGAGGTAGGAATACAGCAAAATAGCACAAAGGAAGTCTGCCCTTTTGGTTGATGTTGCTGATGCGCAGTAATTTGAATGTGATAGTATGTATATGAGCTATTGAAATAAATTGGCTGGAAGATCAGGAAGTAGGTCACATATTTTTTATTAGTACGTGTTTGCAATACATAATGAATGCATTCATCCTGGGGAGTTGGTACATACACATACCCCATCTTATTCCTTTTTACTTCCTCTTCCTCACCTGTCTTTCCCTAGATCCCCTTCCTATCTGCAAAAGACCTCCCTCCCTGATTCCTATCATCTATCTTTTATTTTGCTCTTTAAATTATTTATACTTTGGGTTTCCCATAAAAGAAAAACCATGCAATATTTAAGTTAAGTAACATTTTTTACTAGTGCATTTTAATTAAATTTTAATTGAATATTTAATGCTTAAAAAAGCCTTCAGAAAGAATTATGAAAAGCAAAAGGATTTAATGATGTAAGCTCTTTCATGATGCCAATAAACATAGTATTTGGCAGCCCTCGAGAGTAGGATAGTTTACTGGAAGACATACTGTAAATCAAGTTGTGAACATAAAGCCATGTTAGGTAATGTTCCTAATTAGGAGTTTGTCTCCAAATTTTGATAGAAATGACTGAAGCTCCATTTGAAATTACCCATTTAAAGGATAATTATGCTCAGTCTTCTAATTCATTGTGAAAATAACTTTTAAAATATTTGAACATTTATCGATCAGTTATTATTTGTCGGACACCATGCTATTACTGTATTTATGTGTATTATTTGATTTAATCCTCATGAAATCATCTCTCTTAGCTTCCCTTGCCTTCTTTGACCACAACAACAAAAGGGTCCAGGCTTCCCTAATTCCCTTGCCCTCTAAACCTCACAGCCATGACCCTACTCTCTAAAATTACTGGAAACACCTCTCTAAAATCATGGGATACACCTCTTTAAAATCACCGGAAATGCCTCTCTTGAGATCGTTTACCCCATGAAAGCAGGAAGCCGAAGCAGCCCAGACCCCGGTCACTTCATCTCCTGCACGCAGGTCCCTGTGTCTGAATCTTCAGAGCCCCTGTCTTTCCTCATCTTCCACGCTGTGTGCTTCGGAATTCATAGCCCCTCATCAAGAAAAATCCCCTATATTTTAACTTCTCTTTAAATGTTCTCTTCTGTTTTCCCCCTGTAACTTGACGTTTCCCTGAGAATAGTGTTTCTCTAAATTTTTCCTCTTTTTTAAAAAACCCGTTAACCAGCACATTTTCATTCCTGCCGTAAGCTGAGCCTGGTCTCTCGAGGATCGCCAGGCCCTGTGCTGTTACATCCACCGGCAGACCTGGTGGAGCTGGTCCATCTCTGGCCTGATGGGCCACAGCCCCTTCCTTCTCCCCTTGCGCCATCTCCCGAGACACCGAACGCCGTCTGCTTGCTTTCCCGTTCCTGGGTCCCTGGCTCTTCCTGATCTCGGCCCCACTTTTGCGTTGCGGCGCGCCACAGCTCACGCCTTGGACCTTTTTTCTGTCTACACTTAACCCCCTTAGAGATTTCATCCTGTCTGTGGTTTTTTTTTTTGTGTGTGTGTGTGGGTACCGGGGGGTCGACCTCAGGACCTCGCACGCCAGCAGGCGCCCGTGCGGCTGAGCGATATCACCGGCCCCTTTTTCGTATGTGGGTTCCGGGAGTCGAACTCGGGCCCTCGCGCTTGCCAGGCAGGCGCTTATGCCGCTGAGCCATCTCACCGGCCCCTGTCTATGGTTTTAAACACGTCTGGATGACTCCTAAATTTATACTTCCCGTGCAAACTCTGGGCCTGTATCTCCAGCGCCTTCCTGACATCATCCGTTAGTGACTAGCAGGCATCTCAGAGCTCACAGGTCCAAAATGGAAATCCTGATCTTCCACCTGTGCTTCCTGTACACTTCCATTTTAGTTAATGCTGGCATCACCTTCCACTTGCTCAAGCGAAAACCATAGCATCGTCCACGACTCCTCCACCACACCCACAGCCGGTTGTCAGGAGGTCAAGCAAGTTCTATCTTCAGCACCGCCGCCTCTGCTGTCACTGCCCTGTCCGCACCATCACCTCGGCGGGATCGCTGCAGTGACCTCCTAATTTATCTGTCAGCTTCCACATCACCCCGCACCCTTACTGTCCGTTCTCAACAGAGCATTTGGAGCAGTGTTAACACCAGTAGTTCCCACCTTACTTTGAGTAAAAGCCACCGCCACTCATTCTGTGACTTCCATGTCCCTGAACTACCAAGCGCTCATACCGCGTTTTCTGACTTCATCTCCCACTCCTCTGTCCTTGTTTCCTTTGCTTCTCCTCCAAAATGCACCCCCGCGTCATCACCCCCACTCTGCGTCATCACCTACTTTCCCTGTGTATTTATGTCTTAATGTCTTCATGCAGTGCTAGCAAGTGAGCTCCACGTGGCAGGGAGTTTTGTCTTTGTTGCTCACCCACGTGTCCCCCACCCTTGGACAGCACCTGGCAGGTGCTCAGTACAATAAGCAAATACACCAGGTGCAGGTCGTGATGTTACCTCATTTTGCAGACCAAAGATTTGGGACTGTAATATTCCAAGGTTCATACAGCACTGAGGAACGGAGTCTTCAAACCAATTAAATGATGCAATGTGGAGGAATGGCTGAAAGCATCAAGCTCATGGTAGCCTACAGTGTTTCTTTGTGTTTGTAACCAGTTGGTCACATAGATTGAATTTTCAATCTTTGTACAATCCAGTTGGATTTACTTTAATTATTGGCTACAGACTACAACATTAATACAACTTATGCTTTAAAGGAGAGCCATAGTGGAAATCATTCCCATCAAAACCTGGTGGTGCCGGGCATGGTGGTGCACACCTGTAACTCCAGCACTCAGGAGGCTGAGACAGGAGGATTGCTGTGAGTTTAAGGCCAGCCTGGGCTACATAGTGAGTTCAAGGCCAGCCTGAACTACATAGCAAGATTCTGTCTCAAAAAACCAAACAAATAAACAAACAAAAAAACCTGATGGTATTCATAGCAGGTACATGTCTGGAAACACAGTACATGTGCCTTGGCTTGTTAATGGGGCCATTACATTGATTCCATCTTCCTTAATTATAGTTACTAAAGCGCAAGCAGTTGTTTACTGCACATGCTCAGTTTATCCAGAAGAAAACGAAGCTGTTGTTAAGAAAGCATTGGAATTTCAAGATCATGGGGTTAAAGTACAACCTTACAGGTAAGAAAAGAATTCTAAACAACTCAAACATCTTTGAAAATTAGGAATATGATTTTCTAAGTTGTATAAAGATAGTCTTTCTTTTTATTAGGCTTTAATTCGATCAAATAGCCTAACTTCTTTTTACAAGTTTAGATTCTGTTGTGGCTTTGTTTGAACTCCTGTAGCCTGGAATGATCTCTCTCTCTCTCTCTCTCTCTCTCAGGCAGGGTCTCACTGTGTAGTTCAGGCTTCAGGCTGGCCTTGAACTCACTGTGTAGCTCAGGCTGTCCTCGAACTTGAGCTGATCCTCCTGTCTCAGCCTCCCAAGTGCTGGGATGTGCACCACCACTCCCGGCTGCATGAACATTTTCTTATACATAAAAAGATTCTTTAGTTTTTGTTATTATTGTTAAAGGTAAAGGCATTTTCTTTTTGACTTGATTGGTCTCTGGATTTCATTTAGATATTGGGTCCATTAGAAAGTGGGTCCAGATTTCATTTAGATACATGTATGCCTCTGTAGAAGAGCAATAAGCATATAAACCATTGTTAGGAAATAGAAAGCTGGATGTGTATTATTTGAAGACATACATTTCTGTAGCTCTTTTAGCCTTTGGCACCCACCAGGACAGAGGTAAAAATAGGCTGGGGTCTTCGTAGCTTCAGGGTAGAACGCTGCAGTGAAGTACGGATAGGCAGAGCGTCGAGCCTGAACTGGTATCGAGGTAAGGGACAGCCCTGAGAGTAAGTGATGCCAGCTACTTCTTCAAGACGGGCGGAGAATAAGGTCTAAATATCTCCTCTGTTATTTTTTAACTTGCTTCTCATGCTGTGAACTGTTCTTCAAATTCTTAATGTGCCTGTGGTCTGCACCCTCCTTTTTTTTTTTTTTTTTTTTTGTGGGTACTGGGGGTCGACCTCAGGACCTCGCACGCCAGCAGGCGCCAGTGCCGCTGAGCGATATCACCGGCCCCTTTTTCGTATGTGGGTTCCGGGAGTCGAACTCGGGCCCTCGCGCTTGCCGGGCAGGCGCTTAAGCCACTGAGCCATCTTACCGGCCCCTGCACCCTCCTTATTACTTGTTATTTGCCGTTTGCGGTCTCAGTGGACATGCGAGTCACGGCCTCAGTCCCCTTCTTGCCAACTTTCTTTGCCTGAATTTTTTTGGGTAACTGTGTATCTTGTTCTGTCTCCTAAAGTTGACTGCTAACCTTTTCCTTCATGTCTAAATAGTTGTAAAATACATTATTTCTAGAATATTATCTTATATATATTTTAAACACATTGCTATTAAGTATAAAGATGTCCATTAATTCTTTGGATCTGTAGATTTATCTTGTTTGGTTTATAGGAAAATGCTGAATTTCTTAGTAATTCTTTGTCTAAACCACATTTACCTTGTCAAAAAGTCTCGCTTAATATGATTTTGTGATTTACTGATAAATTTTAAGATACATAGAAATTGAGGAGGGAAAGGAGGGAAGAAATCCTTTTTTAGAGGGAGTACTTGAGAGAAACTGTTCAGGGACCTCTGTTCTGGACTCTTCCTGCCTTGTCAGTAAGCAGGAAGCATGCTCAGCCTCACCAATAGAGAAATGACCTTTTAATCAACAGTGAAATCTCATCTTTTTGTCCCTCAGATTGGTAAAGATTTACAAGTCTAATAAAACCCAGCATTTGTGAAGCCGCAGGGCAACAGATTTATAAAAGTAAATATTTTGGTGGGTAATTTACCAATACCAATGGGAAGAGAGGGAAGAAGGCCAGAAAGAGAGGGAGGGAGGGAGGGAGGGAGGGAGGTATGCAGTTCAAGAACAGCTTTCTTTAAGACTTCTTAGCAAAACTGCCTTGCCACGAGAGAAGAGGGCCATATCCTTGAGCCGTTCCTCTGTTTAGCACCTGGAGCTTTTAACATCTCAGGACAAGGCACTAAAACAACGTGGGTGACAGATACTTAATTATTATGAACGGAGACAAGGGAAATGTGGACGTAAAATACAGTCATCGATATTGCCTACCTCATTGGGTCTGTCTGGGGGTTGAATACATTAATACATAACGATATTTGGCACATTGCAAATGTTCAATAATTTTTATTGTCATCATTGTTTTTAATTGTATGTTCATGTATTTGCCACTTCTTCAAGTGGATAATTTTTTCTTCCTCTATGCTCTATTGCATATAAGGGATATTAGTTGCTTTCATATAAATTACAAGTATGTTTAGATTGTTTAGCATTTTTTCTTTGTATTTTAAAAATTATTTTATCTACTACATAAAAACAGTACATATTAGGGGAGAATCATATTGTTTCAGTACATGTATACATTATATGACGGTTATGTATCTGCCTCCTCAAGCATTTATTATTTCTTTATGGCAAAAGCTTTCAAAATCCTTCCTTCTGGCCTTTTGAAAGGTACGCTACTGTTACCTGGAGTCAGTCCTGTGCAGTAGCACACAGGACTTCTCCTTAACTGTAATTTAGTACCTGTCAATCGACCTCCCCCCCACTCCCCATATCATTTTATTTTTAAATATTTTTTTAAAACTTTTAAAAATTTACAGAAATTTCACATTTTTGTGTAGATAATTGTATTAATCTTTTCCTTCTAACTTCTTTACCTTAGGTTAAACTAATACCCAACTTAAAAATGCTTTTACTAGTTTTCTCTTAGTACTTTTATAATCACATCGTTTTATATTTAAATTATTTATCTGGTCTTCATTTAGATGAAGGAATAAAATATGGATTGATTCCTTCCTCTGTCTGTGTCTCTGTCCCTGTCTCTGTCTCTTATCTCTGTCTCTCTGTCTCTCCTCTCTCTCTCTCATACTGGGGATGAAGCCAAGGCCTTCACACTGAGCTATACACCTAACCTTCCTTTCCCCTTCCTTCTTTCCTTCCTTTTTTCCTTCCTTCCTTCCTTCCTTCCTCCCTTCCTTCCTTCCTTCCTTCCTCGTTGGTATTGTATTTATTTTGAGACAGGTTTCACTAAGTCACTAAACTGCCCAGTTTGGGCTCGAATTTACGATCCTGCTGTCTTAATTTTCCAGAGTGCTGGGACTACAGGTGTGCACCATCAAGCCCAGTTTGGATCAATCTGTATTTTTCCCCCATATCTTTCCCTGCCCCACCCCAGCTGCCATTTTAAATGTCATCCTTTTTGATATGTTATGCTCCCATTTATACTTCTGCGTGAGTCTGTAATTCTATTCCATTGATTTCTGGCTATTTCTATACCAATATGACAATGCTTTAATTACTGTAGTTTAAAATAGTTTTCTTACAATTACTTTTGTTAGTTACAAAAACTCACTCACATTTACATATCACGTGAAATAACACAAAGACACATAATGAGAGGATTACTAATTTCCTCCTTTATCTATGCATTTCCAAATCCCAGAGTTTCCCCTCAGTGGCTGAAGCAGGGTCCTGAGGGTTCTTTTATGAGCCAAGTGTAACCTATTTGTTCCTGTTCATGACGTGAAGGTCTGGAGGGAACCAGAGGAACAGGGCAGCAGGAGGGCATAAACCTAGAGATTTGGTATTTTTACCACTGGTCCAGCCACACCATTGTCCCAGCTGAATGCCAGCCAGAGGAGTGTGTGTGCAACATTATGTTCTGGGCGACTTATCATTAGGAGCCTGTAGCTTCCTATTTTTACTGAGATGATCACATACTATAAAATTCACCATTTTGAAGTATACCATTCAGCACTTTAAAAATACTGTATATTCACAAAGCTGTGCAGCCATCACCACTGTGTATTTCCAGAACACTTTAATTACCCCTTCGGAAAGCCCACACCCATTAGGTACCACTCCCCATTCTCCTCTTCCCCTGCCCTGGCAACCACTAATCTACTTCCTGTCCCTGCGGCCATGCCTATTCCAGCCATTTCATATAACTGGTCATACAATGAGTGGGCTTTTGTGTCTGGGCTCTCCCTCTTACCATGCTGTTTTCAAGGTTCATCCATGATGCGGAAGTATGAGAATATCATTGTTTTGGAAGGCCAGATAATATTCCACAGTGTTCATTCATCAGTTGATAGGCATTTGGGTCGTTTCATCTTTTGGATGTTTAGCATAATCCTGCTATAAAATTTTGTATACAGGCTTTTGCGCTGATGTAATTATGCATTTCTCCTGGGTGTATTACCCAGGTGTGGAGTTGCTGGGTCACATGGCCACTCTGCATTTAATCAGTCGAGCAGCCACGCTTTCCCAAAGTGCTTGCGTCATTTGACATCCCATCAGCAGTGTAGGAGGGTTCTAGCTGCTCCACATCCTCGCCAACACTTGTTGTTCTGTTTTGTTTAGCTTTTTGAATTCTAGTCAGCCTAGTGGGTGTGAAGGAGTATATGGTTATGGTTCGGATGTGTACTTCTCTGGTGACCGTGATGTTGAGTCTCTTTCCACGTGCTTATTACTAGCCATTTGTATATCTTCCTCTGACAAACGTTCATTCAGATTCACTGCCACTTTTTAGACCACGTTATGGTTTAGAACTCAAACGCGCCCCCAAAGCCTCCTGTGTTTGGATCATGGGGTGCTGTAGCTGACTTGCTGTCGGGAGGTGGGGCCTGGTTGGAGGTAGGGTGTGACCTGGAAGAGAATCTCTCTCCCGGGCTCCGCCCTTCTCTCTCTGCTTCCTGGCAGCCATGGGTTGGGCACATTTCCTCTCCTCTGCCCCTCTGCCATCCCGTTTCTGCTTTGAAGCCTGCCAACCATGGACTGAAACTGTGAGCCAAAATAAACCTGTCCTCCTTTAAGTTGCAGGTGTCATGTATTTTGTTGCAGCGTGGAAATCTAAGACAAAGTGGGTTATTTGTCTTTTTATTGTTGAGTTGTAAGAGTCCCTTCTGAATGCCAGACTCTTATCACGTACATAATTTGCAAATATTTTTTTCCCATTCTGTGGGATTTTTACTTTCTTGATAGTGTCCTCTGATGCACAAGTTTAATTTTGTGTAGCTTGTGTATTTTGTTGCTTGTGCTTCAGGTGTCATATCTGAGACTGTCGTCTAATCTAAGGTCACATAGATTTATGCTTATGCTTTCTTGTAATGCTAATTGGTAGCATACATACCTGCCTCTGAAGGAGAATTTGCTTGCCTGGACTCTGTGACAGAGGCGGAGCCCAGTAAGTAAATATTGTCAACTGAAAAGAATCCCAAAAGTCATCATACAAATCAGGTTTGAGAGAGACTCGGCAAATAATCTTATTGTTTTCTTTTCTTTAAGGGGTGAAAGAGTCCCAGGCTGCTGTGGCTCTGTCACTTACTTACTGGTTGAGGGACTTGAGCAGGGCCAAGCTCATGGGTCAGCTTCACTGAGCTCTTGTAGTTTCATCTCTAAAGTGGTTTAAAAAGAGGGCATGAATAGCATTTCTGTAACAGACACGCAGTTGCCTTTGAGAAATGAAATGAGTGAAGGATGCAAGTGCATGTGACAAATGGCAGCTTCCAACCATGGTGTCACCATGTGATTGGCAGCATTATTACTACCCTGTGATAACGTTAATACCATTCTCTCTTTGGAAATCTCTGTGTGACTCTCCAGCTACATCTTCTCTGCACTCTATCCCCTCATCCTCAAAGGTCTGACTGCTTCCTTCCTGGAAGAAAACTTCTCAAGCAGGGGCTGATCAGGGCAGGTAATGCATGCTAGGAACCTTTCCCTACAGAGCATGTCTACCTCTCTGACACAGTGATGCCAGGGATCCAAAACTCACTTTAAAAAGTGCTCCCCAAACTCTCAAGAAATAAACAACAAGAAAATATGCCATGTGATTAACAAAAAGAGAAAAGGAAGTGGGCTGTAAACTAAGGTTTGGAAATCATTTTGTAGGGGCAATTTCTGGATGGTAACTTGACTAATCTTAATTATGGATTCATATTATCATTTAAATAGACAGCATATATGTAGCTAAATAGATAATAGTCTTATTAAATATTTATTGAATACCTAATATGTACCAGGAACCCTACTAGATACTAGTAATGTGTCAGCGAATTAACATAAACAAAAATTCAAACCTTCATATTTACATTTTGAAGCTAAATATGTTCCAGATTAGTATGAAATAATTATTTTCATTGAGTATTCTCTATCTATA
This sequence comes from Erethizon dorsatum, assembly GCA_028451465.1. Lineage (NCBI taxonomy): Eukaryota > Metazoa > Chordata > Mammalia > Rodentia > Erethizontidae > Erethizon > Erethizon dorsatum. Next base: position 67,847,681 of record CM051836.1, on the reverse strand, counting down.
TATAAGTGAATAAATTTTTAAAAATAATTTCTACTTCTATAGAGAACAAACATACAGGCTGTGTATTCCTTATCCAAAATACATAGGATCAGAAGTATTTCAGATTTTAGAATTTTTTGCATTTTGGAATATCTCCATATACCTAATGAGGTATTTTGTGGCGAAGACCCAGTTCTATAAACAAAACTCACTTATGTTTCATATGCACATTAAACACACAGCCTGAAAGTAACTTTGTATAATATATTTAGTGTGTCTGTAACTTGACTGTGACTCATTACAAGATAAAGTTTGGAGTTTTTTACTTGTGGCATCATGGCACACTCCAAACCTTTTGGATTTTGGAGCATATTGGATTTTAGATTTTTGGAGGAGGGACGCTCAACCTGTACAAATAGGCCTCAGAAATTGTTGGCTGGCTATGAGGTTGATGAGGAGAAACTAGCTCTCTCACCTTTGGAATCAACAGGGCCATTTCACTTCAGTTAAATCCACCATCATTGCCATTATCAATGTATTTCGCACCAGCAGTGGCCAGAGTCGTGGACATGCCTATCTTCTGCCCCCTTCCTAAGGGACCTCTACCTCTCCTTACCCGATGCCCTGGCTGTATGACACACTTGCTGTAGCTGAGCAAGTTTTTATGACACTTGCGCTTTTCTTCATGCTTTCTGTCCAAAATTACCCTATCTTATTTAAAACCCATTTATTCCTCAGGGCACAGTATCGGTGCCCCTTCCACTGCGACGTCTTCATGTTTCCCATGGCCAGAATTAATTGTGCCTATCCCTGCTCTCCTACACAGTTTTGCCACCACTCAGTATTCACATTTGTTCTTCTTAACATTGTGTAAGCTAATTGGTTTCCCCAACTAAACTGTAAACTCTTTAAGAGAATTAATGTTTTATCCATGCACTTTGCATTGGGTAGGCAAGTAATGAATAAATTTAAGTTCAAAGTTGGTTTTAAATTTCAGAATGGACAAAATATTTTTAAAAGACTTCCTGATTATTTTAATTCATGAGGACTAATATTTAATTGCTTTGACTTATTAAATGTTTTAATCCTAAATGCAAGGAAATATAAGAATCACTTATTCATAAATTACCTTACTATTAAATGAGAAATTAAATATAAAAACCAAATTTTTATTATAAACATATATGAGTGATTAAGGGGTCTATTTTTGACATGAAACCTTTTCTTTGTTATGTACTTTCTTGAACAGTTTATAACTTATCCATTAATACCCCAAAAGTGTTTGGAAAGTGTTTGGAAGAATAATGTAGTTTAAATGATATATTATATTTTTATACTGTAATTGTGTAAAAAGTAACCCAAAAGAAGAAAGCGTACAGTTTGTATTTTGGTAATGTGGAAAAGAAATTTGGAGTTGGATGTTTGTGATTGTCACACATATTTACCTGGTTTGATAATGTTTTAATTAGTGACTTGGGAAAGTTTTTAGTTGTTACAAGTTTGTTATTCTAGCATATTTGTTTAAAGATGGAGAACTTGGGAAGTATGATAAATTATGAGCTAATATGAAATATTAGCACTTTTAATTTTTACCTAAATGATCGGTGAAATAGTTGCAAAGTGTTTTCTCCCCTCTTGGGGAGGAAGACTTGCTGTTTGATGTCTGCCCATTTCTGTTGCAGGCTCAGTCCTCCTGTCCTTCCACTGTGCTCCTTGAAAGAAATCCATTTGTCCACTGATAAGTTTTTCAGAGTGGAGCCATCTGAGACCACCAATGGTTGTTTTCTTTCTGTTTTAATGAGAGAGGTGAGGAAAAGAAAAATCCCAGCCCATGTCCTACTTTGGAATTGCAAAACAATGAAGTCCCAAAAGTGGCATCCAGGAGCACTGATTATTTCGGCGCATGTGCTTAGAAGTAGTGAAAGTGCAGGAAAGAGAATCACTGCTGCCTGCAAATAAAGCCTATTCTTTATGCTTCTCCTGAACGCTCCTCTTGTTCCTGCCCTCTGCTCTTACCTTGCCAATCAGTTCGTCAACATGTGGTGCATCTTCCCTAACAAAAGAAAGTAGCACTGCGATTCCTTTTACTAGGGTTATAAATGGGGGAGTTGAAATTTTAAAAAGTCATTTGCTAAAGTTTGTGATCTATGTTAGGCCTAAAAACCATTTATGTTAGTACAATACAGATCCTCTATTTTCACAGAAACACTGGTGGGTATTTCTAATACACACAGTAAGAGCCGCCTCTCATGGTAACGAGTGCCTCTTTCCTTGCAGCGGGACCCATCTGAGGCCGTGTCTGTGAAAGATGTTTTGGCCCGGGCTGCAGCAAAGGGTCTGCTGGAGGGGATTGAGTTGGGAAAATCATCAAAGCGGGAGAAGAAAAAGAAGAAATCAAAAACGTCATTGCCCAAAGCTCCTGCTAATGATAATTACGGCATCCAAATGAAGATAGCTGAGTTCCTGAGCCGAGAAAGTAAAGCAAGCACCAATCAATCGGAGACATTAACGACAAAAGCGCCTCTTCCACAGAAAAATTCGGCGCAAGTGGGTTCTTCCACCCAGATCAGAAAGCCCGGCAAGCCTGCCGCCAATCCTTTAATGCCCACGTCGATGAAGAACTCCTGTCCCTCCAGGCCAAGGGACCGGCAGACACAATTCGGGAGGCCTCGACCGGAAGGCAAAGTGGTCACTCTGAAACCCGTGGAGATCGTTTTGCCCCCAGTGATGTTTCCATTTTCAAGTTCCCAAGGGATCCGATCTCAGATGCCAGCTCCACATTTCTTCTGTCGTTGGATTGGACCCAAGACTAGCACGCCAGGCTGCTTTCCCGCCCCGTCAGCCTCCAGAAAAGGGGAGAAGCTGAAGGAAAACTCACCTTCCTCCCTGCTCCGGCGTCCCCGGCCGTGGCTCTGACTGTCCTGTGCTGCTCGTGTGGCCAGGAACGGGTGATTTTTCCCCACAGTCTGGTGTTCTTGGAAGGTTAGATGTAGCTACACAAGAGGCTTACTCTTTCATCACTCAGTACCTTCTAAATGGGGTATTACCTCCCAAGAACTCAGGCAGGTGACAAACAGTAATGTTGGCATTAAGAGAGCAGAGTTGAGAGATTCCAGCAGCTCGGCGCTGATCTGCTTTAGAGCTGTTGGGTCTGCCCTGCTCCTAGGAGCCTCCACCCTGAGTCACAGCTGCTGCAGTCCTGGAAGGGAAGCAGGCTTCTTTGCACGCTCACAGAAGACGGGCGGGCGCCAGACACAAGCCCTTCCCGCCAGCTGCGGAATGTGCCTGTTTCCAGGCAGCTGCAGCTGAACTTTGAAAATCACGATCAAGGTTGATTTTCCCCTTAAATATCAAACTATTCCTGAAACAAGGCGTGACGTGAGTTTTTGTAACGGTACTGAGCTTGAGTAGGGAGCGCAGAAAGTCCCGCTCACCTTGCTGAGCGCTAACCGCTTCTGCGGGCAGAGCCTCCAGCATCTGAGTAGACTGAACGCCGTCCTCCCTCCCTTCCGCCTGTTTGTGCCAAACACTGTTCTGAAAAATGGCTGTGAGCAAACTTCTACCTAAATAGTTATAATTTGGAGAAAGGGGCGAAACTGTTGGACACAAGTGATACCTGTTGTAGAAGAAACCCATAAGGATTTCTGATTCTTTTCAAACATCAGGTGAGAGAGCAAAATGTACCAGTCATTTCAAATGGCACACAGTAATCAAACTTCGGTAAATCATTTCTGATGCACAATTAAAATATACTATTGCACTGTTAATTATACTAAATGCCAGATTCTCCCTGAATCTATTTGCCGACAAACTGCCTACAAATATCGTGATGATTATTATTTCTGGGTCTACTGAATTTTTTCATCACAGCAACAGAAACTGTTCCACATTAAATAGAGTAAGTTTACAACTATAAATCTTAACTGTTTAAAAAAAAGTTCAGACACATTCATAGTTTGAATTTAAAGTTTTATTTCCAGAATTCAGTTGTGTAGAAGTATTAGTAAATTCCTAAATGCTCAAATTCACATGGCATGGTTTTTGTGGAATTTTTAGGTCTGTTGCATCTCTAATATCCTATTTCTCGAAGTGGGGAGAATGGTTAATTTCATTTTCATAGTACTGTTTGTGTTTTAGCTGAAGATTTACATTTTTCAGGAAAATCTTTAAGTGAAGAAAGACTTTTTACACTTGAACCAGGCTTATATTTTAAATTCCCAAATTCTTATGGTACTTATGATTCTTGAAAAATACAGGAATGTTTTAAATGCTCAGCTTATTTTAGTAATTTAAAAACATCAGAAACTATGTACTTCAAATTACAGCATGTGTTTCATTCTCTTATCTCCACCCACATCTATTTAGAGCACCCTACGACCACTGCAGGGCAGTGCAGCTTAATTTAGCATTGTTCCGTAAAGAGATGTTATTTTCTCTCAGAAATCTTGTTATCCTTTTCCTGCCCTCACCCCCACCCCAGGCTGAAAAGTGTTCCATGTCTGAAAGTAGCAGGTCTGAGATTTTTACTTTCCAGTCCATTTTCTGTGTTGTTTTGAAATGGCCCAGGGTGCTTTCTAATCTCCATAGCGCCTGTCATTCATGCCACAACTCGGACCCACTTATTCCAGTTGTCCATCTTGGCACTAAATTGTTTTTCTCTTTAGAAGCTTATGAAGATTCTGAATTGAACTGTTCATTAAGCCTGCATTTTATTCTTTGAGAATTTCTAAGGAGGACAGGATCAGTTATTTAAATACTTCGATAGAGTAAAAAGGGAAACTTTTTTAGGGTAAAAGCAAAACAAGAGAATTCCAGTAAAGACTATTGATTACATGGACCTTTTTCTGTGGCATTTTAGTTGTTTGAACTTCTTAAAGTATTGCAAAAATCTAAAATAATCAAACTATGGTTATTTAGATATTCCAATAGCAAATTTGGGTTTTTATCTGAAACCGTTTACAACTATGAAAACCCCAAATCCAAAATGAACTTTTGTTCCTTGAGAGTCATTGCCCTTGACAGCGTAAGAGGGGGAACTGCTGGGAGAAGCGCACGGTAAGAGGCGGGACGCTCTCAGCCTACCTTGCTCTTCCGTGTGTCTGCACTTACACTGACCCACAGCCAACTGAGTTCCCAGCTACCTTTCATTTCGGATTTAGTGCCTATACATCTCTGTTCTTCATTCTCTGAAGTCAGCTTCTCAATAAGCTTCCTTGTGCAAACAGTTTAATTCTAGAAAGACTGCAACATTGGTGACTTACGTGGGCTTCTATGTCCAGAACGCCTGCTGCCTTTCCTCATCCCCAAACAAAGCCCGGGTAATTACTCAGAATTTACTGTCCACTTCTTACCAGGTGGAAAGACACAATCACTAATCAGAGCTGAATCTTACATTACAATCATTTTGGATTTCTAAAACATTTAATTTGATGATATAAAAATAAAATGACTAGTGTAGAGACACAAAGTTTATATTTCTATTTCTCATATATACAACTTAGTTGTCAGATCAATGAGCCAAACATTTTATGCAGCTAAATTTATTCTCACAACATATTACATTTAAATGTGTTAAAGTGGTCAACAGCAAATGGGGTAGAAAGGAAAATGAAACATCCTTTTGGGGTGAACAGGCCGCTCCGGGTGCAGGGACTGCTCTCTTCGTGGTGTGAGTGAGGAGCTTTGCCCTGGAGCTGAAGTAACTTCATTTTACTGGCTGTAAACACACGTGTTAGACGTGACTTAGGTTAAGCCTGGCCAACTGGAGAGCTAATGTCCTGTTAAACTGTGCTAGTACCAGTTAGGGATATGTTTTCTGTGTTGTTAGATCTTGTGTTGCAACGCTCATCAAATGAGTGTGCCGTTCAAGGAAAGGAAGCTCGGGAGCTGCTGGTAAATGGCCTCATGGATTCTTACAGGTGTCCATCTTAAACTCAGAACGTGGATTTAAAAAAAAAAGTAGCAGTGCCAACGGTTTATCACAAGAACTTGTTTTAATGGAAATGAGTCTAGTGTCCCTTCATGCAGTAAGACAAACAAAAAACGATGGCCCTAATTAATTATGGGTGATCTCATATCCAGGTGGAAACAAAGGGGATGTGGATATATGTATATAACTTTAGATGAAATCACACTCATTGTGAAGGATATAAAAACGAAGCACGGCACAGTGCTTTAGTCTACAAAGTGAAGTTCTTAGCCATAGGCGTGTCGGCTGTTCCCTCGACGCGGCCCAGGAGCACGCAGACCAGGTGGCAAGACTGCGTCTAGCTAGCTGCTCTTAAAAAATAAAAGGAACTTTAAGCATTTTGCCTTTTCCTCTACATATTCCAATAGAAATGTGACTACAAATCATTACAAAACCACCATTAGGCAACATATAGTTCACTGAGATTACTTAGGCCTGGGTACATTGAGACATAATATCCAGTGAAGATAATACATTAACACAATAATGCATAAATAAAATAAAAATATTTTAAGCTGTATTTAACAGGTTGATTAAAAAAATGATAGGAGATACAAGGCATAGTGAACACGGCTGCCTGTTTACCAAATCACAGATACAAAGAATGCATAGGAAACAGAAGTATCGCTAGGTTCTCAGGTGAAACACTGGCATCCTTTCACTGACAGGCACACACACACTTTCATACATACTTTTTGGCCATGGCAGAAAGTGTCTGAACATACTGTTTAACATAATAAATTTTATACAATTAATCTGCATTTAGTATGCAAAGCCATTTTGAAAACAAAGTATCTGCAGTAAAGTTTTCAACATATAAAGGCTATCATTCATCTTACTGCATCCTATAATTGCATATATAAATCAGTTTGCTACTTAAAGCTAGCTCAGTGTTCTTGATCCTGAAAACAAACAAATGTATGCCTTAAAAAATGAACGAGAGGGTTCTGGTAGAGATTTCCTGTGGAGAAGTGGGTTACTCGGTTAGAGTGTTAAAGTGTACCACACTAAAACGTTTCACAGGAGAGATCAAGATGAAAGGTCATCGCAACTGAATTTTGAACAGCAATTCACAGGGCACAGTAAGATTTTTCACAATGCAGTAATTTCCCACAGTGGCACTGGTTACTTCAGTGAGAACAGTATGCAAGTTGGCGAGAAGCACAATGCATTTCCAAAGTAGCATCATTTCTGTTACGATATCAGGGTGCCAGCAAACGCTTCCTGCCCCACTGTGCCCCCTCCACGGCAGGCAGAGGTCTCCTACTCCTTCTGTCACATTCTGGTGGCTAAGGGCATGGTGAGGAGCGCCTCTCCCACAAGGACCATCGCCTCTGGAAGATTCTCAGGTTGGCACAGGGTGCCTGCCCTCTACAGCACGCTTGAGGCGCACCGCAGCAAGCAGTCCTGGACTGCGAGAAGGCAGCGGTTTGTGATGGATTCAATGCTGCCGCCCCAGTAACATGGACAGGCTTCCCTGCTTCTGCAGGGAATTCTGAGACTGCCTGACAGTGACAGTTTCCATGTCTGGTCGTTGTGGATGCCCAGAGTCACTGGGAAAGGGCGAAGGGGGAATAAGACAGCAAGAGCTGGGGGTGGAGGTGTGGGTCCTGCTTCTGGCCCTCACGAGCTTTGGGGAGATCCTAGGCCCATTGAGTTAGCCTCTTGGTACTTTGTATTTTATTTCTCCAATGTGTTTAGTACCTTTTCTACCATATAAGGCTCAAATGTGATAAAGGATATGGAAACCATATTGACAAGAACAAAGCTGTGTATAAACAGAAAGCATTACTTTTATAACTGGATGTTGTAAACGTTAATTTTGACGTTACATCGTAAACAAGACTAATATTGAGATTGATCTCCTCAGCAACTTCCTTTTAAAACAACGTCAACAAGAGTCTAAATTTGTATATCTTCATAGCTAAGTTTCTTAGCCACATAAAAAGCAGGAAAATGCTATTTTTGGGAAAACTGTTAAATAGTCCATTATTCCTATGTATACTTCACTCTGATATGAAATTTTTAAGTCTTGAAAATAAAATGGAAAAAATATAAATTTTAAAATATATCCTGTTGATCTAACAAATTCTAATATTAAATACATAAATTCAAGAAAGTTTCAACTAAATGTAATTTGTTGCCATGGACAATATGTAATGGACAGACAACTTTCTGGACAAAAAAAACAAAAACATTAGAATAAAAATGAGCTAGATGGGGAATTCTAGCAGAATATTTATGTTAGGATGTGGACTGACAAAAATAATGTGGTAGTGGAAATCTAAAATAATAGTGTGTGACAGAGATACAGATGACATTTCCTCGACTCTAAATTGCATATTGGCTAATTATCAAACTAAGGATGAGAGGTTTATGAGGAGTATTTCATCTAAGGTTTGTGCAGAGAACGACCATAGTGAACTATAATTCTCTAGCTGCATTGTACAATGTAAGGCAGAAGTTTGAAATATGTCCCACCCAAAATGCATTAGGATCTTGTTCCTCTTTTTTAAAATAATGTTTTAAAACCATCTGAAAAGGCTATTTTTTTGTTCGATTTTAATTCCCCAAATTTAGTTTTTCATTAATTTTGAAGTTTCACTTTCCCCCCCAACATCCCATGAACAGCGGTAGACATGAAATGGTGTCCGCGTGTCGAAGCTCATCAAGGAAAGGTGCTCGTTGGTTGCTATACCGATGCCAATAGACAATTTTGTCAACCAATGGGTTGGATTTTATGGAAAACTAAAACCCATCCTATGTTTACAGCAATTCAATGGCATCTGCTCTGCAGGGATCTCCTTGTTTCCAAGGCTGAAAATGGGCAAGGTGCCGCAGGACTGAGAGTTGCTTGTGACAGAAGAGTCGAGAAGCCAGGAAAACGCACTCAGGCATCGTCGACTCCAAGGACGCAGCATTAGTTCACCAGGTGGGCGTGGCCACATTTCTCTCCCTGTGTGAGGCCAAGTCACGTCCATGATACGTACAATAAGAGACCTTCCACTGCTCATGATGTAGCTTACAGCAAAAAAAAGTATTCATGCTTCTTTTCATATCACATGGTGGTGGCAAGACAGAGAACATGCTTGTCGAACACTGTTTGGTTACAGATAAACTCTCTGGAGACAAAGCATCGGCGGCTGAATGGAAGGCTGGGGATCAGTTCCTTTTCCTTAGCGTAGCTCTTCAGTCTTCAGGTAGACACCAGAGTCCCTGAACGTGTGCAGCTACGGTGTTTCCGAGACGGGACGTTTCTGTTTCAAAGTGTCAATGAGGGACAAGACCCCTCGCTTTACATTGGTCGTGACTCTTCTGGTTACCGAGTCCACTGGTGGAGGAGGTGGTCGGACTTTCTGTGACGGTGGCCTGGCTACCAAGCACTTCTGATAGCGTAACTGAAATAAAGCAAAGAAAATATTCAAGGTAACAGTACTTTGTCTTGTTAATAGGACTTTGAGTCTTCACCAATACACTGACTCCAAAAAATTAACAACTGAGCTCTTAAATCCAAGAGTTTATTTTATTTTTAACGGGGGTGTTTTAAGTTCTTCGTTAGGTTCAGTGAAGGTGTGCTGCCTCTGGCCACCTTTTCCTCACATCCATTCCCACCCTTGACTTGTTCCCTGTCCTCACAGGCTGCGATGGATCTACCTCACAGTCCGTGAACCGAGGAAAACCAAAGGGCCTGGCACGGAGGGTGCTCACTGAATGCTTGTCGGAGACACGCGTGCTGCGCAGTGCTCATGGCTCCTGAGGGACAGCATGGTAGAAGGGTGCAGTTTGCATCCAGGCTCCACCACTTTTTCTTTTTTGAGACGGTCTCACTATGCATTCAGTCTAGTCCTGAACTATGTAGCCCAGGCTGGCCTCAAACTCACAGCAATCCTCCTGCCTCAGCCTCTCAGTGCTGGGATTACAGGTGTGTCCCACCATTCCTGGCTACCACTTTTGAGTTGTTGCCTCCAGGCAGTTATAAAATCTCCCGAGCCAGAGTCTTCTCAATTGTGAAGTGGCTGAGGAGTGAGTCTTTAGAGAGGGTGTTATGACTGAATTAGGCATACTTACAGAAAGCCTAAAATAGGCCTCTCAAAATATAGTGTTTGTTTCCATCCCTTTTTCCTGCTTTAATAAAAAGAATAGTGTATTCATAGATTTCAGGATGTTTTATATTCAAGTCTAAATCTTAATGGATTGGTTTTACAAAAACTGACAATTTCTATCCTTCAGGAATATAAGAAAAAAACCTACAACAACAAAACAGCCCACCTTCTTTTGTTTTAATGGGAAGATAAATAATTCTTCAAAATTAGATGAAAAGGTTAAAACTTACCCAGTGCTTTTTTCTAATCAAAGCACTGTGAAATACTTCCATAGCTGATTTTTAAAAATTGACTTAAATATTAACAGGTTCCATGATACAGTGATAGAACAAGTTGATGTTACTCCCTAAGAAGCATAAAGTATAACGGCAAGACTCTAGGGAAGGAAGGACCACAGTGTCCCATCACACCCACAGCCCAGAAAACGCCCTGGCAACTCAATCATACGAAACAGGATGACTTATGGAAGGAAGGACCACAGTGTCCCATCACACCCACAGCCCAGAAAACGCCCTGGCAACTCAATCATACGAAACAGGATGACTTATTACATCTACTCTGTGTAAGGCCTCTTGCTAATCTGCATCACAACTCAAAACATGTACATCTAAAGCATGAATTCAGATGGCAGGCATGGTGACATGAGACCTGGAGTTGGCGTTTCAAACAGTAGTTTTGTATGAATCAAAATTGCAATTAACCGACGAATTCCATAAAGGACCCCTGTGATGTTTAAGCTTGGTTGTGTCAACCTGATTGGCTTGGGAGCTCCAAGGGGATTAGTAAAGCACACTGGGTGGGTTATGGAGGCGTGGCCTTTAGTACCTATATATGGCGCCTGGCCCCTTCCTCTGTGCTGCTGTTCCTCTGCTCTGCTTCCTGGCCACCATGATGCTTTGCTCTGCCGTACCCTTCCACCATGATGTTCTTGCCTTGGAGCCAGCCAACCACAGACTGAATCCCCTGAATGGGCTAAATTAAAGATCTCCTCCTTTAAACTGTGAGTACTGGGTACTGTGTTCCAGTAATGGGAAAGCTGACTAATACCATCCTCTCTGTCCTATTCCAAATTTCACAAAAATTTCATCAGATGAGTCTACACCCCGTAGCTGCGACATATGCTTAAAAATTAAGTAGATTCAAAAAAATGTTACTATCACATTTCAGATAGGATAAATTCACATCTAGACACCTCATATGGAGAATCATACAGATTTGAATCAAGAAGAAAGCCACTGCACTAGAAAAGCTGGACTCAGGGTGGGGCGGGGCGACATTTGACTTTATCCATGTGCCTTACACTGGGTTGGATGAGCTACTCTGGCAGCTACACTAATTGTTCTAATACAATTAAAAGAGGAAGCAAATGAGGAAGAGCTGTTTCCAAGAGGGAAAATGAGTCTGGGAATCAAGAACAAACTGCAACTAGTAATAAAGCTAATTATTTAATTGACATTAGCATTTAAGATATATAATTAAAGCCTGAAAGCCATTCATTTTATGACCAAAAACATCTGCTATGATCCGTTGCAATTTCACAGGACATCTAACCAGTTATCATCCATTCGTGCTTGATTGAAACTCCCATCCTCTGCTTGCCTGGTGGAGCCTTTCACCCTGTCCTCATCCCCACACCTGGTCCAGGGTTCGCCTCGCCTCCTCCGTCCCTCCTGCTCAACACCCAGGCACATGACAGTCACAATCCTGGCTCCACAGTGCAGGGTGGACTGCGTGTGTGTGTGTGTGTGTGCGTGCATGTATGTGTACTATACCTGTAACAAGGGCTGTGGTAAGTGGAAACTGGGTCCCAAGTAGAGACACCAGGTCTCCTCCCTTCTCCCTCCCTCCCCTCTCCATGTTAAAGGTATCTTTAAGATGAAAGTCAATCCCTACCTTTGCCATCTCCCACCCCATCCTTCTTTCTCTGTCCCTGTCTTTCTCTTTCTATTTTATGGCAGTACTGAGGATTGAACCTAAAGCCTTCACATTGAGCTACTCAGCCCTTTAACTTTTTTTCTTTCTTTTTTTGAGACAGGGTCTTGCAAGGTCAATAAATTGCCCTGGCTGGGCTCAAACTTGAGATTCTCCTGCCTCAGCCTCCCAGGCTACTAGGATTGCAGACATGTGTCACCACACCCAGGCTTTTCTTCATTCTTAACTTAGCAGTGTTCTGTATGTAAAAAACAACAAACAAACACAACATATGGCCCTCAACGTTCCTCCTCTCAGCTTCACTCTTCTCAGTTCTTAACGCCTCGTGGCTTGTCTCAAAGTAGAGTGAGAGCTCTCTAATCAGGTAGGAGGCTAAGTGCCTCTTCTCAGCTCTTCATTTACCGCCATTTTCTGTGAGATTCATGCTGCAACTACAGTCCTGCATTTGCTGACTGATGGGGAAACATCATCGGTTGATTTCATCCTTGTACGAGGCTCGCAGTGCGCGTGCCCAGGCCTAGGTGGGGCAGGCTGCGTGCACCTGGGCTGGGTGGCACAGCCTGTCGCTCCCGGGCTGCACACCGGACAGCAGGTTACTGTACAGAGCACCGTGGGCAACGGAAACACTGGTATCTGTGCGTCTCAACGCAGGGCACAGTAAACACGTGCCGCGCGTGAGCCGCAGGACTGGAAGTTGTCCCCACGTCCGACGTCCGTGAGTGACTGTGCAGGCTCCTCACCTCCCACCACTCTCCCGCGCAGACTTCATAAACACTGCTGCGCTGTACACTCAGGCGATACCAAATTCGTTACCACTTTTTTTCAGTAATATATTAACCCTAGCTTACTATAACTTTTTGTTTATAAACTTTATTTTTTTTTTAGCTCTCTGACCCTTCTGTAATAACCCCTAGCTTGAAACACAAACACCCTGTAGGTGACGGGAATTCTTCAGCCCCATTGTAATCCGATGGACCACTGTCATGTGTGTTGTTGGTCGTGGAGAGAAGTGTTGTCAGGCACACAGGTGTACGTGTGACCACTTCAATCTAGCCTTGCCGGCTCATCTTCCTCAGGCTAAGAAAGTGTGCACATCAACCCCACCCTAAAACCAACCAACCCACAAACCCGTCGGCGCTGCCCTTCAAGCCGCCCTTTGATGGGGGACCTCCTGAGCCGTCCGCTTCCAGGGCATCCTCTTCTCTTTCCTCTTGGTTCCTTGTCAATCTCGGGAGCCTCACACCTGTATCTGTAGCCCTTTCCACACTAACATTGGCCTTGGCTTTGTGTGTCTCACACACCACGCCCACACTTCACAATGCAGGGGTCAGACCGAGTCAGGCCTGAGCTTTCCAACCTTCGGACACTGCGTAGACTGAAATACGGACAACCCAGGGCCTCAAGCCCAGCCCCCTCCCCCAGGGCAAGCCACCTGCATGGCACTTCTCAGACCGTCACCCCGTGTGTCCCCAGTCTGCGATCCTGGCTTGTGCCCACCTTGTGCCCTCTGTACAGCTGACCAGCCTCCAAGTGGATCACCCTGCCCTCCACATGGATGTCTTTTTTTTCTTTGGTAGAACATTCTTTTAAAAGCTAAATATGATCAATTTGCTCCCCTGCTTAACAATTTGGAACTCCGGCATGACGCCATGGGCCACAGGCCTTTCATGACACAGACCCAGCCTCCTTGGTCCCAGCAGCTCTTCGCTCTGGCTCGCACTCTTCCAGCGCCTGCTGTAATAGGTGCTCGAGGGTATGTGTTCAGTGAACGAAGGGGTATTTCTGTCCCAAATCATCTGTGTGGTGAAAAGCACCCTGGCTTTGTGACCTAGTAGTGGCAGCCCAGAGCCACGTACCAACTCTATGCCCTGCAGCTCACTCAAACTTCTCTGAGCCTCGGTTCTCATAAACAAAACAGAGCTAACGACTACACAACAGGGCTGTTGTAAGCACTGACTTAGTGGATATAAAGTAAATACAATGTAAGGACAGTGCAAATAAAACAACAACTATGTGAAGTAAACCACTCCAAATGTTTCTATCTCCAAAGTACTGAGCTGAATGCAAACAGTAACAGCTGATGCATGCCCAGCATTTTCTGATCACATACTGAAATTAATTTGGGATCAGGAAAGGATAATCCTCAAATCCGAATCCTTTCCAATGCTCCTGGAGACTCTACAGAACTTGGCTCTGTTGGGTCCACTTCATTCAAGAGTGCTGGCCTCTTCAGATGCAATCTGCTTCTCATAACTGACTCAGTAAAGCAGGACTTTAAAAATTTGATTTCTGTTTTTATTTTTTTAGGCAATACTTGGGATTGAACCCAGGCCACTACACTGAGCTATATCTGTAGCCATTTTTTAATTTTTTATTTTGAAACAGGCTCTCACTAATTCAACAAATTGTCCAGGCTGGATTCAAACTTTTCAATCCTGCTTCCGCCTCCCAGAGGGCTGGGATATAGGTAGGACCTCCACACCCAGCTCTCTCCTTTAAATGAGTAATTCTGCTCAGGTTTATGGTGCATGAAAGCTAAGCAGGGAAGGAAGGCTGAGGCTCTCACTGTGGCCATCACTCACCATGCAGGCGGCCTGGACAGCCTCGGACACATTGGCGGCATTTGGCTCGCACCAGAACACGTGGCACTCAAAGCGCTGGTTCCCGGTGTCCATGATGAAGGCAAAAGTGTGGACATCCTTCCCAACACCCATGAAGGACAGGAATCGCACTCGGCACTCCACCAAGACCTCCTCTTCATTCTGCAAGAGACATTCAGTGTTCAGCATCACGCTGTCCCCAGGAAGCCAGGCCACAGGCACCAAAATGTTCCTGTCTTAAACAAACCACAGAAGCTAAGAGCTGGTATTAAAACATGTCACACTGAATTCAGAAGGGATCTGTGGCTGTCTAGGAAGGTAAAACTTTGCCCAAAAGCCCAGTGAAGCCATTACTGCTGTGGGCATCTTCTGACATTTCATCTGGCTGTGTACACCGCGGTCACGGTATGTGGTGTGTGTCCCGTTCCCACCCACCGTACTCTGCACCTGTGAGCTCAGTGTGGGGAGGAACAGTGCCACATCCTTCTAATATACAGCCCAGTACAGGGCACCCCGTGGCTCAAAACCTCGGGCACACAATTTCAATCTCTCAGGCAAACAAGGAAGACAGAATGAGGAGCACCAGGATAGAAGATTCCAGGTCCAAGGGAAAGCAAAGGTGAGCAGAGAATGAGACAGAGGCCAAATCCTTTCATGAGCGTAGGGCATGTGAATCACGAGCAAGTGCAACTCCCAGGAGTGCAAGCCCCAGCTCTTTCCAAGTTTCGCGGAAGACCGTTGCATCTAAAACCTCCCTGCAGCCCAGACTGGCCGATGTCCTGCACGACCCTTCACCTTCTCACTGATGACTGTCACTGTGGCATCGGCCACGTTCATGTTCACTGATGGCCAATCCTCCTTGTTGGATGAGGTCATAAGACTTTCTATGGCACTGTTCAGGGTATCCATGCCTGTGGATGGAAAAGGATTGCAAAAGCCCTAAAGTTGGTGATGACTTTCAAATGTGGGCCCAATCACCCAATGATAGCCAAACCCAGGTTGATTTTTCTTTGTAGTTACAGAAGATACTTCATAGTTTATTCTCATGTTTGTCCAAAAGCAAAGAAATGCCAGACTCTGCAGCAGGAAGAAGGGGCACAAGCTCCTTTACAGATCTGGCTTGGGGTGTCCTGTCTGATCAGCCAAGGATTCCAATCTCAAAGATTCCTCAGCCCTGGGGGTGTGAACAGCCCTGCCTGTGTCTATACAGGAGCTTTGGGAAGGGGGCCCTGCAGAAGCCAGCATGTGCTGGAGTATCTAACCATCTTGCATCATACTTGACATTTAAACAAGGCCAGGTCTGGCGGCCCCTTTGCATGAGCAGTATGTGCTTCTCAATGGGGGCCCTCTGTTGGGTCTTCCTACAGGCTTTGGGGGTGGGGGGACTAGGAGAAGGAGTGACAACTTTGTTGTGATATAATTCACACAGAATTCACTCATTTTAAGTGTACAATTCAATGGTTCTTAGTATATTCACAGTGTGTAACTACCACCAAAATCAATTTTAGAACATTTTCATCAACCCAAAAGGAAGGCCTGTACCTTTTAGGAGCCACACTCTACCCCAGGCAGCCACTTACTTGCCTCTGTGTCTAGATATTTGCCTATTCTGGACATGCCCTGTAAATGCGGTCACACAGTGTGTGGTTTTTGTGACTGACTGCTTTCACTTGGCTTAATATCTTCAAGGTTCATCCATGCGGCACCATGTTTCAGTACTTTGTTCCTCTTCACTGCCAAATAAAATTCCATTATATGGAAGCATCATGTTTCATTTAACCATTTGTCAGGCGATACACATTTGGATTTGTTACTTTTTTTTTTTTAACTGTTATGAACAATGCTGCTAGGAACATATGTGTACAAGGTACTGTGTGGACAGATGTTTTCATTTGTCTTGGGTAATATGTGCAGAAGCAGAACTGCTGGGTGAAAGGTAATTATGTTCAACTGTTTGAAGAACGCCACACTGTGTGCCAAAGCAGCTGCATCATGTTCCAATGTCCTTAGTAGTGCATGGGGGTTCCGATTTCTCCTGGACTTTTCTAGCCAGGGAAAGGCAACATTGCCCAGCCTCTCTTCAGTGTGGTAGAGCTGAGGGACCCAGTTGTGCCACTGGGAAGTGAACTGGAGGCTATGGCTGTCACTTCTGGGTCACAGCCCCTCCATCCTTGCTCCCTACCCCCAGACAATAAGACCTGAGGCAGGAGCCCTGGCCCTGGAGATGGAAGCCCCACTGGACAATGGCAGAGGACACCACAGTCCTTGGCTCTCATCCCTGGATGGCTGCACAGATGAGAAACACACATCTGTCTTGCAAAGTCCCTGCATGCTGGGCTCACACATCCAATCTGCTCAGCCTGTGCTGCAAAGCTCATTTGATCAGGATTTTTTTACGAGCTCTGGCTGATGGCAGTTTGAGGGCTTGATTCCAGACAAGGCAAGGGAGTAAAATGGTAGACCTCACCCTCGCGGGCAGGCGAACACCTCCATGAGCCCCTGAACGCCGCAAAGTGGAAAGACAATAAAGGTTTTACGTACCAACCGGTCTGTCTACAGGTAACATCCCCAAATACTGCACGTGGAACTTCTGGACCAACTCAGTCTTTGGTGTTGGAAAATCTACTACAGGGAACAAAAGCAACACGTCCTTCTCAGTGCTTCTTGCATCCCAGTGAGAAGCAGACGTCACTCTAGATCTAGAATATCCAGAACACCACCTGTGCCTGAGGCCAGTTTCTGGATGTTGTATAAGGACATTTCTTTCTCCAGACATTGGGGCTCTGTCAGTCAAAATCCTATCCAACTTCCATTTCAAGGCAGGAAGGCATCTGAAGGCAGCAACTGGATATATCAAGGCTGTTATCCTCTGTGGTGTGCACTAAGAAACAGCTTTGGATGCCCTATTTGTTAGGTGTGGCTGATGCCCAAAGAAAGTGTAATCACAGGGCACAATCACAGACACAGGAAAAATAACCGGAGAGTTCCTCAAATGACAATCCACAAGCAGTTCTTACTCCAGGGTATGTATGAGCTGAAAACGACTAACAATAATATTCTTTAATCTTTTCCAAGAGCAACAAAACCAACCTGTCCTTTACATCAAACCCTACTGACATAAAATTAACTCTGCCCCCACCCTTGTGTTTGTTGAGTTCAATATGCTTTATTTATTTTTTTTGTGGGTACCGGGGGTCAACCTCAGGACCTCACGAGCCAGCAGGTGCCTGCGCCACTGAGCGATATCACTGGCCCTTTTTTCGTATGTGGGTTCTGGGAGTCGAACTCAGGACCTCGCGTTTGCCAGGCAGGCGCTTACGCTGCTGAGCCGTCTCACCGGCCCCCCAATATGCTTTTTAAGGAGACCTGAAACACCAGAGAAGCAGCTGAGAGCCTTTGGTCCTTGTCCAGATGGAGAGTACCGCAGGGAGGGGAGATGCCCTCACCTACCTTGCAAGGGGACGTCGAGATTCACATTGGGCCTCTCATGTAGGGAGCTGCAGGCCAGGGCTTTGGCGTTCTTCCGTTCGGCCATAATCTAAAGGGTAAGTGAAAACCCAGCTTTGGTTTGTGGTTCAGGCTCCCACATCTTCAGCTGGTCCAGCCAGTAAAGGGTCTGAGCTGATTTCATTTTCGAGTTAATTAGCTTTAGTCTTGTCCCTGATTCCCCACCCCTGTATCTCTGGGCTACATATGCAGTCTGAGAAGCTGGCACATTCTCTGGGGATAATCACTGTCCCCTATCATCCGAAACTTACAGCATTCCTCAGCTGAAAACAACCCAGCAAGTAATCTTGGTGGAGCCTGGCCTGCTGGGCCACAGCAATCACAGGGACACAGAAGGAGGGACCTGCCCCAGTGCTGCCAGATCTGATATTTAGATACTCTTTTCAGGGCTCTGGAGACAGTGCACATGGGTTCAAATCCCACCTGTGCCACTTACTAGCTGTGTGACCTTGGGTAAGTCACCTGGCCTCCTGTGTCTCATTTCCTTGATTGTGCATGGGGATGACCATGGTACTATGTCACAGGGAGGTTCCGTGAATTAAATGAGTGAATACATCAAGCAGTTAGACAAGGCTCAGAACGTCAGCTTGGGTCATTGTTATTGTTGAACCTTTCCCTATGGACACTGACATCTGCTGTGCTCAAGTCCCCGCTGGTTACATGTGCTGTGGGCTCAGGGACAGAAGAAGCCCACCCTTCACTGACGTCAGCAGGAACCTAGCCATGGACAAGCTTTCCACCGCAGGGGAGTGACGGCCACGTCACCCCCAAACTCACTGCGCCTGACTCTCCAGATCTGTGCCCGGATTCGGGCAAGAGCACTGATAACGGGAAAGCTGTGTGTTTCTTGGGCACGTGCTCGGGGCTAGGCCAGGTCCTGAGGGCTTTTACACTAGAGCCCAGGCTTCGTAGGGAAGGACTTTTTCTTATGTCAGACATTGCACTCTGCCCAGTGACTGGAACAGCACTTAGTGTATAAATGGCACCCAGCTGTATTTGTTGCATGAAGGAAGGCAGAAAAACGAAAGCTGGTGTGTGCGACATGCTGCCAGTCCCGTCAGTGCACGAATGTGAGCACCAGCTGGGAGAAACGCAGTGATCTCTAGACCAGCGCCTGCTCTGCAGGCCCTGGCTGCTGCGTGGTCAGAGCAGCAGACTGGTGAGGATTTTACTTCGGCACCTGTGACTCAGTTACCAGGCTGGGCTACGACCCTGGCATCTGCCTGGGCTGGGTCTCAATAGCTCAGGAGAAATCATAGGAGGGAGGCTGGGTAATGACAACAGAGGTGATGGCAAAAATCTTGCATTTAGATTCTGTCAGTTAAACAAATCTGGGGAATGGAAAGCCTCGGATGAGGGAAGCTGGTGACAGCGTGCTGGGTGTCTGGCTGACCACGATGAACTGAATGAGAAGTGGGGCATGATGTGATTGCTAGGAACTGCAAGCACCCCAACACTGGTCTTGGAGGTCAGAGGACAGATGAGCCCACCCACAAGCATGTGCCAGAGGATGTCAGAGGCCTTCCACAGCCATGGCACACAGCAGGGCTTGTGCCCGAAGGGCAGCCTGGCAGACACGGCGAGGAAGCCCTCTTGCTGCTACAGACCACAGTGAAGGGTTTGGAGGTCCCGGGGGAAAGGCTTCAGGTCGACAGAAGAAAGCCGGGGCTGGGGTGCTCAGTGGGGGGACAGACTCCTGGAAAGTCAGAGGCCCCCTCTGGAAGGCCGGGACTGTCGCTGTGCGGGATGCTATGCTGGAGGTGAGGGGACCAGACGGGATGAGATGCACTGGTGGGGCCAGGCTGGCTGCTCTCACTCTGAGACTCGGGGACTCTGGTTGATGAAGCATAGTGACAGTGACCACGGCCTTGCCTCCCAGCTGGAGAATGAGCTTCCAGGAGCTGCTGTGTGTCACTGTCAAGTCAGTGTGTGTTCACGGCAGCCCCAGCTGCCCGCACTTCCACACGCCCCTGATGGCTTCTTACCACCCTCTCTTTCCTCCTGTCCTGTTCTCTACCTGAGTTCACTCTTCAGAGTGCTGTGTTCCCAAACGGCCCTTTCCCCGTTATTCTGAGAACGCATGGCCACCACTGCACCCGGCCCTGGCTGGCTGACCTCTGTCACATAATACACCTCAGCCCATGGGAAAGACACAGCTCTCCACATTTTGTAGAGAATGCCACTGGGAGCAACGCCTAGCCCGCGGCAAGAGCACCTCGGCCCTCGGTAGGAGCGGCTTCTTAATAATATGGGCCCAACAATCTGCCTGCTTCCTCCTGAATTCACCTTGCAGGTCAACTCTCTTGCCCTTCTCATCCCTCTATCTGCTCAAGGAGTGAGAAGAAAGAGAGGTGGCCCTCACCCACCTTACCTTGGAACAGATTTCGTGGAGACTTGTGGCAATGGCTTTTGCTGGTGTGTCACATCTAAATACATGACATTTCAAAATTCTTGTGTCTTTATCTCTTGCTACATAAGCAAAATCCCTGTGCAAACAGAAATTTATCAGGACATCAGAAAAGGACCATTTCACCAACACATACTCCAGTTAGGAACGTTAACAGAGCTAGCAGCCAGCGTGTCAGTGGTGGACAAATATGCAATGATCTTTAAAAAAAAAAAAATTACCACAGCTAGAGAACACAGAAGCACAATTTTATGGATATGAGGAATCGGTTTCTAAGTAACATAACTACAATGTCCTCCAAGTCCTGTCTCTTGGACTCTTGGAATTGCTAACAACACTGAACG
The DNA here is from genome assembly GCA_028451465.1 of Erethizon dorsatum. NCBI lineage: Eukaryota > Metazoa > Chordata > Mammalia > Rodentia > Erethizontidae > Erethizon > Erethizon dorsatum. The sequence continues at coordinate 67,826,841 of CM051836.1, read as the reverse complement.
AACACTGGATTTTGCAGTCCATCTGGTGTAATAACAAACATCACAATTACCCAACAAAGCACAGGCTTGGAAGAGCACGAATTGCACGAGTGACATGAAGACAAACACGGTGGTACAGCCGAAGCAAAACAACAGGCTCTGATGTGTGAACAGAGGACGGCCAGACCCACAGCTGCCTGAGAAAGTCGATGGGCATCAGAGGGAGCGCTGAACACAAAGCCACAGGGGCTGGAATCCCATCAAAGGCATTGGATTTCCATAAACGCTTCTCGCACTCCCAGGGAGACAGCAGCATCCTCGCTCTGCATCCCGTTAGCTCAGGCACCACACCACAGACATCCCGCTCTGCTGGATTTTAGCATTTGTTTTACTGATAAAAAGGATATCAACTACGATATTACTTGGCTTCACAGAACCATACAATACAACTAAATTTCTCCCTGTTACTACTGGAGGTCAGTGGTTCAAAGGCGAAAGTGTTCATGAAAAATAAATGCTCAGCTTTACCCATACGGTCATGGATCACAATGATTGATCTGCGCATGACACTGAGCCAGGATACTGTCAAAGTATTTTTCTTAATGGAAGAATTGGCAGTCTTTTCATAGACTATAACAAATCCTTTCCTCAAGATAGCCATGGCTTCCTTGGAAAGGCATAAGGATCCACTACTGAGGCAAATGACCATTGTGAAGGTCTGGCCGAAAAAAAAGTGCAATTCAGGTGAGGGAGAGCTCCCCCTGCCCAACCCCCTGGTCTAGCTCAGGTAGCAACCTCTACACTAGAACGACTCCCCGACCTCAGCCTCCAGCCCCATTTTACCACCTGGAAATCTCCGGAATACCCCACTCTCTTTCCAGCACTCGGCATTCTATGCAAGTCCTGACCACTGTTCACACCATCTCCGCCCGGCTGCCACTGCTCAGCCAAGGCTGGGGCTGGCTCCCTGCACACACTGCGCTCACGCTGGGTTCCAGCAGTGTCTGGTCTGCCTTCCCCATACTCCTTGAAGCTCCATGAAGACGACTAGGTGCTCACCCATCCCCAGCACCTAGTCCAGCCTGGCTATCACAGGGACTAGGCAGGTCTGCTGAGTGTCCCTTCCTCCTGGAAGCACAGGGCTTGTCCCACCTGTCCTTGTCCCCGTTTCCTGGGGGGAAAGCTGGTCCTTAGGCAGAGGTGAGGGGAGGGCTGGGTCTGGGTGAGGAGAGGGGCTTGGACTCTCAGGGCTGAGCACAGCCTTGTTCCATGCTGGGTTCCTGAGACCTTCGCATCCTTGTCCCAACCACCAGCAAGGTCGCTCAAAAAGAAACAACTCACTGTTGGACACCAGGCTCAAGGCAGCCCTTGTTTTTGGTTCCCCTCCCGCTGGCTCTTGTTTCCTGGGGGGACCACACAGCAGCACACACAAGGTCTCACCACACACTTCCTTTAACGTGTTCAACACGGGCACATAACTCATATGTCTTGCTGACAGGCGGCTTGAACCACCTGTGGTACGTGCAACATTATCCCATCGGGTGGCATTTTATTAATTTTATTAGTAAAAAGACCAATAAAAGTGATTAGGTCCTGTTGTACCACCAGTGGTACAAGCTGCCCGATGGGACAGTCGTTTGCCCCACCGACCTCTGGTATTGTTCTCCAACTGAGGAGCTCTCCCTCCGCTCCAGAAAATGTGGGGCTCTGTGTCCACTTGTTGTGGGATCTTCCCCGTCTTGGGGACCACTGGCCCTCCCTGTACTGTCCAGAGTGGACCCGCCTTCTCAGGGCGGTCCACCTCCCAGGCCTGCCTGGCCCTCTGGCCCTCGGGGCCCTACCAATGTCTAAATGCTCACAGTACATGAACTCCGTACTCAGAGGCCTGTAAAGATACCCCGTCTTCAGTGTGACCATACAGGTCTCAGCTGTGTCCGTCCTCGCTTAGAGAAAGCAGGAAGCAGCCAGAGGGGTGGTGGATCAGGATTCAGCCAACCCAACTTTGAGTCTCATTCCTGGTCCCCCTTAGATACAAAGGTTGAGCATCCCAAATCCAAACATCCGAAAAGCAAAATCCCAAACTATTTTGGGCACTGACATGATGTCACAAGCGGAACATTTCATGCCAAGAAACTTTGTTTCATGGACAAAATTATGAAAAATATTGGATAAAATTACCTTCAGGTTATATATACTGGTTGTATATGAAACAAATAATTTTTTTTTTTTTTAATGTGGGTACCGGGAGTCAACCTCAGGACCTCGCGCTTGCCAGCAAGCGCTTGTGCCGCTGAGTGATATCACCGGCCCTTTTTTTTCTTTGTGTGGGTTCCGGAAGTCGAACTCAGGACCTCGTGCTTGCCGGGCAGGCACTTATGTCGCTGAGCCACCTCACCGGCCCAAAACAAATAAATTTCATATTTAGACTTGGGTCCCACTCCCAAATTATCTCGTAACATACATGCTAATATTCCAAAATTTGAAAAAATAATACCAAATCTGTAACACTTCTAGTACCAAGCATCTTTGATAAAGGATACTCAAAATGTACAACCTTGGGCATGGAATTCAACCTCATCTTTGGGGGCGTTGAAAAATTTGATTTCCAAGGTCCCTCCCTGGCTCTGCCGTTCGCTGATGTAAGCTTCCAAGGCCTAGCACTCTCTGTGACCCCAGCGGCCTTGGCGTCCGAGCCCAAGGTCGCCAACAGGAGGACGAGCAGACCCTGGTCAGTGAGCGCGGATCATCCTAGCAACCTGCAGCTGTGTGTCCTCTCTTCTTTCACACATAACCCCTTAGGCATAATTTTAAAAATTATTATTATTAATCTTCATTTTGTGTTTGTTCTGGGAACGGTGATGAATGCCTTAAGGATAACCATCTGGAACCCATGTCTTTCCAAAGGAGAAATTTAGAAGCCTCAGACTTTTGGGGAGAGATTCTCACACTTTGGGTTTTTTTCTTAGCGCAGCCTTCTCTTTTCCTGCTTCCTCTCAGGCACCAGGCTAATAGAGGAAAGGGGGCAAAAATCCGTGAGACCAGTAATAAGCCCTCTAGAGACTTCATCTGCTTCCCAGGAAGAAACAGGTTTTTCATCTTTTCTGTCTGTGGGGGTCAAGAGATTTGGACGTCCCCATCTTATCCCCATGGAACACATCCTGAGTCCCCCTAAAACAGCTGCCAGCTCCTTAACGAAGGTCTTCAGGATGCACTGAGGACTTTCCTTTAGACCTGGAGCAGGGACAAGCTGAGGGACTTCCTCTGTGCACTGTGAAATACATGGCTATCTAATCTGCTCATTATCCAGGCTGAAATTCAAATGCCACTTAACTGGTTGCTCTCAAATTTGTCGTCGGGTACCTGACTTCTGCAGAAGGCTGCTGAGGCAGACACAATGCTGACTTCCCTCCTCCCCCCAAAGGTGTTCTTGTCCTAATCCCTGCAATCTGGGAATGGGCCCTTTGCCGATGTGCCAGACTACGGCTCTCTGGATCATCTCAGGGGGCCAGAGAAATTGCAAGGGAAAGGGGAGGTGCCTGCTCTGAGGTGAAAGGGCAGGAGGGGGGAAGCAGGGAGGGGAGGGAGCAGATCTTCCCATAGCATCTAGAAGGAATGCAGCCCTGCCGACAATGTGATTTTTTTTAGCCCGAAAGATCCATTTTGGACTTCGGAGCTCCAGAATCCTAAGAGATTAAGTCTGTGTTGCTTTAAGCCACTTAAGCTTCTGATAATTTACTACAGCAGCAACAGGAACCCAATACAGCTGCCATTTGGCTCTGTATTTTAACTGCACTATGATATGGCATTCAAGATTTATATTTTCTAAAATACTCAATTCGATTCACTTCCTCAACCACCCATGGCACTGTGGTAAGGGGGTCATGGTGTGGCTGTGGGGATGGTGTCCAGGACTCAGGTTGTCTTCGCAGTGCCTTGTGCCCAACTAGGACACTGGCCCTCACTCTGGTCCACTCGAGCCTTGTAATATCACACGTGAACAGCTGGCGTTGTGGTGGATTGACAACCGGTGGGCAACTTGTAACACCCAGCCGAGCTGAATCAGCGTGGTGCTGAGTGTGGAAGGCCCACCTGAGGACTGTTGCCAATTGCATAAAAGGAGAACTGGAAGGGAAGATGGTGTACTGTTGATGCTCCTGGAGAAGCTTGTCATGCTGGTTTTCCTGATATGAACTCAGCTGTTCTCATTATTGGAGGAGCTCGGGTCCTCGCTGTCACTGCGGATGGCTGCGCTTCTTTTCAGGGGAGCTCTGGTCCTTAAGTTGAGTGTCACTTCCTGGCTTCAGTGCAGATCTCTCAGCCTGCTGGCACAGATCCTTCATCCCGCTAGCGCCAACTTTTTAGCTTCCGCCACTGACCTCTGGGCCTTCCTAGTGCAGATTCTTGAAATAGACTTGCATAAGCCATTGTTGTGGGCTCTAGGCCTCCAGCTGGACTCATGGAGGACATTGCCATGGGCTCTAGGCCTCCAGCTGGACTCATGCAGGACACTGCCAGGGGATCCAGGCCCTCAGCTGGATTCCTTGGGTCTCTAGTGTGTGGACAGGTCTCCCGCACTCTTTTGCGTTTGACTCTTTGGGTGAATATTATAAAATAATCCTATAAATTATGTGTCCTGTATTATTCCTTTCCCTTGCAAACCCTGACTACTACAGGCATGTTGCAGACAGGTCCTTCTGGTGGAACCAAGTGGATCAAGGGAAGGAGGACATCTGGGGGCTGCTGCTGTGGTCCAGGTGAGGGAGCATGAGCCAGGTGTGGGCAAAGTCAGCTTCTGTGAGAACCCGGGAGAGGACACTGATGGGAAAAGGTGTTGGAAAGACGATGGCAGGGCAGACAGGCGTGTAGATGAGGGAGACAATGGAGAACAACCCTGGGGTCTCTGCTAGGTCAACCAAGTGCCTCATGGCTAGGGTGGGGGAGGGGGACAAGTAAATGGGAGGCACTGGAAGCCATGAGGAGGAATCCAACCATGCAGATGGGCAGGTGGACACTTGGTCCCTGAGTTCAGGCCTGAGGGCTGGGTGGGAGACATGGATCTGGGTGGCAGCTGAAGTCAGGAAAGGAGACGAGTGTGGAGGATGAAAGAAGCCTACACAGGGCCCGCCGCCTGAGGAAGACAGACATTCAAAGGCCTCTCTGAGGTAGAAGGGCCAATGAGAACATGGAGGATGAGTGCTGGGGAAGGGAGCAGGGAAGGCCCAAGAGAGGTTGAGTCCAAAGACATCAAGGAAAGGGTGGTTCTGGGAGGAGGGGAGATTTCCTCGAGCTGAGGGACCAAGCAGTAAGAGACAGACTTGTCATGGCACCAGCCAGGTAGGTCCCACAGTGGCTCTAGCACCGTGTGGGGGACGGAGGCTGGCCAGGCAAATGTAGAGACATTTTAGGGACCTTCACACGGGTTCCCTGCCACCCCTACCTCTCTCCTCCTCCTATAGGGCAATTCTGGCTTCCTTAGAGCCGAGTGTCCCAGCTTGGAGAGATGGCCTTGTCTGCTGCCCCCAGGTGACGGGGTCCCATTCACAGCCAGGCATCCTCCAGGGACCCAGGACCTCGCCTACAAAAACCACACAGCAGGCCTACACGGTTGCCAAGCCCCAGTCAGCACATGGCTCCTATTTTCCCACCAATTCTTCTGGACCTGTCTGAGATGCTCTATCTGACCCTCAGCAACAGGAGTCATTTTTGTCCTTTGTTCCACCTCATACCATGTGCAACACAGGGCCAGGAGCCATCTGCAAAAAGAGATACCGGACCCCTGTGGAATCTCACTCCACTTGTTTCCTGCAGTGATGGCAATCAAGCATTTTCTTTCCAAAACAAGGAACTGGAAGGTTTGCAGCTGTAGCTTCTTAGGTCTCCTCTTTAAACCATTAACAGAAGCTAGTACCAGGAACCAACTACCTTTCCCCATTTGATTACTGAGCTCTTGTGTTTCTACCCTTTTTTCGTTGTTGTTCTTGTCCTTTTTCTATTTTCCCCCAGTAATTATTTCCCCAGAGGATCAGCCTTAAGTTCTGCTGCAGAAAAATGTCAGCAATAAGACATCTTTGACAGCCTCAAATTTCTTAATGGCAAAGAAAAAGGACTGAAGATTGCTTTTATTTTTCTCAATTGTACAGCATTCTAATCCCCCTCTAGGGCCTTGATCCATCTTTATGGAATGAATAAACAATTCTTTCTTCAAATGGATTCTAGTTAAAAAAACAAACAAACAAAACAAAACAAACAAAAAACAGCCAAGACAGAATAATCCACCTTTTCCCTAAATCTCTCCCTTGCCTTTCAGGGTAAATGGAATTTGCTTACGTGTTTACTTCTCCCCCAGCTTTAAGAGGTGGCTGCAGACCTCTTAGCTGTCACATAAGCTGACTTTTCAGAGTCCCTTCTTCAGCAGCCCCAATACCTGGAATACCTAGAATAGGGCAGGGATGTGAAATCTCATTTCTTTCATGTATCAGCCCGTCCTGTTGTTGGAAGGCTCCCAGTGAACCAAAATATGTATTTTTTTAAATGAGAAATTGAAATTTGACTCCCTGCAACCACTGCTGGCTAGTTTTGCTTTCTGGCCGTGACCGTGTCAGGTACGTGACAGCCCACGTAACTGGATGACCCTCCTTCCGCCCATCCTGTCAGCTCACTCTCCATTCACTCTCTCCACAGCTCCTCTGTTGCTATTCCTTACCAGCCTGCACCATGTCATAACATCTGTCACATAATTCATATTTGCTTAGGTTAAATACATGCTTTTGTGCGGGGAATCTGAAGGGTGGCATAGGATAGGCATCTGACAAATGGCAGTTATTATTATGAGGGAAAAGTCAGACAGAAAGCCCACTTTGAAATACTGTCTCCTTATCCATGAAGGATGTTCTCATAAATGACTGCACTCATTTGAATTGCACGGAGACTTCCTATAACAGTTCCAGTTACCCTTTCTCCCCTGCTTGTCTGTTTGGTGAAGCTGTGAGCCACCAGAGCGGTTACCAGCGGAGTGAAGGTCTCACCTGCAAACAAGGATGAAACAGCAGCAAAGGGACTCGGTCCGAACGGCACATTTCTAGCTCTTTTTGACACAGGACTCTCCTCTGTTTCACCTATGAGGGGCCAGCATGGGATTCCACATGGGACTTGGAAAGGGGGCCCACAGGAGGACCCAATGTAATTACAGGGCTCCAGGGCTGTCCCAAAATGTGGTTAACAAGATATTCAAAGCCTGGAAGAAAAATGAGTCCTGTTTCCAAGATTCTCTGTTGCTGTTTCTAGATTATACTTTAAAAAGCTTGTTGTGGGGACAGAAGGGACAGGGAAGAGGGAGGAAGGGCACAGGACAGCTCATCTTCCTACATGGCCAATCCAGAATGTCTGTGTTTGGTGGCGTTTTTCTTGTGCATTCTACCCACTATCACACGAGCATCCCTAATCTCACAAAGCTCGGCCTGCAGCTCTCTTCCTCCTTTACAAGCTTGAGAAGAGGCTGAGTTCTGAAACTCTGGAAGAGGCATCCTAGCAGCTCAGCTCCTGGGTGCACACACCTTCTTCACCAGGAATTCTTCAGTAGGCACTTCTGTGAGATGCAGACTGTGTAAACAGCAGATTTGAAATGTGACCACCTGTAATGATCAGCGCAGCTTGGGCAAACAAGCATTTACTTGTAGCCCGCTTTAGTGTAGAGAGCTTGCTGTTAATATTCATAGCAACTGTTTCCCTGTGAGGAGACCTGAGCACACAGAGAGGGTAGGGATTAACGAGAAACTAACGAGTCTGCAAATTCTCCTCACTGTCGACTCCAGCAGGACTTGGCCTGCCTTCAGGTGAGAGAGCTCAGCACTGCACGCTCAGCCCTAGTCCTCCAGAGCCACCTCCCTGTGCCACAACCTGCTCAGAAGGCTTAAGTTCTCCTACTCACACTTCCAGAAGTCCGATCTTGGGCATGTGTCTCACCAGTCTGTGCTGACTCCCTCTCCTTCTGATCCCTTGAGCAATGCCAGCAGCTCATGGCCAGGGGGAGACATGGCTGCCAGCCTGGACGATCAGGGCAGCCCAGTCAGTGTGGGAAACTGCAGTAAACACTGGCAAGCAGAAGATTTATCTTCATTTTCCAGCTCCCAGCCAGCCAAGGAGTTCACCTGAGAGCAACCCCCACACAAAGAACAGACTGGCTTAGGCTGTCTTCACTTTGCCCAGCAGTAACCACAGCCATTCTTTTAAGGCAAAATCTCAAAGTGTTCTTCCTCCCTCAAAAATGGAGTTTTTTAAAAATGAGGTGACAGAGCTAGAGAATGGTGGAGGTTAAAGCTTCCAAATATCCAATGGGCAGGCTGACATTCAGAGCACCGGAAAAAGGCATCTGAGGTCTAAATATGGCTCGTTTCATGCTTGCTTGCTCTCCATGGCTCTTTCTCCTGGGTGGCAAAGGAGTAGAAGTCCACATATTTTGGCTAATAATTGATAATGAAATTGACTCAGTGCTTCTGGCTAGTAGGCTCATGTCAAACATTATCATTAGAACTCTAGAAAATACATGTGCACTAATATTAACTCTTCAAGGAGCACAAAAATCCTCCTTGTGTAACATGATACAACGTAGCCCAAGCATTTCTATCCCACTTACTCACTAGCACGCTGATCAGGGTTTTCAGCTGTTAGTAATTACCGCGAGACCACGTTGCTTCTATACTTAACTGCTTGGCCCATCACCTTCCCCAGTAGGGTCAAACCCAGCAGAGGATTAGGGCCCCATATGTAACTCCAGGCTCTGTTGTAAATGGTGGACACAAATGGTTAAACAACACAAAACAAAGTTCTGCCTGTCAAAGGCAAGGACGGCTGTGAGGATGGTGATGCGTATGGAGAAAGCAAGTGAGCTTTGCCAACACGGAAGACACCACAAAGGGGAAGAAGTGAAAATCGGCTGGTTACCTCTCTCTGAATCCGGGAAGGCATGAGGAAACAGAACAGAAACAACACGTTAGCATTCACACTGCATCCGGCAAATAACCCAGCAACTCAGAGCACTGACAGCCCATCTTATTCCCAACTTTGCAGCAATTAATAGCCCTCTGGTGCTTATTTTAGCTGAACTCTATCCCCCAGAAGAGTGTATTTTGAGCCATGTTATGATGAAGCCAAGAGATTCCAGCTGAATTTACAGAGGCAACATGTCAACTAGGGGAGGTAATCAAGCTTAAAATATCACAGTCAAATACAGGAAACTGCGAAACACTGGCAGAGGACTTATCTTCACTTTCCACCTCTACCTGCTCCTGATAAAAACCACACAGCAACAATGACACAGCCCAGCCTTACTCGTTTACAAGGCGTCAACATTCTATTAGAGCCACAATATGGAAACTAAGGCACCTGCACGAAATGCATCCCTGCTCAGGGTAGCAGCGGGGAGACAGCAGAAGGTCAAGGGTAGAGGTAGGAAGGGCGACAGCCAGCAGACCACAGATCCAAGGGGAGGGGAACAGAGAAGTACAGGGAGGAGAGGGGAGGAGCCAAGAGCAGGGGTTTGGAGGTGGCACACTTTGGTTCCATTCCCAGAGCTGCCTTGAGCTGCCAGGGACGCTGATGAAGTCCCTTAACCCCTGACCTACAGTTGTCACCATTCCCTTCCAGTCTTGTCCCAGCCAATTTGGAAGGGCCTAAGGGCAGATCCCCCAGAGGAGTGACACACATGCGTCATATACAGACTGGACAGAAGAGGTGGGAGCGCAGGCCAGACAACAAAGACAGGAAGAAAGCCACAGTCACAGAGGCTGCTGTCCCCTGCTGTCCCCAGCAGCTGGGGTCACGGAGCAGCCAGCCGGGCTGGTGTGGCTGAGAGCTAACATCATGGTGTGAGCGCCCTGCACACCAGACAGTGAACCATGCAGCCGTGAAGCAGAAAGGCAAAGCTGTGCACCTGGACACAGGCCAATGACCATGACGCACTGTCACATGGGGGAAGAACCAACAAGCCCAAGTGGCAGGTATATGGTCTCGAGTGAAAACCAACACAAGATGGAGCATGTATTTTAGTATATGCTGGGATTACAGGCATGCGATACCTCGCTCAGGTTAACAATTATCCTAATTTATTGAGCTCTGGCTCTGTATGCCCTCTTACAGCAACCTGCAGGGCCAATATTACTGTTGTCACTGACAAATGACGAAACAAGTTCAGAGAGGTTGAGGAGTTTCATCAAAGTTGCACAGCTAATATTGGTGAAGATGGGCCGATGACAGGCTGCAAGACTCTAATTCTAGTCTTTCTCCACATACCTCTGATAGGTGCCTCACACTTCTACACAACCGTGCAGAGCCCTCTAATGATCTGTCCCCCAAATGACAAACCCGGAAAGTCCCTACGCATAGGTGCGCAAGGCAGGTCTGAAGACTTGGGCAAAGAACTTCGGACATCAGAGGAACAGGTCCCTCCCTGCCTCTGGAGAACCACTGTGGAAGGAGGAGGTGGACAGGCCTGTGCTCCTCTTGGTTGAGTACTCACCTTCTCCTTGCTCACTCCGTGTCCATTTCCTGGGCTCCCCTATGTGCTGGACACACTGAGCTAGAAGTGTGCCCCTGTAACACAGATTCCTCATCAGTGCGAGGAGGACAAGGACACTGGCTCAGGGCCACCATAAGAAGCGTGCGGAGCACAGCAGCAATGACCTGCATTGGGCAAGCCGTCACCCCAAACTCATCTGGTGGGTTCAGGCGTCAGCGAGGCCATGCTGGGCAGCACTGGAGATGGACTCTTCGTGGAGGGACAATCACCTGGGGAAGGGGCTGTGGCCTCTCTCACACTTGCTGGACACCACCTCCCACAGGAGGATGCAGAGTCACCTCCAGCTCAGGTCCCTCTGCATTTCCTGGGCCCCACCTATGGAAGTTGACCCCTGGAAGTAATTCAGTTAAACAGCAAAGGGTGCGAGGGCCTGGATTCTGTCCCAGGTCAAGCACACAGCTGTGCCCCCTTGAGGAGGTCACCGAGCTTCCCCGAGCCTGCGCCTTCCTATTTCATATGAGAGGCTCTAGCTACCTCTTAGCATTCAGATTGTTATCAGAAAAAGATCAGTGCTTCGACTCTGACAACAGAGAAGAATGAGCAGGTAATGTTCCTTGAAAAGCTCCTGGTTTATGCCAAGGCTTTAATTTATTACTCCTAATAAAATACTATGTCTAGTGTATGATAAAAATAGCACAATAATCCTGAATCTAAAGACCTGAGAATACAATCTGTTCCTTTTGTGTATAATTATGACTGTTGCCTGGGTATGTTAAATCAGACCCACTGTCAATTAATCACATAAGGAAATAACTAATATGCGGCCACTATGTTTCTCCCTGAAGGCAGAACTTGGAAAAAAGACACTGCAAACTTTGAACACTGTTAATTCTTTGGGGGTTAATAGACACTCCTTGATTTAAGCCTGAGGTGAAAACCAGCCATAAATAGGGACTTCAGAGATCTCTGAAATATCATACAAAAATCCACAAGAGTCACAGATAGTGGCAGCTGCTCTGCCTAATTTAACACCTTGCAAATTTGCTGGAAAAAAGCCATCAGCCCAAAGCCAGGCTTCTGCACAAGATAAGCCATTCTGTGAGCACAGAGGTTAAATTTAGAGTCAGGCACAAGCTCGCTCTCTTCTCTCTGTACAAGATGCCAGTGGAAAGAATTAAACCCCAAGATTAATTCCTCTGGTGCCACACACCCCAAGGCCACCTCATCAGTGCTCTCAGGGCTGCTCCTTGGGAAAGTGAATGCATGAATAATTGGCAATGTTTTCCTGCATGTAAGCCAGAAATAACAGAACTACCTGGCAGGTAACTGGTCATCAAATGATAGGAAATTCCTAAGGTACAACAATGGCAAAGGCACACACACCAGAACAAAATCTATCCCGCCTTTTTGGGAGAGGACCACAGTCTCCTTCTCTCTCCCAGGCCGGGCCACCTACTTCTTAGGCAACATACAATGTCCACTTCTCATGCTGAGCACACAGGCAAGGCCTCTCCAGCGCCCTGGCCGGCTTGCAACCACTTCTGAGAACTCTATGATGCGTGCTCCTTTTTTTTTGGGGGGGGGGTAAGGGATTGAACCCAGGCTCTTCACAATGAGCTATGTCCCCAGCCTTTTTAAAAAAATGTTTTACTTTGAGACAGGGTCTCTCTAAGTTGCTAAATTGCCCAAGCTAGGTTTGAACTTGTGATCCTCCTGCCTCAACCTCCCAGAGTGCTGGGATAACAGGAGTGAGCCACTACGCCTGGCTGGATGCTACTTTCTGATGCTTGTCTATGTCATGGAAATTCTTACACCGGCTTCTGTACCTGATGGCTTATTTTTTCCCCCACCTTCATGTTTTTCCCCCTTTTATGAATGATATTTACTAGCAGTTTGCCCTTGGTTGGGGGTCTTGGCCTCTTTGTTCTTCAGCTTCTTCATCTGTGAAGTGGGCATACTAGTGGAACTCACATCCTAAGAGAGCTGTAAGGACTGCATATGAGTTAATCCATGGAGAACTCCTTTACACTGCAGGAGTGGCTTGCAGTGTAGACTTGTGAGGGTTAGGCCTGTGGTTACTTCGACAAGGTTGGAGGCTGGCCCAGGGAAACATTCTAATTTGTTTTGAATCATGCCACCTTGTGGAATCTGAGGACAACAATCCAGAAAAAAGTGTGCATGGACTCACAATTTTACATATAACTTTGAAGGTTGCTGGAGCTGGAAAGTTTCATTGATCCCTGAAACTCATTCCTGGACCCCTGTAGAATCTGCACCCTGCAGGTAAAGGACATCAGAACTGAATTGAATACCAAATTGACACAAATTTCCCATCTGGATTCTGATGGGATTCAGAGGCTTCAGCTCAGGGAAAGGACCTATCCTTCCAAGGCCCAAAGGGCGACAGGAACACCTGCCTTGGACCAACTGTACTTCCCTTTCCAAAGCAAGCTCCCCTCCGACTCGCCCACGGCACCACGCAGACTCACAGCTATTAACCGGGCACCAGGGAGTCAGAGTTCCAACACGGTTAAGTGTGATGCCCCAGGATTTAGAGCAGTGCAAGGTTATTGAAATTCAAGGCACATTCTTCTAAACAAAGGACTTTCTCATGCCATTGAAGAGAAGACACAATAGTTACCAGCCAGCTTACTGATGAGAGGAAAAAAGAATACTTAAAAGCAAGCAGGGAATGAGTACTTACAAAAAAAAAAAAAAAAAAAAAAAAAAATCCATCTTTGAAGACAGCCAAGAATTAGCAAGCCTCAGCTTCCTTCCTGAAAGTAGAGATGGGAAAATACAATCACTAGATGCCCAGAGCGCTCCCATCTGATAGGGTAGAGGAGTGTGTGAACTGGTAGACTCTGATACACAGTAGGAGGATGACAGCTCCCAGAACCCAGGAGAGGTTCCCTGCAAGAAGTGCCCCGAGGGTACAGCCCCTGGCAGGAACAGGCAACTCCAACACAAAACCCCATAAAACTGCAGTGATTGGCTGGGGATGTAGTTTAGTACCTAGAGCATTTGCCTAGCATGTACTGCAAACAAACAAACAAGCAAAAAACCCAACCCAAACCAATCAACCCAAAATTCCACAATCCCCAAAACATAAAGCAAAACCAAGGGAAAGCCTATGGTGAATTTCCCTTCAACTCCATGTACTTGGCCAGTAGAATGCCTCCTGTGGGTAAGCCATGCCTTAAATCAGTTTCTAGATTCTTGAGGAGACTGGGGATGACCACCACATGGCTGCCTCTACACACCCCCCATTTCTTTGTGCAGCTGGAAGGAGACTAGGGTAGGTAACACAGGGTAATATGCTTGGCCTTCATTGGAATTTTGTTAATTTCCCTCTAGGTACAACTATTCCTGACATTCTGTACACCCCATTAATATCTATAGAAAAGTAGCATCAATACTACGAAGACTAATTTCTACTAATAAAATAACAATAGCAACCCTCATCTACTGAATGCCTCTACACAGCCTGGCTCTGTTCTTGGCACGCAGCAACCATCGCTGGGCCCCAGGGTACCCCGGCAGTCCTCTGTCCTGCCCGTTTTATTCCAGGGAGCATCCTGACTCTCCCTGTGCAAAGGGGGACTCTCAGGTTCAGGGAGTTGAAGTGAACTTGCTCAAGGCACCCAGCTACTGAACAGGTTGAGCTCCTCCCCTCTGCCATGCGGTCTGGGTGGGGTCAGGTACCCTCCGATAAGTTGGCCTTGCTTAAAGACCTCACCCCTCCCTGGAAAGATGGCCCAGCTCGTCCCTTCTCTCTCCGTCCATTGCTGCTGCTATCAACACTAACTTAATGCTGTTTCAGTTTAAATTCTTTTCCCTGCTCCCTGGCTTACACTCACCACCAAACTCCCAGCCTCCACTACCCTGGGCTCACAAATGCAGAAGTTTGCCCCTGCCATGAAGCCTCTGCATTTGCTATTCCCGATCCTGGAGAGCTCACTGCCCCACGTCCTCCTGTGCAGACTCCTCGAGATCCCTGCCACCTCCAAAACACCTGGATGGACCCCCATCAGAACCAACACTCGGCCATCCGAAACTGCTCTCTTTATCTGTTCATTGTCTGTCTCCCTTCCCTCCACCAAAACAATCAAGTCAGGTGTGAGCAGGGGCTTTTCTGCCTTGATCATACACCACTGCTTGCCCAGAGGAGGCAGTCAATGAACATTCTGAAAGAGTGAATGAAATTTGAACAGGACAAACAGAGGACTCCCTCCCTACTCCTGATCACTGTGGTAAGAGGGAGTTGGCTGGATTTTTTCCCCCCTCCTATTGTTGTTTATTGCAGAGAGCATTTTAAAAATGACTTTAGCTCCTATTCCATTTTCATGTCATCTCAAACAATGTTAATAAAACATATTTCACCAGAGTGTGCAGGAGGCGGAGTTCAGGGCAGATCATTAATCTCTTGTGACTCTGTTTGAAACCAAAGAGAATCTGTCTCCTATCATCTCCAGCAGAAAGGACAGTGGTGATTCCAGGGCCTCTAACTGGATTCCTTCTTTGGGACATCTGTCTAAACGAAAAACAGGTCCTCTGCTCCTAGAAATCAATACATAAATTTCTCTCATACATTGATTTCTATCAAGATTTACCAACTCCATAGGTAATTTTCTTTACATCTGTACTGCTTATTACTTGGGGAACCCAAGACAATACATTCCCCAGGAGCTGAGCCAGAGGAATGCCCAGGGCTACAGCGAGAGGCAGCCTGAGTAACGCCCTAGAGGGACATAGAAGAAGGAAGAAGTTGCCTTCTTCCTTTCTACAGAGCTTAGTTTTTATAGGCAGTCCATCTCTTGTTCCAGCATTCTGTTTTTTCTTTTCAATTAAATATGATTAAAAAAATCATTAGAAAACAAAACCTACGACGGTACCACTGCCCCATCCCGCTGTTAACATTTGAATCTACCTTCTGTCATCATCCATACTTGACAACTAGGATCAACAAACCATCTTAAAGAAGAGGTTCACAGTGGGGTTAAAACCCTGATCGTCTGCAAGAATTCTCTTTGGGGACTGGACTTTAGCACACCACAGAGCTGGCCAGAGGTAACTGAACCTTGTTACTTCCAAAGGATAGAAAATCCTCGGTCAATTGCCTGGGCTCCATTCAGTTCCTTTAGACCAGGGTTAGCAAGCTTTGACCTGTCAGATCTGCCCATTTTGTTAGCAAAGCATCGCTGAGGCACAGCGACGTCCATGTGCTTCGGCGCAGGCTACCGATGCTTGTGTGCTACGCCCTCAGAGCTGAGTAGCTGCAACAGAGACCACATGGTTCACAAAGCCTAAAATAATTCCCACTTGGCCTTCACAGAAAAGCGCTGCAACCCTTGCTCTAGGTAGTGATCTGACTCAGGCATGCAGCACACAACATGGACACGCACTGGTTAAACAGTTTGTAGAACACAGTGCAAAATGGAAATGCAAAGCTCCCTGTTACAAAAGTTTTTATAATTTTAAGACAGTAGCAGCAGAGTTCAAATCAAGTGTGGGCCCCTCTGACTGGCTCAGGTGGTGGAATAATTATCACCAGTACTGACAAACTTCAGGACTGTCTAGAAACAATTTCACTAACTGCATTAGTCCATCTTGTGTTACTGTAACAATATCCCAGAGGTTGAGTATTTTATACAGAAAAGAGGTCTATTTAGCCAGGAGCAGGGTGCTGGGATCTGCTCAGCTCTTTCGAGGGCTTCTGGCTATTCTGCAATGTAGCAGATGGCACGGTGGGGTGTGTGTAAGATGAAAGGATCACTCAGGGGAGGTGCCAGGCTCACATATAAAACCTGCTGTCACAGGACTTCCAGCATTAATCCCTTTGGGGCTGCTGCCCCCATGACCTAATTTCCTTGCACTAGCTCCCACCTTTCAAGGTTCTGCCATCTCAACACCAACAAACCAGGGACCCAGCTTCCAGCAAATGAACTCTTGGGGGCCATACTCAAACCACATCCAAACCACAGCAACCAAGATGAAGGAATACAAGCTTTTCCAATTTGAAAATTGTTTAGGACCAAAAGATAAGGCTGGGAATGTAGCCTGGAGGCAGCATGCTTGCCTAGGATGTACAAGGCTCTGAATTTGATCTACAGCACCAAAGAAAAAACAAAACAAAACAAAACAACCCCTTTTGCTCAACTGAAATCTTGCATGAATGGCTGACATGTGAAAGTATCCACACAGATCTTTGCCCCAGGCATTTCACTTCAAAAAGATCACCAGTAGGCTACGACTCTTCCAATGTTTCAAGCAGGGAGGGGGAACGAAAACCAAAACATGCCAGACTCCTTGCAAACAGCATTGTCAGGTAGCTTGGCAAACAGACGTGTGCTTCGACATGACAGAATCAGGCCAACTCAGCCCCAATTGTCAACTGTGCTCTCAGCAGCTGCTTTTCTTCTATCATAATTACTTTAACTGTCATAATTTATTCATCCCCAGACAAGCTTACATGTTGTAGGGTAACCAGCCCAGGCTTCCAGATCAGAAAGGCTGGCAGCCCCACTCTTCCCGACCCCTTCCCATCTGTTCAAAATACCCCAGAAAGAATATTTTCTGCACCAGTATATTTCCTGCAAAACCAAACCAAAGTTGTTTTTAAAACCAAACTTTGCTGACAAAGATGCCATATGCTTCCAGGTTCATAATTCTGCGGCTAAAAGGAGGGGGCAGAGAATGCCCTCAGAAACTAAGGACAGACAGTCCTCCACTTATAATGTTTCCACTTGACAATTTTCCAGCTCTGTGACGGTGTGAAAATGATATGCACTCAGTAGAAACTGTACTTGGAATTTTGATCTCTTCCCAGGCTAGCAATGTGCAGTACAATACTCACACTCTCTTGTGATAGTGGGCAGCAATAGCAAACCACAGCTCCCAGTCAGCCATGCGATCACGAGGGGAAACAGCCAATATTGCACTGTGCTGCTAAGCTAGGATGCTCAGTAGCTGGGTATATTAAATGCATTTTCTACTCAGGATATTTTCTTTTTCTTTTTTTCTCCCTCAGATTTTTTTTTTATTAGTGCATATTGGCTGTGCAAAATAATGGGTGCCATTCTGGCAGATTTGTACATGCACACTACGTACTTTAACCATTTCTTCCCCTCCATTCTCATCCTAGTTTCACATTTGGGTGGGATATTTTCAGTTTACAATGGGCTTATTGAGATACAACCCCCTTGCAAGTCAAGGAGCACCTGTATTTTGTTTTTGTACCTTACACATACAGGAGACAACTCTTTCAGCTCCCAAAATGCTCAGTTAATTTCCTGCAAAGTTACTGAGGGAGTCAATTCTCTGATTTGAAATACCTTTGGAGCAATTTTTATTTATGAGAGAATATCAGTTGTTGGAACTACAGAGGATGCTTCGGGTGAAATGAATAACTTCAAATGCAATTATCAATGGTTTCTTATAAAACTGAGAGAGGAAGTAGAATAATTTCATATAGCTTAAGGCTTAAAATTGTCTTTTTTTTTTTTTTTTTTTCTTTTTGGTTTTTTTGATACAGGGTCTTGCTATGCAGTTCAAGATGGCCTTGAACTCTCTTATGTAGCCCAGGCTGGCCTCGAACTCATAGCAATCTCTGCCTCAGCCTCCTGAGTGCTGAGACTACAGGCATGTACCATCATGCCTGGCTTCTTTTCTTATTTTGATCCTTAATTTTTATAACAGGAAAATGTTCCAAGGTCTGCTAGCCAGCTGAAAAGGAAAGTCAGGGGACTGAAGCGTAAAAATGACTTGGAAAAATGGTTAAACGCGCAATACTCCATTGGGTCTGCCTTCCCATTCACAATGCAGAATAAAAATTAAGAAAAGGTCTTGACACAACATAAATTTAAAGTGAGTGGATCCAGTGCTTAATACCTTTGTCCTTGAACAGTCATTATTTCTTTTAATATGTATTTCCAACAGAAATAACCAATGATTCACTCCTAGGTCACTCCCCTTCCTGCATCTTCTACAGTCAACCCTGTCAGTTTAACCTCCACCATTTCCCTGACCTGCCGCCTCTCTGCATGCCTTCTACCTTGTGATCTCTCCTGGAGCAGGACTGGCTAGCTGGATGCCCTACTTCCCAATATCCATTCCCTTTAGCAGCATTCCCTGAGATCTTTTTCTACTTTCTCTATGAAATAAAGTAGATCATGGCATTCCTTTGATTATCACTCTTCAAGAACTTTCCATGGCAATCAAACCCCAACCTTCAACTGCAGTTCAAGAGCCCTGTATGACCTACCTGCCTCATCTACCCCAGAACGGACCACAGGCCTCCTTGCTCTCAGCTCCAGCCATACAGTGGCTTCCTCCTGACCCTTGAGGATGCAGAGAGCTCCTCTTCCCTCAGACCTTGCCACTTGCTCCCCACAAGGCTGGCTTCCTCTCAGCCTTGGGCCCGTTTAACCGTCCCAGCCTACGCAGGGCTGCCTCCTGGTGGGCCCTTCCCACCAAGCTACTCTGCTGTTGACTATCTTCAAGGAAATCAGCATCATCTACATCATCTTGTATCATCTTACTTCCTGAATTGTTTTTCTGACTCACCTCCTGCTTCTCTGAACAGGGACCTTGTCTGTCTCGTTCTCTTGTGACTTGTAAAGGTGTCTGACACACAGTAGATGCTCCATATATGCTAAACAGCAGACTAACTTACAGGGGATAAACATCAAGATAGTCATGATTAACCCCCCACAACAGACAATTAAGTTTTTTTTTGGACAATTTAGTATTTTCACCTACATTGATTCATCTGCTCACTCAATAGTTCAATGATTTATGGAGAACATCCTGTGCCAGTTACCTAAGGAATTCAAAGGTCTAAAAACTCAAAAATGTCATATCCTGTGTTCATCATAGGTACTTAAAAAAGAAGTTATGCTACTATTTAGTATGTGATCCCAGGTATTTGTGGAAAAGTTGGAAAACCCAGATGAATAAGAAGTTATGAGCCATCAGCCCATCCTCCAAACTCATGAAAAGTACACAGAGACTAAATCGAGGTTCCTGACTGGGCTCTAAGTCCCCACTCCAGACACTACGCTCAGTCAGTGGAACACAATGAAATTCATCTTCTTAGGGGGCTGTTCAGGGTGACAGATGTACGGTGAGAGCGGGAAACTGCATGACTGACAGTTTTTACAGCAGACTAGAATGATCACATCTAAATAAACAATGCCACTGTTCAAACTCTTTACAACGCAGTGCTGGCCTTGGACTCTTCGGAGAGCTACCTCTGATCAAAGCAAGCAAGTTTGAGAAGACTGACCCCAGTGCAGAACGACACTGATGACCTGGACTCCACCGGTTTGCATCTCCAGCCCTGGGCTGAGCTGACTTCCAGGGGAGCAGCCAGAAGCCACATCTTCTTGTCCGCCCTCAGCGTCACCCACACTGCTGCCCAGGAATGCTCCAGCTTGGAGCCCCGGAAATGGCCCTATGCCAGCACAGTGAGAGCCAAGAAGCAAGAAGTACCTGTTGTGCTCGACACTTGATCCCCAGTGCCAGGCTCAGCAGGCAGATGTTCCGTACATGCTTGTTAAAATAAATGATCTCCACTGCTGAAAAGTCAGGACATGGCTCAAAAGCCAGAACCCCCAAATTGGCTAGTTGTTATCCAAGTGGAGTTCTCACTGCTGAACTGAGAACCATGGCACTTTCTTTGAAACAGTGGCTGATACTTTGTGGAAAGACTTTCCCCATTAAGTGTTTAATTCACATTCCATTTTGAAGCACATAGCCAGAGATAACTTTCACAAAATCATAGAGTTAGAGCTCGCTTTCTGGATCTGTTTTTCTACCTTCTTGAGAAAGGCCTCGGGACAATTAATAATTCCTTTTTCATAGCAAGTAACAGGTCTGAACTTCAGGGAGAAAACTTACAAACCGCTTTGGTGTCAGAGCAAGGTTGGAGGGGGGACAGATGGCTCCCAAAAGGGAAAACCCAAAAGGGAGCTAGGCAGAAACTTCCATTCACGATCCGAGTCAAAGCCAAGGTGCAGCTGCAGAGTTATAAAAAGAAGGAAAAAGACTAATGGGATTGCCTCCTCCCGCCTTCTCTCCTCCAAAGCAGTAATGAAGATTCACGACTACACATTAATTAGGGGGTCGATAGACATGCCTGGATACAATATTGGTACAGGGAAACAGATAATAGCTAGAAAAGGACAGATTCCCTGAGAATCTAATCAAGTGTTGTAAGCAATATTTAACTCCTCACGGTTTTCTTTTCAAAAACACTACTTTTTCAACGCCAAGAGCAGTCACGTGATAAGTTGGCGGTGTTTCTGCATTTTGGGAATTTGATACATTTCTCACATGGAAGTCACACCAATATTCTAAAATCATGCAACTAAAATTATCTGGAAAAGCAGTCTTCATGCACCAAAGGATGTTGCTTTTAATCAAATATTGGATTAACAAGACCCTGCACTATTTCTCAGTGCTAATTTAGAAGGCAGACACGTGCATTCCCTGGGGGCAGGCGAGATGAATGCACTCTCCGACTCAATCATCCACCGCGGCTCTATCATAAACGCCCAGGGTAGACCATCAATAGTGCACCACGCAACCGCTCCCCGCCGCGCTAGTAAATTGGGATCACAGATGCCTCTCCCTCCCTCACACAAGCCCCACACTCTTCCCGCCAGCCGGGGAGAAAGAGCCCTCCTCGGCCCTTCCAACCGCCCCCAGACCAGGCGTGTAGCTAAGCGCTAACTCGGGAAGGGAGGGCGCAGCCTTTGTCCCCCGGATCCCCCGGGCCACCTCGCTACGTCCAGCCCCTGAAGACACCCGCAAACAAAGGCGCGCAGCCGCTCCCCAACTTACTCACCTCCGCCTCCGGCAGGGCAGGGTACAGGCTCCAGCAAGCCTGATGCTGCCGCTCAACCCGGCAGCAGCGCGCTGCTCTCTCAAGTTCAAGCGAGCACATCCGCGCCTCCCGCGCAGGCCCGCCCCGCCCGCGCCGCCCGCCGCAGCCCATTGGCTGCCGAGCCTCGCCGCCTGCCGCTCCTGCCTGCCAGGTGCTCCCGCCAGATGCTCCTGCCAGATGTTCCCAGCTGCAAGGAGCCGGCGTAGGGCCGTAAAGCGAAGGGTGGCCTCTTCCCCTTCCTGCCTACACATGCACATTTCCCTGTTTAGATTCTCAGGACTTGGAAAGTTCATTCTAACCCCACTGGCACGAGGGGTGGGGGAGATAGGGCAGCCCACAGCCAGAAAGCCTTTGCAACGCCAAGACAAAGCAGAAAGCGATCCGCAGCTGGCTAAATCTGAATAGCTGGATTTCAAAAGGCAGCAAATCGTAGACAGAGCTGGAAGGTATTTCTTACCTTCCAACTGACACAAAGAACACAACAGCAGCTCACCTCTACCCACAACTGTGATCCCTGCCTCTCTTAAAACACCTTTCGTTCACAGCTGACTCGAAGCCAAGATCACACTTAGACTCCAAACTATCATCTCTAGCTGACAGCCCCTTCCCTCATATGCATGGAAGCAGAAAAGTGTCCAGTTGGCCAAGTGACAGCATTTTAAACGAGTGCCAGCCAGCCACTGGCCAAGTAAGAGTCTGAAAGGAACATTCGGGATCTTTTGCAGATTATATTGTGTGCGTTGAAAGTACTCCTTTTTCTAATTGTTTCTGGGTGTGAATAAGTTATTCGATAGACCAATTAACAAAATGAAAAAGGCAGAGGACCTTAGCCACGTTTTCTGCTATTTTTATAGGCCACAGAGTCCTTTTACAGGGAAAGCTATGGAAAATAGGAAATACGCATGGAAAACAAAAACAACAGCAACAAAACAAGGGAGTGTGTAACTAGATTTTGTCTGGGTTTGGTAAAACACCCCACAGGTGTTGGGGAAACATTTTAATATCCACATCTTAAAACAGGCCCAAACATCTACTTACTTGTTCAACAACTATGAAACGCCTCATAAGTGCTAGGCTCTGTGCTGATAATTTTCGATTAGGCTTTTCTGGTTAACTATTGTCTTTCTAGGGAATGCATGATTTAACTCACAGTGTATCTAAGTCTATGGCCAGTACACCTCCATTATTTACAGGAGTCATTTACAATGAACTGCTATGACAGCCACAAATGTTTGGAGCACAGCCTAGACTAGACGTGGGGTTGGGGTGGATTTGAGGCTTGGGGTTCAGCAGCCAGAGCAGAACTGCCAAGTCTGGAGGTGAGCCAGGTTCACAGGATTGCACTCGAAAGGCCGTCCCTCCTTCCTCACACACAATTCTAATAAGTTTGCCTATGTGATTCTCTGCTTATAGCAGGGTGGAAGCAACAAATCAGATAAGACTGCCAGATGCCCACAGGGTGACAGCACAGTGTGACAGCTGGGGTCTGCTGGCAGGGAAGTCATGCCTGACAAGTCCTGCCAATGCCACCTCCTACTGCTCTCTCAACTTGTCCCCCTCTCCAACTTCATACCACCAACCTAGTTCTAGCCACCACCTCTCATCAGGTGGTTATGTACTTTTTGAACAGTCTCCTCGCTTCTCTTCTTGTCCCCAACAGGCTATATGCTCATGCCAGCCACAGAGATATCCCTTTAAAAAGATCACAAATATGAGCATCCATGCTCTTGCTTTGAAACCTCATGGTGGCCTCTCACTGCACTGGAAATGAAGTCCACTGTTACCTTCTGGGTTTCTGAGGCCACCTGGGATGTGGTCCTTGGTTTTCTTCTCCAGCCACTGCTGCAACCATATTCTCTCCTCTTTCTCTCTGCTGCAGCCTCATCTTTTTCCCAGCCATAAAACACGCAGAGCTACTTGCCACCTCAGAGCCTTTGCATGAACTGTTCCCTCCTCTGAAATGCCTTTCCCTGCACTGCTTACCTCACTAATCCCTCTCATTCTTAGTCTGGGCCAAATGCTGACTCCTAAGGAAAATCTTCCAGGCCAGCAGCACCCTTCTCCTCCTCGGGGCTTAGGTTCCTACAGCACTGGCTTCATCTCTGCAGTGCCAGATGAGCGCCTGAACCAGTCAACCATGCCTATGTGGTGCCCAGGATCAGATAAGATTTCCTGGTTGGCAATGATCTGTACTACTGTCCCTCAGCAAAACGAAGTTACGCTGTCCACAGGTCCCCAGGGAGAGGATGGCTGCAGAGGCGCCACACTGGGACTGGCCTGGATTCTGCCTGTGTGCTGCTGCCCAGGACTGACTTTAATCTGCATCCTTCCTCTGTACTAAACCATAACCATGCGTGTAGCAGCATTCAGTGGGCGCTATGAGTCCCCTCGCAAATTATCAAACCTGAGGTGGTCTTGTGTGCTGCTTCCTGCTCCATTTAGAGCAGTAAGCACATTTTCTGACAGACAATAGGCACATAACACATTTACTAATGATTAAATTTAGTAAGTTAATACTTTTCCTACTTTTTAAATGACCATGTAATTAGCATGTAATGCTTTTATGATTTAAAGAATAAACTTCTAGTTGGCAAATACCTACTTATGAGTGAAGGTCCAGATCAAGTGTCACCTCTTCCATGAGGTGGTCCCTCCTGCCTCAGGGCTTGTGTTCCCAGGCTCATCACTTTGCTTTTGCAGCAGGTGCTTTTAAAACATTTGTCTTTGTCTTTGTGTTACATCATCTTGAGTCCCTAACATCAGGCAAGTACATACACGGGGCCGGCACACAGATGTTTAAGAATGAAGGCAATTTTTACATTTTTTTAATTTAATTTTTTATTTTTATGTGGGTACCGGGAGTCAACCTCAGGACCTCGCGCTTGCCAGGCAGGTGCTTATGCCGCTGAGCTATCTCACCGGCCCAAGAATGAAGGCAATTTTTAAGAAAAGATTTAGTTTATAGAAAAATAGGTTTGGATATATGTGAAATTCTGGTAGCTATTACAGCTCATTCCCTGATAAATAAGGTAGTCATTGGTGTAGTAACTGTTATAAGGTGCTCTCTATTCTCTTTTTTCATTCTAAAAATAAAAATGTTCCTTGAGATATCCACTTTAAAAAATCTTTATAAACCTTTATAAAAAGCTTAATAAAAATATGGGAGAAGATCACCAAATTTTAAGTCATCCTATTTCCTAATTAGAATGAGGTATCACAGTTTATTTGCATATTTTTTAAGAAAAGCCATTTATCTTTCTCTCCCCCATATAAGCCTAATTGAAAATTCAACCAGCATACCAATAATCTATGATGTCCCCAAGTAGCATAGAAAAATCAATTTTATTTCTTTCAGACCTACATTTAAACTGGATAATAACTGCTATAATGTGCAACAGACATAATCCAATTTCAATTTGTTTGATTAGATGAGTATAAACATTAAACAAGAAAGTCATGGGATTGTCATAACAATGTTCACACTCTTAACTCATTATAGAACAAAGCATTATAATTTGCTCCTGGAAAACACATAAATATGAACTTGAACAATCCTTAAATACTACCCACAAGGTCTTTATACTGCCTCAGCCCAAGGCAAAAGCAGCTTTGAACAAGAAACCACCTCAAATTCTCCCTGAATCTAGAAAGAAAGCCTGGCTGATCCCTTAAACACCCGAGACTACAGTTAAACATCCTTTTGTGTCACACCGCGCCACACCCAGGCCAGTGGCTCTCAAATTACAGTGTACACAGTAATTGTTAAAGTGAAGGTGCCAGGGTCTCAGCCCAAGAGCACGACTCAGCAGGTCTGGAGCAGCCCCCTTCTGACCAAACAAAGGCTGTGGAGGCAGGGGCTGTGGAATGGACGTTGCAGAGTCTGTCTCCAGAGAAGGGGATTGGTACTGCACGTCATGAAGGATGTCAAGTGACAATAGAACACTGTAGCCCTTTCTGCATCCCCTGTTAGACTCAGAGCCCTGTGAAGGAGGCAACCATGCTTGTTTATTGGTCCCCAGCTTGGCACTGAGCATTTATTAAGTTCATCTGTAGCAAAGTGGCATTAACCCACACTCACATCTACATGGACATCGGGAACACTCTCCAGGGATACAATTCTGAAGGTCACATAGGACCCTAACAAGAGTATCAACGGAATGGGCAGGACATGTGGGGAGGATCCTAACCTGCCTCACGACCTTTTAAACTTCCGTGTGCAAATGCATTCTCTGGGGACTGGTCAAAATGAAGATCCTGGTTCATAAGCTCTGGGGCAGAGCCTGCATTTCTAAAATCTCCCCTTGTCTTATTTAGAGACTCCACTTTGAGTAGCAGGAACCCTGATGCAAATTATCCAAATCATACTCACTAACATGACTCACAGCAAAAAAAAGATTTCAGTTCAGATCTATGATGATTCTGGACAATCAAAGCCAAGGAGTTGTGCACAAGAGTAGTATTTCCAGCTTATTTGACAGAGACTGGGTCCCCGATGGTGCCACTCTTCGATGGAAGATGCTGTAACATGTATTGTATTTGTACAAGAAAACCCCCTTAGCCCCATGAAATTTGTCAGACACAGCAAAAGCGTGGCTTGCATTTACATCAGGATGTGACCTTTATCTGAAAGACCTCCAGGTTTTACCAGCCTATCTCTTTAACTCAGCTCTCACAGAAAATTTGAAAAAGGAAAAAAAAGAGTCTCCTGTCCAATGGCCTGGAGTTTTCATGTTTTGCCCTATAAAACCAAAGGCTATTTATAATAAATGTGTACAACAAAAGTCTTTGTGTGTGGAAGACTTCCAAGCCCTAGGCAGGCAGCGTAGCTCATTTTCTTTATGCAATATTCAGCAGACAAAACCTCCCACTAGACCAAAGACTGTGGGCGATTCCCTGGCATTCCCTGGACTACTGTTTCAAGAGGTTCGACTTAGCCCCTTCCACCCCTCCGCTCCCATATCCCCAAACTGCCAGCTGGTGGGGGTGGGGACGAGCAAAAATCATTTTCCTCTATGATTCAGAATCCTAACAGAACCAACATAGCACTTTCCTCATAAAATGCTCAGCCCCGTCCCTACCCAGCCCTCTGGCTTTTCTCCCTGGGAGGCGGAATTGCAGGGAAGGGCAGGGACACTACAAGCTTAAGGATGAAGACAGAGTCACTGGGCAATGCAAAGGGAGGACAAAGGAGGACCAAAGCTGTAATCATGGCAACTTCCATGATTACAGCTACAGAAAAAATATGTTTGTATTTATGCACCAGAAATCCAAGCTTCAATTGGTACTGAATCCATGGTTGGGAAGGAGGCAGCAGAGATAAGCAGGTAGAGGCTAGCAAAGTGAAGCCAAGAGAAGTTCTTGGGGGAAAAATTGTATTTTCCCTTGCCTCCAGCCTACTATTGTTCTGGTTTTGCTTTAATAATTTTGCCTTTTCCAGAATGTCATATAAATGGGATCATATAGTATATGGCTTTTTGCATCTCACATCTTTCACTTAGCATAACTGTTGATTGTATTGGGAGTTAATTTCTTTTTATTGTTGAGAATTCCATTGTAAGAATGCACCATAGTTTATCCATCTACCAGTGGATGGATATGTGCTTTGTTCCCAGTTTGGGGCAACTGTAAATGAATCCAATAATCAGAACACAAACACATCAATTTTTGAAAGTTTGAAACATACTTTACCAAAGAAAATACCTCATTTTTATAAGCACAAGAAAGATGTTCAACATCACTAGTTGTTGTGAAAATGCAGATTAAACCCATGAAGAGTTACTGTTTCACACATTGTAGAATGCTAAACATAGCAACAACAAAAGCTCTCAAACAAAACTCTGATAACACCAGTTACTGGCAAGGATACTGAGTAGCTGAACTCTCTCTTACTCCGCTGGTGAGGCTCAGTTTCTTAAACATACGGCTACCGCACAACCCAGCAATCCCACTCCTAAGCATTTATTCAGGAGAAGTGAAAACTCAGGTTCACATAAAAATCTGTGGATATATACAGCAGTTTCCTTCATGGGTCACGATTAATTTCCCTTTTAAGATGTATGAGCAACTGTCTTTTGATGGATTTCCTAAAACTTTTTTGCCTCCTCTCACTTTTCCACATTCACAAATCTGGGCATACAGGTCATCTTTAAAAACATAATTAAGAGTTCACAAAACAGAACCACTTCAATTTCTTGGTGGTCATAAGGCTCCATTCTTAGGACCTTGTGGTTGAGGCCGAGTCCCAGAGAAGTGTTGTTGGAGGAGCTGAGCTTAGTATCATACTTCCAGTTCCAAGGAGCACACAAAGAAACAAGCTGGAGTTTTGAGTTATGCCTATTCTTAATGATGCCCTTCTCCTCGTCTCTACTTTGCTTTTCCTTGTACACCCCAGAGAGATATCAGCTATACCAGAGGACTATAGAAATTAAAGCAGACACACTCTGAATCAGCATTTTGATCCTTCAGTGCTGAGTTTAAACAAAAACAGCCTTCATTGTTGCTAGTACCTGCTTGATCTTCACAATCAACTGGAAGTTCCTAATTTGAAGGGCAGTGTCACTTTAGATCAATTTTGGCATATCATCACACTGTGTCTGTTTTTATATTAATGATTTATTGGAAACAGCCATGTGGCTTTCATTTATATCTTGTATAAGGCTGCATTTGCCTAACAATGACAAAGTGGAGTAGCTGCGACAGATGGAATACCCACAAAGCCCAAAATACTCACTGTCTGGCCATGTGCAGAAAAAGTTTGCTGACTCCTGAACTAGAAGAATGGTTTTTAGTCATTCTATTACTATGAACTACCATTGTACAGCTAGTAAACACTAACACTGGGTAGCATTTTATATCTTCAAAGCCTCATGTCATTATAGCACCCTGTTAGCCATACTAACTTGGCTATTTTTTTTGTGTGTGTGTGTGTGGGTACCGGGGGTCGACCTCAGGACCCCGCGTACCAGCAGGCGCCCGTGCCACTGAGCGATATCACCGGCCCCTTTTTCATATGTGGGTTCCGGTAGTTGAACTCGGGCCCTCGCGCTTGCCAGGCAGGCGCATACGCCACTGAGCCACCTCACCGGCCCTAACTTGGCTATTATTAATAACTCCTTTTACAGACAAAAGAGGCTCAGAGAGAAAAAGTGAACTGAATTATAAGGGTTGAAGCCAAAATTTGAACCTGTCTCCTTCTCCAAACCATCTCTTTTCACAAATAAATTGATACAACAACCCCTTCCCACCAAGAACAAGGTGATCATTTAGCAAGTGAGCTAAGATCAACCTGGATTTTCATCTGCTTAAATACTACAATGAGGTCACTCAACTAAAATTCCATAGAAAGTTCATGTATGAGGCTCAAGTCCTCTGAGGTGATGTCCCCATTTGCCTGTATTCCTGATTGCTTAACCTACAAAAAAACTCTTTGTTACAACTCACATTCTTTTCATATGTATCAGTTAATTGTGCTAATCACCTAGGTTTTGTGGGACCTAAAGCTTAGACAATATCTGCAGCCCTCTTCAAGAAAAAGAATATAAGAATATCTTCCTTTGGCAAGTTTTACAAAAACCACATGCACTCATTTCTAGGCTTCCTCCTAAATCTTGAAAGGGGCCCTAAATTTTATTTATTTATTTATTTAGGTACCGGGAATTGAGGGGCCCTAAATTTTAAACCTTGTGTTTTATCTTTCCACCTCAAAGAAAGTAAACTCATATATTCCAAATTGAGTTGCTAGCAAAAAGTGAAGCCTTGTGGCTAAACAGACTGGTTATTGAAATCTGCCACCCCCATCACCTTCTCTCAAAGCTGCAAGACAGACAGCGTTCATGCCTATTCTCAGCAAGTTCTCTCTTCAGGCCTAGGGGAGCAGTTTTCAAAGTGTGGTCCAGACAGAATTAGCATCACTTGGGAACTTGTCAGAAATGCAAGTTCTCAGGTACCAGCCCAGACCTGCTGACACTCAGAAACTTGGAAGACTAGGTACAGCCAGCTGTGTTTTATAAAGACCTGCAGCTGATTCAGATGTGTGCTCGAACTTGGTCTGCCAGACCACAGATTCTATCTTGTCTATTCTGGTGACAGTTAAGTTGGATAACCAACTTGACTGCCTTCAGAGCTACCTAGAGGATTAATAAAGTACTTCTGGGTGTGTCTGGGTGGGTCATGGAAGTATGATTCTGGGTACTATATCTGGTTCCTGGCCTCTCTCTCCCTCTCTCTCCCTCTCTCTCTCTCTCTCTCTCTCTCTCTGCTGGCACTGTTCTGGTGGTCTGCTTCCATGAAATGAGCAGCTTTGTTGGGCCAAACCGTTCTGTCATGATGTTTCTGCTTTGGAGCCACCTAACCATGAACTGAATCCTCTGAAACCATGAGCCAAATAAAACCTCTCCCTTCTAAATTGTGTCAGATATTTTGTTCAGAAATGGGAAAACTGGGCCGGTGAGATGGCTCAGCGGCTTAAGCGCCTGCCCGGCAAGCGCAAGGGCCCGAGTTCGACTCCCGGATCCCACATACGAAAAAGGGGCCGGTGATATCGCTCAGCGGCACGGGCGCCTGCTGGCGCGCGAGGTCCTGAGGTCGACCCCCCGGTACCCACAAAAAAAAAAAAAAAAAAAAAAAAAAAGAAATGGGAAAACTGACTAATACAACTCATATACATATATATTTTTTTTTCAAAGAAAAGAGGGAAAGTTACATTAAAGCAGGCTTTACAATTTCTTTGTAGGAATACAATAATACAGTGGCCAGTTTTAGCAGTAAGCAATCCCAATTTAAAAATTTCAGGACAATATGGCACATGTACTGCTATGGTTTATATCTAGATGTCCCTCCAAAGCCTCACGTGGTCATGGGTGCCTCAAGTGGATCATGGGTGTGTGACACTGGATTAGTCCACTAATGGGTTTACAGATGGGTGTGATGTTGAGAGGTGCAGACTGGTGGCAAGAAAGGGGGGTCACTGTGGGCGTGGCCTGTATATATGCATATCTCTCCTTCCTTGATCACTTGCTGCTTCTTGCCTGCCATGCCATGAACTGTTTTTCCTCTGCCATGTCCTTCTGTCATGCTGCTCTGCTTTGGAACCAGCCAACTATAGACTGGACCCTCTACAAACTGGGAGCCAAAGTAAACCTCTCCTCCTTCAACTTGTGGATGTTAGGTATTTTTGTCCTAGCAACAAGAAAGTAACTAACACATGTACTATGTCAGGCTTAACCTAAAGGAGAGAAGTAAATTCTCAACCTCAAAGTCTATTTTGATGTCTTCTGACTGCACTGATAAACAAATTCATGACTTATTAATTGAATGGAAAATGTATATTTAAAAACTCCTGATATATTCAGAAGACTAAATCAGTAATTCCAAATTCCAAAATCATCTTAGAAGTTGAAGGAATTTTCCACAAGGGGGCTAAATTACTTACTCCAAGCAAAATTCCTTATTTTTAAAGAGTAGTGGTTGGACCAAATTGGTCCTTTTAACCACCAGAGTTGTTTTATTACTTTAGCCACCAAGGACCTCTAATTTTATTTATTTATTTAATTAATTTATTTTTTTTGTGGGTACTGGGGGTCGACCTCAGGAACTCGCGCGCCGCCAGGCACTCATGCCGCTGAGCGATATCACTGGCCCTTTTTTTGTATGTGGGTTCCGGGAATTGAATTCAGGACCTCGTGCTTGCCAGGCAGGCGCTTATGCCGCTGGGCTATCTCACCGGCCCCAGGACCTCTAATTTTAATACCTACTTTCTGTACATATATTTTGCCTCAATTTGTCCCCACACCACTTTTCTCTATTTACCAAATATATATTTAACCATTTATTTATTTATTTATTCATTTATTGCCAGAGTCTCACTATGTAGCCCAGGCTGGCCTCAAACTCACAGCAGTCCTTCTATCTCAGCCTCCCAAGTACCGGGATTACAGGCATGCGCCACCATACCCAGCCGCTAGTCAGATTTTCAGTATAAAATAACCAGGACAGCCTCTCAGAGTTGATATATTTTAATTCCCACCGGAAGCAGTGATCCTTAATTAGTGGGCCTGTGCAGCCATATGTTGCACAAATGTGTGATTTACCCTTGGCCTCTTCTCATTTATAAAATGCAGATAACAAAACCTGACCCTGGAGTTTGTTCTGAGGACTAAAAAACAAAACAAAACAAAACAAAACAAAACAAAAAAGCAAATCTAATTTAACTAGCACAGTGCCTGGGAAATGGTAGGTATCCAAATATAGCAGCTGATTTTCCTTAGTGAAGCTGAAATTCGGCAATGAATTCTACGGTGGATACTTGGTAGGTTGTCTGTCCTGGCCCCTTTTCTGGGAAATACCATTCCACCACAACCAACATGGCAACAGTGGCCTCCACTTCGCATTTTGTATGAGGTGGGTCTCATACAGTTAATGAGGTCAAGGTGGATGCCTCGCCTCTGCTGGGTTATAGTCTCTCCCCTCAGAAATGTAGCAAGAAACTCTAATACTGGCAGGAAAAGAGAAGCACATGGCCATTTTTTATTATATAAAACTAAGAACTAGGGAAAAGAATGAAACCAAGAAAAATAAAACATTTGAGTGTATCTGTTGCTTGTGATCAATGATCATGTTTTCCAATTTTCTGTCACTAAAACAAAACATCTGATCATCAATTTATAAAGAAAAACCTGGCCCATGGTTTTGGAGCTTCCAGCCCACAATTGGCTCCATTGCTGTGGGCTTATGGTGAGGCAGCACACCATGGCAGAAGTGCACGGCAGAGCAAAACTCCTCACCTCGTGCCCAAGAAGCGAGAGAGAGTTAGCATCTCACAGTCCCCTTTCACACCCCTGTGACCTGAAGACCTTCCACTAGGCCCCATCTTTTAAAAGTTTCCACCTGCTCCCAATACCACCAAGCTAGAGACCAACCCTTTAACACATGAGCCAAACCAAGGCAATCTTTCAATACCCATAACCTCCAGGGTGCTGCAGCCCCATCAGTCTGAGGTCAGTCTCAACTTTAATAGCATATGACACCAAAAGCATCCACTGCCAGGTGGGGTGGCTACATCCTTAGCCCATGTTCATGTAGAGACTGATATACAGGGGTCCGAAAAGGAGAGAGGTCCTTAGACAAGGAATTGAAATTTAGCCTGTTAGACTTGAAGACTGCCAACCATGCAGAGGCGAGTCGAAGGAGAGGTTTATGAGAAGGGTTTTATGGCAGGATCTCTCACCTCAAAGCTGTGAGATCCTGTTCAATCCATTTCACCTCCTGAGCCTCAGTTTCCTCTGAAGGACATCAGACAAGCATGACAATGATAATAGTGATAACAACAGTAATGCTTATCTAGTATTTATCAGCAGTGCGCAGCAGGAAAACAAAAATGCTCTAAATATTAGAAATGAGGGAATTTGATAGAATTGGTGACATGGGCGAAGGAAGGGTTGAAAAGCAAATGGGACAGTGAGGTACTCAGACACTAGCAAGAGCAGGGAGCCATTGCCACTCCCAGGCTGAAGGGCCCAAGGGAGGAGCTGGTAGAACCAGGGTCCATGGGCTAGGGCTACTTGGAGAAGCCATACCATTGGTGGCTTGTGCAGAGGTAGCTGGAGCTCTGAGGAAACCCAGCTGCTCAGGTGATGCAACCCAAAGCACAAAGGGAAGAGGTACTGTGGCTCCCCCTTCCTCCAGCACCTCTTACTGGCTGAACCCAGGCAAAGGCTAGAAACAGTGTGCAGGGGCCAGAAGCCAGCAGTAAGGACAGGAACAGAACTGAGGGCCAAAGGACCTGTGCACTAACCATGTATGTGCCAGGCCTTGTTCTCGACTCTTGACAAGAATCACTCATCACACCTTGGAGGTTATCTGATGAGCAAAATGCATACAGAGAGGGGTAAGTAACTCGCCCAAGGACACAAACAGCGGTAGAGCTGGTTTTCCAATCTTACATGTCTACTCTGCTCCATTCAATGGTGTGGCAAACAGAAACAAAAGGCTGCACTGTTGCAGACACTATGTGTCTGTTGTTAGACAATGCAAATGTTTTAAAGATTTAGTATTCAAACACTGCATTTAGGCTGTTTACCCAAAGGAATGTACCCGGTGTTCTTGGTCATTCTGAACAGTGCCTACCGTGCGTAAGCTGTAAACTAGGGCCCTCCTGATTCAGAATCACTTCCTAAAAGTGAGCTTTCCCTTTGTAAACACGGTCGTGAGGCTCCAGGAAAATTCTCTGCTACCTTTCTTCCTTCTGTTGATAATTCATCAAGAAACTACTAAATTTCAGATACTGTATGATGGTGAGTATTCAAGAAATGACCTTTTTTTTTTTCAGTTCTTATACTTCTTGTATAATAGTTATTATTAACCAATGATGCTAGAGGAAACCTGACAGTGCAAGGGCCTAAGGGAAGCACATTTCAATAACTACCTGTCAGCAGTCATGCTGTAACATCCCTATCTCATCCTACCCTACAACCATAGCAGACATGGCTAATAGATCACAGAACTAACAGATCACCAAGCCTGATGTTGGTCCCAGAGTTCTTCACAAATCTGCACCATAATCTCAAGTCATTATACCAGAGATGGCACTTCCTATCCTGTACTTACTATCCTGTAATAGGATAAAAATGTTCTAAAGATAACAGAGACTGTAGCATGAACAAACGAGGCAAGCATTTTAGATTCTGAAGTCAGATAATGAAGATACTGAGAAAATACAAAAACTTTAGATGTTTCTTGGTTTGTACCTTTTATTATTACCTTGCCAATTATACAGTTATTTATTTTTCTTCATGGTCTTATTACCTAGAAAAATTTATTAACTAGAAGATTTATTACTAAATACCTAGGATTTAAGGAATATTAATATTTATTGGAATTCATGAACACTAATATATCAGGTTCTATACATTAATGGAAAAATATGAGGTCAACGAGTGCACCAGTCGGCCTGCAGTGTCCATGTGCATCTCCCGAAATGAGCGGAGTATGACTGAATATGCTCTATGTGACATGAGGCTCCAGTTCAAACTGCAGAGAGAAAAAAACACCCAAATGTCTAAAGACTTAAGACACCACATCATGTTATACATCATTTTGGGAGAAGACACAGTTCTCTGGCAACAAACTGTTCACCCATGAAATGAAATAACCCTTCTAGGAAAGGATGATAAGTTATTTCATAAACACTACACGTTTTTAACTTCACTGCGAGAAATTCCTGGAGGAGGTGTGCAGCAACCTCAGGGGGTGCAGCCTCTGCCACCAGCCACTACACTCAACGGTGCGGGCAGAGGTTGGGGAGGCTGAGTAGAGCAGGGCGTGGAGGGACAGGCTCTCTACTGAGGGCTCATTAGTGCCCAGCTGCCTGTGCCAGGCCCCATTCCATTTATGATCTCGCAAGTCAGCTGCAAATAAGTTCTAAAGTTTCTGTCTCTACACAGAGGACACTGAGGTACAGCAGGGATAAGTTTCCTGGAGTTACGTGGCCAAAGAGAGGCAGATCCCAGAATCCAGCCGGATTGTATCTGACTCTAGAGACCCTTCCAGCACACATCATCTGCACCACTCCGAGGGAGAGAGAGCCAGGTGCGGAGGATGGAGGAACAGGGCAGGTGAGAAACAACCTGGGGGAGCAACAGGGGTCCCCACCATGCTAACCACAGCAGGTTTAATTAGGACCCCAAAGCGACCGCTCCTCATCCCTGGAAGCCCCAATTGCTACCTTCCAGGAAAAAGGGTCTTTGGAGATGTGACTAAGATAAAGTTTTTGCTGTGAGGATTGTCCAAGTGGGAGCTGAATCCAACCTTAAGTGTCCTAAGAGTCATAGAGAAATGACATGCTGGAAGAGCAGAGAGTGATGTGAAGATGGACACGGGGACTGACACGCTGTGGCCTCAGCCAAGGAATGCTATTGTTGATCAGCAGCTGGGAAGGTGAGGGATGGATTCCCCTCTCCGGCTTCAGAGGGCTGGAACCCTACTACCCTGAATTCCACCCAGGGAGACTGGTGTGGAACTTCTGGCCTCCAGACTGTGTGCAAATAAATTCTGTCATTTAAGATAATGTCTGCAGTCATTTGTTACAGCAGCTACAGGGCATGAACACACAGACCTGCTGAAGACAAGCTGCGAGTTGCTGCCAGGCATCCCTCAGTTTCCCTGGGACCCACATATCAGGAGACATAGCCCTGTCCTGGCCAGAGATTTGAACTCCTTTTCGGAAGCCTCCTTTGTTTGCCCTTTCCTTGTGTGGTCATCAGCAGAAAACTGGGGGTCCACATTAACAACAAAATCGAGGAGGCCAAACGCTGGCCCGGTAGTTAGAATTTGAAGTTTCAGACAGAGCTCAACCACTTTTTTTGGATTTGTTTTTGTTTTTTGAGACAGGGTCTTGCTATATGTAGTTCAGGCTGGCCTTTAACTCAGGGTGATCCTCCTGCCTCAGCCCCTCAAATGCTGGGACTATAGGTGTGCGCCACCATACCCGGCTTTCAACCACTTTTTGTGCAACCCTGAGCAAGCTACATAAAGTTTGGGGTCTCGGTTTTCTCGTCTATAAAAAGAACATCTTAATATGTGCTAAATTCTTAAAAGGGCCAAAAGGAGATCACATACACAGTCCCTTGGGAAATTCTAAGGGTATATCATAACATATACACAGTTCGGATTATTCTCCTTTCATTTTCCCCTTCATATAATCACAAGTATTTTTAACCATCTAATACACAGACATCATTCTGTTCAGTCATGTACAAGAAACGATAAAACATGCTGACTGTCAGGAATTCACAATCTAACTGGGGAGACACACATGCCTGCAATGTTAAGTGACAAAAAAGGGCTGAAAAGCCTGGCACTATTAAAATACACAGACCGCAGAGATGAAAGACCTCACAGGGTATGATGTATTGTGAATATCCAGACCCTTTCCTAGGGAAAGAGTATATTTTCTCACCTCTCAAGGTCAGGCCTGCTTTGGCCAATCAAAGGTGAGCAAAAGAGGTATGCATCACCCACTGCCAGGCAGGAGTTTTAAGTATGGTTGGGAACACTCTGGTCTAGACTGTGACTGTATCGTTTGTTTGGACACAGAATGAAGACCATTAGCATGAAAGTTGTGTCTCTGGCCAAACTACACCGGCCATTGAGCAGGAAACGAGTTGTTTCAGGTTGGTAAGTGTTACTGTAGCATAAGCTAGCCTGTGCTGACCGATAGAAAAAGTGATAGGAAGGCTAAAGGAACAGGTGGAACTGAGACTAAGTCACAAGGACAGTGATGTCATGTAACACTTGCACAGGAGTTCATAGTTATACGACAAAGTGCTTCAAGGGACTCAAGGACCCATATAATTACTTGCCTGTTCCACTGAGTACATCCCATGAGGTCAGGGACCAGGAAGTTCTCATTTATGCCTGCATCTCTGGGACCAAGCAGTGGCTGACACATGATGGGGACCTACTCAGTGGGCACCTAATGCACCCTCAGAAGGGCAGATGGGTCCCTAGTAGAGGCAGGAGGAGGAAGAGGAGGGATTCCAGCTTGACACCTCAAGTTAGGGCTGAGAAAGATGTGGCCAATTTTACATCACATCACTTCAAAATATACAGGAACCAGTATGTCTAAATGGTAACTTAAAGCTGGAAAAAATTATAGTGGCCTTCTCGATGGTGACAGCCTTTTCTATTTTCTTTATTCTCTGATTAGCATATTTCTTTGGTACAATCTCTAGCAGAAGGACTCCAAGGTTTAAGAGAACACTTAGCAACATTATAATTAAGAATGACTTAAGTTTTTTTTTTTTTTTTTTTGTGGGTACTGGGGGTCGACCTCAGGACCTTGCACGCCAGCAGGCGCCCATGCCGCTGAGCGATATCACCGGCCCTTTTTTCATATGTGGGTTCCGGGAGTCGAACTCAGGCCCTTGCACTTGCCAGGCAGGTGCTTATGCCGCTGAGCCATCTCACCGGCCCATGACTTAAGTTTTGAATACGTACAATATGTACCTTCTTCTCTAACCCTCCCCCCCTTTTTTGAAGGACACTCTACTTTGTACAGTACAGATACATATATACATTATCTTCTATTTTAAAAAACTTTTACTTTCAACACTTAGTGAATTTAATGAACAGTATTAGGTTTTATCTTCCTTAATAAATATCTTCTATAGCTTTTCTTATGTCAATAAAAAAGACAAAGCAACTCTTAAGCTAGAAGCTATATAGAGATAAATCAGAACATTTTTCTTTAGGCAAGAAAGGGGCATAGACATTTACTCCAGGCCACTGAATTTGTAGGGGAAATATATGAAGAAATTTCACACCATCCGTTAGATATAACACTTTTAGTAATCACTGCTGATCTTCGTAATGTGATTCCTGGTGGAGGAGAAAACTATTTTGGCAAGCAAGTACCTTTCGGGCCTAGGTGATTTCTGTGACACTATTTATTATTCCCTAATTTATGCAGACAACCAAAATGTCATTTGCATTGACATTATTAACTGGTCAATAAATATTAACTGGTCAATAAATACAAATAATAAATATTAACTGGTTGTAGAGATACATTTTTAACTTTGTTGTCCTGCTAGCCACTCAAGGTGTCTACAGGAAAGAAATAGCACTTCAAAATACTCATGTTTCAGATTGAGTAGTATTTCTCAATTACTGAACAACAGGGCAGGCACAGAAAACCTGCATTTTAAACATCCTATTAGTTAATGGAACATTACACTGACTTGGTTTATTTATAGTATTTTACAATAAAAGGCAATATTCTAGCAGGTGCTTACATTAGAAAAGTAAAATATAAAACCAAGTAGAAGGAAGAGGAATTGATTCTATAAATTCACTAAATATTAGTTGGAGTTACATTCAACCATTTCTGATTCACAAAAATGGCACTGTCACATAGTTCTGCCTAAAATAATTACTATAACGGAGAAATTAATTTAACTTGAAACTTCTTAGCAAAGAGGAAACATGACCGACTATATGGTTTGCACTATTAACCAAATTCTTGCATACAAATTCCTTAAAATACAATGTTTTCTGGATGCAAAATTTCAAAAGAAACTGGCATGTCAATTTTCTATACAAAGGTGATTTAACAATGCAGTATACAAAGACATCTTCAATGCTATTATCCTCATGGGCTTATAACTTTACTTTGTATAATGAAAGTTATGTTCATAGGAATATAACTTTTTAGTGAAGATACAGGGGTGAGGCGCCAAGCAAATGAAACTCTAAAAATAGAGCTTTGCGATAATACACCTTGGTATTATAAGGTTATTGCCCAGAATCTATAGAACAGCATTCTCCAGGGTTTTCTAAGGTGGCAGGCTCCAGAAATGCAGGTCCTCTTGCAGTTCGCAGGTATGAAGCACAGCATGAGTTTCATGCTCACTGAGTATTATGCGCAGGACAGCTTCGAGCCTCCAACAGCGCTGACCTGTGTTAGGAGCTCTCTCTGAGAAAAGGAATTGCACACAGTTGGTCCCAAAGTTACTGGAACCTTTATGGGATCTTTTTCTTTAAACACCAGTATTAAGATATTCAGCTCAAAACCTTCTGGGAAAGTTGGGCAAGATTGGTATTCTTCAAAGTCTGACCAATTAGTGGCCACAAATAGTGTTTGGAAAGTTAAACAAATAGAACAGAACAGCAAAGAAAAAAGGAAAGGCAGAACACATAGTGAAGGTAAGTACTGTTGTGTGAAATTTTGGTTAGTTATATATGAGAATGAATATTAAGTCATGTCATAAACTATATTTCATACAAGTTATGACAAAATAATCTGAAAGTCAATGACACAAAAATAAACGACTATAAAGAATGTCAAGAGTCTACTTAGGGCCAGTGAGATAGCTCAGCGGCATAAGTGCCTGCCCGGCAAGCGCGAGGTCCTCAGTTCGACTCCCAGTACCCACACAAAGGAAAAGAAGGGCCGGTGATATCGCTCAGTGGCACAAGCGCTCGCTGGCAAGCGCGAGGTCCTGAGGTCGACTCCCAGTACCCACATTAAAAAAAAAAAAGAGTCTACTTAGCATTTTTATAAAAAAATCTAATAACTGTTATGGTTTGGACAAAAAATGTCCCCCAAAAGGCTCATGTGTTCAGAGATGGGGTTTTGGAAGGTGATCAGATCTCGCAGGGCACCTCATCAGATTAACCCAGTATGAATTCACAGCTGAATGTGCTGTTTAGGATGTGGGGCCTGGTTGGAGGAAGTAGCTCACTGAGGGGCGTAACCCGGAAGGGTACATTCTTGTGCCTGGTTTCTTCCTCTTTCCCTAGCTCTTCCTTGTTCTCTGTGCTTCCTGACTGCCGTGAGATGAGCAGTTCTCTTCCACCATGCCTTTCCACCATGACATTTCTGCCCTGCTGTAAGTCTAAAAGCAATGGAGCCAAATCTCTGAAATCATGAGCCAAAATAAACCTTTTTGCCTTTAAGGTGTATATGTTAGGAATTTTGTCCCAGCAACAGAAAAATGACTAATACACTTTCCTTGTAAAACTTGTTTTTATGTGAGAGGAGACATACAAATAAGCGTCCAGTTACATACAGCTTCCTTCAGAGAAGCAGGGGTATAGGTTTCCACAGGCTGCTGCTGTGTCCAGAGGAGCGAATGGCCAATTCAACATAAGGAAACCAAGGACTCAGAGAGGAGACTTTAGCAAGGCAGCTGGGCAGGAGCACTGAGCCTGGCCTGGCTGGGAGCAGGGCAGGCGCGGTGAGGCCTGATCTGTTATAGGCTGGGCCTTGCTCCACACTGTACACGTCAGGGAATGACATACCAACTTATCAGGATGACCTAGGTTGCAGTGTGGCAGGTTTTTGAGGATGTAGAGAGACAGATGGCGGTGAAGGGTTAAGCACTGGGAATAGAGAGACAGGTACAAGAAGTGATATAAAAAATTAGCCAAAATTTGGATATAAAGCAAAAAGAGGACTGTGTATTCTTCAATGTTACACTGGATGAATATCTAACAGGCTCTCCTAAGGATTATTTAA
This sequence comes from Erethizon dorsatum, assembly GCA_028451465.1. Classification (NCBI taxonomy): domain Eukaryota; kingdom Metazoa; phylum Chordata; class Mammalia; order Rodentia; family Erethizontidae; genus Erethizon; species Erethizon dorsatum. Next base: position 67,786,446 of record CM051836.1, on the reverse strand, counting down.
TTTTCAGCAGTGCCTCCTGGTGGCTTGGTGATCCATTCTGGAGGATTCTCAGCCTCTCCTAGAGTCCCCCTTGGTATCTTGCTGGTGCCCCCACTCACGAATTAAATAAAACCTTTGGCATGTACTCACTACCTATTTTCAGAAGGTATTTTAAACAGCCTTATTGAGGCATAACTAACATTCATATTCTAAACACATAAATTTTGCCAGGTTCCCTCTCCCTTTCTCTCTCTCTGTGTATATGGAACTTCCAACATAATAAAAACAGTGCACATAACTCCAGTGGTTCTTCTTGCCTCTGTACAATCCCTTAATCCCTGCCTTCTCTCACTATAAATTAGTTTAGCTTACATTTTCTAAAATTTTATGCAAATGACACTATAAAGCATGCATTCTTTTTTTCGGGGGGGGGGTGGGCTTCTTTCACTCAGCACAATTACTCTGAGGTTCACCCTGTTGCTTTGTGTATCAACGGTTAATTCCTTTTAATAGCTGGGTGGATGTGTATCCACTGCATGGATATACCACAATCTGCTTAGCTCTTTGTTTTGAATGTTTGATGTTTGAATTGTTTACAGCTTTGGTTGTTACTTATATATGTCATATATAAGTATGTTACTCATACTTAATATGTTACTCATATTTGTCTCTGCATATATGAGAGCCAGATGGGGCGGGTGACTAGGTGTAGAGAAGCAACCAGAAACACACGGCCTACAGAGAGCATGAGTGCACTTGCCTGTCTGCCGCCCTAGCACAAGGTGTTCTCACTTTTGTCTCTCGTAGAGCCTATAATTGTGCCCCACCTCCTCCTACTCCACCTCAGTAATTTCAAACATTCTTTCCTCTCCAGCATCTTCCCAGTGGAAGCTGTCAGACGGAATGAGAACACTTTCTGGATTTCACTCTCCTTACTTCTCTAGATACCCAGATGGTGCTGCAGCCTGTCCATTCTCCTCTCTGATTCTTCCTGGGGTGAGAGGGGTTCCACCTTTCCACTGTAAGAGAACCCTCTGGCTCACTTACCATCATTTGGCACAGGTCTGATTTGGTGTTTCTGGGCTTCGGCTGCCACAACCATGTCTGCCTCAATCTGCTCTCAGCACATTTTCATCTTCAGAAAGTGGGTCCTTATTTGAGGCTCCTGAGTTTAACTTCCTAATTCTTGCTTTGATTCCCTTTTCCTTCCTAATTTTTTCTAATGAGCATCTCTCAGGTACTCTTTGCAGATAGCCTAGAGAAGAACAAAGTGCCCAGCTGGAGTTACGGCAAAGAAACATGGGGCATGATGTCTGCACCCAAAGGTCGTGAGCTGCTGCGAGAGAGCACAGGCAACACGGCTCCACTGTCCTCTTGTCCAGGGAGAGAGGCTGGTGACCAGAAGAGAAACATGGGCCCTAGCAAGGAGTGGCACAGCCTCACACTGTGTATGACAGGATACGAAGGCCGCAGGACTGGCTGCAAACTCACTACAGATAATCTTCATGAACTCTTACCTTTCTCTATTAAAAAAACTCCTCTAAACACAATCTATTGCAAGGTTTTAATTCACAGCTCTGATACTTTGAACACCCAGAGTGTCTTAATAAAAGAGTTAGAGAAACACCAATTTAGGGGACTCTGCTCAATGATAGCCTTTGAAGGAGGAGGAGCATCAAATAGCTCTGGGGGCTCCATGAAGGGTCTCCAACGCATCAGTCACGATGCATAGTTATGGTTTAGATCTAAAAGGCCCCCCAAGTCTCATGCGTTCAGAGGTGAGACTTTCAGAAGGTTACTGGGTTGCAGGGCTGCTATATTCATCAGTGGATTACTGCACTGATGAGCTCACAGTGAATGTGCTTTTGGAGGTGGGTCACCTTTAGAGGAGGTGGATCCCTGGGGGGTATCTTTGGAGGGTACATCTCAACCTGGCTCCTCCTTCTCCTTCCTGACACGGACTGAGTAGCTTCTTCCACCAGGCCCTTCCACCACGCCACTTCTATCTTGGAGCCAGCCGACCATGGGTTGAGCCTGCTGAAACTGTAAGCCAACATAAACCTCTTCTTTTTTATGTTGTAAGTGTCAGCATTTTTGTCTCGGTGATGGGAAAGTGACTAACACAACCAGTAAGTAGACGAGTTTTCGATAAAGTCAAGGACATGAGAATGCTAATCCTGCATGCTAAATTTCTCTTAACTTTTTACATGTTATGACTGATCCAGGGCAATACTTCAAGGAAATATTATTACGTTAATAAAGACAGTACCACTGGGAGCAATGCATGGCACTTTTCTGAAAGCACCTCCGTATTTCTAACAGCCCCGGGATGACTCCCACTGTAGGAGAGACCAGGATTCTGAGTGAGCATCCGCTTACCTCAGTGCAAGGAAAAAACCCTGACTAAGCTGCAAATGGTAGGACTCTCACTCCAGTGTTCTTTCTTTCAATCTGCCCTAGCTCTTTAGAATTTATCATGATGGCACACAGCAAAACTTCTTGAGTTTAACCTGATACTCTCAAATTCTTCTTCCTAGTGACCAGGTGTGTCACTATATGTTCTTAGACATGGACTTACCAGGGAGCCAAAAATCTCACGTTGATTGCATTTGAGTTAGAAAGGTTCAAAGCAACAACTTGAGTATAAAGAGCAGTGACTGCACATTCACTTGCAATAATGTGAGGCTTTTAGCAATTCTTTAAGCACCTGATCACGGACTGTGCATCAGCAGAATGCCAGTAACCAAGAGAGGCTCTGGTTGCAGCAGTTCCAACTTTCTCTGTTCTCAGATACTCATCTGGAGTTATATACGTGGTCTGGCTATTTCTCCACTAAGCCTACGTTTTCTTCTCATCTTGGAATGCTTCGAGTAGTCCGAGAAGATGATGGTACTTTGGGGAGTGGCACAGAGAACTATTACAGCCAAACACAAGTGATGGCCTCCTGCTGCATCCAGAGAGGCCCACTCTTCCCCTGGCTCAGGAGCCTGGACTTGCAGGACGGAGGTTCTCCAGGGACCATCAGAAATGCTGCTCCCTCTACACACAGCAGCATCACGTTCCATGCTTCCCTGGCTGGTGTGCAACATGCAGAGGAGAAACTGGATGCTGTGCCGAGCCAGAGTTACCGAAATGGATGGCTGTCTCCATCTGTTCACCAATAGCCATGGCACCGCCATGAATGATGTGTTTGAAAATGCCCTCCCACGTGCCTCTGAGGGGAACTTTCCTTGGACCATTACTTACAGTGTCTTTCCTCAAAGGTTTTTCTATGCTAAAAGTATAGCAAGCATCCTGGCATTATTAATAGAAGACAAGTTAGGCACTTTTAAAGAGATAAAATATAACCACAGTGTAAGTCTGCAAAAGAGTAAAGTAAATCCTGATGCCCCTGCTTATCATGGGCCTGTATTAAAAAGAAATTAGCTCCGGAGGTCAAGACAATACTGCAGCATAGGGAGAGAATTATCGTTCTCTCCTGGAGGACTTTTCTCCCTGAGGCAAGACAGCGCACAGCCTAGATTAAACTTCTATCAGCCGACCTTGGAGTTCCATCAATCTTTCATTACTGTCTGGCTCGGAGAATCTTACACTAGATGTCATTAGGAAACTGTCTGCCATACAAGGACCCACCAAATTATACCTAGGAGAAGCAACAGTGGCTGAGCAAAAATAGAGATAACTTTCAGATTAGCTCAAAAACTAACAGCCCCATTATTTCTCTATTGTCTCAAACAGATATGCCCCTTTTCAGGGACAGTTTCTATCAATTTAGAAAGGAAGTCTCCTTGAAACAAAGTGCTGTTGTGTCACCTGCAACATGGGATAGCTAAACAAAAGAATGGCCACACTCACTTGCTCAAAATGTCATCTGCTATAGTTTGGATCTCACATACCCTCCACAGGCCCATACGCTAAAGGCTTGGTGCCAGCGAAGCTACTGGGAGACTGCAGAACCTTCCTAAGTCAGGCCCTCATGGAGGGAAGTGAGGCCACAGGGGGTGTGGCCTTGATGAAACTGTGAGCCAAAAGAAACCTTGCTTCTGTTTAAATTGCTTAGCTTAGGTGTTCTGTCAGAGTGCTCGTTATGGTTTGCATCTAGATGTCCCCTCAAAGCTTCATGCACTTTTAGATGAGGCTTTTTTGGAGGTGGCTGAATCTAGCATTTGTGATTGATTCATCGTTCAATGCTAGGATTAAAGGTGCTGGGATTAAGGGTGGGTGATCGCTGGATCAGTCCACAGACTGGACTGGTACCACAGTCTGGATAAGGTAAAATCCCAGGAATCTGGATAAGATAAAAGGGGCAGAAAGAGGCTTGTCTCTCCTTTCGTTGTTGCTTTTGCTGTCTTCTGCCGCCATGAACAGTTGCCCCTTTGTCATGTGCCACCTTGCCTTGGAGCCAGCCGATTATGGACTGAAACCTCCCCAAACTGTGAGCTAAATAAACCTTTCCTCCCATTAACTTTGGGCACTGGGTATTTTGTCTCAGCAATGACAGAAAAGTAACTAAGACAGTGATGGAAAGCTGACTAATGCATCCTCCCGATGATGGACATGTTCTCTGCACTGGGTAAGTGGCCTCCTCTCTTGGCCTGCGCTAATTCAATCTTAAGGTTATCAAAGAAGGGGCTGGACAGGACCAGTTAGGAGAGCAAAACCACACCAGCTTTTGAACAGAGAGAATATCACATCAGGAACTGTAACTAGCAATGCAAAATGCAAAAAGGAAATATGAAGAAGTTATCATGGGGCAGCAAATGCAAGAAGAGACCGTGACTGTACAGGGTTGGAAGGAGATTAGAATTATTAAAGCTGAGAAGCTTAGAGGAGGAGCCCTGTGGAGCAAGACCTCTGTGCCCCAAGGAGGAGCCGCTGCTGGGCTGCTGCTGCCTCTGGGCTCAAAGGAGGGATTCCAAGAGTTGGGGACCCACACGTATAAAGAGGTCCCCCCTGGCTGTGTGGGTATCTCTGAAGAAAAGATGTGATGCAGCTGGTTCTGCACTTCTCTGTATTAGAAAAATTGCCAAGTGGATTCAGAACAGACACAGTGGCATAAAGACACATTTCTAGGATGATGAGCACAAACATCAGAAGCAAAGGAAGGTCTAAGTCCCTCTTCCTCCTCCAGCCTGGCTGTCTCTTTCCAGTGCTGCACAGTCATCAGAGCTTAACAGATTCAAACCACAGAAGCAGAAACATGGTTTTGCAGAGTCCCAGCCCTGGTACATCACAGAAGAGAGCAAGGAAAGGTGGGTTTGGAGCTGAGACCGACAATTTCATAAAAACAGCACAGGAAGCAATAGGTCATGGGGTTGAGAAGCTTGAGCTGACCGGTTTCACACTGTGTCAGAGGCCAGTTGTTTTCCTTTTTTTTTTGGGGGGGGGTAATAGTTTTAACCTGGCAATTGTCTGCCTAGCCAAGGACTCCATTTCCCAGAGTGCCTTGCTGCTGGCCAATGGGATGTGGACAGAATAGGCTCAAAGTGACGTCTGCAAGTTTCAGGTTGTCTTTAACGTGGAAACAAGTCATTGTCCCAGTCAGTCCAGGATAACATCTGAGGGAAGGCATAGCATCCACCCTGAAGGAGCCTAAGCCCCTGAGTGGCACAGAGGCACCCTACCAGAGGGTACAGCGCACCGCAGATCACTGCGTGAGAACTAAGCTCTAGGTACAATCCAGGGCCTCGGGAGCACAGGCAGCAGCAGTGCCTACAGGTACCCCAAGAGCTAGGGATGACAGAGTCAAGATGAACTTCACTCTTTCTCCAACAGCCTCCTATACACAGCAGCCACAAAGTTTGCCTATTTTGCGTGTGTACTGTTCTTTCCGTAAAGATCTGGGCCATACTTGGGCTCCCAGTCTGGGTTCCATATTTTTATTTTCTTTTCTAAATAATCCTTTCAAATATAAAAATCATTCGTAGCTCATGGGCTATCCATAAAGCAGGCCTAGGGGACACAGTTGTCAACCTCTGCTTTCAAGTCACTCGTGTATTCTTAGCTCCTCATGAGGGAGTCAGATCCTTGAGGACAGGCAGCAGGCTACAGCCTTCTCCAGTCTCCATGCTGCTGCCTACTCCAGTATGGATTTAGCACCCTCTGGATCCATGCCTCTCCACCTGCTGACATCTGATTACCTAGGCATTCAGCAGCTCTTGTTGGGATTAACACAGTAACTTCCCATTTGGACAGGTGAAAATACCTGCAGTCTCCTCTTACTCTGCTACAAGGTAAAAGGGTCACCTCAGGTAAATTGCACTCTTCTGTCCTAGTTTCCTAACCTCAAAACAGACTGAGAGCCACTGATTACCAAACTGACCTTCACTCTAAAAACCTATGAGGTGGGCCGGTGAGATGGCTCAGCGGCATAAGCGCCTGCCTTGCAAGCGCGAGGGCCTGAGTTCGACTCCCGGATCCCACATACGAAAAAGGGGCCGGTGATATCGCTCAGCGGCTCGGGTGCCTGTTGGCGTGCGAGGTCCTGAGGTCGACCCCCCGGTACCCACAAAAAAAAAAAAAAAAAAAAAACCTATGAGGTGAAGTTGTGTATATTCTGATTAAATAACTCTAGTGCTACTTAGGATCCCTCCCCTCATATAAAGTGTTTTCAAAAGAAATGAAACAACAAAACAACACTGGCAAGAAAACAAGAGCATGGATTAGATGTGGCAAAAACCTTTGAAAACTTGAACCAGAGTCTTTTATAAAACCAGTTGGGAATTTTCTCCTAGGAGAAAAGAATATTAAATAAAATATTCCATACAACTGAGACTAATTATATTCATTAGATAAAAGTTCCTGAGATCATAATTGGATAAAAAATTGAATCAAAGGTTAACTCTTTGGAAATATATAAATAACGTACTACACAAAAAGATCTTCCTAAAAATTGTTCATCAAAACCAGAAAGGAGGGCCGGTGAGATGGCTCAGCGGCGTAAGCGCCTGCCTTGCAAGCGCGAGGGCCCGAGTTCGACTCCCGGAACCCACATACGAAAAAGGGGCCGGTGATATCGCTCAGCGGCACGGGCGCCTGCTGGCGCGCGAGGTCCTGAGGTCGACCCCCCGGTACCCACAAAAAAAAAAAAACCAGAAAGGAGATGCGTAAAAAAGCTCAAGGAAGAGAAAGTTTGTTATACAAACCACAGCCATATGCATAAACAATACCACAGGGTAAGCATTCAAACGAGTAGGAAAGCGCTGGCTATTGAAGAGTGCTCGTGTGCAATGGCGGCTGATGGTTCCTGTCAATCGTGAAGGGATTTTATCTTCATTACAGCAGGGCCAATGGGGTCTTCACTCACGACAGTTATTTATTGAAAGTAATTCAAATTTTTCTTAATAAACAAAAACAGCAATTTGGTGCTGTCACTGATTTAAATGGATGAGTTTACTCACCAGAGCAGTATTGTCCAAAGTGTTCCGCGGTTAGCATTTCTGTGTGGCAAAGAGTGATGGCCTGGGTAAGTGTCATGTGTTAAGGGCTTGGTCCCTGGCCCATGGCACTAGTGGGATGGCTTGGGAACTTGAAGAGCTGGGGCCTAGTTGCAAGTCTTCGGGCCATACGGCAACATGTCCTTGAAGGGGACACTGAAACCCTGGTCCCTCGTCTTTCATCTCATGCTGCTTCCCAGCTGTAAAGGTGAGCAGCTTCCTCTGTCGGCACCATCATGTGCTCCCACCATGACATGCTACCTCCTAAAGGCCCAAAGCAATGGGGCCAACAAGCCATGGACTATAGCCTCCAAAATCATGAGCCAGGATAAACTTTTCTCTTTTTGAAGTTGATTATCTCAGGTATTTTGTTATAGTAAAACAAAGCAGGCTAATGCAGGAAGGCATTAGCCAAGTCAAGCCTGGATGGAGCTCTCTTGGAGGGTTCAGAGCACACTGCAGACAAGAAGAGCCCAGGGGAAAGGGGCCTGTCATGCTTTATTTAAGCCAGTATCACAGGTGAGCCCAGAACCTTTTTTTTGGTTTGTTTTCTGTCAAGGAAAATCTATGAATATCTCACCTGATTATTCTCCGATGGTACACTGATGTAAAACGCACCTGAGAACACCTGCTAATGAGGTCTGAAACCCTCTGACAAGTCCACCCACCCATTTTCCTTCCTCATGGGAAGCAGGAGGGTTTAGCAGGCTCCATAGCATGTCGCTTAGTGGACACAAGGATCTTGGTGCCTCTTCCTAGAAGATGGACACATACCTGCCACGAGGGTAAAGGGGAGTCCTGTTAAAAGACCCCTACATTCAGTGATTACATTTGCTTATTTTTTGTTTATTTTGTTTTTTGTTTGAGACAGGACCTTGCTATGTACTTCAGGTTGGCCTTGAACTCACTATGTAGCCCACAATGGCCTCGAACTTGTGGCAATCCTCCTGCCTCAGCCTTCTGAGTGTTGGGATTACAAGTGTGAGCTCTCCTATACAGCTACATTTGCTAGTTTTTGATACTTTTGTAAAAAAAAAAATAAGAAGAAAGCTGGATCTGAGTAAGAAGAATGTGGAAGCTGGAGTTCAGCATTGGTCTCTGAAACAGGGAGGTGACGTCCTTCCCACCTACCCTTGGTGGCCTGGCAAGGCCATAGAGACAAGACGACTGGTGACACTCCAGTCACCCGTCCTAGCCATTGAGGGTAAAACACCAGCTTCATAGCTCAGAACTCTGCATACTGTAGTGGAAACAGAATGGGTCAATCTGGGGCTGCACTGGGAAATGTAAGGCCTCCATCTCCAGGACCCAAAGGCACCAAAGTGTGGTGTGGCCAGGAAAGAGGAGCAGCCCTGCTCTGCCAGGCAATAAAGCAATCAAGACAGGCATGGCTCTCAATGAGAGGACAAAACCTCGGCCAGACGGAGCCCCACAGAGAACCAACCAGAGGCTTCTCTAGCTTAGCCTGGACACAGTGTGGGGCGTCAGCCACATCTCCTCCTCACCCTCAGTAAACTCACTGCATCAGGCATTTCTTCAGAGCAAATCTGAACCACTTGAAATTCCTAAGAAAATGCTAAACCCAAACACTCTCTGAAATTCTGAAATTACATGGTTCAGTGAAGTAAGTATGCTGCCTATGGAGGAAGGTTTTGTGTCCCCAGCGCCCGCATACACACTTTTCTTATTCATTTTAAACACATCAAGAAATCCCCTAAGAGATTCCATTTTCTCAGCAAGGAAAGTTACAAAAGAGAATGCGAAATGGGCTCATTTTCCCCAGCAAAATGAAACACTTTTATGTTTTATTCATGCAAAGTGAAAACTCCTTTCCTTTGCTGCATTACAAATTGAATTTGCTCTTATAAATTGCTATATTAAAAAAAAAGAATCAAAAGCAAAGGAAGATTTAAAAAAAAAAAAAGCAGCAAATACAAAGGTCCTTTTTAGGGAATAAAAACTCAAGGGACCAATGGGGAGAAACAGATCTTTTCCCTGCAAACGTGCTTCTTTATGTGCTGCTCCAGAAGCAATCCTGCTCGAGGGCCCCCCACAGCCACCGAAGGTTGCTGAGGTCCTGACAGCCTCTTGTGGGAAGCCCAAGTATATTTCTAAATTTCACTTCTCTGCCAACACTGAGTAAGAATGACAAGTGGCCCATGTTTCTGAAAACGCAGCCAAGGCAACGTTCGCTAATTTACTCTGACATCATTGGGGGGTGGGCGTGAGGGGCTGTTCTGCTTTGTAGGGCAACTGAACTCATTCTTGCCTGCAACAGCCTCTCATCCTCTGTGTCACATTATGAATTGTTCCTGGAGCCTCCTGGGTCTGACTCTTCTACCATCAATGCTTTGGAAAGGAAGCCATATAATCAGCCGCATCTGCTAGGTATATTCTGCTTCAAAAACTAAAGAGCAAATATTCATTAAGCATTTCCCTCATCTCCACCTCCAGGCCAACTACTATACACACTTGTAACATACACACGTGTGTCATGGTCCCTACTGTGACTGTCCTTTCTCAGATGAGAGAAAATGAGGGTTAGGGAACCTGAATAATTATTTCAACTGGGAATTTGAATAATCCTTCCAAACACATAGCATTTGGACCCATTTTAAGGAGTTGGAGTGGGCTAAAAATCCTCATTGATGAAATCCACAAACGACTAAGCCTTAAAAATACACACCCATGGGCCGGTGAGATGGCTCAGCGGCATAAGCGCCTGCCTGGCAAGCGTGAGGGCCCGAGTTCGACTTCCGGAACCCACATACGAAAAAAGGGCCGGCAATATCGCTCAGCGGCACGGGCGCCTGCTGGTGCGCGAGGTCCTGAGGTCGACCCCTGGTACCCACAAAAAAAAAGAAAAAAAAACAAAAAACAAAAACAACAACAACAACAACCAGGCTTTGGGTATAGTTCAGCATTTGAGCATTTGCCTAGCATGTTCAACGTCCTGGGTTCAAACCCCAGCATCCAAAAACAAAAACAAAAAACCCCCACTTAACCACATCGGGTTGTACAAATCTTGGCTTCCGCCTTAAAAACAAACCTGGGGGTGAGGGACCTGGGCAGGCCCATGCATCTTGTATCCAGCGCCTTCTACCAAGACTAAATGTTTTCAGTGATTACCCAATGTCCTCAGAGAGTTTCCTTGTGAAAGCATTCACGTGTTGTCAGGGCACCAGGTCCAGGGGTACGGCTGTGCCCATCAAGTGGATGACAGACACATACGTGGAATCTGTCTCCACATTCACCTGAGGCACCCAAGCCAGCAGCCGGCACTCATCACTCTGTTACAAAAGAGCTCAAGATGCGCTCCGTTCCCAGGAAGGTGCACCAGTCAGCAGTCAGAGAACACTTCTCTTCTCTCCTTCGCAGATCAACACTTAGCCACAGTCTTTCCTTTCTAGTTTAGAATTGGAACTGAATCAGAGGACAATCAAATGCATCCATGCCAAGCATTCATGGAGAAAGGCTGCGATGAGACACGGCAGGAACCCCCTCCCCCTTCAGAGAGGACCATGTAACCTGATAAAAACCAGAAAGCACAGGAATGGACCCATGTGTCTACGTGAATCACCTGTCATTTGGGATTTTCACCTACTTTTGCAACGCTCTTGTCCATTTTCAACAAAGCAAGACCTGTACATTATATAGCTTGTCCCTAATGCTAGGAGACCCTCCAAGACCTTTGAAATGGCCAAAGACTGGGTTAAAGTTAAGGGCTAACTGCATTGGACTCCAAGTATGATGCCCAGGACAACTGTTGCTTAAATTATTAGCTACGATATGTTCTTGAAAATTGGGATGTCCTTGTTTCCAGGCATCTTGGAGAACAAAAAATTCACAACACATTTACCCATAAATAACATATTTTCAGTAGAATTGCACAAAAATACACATGGAACGCCCTTTCGATATGACCGAACATTTTAAGTGTTAACAACTTTAGCCAAGCCCAACTCAGAAATTCTAGATACTCATGATTTTGTGATCTGAGGTTTGTGATTAAAGGTTGTGTGACTCCATCTTTTCAAGTAAGCCTTCCATGAAGAAAACGCCACTAGGCAGCCATCTGAAGTGGCTGGGATTCAACTACTGAAACAGAGTGGGTTAGAAGAAGGCTGCAGAGAAGAGAAAAATAAAGAGGTTCAGGCTGCCAGGAGAGCTGGGAACTTAGTAGAATGAAGATGAAGGCAGGAGTGCACCACCACGCCCATGGGAAAGCTCCTGAGAATGATGTTTTAGATTCCTATCAAAGGAGAAACAGTGGCAAAGGCAGAAACCAGAGCTGACAGACCAGGAAGGGACGTCCCTCGCAGGGCTTCTGGGCAGGGAAACAGGGATGTGCTCTCATTTGCTACATTTCTAACCAGCTTGCTGTCAGGTCTCATATTCGCTGAGGCGTTGTGAGACCACACTTTGGTACGATGTTGAAACTGGGACACATGGTCAGGGACGCGGATCGCGTCCGCCCCGGGACTCACCGGCCATTGTCGCGGCCCACGCCCCACACGCGGATGCTCACGATGGGCTGTGAGTGCAGCACGGTGCGGTCCATGGGGTCCACCAGGCTGAGCGTGTCGTTCTCCAGGGTCAGGTACATGTCCTTGCCCTGGGATGCAATGAGAAGCACGCTGTCTTCCTCACGCAGGCTCCACGTCCTGACCACATCTGTGGCCATCTTGGAGCAGTTTCAGCACCACAAAGCGGTCAGCCCATGGGTCTGTAATTTGTTTTCCCAAGAGGGAGACATCCCTTCTGTACTAAAATATTCACCCATCTTTCCCACTCCCTTACACACCCAGTCCTTCTCTTGTTCTCTGAGTCCTCTGAAATGTGTCCCCAGTTGCTTTCTAGCTGGCTCTTATTTATTTATTTATTTATTTATTTATTCATTCATTTATTTATTTTGAGACAGGGTCTTGCTGTGTAGTGCAGGCTGGCCTTGAGTTCACTATGTAGCCCAGGTGGGCCTTGAACTTGTGGCAATCCTCCTGCCTCAGCCTCCCGAGTGCTGGGATTACAGGCGTGTGTCACCACGCCCAGTCTGGCTCTTATTTTTAATTATTTACATATCTGAATTTGTAAGAAGAAAGGCTAATGTGGAGGCCTGGAGAATCTATTCTCTTACACACTCCATGCCCAGCACACTCTGATAACCATCTCTCCCACTGTCCTGGTCAGACCCTCTCAGGCATCCCAGTGGCCTTTCCAGACCCACAGCCATGCCCTTTGCTCTTCTACACTCACATCCTATTGTGTGTGTGGTGCAGCCCGCAGCCAGCAGGTGGGGCTCTTGATGTTTCTCAGTGCTAATGGCTCATTTGTATGCCTGCGTATTATACACAGATACGCTGGGTGCTTGAGGTGCCCTGGCTCAGGAACTCTCTAAATGACCCAAGAAGAGCTTGTTTTATTTTCTAACACTCAGGGAAACAGAGGCTGAGAGGTTAAGTGACCTGCCTGAGGTCTGACTCAGAAGCCATGCTGGGTGCTGCTCTATCAGTGAGACAGGGCAGCGTCTGGGTGTCTCAGCTTTTGTGCTGCAATTCAGGTCTGGAAGCTTTGGTGTCGCGTGTCCCTATAGGTGTTGGCCCTCTGAAGACAGGACTAGATTATTCAACTTCATTCCTTCCCTGCATGGTCCTCAGGCAGCCCAGAGAGGCTTCTTGGTGGCTCTTCTAATCCCAAATCAAGACCAACCAATTGCTTTCTGGAAAAGTTTTTTTTTTGGGGGGGGGACAGGGTTTCACTACGTATGTAGTCCAGGCTGGCCTTGAACTCACTATGTAGCCCAGGCTAGCCTCAAATTCACTGTGATCCTCCTGCCTCAGCCTCCCGAATACTGGGATTATAGGTGTGCGCCACCACGCCAATGGGAAAGCTCTTGACAATGATGTTTTAGATTCCTATTGAAGGTTCTCAGAGTGAATTCAGCTCTGATGCCCAGGGTGGCAGAGATGGGTATATCAGTGCTTCTGCCAGCCAGTGTTTAAACTGCAGCCAGTGTCTACAGCTGAGATCCAACAAGATCTAAAACTGCCCCCAAAGAAAGGCTAAATGAATTACAGATGAACCCACTGGCACACATCATGGCTTATACAAGTGGATGTGGCTGAGGAGGCCCAAGAGAGCCTGCAGCAACAACGCAGCGACCTCAGACCTACGGTACCTCCAGGGTCAATCACTCACACATTAGCCTAGATTGCAACAGCCTCCCTCCAATTCTAGCTCAGAACTATTTTAGAGGTCTAGAGTTTTTAATGAAGAAGAGACTGGAGGTAGGTAATTTAGGCCTGGGTATTTGGAAGGAAAGGTGGGGGTAATGTGGTGAAAGGATGTTACAGTCAAACACCAAAAGAGAACAGTGTTTTTCTTGGGTAGAAGAAAATCTTTTCTCCTTTCTCCCCATGCTGGGGACCTAAAAGTCTGGCTAGCAATGCAAGATACCTATCTCCCACTGTGAGCAGATTCTCACACAGCCTAGTCCGGAAGCAAACGTTCGCTCCCACTGTCCTGCTAACGGAACGTGCACAGGGCAGAGTAACTGCATGCAACAAGCACTATGCTAAGGTGCCCCAATTTTTGCAGATCTCAAGCATAGTAGGAATATGGCTTTCCTGCTTGATGTGACTTTTATACAAATTTGGTGTTGTTCTTACCTGTTACTTTCTTTTTTGAAATTATTTCAGCTAACATTTCAAAATGGAATCATTTTGCGGACAGTGAGAGGGAATATATGGGCATCAATTCCACAACTCATGTATAATGTTGCTTTTCAGACTATAAATAAAGCAGGGTGCACTATGAAAGGGTAATGAGTCACCTTCCAAAGTCAGGGCACCAATGTTCTTTCACAAGGATGCGTGGAAGTCAAGGCTTCCTTTGAGGAATACACTTTGGACTACGGGAGGCTGAGGCAAGAGAATGGCAAGTTTGTGCTAGCCTGGGCGATTTAGTAAGAACTTGTCTCAAAACACAAATACAAATAAAAATAAAAACAGGGCAGGGGATGCAGCTCAGTGTGAAGGCCCTGGGTTTAACCCCCAGTACTGCCAAAGAAAAAGAGAAAAAACAAAAAGAATGTGCTTTGAGAGCAATGAGTCTTCTCCCAGGAAACTGTCCTAAGTAGACCAGCATAACAATTTTGCACACAAAATTCCGAGGCCTCTGGGACCCTAAAATTCACCCATGGATCTTTGAGGACTGGAGGATATCGGGGGGCTCTGAGAAATGCTCTTACGCAGGGCCTCAATCCTTACCTGGACGAGGCAGAGTGGACAATAGTCACCTGGTGCCCCATGTGGACACTGTCTGCCTTTGCAGGGACACACAGCTCACACACACCCAGAGCCCCACAGTCCTACATCCTGTGGAGCTCCGGGGACAGGGACCTGGGGCAGTCGGTCATGAATTACATACACACGCTACTTACCTCTCCCCAAATGCCCACTGTGTCTCGGATGTCATTTTTGCAGTACGAAAGCTGCCTGATGCAATTGTTGACAGCCACGCTGCTTTTACCAGGGGCAAGGTCCTCCTCTGCCATCTCTACCCAGCCCAGGGAGCGCACAGCGAAACACTGGAAGACAAGGGGGAAGGCGGAAATAAGTCTCCAGTGCACCTCGATCCACATCAGTTCACACTGAAACCCTGGGGCGCTACAAGGAACGTTTAACGCACCTTCCTTCAAGTGCCTCACTAGGCTTGATCATCTAATTTGGTCAACAAATCCTCTACTGTTGGAAAATTAAATTGGGACTAGTTTTCACTACTAAAAAGTGTCGGGGTGATGTCCTTGCTTACTTTATGCAGTGTGTCCAGATTTTTTCCCCTTAGATTACTAGGTATACTATTATAGGGCTAGGGGGTATAAAACTTTTCAGGCTCCCATGATCTATGATAAGGCAGGAATAGTAAGAAATGCAACCCCATGAGATCTGTTAAGCATCTAGGAAAAGAAAACAGGATAGAGAACGAATTAAGTCCAGGTGATCCCTTGTTCATAACAACAATGAAGTACAATGTTTAACACCCAGAAAGGGAAGAAAATGGAGAAAAAGGAACAAGTAGGCCTGAGGGGAAACAGCACAAGTTACAGGACCAAACCCTGAGGTGCCTGCGCGAGGCACGGAGCTGAGATGCTACATCGTGATCCCACTTGCTCTCCATCTTTGAGAGGTTATTTTCTCTGAGATCATGCCCCTAGCTTCCTTTTTCAAGTTCTGATATTCGTTTTCTCCCTTTAATTTAAAAAGGATTATATGCTTACTGGAACAGGTCAAAAATCCTAAGACGTATAAGGCAAAGTCCCCAGTCCACGTGAAGGTGAGGGTGACTAGGCTGTCATGCCTATCCCAGTCACCAGGGCTGGGCCGCTGGGACAGTTTGAGCTGTGGTCTTGCACCTCTCCCCGAAGCACCTGGTCCCTTCTAAGCTGCACATCTGTTGAAGAGATCACCTTCCTGGGATAGAAGGGGCAGATGTGCAAACCCACACTTCCTCAGGAGCCAAAGGATGGGCTCCCAAAGTGCAGTTTATAAAGTTTCCAAAAGTGAACTTGGAAAAGAAATGAAGAAATGTAGTCGGCTGTCCTAACGTGACCAACACCGAGCCCAGTGTTATTCTCCACTCCAGCCACACGGTCAGACCGGGCACCCCCTTCCCGAACTGTCAATCACGGCTTTGTCAGGGGAACCCCACCAAAATGCCAAAGACAAAAGCAGCAGCCCAGTAAGCAATTCACACACTGAGCCACAAGTCCCACAGAGGAAGGCTGGGTAACCGCCTCAGGTGTGTGCCCTGGAGAGCGGGCAGTCCCTGCGGCAGCTACGGAAGCCACCCAGGGGCTGTGAGAGCCCCAGCGGTGGCCCTGCACCTGTGCACACACTGCAGGGATGCCACCTGAGGGGACAAGGCCATCACAGGTACCAGGCCCAGGAAGGGCCAGCCCTTGGTCAGCAGCAGAGATGCCTGTCCGCCTGCACCTCCCGCAGCTCCCTGCCTCAGCTCTGGGCTAGATTGTTTCTCCAGGTGGATATGTCAGCCATGCCTGGTGCACACCCCAGCCCACCTCACTGTTTTACTAAAGCCGACACACAACCCCCGGGCTGAGCCCCGACGAGCCACCCACTGTCTCTCCATGGGGCAGCCCACTGGCCTCTCCGCTACTGGCTCCCAACAGGGGCCCTAACCAATTACCTCAGCCTGCCATTCTGACCTTGTTATTGCCCTCCCATCTCCAAAAGAAGCTGAACTCTCTTGATTTGGAGAAAATAAATTACCCCTACTTTAATAGCAGAAAATGGACAAATATAGTCATATCATCTGACACAGAAAAGCGGGCACTGTTCCCACATCAAAAGTTACCTTACTTACCCTCACCTTGATGATGGCAAGTCAGTGTACCCATTTCAGAGATGAAGAAACTGAGTAAAGGGCAAAGCTAGTATGTAGGGGCTTTGGGCTCCTCTGACCATTTGGTGACATGCCTCTGAGACCTCATTAGAGGGATATTGTCACATGGGCTGGGCCTGCAAAGAAGGCCAAAAACTGTCTACAATACAGCTACAATTTTGAGCATCTATGGCTCAAGAATAAGGACAGCCTGAATTCCAGTCTTAGCTCTGTTTTACAGATACTGTGACTTCGAGGAAGTCATTTATTAATGTAAGTTCTCAGGTTTTTCAGTTATAAAAATGGGAATATCAACAGTAATAGTTCTCACAGGGTGGTTATGAGGAGAAAATAATACAATGTAGCTAAGAACTTGGCATCCAGAAAACCCTCAGTGAACACTTAGTGGATGGGCAGATACTTATAGTGCTTATACATCTTAGCTGGAGTCAGCAGAAGGGAAAAATGACAGGGGCAGAATGCGTGCAATTAGGGTGACCACAAGTCTCAGTTTTTCCCCATGATAGATACATCTGGTTTGTGCATGTTATTCTGGCAAAATTAAGAGTAGCCCTTTTCTTTTTTTTTTTTTTTTTGTGGGTACCGGGGGGTCGACCTCAGGACCTCGCGTGCCAGCAGGCGCCCGTGCCGCTGAGCGATATCACTGGCCCCTTTTTTGTATGTGGGTTCCGGGAGTCGAACTCGGGCCCTCGCACTTGCCGGGCAGGCGCTTAAGCCGCTGAGCCATCTCACCGGCCCAGAGCAGCCCTTTTCTTGGCAAAAATGTTCTGGGTTGGATAATAAATTATATGTTCATCTTAAGTCAAAATCATAGTGAATTCAGCCTTGGGGTACTGGGATGTGCTGATGTGGAAAAGGGGTTTGATATGGGTAGACGCTGCTCTCAGCCTACATCTTGGGGACCCTGCTGGGGTACCCTAGGACAGGATCACTGTGGGAGGGTCACAGGCTCTTAAAACCAGAAGCCAGGACCACATTTTCCCACTGTCTCTAGCTGGCTCTTAGGAAACCTCCAACCTGTGAATACTCAAAAGAACTCATCAACAATAACAAAGGGAAAAGATGTGCTCAGTTTGGCAGCACATATACTAAAAAAAAAGAAGAAAGAGAAAAGAATGTGGCTGTCCTTCGTCCCTTGAGTTCAAGAACACACGGATTTCAACCTAAACAAGCTCAGAAAAACCTAAGAGTATCTTTCTTGCCTAAGAAATATGAATCATCCAACCACCCATAACACAGGATATTGCTTTGTCAAGATGATTAAAAAGGAAACAAGTGCTCAAACTACATATATATATGTATACATATATATATAGATAGATAGATAGATATAGATATAGATATATATCTACATATATATCTATATCTATATCTATCTATCTATCTATATATATCTTTTTTTTTTTTTTTTTTGTGGGTACCAGGGGTTGAACTCAGGACCTCGTGCGCCAGCAGGCACCCGTGCCGCTGAGCGATATCACTGGCCCTTTTTTCGTATGTGGGTTCCAGGAGTTGAACTCAGGACCTCGTGCTTGCCAGGCAGGCGCTTACGCTGCTGAGCTATCTCACTGGCCTCAAACTATATTCTTATCATAATGAATTCATTTAGAACCACTTTTCTTGTGCAATCCTGCAGTAATTATTTACTTAATTAACTTTTTGAGCTGAAAAACATCACTACCATTTCTTGTGCCCAAATAAGAAGGAAACAAAGGGAATTCTGAGCTCCACCAGGGAGTCAGGGTTTCTTCCCAAGAACAGAGCAGCTAAGAGCAACTGGCACTGTTTGACGTTGCCCCCGAGTGGCCAGGAAGGGTTATAACCACCACCACCACCACCACCACCGCTTGGATCAGGGGTAGCTTAGCTCTGGGAACACACACTCATTTTAGGCTATGGGAAGAGCTAAAAATATTTAACCAAACAAACAGCCTTTTAAAAACTTTTTCTTGAGTTTTGAAAATAATATATGCATTGTCATTGCTCATTCTTCAATAACTCTTAAATAAATGGGCACCAGTTTGCTGGTGCTCCTATTATTTTTATTAGTTATTAGCATTCAAGGGGTGTCAAGGTTGAATTAGGAGGGACAAAGCTTTTGGCTTGGCTTCCTTCTCTCCCATCTGTTCTCTCTTCCCCTCATGCCCCTGCTGAAATCAAGTTATCACATCTTAGCTGGAATACTCGTCACATTTCCAACTTTTATTTCTGAGTCCTACATATGCCTGAAAGAATCTCTTCCTAAAATATCTGCGGGGGGGAGGGCGGCAGAACACAGCACAAAGCCTTGGTTTTTATGGCCAAAGTCCTAGGTTCGAATTCCTCCCTTCCAATCATGGGGTGCTCAGCCTCCATGACTCCCAAGTTTATTCAGGGGAAAAGTGTTGATGCTACCAAGCTCACAGAGCTGCCAGGAGATTCTGCAGGAATGAGGACCGGAAGTGGTGGACATATTTAGGAACTCAGCTGATGTTCACTTCCTTCTCTCTGGCTCCAGAAGACTACCATTTCTTGCTTTGTTTTGACCAGAGTCCCCCTTTCTCCTCTCCTGAGATGAACTTCTAGGTCTGTCTCTTCTGTCCTCTGAGCTTTAATGGAGACAAACAGGGTGAGTGCAGCTGGCAGAAAGCTGGGGACCTTATTCCTGGACAGAAGTGGGGCGAGGCTGGGATCAGGGGCTAGGAGCTGGAAGGGTACAACACGGGCTTTGCCTCTGGCCAGGTGAGCTGGCCCTGCAGTACACAGCCAAAGACGACGGCAGCTAAGGTGCACAGAGTGGCACACACAATGCCCACAGCACAGTCAGAGCTCTGTCACTCTGAGGGAAAGGGACACAAAGGCAAATGGTGCCAGAATGGACAGCAACACTCAATTGTGGATATTTAAAAACTAAAAAAGTTCACATAGAAAAGCTAAAATTTGGTTTAATACTACAAATGTAATACTAATTACAGTCATTTATAGAAATAACCATGTAAGCCTAATTCCTAAGCAGCACAACAGCATCTGTGTATTCAAGTCCATGAACATTTATCAAGTGCCTATTAGATCCTGGAGGCCTGCAGAACTGAGTCACACACAGTCCGTACTTCTGACAGGCCTGTAATGGGTTATTAGCATTATGAGCGGGGACCTAGAGTTTGGCACCATGAAATAAGGGGACACAGAGGCAAAGCTTGTATAGGAGCTTACTATGTACCGAGTACTGGAAATGCACCAGTGAACCAAATGGACCACTCTGCTTTGAGTAGTATCTCAAAACTCTAGAAAGGCATATTCATTTGACTGCCACGCCAAAAGCTCCACAGCCCCACCTCCCTGGACTAAAGATCTCAGGTTTCTAAGCCACTAACTGGGATCAAATCTCAGGTCAGCCACATATGAGCCCTGTGATCTGAGACAAATGTCTGAGTCCTGGTGAGCCTCAGTTTCATCTGTTCCAATGAGGATAACAACATGGACCTGCTGGAGTCCTGGCAAGGTGAAATAATGATCCATAGCTGAGTGCTCACAGATGAGTTTCAGGAAGTTCTAATAAAAACCGTGTGTGTGCGCACATTAGGGAAAGAGGGCCCAATGCCTTCAGCAGTTTTCCAAAGGCTATGGGACCATGAAATACTTGAAAAATTTCCAAGGAAATTGGCTCAAGACATCATTGATGAAGACATCAACTAAAGGACATGTATCGGGGTACAAAAAGTTTACTAGCCAACATCAGAGTTCTTTTTTGATTAACAGATGAAGAAAATGGTTAAAGGCTCTATTTAAGAAATGACCAGGAATTTGGGGAACAAACAGAAGAAATGAGCATGGGAAATAGAGAAGGAGGGAGAATGAGGTGCATAACCTCTGGGGGATTTGGAGCTTCAGCTGTAAGTGGGTCTAAATGATGTGTAAAGGCGACAGGAGCCCAATACCCAGATTTTAATACCAGTATCTGTTGTGGGTAACACCCAGCTGGTATTACCTCGATGCTTCAGCAAGAGCCTGTTACAAAGAGATGACCCTCATCATTGGGGGAATTAAGGGAGAAGGGCTGCGACCCTTCCTCTAGGGAAATACTGGGCAGAGAACATGGAAAGCTCCTGAGTGGAGAAGAGCAATTCAACATGAGAGAAATTAAAGCCCCGGGGAGTTGGCCGGCCTTCTGGGGGAGCCAGGGACTTCAGCAGGGCAGGCACCTGGGATTCAAGCCTGTCTTGCTAGATCCTAAGAACATGGTGACCCTAGCTGCTGCCTGGTTATGTAGAGCTGCTCCATGGAAACTTGCACATCCATGAGGTTGTGAGGTAGCAGTCAGGTGGAAAAAGCCATGAATTCTTGCTATGTGTAACTATGAAGAACATTTCAAGTATTTGTCCAGGGCACACATGATTTATTTATGATTTATTTCATGTAGGACCAGAATAATGCCCATGCAGGGTGCAGTCATTCCATTTGATCTCCCATGTTCTGTGATGTTGCTCTGAGAGTTAAGAGCAGGCCTCTCCCCTTTCATTTTCCACAGCTACTGTGAGCATTAGAGACAGCAGCTATGGGGTCTGATTTCTGCCTGGGGCTACAGCCTTTCGACCATCTAGGATTCACTGAGACATAAAGCAGCAGGTAAGCAAAGGCCTTGATTTCAAACAACTTTCGCTTCTTCAAAGGTCGAAGTGTCCTGGTTGAATGTTGCCTCCCTCACAGGGAAGCCTTTAGTAAATCGGAGTCTGTGGTCACTACACGCAGGCATGTAGATTACTGTCATCAAGCACACAGTTTTAAACAAAAGCAGGCTTTGCTACTGCTTTTCTCTGAAATACTGACATGCTTTCCAGCTCTGGGATACAGCAATTCTACAAGGCCAGGTGTCTGGGGATTCCCTGAAGTAGTGTTTGACCCAGTTCTCCATTGAGAAGGAAACAAGGAATTAGCCTGGTGAATTATTCAACATGGCAATGACCTTGGTGGTGAGGGAGGACCCAGAATACATCTTTGTCCTGTCCCAGCACACATCAGCTGTGCCTGATGTTTCCTCAGACCGTGTGTAACATGGTAGGCATTTGGGCAGAAGACAAGATGCATAGCCCTTTGGGGCCAGGACACACAGTGCCATTTACTTCAACTTCCCTCTTCTTAATTTTCAGAGTATAACGGCCCTATTGCAAAAGTCCACCGCATGCCAGTATCTCACAGGCCCTCCCACAGAGGGGGCAGTCACAACAATAGCTGACACCACTGAGCACTTCCAATGTGCCAGGCCCTATGGGGTGAGCTCTGGTTGAAATGTCATCCATAGCACCCACCTTCTTGCCTCCACTCACTCACTACTGCCTGGCACACTATGAGACAGTGACACCCAGCCCTGTCACCTCTGCCTGTAAATCACTTATAAAGCCTGGAGCACGGAGACTTCTATTAATCTTTGGAGTGAGCTGAATTATCACTGCGTCATGAATAAGTTATAGAAATTTAAAAATAAAACCAGAATGTCAACTTACTAGTTCACAGAGAGCAATGCAGGTAGGTATCACTCTGACCTGAGCCCAGGGTTGGCTCACGAGAAGATCTGCTCTCTGGGGAAAATCCACCCCAGTTTTCAGTCACCTGCCCACTGCAAGCTGAGCAACAAAGATACAAACAGAGGAGCCCGAGCCAACATCTCAATGGCCAGGTTCTTGGAGATTCTTGGCTTGTGCTAGAGACAGGCTTCTGGGTTGTGATTTAGTAGAGACGTAGTTAATTGCATCAGTCACTTCCTGCCCAGGAACCATCCTGGCAGAATGAGGCCTATTTTTTTTTTTTTTTTTTTTTTGTGGGTACCGGGGGGTCGACCTCAGGACCTTATGCGCCAGCAGGAGCCCGTGCTGCTGAGCGATATCACCGGCCCCTTTTTCGTATGTGGGTTCTGGGAGTCGAACTCGGGCCCTCACGCTTGCCGGGCAGGCGCTTAAGCCGCTGAGCCATCTCACCGGCCCAAGGCCTATTTTTATCAATGGAATATTTGAGCAGAGAGACGCAGCCCAATGTTTCCAGGTTGTCGAGTAAGAATTAGGTGTGAGTATGTATTTAAATGTAAACTCGCAAGCATTTCACTTTAGACACATGCAATCTGATGATCACATATAATGGTTATCATCACACCAGCAGTGACCATTTATTGAGGGCTTATCTGTGCTGAGTATTTTATATGCAAAATTTAAGAGTCTGGATTTGGCAGGAAAGCATGAAAGCGAGCGCTGGTATTTATAGGTCACTTTCTGGATGCTACGTTCTTGATAACACATAGCATGATATGTTCTCGCAACAACACTAGAAAGTAGGTGCTGTGTTTCTTATTTTCTAAATGAGAAACTGAGGCCAGAGAGCTTAGTTGTATTGCCTAAGGTCATACGGTAAAAAGCAGCAGAGTTTAGTCCTCAGGTGGATCACTATTTGCATTTCACAGAAGAGGAAGTCAGCCCTGTGGTGTTCAGGAAGTGTCGCCATTGAGGAACAGAGGCAGCCCAACCCCAGTGCTGATCCCACCACCCTTTGCTCTGCGTTAGCCGTTCTCCAAACAGGAATGCTCAGCCCAAAGGGGCCTCTGAAGACCAAGCCTCTGTATGCCACCACCCCAAAGAGGGCCCGGCATAAGTGGCACGCTCAATAAATTGTCAAATGAAGGCACCCAAGCCCAAGACAGAGAGAAGAATCAAACAGGGTTGGACTAGACCTGGCTAGGATTCCTGGCCCTAAACTCCCTGGCTGTGCCCTTGGTGAGCTAATCATCCTCTGCATCACTGGAGGGATAACCTTACCCTTGCAGGCAGCAATAAGGATTCAAGGGGGCGTTGGCCCCCTTGAGGAGGCCCAACACAGCCCATGGGAACAGCTGGTTTTATTTCAGCAGTAACAAAAACGTATGCAGCCTCAACTCTGAAGCCAGAGCACCCAGGTTTTAATCACAGCTCCAAACTTAACTCCTGAGACATAGGTCCAGATAATATGCTGGCCTGTGCCTCAGTTTTCTAATCTGTAAAATAGAGACAGTTGTATTATTTATGTTCTAAGGAATGTTGGGAGCAATAAATGGTATTGCAGAACTGAAATGCTTAGGGTGGTATATGGTAAGCAGCTGATGTGCTAGCTTTTATCATTATTAGCTCCGAAC
Source organism: Erethizon dorsatum (assembly GCA_028451465.1). Classification (NCBI taxonomy): domain Eukaryota; kingdom Metazoa; phylum Chordata; class Mammalia; order Rodentia; family Erethizontidae; genus Erethizon; species Erethizon dorsatum. The sequence goes on along the minus strand of CM051836.1, from coordinate 67,762,479 downwards.
TATCAACAAATCATGATGTAAGTCATATACAGCAATATCAAAGTCATGTACAAATAGTCACCTAGTCAGTCATGGGACTACTAATGGGGCTGAGTGACATGTTTGATTCCAAGTGCTGCCGTTGTAGACCAGAAGCCCCATTCTTCCAGTGGGGGCATCCCTGCCTGGTACCTAACCCAACCCCTGTCTGGCTTATCAGGAGCACCATCTACAATAGCTGGTGGGACTCTCAAAATAGGCCCGAGGACTTGGCCCACACTCAAGGGTCCTGGGACAGTTAGGCAGAGGGGCATCCTGTGCTCTGGCTATAATTCAGTCCTTAACCTGGTGCCCGGCTGATTAGTGATCTATGCTGTAAGCACCCAGCTGCACCCAGGAGCTGTGTGCCCAAGCAGACTTCTGTGCTGGTTTCCTTTCTAGGTGTCAGCAGGATCTGGTCAGTGTATTGTCACAAGGTCACCTCCTTTGTCCCCATTTTATAATACAGACTCTGAGCTTCCGCGGTCACTGAGATATTAGTGTTCCAAGGACCCAAGACAATGACCAGGCCCACTGAGCCTTCGGGGAGTATAATCCCAACTATTCCTACAAGCACCCAAGCAATACAAGCCAAGTGTAGAACTCAATATTTTGCTGAACTGTTAAAAAATTCAAAAGTAAGAGATTCTTTCCTTTTTGGGATGTTGGGGCTGGAACCCAGGGCCACATGACTGCTAAGTACACACTCTACCACTAAGCTACATTCCTATTCTCTAGAGAGACTCCTTAAACTCAACAACTGGCAGTGTGATTAAGGGCATTTCTGAAATCCCCTCTTCTAAGTCCCCGTCCCAGCTCCTCCCAGACAGTCTCAAAGCTGCCCAAGGCCCAGAAGGACAGGTCTGAGTTACCACAAAGCATCTCCAAAAGTCGTGCTCTGGAAGTGACTGAGGAAGTTCTGGTGGGACAGGGACCATGTCACACAAAAGGAAACTTGAGTGAACCTGTGCTGGAGACGCACACCAACCAAAGCCAAGTGGGTGACATTAAACACCAGATTCACACCCCCCTCTCAGAGACTGAGTAAGAGCCCAGGGAAGTGGAGGCCAGCAAGCGGGGCTGGCAGAATCCAGCTTCTATTCCTGCTGAGAAGCAGCAGATGTCTGTGCTACTGGGAAACCACCCTTACTCCCTGAACGTGTGAGTGGTATTTTAGTTTTCCCCTGCAGGAGTCTTGGAAAAGACTGAGGGGCAAGTTCTCAGGTCCACATGGCTGATTTACACTACAGACAATGTTTCTGCTACTGCAAAGCTGAGATGTGTTATCTGCAGAGTAAGCACAGAGCAAAACCATCATGCTTATTGGAACTCGGCACATAAAGTGGAACATTTTATTTTGATAGGATACGTTAAGACAGTGATGTGGGCTGCAGGGGAGACGCTGATTCAGAGGAAGGAGCAGAGAGAGGCTGGATCTGTGAGCCTGGGGAAGCAGGAAGCGGTCAGATCTGGGACACCATGGGCAGATGGGGAAGTCACACAGTTCAACCTCAGAGCTAATGAGTGCATGTGCAATATTCCTAAGCAAGACTATCATTTTAAGTAACAGCTTGCCATAAGCATGCTCTCTAGGCACTATCTGAAGCAATTCAGAACACGCCTGATCCTCTACTCTAGAATGCATCCTAGCAGATAACACCATTACCAATGATGCCACGTGGCTCTTGAATATAGTCCTTTCTCTAAATAGCTCAAGTACAAACACATTTAATTTGCATTGTGCTATACCCCCAGCCCTTTTAAAGTTTATTTTGAGATGGGGTCTTGCTAAGTCTCTAAGTTGCCCAGGCTAGGCTCAAACCTGTGATCCTCTTGCTTCAGCCTCCTACACTGTGGAGATTACAGGCATCACTATTCCTAGGTAGCAAGTGTCCTTTCCATGGTCCATTTAATGCCACATCTTTCATATTTTAGGATTTGGGTGGCAATTTTACTTTTAAAATGGCCCCCAGGAATAATGCTAAAGTGATCCTAAGTGCACAGAGGCCATGACGTGCCCTATGAAGAAAAACATACGTTAGCTACGTCACTCAGGCATGTGATACAGTGCTGCTGGCCAAACGTTCAATGTTAATGAAGCGATAGCACATACTGAATAGGGCGAAACGTGTGAAACAAGTTGTGTATTGATCAAAAGATGAAATATGAGATGACTAGAGGCCGGCAGGAACCTAACCTGTGACTGCCCCTTGGAGCAACGCTTCCTGTTCACTTTCAGTGTTGACAGAACGTGACTTCTGTGAATGACAATAATCACGAGTATCTGTCCTTCATTGCAGGGCAAGGAGGAAGGGCCCTGGGGGCGGGCAGGGGGCTCAGTTACTCCTAAGCTTTCTGGATCTTTGCGTGCTGGGATGTAGGCAAGACTAGGGTTCTTGTCCTCATGCTGCTAATAAGTGGCAGCCTTTAGGAAGTCACCTGATGCATGTAGACCGTATTTTGTTCATCTGACAGATGGCAGTGGGAAGGCGCAGCTGAGAAGAGAGAAAGGAAAAAGGCCTGGGCTAAAAGATCTCTCAGGATGTTTTCAAACACCTCGCAAATGTACTGTTTCATCTCTGCCCACTCTGGTCACCCACTTGGCTCTAGGCTGGTCCCTCATCCGCAGGCCATGCACGTGCCACGCGGGTCTCCCCAATCTCACTGCTTCCCTGTCTCGCTTCCTGCTCGAGGGCAACTTCTCGGGGCACCTCTGCGGATGACTGAAGGCTGCAGGCCCTCCCAGTGCTCCCTAGTGCTCTTGCTGCTCTGTTTTCCTCCACAGCAAGCATTTTTAGCTAATGCACTGTGTTCCACATGTGGGTCTTACTGTCAGTCACTCTCCCACACTGGCTCTAAATTACATGACACAAGAGTTTGGTCTGTAGCACCTGGCCTGACTGTCATGAGGGCTCAGTGTGTTCACACAGGCAAAGCCAGAATTAGAGCAATTCCTGGTACAGGCATTTAGCTAAAATTGAGCTCTAATTATCATCATCACCAGGGCTCATTGTATTTTTTAATGTTGGTTTATAAGAAAGGTTTTATTACACTACTCTCTAAGAAATGAAAAATCTGCAACTTTTCAACAAGCGTCTAAAGCCAACTCAATAAGCTCAAAATGTATGAAGACCCAGAAAAACCTCAATTAAAAGTGTGGCAGTTACCAGCCCTAAACAGCATTTACAACATGTGAGTTCCCAGAGCTGACTGCTAGAATTCTGCTACCTACTCACCCGGAAAACGCATCTAACTGCAGCACAGAGGCCAAACACAGGGCCCTGGGGACCCCAGAACCAGACTACTTCATTTCACAGTTGAGTAAACCCATGCCCCTAGAGCATTACCCAGGGCTGCTTGTTGCTAACGAGGATGGGTTTCTGCCCTGAGCGAGCGCAGCAGCAGGCGTGATGGGGCCTCGGGAGCTAAAGGTCTTTCAGTAGCCACCTTCCACTCAGTACAGGAACATGCCCCTCACCACCGGCCTGCACTGTGCCCCCCAAAGACAGAGCAGATAAGAGTCACCTCTCTGCTGAGACCCCAAGGCCAATTCAAGAACCAAGAGTTTTCAGAAGCTGTTCTAAAGAACTGCTGGGCACAGTGAGGTACGCCTGTCATCCCAGCATTCTGGAGGCCGAGCCCAGAATGAGCAATTGAGTGACTTAGAAAGACCCTGGCTCAAAATTAAAAAATAGAATAGTGTTGGGGATGCAGCTCAGTGTGAAGGCTCTGGGTTCAATCCACAGTACCAGGGAAAAAAACCAAAAAACAAAAACTTTAAATAACATATCCTGAGTTCTTAGAGTAAATGTGTGTGTGCATGTATATGTATATATATAAAAATATATATATACACATATGAATGATGTTAAAAAGGAGACCATTTTTAGCACTAGACTAGAACAAAGGCTAAAATCTAAATCCTGTGATGAGAAAGCAGCTGAGGAATCCATGTACATCAGACTTGACCTGAAGACAGAAAGACAAGACAAACAGACAGACAGACAGACAGACAGACAGAATGCAAAGGCCCCTGTGGACTCTTCTCACAAGAAGGCAGAGTGCATGCCACACTGGCAAGCCTGCTTGAGAAAGATAAGCTGAGTTCCTGGGACAGCTGCCTCCCACCTTGTTCCTCAGCCTGAGCTGGCTGGGTACCGCTGTCAGAATACACTTTGTGCTTCCATGTGAACAAATAGCTTTGGTCCAAGTAGACTCACAGCCGCTTTTGGTTCTGAAATGGCACCATGCCTGAGTCTCAGCATGACCATGTTTTACTCTGTGTGTGTGTGTGCATGTACACGTGTGCACACAGATGCTAGGAGAGATGCACAGAGGGACCCTTAAGAAGCCCAGTAGCTCTAGAAGCTAGAAACTCTTCTCAGGCTGAGCGAGACTGGCAAACACTGAAGATCACAGGAACATGAGGGGAATGAAGGGGAGGGACCCAGAGCACGCTGTATGGCGACAGACTCCGAAGAGTCTGGGAAGTGACTGCAACCTCAATCCTGTCACAAAGCCTTGAGATGGTGATGGGGCACGAGGAAGAAAGAAGCAGGCAGTAACCGGAGCACGGCTTGACGCAGACTTGCAGGTGGGCAGGGAGACGCTGTGGGTGAGGAGCAGGAGGGGTCCAGGAGGAGGAGGAAGCACTCTGGGCTGGGGTTCACGCCATGGCCCTGGGCTCTGCTGCACCACAGTCCTGGGCACAGCTCTCAGACCCAGGCAGAGTCAGGGCCGCAGTGACCGTATGGCTGCCTGTGAGAAGCAGAGACTCTGCCCACGAGTGCGCCTGGGCAGGTGCAGGGACGAGGCCCTCCCCACCTGCGGGGGTCGGTGGAGCCTCCGGCCCAAACTGCTCTCCTCTCTTTCCCAGCTCCCACTGCTCAACTCATGCCCCGCGACTCTGTGAGTGAGCCCCGCTCCCCAGCCGATTCGGAACCTTGCTTTTAGAGCTGATTTCAAAGTTCGGGTCTTCTTTGCTCGACTATCAAGCCCTATCAAGGGGAAGCGACTCCCACAGCCTGGGAACGACAAATATGGGTGAGCATGGGGCTCTCCAGAGCTCAGCACGGTGCCCTTCCATTTCCCCCTACGCCTCTCCCGTCAAGGTCAGTGGTCCCATGGGTGTTCTTTCTTCCCATCCCACAATAGCTAGGTAAGCCCTAAGCACACAGCCAGCATCTGATAGCTAATAATTTTTATTCCAACAAGAAGATTTAGAGTATCCAGAGAAAAGTCGCACACAGAAAAAAGGAAGCCACACAAGTCCTGTCCTGTGTATTGCAAAGAAAGGTGGCAAGGATCAAGATCAATTTCCTCAGAGAAGGATGAACAAGTATTTCAAAGAGGCTGGGTGAGGTGGCACAGGCCTGTAATCAGAGCACTTGGGAGGAGGATCAGTGTGAGTTTAAAGTCAGCCTGGGCTAATAATGAGTTTAAGGCCAGCCTAAATTACAAAGTAAAACCCTGTCTTAACCAAAAACAAAACAAAAACCTACCAAAACAAAAAAAGAAACAAACAAAAAAAGAGAAAAATATGTGAATGAATGAGTACAGAGAAAACACCAACCCAAAGCTGTCCTTACACAAGGTCCCAATTGAGACAGGCACTGGAACTGCACACGGAACCTGGACAGTGGTAACGCAAAGACTCCTCTAGCAAGGGGTCACGGGCTCTCCATTCCAGGCCGAATGTTTAACGGGATGACTGGTTGGTTCTCCTTGGTGAACCTTCCTTTTTTCAGGAAAGAAGACTGGACCAGAAAGTCACTAGGTCCATTCTAATCTAGGTTACGATGCTGAATGCACAGCACAACCCCTGGGAACTCATCCTATGACAACGCGTGTTTTTCAAATTGCTTTGGGAAGAGTCTTTCTATCCTGAGGGAGAGGACGGAAGCTCACACTTCAGCGTGTAAAAGAGGACACAAGTACGTAGCAGCTGAAGTCTGCACAGCTTCCACTGGTGCGAAAGGGCTGTCTTTCACTTCATCGCTCAGCTGACTTCCTGAGAGAGGGCCGCGGTTCTCTCTGGACACTCACATCTTTGGCAGGGAGAGGTCCCCAGAGTCCAGAGGACTGTGACAGAATCTTGCATGTAATGTCACACTAAAAAAGGATTGTCCGCCTTGAGAATTCAGAACTCTTTGTAAGATTTGGGGGGGAATGTTTTACAGGCACTACATTCTTTATGAACAGCCTGTCCCTTCAACAGGAAGAGTTGTGATGCTGTTCATGGCAGTGAGGCAGATCCTGTGTAATCACTCCTTTTCGGCTGTCCCCGTCACTGAGAATCACGGAAAATGCCAAGGGGAAGGGGCTGAGCGAGGAGCACACGAAAAATCAATCCGGCTCTCTTGTAAAATGGGGCAACTTCAATCTCAGGGAATAATCATATGAACCTCGGAGGCCTTTTTTTTTTTTTTTTTTTTTTTTTTAAAAGCTAGTATAACAGCCCCAAGTGTCTAAAGCTCAATCTTTTCAACCAGGACTGAGAGCAGACTGGGCTTTAGCCAGAGGCCTGAGGGAAGGAAGGCTTGGGTTACTGAACTTGGGCACCTCTTTTCCATTCTGGATGAAGGACTAAGGAAATTGGAATGGATGAGTGTTTTACATAAATGTGCTTTAACGTAAGGCACAAGGGGAACATGCAAACCCACTCAATGCCACCAGTCGAAACCCAGTTTCAAGGCACGTTATGTCTACAAGGTGAGTCAACAAACACCCAACCCCATTAGCATACAGGAAAGTCTTTTTTTTTTTTTTTTGGTGGGTACCAGGGGGTCGACCTCAGGACCTCGCGCGCCAACAGGCACCCGTGCCGCTGAGCGATATCACCGGCCCCTTTTTTGTATGTGGGATCCGGGAGTCGAACTCGGGCCCTCGCGCTTGCAAGGCAGGCGCTTATGCCGCTGAGCCATCTCACCGGCCCCAATACAGGAAAGTCTTGATACACATCATCACTGTCTCCAGTCTGGAAGATCCAGTGTCTCTGATCGAAACTTACCTAACCGATGAACTGGTACTGTCTACATTTTCATTAATAACCAGTATGTTACCACATATTTCCCTTTTTTGCATTTTTCTAAGATCTGGGGAGCAAAGTTTATGTTGCTTAACCTAAGCTATACACACATAAAAAGTTTACATGCTAAAATAATGGTTTCCAGGCTCGGAGGTCAGGGGAGGTGCTGGCCTTAGAGATCACACAGGCCTGGACAGAACTAAACCCACAGCACCTTCAGGGCCTCGATCCCTATGGCAGCCTAGCCAGCCCAAACTCATCACGAATGACAGGACTGTAGGGAACCATCACATTGGAATCTTAAAGAAAATTTGGCTGGGCATGGTGGTGCACACCTGTAATCCCAGCACCGGGGAGGCTGAGGCAGGAGGATCACTGTGAGTCCGAGGCCAGCCTGGGCTACACAGTGAGTTCAAGGCCAGCACAGACTACATAGTGAGATCCTGTCTCAAACAAAACAAAACAAAAATGTGGATTTGTTATCACATCACATCACATTTTATGTTAGAGAGGTCAAAAGAGCTATCAAAGCATTTCTAGACACATCTGATTTGAGCTTCACAATAGTACTGCAAGGTTCCCAGACTAGGCACTAGCATCATCCCATTTTTATGCAGGAAAAAAGTGAAGTCCAGAGAGGTTAAGTGATTTACTCAGTCACACGGCTCATCACTGACAGAAATGGGGCTAGAATGCAGGTATTCCACCCCTGCTTCACACTCTTTCCACTTGGATACTGCCCTACATTTGGGATAGCAACTCTCGCCGTTTCATCTTTTGTTATTCACTGAAATCTGGCTGATTGGGAATGCTACTAAAAAAAAGCAAACACAAACCATCCACATATGAGAAATCATATTTATCTTTCCTCTTAATCTTTAAACAGTTGTATCTCCTCAGGCGAACCTGAGCTTATGATACAGGACGCCTGCCACAGCGATCCCCAGAGAATCACAGGAACAAACCAAGAGTGTGCTTCAAGGGCCCCAGAAAGGGATCTACACAAATGGGAAGAAAACCCAGCAAATCAGAGCTCAGTTCCACTGTGTGTCAGCAAGGCACCCTGAGCCAGTCACCTAACTCTCTGTCTCAGCTTGCTCAGCGAGAAGGAGGACGACACACCTCCTGGGGCTGCTGGGAGAACAGTGAGGGTCACGCCTCCCCACCATCATTTACGGAGGCCGAGCTTGTGGCTAATGCCCCGAAGCTACCTCTGTGTATCTGCGCCCACTCCCTAATGAATGCCCCTACCATCACCATCGTTTCATAACCGGGAAGAACACGGGCTTTGGTGTCTGTCTCCCTTTGATCAAATTTCATCATCCACCTAACAGACCTGTGATTGCAGGAAAGTTACTTAAGTTCTCTGAATCCCAAAGTCCTCACCTGTACAATGGGAAGAACAACTCCGCCACCCGTGAGGGCTGCTTGGACACTCAGACAGATGAACCGTTAGGTGCGGAGTGTCCGGCACGGGGCTAGAACCGGAGAAACGTTAGCTTCCTTCTCCACCTACCCTCTACCACTGCTGGATGAGGAAGGTCTCTGCTGGATGGGCCTTCATTCTCTTATTTCTAGATCTCTACCAAAACATGGCAAAGACGCTTAAGAATCCAGGAAGCAGGAATAATGAGTGGGAGACAGTATTTTGTTCTATTTGCTAAGTGACACATCGGTGAAGGGGAGAAAAAATAAGCCCTTTCTACAAATGTATTCATAAGCTCTAGGTTGCTACAGAGCTCATCTAAACTCATAACTCCCATGCTCTCAGGAAAAGGGCTTTTAGAGAAACCAGATGTTCTTGGTGCCTGGTTCCATAGGCCGCTTACATGAGCCCAGTTCTCAGCTTTCCTAGAGACGAGAGTCACCATTGGAGCTGACCACGGACAAAGGGTCTGCACGCGGTGCCTGAGTAGCCAGTCTGCCGAGAGAACCAGGGACCGTGGCGGAATCCGAAGGGACACGTTTCAGATCTATGCCAACAGCAAAGGGTGAACAAAGCAATGTTTGGCTAGAGATCTGAGTGAGGAATGTGTTGGCCCAACAGCAAGACATGGTTTTAACAAAATGAACTTTTGTCTAAAGATCTCTTAAAGCCAACTGAAATTATTTATGTGTTACTGCTTAGTGAAGTGTCTTCAAGTCACCTTCAACAGGAAGCTACTGAAATTCCACATGCAGTTCTAAGTTATCTCTGCTTTCTCAATTCCAGCCACATTGTAAGCATCATTCTGAAATGATATTACCCTTTTCTCTGCGGTATTATTGTATTCTGTTCCCCTCCCCAGGCTGATTGAGCTCATACCGCCTTGCTGTAATAGCTGTTGCAAAAGACATACCAAATGACCAGATGACTCACTGCAGATGAATGTTGAGAGCTCTCACTCTTGGGGTCAGTTTAGAGACTGAAAATCCAGAAGCCTGGCTACTAAAGCAATTTCCTCCTAAGCACTGAGCCAGAAGCGGAACTCAGACCCCACCCTTCGAGGCTTAGCTACAGGACCTCACACTTTGAAGGGAGTGTTGTGGGAAAAAGAGAGCTGTAGAAATGGCTTGATGGTGAAATTATCCGAATGGTCCTGTAAGACGAACTGTTATCTCTTTATCAATTTTATTCACTGCAAATAAAGAAGAGATGTTTTCATTACTAACAAAATCCCAGTGTCCTGTGTTAAGTCCTCAGGTAACTGGTCTAAGAGAACAATGGCTGGGATGTGCTGGCTCTTGTGCAGGGAGCTTTGGAAAGCCAGGTGCAGGACCCCAGGCCTTGAGCAGTGGGCCTTCCTAGAGGACCCAGACCTGCTGTGGGCCTGTCAGAGGCTGCCCAGTTCTGGGACTATCCGGGGCCCGGAATTCTCTGCCAGGATCCCACAGGGCCAGGATCACACACCTGCTGCTCAGGCATGGTCAGGATGTCCAGGGCTGCCACAGCTGCCAGCTGCTGCCCATTACCTCACCTGTTTCCTGCCGAGTTCCTATGGGAAGAAGCCTGCCTTTCCTTAATTAGCCTTTCCAGGCATCTGCCCACCACCAGGCCCGGCGGCCAACAGTTGGTTCACAAAGCACGCTGCTCAACAGTGCTCTTCAGAACTCGGAGGCTCACGCGTGGTTGCCAATTCCTTGAGTGCTCATTCAGGCACGTTAGTGACCAGATGTTAACAAGGGAAAGGAAGCCAGGGTTCTGCCAGGAACACGGCACTGTGCTTGTGTCTGTGTTGGCAAATAAAGGGGGAAAACGGGGAAAACAGTTTTGGAAACACAAGAGCCATCCTCCGGGCTAGGAGGAGAAAATGAGGCTTAAGGCTAATCATGGTGAGTGTCAGCACCACTTGGTGAAAATCATGCTGGGTTGCGTCAGATGCCTGGCTGTGAGGCCTGCTCTTCCTTAGCCAGCTATGCGTGCCTGGATGGATCACTATGCTTTTCTCCTCCTACTCCTGAAGTGGAGAGGATCCTAGTTCTCTCTGTGTGAACACCAACCCAAAAGTTATGCAGGAGAGGACAAATCTCATTCAGCCAGGCATCTGCACGGTCAAATCATTTGCTCTGGGCTCTGGTTCCCTTCCCTTCCCCTTTCCCTTCCTTCCTCTCTTTCTTTCTTTTCTTTCTTTGGCAGCACAAGGATTAAGCATAGGCCCTTCACACTGAGTTACATCCCTAGCCGTTTTAGTTTTACTTTTTAAATTTTAAAGCAGGGTCTTGCTAAGTCACTAAGTTGCCCAGGCTGGGTTCAAACTTGATCCTCCTGCCTCAGCCTCTCAAAGAGCTGGGATTACAGGCAAGCAGCACCATGCCCAGCTTAGGCCCTGTTTTTTTTTATTTTTATTTTTATTTTTTTGTGGGTACCGGGGGGTCGACCTCAGGACCTCGCGCGCCAACAGGCACCCGTGCCGCTGAGCGATATCACCGGCCCCTTTTCCGTATGTGGGATCCGGGAGTCGAACTCGGGCCCTCGCGCTTGCAAGGCAGGCGCTTACGCCACTGAGCCATCTCACCGGCCCAGGCCCTGGTTTTTTGATGGAACCATGTTGACATCTGCTGTCCTTTACTAAGGGTCATTCCCTTTGAATGACTGGCACACGGGAATGACTTTGCACATGGGCTATGCCTCCCAAAAATGATGCAATGAAGCTCCCTACCTGTGACCATGCTACTTTCCCAATCAGGAGCTGGTGTCTACTTCCCCACCTCTTGGGTCAGGGTTGTGCTGTTCTGACCAGCAGAATATGGTGGAACTGAGGTAACACCATTTTTAAGAAGAGACTTTTCTCACTGATGGGCTTATCAGAAGCTCCTTCCTACCCAGACAGCAACACAGCCAGGAGCCCAGGCCACAAGGACAGGCCCTTGCAGATGGCATACCACCTGAGGAGGATCCCTGAGCCACCAGCAGCCATCTTGGGAGTGGATGCTCCAGGCCCAGCTGCCCCCCTGTGGATTACAGAGGAACTACATCGCTGAGTCCTCAGTTCTTCGCACAGTGCATGCACTGCCTGGCTGTTGCCTGTTCCTTGAAGCCAGGGCCCATATCTGTTCCCCTCTGTAGTGGAATGGTAATAATGACTAATGCATAAAGACTGCTTATTATGTGCTAAGGACTGTTCCAAGCAGTTGGCATATACAGTATCTTATGTTTATAATATATCCACTCAGTGTTCACAATAGCTGTGTGACTATTATTATCCTCATTCTACAGGTGAGGAAACTAAGGCCACAGAACTTACCCGAGGTCACCCAGCTAATAACATGCAGAGCCTGACTTTAAACACAGGCGGTCTGGGTCCAGAGCCCGCATTCTTAACCATTACAACACACATTAAGCACGTGTGCTCCTTCAGCATTAACCATTCAATACATGTTTTTGATTCAATTAATAAATCAACAATGTAAATCAAATCCAAACTCCTCTCATGGATCAGAATTTCTGGAAAGTAATCTAAACCACATGAATGAAAATCAATTATAAGTACGATATGCCGCTATTAATTCCCATATAAATGCTAAGTAATGATTATGTATTTGCTATACAGACCAGAAATAAATCTGAATGAGAAAAGACACTCCCTACCACTTCCTGTTTATCTATTAGTGCTAATTTCATCAGTACTCTGCTAATATAATTACTTCACGAAAATCTATGCTAATAGGAACCAAGGGAGGGCTCAGATAAATAAGGCTTACAGATGAATGAATATTTGAATCTCCTGTTCATTTACCATTTGTTTTGGAAAGTTTCTCTGTCAAACCACTAACTGATTGGTATCAACCTCTTCCCTTTTCTCGCCATCTGGAAGAATAAGGAGGACTGGTGAGATGGCTCAGTGACACAAGTGCCTGCCTGGCAAGTGCGAGGTCCTGAGTTTGACTCCCGGTACCCACACATGAAAAAAGGGCCGGTGATATCGCTCAGCGGCACGGGTGCCTGTTGGCACGCGAGGTCCTGAGTTCGATCCCCAGAACCCACACACACAAAAAAAAAGAATAAGGAGACAAGTGACGCTTTTGCAAACTCCAGTGCCTGGGTACAAGAAATCTCTAAGCAGCTGAGCACTGCTTGCCAATGGGCATAAAAGAACCAGAAGGTACTATGTAGAAAGACTGTGTCAATTCCCTGAAGATGCACAAAAACGATGACGTATTTTGATGAGGAACCAACTTTGTAGTGCTGTTATTCAAAATGTTCTCTGTAGGCCTGCAGCACCAGCGCCACCGTGACTGGAGAGCTTAGTAGAAATGTAAAACTTGTCCCACCCCAGACTGAATGAAAATTTGCCAAGTTTGGTAAAGTTTGAAAAGCACTGCAAAGGATTGGACCACATGAATTAGGATGAGGATTTGAAGGAGTCTGTCCTCAAGCAATGACCTCCCAGTTCCCTCACCCATTCCTACCTCCAACAATTCTGCTACTCAACCCCAGATACCTGGGCAGCCAACGTGATCTGAATCAATAGGTCAGGACAGGAGGGCATGACACTGTCCTGGGCTTGGGAGTCACACATATGGGATGGGACTTTGAGTACCACTTCTCACTTCTACCAGTTACTAGTTTATCATACTGCATGACAAAATAAATCATTTAATCTCTTCAAAATACCAGTTTCTTATCTATAGTATGGGAAGGTAACTGTGATGCTTTGTGTTTCCAAGAAACCTGCAGGTAAGTGCCTGGCCGGCGCATAGCGCCTGTGGAGTGTGTTTGGAGTCTCTCTGCCGCCCTGGTTTAAGGCCCACTTGCCAGACTTGCGTGTAGATCAGATAGAGCTCTGTCATTCCTGGATGCTATAAATCAGGATGCTACATTTCATCTGCAATCTTAAAACTTCTCAGAACCAGCAGTGGCTTCTAATATGACATGTGCACTTTACAGATGAGGAAGTTGAAACCCAGAGAAAGTGACGGTTGAGACAATATAAGCTTTCTTACCCATTTCTTTCATTGTGTATTTCAAAGAAAATGTTCTAAAACCCACTTATTGCAAGTATCATGAAAATGATTCTGTATACCCTGAGAGAAAGACAGTAAAATGTGGTGGTCACAAGCTCAGGAAACATCCCTTCAATGCCATCCATGCCACTAACTGAGAAACCCCAGGACCCAGCTTTTCATTTTTAATGTCACATCCAACTACACCAATTCTAAGATTCCAAATCAAATGCAGCCAGTTTCTCTAAAATGTAATTTTTGGCTGGGGATATAGCTCAGCGGCACAAGCGCCTGCCTGGCAAGCGCAAGGTCCTGAGTTTGATTCCTGGTACATACATACATACATACATACATACATAAATAAATAAATAAATAAAATGTAATTTTCAATATTGTCCACCAGGTGACAGGATGTCTCCTTCACAGAAGTTGGAGCAGAGTTACACAAAGGAGGAAAGAACTGGTGTATGCTTTTTAAAACATTAACTTTTCTACAATTCAATTTTATTTTAGTGTAAATCATGCATTTGGCCAACATTACACCACGTGCAATGGGTAAAGGGCTAAATCCAGAGTCTAAAGTATTCAAGTGGGATGAACCCAGAGAACCAATAGTAAAATATTGGGATTTTCAAAGTGCAAGCTACCTGGCCACCCACACTGAGTAAGGAGTTACCACCTTAACAAGGAGGCCCCAGAGGCAGTTATCTACATGAGGTTTGAATATACGGCAATATTTAAAGCATTTTTCCCTTGGGAAAGTGACACAAAATAGAAAAAGAAATGATTAGAGAAAAACATTTAGGGTTACAATAGCAGATAGTTGTGAATTTAAAACTGCACAAGGAATAAAGGTATCCTGGGATTAGATCCTGGAACAGAAAAATGGACAGGAGAAGAAAAGCTGGCAGTCAGAATAAGGTAGTTTTGTACCAATGTTAATTTTCACCAATGTTAATTTTTTAGTCTTGACAACTACACTTTGGTTATAAATGATATAATATTAAGAAATCACTTTGTACCTTATAAATTTATATACAGTCATGCTTGGTTCACGAACTTAACTCTTTCCATGATTCCGGTTGCAGAATTTGTTCCATGATTCTGGTTGCAACTGAACTGCAAGCTCTTACAGTTGTAACTGTAAATGCTTAATGTACAGTAAGAAAACACCAAGAAAGTGGGTGAAGAGGATACAGGAACTCAATACTATCTTCGCAACTTTTCTATAAATCTAAAATTATTCCAAAATAAAAACTGTAATAAAAAATGTAGAAAATTAGGGCCGGTGAGATGGCTCAGCGGCATAAGCGCCTGCCTTGCAAGCGCGAGGGCCCGAGTTCGACTCCCGGATCCCACATACGAAAAAGGGGCCGGTGATATCGCTCAGCGGCACGGGCGCCTGTTGGCGCGCGAGGTCCTGAGGTCGACCCCCCGGTACCCACAAAAAAAAAAAAAAAAAAAAAAAAAAAAAAAAATGTAGAAAATTAAGAGGAAAGCACAGCCAAGAAATGGACAGAAACACCGAGTGTTGTGGCTTGGATCTGGATGTTCCCCTAAAACTTCATGAGCTCAGAGGCAGGGCTTATGGAAGGTAACTGCATTACAGGGGCCCTGGCAGCTGACCTGCTGCTAGGGGTGGGTCACTGGGGGCACGGGTGGAAGGCCTCCCTCCCAGGCTTCTCCCTTCCCTTTCTGCTTCCGGGCCGCCATGATGTGAGCACTATCCTCCCCCAGGCCCTTCTACCACGCCATTCCGGCCTTGGACTCAGCTAAGCCTGCAAGATCTGAAAGTTCTGAAACTGGAAGGCAAAACAAGCCTCTCCTCCTTTAAGTTGTAGATGTCGGATATTTGTCCCAGTGAGGAGGAAACTTTAGGGCTGGGGTTGTACCTCAGTGGTAGAGCAACTGCTCAGCATGCAAAAGGCCCTGGGGATGAGACTGAAGGAAGGAAGGGGGAAGGAAGGGGGAGGGATGGGGGGAGGGGAGGAAGCTTCAATATTAGAGGGTAGTAGCTCACATGCAATAAAACTAAGATAAATAAATAAAAATGACAAAGCCTAGCATGAACTGGGATATGGACAAGAAGGTGTACTCTAGGATATTACTGATGAGATTATATCCTTTCTGGAAAGCAATTTTGTAGGAAGTGACAAAAGCCAAAAAACTGGTAAACTTGGAGCTGGTAATATCAGTTTTAGCAACCTCTACCAAAGCCATATTTTTTAAAAAAGTCACCTCTTATGAAGTTGTAGCTCTGCTACACAGTACTGGAAACTGCCCCCATGGCTACTGGTGCCTAGACAGATTATGGTGCCATTAATTCAATGGGATGTTATAATGGAATTAAGAATGACAAACCTGAGCACTGCGGAAAGGAATATGTGAAATAATTTTTAAGACCTCACTACATGCAACATAGGACCTTAGCTTCAGTTCTAGAACAGAAAAAGGACATTAGTGGGGGGAAAAAATGTAGTTTCACTGTACCACGAGTATGAAGATGTTCATATTAGGGAAAGTAAGGCTAAGGGCATATGAGAACTCAGTCTTTCTAACTCTTCTGTGAATGCATAATTATTTCAAAGTAAAAAGTTAAAAGAGGTCAGAATCATACACAAACTTGCACACCTATTGCCATCAACTACAAAATACATTTATTGCATTAAAATTAGGCTCAAAAAACATTTTTAGTGTTTTTTTTTTTTTTTTTTTTTTTTTAATTTTGAGGCAGGAGCCTCACTAAGTTTCTCAGGCTAGGCTTAGACTCCTCCTGCCTCAGCCTCCTGAGTAAGAAATATCATTTTTAAAGAAAGACAATTTTCTGTTTATTTGAGAGGCCCTTAGTCCCCTAGTCCTTGGCAGACTGGAAGAACTGCATGGAGTTATTAAAGTAAGTAACTTACTTCTACAAAGGAGCTTGACCATCCAGAAAATCCAGGTCTTGTACTTCTCAGTCTGAGATGATAGCTCTGGGCCCCAGGGGAGGAGTGAATGGCAAGAAGTGACACCTCCCCACCAACCAAAGCGGCTTCATTACAGTCAGTTCTAAACCCACACTGAATTCCTCAAAACTGGTTTAAAAAGATAATTCATTTAGGGCTGTTAGCTTTTGAACTATGCTGCACCTCTGAAAGAGCGTCCTGACCTTCTATTCTGGGCTTCCGCAGTGTACCTCCACTGGGGCCCTGGGACCAACTTCTGAGGAGCTTCAAGGCCAGAGTCCTCTGCGTCCCCACCGCTGCAGGGGGAGCTGCCGTGTGCACCCCTGCCAGCCATCACCAGCAGATTCTCCCCACTCCACACCCTGGCTTTCTCCGATTCCAGGCCCGACTTGTATGTAAGCCTTGCTGAAATGGCGCTACTGACGGATGCTCTGAAAAAGCCCATGGCCCATCTGTTCCACTCACAGAGTCTAGAGTTCATCCCTGGGTCAAGTCAGAGCAGAAAGCTGGTCTACAATGTCATAATCCCCCCCAATTTATTCAACATGAGTCGTGCTTGGGTGTCCGCTGGTGTCTCCGGGCTGACTGGGAGCCAGGGCTCACTGCCGCCAGCACAGCGACAGCATGTCCCGCTGCCTCTCACCAGCTCGGAAAAAGATCAAACTTCAAAACTTGATTTCCTGTTGAATACATATCACTTCCACACCACTGCAAAGTTTAGAAATTGTAAGTCGGGGACCATCTGTAATCCACAGGGCCCATCCCTATTCCCTCACCAAACAAAACAAAAACAAAAACCCAACTGTATGTCAATTTTTGTTACTGAAAATCCTATGATCTGAAAAACTATATAATTTTCCTTTTCTCTATTTTTCCTTTTCTTTCTATATTATTCCAGCCCAGACTGATACACTGATTATCACCTTATATAGTTTGTACTTTACCAAAAAAAGGATTTGTTCTTGTAAGTCTATGGAGCAAAGTAGGATATAAATATAAAGAACATAATACACATTTTTTTTCCCTTAAAACTAGACACAGCTTTGGCAACTCATGACAAAGCCTCCTGATTAACATGAACAAATTCATAATAGGTGCTGGAGCAGACACACTGACAAGAGAAAGGCGGCAGATAAAGAACTCAGAAGCAATACAACTAGGAGGCGAGAAGAGGAACGCCAATGCACCCACTTAGGATCTCAGGAGCAGCCCTCCTATTCCTCCAGCCCCTGCAGCACCTTCCCCCACTCTCGTCAATTTCACACCAGGGCTCCCCAGATAGCAGGAACAGGCTGAGGTGCTGCTTCTCCCCCTCTTCCTGCCTCTGCCGACAGCCTTGTAAAACACCAGGTAGCAAAGAAAATCATTCACAGCCTACCTTCCTGTTTTACTCCATCCATTCCCTGCCATAAAATCTAGCTTGAGAGGCTTGCATGCGAGCAGTAGCTCAAGGGTTTGTTGTGAATGCTACAGCTCTAGAGTGGCCGTCGTCCTCTCCAGGCGTCCCCAGAACAACGCTGAGTCCCCAGGAGCAGTGGAGACTCCACTGAGATCCTCAGAGAACGGGTGGCAAGATGGCAATTGCTGGCAAAGGCACCAAGGTTTCGAACCTTCCTGGTGTTCCCCACTTACCCACTCGTAAGGAAACCTATCTGCTATTTTATTCAGAGGCACAGATCTGCTTCAGGATTCAGAACAAATCTCGGTGACACAGTAAGGAAGTATCCCTTCTCTCTGTGGCACAGGAGTTAGTAGTAGGGAGAGGAGGGCATAGTGACATTCCATCATGGCAAGTACCAAGGACCAGCAATACTGTGTAAATGAGAAAAGGACAAATGCAAAATAAAAACCCAAGGGCTCCTTGTTCGCAAGGCAGGAAAAAAAGGAAGACATAAAGCTTTCCCCTGTCTTCTGCATTCTCTTTCTCGCCTTGCTAAGGTGCTTTCCCATTGAGAGTTAACGTTACCCTTCCTTGGAGGTGCAGAGTGAATACAAACCCTACAGGAGCAAGGCGCTGGCCATGCCTTGCTGTATACAGGCCACCAGCGGTGGGACAGATGCACCACATGCTGGCCCAGCATGAGGAAACTGAGCCAGAAATCCCTTTTTCCCATGGGCCCATCACCCTGACCCATGACTGACAGGTCGGGACATTCTAGGTTCTAGATTGGGAAGAGGCAAGAAGCTCCCTACAGGATCACCTGCTGGATACTCTGCAGCGCTGCCAGTCCACGCTGGGCTGGCCACTCCCATGCCCCATCCTGAGATACCACAAGGGGGACACCTGCCCCCAAACAGCCCCACGTGCCTGGTCAGGCCCTAGTGGGAGTGGAAAGCAGGAGTCGCCGAGTGGCAGCAGGGATGGTGAGGCCTAGCAGGGTACCAACAGGCCAGGTAGCCGAGAACCACCCAGGTAGCAGGACCTCCCGCAAGCCAGGGCTCCCAACTCCGGTGCTTGCTCCATTGTCCCCTTGCACTCCAGTTATAAAACACAAATTCAAGTCAAATGATTAAAAATTTCAAGACAGTGACTATGGAGCATTAAATCCCATGCAAGGGGCCCATCTGAGCATGTGGCAGTGGACAACTGCACTGGTCACAAGCTGATGATGGTTTCCCACCAAGCCCAGGTAAAACACAGATGCTAGCCTTTGCTTTTTATCTTAAAACAGCACCTTCAACCTGTGCTTACGACAGGGATTGCAAACCGATTTCACCTTGCCTGCTGCTCCAGCAGAGGACGGAGCAGAGTTTCACACCTGCCTGTCCAGCCTCCCTTCCGTGGCTCCGCAAGGCAGTCTGCTGTGTCTAAAAGCTTCTGAAGTCTGCCTGTCTGAGCAGTGATGCTATTTATTACTCTTGCCAAGAACTGATGCAGTGAGATACAGGCTGTCTTGATGGTTACAGAAATACCCTCAAAGCTAACCTGGCTTAGGGATTTTCTTAAAGTATGGGAGATTAAGAAAGAGAAAGGATCAGGGCTAGTTACTTATTACGTGGCTCTGGGTTGATGGTTTGTAAAAACCAGGCCATTATCCAAAGTCATTATGTCAGACGCCAAGAATATAATAACCTGGTTGCTGAAAGCATGATTCTTACAAACCTTGGCTTCTGGGTCACTGTTGATACTACAAGAATCATCATCGTCAGCATGAGGGGCATTTCTAGAATGAGAAACAGAAAACTGGTCTTAGAGTTCTATGGTTAATATGAGTAGCAAAAGCGGCAAACTCGGTGTCGTTTCCAGCATCCTACCTGAGTTTCAAAGATGCGTAGCGTAGTGTTGCTCCTTCAAATTCTTTTAAACTGGGATCTGGGTTAACTGTGGCTGCATGCAAATCCTAGAGGAAAACAGATCCTTGTTAATGTACAATTAGGGGAAGGGGCTCCTTCCATTGCCTCAAATATCAAAGGGGAAAAAGAGCCCCTGCAGAGGCAGAGAGTGTGGGGAGCTGAGGCAGAAAAAGGCATGCAAAGGCTGCTGGAGGCTGATTTGGTGCGCAAGTGCATGTTCTCACAAAACAACAGGGGACCTGGGGCAACCAGCTTCAAGTCATTCACAATGGGAAATATCAAAAAAGGCAACACAAGTGTGAGCTGCATGCCCTGAGCAAGAAGCCCCATCGCTCTGTCCCTGCAGAATGCATGATATTCACGAAGGAGAAAAACAGACAGCCACAGCCATGCAGAAAGGAACAAAATATTAAACGATCCAAAATCTGACAATATACTTGCCTTCCAAATGTCACTATTAATCTTTCCCCCATTCAGAACAGCAAAATCACTCCATGGCTGTTTCTAGACATATAATTATTCACATAGGGAAAAAGCACATTGATTTAACGGGAAAAAAAAAAAAAAGGGAAAAAAGAAAAAAAAAAACACAGGACACTGTTGTTAGCATTGATATTCACAGGATGGGTTAGGGAACAAATTAACTCTAACAGCAACTTGTTAGCTCACTCTCTCTAAGACTAGATCATCACCTGAAGATGGGGCAGGAGGGCAGATGGCACTTTCATTACTTACCAAAACAAACGACCCAACATTATTAGAAGCAGACAGTGATTGTTAAATGTGGTCTTAAAAGCAAACCAAATGCTTCAAGCATTAAATCCCTAGCATACCTAACTCCAGGGGAACATCACCACCTTTTAATAAAACAATATGGTTTTCTGGAGGTGGGGGTGAAATTAGGGACGACACCATGCTGTTTGGAAACTGGGGGAACGCCCTTTGTGAAGGGCATAAAAATCTGGCTGAGGACAAGTTATTGTTACTTAAAAAGAAAAAGACAATGAGAGGGAAAGGAGGTTAGTAAGAAGTAGAGACTGACGTCAACATATTGCTGAAATTTATTTAACCCAGCAAAAAATGGCCCCAAGCAATCTAAGGTAAATTTTTCTGACTCATAAGCAGCTCCACTACCTTGTCACACAAGCCTCTTCAGAGATTAATATCTGGGGACAAAATGATTTTCCAAACATAATCACAGAACAAAGCATGGCGCCTTGCCTTGTAGCAAAGCTCCTGCAATAGATCTTTACATCTAAAGAACCCCTTCTGTCCAACCAGACAAAGAGAGGATGTCTTTTCTTCTATTATACCAAGGGAATATTCCAGTATTTTTCATCTAATATTTGCAAAAATAAATGAAATTAATAAAAGGATGGTCTACTGACTTTTTAGGCAAGTATCTTTTCTTCGGTAATAAATCAACAAAGGGAACTTCTTAATTAAAAAACTTTTTCAACCGAAGCTCTTTGAAAATGAGAAGTAAATGCTGACCTAGAACTTTTATTCACATTTATATATTTTTTAAGCTGCTATGAGCAGAACTGAAGTTCCAATGTCCCATATGTGAAAAGATGCAGCTACTGAATTCTGCGCGACCCGAGGAGGCAAAAGTATGGCGAATGAGATCCCTTATCACTACCACACAGTGGGGCTTGCTCTCGTCTAGGGGCGCCTGAACTGCAGTGTTCAAAATGCAAAAGAACACAGATCGCTATATTTATTTTTTAAAATAATCTCTTTTAATGAATAAAAGAGTGGGAATGTTGCCCGACCTCTTCCCTCTCCCCTCCAAAGCAGTGTCCAGCCTGTTTAAGGTAGGACAGCTTAGCCTGTCAGCTCAGAGGACCTGCGAGCCCATGACACGCGTGTTGTCCTAGGGAAAAGATGCCCACTGTGTTTTCAGAGGCCCCAGAGACCAAAAAAGGGTTTACAGTCACCACTGTGTTGGTTCTAATAAGGACTCATGATAAATACCTAAAATATCAAGTACAAAATAAATGATCAAATTAGAATTTCTTTTTAAAGTGAAAAATAAGCTAGCATGGCTCAAAATTGTCACCCTTGTTTTGCAGGTGAGCCACATCTGTTTTTCACTTAAGCTGAACTCTGAAAAAGGCTGTGAGATAACGAATTAGGGACACTTGAGATAACTGTGTCTATGGAGAAACATTTAAAGAAAAATTAATGAAAAGGAGGGGTGTCCAAAAAAGAAAAGTGAAATCAGGAATCATTCAAGAGAGGCTCTGTGTTGGGACTGGAGAGGATGAAAGAAATATTTTCTTTCTTTTTTTTAAATTGTTTATTAGTATAATTTAGATATAGTAATGATCACATTTATCATAGGGAATTTGTACCTGTACTTGATGTATCTTAGTTCCTCCTTTTTGCCCATTCCCCTCCCCTCTCTTCAACCCCTCTTCCCTTCCTTCTTTACAAAGCTTTGTTGCCATTTTATCCTTTTTTTTCTCATTTTGTTCTTTCAAAGAAGTATTTTCTAAAACCAGAGTCCAGAAAAAGCTTCGGCACTTAATGAAAACAGGTCTCTGTGTGCATGTGTGATTTTTCACTTTATATATATATATAAATGTTTGCTCCTTGGACACTGGGGTCTCTGTAAAGTAAAGCTGATTACAGTTTTAGGACTACATGAAGCCAGCTCTTATGGTACGGAACATGAGTCAGCTGGCCACCTTCCAACGATCACCTTCCAGAGATTTAAATAAACAAAGGTCCTACACAGAGATTTTGCAAAACCTTACAATAACATGGGAACTCCTAGGGAGATGTTTTACTATAAAACTCAAGTAAGGAAAAATGGAAACTGGCATTATGTTTGTTATGATTGGGCTCCAGTCTTTTTTCCCCCTGTATTTAAGAACGTTCATTTATATCAAAGATGAAAAATTTTCTCCCTAGTATAAGTGACCATAATTTTTTCTTCTCTTTTTTGTAAAGTCAATAAAGGACAAAGACACTGTGTCTTAAATTTTAAAGCTACACAGTCTAGCCATCTAATTGTTTTTGAGAGAATAATATTTACATTTAGCTAATAATTCTAGCTAATAAAAATTTTAAAAAGATAATCCATTCTTTTAGGTTCTACAGAAGGTGTGTAGCCACCCTAACCTGTAGTCTTGGTAGTAGGTGGGAGCGATAAAAGAAGAGATGAAGAGAAAACAATGAAAGTGGAAAAAATAGGTGGAGCAATATGCTTCAGGTAAAAAAAGACAACAACCGGGGAGCTGGGCAGCAATGGACAGAGACTATCTTCCCTGGGCAGCAACTGGTGACCTTCCAGGAGATGATGGCAAAGCCCCTTATGGCCAAGCCATGCTCTGGTGCTAGAGTTGTCCCTGGGGACACAGCCTCCTTGTGGTTGTCCTGACCTGGCCCAGGTTACAGCATCCCTTACTCAAGCTCAGTTGTGGGAAAGCCCCAGAGCCTCAGCACCTGACAGGCAATGTATCCGGTGTGGGGGGAGGGCAGCCACAGTTCCTGGAACATGGTGCCCTTCGCCACCCTTCAGCATCACACAAAGGCTTGGCCAGGGTGGACCCACTACAGGAAGCCCACATATAACCTCGGTTTCTGAGGACTGCTTCTTCCACATTTCTCCCCTGGGTTCTTGGAAAGCTATTCCACAAATCATACAAAAATGATGTATTACCCTGCCCAAAAAGGTTAGACAAAAGTCAGTCCTTTGACAATGCCAATGAAGTGTTCTTGAGGTGTCTCAGGGGCTGGGAAGTCCCTAGGAGGGAATTTTCTTTAGGGTATACTGTGGTATGAATGGACCCTCCAAAAAGTGTGTTAGAAACAACCCTTGGTGCAGCAGTGTAGGGAGGTGGGGCCTACTGGGTGGTGGCTAGATCATGGGGTTTCTGTCCCCATGCACAGACAACAATTAACAAAGGGTTGAGGCAGTACATTCACTGTCTTCTCTCTCAGCTCACAGGATGATGCACCAGGAAGGCCTCTGCCAATGGGGTCCCTTGAGCTTAGACTTCCCAGCCTTGGGAACTGTGCCCATAGATTTCTCTTCATCTGGTGTCTGTTGTGGTCTGTTATTAGAGCACAAAACAAACTTTCTTAGGATGCTAAGAAAGTCTCTGTGAAGTGGTATAAAAATGCAAACCTGAAGTGGGAACAGAAGGGCAGAACCCAAGAAGTAAAAAGAAAGGAGAGCACTGGAATATTCTGCAGTGGCCTGGGCAGAGGCCGTAACCACATCACCTCTGTGTGCACCTCTGGAGCTCTAAAGCCAGCACAGCCCGAGGTAAAGCCAGGGTCCCAATCCCACAGCTGTCATCTGCTGTGTGGCCTTGGTTCCCTCATATATCAAACAGGGCCAAGAAGGCCTCTCCTTCAAGTGAGGGCACAGCAAGGTGACAGTGGTAGCTCTTGGCTCACAAACTGGCTGCCAGATAAGGACAGTGTCCTTATCATCTACTCTTTCTTTCCATGCAGGAGAAGGAGTCTGATGCTTATGAAGCATTTGAATCATTCTTTTCCATCCTGTTTCATCAAGACTTGAGCCTGGACAAGCGTGGCCTTCACAGAAATGGCATAAAACCTGGAATACGGAAGTCTCAGGAATAAACAGGCAGCACGAAGGAGGGTTTATATAGTTACATGTGTATATGTTTTCCTTCTTTCTAAAACACTCTCTGTGTTTTTGGCAGATGCAACATTATCAGAAGAGAACAGTAGTCTCCCTTATTCATGGTTTTGCTTTCTATAGTTTTAGGTACCTGCACTCGACTACAATCCAACAATATTAAATGGGAAATAATAGAAATAAACAACTCATAAGTTTTAAATTGTGCCTCGTTATGAGTAGCATGGTGAAATCTCATGCCACCCTTTGCCATCCTTCCTAGGAAGTGAATCATCCCTTTGTCCAGCAAATGCACACTGTATATATATCCCCGCCTGTTAGTAACTTAGAGGCACTCCCGGTGATCCCCTGTCGTGCTACTGCAGCACACATCTGCTTTGGTACTGCCTAGCATTTTAGGCAGACACTAAGGGATCTCAGAATATATCCCCAGAAGACAATGGGGACCACTGTACAGCATTAGGGTTTATCATACAAACACAACTCAAGAGAATTTTTTTTAAAAAACAAGAATGATAAATAGACTGACAAAGGCTTGTGCAATTAAATTAGTCCCCGTGAGCAGCAGGAGACTGAGGCTCTAGTGCCGGCTCTGCAGCTACAGCAAACCCACTAACAGGTCCCTCGGTTATGAGGCTGGCTTCTCCTTCACTCAGCACACACCTCACGAACTTCACCATGTACAGGAACCATGCTAGGGCTGGGGATGCAAGATGAGTGTACCAGGTCCCAACCCCCAAGGAGCCTTCTGGAGGGAGACTGACATGCCCAGAGTAATGATGCTATGAGTGGATGAGATGGATTAAAGAGCATCCAGAGTATAGGGGTGAAAGTAATAGTTTTTGGGAGATGCTGAGGTGAGGCCAAAGAATTTAATGAAGTGATACACAAATAAAAATAAGGAGACTTGATTCTCTGGAAGATCACGCTGTCATACTCATGACAGCATTTGTCATGTCAAATCCCCTGAAAAGCTTATGTAAAAGCATATTCCAAGGCTCTTCTCCCAGAGCATCTGCCTTAGTGGCCTGAGATGGACCAAAGAATGAGTGTGTTTTATGAGCCTAGAAGTCCTCCTGGCTACCATTCCCAGCTCACAGGCTGGGAAATAGAGTTTACTAGGCCCTTCTCCAAGGTTCTCTCTCCATCTCTGAAATGCCATGATTACTTGAATGGTCCAGAAGTTCAGTGAATGACCCTTTTCCACTCTTGTTGTCTCATGTCTAAGGAAACATGGAAACACACAGACTCTAAGGCAATTACGTTCTGCCCCTCCTGGGGAGGCAGCTGCTCAGGGAACAGCGGCCATGAGCACATCAGCAAGACCAGAGTCACGTACAACCAAGACAAGACCCCAGTTCTGAGAACCAGTTCACCTGCCCAGGCTCCAAACCCACTTTTCTCTATACCCTCTTCTTGAGAAACCCCAAAATATCTTCCCTTGAAAAGATTGTAGAATTTCACCACAAGCCAATAGTTATTCATGAAAATATTTTGTGTGGCTCTCTTTACTCTAAAATTCAATAACCCAAGTAATTTGGAACAAATAAATGGTGGGGGAAGAGAAATTTCCGTGTGCCAAATTTCAGCAGCAAATGCTTCCTGGACAGTTTATAAACTTTCAAAAAGATGGCTAGCATGTGCAGGGGAAACATTACCCACTGCACTTAACACTTCCCAAGTGAACTTTGGAATGTGAAAATGTAAACTTTTTAAACTGTAAGGAAGCCTTCAGTCTTAAAGTTTTGTGAAGTCAACAGATTTGGCAATTATTTACTTGATTTTTTTTTTTTTTCAAGCTGGCTCAGGAAAAAGCTGAATAAAATATACATTTCTAACACAACACATTACATGTTTCTTCTCGTCCTTAACATTTTGCTTTCTCTCATGTTTTGAAATTAGTTGAAATACATTCTATTTAGGCATCAAAGAAATGGTGTTAGAGAAATAATCATTTCTCTTCAGCTGTCATTTGCACCTGAGACACTGTTATTAAGAGAAGTTATTTTCTAGAAGGCTTTGCATACTGTACAGCCCTCCCTTGGGGGGTGAGGAAGAGATTCAAGTCTCCAAGCTTCTTGATGCATTTTGTAAAGCTTGAGGCAGAAGCTGGGATCAGCAGACCTGAACTCAGTGTTGACTGGCCCTGTGATCTAATGCAAGCTCCTTAACCTCTCCATGTCTCAGTGTTGTTTCAGGGACAGCGACCATGCCTCGAAGTTAGTCTGGCCTCTTCACCTCAGGGACAAAGGGAGACAGAGTAGGTCGAAACTCCAAAGCCAGAGAAGCTCAGTGAGAAGAACTCTGGGGGAGGATTCGTGAACTCTCAATTCAGAGCCAGTGCCACCTATGCACTAACCTCTCTATGCCTCAGTTTCCCCATTTGTAACATATGGAAGGGGGTACCAGATGACCCTTTCCTACCCTGGCATTCTCCAATTGTAGGGTACTTCGTGAACACAATTAAAGGGTCGGGATAAGGGAACAAAGTGCTAGATAGAGAAAGACCTTAACAGAGATACTGAGAAAAGTAATGCCCAGGTAAGGAGAGCAAGTCTGCCTGGAGAATAGAGGCTGGTCCTGGCCAGCTCCCCTCCTGAGGTGACCTCTGCGGTACCAGAGGAACCCAAGGATGCATCTGGGCTGTGACAGCGTGAGACTCCCCTTTATGCCAAGCTCCTCGAGGGATGGGGCTGTGTTAGTTTATCTTTATCCCCCAGCATATGTAACCCAAGATGAATCAATCACTAAATGGGAATTGCCAAGACAGTAGGAATACTATGATTTGATAAAAACGTTACCAAAATCACCCACTAATAAGAAACAGAATCCTATGTGTATGGTGCAGTGGTACTGAAGCATATGATTGACAATCAGAGCAAAGTACAGACCAACCAAGGTCCTGGTCTACCCATGGGGGTTCAGCTATCTGACCCATCACTTTGAAGATGGAGAGCTAAGGCCATGGCTGGTGTGGAGACCTATAACTGTAGGAATGGGAGTTGACAATAGGTCTTACTGCTTCCCAGAGGAGAGTAAGTAAGTAATCAAACAGAACAAGATGCTGTCTACTTTTAAGGACAGGAAGGGTGGTAACAGTTGCAAATACAGAACCCCTGTAGGTTAGAGATGCAGCTCAAGTGTGCTTCATGCACTCAAAGTGAAAGAAAATGGGGATTTTTAAAGAACAAAAAACCATCATCAGAAAAAGGCAGAAATGCCTGGATAATAGAGAAATCACTTTTCTAAAAAAAAAAAAAAAAAAAAAAGAGAGAGAGAAAAATTACTCAATTGTGACATTTTCCAACTGCAATTTTCTTGAATATCCTGTTATTGGGATTTACAAAGGTTCACTGCAGGAATCTTCATATTAATATACACGACAATGGGATGTTTAAATGACTCAATTCTTTGTTTAAACATCTAAATTTCTTCCTCTGGGATAGCACAAATTTATGCTGCTAATTATTTCTAAAATAATGGCACTTCTGCTAAATAAACAGGTCCTTTTAAAATAGAAATTAAGCATTCAAGGGCTCTCAAGGGTGATTCTTACAGATGCTTCTCCACGCTAGTAAACGAACCCAGGGCTAATAAGATACGTGGTAATTATAACACGCCTGGCCAAGAAACATTCTTCTACATGTATATATTTTATTGAGCTAGCACCATGAAATGGTACCTGCAGAGTAAATTACTGCCGCTGGGAACCCTAGGGAATCTTAAGCACTTCTCATTAATCAGTCCCTCTTGCTTTCTGTACCTAGAACACTGTTTCAAAAGACCAAAACCCATTAAAAATGAAAAAAAAAAAAACCCGAAAGACGGATATTAACACTATTTACCAAGAGGAAGCACTGCTGAGATTTCAAATGCAGCATGCATGATAATTAAAAAGCTTACCTCAATGACCTGTTGGGGCAGAAGCAACTAGTCTAAAGAGAAATCACAAGTTACATCTACTCTACTAAGCTGGTAAGAAGACATTCCATTTTACCTCATTCTCTGGGGTGGGAGATGGCGTTACAGAACTAAGAGACCCTTTCCTAGAACCCTGAAGATCCGCTGGGATGGAGACAGGCCGCTCCCACTGAGTCGTTCCTGTTGGGATGTGCCAGTAATAGGTACCAGCGATGTCGCTGATTCTTTTCCAGCCCGGCGGAAGATCTGGATCTGTGTGAAATGAGTGATCACTCCAGATATCTGCTGAGAAATGGAAAAAAGAAAAGGTTTTATTAAAAGAGGAAAAGAGCCTTCCAGTTTTAGTACCTATCACCAGATGAACCTTGCAGGCACAGTCTAAATGAGACAAGTTCAACCATTCTGGGAAAGAACTGGGAAGGCAGGTTGACACTGAAATACGGACACAAAGATCTCGCCATCCAGACATCCTACAGCTCCAAGACCCCGAAGAAAAAGCTATTATATGAACCAGAGTCAACTACCCAGGCAAATTTCACACAGTTATACATAGAAGCTACTGGATCCCTTTGCCAATTAGTAAGATTTACTGGCTAGCTTCATATATTGTCCCCAGCTATGAGTACAGATAATTTCCTGTAACCACTTTCTATAAATGAATAGTTTTTATATCTTTCATGCATTTTAACAACACTTCCCATTTGACTGGAAACATCTACAAAGTAGTAATGTCTTTTCTAATACCCTAGAATTCTAACCTGCACACAGAACATTCCCAGGGAAAGCATACTGGAAAGGCCTTGGAATTCAATAAGGGGACAGAATAATTCTAAGAACAGGCCAGGAATGTAATCCATGCACGACAATGGTTGTAAGAGACAAGAGAGAATGGTGAAGACTGCAGCAAAAAAGCAAGCATCTACAAAACCCAAAGGCATCTGAACTGCACTGTGGACACCAAATAAAACACATCCACTGGACAATTTCAGTCACACTTGCTCTATATCAATATTTTATCAGTTTATAACTATTTGCTTTTAAAAATCTTACTCTTGGCCTTCTTTGAGCTGAATATGAAATGGATGAAAGTGCTAGAGAAGACAGGCAATTAAAAAAAAATTCATACACCCAGGGGTATCAGAGAAGATTCAAAAGCAGCTGTATCAATGTAGCCAGGAAGAAAAATTCAAACTTGAGCTCTCATCCTGAGCATCACTTTATTCTAAGAGTTGGACCTTTTTCTACATGGCCGTATGAAAAGAGACCAGATCGCTTTACTGAAATTCAAATGAGAACACATGTGGCCCTTGCTCTGTGCAAATGTCACTGCATCACGTGCGTAGGCATCACTGAGCTGTTACAGCCACAAGAAGAAAAAGAGGAACAAACAAAGAGGCTGATTAAGACCATGGGCACAGATGTGCATTCATGCAGTTGTCTAGCATCCCAGCATCCACTTTTCTCATTTAAATCTGCCAGAGGCAAAACTGCCACTAGTCTCAAATTATGATGAAAATTCCCCCCACAGGAAAATTAAGCATGATTCTATAATTTCAAGTTAACTAAATTTTGCAGAAACAACTCTAACTACATGTGTTTATGCCCCTGTTTCCTGTCCCTTTTTGAGAAGGTGAAGGGGTCGTTTTTACTGCAATTTTGTTCTCAGCATCTCTGCTGGAACAGGAGAGGTAAAATATATGGTTTAGGAATTAAGTTGGAGAAAATGCTAGCAAGTGAATTCCTTCACCTCATTCTTGTGCTCATAGACAGGGAGTTCTGGGGCTACGGAAAGGGCACACCAAAGCTCCTAGTTACCATTTCAGTGGTAAAGAGGTCTGAGGTCTGAACTGCCTTGCATTATGTGTGAAGGATATCCACATGCACCATCGGCATATGAAATCATGCCAGACCAAAGGCAGAGACCAAGGGCAGTGGGTTTCAAGTTTGGCTGCCTGGGGAGGTACCTTGAGGGTCACAAAAGAGGGGCTTTGTGCTGGTTGGCAGGAATCAGGCTGTTCTGTCTTTAACCAAACCTACCCCACATTTATCTCGTTTATATGCTAAGTTCATGTTGAAATTTTGTTGGAATAACAAAATCGATAGAAAGCCCCCAGGATATTTAAAAACACCTAAGTCGCAATATAATAGATATCCTTTCATATCTATCAGTACAGCAAAAATTAAAAAGCACTGCAATTTCAATAACTCGCAGGCATTTAAAACAATGAGAACTTGTATACACTGCTAGTAAAGGGTAATCTGGGACAATCACTTTGAAAAAATAGGAGAACAGTAATTAGTAAAACTGGAGGTTTTACTACTCTACTACCTCTCCAGACCACACATAGTAAACACCTTAGAGAACAGACGTGTGCACCCCAGGTAACACAGTCACGAGAATATCATTAAAACAGCCACAAACCTCAAAACAAGCCAGACAACCATTCACAGCAGAATGAATAAACAAATTACAGCAGAGTAAATAAACAACAAAAATGAGCCAAGTACAGGTGCACACAACAATATGGATGAATTTTACAAATACACCACTGATGAAACGAAGGAAAACAGAAGAGAATACATGCACTACATTTCCATTCATATGAAGTTCAAGAACTAAATCACATTATTTAGGGATATAGAAATAGATGGTAAAAGAAATAGAAAACTATAAAGAAATGCAAGGATGCAGCTGTAAGAAAATACAGACTAACAAATATCTGAAAGTAGGGGTTGAGAACAGAGTTGATCAGAGAAGGGCATATTCAGGGCTTCTGCAGTATAAGAAATATTTTCTTTCCTGGCTTTGGTGGTGGTGACATGGATGTTCCCTTTGTAATTATTTGTTAAACTATATGTTTACTCCCTCCCTCCCTTCTTTTTCTCTTCTGTTTTTCTCTTCTCTTCCTCTCCTCTCCTGTCCTCCCCCCCCCCACATACACACAAAATGACAAAGTGAAAACTATTTCATAGTTTGGGTCTGGAGCCTTCATTAGCAAAAAACAATTCCCCACTCACGAAGGACAGCACATTTTCACACATTACTGCAATTTACACTCACATCAATCCCAGCTGGAAGGCAAGGCTGGATCCAGGACTGTCAGGGCTGAAACCCAAGGGCCATTCTGCTGCTGTGACATTACAAAAAGCTGCTTACAATGAAAGGACACTGAGGCTGGCCAGGCATATCACACACCCTTCACTGCAGGGACACACAGTGCATTCATAGCTACCCTATGAAGGAGGCGCCACTGTTAACCCATTTCTATGGGTTTAAAGCCTAAATCACATTATTTAGGGATAGGCAGCAGAGAAGGCTGCCAAGGTTTAAAGCCAAGGAGGTAAACTGTGTCCTGAAGTAGAAATTGATTTTACTGTTTCAGAGACCTGAAGAACAACCATTACAGACAGCTTGGGGAAAAAAACCAAAATGTGTAAATAGGAATGAAAACAAAAACCAAAGCAAAGGAATGACTGCAAGGCTGAGACTGTAAGTCCAGAAGCTGACCTCACCAAGGTCAAGTAGGTATTAAATGATGGCACCAAGATTCACCAGGAGGCCTGGCCTTGACTCCCAAGCCACCCTGGGCTCTGGGTCCAGCGACAGAGGTACACGTCCACTGCAGGCTGCTGCACATGGTCCTCCTTCACGTTCCTTTTTCCCTGGTCCTGCTCCCATAAAGCAGGTCGTGCACTGAAGCTGGCCAGGGCTCAGCAAAGCCCTCCGGCTGGAAGCTGAGAGACCAGATCGACCCCCAGGCACACTGTGGAGCCCAAGCCCCTCCAGTTTCTCCTTCTCCCCTCCCAACTTGAGCTTGCACTGAAGATGCTTCCCCCCTGATTCCAGTCCGCAGTCATCACCGCAGCTCACTGAAGGCGCAGTCATGTGCTGACCAGGGACGAAGGGTCAGAGGTGGGAGCCACAGGTGTCCTTTCAAGTGGCTCTGCAGCCCTTCCTTGTTTGTGTTTTTTATTCTTTCTTTCTTTGTTTCTTTTTTCTTTCTTTTTTTTTTTTTTTTTTTGGAGGGAACAGGAAGCAGAGCCTGGAAGTTGGAGATTAAAAATAGCAAGGCTGAGAGCCTCACAAAGTTCCTCTTGTGTTGGGAGCCTCTCAGGCCAAAAGCAATACTCCGCGTGGGAACAAGGGGTCCATCTGTGAGCAGCAAGAACCCACCCACTGCAGCCACCCAGAGCGCCAGGTCTGAGGACCTAGCTCCACCTTGGCTTCCTCCAGGGTCTGCTGGCAGAAAGCTTGTGTGAGGACCAAACTTGCCTCTGATCTCTCTCTCCCCAGGCTCCCAAGAGTCAGACAGAAACAAATCAGCATCCAGCAGCACTGGAAATTTCCTCTCCTGCTGCAGAGGGCATAGGAAGGAGGACTGGGTGAGCTGGGAGTCTGTATTTAGCAAGGTCGGTGGTGCTGAGGACGAAGATTTATTTCCCACTTGTCTCAGAATGGCATCACTCCCTTCCTCAGTGTGGGAGTGCAAAGCCCGGGGTGGGAAGATGAAGACTCCACAAGTACTTCCTGTCCCCTTTGGGCCAGGCTCTGTTTCTAAGCTGGGGATGCAGAGGTGATTAGGACAGACAGGGCCCTGCACTCATGGAAGAGCAGAGGGATCCATCAATAACCTGGCAGGCTGGGGCATCCCCAGGATTTCTGGCTCAGTATGTCTGCAGTGGGGCCCAAGTATTTACATTTCTAATAGTTCCACTGGCCCAGGAAAATGGAAAAGGCAGTCATTATTCTCCATCAAACTCTACCTAACTACTAGCTATAGAATAAAAAATATGAAGTATATATGCAACTATTTGCTGAATACTTATTCTTTCATCCTTTTGTATTGAAGGCTTCCAATCTACATCAAGTATTGTCTGGAGGCTGGGAATACAGCAATGGATGAAAGAGGTAAACCGGGCAATGCGATCAGTCACGTTTGGGGACCGGGTGGGCTATCTAAACAAGATGGCCTGGAAGGTCTCTGAGGAAACAACTAGATGGGCCCGCTTTGGGAAGGGACAGGGAACAGCATTCCTGGTGGAGGGAACAAGAGCACAGGTCACATGGCAGGAAAATACTTGATGCCATCAGTATAGAAAAGCCACTAGAATCAGGGTGTGTGGTTTATGATAAGGTTTAAGGTCCCACTGGCTAAGGGTTCAACCGTAATGCAAAGGGAAATTTGAAGGTTGTACAAGGTCTGTGTTTTAAAAGATCAGAAGAATAACATGCACAATGCTCCCATTCTTTTTTTTTTTTTTGTTTTGTTTTGAGATAGGGACTCACTGTGTAGTTTAGGCTGGCACTGAACTCACGTAGACCAGGCTGGCCTCGAACTCACAGTGATCTTCCTGCCTCAGCTTCCTAGGTGCTGGGATTACAGGTGTGCACCACCACGTGCCAATGCTCCCATTCTTTGTTTTTTTTCCTCTCTCTCTTTTTTTTTCATATGCGGGTACCGGCAGTCGAACTCAGGACCTCGCGCTTGCCAGGCACATGCTTATGCCGCTGAGCTATATCACCAGCCCAGTGCTCCCATTCTTAATGAAGAAAACAC
The DNA here is from genome assembly GCA_028451465.1 of Erethizon dorsatum. Lineage (NCBI taxonomy): Eukaryota > Metazoa > Chordata > Mammalia > Rodentia > Erethizontidae > Erethizon > Erethizon dorsatum. Next base: position 67,728,672 of record CM051836.1, on the reverse strand, counting down.
TTCTCTCTTTTGCAAAGTCTTAGTTGTAGCTGCTGCTGGCCTCTCTTTTGAGCAATGTTCTTCCTGACAGAGCCAGAGTATTTGAATTTAGCCTTAAAACTTTTTCTGATTGCCTAGTGACCTGGCGTTCCCTGCCACTCACTCACCTCTTAGTTCTTTTATGTTTTCTAGACCCAGATCATCACAGTCAGAGTACAATAGATGAGGCTTTTTTTTTTCTTTTTGTGGGTACCGGGGGTCGACCTCAGGACCTCGCGCGCCAGCAGGCACCCATGCTGCTGAGCGATATCACCGGCCCTTTCTTCGTATGTGGGTTCCGGGAGTTGAACTCAGGACCTCGCGCTTGCCTGGCAGGCGGTTATGCCGCTGAGCTATCTCACCGCCCCAGATGAGGCTTTTAATCTCCTCCATTTCGTCACCAACTTTTGACAACAGTAGGAAGCTAGGACTTTAGGTCTAGAAGCCTAATGACAGATTTCCTGCAGGTTCCAAGCAGCAAACAGAGGCTACTCAGCAGTGGATATGAAACTGTCCTTTGCCAAAGTAACTAGCAGAAACACGGACCATGGCAATAAGGGAATGAACCCCAAAGTGCCCAAAATCTGCAGGCTCCCAAATCATTCCCAGCCTGCTCGAGTGGAGGAAAGCTCTCCAAAACACTTTCAAAGCCTTTATATTTTTTGACATTACTTGGCAAGACATAATTTAGACCTTGATACATCTATCGCAACCTGAGAAAAATTACATTTTGTACTCCACTGAGCTTTCTTGTGGAAGGATTATTTCAACAGTTGTAATAAATCCCTCAACAGTTTTGGGAGTGTTAATGTTCTAACACTTTGCTCCATGTTTTCCTTTACAAACTGAACATTAAGATTTCTGGATATCCTTGAAATAGGGAGCTATTTGTAGCTAAGGATTTTTCTGCTGAAGCTGAGTAAATATTCCAAGAACTCAATATTCAGATGGTCTTTAAATTTGGGCCTTTTAACAAAACAAGCTTTGTGTATTTTCATTAGGTATTTTGGCATAAGAGCACCATGAAATTCCTCAACTTAAACTCACCGTAGACAGCCTTCGCAGGGGTTACTTTACCTAATTTTTCACAAGGTCTTATTGTCGGGTACAGGAGCTCTGGTGCTGGTGGCAGCGCCTACTTACCTCAGTGTTCAGGTGGGACAAAGAACCCGGCACAGAGTGGCACATACGAAACAGTCTGTAAATGTTTATTATCATTAGGTAACAGCTGCTTCTTTCAAATGTGGCTTTGGGGAAAAACATTCTGCAATACAAAACTTTTTTTTCTTTTTTGGGTGCTGAGACCTGCGCCCCGGTAAAGCACAAGCTCCACCACTGAGCAACCCCGGCCCCTGCAACACACTGCTGAACTGCATCAACCACAGCGCATTTCCTCGTTAAAACATGAGATTTCTGAGCATGTGTAACAACCAAACTTTTCTATTAAAAAGATAATTCTTACTTGGATCAAGAAAACTAGATGACAGCACTGGCCACTGACATGTCAGTTTAGAAATGATGGATCACGTGGGGACACATGGATGTGACTATGGCACCTCGTTAATCAGCATGTGGCTGACTCTTTACAGAAGGAGAAATGAAGCTGAAACAAAATAATTTAACTCTGCTTTATAGTGAAGCCATTCTTCCGAGGCTGCTTCGACTCCACCTCGTGTTCTCAGAAAACATGTGAATAGGAAATGACCTGATGTCAGTGGAGGAGAGACAGGAAATTATGCTTCTCTACTCTGAGACTGTTAATCAAAACCAAAACATCACACAGCCAGGGAGACTATAGAGATAAGCTTAAAAACTAAAAGTACAAAACGCAAGCAGCTAAAAATTACCCAGAAGGAAAATCTGTATTTGTAAACACCCACCCATCCACCAAATATGTATGTACATATGAATATATGTAACTGAGTTTAATCACAGACTGAGTTACAGAATCTTTTACTTGTCATCACGAAGTCTAATTCTAAGTACCTAGACACACAACACAACACATACATATTTTCTTACTAGTTATGAAGGGACATTAAAGTCTTGAGGTGATATGAAATACGACCTCATACTACTTCCATTTCTAGTAAGCACTAAGTACAAAATAGCATCATTTACAACCACTATAGAGAGGTCTCATGCTTAAAGTACCCTAAAACCCTCTCAAAAAGCAAAAACAAAAACAAACACAAACAAACAAAACTCATTAAAATAGAAACTTAGCCAGGCTTGGTGGCACACACCTGTACTCACAGCATTGAGGGAGGCTGAGGCAGGAGGGTCACAAGTTTGAGTCTCATCTGGGTAACTCAGTGAGCGAGCAAGACTCTCTCAAAAAAATGTTAAAAAGGGCTGGGGATGTAGCATATTGGTAGAGCACCCCAAAATTTTATTCTCAGTGCAGAACCCCCCAAAGCAACAATAACAATTTAAAATTTGAGTGAATATTCATATTCTACTTGTGAAGTAGTCTACTTGTGAAGACTGTTGGGGAAAAACTGCATGGAAACTACCCTGCGGAATCCAAAAGTCTAAGCATGATAATGAGTGGAGAATGGGTATAGGTAGGCATGGTCTTAAAATCAGCAATTTTGGGATAATTTTTTAAAACTGCAACATATTTAGATAAAACTGCCAGGCAGTCTATATTACATTGGCCTCTACTCCTCACTTGGTGACTGGCAGCAATATATCCTGTTCAACAGCAGGCAGGATTATTTAGGCTTGGTAGGAAGACCAATGAATCAGGCATTGAATTCTTTGCTTTCAAGTTTGACGTTTCGTGCCTAGTCCTAAATACAATATTCAAGGAAGATCTATGATTATGTGGAAATTAAGCACAGGGTAACTGCAAACATCATGCAGAGAATGTGTCCAGCTGCCACGTCCTCCACCCGCCCAAACTTGCAGCTTCGTTTTGTTATTATTTCAGGGTGAGCAGCGGGGGAAAGAAGACAACACAACCACGGGCATGAATCTTTGCTTGGCTTCCATGCAATCCAACAGACAGAGTTACAACCAGCACCGCACTCCTTCAAGGTGGACAGGCTTGAAGGTATATGAAATGGAGTACTTTTTCTTTTCCATTATTTTGGCAGGGTCTTCGATACTCTTTTCTCTTTTAGCTGCAGTCCTCAGGCAGGTACACAAGGACCCCAAGACGGAAGCTATTCCAGGGTTGCCTTAATCAACTCCAAGGCCATCATTATTCCAACTAGGGGTGTGCCAGGACTAGACTTCCCATCCATGTTAAATACTTAAAGAGAACAATACACAGCGTAATAACTACTTTTATTCTCTTACTATTTGGTTATGAAAAAATTTTTAAATAAAATAATAAGAACAAAATGAAAAACTATTAGGATAAAAGATGATTACTGAGAATCTAGGAAATAAACAGACACAGTATTCAACAAGTTGGCCTATAACCAGCACATTTTAAAAACTAGCTGGGCGCAGTGGTGTGTTCCTCTAATTCCAGCCATTGGGAGGCTGAGACAGGGGGATTGCAAGTTCCAGGTAAGCCTGGACTACACAGTAAGAGCCTGTCAAAAGTAAAGAAAAGAAAGGAAAGAAAAGGAAAAGAATGGGTTGGTGACATAGCTCAGTGGCATAAGCACCTGCCTGGCAAGCGTGAGGTCCTGAGTTCAACTCCCAGTACCTGCATATTAAAAAAAAAGAAAGAAAGAAAGAAAGAAAGAAAGAAAGAAAGAAAGAAAGAAAGAAAGAAGGAAAGAAAGAAAAGAAAAGAAAGTCAGCTAAAGTGGGTGCTTAATGCCCTTTAAAATCAAAATCTGTATGTGGGAACGTTACAGCACTATACTCCCATAGACTAAAATGCACATGGTGTGTCCGTATGTCCTTCCAGTGTACTATACAGTTCTTCTACAGCACTAAACTAATCTTATCTGATCCCACAAAACCTTGCAAAAGAGGCAGAGGAAATATTATTCCCATTTTACAGGTAAAGAACAGAGTTCAGCAATGGTAAATAACTTCATGAAGGTTACAAAACACCTCAGTGTAAGTCTGCTACGAAACCATTCTATTTGCTAAGTAAATTTTAATGGTTAAGTGCTCTTCTAAGAAATCAGCAGAACTGAAGTAAACTGTTCAGGCTGCCAGTGTGGTTAGTGGAAAAGCTTCAATATTTGATGTAACATTGGATTTTAGCCTATGGATGGGGAAGTAGAGTACAGAGAAAAAATTTTTTTCCAAGATTAAGTTTTAAAAACACATTTAGGAGATCAGGATGAAAGCTCTTTTCTATGACCCCTCTGAGATATTTAATTTCCACCTAAATGAAAGTATTCAAAAGTATCTGAAATAGCTTTTATAAAAAATACATGTCAACGAATAAAATATAAGAATAGAGCCATGGAGTTGAGAAAAAATTTAATTTCTTGCTGAAAAAATTTACAGTCTTGCTAATCTAATAAAAGAAGTTCATCGAAACAAAAAAAAAAAAAAAAAAAAAAAAGAGAAGAGATTTTCCTCAGCTCCAAATCTAAGAAGTTAGCATGTGGGAGAGAACTCCAGAAGTAGAAAGGCAACACATGGTAGTGAAAATTGCACATGGAATCTGGGTGGTTTTATTTTGTAAATCTTGTTCTAAGTTACCATCATTATACAACAGGCAACTAAGTATAAACCTTCTTTTAAATAATAAAATTAATTGGACGGCCATTCCGTGCTTTTCCTTTTGTCTGAGAAACCTGGTGTTTGGGATCTCATAAATAAGGCACTTGTAGCAGATATTTCCAGATATTCATCAATATCTAATTTCTTCTTCCGTGGGAATATAAATTGTGGATTGGACATGACCAAATCTCCAATTTCCCAGCCTCCCCTGCAGTTACGTGTGGCCATGCAGGAAACACTCTAATCACTGAGGTATTAAACTCAAGGACTGTCTGGCAATTCCCAAGAGCCAGGCACATTTTCCCTTGCTGCCTAGAACAAAGATGCTGCTGTGGCCCATGAGGAAACACACACAGACTATTAGGGTATAGCAGCAGAGGGGTGAGGCAAAAGAAATTTGGTTCCTGAGGTTTTTGTGGAGCAATGGCATCCTATCAACAGACTGCTACTATAAGGTTTCCATGAGAAAGAGAAAAATATTTCTATAGTAGTAAGTCACAGTTTGAATACTGAGAAACTGAACTCCATCCCTCGTATCTAGGAAAGAAACAGCTTCCAATGGATTTGCTTTCCAGTCTCATATTCAAACCCAAACCTCTATCTAAATGACGGAGTTGTTAAGAAACGTATTCTCCTGATTCTCGACTTGTCAAATACTCTGCTAGAACATCACATTGCTGGAATAAAACCTTATCGGTTATTATTCATTCATTTTCCACCACCCACCAATCCAGGCATCTTAACCTCACTTCCAAACATTGTCAAATATAAGTGTAGGCAATATGTTACACTTAATTTTTCACAAACCTTAATAAGTATTCATCTATCAACCAATCACAAGCAAAACCCAGTCACTCATTTGGTTCGAGGCTTTTAATTCTTTGATCTATACCATTCTCTTCCCCCAGCCCCTATAATTCTAGATTGAGAAAGAAAAGCAAAGATTCTCTGGGGGAAAACAAAATGGTAAAATAAATTAGCTGCCACACACCTGTGAAATAGCTTTTTTTTTTTTTTTTTTTTCTTTCTAGCAATAAAAGATGGCATGTAGAGCTTTGAATTTGAGAGGTGTTGGGGCTATTGACAGAAAAGAAACAGGGGTATCTGTGGATCCCATCTGTCAGGAATGCACATGTAGAAAGTGTCATTTTTTTACTCAAAATAGAATCTAGTACAAATAATATTAGATAACTGAACCAAAACGGCAAGAAAGAACAACTGGAAGAATTATTCTCAATGCTCTCAAACAATAAATTTATGTTCAAAGTTTAGAAAGACTTAATTTTCTGAAAAAGATTAGGATATGGAACTATTTGGTTTTTAAGCTATAAGTCCCCAATAGCAAAAAGTTCAAAAAGGGTCTTATGCAGATGCTATTGATCATAAATTAGATAGATAGAAGTTTCCTGAAGCAAAGCTTGTTCTTCTTTTTACTGTAATCAATCAAGGTTCCACAAAAATGTCTCTCACAGCCTGGATGGACAAGAAGTTTTCTAAATGTGAGTGAACGTAGCTGGGAGTGGCCTGTCTCTTCTTCATATTTAATTCTCAGAAATTACAGAGGCTGCCTAGGCAGTATCGATATGAATGAGAGCTACAGGAAAGAGGTGGATAAAGAGGGAAAGGAAGAAGGAAGGAAAATAGGAAGTGGAGTAGAGAAAGCCATGTACCAACAAGTATTCTGTGCACTAAATCTGAGTCCTATTTTCCGGTAACATTCAAAAAGGAAATAAAATCACTGTTTGCTATTTTTTATTCATCTACAGATGTTAACCCACTAGGCCTGAAATTCCAGCCAATACGATAAAATTATCTTCCTACATGAAAAATGCACTTGATACATTAAAGATTTCTAAAGCTGGGCGTGGTGGCACATGCCTGTAATCCCAGCACTTGGGAGGCTGAGGCAGGAGGATCACTGTGAGTTCGAGGGCAGCCTGGGCTATATAGTGAGACCCTGTCTCAAAAAAAAAAAAAAAAAAAAAAAAAAAAAGATTTCTAATTTGAAGGGTCTCTGGGGGAGAATTCTAACTTACTGTACTACAGAAATAGTTGTTTGGATGTTTTTTGCCCCTTTGTCTTAAAATCTGTTTTCCACTTGTGAAAACCCTGATCTATACATGGTTTTTGTCCTGAGTTAGTTTCATTTCCTTCTTTCTAGATCAACAGATGGTTCATTTCCAAGTGTAAATGATGATCTATTTGTTCTCGAACTCTGATATGTCCTAGGCTCCTTCCTCCCCTATACTCTCGATTACCTTCTCTATGAAAAATTACTATAAATGAAAGGCCTTTGAGAGAACACTGCTCATCACACACAAATGATTCTTAAGTCTCAGATGCAGTTACAAAGGAACATTCTTTGGAAGCAAATGAATCAGGTGCAGTATCAAAGTCTTCCTTGTTGCACACAAACAGGCTGACATCAGTGGGAGCTAAGTATACGGCTACTTGGAGAACTTTGTCCTATACAGATGTCTGTGCTTCCTTCTCACAGAAATAAACTCGCTTCCTGTGTTACAGATGTGCTTTGATAAATGAACTGAGAGCATTTTTAACCCCCCTTTATAAAATATAACAAGGGCAAGTACCTAATCATGGAGCCAGGAGCAGAAAGGAATTGAGTGAAAGAAAAAAAAACCAAACTAAAAACATTGAAATTTAATGTTCACTTTGAAAAAAAGAAACAGAATAAACTACAATTAAAAGCAAGAGTGCATTTTCAGCATAAATTTTCCCTGTCTTTTTTTTTCTTTAAGAGTGATACCTGCTTTTATCTTCCCACTTTCTGCTTCAATGACTAATTCATTTAAAAGCTACATTCTGCTCTGCTGATAGAGCAAGAACTGCAAAGTTTCTTACTGTGAATAAAGGTTTCATACACTTGCACTTGGCTCAAGATTTTGGCTGGTCACCCTGGAAAAGCCTGACTCTTTTCTAGGCTGCTGGATCTATTTTAGAAACATATATACAGAAGTTAAATTGGAAAGCTACCCCCCAAAATAAGCTGTAACTTGATTCGACTGTCCATCAAAAGTATCAGATTCAACCCATAATCACGATGCTATATTTTTCACTGGACAAAACTATGGAAATTATATTCATAAATCTACCAATAAAAATAAGAGAAATCATTCTTTGCTGGCAAAACAAATAAATAATACATTCTCTATGAAATAGCAGTTATCAGGTGTATATGCCACGTACCTTTACAGACAGACAGTTCCATTAGAGGACACACGTCAGGGTGTTCCTCACATGACTACCTGTGCTTTTGGGGAATCTGAGGCAACCTAGAGTCTATCACTGCATAAGTGGAAAGGTAAAATGTGCTAGATTTACATGGGAAACGTACCATGCAACAGTTAAAAAAAAAAGCATTGGATGTACACATAGTATATAGACAGGTCTTTAAACTGCAATACATGGGAAAAAAAAAAAAAGATCTTTTAAGTAAATTTAGCAAACACCCCCAAAACTATAATGTACATTGCAAGTATATGTTATTTTTCCCAGTACTTGGGATTCAACCCAGGCCTTTGCACCGAGCTACATCCCTTTTTTTTTCTTTTTTTTTTTTGAGACAGGGTCTCATTACTTTGCCCAGAGTGGGCTCAAACTTATGATCCTCCTGCTTCAGCCTCCCAGAGGGCTGGAATTACAGGTATGCGCTGACACACCTGGCTGCCAGTATATTTTTGAACAAAAAAGTTAAATATTAAACACATTAGAATGGTGGCCCATGGGTAAACAGAATGAAAATGAAGTTAAAGGAGTAATGGTATAAATTACTAAGTACATAAAACAAAAGCGATATTTTGCACGGATCAGTGATGAAAATCTATCATGAATCTATCACAGCATATGATTAACTCAAACACCGACAACCGAGGTTCAAAGCAAACTCACTTTTTACATTTACATATTTCCCTTAACAATAAAATCATCAAAGATAACAGACATTTGTAGGCAGCTACTGAATTGATTCAGAGCTCTGAAAAGCCTTAAATTCTAGAGCCTTAAATTCCATTTGGAAGTCATTAGCCCCATGGGACTACTGAGCATGAAATGTGGCTAGTCCAAGCTGAGAGGTGCTGCCAGTGTAAGACGCACACTGGATTTGGAAAACTTAATATAATGAAAAGAATATAAAATCTTATTAATAATTTACATGAGTAATCTTACATAAGGGTAATCTTTTATAATCTTATTTTTATGTTGAAATGATATTTTAGATATATTGGGCAAAACAAAATACATAATTAAAATTAGTTTCACTGAGTTCTTTTCACTTATTTCAATGTGGCTATTTGAATATTTAATATTATGTATGCGGCACACATTAAATTTCTAATGGGTAGTCCCGTTCTAGTGGCTTCCAGTGAGCCCTGGGCGCCAAAGGGATTTTTGTAATCAAAATTTCTTGGGAACCTTAAATTGGAAGGTTCAGAAAAACATAATGTAGGCCTTGGACTGGAAAGACATAAGAGTGGTTCAGGGTTAAATCCTGTATTAAAATTCTAGGTGAGGAATTGCCAACAATTTTGAAGTACTCATAGCCTTTTATTGCTCTCATTTTCAAACTTCTCCAGGATTAATACAGTTCTTCACAAACTCCAGTCCAGTCCTTGAATATAGACTAACTGAAAGGAAATCTCTACTGGTACCACAACTCATTCTGAACTATGATTTATGTTGGGAAAACCTGATAGTGTATAGCTATAATGCACATACATGAGATTTAAGTATCCAACACTGAGAAGTGATTTTAAAAGCAGAATCACTTTGTGAGTGTTCAGCACTCCCCTCCATCCCCTCCCTGTTTCTCCCTCACACGGGAGCTCCACCCCACACTCTGGTGTGGACCAACTGCCAGCTGCTCAAGGATTCCAACAAGGCCCTTGTACTTTCCTCTTTGTGTTTCCACCACCAAGTACGAGGTCAATGTATTTCCACCACCAAGTACTTGGCAATACTATGGTCAAATTACCTGTGAATTCATGTTTCTAAAACGGCAGGCTGAGATATGTGGAGAGGAAGAGTCAGATAATTTACACTCTTGAAATGGCTTAAGAAAGCTGTAAAAAATGCTAAATGCACAGCAGTGCTTTCACATTTCGTCAGCAGCAGCAGCAGCATGCACACTAACGTCTCCTGAAGTGCTTGCGGTGTGCACAGTCCTGCATCAGAACCCGTGTTCCTAAACACATGTTGGCTGATACACAAAAGCATGTCTTTAGGATTTGTGTCCAGACACACAGTGCTCTCATATTCACGGCCTCCTCAGCACCACATCAGCCCGTTCTCAAGAGCCTGACCTGCATCTGAAAATGGCCTCGTGACCGTTCGTGTGACCGTGCTGCTCCCTCCAGTCACATGATTGCTAGCCATTTCTCAGCGAAGACCCATTTCACCAGTTCTTGCTCCTCTTCCTGTACAACATGGTCTGACTGACTTCACTATGGCGTTGCTTTCCATGTCCGCTTCAACACGGCTTCTTTCCCTTTGCCTCACTACCCTAGGCCCCTTCCAGGCCTCGTCCAACTGGACACTCACTGCTCTCACCACGGGCCATAAGTCTCTGCCTCCTAAGCCTCCACCTGTGTGGTTCCTCTGCCTGAAACTAAAGCCTGTTCAGCTTCAAAGATCACTTCTTTCATAAAAATCTTCCTAGTCACCTATCTTAAAAATTAACTTGTTCCTCCCTGTGCTCCTACCTCCTTCTCGAGTATTATAAGTTTCTACTCTGTGACCCGCATCTTCCTCCGCTCTTAAAATGTCGGCATCAGGGACCGCATATGTGGGCTCCATCATGATGCTGGTGAGAAAGTCTGTGGGAAGTGGAAGGTATTTTTTGCAGGGCTCTAAACACTCATAAGTTTAGAATTTATTACATTGGTAACAAAATGCTTTCAAAAGTTTTGAACAGAAGAATCCATATGTTTTGAGACTGATGATGATGATTATTGACAACATAATCGATGAGCTAGTGTTGTATTTGTGTAAAAGTTATGTATCATAACACACATTCAAAAATTGTACATCAATAATAGAAGTAAAAAGATAGAGCCCAAATAAGATATAATTACAAATTCTACATCCCTATTTAATTTAGCTCTCAGTATAAATCAGTGATTAAAAACCCAGGCACTGGCTATTTGAAAGAGTCTTTCCTCCCAGTGTGTAACTGTTGTCATGACAACATGACTTCCAGTTGTCTCTCTGTGAACATGCACATGTTTAAAGGGAAAGAATGAGAATCAATCAGATTGAATACAGAATGCACTGACCAGCTATGAAATGCAAAGGGAATGTATTTCAACCTAAGGTCACCCAATATAATCTCTTTTAGATCCCCTGAGGTACTGGAACAGGTTGGGCTTATGTAATCAGTAAAATTGTGCTTAACATGTAACAATCACACACACTTAAGTTCTACCCATCAGCCCTGTAGTTAGCTGGTTTTTTCAAAACATTTCCTGTCCTTACACTTGCTGGTATTACCCTAAACCTGCCTAAGTCAGAGGTCACCTATATATCTCCTGCCTCATTCTTCTAAAGGAGGTAGTCTCCTTAGGAACAAATGCCCTGATTCAGAGAAGACCCATCATTCTAAAGAGGTCATTTATCTTTCCTACCCTTTGATTATCTAAATGTTAGATGTCATTATGAAGACTTCATAATTTGCAGATTCTGTGAAAACCAGTAATTACTCACAAATAAGAGCCACAAATGGATGAGGATTTGATTCAAAGTTTATAAACTTGAATCAGTTTCCTAAGTTTTTCCATGTATTGACTTCTCAACTAACATTGCCATCTCTCCCCCTCTACCTTTCTTGAGCCAAAGGAATTTAAACTAACTGGAGTGTGTGTTTGTTTTAAGACTGAAGTAAGCCTTATGCCTCCACCCTACTTCAGCAATAGTCCTCTCAATGGGACCAGAGTGTCCCAATACCAAGGGCTAGACTCAGAGTGATTCTCTAGCTAGGAGGCGTTTAAATGTACGAGCATCTGGGTTCTCACAATGACTAGGGACACCTCTGGTGGGCAGGAGTCAGGTAAGCTAAATGGCCTTCTTAGCGAGGGTAACCAACTGTCCTGGTTTCAGGACTTAGCCAGCTTTAGCACTGACAGTCCCACATCCTGAAAAATCCTTCAGTCTCAGGTAAACTGTCACCTAATGCCCAGTACAAATGAAAGATTGTCCCTTGCCATACACTGGACAGCTTCCTCTCCTTTGGACAGTAAATATGCATTTGCCTTTATGTCTTCTAAGAATTCTCTATGGTTTAATAACTTACCAATTCCTTTTGACTGTGCCATTTATTTACAGTTTCATATCTCAAAGTGAAAGCAATGTTTCTCGGATTTACTCAAAGTTCCTAGCATGGGTGAACCCTCCTCCAGCTAGCTTTTGTGAGCATAATTCCTACATCCAAGTTATGACACATCTTAGAGGTCATCTTATATTTCTACCAACTGAAGAACTCTAGCAAAATCTAACCATAGCGGCCTATTAACACAGTTCTTCCTTATGAGACTCAAATTCTGGGAAGAAGGAAAATTTTTACTTCTAAAAATCAAACTACATTATGGAGAAACAGACCACCGACTTTTAAAAACTATTATTCTTTTTTTAACAAATGACCCCAGGGATAAGGGACCAGGGAAGGTGGAGGTAAGGCTCCAGCCACTAACCCCTCTTCACCCAGACTACTGACTTTTAAACCTGCTTTCTCTTATCTCTGATGTCCTTCATTAATTTTTTTTACAAGTAATTTCCTCCATTGCTTTTAAGCTGAGAAAGCATTTTATACTACTGACACGTGGAAAAACTAAATTCCCTACTTACTCATTCAAATAAAGGATGCAATAATTGGAGTGAGGTCTCTAAGGAATATATTATACATCTTTATGCAGAAATAGTGAGGCTTTCTGTGGGAAAATGGCTAAGGCAGCTGCTTCCCATTCTCTTTAAATTTCCTCATTCTGAGGCTATTAGAAATGCAATTGCTTGTGGATTCTGCAGTATTTTTCCTAGAAATGTTTTCCTTATATGGTTATCAAAGTAGAACTGGTTGCTCTTTAACAATGGTCTTTTGGAGACCCCCAAAAGTCAATGTCCCAAATTTAATACTAGAAAACACTGAAAGATTAGAGGGGGGGAAAGCCTATTATATAACTGCTTCTTTTGATAACTTTTGAGTCTTGATCTGACAAGAGGCAGCAGAGATTTTGTTTAATCACTACAATTAGTAAACATATTCTCCTAAATTCTTGGTCTAGATTCGAGCCATTGATTTAGATGTGGAAAGACTACTGTGTACAATGCATCCTCCTTTCATGTTCAAACCTGAGCTTTAACTTAGCTTGAAGGCATCCCTAGGGTACAATCAGTACAGAAGAACTGGGAGGAGACAAAACCAAAGGACAATACTGTTCAGTTTCAATCTCTAATATTGAATATAAATGTTCTTCATGAGAAACAAAATCCCCAAAATAAAACTCTAGACCTGAACAAATTACAGACCATTTTGTTTTAACATGCTTACTTTACAGACAGTGGTTTAAAATAGCAAAATCCCTAATGTATTTAATTTGCCCAATTTTACATATTTTAAGTCACACACTAATTTTCAGAAACTTCTGGAGAGTAAATAGAAGGCCCTCATTCCCTCATTAACCATTCAGGAACACCTGCCAGGGGCGGCATCAGCCCAGGCATCGGCAAACCTTCTAGAGATGACTGCCCAAACTGCAACCCCAAATCCACTCATTTATCGCTAAGTGTCAACACTGCAATTCAACCTGAATACTGAGGTTTTAGTCTAGAAAAAACAACTCATACATTAACATCTTTTGTATTGAAAGAAAAACAAATAACATACGTGCTATAGGTTCACCACCACTGCACTTCCTCATGAAGCTTGGAGTCGGTAGGGGAAGGGTGGCATCTAGTTAAGTTTCCAGTCTCGCTGAGTGTTCTGTTCAAAGTACAGATTCCCAAGGGCATTTTATCTGGGCTCACATATTTGGTGCCCACTAAACTAAATTCTATGATGGGAAGGACAAAGTCAACTCTGCTCAGTGGTTGTCCCCAGAGCATGTCCAGGACCTGGCATCACAGTAGGTAGAATTTGTTAAATGAATTCCATAACCTTGAATCTTAGACTCCAACATAAACGTTTGTTGGCCAGCCTAAATCCATGAAGTATTTGTTAAGGACACTGGAATGTTCAATACGCTAGCATTAGATTCTTTCCTTCTTGTAAACATACATTTGAATGACGTATGCCCCGAATGTGCAGGATATTCTCCAGTTCAGAGCTACTCTCCTCCCGCTCCAACCTGCCATTTATCCTGAGAAGCTAAACTATGCTGCACATCACTGAGTTCCCATGGCAGGGTCGGCCGGTGAGGGGCTCTCCAGGCCATCAGAGCATGGGAGGAGGAGGAAGTCAGAGTATTCATTGCCCAAGCTCACTCTGCCTCCTGGCTTGGCTGGGGCTGGAGTCAGGTGCCAATCTAGCTCTGCTTGGGTCCAGCATGCTTACCTGGCTTGGCCGGGGGAAATCTGTAGTGACTGCCCTGTTCCTGGAGGTCCTTCTTAATCCTGCCCTCACTCCTGTGACTGCTTTCGTTACCCCACTGGAGTGGGCATCCACTTCGCCCTAGTCCCTGACTCACATAGCAATTACTATAGTTGTACTTATTTCCTAGCCTGCTGTAACGAAGTCCACAAACTGAGTGGATTAAAACAAGAGAGCTACTGTCCCACAGTTCTAGAAGACAGACGTCAAAATCAAAGTGTTAGCAGAGCCACGCTCCCTTCCAAGCCTCTAGGGGAGAATCTTTCCTTGCCTCACCAGCTTCTGATAGCTGCAGACATTCCCTGGTTTGTGGCAACACCACTCCAACCTCTGTCCCCACTTTTATACCACCATCTTCCTCTGCCTCCAGTACAGGGCCAAAGAGCCATTTATTTCTGGTTTCACAAAAGGCTTTTGCCCTTGTTTCACCTTCTACTCACTGATTGCTTCTCTCCCCACCTCTCTCTCTACACCATGGTGGTTTTCTATGTGAAACAAGAATCACCACTAATTTCGTCTAATTATATGTTTAATTATTGTCTGACTTCTGCAATAGAATTTAGGCTCCTTGAGGCCAAAAACCTCACAGAGGTATCTTTAGCACAATACCTGCTGTATATATGGTAAATGTTATTAATAAATTATCTTAAGGGATGGGATGGGAAGAGGTTGGTCAATGGTACTAAGTTATATTTAGAAGAAGTTCTGGTGTGCCATTACACAGTAGGGTAAATAATGTTACTCTGCTATGTATTTCAAAGAGCTAGATAAAAGGATTTTCAATGTTTTTATCATAAGGAAGTGATAAATATTTGAAGAGACAGATCTGTTTATCCTAATTCAAACAGTATGCAATGTGCACATGTCTTGAAACATCACATGGTACCCCCTATATATGCACATTTTCTGTGTTTCAGCTAAAAAGTAAATTTAATAATAATAAAATATCTTCCTTCTTTAACATTTATGAGTCCTTGCTGCTCTGGGCCTGTGAAACACCCCATATGCTTTATCTGTAATAAATGACCTAGAAGGGAAAACATCATGCCCGCCAAAAGGTCTCCTGAACAAAGCAAATAAATAACTTTTAGGTAATTAAGGGATTAAATGCAGTAAGAAAAAAAAAAAAACCCTACTTACTCCCATATAAACCTTGTTCTTTACAAAAACAGAGAATAAATTCCTTACTTATTTCTTAATTCTAGGGGCTTTTGTGAATACCTTCATTCTTATTTAATTCAAACCAGTACAATTCAGTTACTCAAAAGACTTTTTTAAAATGAATTTTTATCACTCCTTCAGGACAACATTATTAGGAAAACTATCAGCAGTAATAAAATTTACACAAACTCGTAAAATATTAATAATGTTTAAAGCTATTTTTGTTCCACATAAAACCATTATTATCCTTCTCTTCTATAAACTTTGGTGCTACAGAGTTAACCATACATAGAAAATTTACTAAAGTTATACTTTAATTTCAAATTATTATTTAGACCTGGAAAAAACCAAAAATGTTGAGTAAAATTTTCAGTTTCATAGTAGCAAGTCAGTAGCAATTTTTAAATGGTGCTTATTTTAATTTTATGTGAAATGTATAATGTATAATTTCCTGTAAAATCTAAATTGGATAATTAATGAGATTCAGTATAAGAATTAGCCAAGAAGAGCCTGGCATGGTGGTGTACATTTGTAATCCCGGCATTCTAGGACGCTGAGGCAGGAGGATTACAGCCTACACGATTTAGCCAGACCCTGTCCCAAAATAAAAAATAAAAAATAAAAAAGAGCTGGAGATATAGCTCAGTGAGAAAGCCCTGGGTTCAATCTACAGTACCAGGCCAGGGGGTAAAAATTAGCCAAGACTGCTAGTTCTTGATATGACACCAGGGTGTAGGCATTTTCTTTTAACATGAAGTTAAGCTAAGGTGTTCTGTATCTTTGGGTCAGGGACTGAAAACCTTCGGGAATCGTTTGATAGACATTCCCAAGGTTTAAAAAGTGGAGAAGCTTCTCCAATTACACAGCTGTGATCATGGAGTCCCTGACCACCAACATGCACTGAACCTAGTAGGTGACATCACTCTGTTAGGGTGTGGATCCCAGTCCCAGTCCTGGGGCTCAGGAGCTTCCAGTCTATAGGCGGAGGTGAACATCTGCAGATTTGCATTCAAGTAACTAAAGGACTGAAATGGTTATGAATAGACAAAGAGGACAGACATAAAAATGACCCCCAGAAAGACACTGGTGTGACCATGCCATCCCTGGCCACAAGGAGCCTCATTCTAATGAAGATAAAGCAAATGTGGACGTGAGTTGTTTCATCTAAGGCAGAATGTGAAAAACAGCCCGTGCTGCAGGGCTCATGAGGACGGGATGCAGCCACATGGCACACAGTAAGAGGCTTCAGGGCAGACGCAGAGACCCGATGACTGCGACACTCTCATGTGAACAGAACAGATGCTCTCCTTTGTCCTGTAACCAAGCACTGCATAAGACAGAGGAAAGGAGAGGAAGAAATAGCCTACGGCTGCACTGTTTTCTTGACTTGGAGGATGGAGCCCACAAACACGCCCCAACAGAGATGCGTGCCCCGAGCCAGGTCAGCAAGCAGCCCTTTGCTTTACCCCCAAATCAGGCAGCTCAGAAGCTGTACCAAGTCATACACACCAGTTAGGGACATGCAGCTTCTACCTGACCACAGCCACAATCTCTATGCTGGGACACAGCTTAGACTCATACTCGGTAACAGTCACTTTTCAAGATAAGCGAATCTGTCCACAAGTAAGGTCATGGGATGAGACGGGAGAGGAGGCTACAGACCACTGCAGAAAAACACTGTCTTCTGTCTTGTTGATGAAAAGATTTCACTCTAGAAGAAACAGAAAAATATTCAATCATATTTACACTTAGCTTATTTTTTAAGCTATCAAGCATCACTGAATATCCTTTTTGGGCGAAAAGTATGGAATATTATTTAATGGGTATCAATCCAATTGTCAGCTGCCAAAAGGTTTTTTGTTGTTGTTGTTGTTTTTTAAGGGCAGTTGGATCACATAAATTTCCACTGGTTCCTACCCCCATCCTTGGCTCTACAAATCCTCTACTGTATGAGTCACCATGAAAATTATTAAGATTTTATGCTTGCAAATAAATAACAAAGAGCTCATTTTATCCAAGATTCCATTTCACTTAGTAACTAATTCATACATACATAAGAAGAAAAATGTTCTAATTCAAGACAGTAATGGGACACAAAGAAAATTGTTCATTAAAGTCAACAAGCTCTAGATTTATTAATAAGAGTACTTGGACTATATATATATATTTTTTTTAATATTAAGAGATAGAAAGAAAAAGGACAGCAAGGGCCTGGCAGACAGCCCCATGTTTCTCCGCTCTGTGACCTTGGGACTTCTTCCACTGAGCTGGTTTCCCGCCTGTACGGTGAGTGTGGTCACCAGAGGAGCTATGTATTTTTCTAGCACTCGCTGGTTTTAATTTCTGCAAGGAAAGTCTAGATACAGTATTGTACTTAACAACATTTCTCAGAAAAGTTTCAGGTTAGAATGCACACAATTAACTAGAGAGCCCTAGAAATTAATATTAATATTTTTATAGAGTTTCTAACCAATTAAAAATAAAGATTTGATGTTCAACATACAACACACGACTTTGGACATATAGGAGGCAGAATTCTAAGATTTCTGCCTCCTGATGTACATGTTCTGAATAGTTCTGTCCTCCCAAGTATGGGCAATACCTATGAATATCATCCTGTGATAAAGTTACATTATAAGATGAAGGGATTTTTGCATAATTAATCAAGGCCCCTAATCAGTTGCCTTTGAGTTCATGAAAAGAGACATGATCCTGGGTGGGCCTGATCTAACCAGGCAAGCCCTAAAGGGGAAAAACAGCAGCAGACACTCCCCTGCTGGCCTTAAAGATGCAAGCTGTCCTGTTTAATAAGAGGAGTAGGCTACAAGGCGACAATGAGCTGGCAGCCTCTAGGAGCTGGTCACATAACCCTAAAGAAATGAATTCTGCCAACCACAAGTGAGCTTGTAAGAAGACTACAAGCCTCAGTAAGCCCTGGCTAGCACCCTCACTTCAGCCCATGAGACCTGCAACAGGATGCAGCTACTGAATACTTGGAATCCTGACACACGGAAACTATGGATGCCACTTTATGCCTCTAGTCCTTGATAACTTGTTATGCAGCAACAAAAACTGACATAAGACACCTAGAATTTTGGGGACAAAACCAGGAGCTATTTCTCTATTTTCCCCACTTGCTGGGCCTTTCTCAAGTATTTTCCAGGTCACAGTCTCCTGGAAAGCACTTTGTCTCCTCACTATTTCTTCTGCTTCCATTCTGGATTTATTTATTCTTTTACAACCCTGGCATCAGAGAACCAGTAGTCAACACACTGTGGGCAAGAGAGAAAACAAGGGCCGGTGAGATGGCTCAGCGGCGTAAGCACCTGCCTTGCAAGCGCGATGGCCCGAGTTCGACTCCCGGAACCCACATACAAAAAAGGGGCCAGTGATATCGCTCAGCGGCACGGGTGCCTGTTGGCACGCGAGGTCCTAAGGACGACCCCCTGGTACCCACAAAAAAAAAAAAAGAGAAAACAAGAACATCCACCTATGATCCATGAGGGGCAGAGCACGGCCAGTGTGTGTGCAATCGGGGTGTGACCATTTGCCTCAAAGATGCAGAACCAAGGAGAAGAAAGTTTGGGATGGTGTCAGAAACAGAAGAAATTACAGCCCCGTGTTAAGTGGCTCTCTCCCCATTCTGCGCAATCCAATAGACTGTTTGTGCCCCCACAGCTTAACTGCTGCAACTGGGCACAACACAGAATTCAAATCGTGAGGCTTTGGGAACAAAACCCAAAAAAGGCTGTAGGAAATGTCCAAATTTACTACTTTCCAAACTAATGCTTTTTCTCATATATCTAGCCCCAATCTCTTTTCTTGACTAGAAGAAATGGAAAGATCCCTGCATCACATTCACTAGGGATTCTTATTAACAAGGGAGACTCCTGGGCCCATGCAGGACTGTCTTAGTCACTTTCCTGGTCACAATACCCAAAAATAGTGACACACAATACCCAAAAACCCACAACTTAAGGGAGCAAAGGTTTATTTTGGTTCCTAGTTTATAGAGGTTTCAGGCCATAGTAAGCTGGCTCCAGGGCAGAACAGCACAGTACTGGGGCGTGGCGGAGGTATAGCTGCTTATCGCATGGTGATGGAGAGGCAGAGCGTGACAGCGGGATTGGGGAGGGAGATCAACCTTTCCAGGCCATGATCCAATGACCCCCCTCTTCAGACCAGAGTCTACCACCTAACAGCAAGTCTGCTATGAGCCCCTTAATCCATCACCTTCCAAAAGCCCCACCCATGATCACACGTGGCTTTAGGGAAACATCTAGATATAAATTTCTATGGGACGAGGCCCAGGGAATGTACACTCTAACACAACGACTCTCTGCACACTAAAATATGGAAACCAACCATCTACCTTGGCCAATCCCATCTTTTATAGATGAGGTTAACAGGCCTATAGTGTCACGATTAGCAAATAAGTGACACAGAATCCAGAATGTAAAACCTGTTGACATCAATCAGGAAGCTGAAAATGAATCAGTGTCACTCCATTTTCCATACAAATATCCTCCACCGTTAGGACAGATAACCATTGAAGACAAAACGACTTTGCAGTGATATATAAACATATTAGGAAAAAATTTCCCATTTCAAAAAGGTCTAAAATCAGTACTTGCTGGCTACACGTGTGGCCTCTGCACCCCACAATGAGGCCGCAAGGACAATGTGTAGGTGTCCCAACCGCTGCGCTGCAGCCCCGTAATTCTTCACTGATGTGGTCACACTCTTACTTGGGGTTTTGCTTCTCTCACACACAGAACAAGCCATAAAGTAGAATCTGTCTTAAAACACCCACCAGGTTCGCTCAGTTTCCAGCCACACTGTTTTTATAGGCTGTCCTGCGTCCCTCCAAGAATAGTATGGTAAAGCCCTCACCAGGGTACCACAGAATGTGGCTGGGTTTGGAGGCAGGGCCTGCGGAGAGGCAGTAAGGTTAACGGAGGTCATTATGGTGGGAGTCCAATCTAACAGGACTGGTGTCTTAGGAGGAGAAGCCATACTGTGTGAGGTAACCAAGGTCCACTGCAGTGGTATTATTAGGCAAAAAGCACAGTTTTTCAGAAGTTTCCAAAAAAGCCTATATAGGTACCAATGGTGACCATGAAACTAACTGGGGGGCAGCTGTAACCAAGACCCGTCTTTTCAGGTTAGTATTGATTTCATTACT
Organism: Erethizon dorsatum; assembly: GCA_028451465.1. Lineage (NCBI taxonomy): Eukaryota > Metazoa > Chordata > Mammalia > Rodentia > Erethizontidae > Erethizon > Erethizon dorsatum. The sequence continues at coordinate 67,708,072 of CM051836.1, read as the reverse complement.
TTGTAAGACTACTTCAGCTATATTGAATTTCATGTTCAATATATTGACTGACTAATCCACAAGCTGTAAAAAAAAAAAAAAAAAAAAAAAGACAAAAATCAGGGCAATTTTAGCCACTATTAGAAGTGGATTTCTTACCAGATAAACCAAAAATAAAGTATTATTTTTTTCGTTCCATTGCAATTTTGCCACACTAAATCTGTAAGTATTAAAACAATAAAAATAGAATGCCACTAAGTTAATAATTTGAATTAGAGTAAAGCTCAGTAAAAAGATGAGTATCAGTAATTTCTGGAAAGTTGAGCAAAGTAACATTTCTAGATGTAAGTCAAATTGTGTGAGAAAAATGTTACCGATACTGATTACAGTTTTCAGGCCAGTTTATATTTCATTATGGCAAAATGAAATTATGGCATTTTACCTGGAATGAAGTAATTTGACTAGAATGAATTTGCTGATTCACATTAACTTGAGTGTAGACATTTTCTGCTTGAGTAATTTAATAAGTTGTCCCTGAGAAGAAATCAGTGACACAAGAAGGAGAAAACAGAGTTTTGTAATGGATTCTAGTTTGAAAACCTCCAAGCACCATGGATCACAATTTCCAAATTTCAACTCCTGGACCATGGGGAAAACAAAAACAAAAACAAAAAAATTGGATTTTGAGGCCGTCTCTTCAAGCTACTGCATCAACTAAAAATGCTTGTTGCCTCTATTTATGATTCCCTTGCGAAGCTAACAAAACAAGATTGAAAACAGAAAAGAGTCCTAAAGAAATCCAGAAACAAGGTAGAACCGGTGAATACTGCCATGATAGGACTACACAATCTCTCGCTGTGACTTGGGCTCCCCCTCAACTCCTCTGCCACCAGCATCCTCTGGGTCCTGAGCTACACTGCTCAGCAGGTGCCTGCCCCTCTTCACCGGACCCCCACATCAGCATCCTGTTCCTCTACACAAGACCAACAGCTTCTTGTGTAAACAAGAATTTAGTTAATTAGCCCAACTAGAATCAGATTTTGTGTGGGAGAATACAACAACCTCTCCCATACACATTTGCCTGGACCCACATAGCTAAATCTCCACATGTAAATAGTTTTAACACCACCCTGGCTGTATAAGCTTGAAAAGGGCAGCTCAGAAAGGTGCATGCACCACTGAACTGCCTCTAGTTTGAAAGACATTGATGCATGATCTGCCTCATTCCATTCAAGAGACGATAACTGGAAGCAAGAGGCATTTGGACTACAGATCTACCGTATTAATCCATCACCTGTGAGTGCCATTTAACTACCAAAACACCTCACACATCCCTCTTCCAAGCACCAAAGAAATGATTCAAAAAGAAGGTCTTTAAAGTGTCTGCATAAACATGGAGGCCAGAGAAGACAATAAAAAATTGTTAAGATTAAATTTAGGACATAAAAATTCTTCCCAAAGCTCTCGACTATCAATACCCCCATAGGAGCAGGGCAGAATGGTGGAAATTGATTTTGTGAAAGGCTATTAAAGAGAGTGCAATTCTCATCAGAAAGGCCCTCCCCTTTTAACTGTAATCAATAATTTAAAGCAAAGCCAAAACTCACATCACCCAAAATGACCGAGAAAACTTTTTTGCATGGCATAGGGGTAAAATTAAATTAGTGTCTCCTAAGAAATTATTACTCTTAAGAGGTAAACATTTTAACTCTTTTCCATAGTTTTCCATTTTACTGTTTAAAATGAAAAGCTCAAAGTTAAGCAATATGACACCAAGTATATGTATCAAAATAATACATATGTATATTTTTATTATTCTGATATTTGGTTTCCTGTTAAAGTTTAAATGACTGACTTGGAGTTTGACAGGGACCCAACATACTTTAGAATCTGGCAATATAATTGCAAATGGTTGTTTGCTTCCTCATTTCAGCAACTTTTTAAATCTAAAGTTACAAAGTCATCATCAGGAAACTTATGATAGTTTGACTACAAATTATAAGGAATCTGTTCTTTGTTTTAATGTACCTTGTCTCTTTAGATATTGATTTTTGTGCCCTAAATGATAAGATGGTCTATTTAATATTTCAGAAGACTTTTTTTTTTTTTTTAGATCTGACATTTCAATCCAATGAGTAACTCTTGGAAATGTTTTAAAAATTAGTTATCTTTTCTGAAAAATGAAGGGCTGGATGTGATTTCTATGTGCCTAACTCTCTTAAACAGGACATGAGAATTCCCATGGTGCTTCTGGTTGATAACTACAAAACAGAAAAAGTGTAAGAGTGTTAGAGAGTAGATATGTACCAGCAGACTAGTAACGACCACTGCTTCTGTGACCCTTCACACTGTGAATCATTCTGTCAGTCGGGATTCATCCTAAGCACGCTCTGAATCGCCATCTCTCTGTGATACAACAGAGGGGAGAGTAGAACAGGTAAAATCTAAGGTCCCTTCAAATGCTAAGATTCTATCTCTTTCCACTCCATTACAATGAAACCTTACATTCAAATGTTACTGTTCATCAAATAAAATCAATCTCTCCCAACCTCAGTTTCCTTGCCTGAAAAATAGGAACATCCACACGCAGGATTATTTTGAAAAATGAATAAGATAATGGAGGTGAACAGATGGTTCATATGGTGGGTGAGAAACAAATGGCCACCATGACTAAGTGACTGCACCCCAAGGATAATTCAAAGCCAGTCCTGACATAAGAATTTCAATGCCATATTTCAATGCCACACACACACACACACATAGTCACAACAGCTACAGAACCAGACTAGACTCAGGATGTGTTATTCCCACTGCACTTGTGCTGAAAGCCCTGATTTTGATGTATACTGGGCTTGAATACAAATGAACTAAAGCTTAATTTTTCCCAACAACCCATCCTTTTGTTTTGAAATGACATACTTACAATTAACATACTTACACTTAATATTGTTGTAATGAATGCTAAATAAATAAGGAATTTTCTTCTACTGACCAAAATCTTTTTTTCCCCCAGGTTTTTAAAGGTTCATGTAGTGGGTGAGGGATACATGGATTTTTCAGTGGGGTAGAGAAGTTGATGGTGTACCTCCCACTTCTCTCCTTTATTTATGGATGCACAGTATTAACAGGAGTACTTTTCTTGGACTCTCAAAGGAGGAAGCTATCCCACAAGCCCTTGCTGCCTCCTGTACTGTTCAGGGGCCCAAGGCAGAGGGAAAGCCAAGCAAAGCTCAGAGAAGATCTTCTCCCCCTCTGCTACCTGTTGAAGTACACCAGAGTGGATGTAATAAAAAAAGATGCCTTCCGCAAGTAGATGCTTCTCTGCAGGAAGCGTACATTTCCTGGAAGCAAAACCAAAATCTCTGCATGTAAAAAATCTATGCTTCCAAAAATTACGGCTCACCATCACCACTTAGCTTTTTACAAAAACAATGTGCAGATGAGCTTAGTGGAGATCAATAAACACAAGAGTTTCTAATTTCCCTTGAGTAGAATAGAAAGTACATTCTTTCCCAAGGCCATCCCAAATGTGTCAATTTTTCAAGCCAGCTACATATTAACTTTGTTAATTTGCTTGTTTGATTATTTATTCTCTACTGTATTCCAATAAACAATTTAGAGTAACTTACAGATGTGCATGCACTGCACAGACTAATGTACTATGAAACCTGCTGGATTTTGGTCTCTGTTATCTGCACTTCGGGGTAATCAGTGTCACCAGAGCTTCATCAGAAGGGGGATGTGTGTGCTCCAAGGGGTGGTGTCACAGATGCCACATTCACACGTTAAACATCATGTGACCTGTAGCAATGGTAGCAAAGATAACAATCACTGGGGACTCAGAAAAAGTAAATTCTGGCCTCAAAGTGATCTTCAGTGGACTGTCCAATTGGGAAAGAAGGAAAAGATGGTGAGGAGGAGGAGAAGGAGGGAGAAGGAGACAACCATCACCGAGGAACACATACAAAATGTTAAAACTATGCTATCTAAGAAGTATCCAAAAGATGGTTCCACTCCCAGAGATAGAGGCAGACTCTCTCCCCTTACTGTTCTCCCTTCGCACTCACAGGAATGCCAAAAAATGGGACGAAGGGCATGGACTCCAAAATGAGACAGACCCAGATCCCGATCCTTTTGGTCACTTAGCTATGCAATAACATTAACCTTGATTCTTACGGCTTCCTAAACCTCACTAACCTTATCTCTTTAAAATAATAAAATTTTTAAAAAGCCTCCTTTACCTGGTAGCATTGTGGTGAGGATTAAATTCCATCATGCTTGGACAGAACCTAACACACAGTATGCATTCAATAAATAGCTGCCACCGTCACTCCCCTAAGTGAGTACTGTCAGCATTTTACAAACGAAGAAAGTGAATTTCTGAAAGGTTAACGAATGATTCCCAACTTCAACCCCATAAAGGAAAGATGTGGAGAGCTTTAATACACAATGATACCAAAGCTTTAAAAATATAGTGCTGTGGTCACAAACCAGTCAAAGCCGTCTATGGTAGGAATATTTAAGCACAGATAATTTTTTAAAGTTTTCCAGAAAATTATAATGTATACTTAGGGTGAGAACAGCCAGGCTGAATCTATGGCCAAGGGCAATCACAATTTTTTCTTCTTGTGACCAATCCTATTTATCCGCCATAAGTTTTTGGCCTGCCTGCTATACCAGTGGTCAGCAAATGCTGGGATACAGATCCATAAAATCTACTTTAATGCAAATCCCATTCTGTTGGCTCTAAAATAATACCTTAGACCAGTGACGGCAAACCTTTTAGGGCTTTCAGTGATACAAACTGCCTGCTGTGGCACACATGCCACAGGTTTGCCACCACTGACTTAGACTAATGTCAACACCAAATCAAAGAAGTCTCCAACGAACATTACTAAATTTTTTTAGGAAACAACATAAAATGAAAGTAGGGAAAGAAAGACTGGCTCCTGCCATATTCCAGGAATACATTTTACATACATTCATATATACATGTACAAACATAAATGAACACTTCGCACACATTTTGGCAAGTATACTTTCATATATTAGCTCATTCATTCATCACAAGAATCTTCTGAATAAGGTGATATGAGCCTTTTTTTAAAATGGGAAAACTGAGGCTCGGAAATGCTTAATAACTTGCCTAAGGACACAGAGCAACTAAGCAGAAGACATAAAATGCAAAACATGGGTATTTGACCCAAAATCACTCTTTTCCCACTATATCACTGGATTGTAATCAGTACGAAACGGATTTTCTATCATGACCCAGTAAATACACATGTATTTACCCAACTTAAAAATGTTTCAAGCAGTAATAGCCTAAAACTGGTAACTGTGTTTGTCTCGGTTACTTTTCTCTCCTTGCTGGGACAAAATACCTGACATCCAAAATTAAGGAAGGAAAGGTTTATTTGGCTCACAGTTTGTGGATGTCTCAATCCATACTTGGCTGTCTCCAAGGCAGAGTGGCACATGGCAGAGGGCAACAGTTCATGGCGGCGGAAGGCAGCAAAAACAGCAAGAGCAAAAGGGAGGAGCGTGTGCAAGAGCATGAGAGAAAGCAACCTCTTTCCCTCCCTTATATTACATGAAGGCTACCCGCCCCAGGGTGGGTGTAGCACTCACGCCCATAATCCCAGCATTAGACCATGAATCAGTCATAAACTCCACAAGCCCACCTCCATGACTGCATGAGGCTTTGGGGGGACATCTAGACACAAACCATAACAGTGTTCTTGATGCCCAACATCATGGGAACATCCCAGTTGTAACAGGTGTCTAACCCGAAAAGTGTTCTTTTTTTGTGAAAGTGCTAAAATGAAAGGCACTTGTGCCATCACCATTAGGATGGATGGATGGAAGAATGGGAGGAAGGGAGGGAGGGAGGAAGGACTTAGCAAACAGCTCAGCATTTCCACAGTCTACTGTTCCAAACCTTTCAGATTCCCAGGAAGCTCCTGACAGAGCTGCCATAACATCATGGGGCAATGCTTCACCCTAAAGGAATCCAGTCCAAATACACCATCACGCTGGATGGGTGATGGTCCAAGTGCGCCCATATGAGTAAAGTAACACAGATTAAGCATCTATATATTTCATCTCAGCAGACATCTATCATTTCAGAGCTATGTTTCATTAGATTTCACCAAACTCTACATGGCCCCTTCTCTTCCTCTCCTATCAGATGAAGCTAAGACTTTGGGGCTCAGCTCATGAAAGCATAAATTGTATTTATGGAGAAAAGTAGAGGAAAAAGGAACTAAATAATGCTTGAATTACAGGGGATGGTGGGGGGGCTTAGTTAGCTGACTGTAGACTTCTGGTCATTTTGGATTGGGTTTTGATTTTCAAATTTGTTTTGCTTCCTGGTATTGATAAAAAGTCCCCTAGAAAATGTCGTGTATCTTAAAGCTCCTGTAACTCTCTTTACATTAACATATTCTACCCTTAAAATTATGAATAACTTTCAGAATACTGTAGATGATGGTACAGAGTAACAGATAATAAGTGATCCTGTTTCATACAATGAACATAGAAAAAATACCTATGGAGTCCTAACTACAGCAATTTCCTTCTGCTAATTTTTAGGCCACAGTTTGAAGTGAGGTGATACTGTTGTTTGTTTTTGGCAAGTAAACAAACAAAAAAAGAATATAGACAAACTCTAGACTTTTTAACCCCTCTTGCCAAACAAGATAAACTTACTAATTTACAGCTTTCATAATCAGGTTTAACAAACCATTCTAATACAAACACAGCACTTTAAACACAACAGAAGGCCCTGACCAGAGCACATCTTATATCACAATTTGAGTTGCACTTCTCCAACTTGGTGTGTGGAAAACCCCCTTAACGACTAGTTAAAATGCAGGTTTCTGAAACCTACACCTCCCAGCTCTGAGTCTATAGGGCCCACAAGGTCCCAGGCACCCACATTTTAAAAACTCCTACATCAGTGGTGGCGACCTGTGGTATGTGTACCGCAGCCAGCTGTTTGTTATCAATGAAAACTCTAAAAGATTGGACATCACTGACGTAGGTGATCTTGATGCAGGTAGACCACAGCCCGATAATGCTGCAATAAGATTTCCTCCAATCTTGTAAATGACAGAATAAAACCGCTCTTAGAGTTAAAGTTCAATAGTTCAATCAGCCAATGAATAAAAGCTAAGAAATGGGATAAGAATGAGACAGGATGGTTCCCAACATAGTGTGAAGTACTTTTAACTCAATAGAAAATATTCCTGTATCTTCAGCCTGGTTTTAGGACCTTTCAACTAGATCCCTGTCCACAGCGATTTCAACAAGATTACAAATGCTACCCGGCAAAGTCTGTTGGATGTCTTACCTGGCTGAGACCTTCAACATCAACTTGGGAGTACAAAGCATGCTTGTCTCTCTATTTAAGTATATTGCTGCCAAAGCGAGCATTTGTCTTTCTATATGTGGCCCCTCTGTTTTACTATGAAAAGTTAAATAGGATGTGTCATCACTATCTGACAGCTCAATTGCTAAGAATGAATTATTCAGCCACTTTTCTAGAAGTATGGTTAAATTGAGCTTAAAATTTTAAGTGGGGAAAAAAGAACTGACTGATCAAACCATTGTAACTATTTCACATTTTTTAAAGCAACTCTAACAATAAACACCCATATTCCCACTGCACCTTATTTGATTTAAATATTAGCATGGTTGACGTACACCACCAAAGACATACACAAGTCCTGGACATGGTGGAAAACTTGGTGTTTGAGTGACAGAGTCTGAATCTCCCTGACTTTTCTGTTAAGAGTCACAAGTTTAACTTCAGGACAGCACTCCTGGCTATTCCCACCTCCTCTCAACTTCACTATTTCTGAAAGCCAGGATTTTCTTACCTCGAACTGAAAATCTGACATCTTTGATTTTACTCTCCCCCTCCCTAGTCACACAGTCACTAAATCCTAGAGATTTGTCTTTTCCTCCATTCCATTCTCTTTTTAAAACTACTAGTCTTGTCCAGTCCTCATCTCAAACTATTGATGTAAGACTCTCCTAACTGCCTGCCTCCTTTGCCTTGCCAACATATTCGAGCCAACATCAGATACACCTTACAGATACTGGCTTAGGGGTAGGGGCGGAGCTCAGTGGTACAGCATTTACCTAGCATGCAAGAGGCCCTGGGTTCAATCCTCAGTACCACAAAACAAACAAACGAGTAAAAAAAAAAATTTTTTTTTTCTTATAAGCATCAACTATCTTCCATTCACAAAGGTAAGTTCATAGACAAGGATTATAATTCTCCCATCTGGCTTCCACTCTCACAATTAGTATCCTCCAAAGACTCTTCTCCAATCAGATTTCTGAAAATGCTGATCCTTATAGCAGAAGTTTCCAAAGGGGACTTTAGGGGGGCTCTGAGATTGAGGCTATTTTACAATCCTTGGACATTATTTATGGTCTTTTTCATTGCTTTCACACTTAAATGATAGGACACAAAAAATTACTAATAAATTGCTGTTATCTCAATATGAAGCAAGACAATAGTACAAAATATGAGTTGTTATTATATTTCCAATGCCACATACTCCCAGTAAGAATGTCCCTCATGAAGTAGTAAAAATGATTGGTTTTATTAATTTTCAACCCTCAAGTGGACATCTTTTAGTGTCCCCCACAACTACCACCACCCCATCCTGGGGACTGAACAAAGGGCTTTCACACTAAGCTACATGACCAACCCTTTATGTATTTTTTTATTTTGAGACAGGGTCTTGTTAAGTAACTAAACTGGCCAGGCATGTGCCACCCACACCTGGCTAAGTGTACATCTTTCAGGTGGAGGTGCACATGCAGTACTTCTAGTGCACACTGAAGTACAATTGCCATTTCAGGGAAAGGCACATGAGACTGGATAGGCTGCCAGTTGAACTAGCTGCTTTGTCACGGATAACCTCTTACTTGAAAAAAACAAGTGACAGATAAACTATGGTTATTCAAATTTGAGCATGGGCAGACATTTTCTCAAAATGAAGAAGGTGTGCCTGTCACTTAAAAAAAATGACATTATTTGTTGCCAATGATAAAATTTGAGTTGAAGGCAAACATCAGAATTTGGGAAAACTTCTTTCTGCCACTGTGAGCTTGACAGCTACCCAGTAAGACTTTTCTGATGAGATGGTTAGATTAACAAATGTAGCATTTTCATACTATACAATGACACTATCAACACTTAGAAGATCTTTATAGCTCACTGAAGAAATATTTACCAAATAACCAACACATGATGTTACAAAATTATCTATGGATAAGCACCCATTCAAAATGTGTGACAGCCCAGTAGATTTTGATGTAACAGATTACAGGAAAGTTTATTATTATGGTGTGGTGGATTGACAACTGGTGGTAAACTTGTAACTCCCAGCTGAACTGAATCAGCGTGGTGCTGGGTGTAGAAGGCCCACCTGAGGATTGTTGCCAACAACACAGAAAGGAGAAGTGGAGAGGAAGGGGGGTGCTGTTGGTTCTCCTGGAGGAGCTTGTCACGCTGGCTTTCCTGATAGGAACTTGGCTGTTCTCATTGTGGGAGGAGCTCGGGACCTCATTGTCTCTGAGGATGGCTGTGGAACTTTTTGGGGGAGCTCTGGTCCTTTCCTTGAGCATCGCTTCCTGGCTCCGGTGCAGATCCCTGTCTGCTGGCACAGATCCTTCATCCCACTGGCACAGACTTTCTAGCGTCCACCACTGACTTTCAGCCTTCCCAGCACAGATCCTTGACACAGACTTGCACAAGACACTGTTGTGGGCCCTGAGCCTCCAGTTGGACTCGTGGCAGGCATTGCCATGGGCTCTAGGTCTTCAGCTGGACTCCTGCAGGACATTGCCGTGGGATCCAGGCCCTCAGCTGGATTCTTTGGGTCTTTAGTGTGCGGACAGATTTCCTGCACTCTTTTTGTATTTGACTCTTGGGTAACTACTATAAAATAATCCTATAAATTTTGTGTCCTGTATTAAATTGTTTTCCTTACAAACCCTGACTACGACATATGGGTTCAGATTCTATACTGTAGCTGACCTTTAAGAAACTACCAATTATGGAGTTTTGATGTATAAAAGGTTACTAAAATATTCCTCTCTTTTCCACCCGTATGTCTGTATGAGGCTGATAGGATTTTCTTCATCTACTTCTACCAAAACAATTTATCAAGATATTGATAAGGATAGAAGCAGATATGAGAACCCAATTACTTTCAATTAAACTATGCATTAAAGAGTTTTCTTCAATTGTACTGTACCTTTTAAAAAGGTAGAGAACAGGATTTTGAAAGATTTTACCATAAAGAAATGATAAATGATAAGAGCTTGGAACTCAGAGGTAAGAAAGTGATGGAATGGGAATGAGCCAGGACCTCTGACTTTAAATGCCCAAAAGTGGTAATGCTGTAAGAGTTAAAAGGATTTAGAAAATCTTGAGGAAGGAGACTGTGAGCTCTCTGCTGGAAAAATCATGTCTCAATCTTGTCCACAGCTGAGCTCAGTTCCTTGCACATATTAGCTCAGCCAGCATTCAGTGGCTGAAAGTATGTCAACAGAGTAAGGCTAACCTATCATCCCTATTAAAAGCACTATAAAAGCAAAAGGTCTAGATTTTTACCAATCCAATATCCTCCACTTAAAGATACAAGGACTCAGGTGAAAATGCTTCTCTCAGATACACATTCTCTCACTCGGGCCTTGTTCCACGGCACATGGAAGAAAAATTAACAGTTGACACAGGGACAAGATGGTGACTAAAAGATGAAAACCACTCTGAAATCCTGCAAAAGGCTGTTGCTTTTTCTGGAAAAAGAAGGGAGGTATAGAAGATCATGAAATATCTCACTTTTCCACAGTGAGCACAAGATGAATGGGAATGCTGGTCAAAGGGCCCCCTCTAGGAAAACAAAACAGGAACTGGAAGAGTTATCCCATTACTGAGAAGTGTTTCTAGAAACTTCTATGAGCAAGTGCTGGAGTCCTCAACCTTCTCTTCAACTTCCCCTGCTCTGCCTCCCATCAGACCCTTCCCAATAGTTTGGAGTTGGGGTCACTGCAGACCTCTCACTTTCTGTCAATTCCACATGGAATTCTGACCAAATATTCTATTAGAACAGTGGATGGGAACCTTATGGCATGCGTGCTGCAGCGGGCTGTTTGTCATCATTGAAAGCTCTAAAGGTTCACCATCACTGTCCTAGAACATTCCAAGAAAAGGTTGTAAAAAGTTCTATTAAGACATTCTGTTTGTCTATTAGGTATTAAATAGGCTTCCCTGACCCAGGTATCTTGTATAGCTTAACCACCACAAATACAATTAAGTGTATGAGAAAAAAATTTCCTGGTAACAAACAACAGACCAAAATCAGCTTCCCAAATAAGCCATTTGTAAAAGGAGATCTACCTTTGTAACAACCAGGATGTACCAACCAATTCAGTGCAGTTCTATTTGAAAAATTCATCAAGTAATACTGAGGGAAAAAAATACCAACTAATAATGTCTCTAATGACACTAAAGAAAAACTCTTGTGAGGATATGATTTGGCTATATTCAAGTACAATCTATGGAAAGCTAAACTTAAAAAAATAAAAACAAAAAACCCAAAAGTTCACGCACAATAAATATCAGCTGTTCTCTTAGGTAACACCACCAATGGCTGGGGTCATCTCATCCCGTCACCTTCTGGCCATTCCACATGGAATGCTAACCATATGATTCTCTAACAGAATTTGATTATTCCAGTCAAATCTGCCCAACTATAAGCTTTTATTTCATTGTTTTGCATCTAAAGATTCTAATAAGGTAATGAATATATATTTTATATATAAGTGCATATACATTATATATAGTAATTTATATATAATGAACATACATATTTTATATATATAAAATAAGGGTGGGGGATGGGCATATAGTTCAGTTACAGAGTGTGTTTAGAATGCACAAAGCCTGGGTTCATGAGAAAGAAAAAAAAGATCCTCAACACCCCCCCCCCAAAAAAAAGGTAATTTGTTATTTACTGTTACATTTATGAAAGTGAACTGGGCATATTAACTGAATCAGCCTTAAGGCACAAAATTTATGAACCACCCACATCTTAGCTTTGGAAAAGCTAATGTTTTCCTTCCTCTAACCAGAATAACAGATGGAGAACTCTGAGAAGTCATGTAAAGATGTCTTTGGAAATTTCAAGCATGTTTTGCTTAACAGTTCATGTCACACTTTATGATTCTACCAGAAGGCCTAGGGCTGAGACTAGGATGACTATGATTAAAAGAAGCCTGTAGATTCCACGATGCTGTTACTACAGTGTTACGCCTGCACGCAGCTGTAAGAGGAAGAGCAACATCAGCCTGGTTTTTTCTGCCATGATAGTCCCATGTGTACACGATGGCTCCACCGACAGTTGGAACAGGGGACCAACCAAGAGCGCAATGGCTGGAGCTGGAGAAGCAGGATTTATCTAACAGACTCTTGCCTCTGGCATTTGGGCTTACAGTGGTGAGATTTTTGAATTTACAAGAGGGTCAAGAGAACCATCACTTCATGTAAAATTTCTCAATTTCTAAACTTCAGCACCCAGTCTGACATTTTCTAAAACACTGTCTATTGAACAAAAGATGATTGAGGTTGTGTTCCATCACAAAGTACGAGGTACTTCACTTCAGGGAGCAAAACGGCGAGCACGGCGAGGTGAGAGGCAGCCCGCGCCTGGTCTATGAGTGTACGCAGCACAGCAGGTACATTAAAGGCAGACTGAGAAAAGGCCCCGGGAGGCTACCGTACCACGAGAGAAAGAGGCAGAAGGACATGTGCTGCCTGTGGGCGCTCCGGCACTGTCCATCTCCGAAGCTTCCATAGCATCGTACTGTCAGGTTAGGTTTACATACTTTTTCTTGCTATTTTGCATAGATTTCTAAGTTTGGTAAATAATAAATATCTCTTAAATTAAGAAAAAAAGAACATGGCTACTCCTTATACTTCTCTCTGCTACTGTTTGGCTATGGTTTGTCCCCTCTGAAATCATATTGTAGTTTAATCCCCCCCGTCACTGCACTTTCAGAACAATGAGCTAAAATAAACCTCATTTCTTTATAAAGTAGTCTGCCTCTGCTCTTTCATTTTAGTAATAAAAAGCTGACTGTTACACTGTCTCTTCTTAATCTTTGCTCAAAAGGAGTGACCCATTTCCATATGTCAAGTTCTTGAACTAACCCATCCTCCAGGGCTGGGAAATGTTAGTTTGGCTACGTCTTCATCAAATTTTTCTGCTTTTTTCACTCACAGTGCTCTAGGCCCTGTGGCCCTTTCCTGGGTCCACCTCAAATACATCTGCTGTCCTGTACACACTCACAGACTTCTAGACCTTTGTCACCATTCATCTCATGGTACTTACCCTACTATACTTTATAATGGAAGGCAAACCCCAAATATTTTATTTTTGAGAGACAGATTCTCACTAAGTTGCGCAGGCTGGGCTTGAATTTGTGATCCTCCTGCCTCAGAGCACAGTGCTGGGATTATAGGTGTGTGCTACCATACCCTCCAAAACCATCTTAAACATTCACCGGAATAGAACTTTCCCAAAATCCTAAATTTGAACAAAATTTTTTCTTCCTTAGGCTCACACCATAAGATAAATACTTTATACATATTTTTACACCCACTAAAACCTAATAGGGCACTAAAATCTAATTTGAAAAACACATGATCTACTCCAGAACACAGTGTGCCCCACCTATTTTGGAAACATCTCTCATCTGCCTTCTTGAGTTCTTTCTGTTACATCATGGAATTCTCAGGAGGTGACATTACAGGAAGGCCAGTGAATCACTCAAAATGCTTGAAAGATTAAAATTAATACAGCAGCGCAAACCAGCTGAACACTGAGCCTTTCCTATATTCTAGAATTTTTAAGACAAAGGAGAGGAAATTATTTATGGTTGAATTACCAAAAGCCATTTGAGATAAAAATGAACATTTAGAAGAAGTTTCAAAAAAACAAACTTATCCAAAGCCCTAACATTCTTAAGCTAACTAAAGCCCGAAATAAGAAGTCCTTCCAGTCATGTTGACATAATTAGGCTTGTGTCTTAGCTTTTGCCCTCATCAGCTACTGGGCTGGCAGAAAAGCTGCGCTTTGCTTGCCTCAGGAATGGAAACCAATCAAATTAAGACATCAAAGAACTCAAACTCTATAGCAACATGGATCAATCTGTAACCTGCAAATTGAGGCAAAATGTGAAAACTGACTCCCCCGACTTACAGAGCTATAGACACAGATACAAAGGATATTTGTGGTAGCCTGAATTACTGGCCCCAATTCTTCAACTCTCCCAGGAGCCTAGAATATAAATAAAAATCACCCCATCTGAGTGCTCTAAACTATTATTTTATACAGGCTGTGCTTTACATTTTTTACTTTTACAGGTGTAGTAGCATGCTAAATATCAGGGCATATACAATGATCATGATCCAGCTCTGCCCATCCAACCAGCAAAAGGTGACACTGATGGGACCTCTTACTGCATGCCACTTGCAACAAGAGGAGATTCACATATACACATAATGAGGGTCTGCCTCTTGCTTTTATGGAGCTCTGAATCTAAATGGAAACATTCGAGTAGAGCAGCAAACCGCTGAGAGAAGCACGATAACACACTTGAGAACACTTCTTTGGGGTACACAGAGAAAGGACTTTCTACAGCTCAGAGGATCTAGAAAGGTTTCATGGAGGACACTGCATTTGAGTTCAATCTCAGTTGGTTACCGGCACAGAAAAATCCTGCAAGATATCTGGATTTCCACAATCTGGATGCCCAAGATAAACTACCATACCCATCCAACCAAACAGGATGAAGTCTAGTGTATGCAGCCTCTAGAATCATACAACTAAGTCCCAAGATTGTGGAATAACAGAAAAATAATGGATGCTGTGTCTGGAGACTTGGCTCAAGTGCTAGCACAGCTGCCTTAGGGTGAGAAAGCAAGAATAGGACTTGACACACGTATGCCCTAGAATTTCACTGTGTCTTCCCCAGTAACTCTGGTTATTGGACCTCACCTATTATGAGGCAATGTGATCAGTTAATTTATATAATATATAGCCAATACCCAAATCAGACACTGATTAAGATTTCAGATCACACCTGTAATCCCAGCAATCTAGGAGGCTGAGGTAGGAGAATTGCAAGTTCAAGCCCAGCCTGGGCAATTTAATAAAACAACGTCTCAAAATTTAAAAAGGGGGAGGAGGTTAGGGATGTAGTTCAGTACAAAGGCCGCTGGGCTCAATCTCCAGTACCACAAAAAAAAAAAAAAAAAAAAGATTTAAGATAAAGTGGCCTAGACAACACATCAGGGCTGTCTGGGGATATGTAGATGGCCTCTGTTTTTATTCAATTAATCATGACTTATTTACTAAGTTTAGCTGCAATAGTCCAGGAACTAACAATACCAAGATGAACCATTCCCTGCCCTTCAAGTCCAGAAAGTCTTAACTAAAACCAGAGTCTAAAATATAGGCATTTCATAATTAAAAGTAAACATTTTTATTGCACCATTGTACTGATAATCATCACTAATAACCACTAATATTTATTCTTGCTGTACGCTATTTTTGTTCTAAGAGCGCTTTGAAGATGCTCTTACGTAATTTAAAGGTAAGTTTAGGCCAAAAGACTATGAGTCTCTGTTTTACAGCTGAGAGGCATGTAAACTGCCTGTATGTGGAGAGCTGGGATTTAAACGCAGGAAGCTGACTCTAGAGCCCATCCTCTTTCTACGTTAATGGAGTAGTAGGCCCTGCTGCACCATCTGGACTTGATTTTGTGTAAAATCCTGCTTTTGTACACTGCAACCCTGAACCTAACTTTGAAATGGTTATTAAATGAGACTTATCTCAGACTCAGAGGGTGTGGCTCAGTGGTAGAACATCTGATTAGCTTGTGCAAGGTCCTGGGTTCGATCCGCAGTGTGCACGTGCACATACACACGTGCGCAAGCACACATGCATGCAAGCCCATCCAGTGTCACATTCTTTGTCTCTAATTTTGTGAAGCCCACATAAAACCTAATGTACAATTTGGTACCCAAAGGCTTCAAAATGATCTTTCAAAAGTCTTCATGAGGCACACATCAGTTAAGAGAGGAACTACAGAGGTGTGATCAGCATGCGCTTATCTGAGCCATTGTGCTTACCGGTGCCCTGGAAGGAACAGTACCTCTGACAAAATCCCAGCCAGGTTCACAGTTCCAAGAGGATGCAATGCTTTGTTTTAGAACAAGGGTCAAGGCATTCTCTAACTTTCTTAAACTCCTGTGGAATGCTCTTCTTTTACCTTTTCTTTTCTTTTTTAAGAGCTTTCTGTTTTCTCACGGGGGAAAAGAGCAGTACCATATTGTAGACATGATTGATTGGTAAAAAAAGTAGTGAAAAGCTGGAGGGGGCAATTCAGAAAGAAAGGGAAATAGAAAGTAGTCAATCTTAGGGTTGGGCAATACATTCTGTTTTATAAATAGCACTCTAACTTGGAAAGGATGCCCCTAAGGTGGAATGGGTCTATTCCAATTTTCTAGGCTCCCAAAGCACAGCCTACAATCGAAAAATAAGTGTGCCATGATTTCATTATAAAACACACTCTCCTGTGATAAGTATTTATTTAACGCACAGCAAACAGGCAAATGTACATTTTTATACACATACCATGGCACTGCACACCAGTATCTTAAAAATATTTACTCTTATTGTTTCTTTTCTTTCAACAGTTAGTATTTGTGTTTATTATATATACACTACACAAAACACGTAGTAAATACTTTCACCATTACAAATGAAACATACAATGTTACTGTAAACTGACTGTGATCATTTTAAATACTAACAGTATGTCTTGCTGAAAAGATGAAATAAAAGAAATACTGGTGCTGAAAAATTGCTTATCTCACTCAAAAATCTATGTAGTGTTTACTACTTGAAACTCCAAAGTGTGACTGTGAAGAGGTTTCATTTCAGTAGGAGTACCCAACTGGCTCTAAGGCAATTTCAAAAGAAATTATTAATAATTTTATATCAATTCTTAATAATTTGGCTTCTAGTATACATTTTTTTTTTTTTTGTGGGTACTGGGGGTCAACCTCAGGACCTCGCACGCCAGCAGGTGCCTGTGCCGCTGAGCGATATCACCGGCCCCTTTTTTCGTATGTGGGATCCGGGAGTCGAACTCGGGCCCTCACGCTTGCCAGGCAGGCGCTTACACCGCTGAGCCATCTCACTGGCCCTACTATACTTTTAAAAAGGTGATCTTGAGTCACAGCTAATACATTCTTTGAAATATATTTAATTCAAAACTGTCAATACTAATGATTTATCAAGGGCCACCTCTACACTGCCATCCTTAATCATCTAAATTCAAAGGTCTTCAAAACCAACTTCCAGAATAAAACTAAATGCACCTTCCCAACACGTCAGGAACTTTAATCCAGTTCACATCACGTGCTAAGAGCTCCCCTGGGTTTGGTGGAGAAACCAGGAGAAAATAACACCTGGACACAGAGCAAATGTGTGGTCAACATGTGTGACTTCCTGGAGAGAAAGTCAAAGTCACATTTCGGGAGTCACGGAGGGTGGAGTGAGATGCACATTTTCAGATTAAACTCTGCCCTCTCCATAGGCCCCTACTGACACCAGCACTCAATAAACGCAAGGGCTACAGATAGAAATATCTAAATATTCACCAGTGAGGGAATCATTAAATAACTCAGGGAGTTGGCACATGGTAGCACAGGATGAAAAATACTTAAAAAGGAATGAAACAGAAAAATCCACTAATCTATAAAATATACTCTTAAGTGGAAAAGATGAAGCATGAAATTTTGAGTAATTTTTCTTGCTTTAACTTTTTATTATGGAAAACTTTAAACATAAAAAATGAGAGAGAAAGAATCACAAACTCTCATGAACCCATAACCCAGTTTTAACAATTAGCAGCTTATGAGTAATATTGTTTCCTTTTTTTTTTTTTTAACCCCCATTCCTATTATTTTAGAGAAAATCCCACACACCCTATTAGTTGTGGTAGTCTATATATTCATCCCTTGCTATCCATAGGGGCATGGGTTCCAGGACCCTTATTGAATCCCCAAAATCAAAGATACTCAAGTCCCTTACATAAAATGATATAGTCTTTGTATATAAACTAATATATCCTCCCATATACTTGAAATAATCTCTAGATTATTTATAATACTAGTACAGTGTAAATGTTATGTAAATAGATGGTATACTATATTATTTAGAGCATGACAAGAAAATAAAGTCTATACATGTTTAGCATAGTTACAATTTTTTCCACCAAATACTATTGATCAGCATTGGCTGAATCCACAAAGGCAGAACTCATGGATACACAGAGCCAAGTACTACTATTACACTATTACTGTATATGTATTAGTATATTAGTTTTTACCTCTAAAAGATATTGACTTACAGAATTTGAATAAATTTTAAAATTTATTATAAATGTGGATACTGCCTAAAATGTTTTATGGAAATACCTCCAAACCCCAAAACAGTTAGCAGTGACCTCTAGGAATGAGAGCTATGATGAGGGGCGGAGGAGCTTTAACTGTTCATTTAAGATCTTCCAGTTAATTTAAAATTTAACGACAGGAGTACATCTCCCACCGGAAGAGCAGCAGGAAGCTGCCGGGACCAGAGGAAGTCAGTGAGGTCTCAGTGTGCGGCTCTGCAAATAAGAGGTGGGATTTTGCTAAAAGATGCTCGCACAATAGTTTCTCTAGATTCACACCCTAGCAGGGAGCAATGTCCATCAGGTACAGGATTTGAATTCTCTAAATGGGTAAAAAGTACAGAGAGTTGTGGGCTCAGTGACATTACTAAACATAATTATGATGCCAACGAAGTACAGGGACAGACACTTCTGAGATGAAAAAGATTCATCTCAACAACCCTACTGCCGTCCCCAGCTACAGTCAGCTGATGAAATCTATCACTCGAAGGACAGCGACCTTAAAGGGTGCTTCAAAAACTCTCTTTTTAAAAAAACACGTTAGGGGCCGGTGAGATGGCTCAGTGGCGTAAGCGCCTGCCTGGCAAGCGCGAGGTCCTGAGTTCGACTCCCAGTACCCACATACAAAAAAAGGGCCGGTGATATCGCTCAGCGGCACGGGCACCTGCTGGCGTGCAAGGTCCTGAGGTCGACCCCCGATACCCACCAAAAAATAAATAAATAAATAAAAATAAAAAATAACAAAACACGTTAATGGCTTCACTCACTCCTCTTTTTCTTACACTTATTCCTTATAATTTATCTAGTTTATAGGTTCAAAAATTTATTTCCTTTGCTTTCTACCTATTCTACATTTTTGATAACATCTGTCTCATATTAACATAGCCCAGGGACCCACAAGGGGAGCTGCTGGGCGACCTTTCTGAGTCTGCTCACACTGAACTCATGGATAGCAAAGTCCTCTACATCTGTCACTCTTCTGATCAGTAGACTGGGGACAATGAGAAAATGCGATTAAAAGTAGCTGACCTCTAGGGCCCTGTTCTTTTCTGTCACAATGTAACACCCCAACAAATAAAGACATACAAATACACACAAAACTATCAACGACCAATCTCAAATAGACTAGTTAAAATCTTAAACTTCTACATATATTTTATGAGACATATCATCTTCTCACTTTCAGATGTCACTTAAACAGGCTATAAAATATTCCTTAGTCAAGGAATTCCTTAGTCAAAAGGAAAATTTCTATTAAGGAACAAACTTCTAATGTTTTAACTTTTGATTAGCTTGAACATAAGTAAGTTTTCTTGTTATTGTTGTTTTGGTGGCACTGGGGATTAAACGCAGGGCCTCTACACTGAGCTACATGCCCAGGTCCTTTAATTTTTATTTTGAGACAGGGTCTCACTAAGTTGCTACGTTTCCTAGGCTGGCCCCAGGCTGGGGTCCTCCTGCCTCTGCCTCCCAGGGTGCTAGAATTACAGGTGTGCCCCACCCTCCCAGCAGGTAAGTTCTTTAAAATAGTTAAGAACTTTAAAATAGTTGGTTGTCTTAATCAGGTTATATTCTGCCCCGGGCAACTGTGTCTTATCAACATTTAAGGAAACCTGGTATTTGTAGAGAGTATACAGAAATAGTTTACCTAATCACTGTAGCATAATTTTATATCAATGATGCTTTACCGTATTTAACCAAGGACCTATTTCTTCCACAAAAGCGCTTACCAGAACATACAACTTATGAATGATCCAAAATGAAACTAATCTAAGATATGGATGAAGAGTAATGATATTTTCCACACACACTGCCCAATTTTCCCCTAAGAGGCTCTTGTTTCTCTTGCCTAGTGATGGACTTTCTTGGTCAGTCTACAGATTTGCTGACCGATAGCTGAAAGCACCGAAAGCAAGTGCCACCCGAGGCCCCCCTTTCCCCAGGGTACCTGCTTCATCTGGGGAGCTGGGGGAGGCGCTGTCGTGGGACAGCGTTGTCCAGCTTGACTCCTCGTCGCTCGGTGCCAGGTTCTGGATCCGGTGGAGCGCACAGTCAGTTTTGGCCCCTGTTTTCGGGTGATCCTTCTTAGTCTCTGGGCTGGAGGACACGGTGGCTACCTGGCCATCTTCTGGACTGGACTGGGGTTTGTTTGGTTTCTGCAGCAGCAAGTCTCCATTCCCAATGACGGCAGAGGCCTGGCCCTGGCCTGGCTGGGCCTTCTCCTCCCCAAGCCCTTGGCGGTTGCCCAGGTTCTGCTCCAGTTCTTGGGCTGAGGTTTCCAGGTCTGCATAGTAATTGAGGAAGCTCTTAGTTCTCCTGGGCTGGGCAGGTACAATCTCACAGCCCACGGGCTCCTGAGCACAGGGCTTTTTCCCCTCTAACTTCTCAGAAGTTATGTTGATGACTGCAGCAGGGCTGATGTTTTTGTTGGGGTCTTGCTGCCCTTGCTCTGCAGCCTTCCGGAGCTGGTTCTCCCCATTTTTCACCAGCTTGATGTTGGCAGAGCTATTTCCCAGCAGGGGCTGCGCAGCGGGATCCGAGAGGCCCATTGCCGCCTGGATGTTAGTCAGTGCATATTTCTTCCTGCATTTGGGAGGTGTGCTGTTCTTGGGGTCTGAGTGTTTTATTTCAGCGTTCAACAGTTCATTGTGAGAGGAACGGAGATTAAGGGTGTTCGGTGGTGTGGCTGGGCTGTTGCGATTTGCGATGTCTGTGGTTCCGCTGCTGGCCATAAACACTGCCAAGGTGTCAACACCCGAGTCAGCTGGGAAAAGAGCAAATTGGTTGTTAGATGCCTGCCACAATTAAACGACTTAGCACAGAATGTGAGCCACACTTTTATAGAGAAATTTGATATATTCTTCTAGAGTTGACCCATTTTCTTTCACAACTTGTTCATGTAGTAAGTAGGAGCAAAAGAAGAGATTAATGGGAATACACTGTACTCAAAAGTCAACATACAGAAAAGCTAAGACATCAGAGGGTTGCAATTTTACTTAGAATAAAAAAGCATTTTGCCTCTGAATTCACATAAAAGCATTTCCTTCTAGTTGCTGGTCTTCATTTTTACAACCTTGAAAATCATCCCCTTTACAAATATTTATGACATGTTTTAATTTGGTAGTTCATTCTCAACAACAACAAAACTAGTCAAAATTCCTTGGGGGCTCCAGCATACTTAATTAACCTAAAACGTCATTGTGTAACGATGTTCCATACGTCCATTTTTCTCATTCTTGTTTAGAAATTGTGTTGTAAATGCCTGGAAACCAAACCTTCATTAGAATTTGTTAATGTCTCTGTGAACATTTTCAACCTGGGCTTAGTGATAGCAGTCAGCAGAAATTTTGAAGAAATGGTTGAATCTCTCGAGAACACACACAAACAAAACTATTACTAATAATATAGCACTGAGCCCTGGGCTACTGACAACATGCTAGAGCCCCCAAAGGAGTCTGAATAGATTTCACTGAGTTAAAATACAGACTCAGTTCTCTGTGGTCATCCTATGCCTTCGTAGAACTCCTAGGAAACTATCTGACAGTTGCATTTATCTCAAATATTGTTTGCACCACCAGTGATTTATTCCATATGTCCCTTGCTAAGAAGAAAGAAAGGTTTCTCATACTAAAAGGTAATAAACTTCATCAGCAAGAATTCCTAAGGTTTCAGATTTCTCAGTCTATGAGCAATGACTTCTTTCTTATCTGATCCTTTGTCCCCCACAGAGACTCGGTGATCTTCACATCAGCAGCAGAGGAACCAAAGTACAGCCTCTAATATTCTTTTTTTTTATGTGGGATCCAGGAGTTGAACTGAGGACCTCGTGCTTGCCAGGCAGGCGCTTATGCCACTGAACTATCTCACCAGCCCCATCAGCTTCTAGCATTCTTAAAACTACATTCTGACAACTCCCTCTTCCTCCCCCAGGCAGAACAGGGATCTCCGCATAAGAAGAGGGCAGGAATCTCCTCCTGTCTGGGTGCTTAGAGGTGTCTCTGTATCATTAAACACACAGGTTTGGAAATTTTAGATATGAGTTACTCACTCATTCTAGAATCCTTGTGCTTCCAGGAAGCCAGGCAATGTCCACTTAGCCTAGGCAACAGCCACATTTGTAACAGGATGACCATGGGCCATGAGATAGTTCAGGGCTGTCACCCAAAGTGGGTAGACTTTGGGTCCCATTCTTTAAAGTTATTGTTTGTAAGGATTCCTGCTTACTCAGCACACCCTTCAGCACTTGGGCCTCATTTTATAGGAATAGAGAATTAATGTGTTTCCTCCTTTGAAATAACACTTTGACAATTAATTTTTAAAAACTGTTTTATGACTGCTTCACTGCTACTACTACCATTTTATGGAAACCATATATTTCAGTTTACAATTTAATGTCATTCAAGAGTAGCATTTGATATGAGCAGGCTCCACCTCAAACCCACATGAAGTTTTTCCTGAGACACATATCTGTAGCACAGATATACAAGAGACAGTTGTTTGTACACTCTTATTTATATATTTATTTATTTATTTTTGTGGGTACCAGGGGTCGACCTCAGGACCTCGCGCGTCAGCAGGCACTCATGCTGCTGAGCGATATCACTGGCCCTTTTTCCCTATGTGGGTACCGGGAGTCGAACTCAGGACCTTGTGCTTGCCAGGCAGGTGCTTACACCGCTGAGCCATCTCACCGGCCCCTGTACACTCTTATTTAGAGTGACATTATGAGAAAGTAGAAACATGCTAGATTCCTAAGAGGCATGCAAAATTGTTCTAAAGAATTAGTCTGTTTTATGATTGTAGGTAGTATATTCTAGCAATGTTATTAGTGAGAAATTTTTATTTACTTTGTAAGCATGAATAGTTTGAGAAATAATACATCAGAATCTATAGGTGATTTTAATATTCCACTGGCTGTTAAATTCTGGATGTGATAGATAAAAACATTTAGACAGGTTCACAAGACATGGGATCCTACAGCCCTCTCCATTTGCTAGAAACCACGGCAGGGTGAGGACAGGAGAGAGGCTGAGTTAGAAGCGTCCAATGCAAGTCAGATGTGCAAACCCAGCTCCGTCTATGCCGATTTTGTCACAGCCTGACCACAAGTGGGTATGTCTTAAACAGTGGTGTCATCAGGAGGCAAAATTAAAGCTTCCGTCCTAGAACTAAGGCAGCCAAGCTAATCCCATGAAGTGTACAGTGGCCTCCAGAAGTTTATACATCAGCAAGGAAGTCATCTGGGGTCAAAAAGACAGAGGTCAGCAAAGTCCTAGAAAACTCAAGGCTGCAGGAAGGAGGGCCTGCATATGAGAAGCAATGTCATGAAAGTTAAGAGCACAGAGCCCAGGGTCAGAGAGATACAGGCTCAAGATCTGTCCCAGCTACTTGCCAGCAGAGTGATCGAGGACACCTGGCCTCTAGTTTCCTTGTCAGAAAAATGAGTCCACCAATAGTACCTGATTGATGTTAGTCCTGAAATGAAAACGCCTGCAGAGAGCTTAGCACAGTATGTAACAATAAATCTGAGCTCCCTCATTTCTTTGTACCCAAGTGACAAAGCACAGAGCTGCCTGCCAAAGCCCCCAAATTAACTACATCTCTCCTGGGTCTTTTTTGCGGAGGAGGAGTTGAGACAGTCTCACTATGTAGTGTAGGTTGGCCTTCAACTCACTATGTAGCCCAGGCTGGCCTCGAACTCATGGTGATCCTCCTGCCTCAGCCTCCCGAGCGCACTACCACACCAGGCCTCCTCCTGCGTCTGAGTGATAGAAATGCTCTTATGCAGAAGTACAAAGAGTAAGCACACCAACAAAAAATGACAAAGAAGCTGGGTCTATGAGGCCCTCACTAAGAAAAAAGCTACATTTCTCAAGTAAGAGGAAGGAGGCTTGCTCATTTATTTACTTATTTGCAGTACTGGGGATTGAACCCAGGGCCTTCTCCCTGAGCTACACCACAGTCCTTTTCATTTTATATTTTGAGACAAGATCTTGCTAAGTTGCCCAGGCCGGGCTCAAACTTGTGATCCTCCTGCCTCAGCTTCCTGAAGTGCTAGGATTACAGGTGTGTGCTACCATGCCATGAAAGAAAATCTTATAATATCTGTTTAGGCTCTCTAATATTTAGCCATTTTCTTTGGAATCAAAAGGCCTAAGAAATACAACCAAACTCTTTAACACAACAGACAAGTTACTTAAACTCCCCATTTCTTTGCTGCACAGTGGAGATAACAGTAGCCACACATCATGGAGCCTTGCTGAAGGTTTTTTAAAAGAAATGACTATCAAACATCTAACCTAATGGCTGGTATATTATAACCGCTCTATGTTAGGGATTACTATTATTTTACAGCTCTTTCTTTCCCTCCATATTTCTCTCTGCAAAAGACATGCAATAAAGTCAGAGGAATTCACCAGGGTGGTGGGTGGTCCTTCTTCCTCCAGGTTGCAGAGGATCTGAAGGGAAGGGAGGATGGATTATCACCCGGGGAGCCTGCACGAATCAAGACATGAATCGAGGGCCGGTGAGATGGCTCAGCGGCATAAGCGCCTGCCTTGCAAGCGCGAGGGCCCGAGTTCGACTCCCGGATCCCACATACGAAAAAGGGGCCGGTGATATCGCTCAGCGGCACGGGCGCCTGCTGATGCGCGAGGTCCTGAGGTCGACCCCCGGTACCCACAAAAAAAAAAAAAAAAAAAAAAAAAAGACATGAATCGAGAGGTGGCACAGATGGAGGAGTAGGGGCTGGCAGGGGTTCTGCGAGACGTGCTCTGAGACTTTGGCCTTGATCCTGGGGCAACAGCATGAACAAATCAGAGGCTGAAGAGTGAGTGAGTGTCTGTGTGTGTGTGTGTGTGCCCACACACGTTTGGTGTATTTGTGTGTATGTTGGGCATCTTCCTCTACCACATTCTCCAAGGAGAGGACTATGAAAAGGCACTAAGGAGGCAATGTGAACTAGGCAATGAAAACATCATGTTCATCCAAGAAAGAGCGGAGTGAGGCAGGCAGAGGCAGGCTGGCTCCATCTCCATGTACCTTCCGTCTGGCACTAGAGTAGACTCTGCCTTACCGAAGAAAGGCAAGACCCAAGCTCCAGGACCAGTTTGGAGGTTGCTGCAATATTCCAACAGGGAGAAGACAGATAGCCTGAAAGACTTAGGCATGGGGGAAAGCACCCGAATCCTTTCCACTTCTAGCTCTGGTCATTCATCTCTTGACCAGAACATGGAGATGAGCTTCCATTAGCCGCCTGAGACTGAAACGAGCCTGCTGAACTAAATGATTAGACAGACACTACTGACTTCCACCACATCAGCTTCAGGAGCATGGCAGAGGTGGGCAGGGAGGGACCCTTACAGAGCTTGACTATGAACAAAGTAGGAGGAGACAGGACAGGAGCTGGAGGGGTATCCAAAGTTACAGGAAGGAATTTCTGCTTTTAACAATGAGAATCATGGTCATGTTTTATCATTTAGAGGCTGTAAAAGCAGAAGCCAGGAAGGAGGGGAAGAGTGGCAACATGAAAGAGGGACTGAGCGGTAAGGTAAAATCCAAGGGATGAGAGAAGACAAGGGGACCAGAGCAGAAGAAGAGCCAGGCTGGCCCAAGATAAGGGACAGGAGAAGGGAGGAGGAAGAGTAAGCACAGGGACAAAACACATTACCACAGGGACACAAAGCCAAACCCATAGCCTCCATTTTCCCTGTGAAGATAAAGTCTTCCCCAGGGAAGTAGTCTAGGAGGGAACATGGGGGCAGGGATAATGTTTAGACACAGTCACTGAGGGGCAAAGGTGCTGGGCATGCTGGAGTGAGCAGATAGGGTTGCACTCTGAGATCTGACCTGGAGCAGGAAAGAAAGGAGGGAACGAGCCATGGGGTTGGAAGAGCTGGGGAAAGAAAATGATCATGAGATCAGAGGTCTCAGAAAGGCTGAGGACATTTACAAACAGAATAAGAAAGTTTTCAACCCTGCTGCATGTTACAATCACGGGTGGTAGGGGAAGCTTTAAAAAATATAGACATGTAGGCTCCATAGCCAGGGTACTCCCAGGGTCTGAAAGAATTATTCTGGGATTGGGCCCAGGCAGGGCATTAAAAGTTCTCTGGGTGGCTCTAATGTATTCGAAGGCTGAGAACCACTGTAAGCAGGAAGTGAGAGATCTGAAGAATGAGACGATCCATGTCGGAGTTCATGAAATCAGAGGCACATGGGATCCTCTGGTCACGTGTCATCTTCCTCACCTTTCCACTCATTCCCTGCATCCTTCCCTCTGTCTAGCAAACCCACTCTCATTCTACAATTCAGAGTCGATGCCACCTCCTTAGGAAGCCTGATCTTCCCCTCCAGGCAGAACCCTGGGCTTGTTGGTCTCTATTCCTGATGCCTTCAAAAACCCGCCTCTATCACGGCATCACTGTTTCACTTCTATTTTTCAACCTGTTTAAGTTTCCCATGAGACTGACCTCCACTACCAGCACAGTAGCGCACAGCAGGCATCATTAAACATTTGTAGAATAAATCTTTAAATACCATGGAACAAGGCAAGTGCGTTATCAATGTCTCAAGAAATGTTTAAATAAAATGTCTAGGTAGAATTTTTGAGTTTCTTATTAAAGACTGAAAGAAGACCACAGTATTGCCCAAGTAATTACATCAACAGAAAATTCATTTTTTCTTTCCTTGCTAAAGCTAACTAATGATATTAAGAAGAGACACTATGATCAATGGTCAGTTATCTCAGCTTTACCCCCATAGAGAGCTGAGCAAGAATTAAAATCCTGCGACACCCTATCTAGACCAATTTATCCTGCTCCTCAGTCTCAGCTCAAGGAAATTCTCACTCAATGTGTCTATGACCCTTTACAGAAGAAAAGAATATTTGAGTCCCTGGTTTGTGTTTGGTGACCCACAGTGGACTGGCACACTTCTCTGTCCAACATCCTGCTCACTATCATCCTATCTGCTCCAAGCTCGCGGTGCTTTGGAACGAGGAGCACTGAGGCCGAGACTTCGGTGTGCTTGTATACCTGTGCTCCAGGCTTCCCGGTGGACCCCACCATCCAGTTCTGGGTTTTCCTAATCCTTGTATCACCATATATAGCTTGTGCATCATTAGTAGCAATGAATAGAAAAAAATTAAAAGTGGGAAATAGTAACATAAGAATTGTTATGATTTATGTCTAGATGTCCCCACAAAGCCTCATGCAGTCAAGGGGGCAGGCTTCTAGAGTTCGTGATTGATTTTGTTGTCTAGTGCTGGGATTATGGGCACAAGAGCTACACCCACCCTGGGGCGTGTAGCCTGCGTACAATATAAGGGAGGGAAAGAGGCTGCTCTCTCTCTCATGCTCCTCCATTTTTGCTCTTGTTGCTTTTGCTGTTTTCCACAGCCGTGAACTGTTGCCCTCTGCCATGTGCCACTCTGCCTTGGAGCCAGCTGAGTATGGACTGAAACCTCCACAAACTGAGCTAAATAAACCTTTCCTTCCTTAATTTTGGGCATCAGGTATTTTGTCTCAGCAACAAGAGAAAAGTAATTAACACAAGAATTTAACAAAATTTGGGGAAAAACGAATACTCTGTGGCCATAAAAATGAAAGGACGGGGCTGCTGAGGTAGCTCAGTGGCATAAGCGCCTGCCCCACAAGCGCGAGGTCCTGAGTTCGACTCTCAGTACCCACATAAAGGAAAAAAAGGGCCGGTGATATCGCTCAGCGGCAGAAGCGCTTGCTGGCAAGCACGAGGTCCTGAGGTCAACTCCCAGTACCCACATAAAAAAAAAGAAAGAAATGAAAGGATGGCTCTCTACCTCTCTCACAGGGAACAAAATAAGCAAAATGGGTGAGCAATGAATAAGCAAAATGCAGGTAACCACGGGGGCTGGTCTTTATTACAGGGATAGCTCCCCTCCTTTATTTGTCAGGTGAAAGGGTCCCCAATGATTCCACCACCACCTCCACACCTGCTCATCACACTGTTTTGAGTGTGACTCATGAAGATCCAACCTCAACTCAAAAGGATCAAATCCTATTCCAAGTAGGTGTAAATTCAGATACAACAGTATGACTGAAACAAATATTGCTGCTGTCATCGCTGTCGTGCATGCCCGATGGAGAAACATCTATTATAACCGGGCATGTGTTCCCTCCTTTTCTGTTAACAGCTCCACAATTTTTCTTGGGGGAATCAGCCTTCCCCCACACCCATTCATTCATTCAACATTTTTTTTTTTTTTTTGCACTACTATGTGCCAGAAATGCTTCTAAGTGCTGAGGATACAACAATGAACAAAACTAAGTAAAAATATCTACTCTAGTGGAGCTTATGTTCTAGGGGTTCAGCCCATGTGCTTCAGGCAAAGATGACTGTAGCTCTTATTTCAGGGAGCTCAGCCATTCAGACAGCAAATCCCCATGGCTCAGGCTGCTTCAAGAGCCAATCGTGAGGCTTTCCCTGGAATTATAAGAAAAGAAGCAATCTCCTTTCTCTCTGGAAGTAGAAGATGCAAGCTTTGAACCTCCAGGGGTCACCATGAGGAGACAACCTGCCCAAGCAAAAATCTAACAAGGAAACACAGCCAAGAGACGCAAAGTGAGGGAGTCCTAATGGCACTGTTTGAGCCCCTGAAATAAGTCCTGCCTGAATACAACAGCCCTGGACTTCTCCCAGCCAACAGACTGCTTTATTTATTTTTCTTGCTTAAGGCCACTTTGTTTGCTCTTTTCTGCAATTGAAAGAGCCCTGGTTAATACACAGAGTATGCTTTTATGAAGCCTAAACAATGTTAGGTAGGCCAGGGTCACTCTAATTTCTTCTCAAAGCCAGCCACAAAGGCCCCAGCCCAGGTGCAGCCAGGCAGGCCCTCCCCTCCGGTGCCATCCTGCAGTGAGGCAGCTCCCCTCCTGCTCGTCTCTTCCCTGAGACCTCCAGCCTTCAGTCAAAGAAACAGCCTGTCAAGAATGACAGGAAACTCTGCTCTCTTCAGTAATCAGCTGCTCTCCCTCTGCGCTCATGATTATAAAATTGGAAACAGGTTGACAAATGGGCTCAAAGAAGACCAAACTTTGCCCCGTTCTTGAGTGAAATGTCACATTTTCTTCATTTTTACTCCTCTGCTACACAATTTTTCTTCCACTGAGGAGTTAACAGCAAAACTTGTCCTGAGGAATACTGCCTTTTGAAGTAGACCTCAAAGTATTAAAGTAATGAAATAAACTCAGATTTTTCTCTTCCTTTTAGGAAGGGAAGCAAAAGAAAGCTGGTTTCCTGAAATTACTCAGGAAAGCAAACCTCCGTGTGACAAGAATGATAAGAACTTCTCTGTGAACAAGAGCCAAAAGTTATTAGAAGGCAGCTTAGGCCACAGGGTCAGGGAGATCACAGGAGTAGAACTGTGGAAATTTCTAGAGCTGGGAAAGCAACTTCATGGGTCTACAAGAAAGGAGTTATCTCAAGAGAGATCAAGAGATTCAACAGACAGAGATGGAGCAAACACTTTTCTTTAAGAAACTCAGTCAGATCTTAATTAGCTGTTCAGCCACTACATCATATATATACATTTCAAATAATATGTTGTATATACTAAATATATACAACTTTTATCTATCAATTATAGAAACAAATATGAAATGTTAGTGAGAAAGATTCCCTGTTATTCCCGTAACAGTTATTCCACATTATGGTTTATATCTAGGTGTCCCCCGAGCCTCATGCGCTCATAGTGGGGCCCTGGGGAGGTGGCTGGATCACAGGTGTACGATATTAGATTAGTCACTGGTCGGTTTATAGCTGAGTGTGACATTGGGAGGTGAAGCCTGGTGGGCAGAGGAGGGTCACTGGGGGCGTGGCCTGGAATGGTGCGTGTGTATATATCCCTCCTCCTCCTTTGATCTTGGCCCTGCCTCCCACTGCTCTGCCATGAGCTCTTTCTCCTCTGCCATGCTGCCCTGCCTTGGAGCCAACCAATTGACTACGGACTGAAACCTCTGCAAACTGTGAGCTAAAATAAACCTCTCTTCCTTTAAGTTGTGGCTGTTGGGTGTTATATCCCAGCAACAAGAGGGTAACTAAGACACTCCCAAATTTACGTGTCTGAAACAGGCAAAGGATCTTTAAGAGGATTGTACGAATGGACTGGGGTTCAGGGAAGGCTTCACATGAAAGGAAGAGTTGAGTTGGGTCTTGAAGGAAGGTAGGAAGTCACCTGCGGACAAGGAAGATGAGGTACTTTTGCCTGGCGTTCTAACATCACACTTGGCAGATGTGATGATTGGTTACTTTGGAAATATGAAGCGCAATCTGTGGCTCAAATAAGAAGGCAGATTTTAAAAAATAGTCACCTTGGGAAACTATATGCTTACTTTAAGGATTTTTTTCTGCTCTCATTTCTAAGCTGTTCTCGGTCTTTAGAAAAGCCCTACTGTCTTCTGAAGATGATTATTTTTTTTTCTTTCTTTTTTTTTTTAGTATAACCCTATGCTTTCTTTTTGCTTTTATTCTTTCTTTCTTTCTTTTTTTATTTTTTATTTTCTTATTTTTTGGAGACAGGGTCTCACTATGTAGCCCAGCTGGCCTCGAACTCACAGTAATCTTCCTGCTTCAACTTCCTGAGTGCTGGGATCATAAGAGTGTGCTACCACACCCAGCAAAACTTTAGACTTTTATGGCCAGGTCTGGTGAACACAGTCAATGGTAAAGCTTGGGAACACTGGGACATTGCATGTTTTCTTGAGAAACTGATAATCTGGGGCTTATGTCAATTCCCCTAGGAGAAAAAAATCAGTACTAAACAGCAGAATTTTAAAATAGGGTAATTACTTAACTATTATGGGCAAAGGGGCAAAGACCTATTTGGAAGGGATTCCTGAATTATGTCTTGAAGGGTTAACAAGTATTTTGCAGGCAAATGATAGTTTGGTAGGTTTGGTTTTAAAAAGCTCCTTGTAGTCACAGCTTACGAGAGTCCAAAACTGGATCTGAAGGCATACTTTATCCCAGCTACTGGTCCACTTCTTCCCTCAGGAATTGCCATTCAAGTTTTTTAGTAAAATGACAACGTGGAGGGGGCCGGTGAGATGGCTCAGTGGCTTAAGCGCCTGCCTTGCAAGCGCGAGGGCCCGAGTTCGACTCCCGGATCCCACATATGAAAAAGGGGCCGGTGATATCGCTCAGCAGCACGGGCGCCTGCTGGCGCGCGAGGTCCTGAGGTCGACCCCCCGGTACCCACGAAAAAAAAAAAAAAAAGAAAAATGACAACGTGGACTAAGATACACCACTGAAATAAAAATACCGCTTTCCTTGTAAAACTCTTGACTTACTATACCACTGCATGATACCAGAAGCTCTTATTTGAAATTCATGCTGGATAACCATTTTCAGTATCTCATGCAACTATCATGAAATAAAGCAACTTGAATACTTTCAAAAAGAACGAATGTATCAGCACACCAAATAAAGCCACAGTAAGAAATTTCTAGAATTATTTGACTGTTCACCTCCACTTAGAGAAAAACTCATAATTTTATATATTGGTCAACCTTATTCTATTAATGTTTCAATACAGAGTCTACTTTCAATGTAACATAAGACTTTAAAGGGTCTCTACAAGGAATTATTCTCAACATTTAAAAAATACTTTTAAAGGATACATATATTTGCACTGAGTTTCTAAAATTAATATAACTATGCAAATATATATATTTATAAAGAAAACCTATCCCCTTCCCAAATCATCACAGTATGATTAGGTGTCTGTAAGAATCAGCTTTACTTCCTGATTTTCCTGCATAAACTTGGGTTTGTTACATTGGTTTTCACTCATTTTTTTGATAGTAGTGGAGGTCGAACCTAGGACCTTTGCAGTGAGCTATATACCAGCTTTGTCTTCACAAATTTTAAAAATTTTGAAACAAGATCTTACCACGTTATCTGGACATCACTCAAATTTGTGACCCTCTTGCCTCAGCCTTCCAGAGTGCAGGGATTATAGGTGCATGCCATTGTGCCTGGCTTTTAACTTTTGTTTTTATGTATTTCTTGCCGCTCATATACCTATTATGGGCTTAGTATTTATTTTATTATTAATTTTACTTCTTTGTGTATTTTAATTTTTACTTCTTTGTTGAAATGTAACATGCAAAGTGTTATATAAAGGAGAAAACGATTTGAACATATTTAATAGTAAGTTTAACTTTAGAATTTAGGACATTAATATCTATTTGTCCATGGCTAAGTCTACCTATATAAAAATTCAGAACTTGCTGAGTATTATGTATCCTAAGAAATGATATCTACTCAGATCTATGTACCACTTGCAGTCCTATATTTAATTTGAAATGTTCCTACCATGTTTTTTCTTGTTACTGTGAGGCTAAAAATTAAATCTCAGGCCGGTGAGATAGCTCAGCAGCATAAGCGCCTGCCTTGCAAGCGCGAGGGCCCGAGTTCGACTCCCGGAACCCACAACCGAAAAAGGGGCCGGTGATATCGCTCAGTGGCACGGGTGCCTGTTGGTGCGCAAGGTCCTGAGGTCAACCCCCGGTACCCACCAAAAAAATAAAAAATAAAAAATAAAAATTAAATCTCAGGCCGGTGAGATAGCTCAGCAGCATAAGCGCCTGCCTGGCAAGCGCGAGGTCCTGAGTTTGACTCCCGGAACCCACATAAAGGAAAAAAAGGGCCAGTGATATCACTCAGGGGCACAAGCGCCTGCTGACAAGCGTGAGGTCTTGAGGTCGACTCCCGGTACCCACATTAAAAAAAAAAA
Organism: Erethizon dorsatum; assembly: GCA_028451465.1. Classification (NCBI taxonomy): domain Eukaryota; kingdom Metazoa; phylum Chordata; class Mammalia; order Rodentia; family Erethizontidae; genus Erethizon; species Erethizon dorsatum. The sequence continues at coordinate 67,674,768 of CM051836.1, read as the reverse complement.
AAAAAAATTAAATCTCACACTACACTGTGTAGACTAACATCTATCTTGTGACAGAGTCATACAGTAAAATGCAGGTAGTTTTTTCTTTCTTTCTTTTTTATTTTGTGGGTACCGGGGGTCGACCTCAGGACCTCGCACGCCAGCAGGTGCCCGTGCCGCTGAGTGATATCACCGGCCCCTTTTTTTGTATGTGGGTACTGGGAGTCGAACTCAGGGCCTCGTGCTTGCCAGGCAGGCGCTTATGCCACTGAGCTATCTCACTGGCCCGGTAGTTTTCTTAAGGCCTGAAATTAATCAGGATTAGACCCAAAGAGACTACTGAATTGGGAAATTCTACTCTAGACAAACCCCACAATATAAGAAGATGTTTACAGAGTCACAGAACACTAGAACTCACCCCCTTTGCTCCTATTTCAACAATTCACAGGCTATAATGTACAATGCTAGAAGGTAAAATTTGAGTTTTAATTTCCTGTCACAGTCCCCTGAAATACTTTTACATGATGATATGCACAGTCATGCAATTATTACACAAATAGGTTAAGTTCAAGTGGTTCATCTACCTTATTTTAAAGATTCTTTCTTCTAGTACATTAGTAAAGAACAATGAAAACCAAAAGCAGATTATACATCTTATAAAATTTTCTCTGCATTGAAATAGTAAAAACATATCTGACCTGGAAGTACTTCTGACATGGATCACTGGGTGTCAGCAATGGTGCAGGAAATGGGTTATAATTTGCAATCTAAAAAAAAAGGGATCATTTGAGAAATTAAAACCCCAAATAACAAAGCATAAAGGGAAAAAAAAAGCACATCATCAAAAAAATCCTTTCAAAAACTTTTTAAAATACCAAACATATTATAGTAGATTATATACAAATTTTTGTTTATTTGTAGTTGGTCATACCACTTTTGACTCTAATTTGAATTCCTACATAATCACATTTCTCACCAACATTTATTGCGATTTTTTTTCCTGGGCCAGGTTTAACCTGTCCATCTCGAGTTTCCCGTGCTTTTTCTCATGTGCAACATTCAGAAACCACTAAGAAAAAAAAAAAAAAAAAAAACTAGTGCATTTTGCCACATAAAAATTAAACCCTCTGTTTAGAAAAAGAATTACTATAAACACAGCAAAGACAAAAACAAACTGGAAAAAAATTACCATCACAGATGACATAAAAGGGCTATTTTTCTTTATATAGAAGAGCTCCTTGAAATCATTAAGAAAATGTAAGAACAAACCCATAGGAAAATAAGCAAAAGACAGGAACAAAACCCCAATAAGCATAAATAACTAGCCTCACTTGAAACTAAACAAAATGCAAATTAAATACATGGACTAATTGGTTTTCCTGTATCAGACTACAAAGATTGACAAGCTTGATAACACTTAATTTAAAGAAGGGAAATGAGGAATTTTCAAGCCTTGCTGGTGGGAGTAAACTCTTCAGAGGGCCATTTACAAATATCTGAGCAAATTCACAATGCACAGACCTCCACAACCTAGAAATTCCACTTTTAAGAATTCATTTTACCAAAAATAAAAATAAAAAATAGAATTAATTTTACCGATAAACTCATATGGATTCTATTTTCCTATAATCAAAATACCAGTAATGACCTGACTGCCGTTCAGTGGAGAGCTGGCTCCTTAAACTGTGACACCTCTCCGCGGTGGAGCGCTACGCCGCCATCAGAAGAAACGAAGTAAGTCTGGGCACGCTGATAGGAAAAGGGTTTAAGACACTGCTGAGCGGGGACCGACCACAGCATGGCATGATCTGATAGTAAAAATGGTAAAAGCATGCACATGTGTGCACACACAGGCACACACTCATACACACGCATTTACACACAAAATTTCTTAATGGACTAGCAATGACCTAGAAACAATGGGAAACTGCCAGTTACCAAATTAGATGCATAAGAAGGAAAACTAAAAACGGAACTTATTTTCAATGAGTCTGCTATCAGAAATGTCACTTAGAATGATAATCTGTTCTTTGAGGTTAAATGCAGATACTGTGTGACTCGAGGCACAGGAAGTACAGAAACAGGAAGAACTTCTCTGTGTCAGGACAGCGGTGTGGGGCAGGGGGCGGAAGAGGAAGCAGCAGGAGAGTAGCGTCCGGGATGCTGGTCCTGGCAGGCTGACTCTGGACCGGATGTGCCCTGATGCGCGCATTCCTGTATGCACAGTATAGTTCCATGGAAAGTTACAAGCAAAAGTCAAATGCTAGAGGTTTCCTAAAGCATAATTCAAATTGGAAAACTATTATGTTTTCAAAGACTCTCAATTCTAATCTAACCTTTCCAAACTAGTAACCTTTAATGGGCATTACTTCCAACTTTATGATTCAGATAATGACCTGACAACCCGGTGTGCTGGCCCACAATACATTTTTAATTATACTGTCACATATTGTGGGTAGGGCTCATTACTCTGGTATAATTAAAGGGCTGGGTTTATTTTAAACTTGAAAAACACCAAGAGATGCCTCCTCTATGCACATTTGTTTTTGCCCTATGCCCTTTCTCAGCTTAATTTCATAGTTGTTTTCCTTTTTTTTTGGTCATCAATGTACCTTAAAATGTGTGCAAAATGACAGGAATGAAGGGATAAGGTAAGAAAGTGAATACAAATAAAGAAGAGTTAAAGGCCAAGAAATGGTATACCTTCCTGAGTTTTTTGACAAGGCTTAAACAAAAGCTAAGAATAGATACATTTGTTAGTGTACATACTCCTTAAAATATTTCTGTTTCTCTGATCTGAATCAAATTCCATCTTCTGTAAAGTTAGAAATCGAGCACTTTGCTGATCACTTCACATTATAAATGGCCCTGTGCTATTATCTGACCAATACGTATCCATAGTGCTCACCCCGTGCTGTGCACCATGCTAGGCGCAAGGGACACAGGACATTTCCCTCTCTCAGGGAACTTGCTCTCTACACAATACTCAAATCAAGAAGTATGCACCTTTTGAAGGAAGAGAACTCAGCTGTAAGAAAATATGGCAAAGAAAAGATGACGGCCTGGAGAGGCAGGAAATGCTCCTGTGAGAAAGTGAAATTTAAGTTGCAATTTGAAGACTAACTGGGATTTAGATAGGAAAAACATTTATTAAACACCGATTTCATGTATGTTATTTCCTGCCCCTGTGGATGAAGTATAAAAATGCAGGGCTGTTTTCCTCCCGCATCACTTACACCCCTGACAAATGAATAAATCAGTTTCTGAGAAGAATTTAGCGGCATATACTAATTCTACCTAATAATAATCTGGGAAAATAGAAAAGGACTGAGAAAATCGGAAGACCCCCAAAGTATAGTTTCAGTAATAAAATCTATCCAGTGGGAAGGCACATGCCTATAATCCTGGCACTCTGGGAGGCTGAGGCAGTAGGACCGCAAGTTCAAGCCTAGCCTGGGCAACTTAGAAGGCCCTGTCTCAAAACTAAAAAAGGCCTGGAGATGTAGCTCAGTGTGAAGATCTTAGATTCAATCCCCAGTTTTGGTGGGGGTGGGGGGAATCATCTACAGCTACACTGTCCAATACAGCAGATACTAGTAGCAACATGGATAGAGTACTTAGAAGGCGACCAGTACCACTGAGGAACTTACTTTTCTATTTTATTTAACTATAACTAATTTAAATATAAATTTATAACTGGTCATGGTGTTGCATGCCTGTAATCCCAGCACTCTCAGAGGCTGAGCCAGAAAGATTACATGTTCCAGCCCACCCTGAGTAACTTAGAAACTTGGTGAAACCCTGTGTCAAGTAAAACATTAAGTACGGTTGGGGATGTAGTGCAGGGTGAAGGCCCTGGGTTCTATCTCCATTGTCACCGATAGATAGATAGATAGACAGACAGACAGACAGACAGACAGAGATAGATAGGCAGGCAATAGACTGATAGTTGATTCACTAGAAAATATTTAAGTTTGGAACTTCTTGGGTAGGTGAATCTACTTCTTTAACTCCAAATTTCATGAACTCTAAATACAGATCAAGTATTTCCAATGAATATTTTGCATCTGAGTTCAGAGCTATGAGTATAAAATGCACACTGCTTTTGAAGACTTCACATGGGAAAAATGTAAAACATCTCATTAATCTTTAAATATTGAATACATATTGAAATAATACTTTGGATGTACTGAGTTCAATGACACACTGTTTAAATGCATTTCATCTGGTTTTTTAAAATGTCACACTAGAAATTTCAATTTATATATGTGGCTTGCATTATTTTTCTATTGGAAAACCACTAATCCACAGAATGTAGACAGAGACCAAAAATTCACCTTAATGAAAATATCACCTATCTTTCCTATAAAAGTAAAGCCTGACTGACATGCTACCTCAGCTATAATGTTAGAGATTTTGCCAGCATTCAAAGCAAGTGCCCTCCTTCCCATAAAAAATCACATTCTGAGGTCAAAAAGTTTTGTAGTGAGAATACAGCTGTGACTTTAAGGTGAAGCATAAAACTACCCCAGTGAAACCGTCTAGCAACCACACTTTCCCTTCCAGCACTGTTTCATGTCTCTTTAATAAAAATCCACTATGTGGATACGCTTTGTGATGATGCCACTAGGGCTCCAGAAATGTTCAATAGGACCATGGAGAGAGCCCACAAGCAGAAATCACAAAAACACTATTAAATAAATCAGTGAATAAATACATACAACACTTCTATTTTGGTTCAGTATAAGATGCTATGTATTTTTAAATGATTCCAATAAAAATCTGCTTTACCAGTTGTTATGGCTTGTGTTTAGATGTCCTCCCAAAGCCTGATGCAGTCACAGGTGAGGCTTTTTCAGAGGTGGCTGGATCTAGAGTATGTGATGCTGGGATTGATTCATGGTCAGTGCTAGGATCAAGGGCACTAGGATTAAGAGTGTGAGGGCTACCCACCCTAAGAGCAGGTAGCCTGGATAAGATATAAGGGACAGAAAGAGCTGTGGTCATCCCTTGCTTGCTCGCTTTTATTGTCTTCTGCTTGCCATGAACTGGTTCTCCTCTATAATGCCCCTCTGCCATGTCACCCTGCCTTGGAACCAGCTTATTACGGACTGAAACCTCTACAAACTGTGAGCTAAATAAACCTTTCCTTCTTTAACTTTGGGTGTCAGATATTTTGTCTCAGCAAAAGACACCTGTCTTCCCCCGATACAGGCAAACAAGCCTAACACATATATTTCAATCAGCAAATCCTCGGTATGAGTCCAGGGGATTCATCCTGGATAGTCATCAGATTTGCCTGTGTGCAGAATCACTGCTAGTACCGCACCTATACATGCAGACAGAGAGGTGTGCCATATTCAAAGCTCAGGTATCAGGATGTGCACCACTGTCTTTACCATCAACTTCAAAATGCTGAACTGTATATTCCAAAGGAATATAAAACAAATTAGCTTTCAATTAGAAGGAGTTTTCACTTCTGGAATATACATATATTAGATATTAAAATCATTTGAAACGCTTTATATTTAGAACTTCTAGGCACATATAATTATATGCATATGATTCACCTACGGAAATATTTAGCAGGGTATCTGGAAACTTTGTAAGGTAAGATACTGCTGTACAAAGTGGCCCTGGGTACTGTAAGATACCTATCATCCCTGCTTTCCATCCCAAAGCTGTAAACGTGAGTTCTCTTCTGTACTCCCTAGGAGCTCTAGCCATTCCCACGTTTGAACAGTAGAAAATCAGCCCAGAATTCTTTTTCTCTTCTGAGCTCATTCAACACTTAGGTTCCATATGATCTTGAGCCAATACTTAATCTTTTGAAGCCTGTTCAATGTTCTTGTTCAACTGTAAATTGTAATTACCATCAAGCTGACAGTTACTGCATCAAACGAGGATCCTACATTGCTTGCTTGCTTTCCTTAGTGGCTAGCACATCCTAAACATTCATAAATGTTAAGTGCTATTGCTACTGCTCAATTTTTCCTACAAATATGATCTCTTTTCTCAACTATGTTGTAAACTTTCTGAAGCAAAGTTGGAAGTATTGCGATCTTTGTACACCGAGTGTAAGTACCCAGTAAACTCTGGTCATCCGCATCTTCTGTCTTCTTTCCCTGCCATGTCCTGACTTCTTGGAAAAATGTTCACAAACAGTAATCTGAGTCCAAGAATGGAGCTAAGAATTGCAATTATAATGGGAATGTTCCTTCTGCCACTGCTGAAATCATCCTTGTAAGCCAAGCACAATAAGAGCTATCTAAAACCTCTCAGTGTATATTTGCTCTTGAAAATCTGCAGGATTGTACAAGTTGATAAATACTTTGAGAGTAGACACTGCCTGCCAGGATTAGGCCTATCTACATATACATACTGATTCTATCTTACTTTAAAATTTCAAACATTTTTCCCTAAATAACTTCATCTTTATGAAGTTTCAAGATCTGTAAAACAGAGCAGTAACATCAGGTGACGAGGGTCCTTTCAGTATATTTATATTTATATCTAACAGTATATTTATGGAGCACATATGTGCAGAGCATTGAGCCAAGTAGGTGCTTTGTAAGATTTATCTCACTTATCACTGCCAGAAAAATCTTATGAAAGGAGTATTATTATGGAGGAATGGAGGCACAGAGGATTAGGCAACCTGTCCTGAGGATTAGCCGACCTGAGGCAAGAGATAGAGCTGGTGTCAGGGCTGCCATGTGTTTACCTCCAAAGACTCATGACCACCACCACGAGTCAATTCTTTGCTACATTATTGGAGTTCTTTTGGAGTTTATATTCAACACTGTGATACATAGGTAAAGTAAAAGCAACTGCTGGCAAGCAAAACCTGAGTCTTCTCTTTCCTTACAACTTAGGAGAACAAAACAGAATATAACTGACAGCAAGTGTGTAAAAATTTCACTCACTCTGGGGATTGGTTCTGAAATCAGCAAATGAAGCAAAACTCTAAGAACAGACACATTTACTTTTAAAAAACCTTTTAAATAGCCTGCTTATACAATACACACAGTTTCACTTATACAACTAAAGTGTGTATAATTTTGCAACCAACAAATAATGAATGAGTATATGTATATGCAAAATTTAACCCCAAGATTTCTTCCACAGAGGAGGTGCAGATCCTGAATCTATTTACAATATTGTGCTGTGTGGGAATAAACCTGAATTTCCTAAGTTTGGGGACACTAACTATTACTAGTAATAAATCCCTGGCCATCTACATACACGGATACTACGTATCTGCTGCTGTTTAGAATTCTGTCCTGGGAGATCCTAAATCAATCACTTATATAATTTAAAATAGAAAAATTCGTAGCAATAAGGATGGAGGAATTAATCCTATCTCTATAATTAATCTCTGTATATTAAGCAAAAACACTGAAGGATGTGGATTTGTGATTCTGGTTCTTTATTAATGTTCTCCACACCAGATTTCTAAACAACTAATTCTAAGAATACTATCAAACAGAAAAATATACTATATATGCCCAGACAGAGAGAAGACTGTTTCTAAAATATATCCCAGGGGAAAACACCAAGTGGAAAGGAAATACTTTTAAGACACACCATTAAATGTAGAGTTTTCTATTTAAAACTTACTTTTGTAACCATGAACCAGAAATTTTAAAAATGAGGCAAAAGATTCATGCTTCCCCCACAAATATACTTGATCCTCACTTTTCATATTCCAAAGGCATTATACCTGCAGTTTCCAAATGGCAGCAGAGTTTAATGCATATAAGACATTTTAATTTAAAATGTGTTCCTCTGGAGCTGGTGATATGGCTCAGCGGCATAAGCGCCTGCCTGGCAATGGCAAGCGTGAGGTCCTGAGTTCGACTCCCAGTATCCACATAAAGGAAAAAAAGGGCCGGTGATATCGCTCAGTGGCACAAGTGCCTGCTGGCAAGCACGAGGTCCTGAGTTTGACTCCCAGTACCCACATAAAAAAAATTTAAAAAATAAAATAAAATGTGTTCCTCGATAGCTGTGGAGGACTGACTGCATTAATGGTGCCAATCAACAGCCTCTCTTTATCCTCGTCTTCCGCTCTTTAATTCTGCAGTCCCTTTCCACTGACTCTGGGCTCAGCTATGTGACATGCTTTGGTCACCTGGATGTCAGTAAATGGGATGACACAGAAGCTCTGAAACTATGGGCCCCTTTCCATACCCCTGCTGTGCCAAGGTCAGGAGGACATGCCCAGGCTGGCCTGTTGGAAGGCTGTTGGAGACTTGGGCAGGACAGCTAAGTCCTCTTGCCTAAGGCCATCTCGGAGCAGTCAGAGCCAGTCGGCCACAGCACCTGGGAGCAGGCTGCAAAGCTCGGCAGCTCTGTAGACAGTATGCGCGGCAGACCGCAGACCCGGGAGTGAGCCCAGCAGAGACTCCTGGTAGAATCACTCAGCCTTCCTGAAGGCACTGACAGCTATTGTTTAAGGCACTGAATTTTAGGAAGCTTTCATCATGCAGTATTATGCAGAATAGATAAATGATACAGTAATTATACCTCCAACAACAAAATGTGATTGTAGAAGAGCTGCCAGGATTAAACCTGAGTTGAGCCAGGAGATGACAGATACTATGTGAAGATATGTGGGGAGTCAACATTTTCTGAGATTTATGTTCTCCATAGGTTACACGAGGCTGTTTCGGTCAATGCAGACCGCATCTTTAGCCTCTACTACTAACTGCTCATTCACAGCACACCACGCTTTATACCTTGCACATTATTCTATCCTAAGAACATATAAGCAGCAGTATTTCTACAGGGGGATGAGAAACAGGTTAAATATCCAACAACAGAGAACTGATTAAATAAAGTATTATACCTATACAATGGAAAGTTATGCATCACTCAAAATTGGATCTTATATGTATCTACACAGAAAAGATCTTTACTAAATATCGCTGAACAACAACAACAACAAAAAACTATAAAACAGTATGATGAAGACATAGGTATTCCCTACACAATGCTTTCAATTTTTCTCTGGCTAAAAATTATCATAATAAAAAGTTTAGGGAAAGGCAATATATATAGTGTCATTCTTTCATTAAAAATATCTAAAATCTTTTTTAAAGTAAAATAAAACACAGATTAAGGAAATCACACAAAACAAATGGTTCTTTTTTTTTTTTTTTGTGGGTACCGGGGGGTCAACCTCAGGACCTCGCGCGCCAGCAGGCGCCCGTGCCACTGAGCGATATCACCGGCCCCTTTTTCATATGTGGGTTCCGGGAGTCGAACTCGGGCCCTCGCGCTTGCCGGGCAGGCGCTTAAGCCGCTGAGCCATCTCACCGGCCTCCAACAAATGGTTCTATAATAAAGAAAACCCTCTACAATCACTACCCAGGTTGAAAAGCGGACTTTGTTAGCTACTCCCAAGGGCAATCCACGCTCCGCTCCCCTTCCCCAGAAGTTAGTTCTTGAATTTAGGGTAATTAATTCCTTGTATTTCTTTATGATTTTATTACCCAGGTATGCAACTCTAGTCAGTGTTATTTATTTTTTAAAATCTGATATATCTTTTAAGTTACATTTAATCTATACCTTTTCCATCCTTATCTTTTCCTGAGAATTTACTCGCTAAAGAATCTGAGGCACCTGAGCTGTCTTCCAATCTCTGAATTTTCTGCAGATAGGCAGCTGGATTCAGAGGTGCAAACAGACTGCAATTGGGTCCGTTTGGTGGTATGATGCTTCCTCGGGAAGCACATGTCTGGCTTTCACTCATACGTGTGCACATGTGTGTGTGTGTTACTGGGGATCGAACTCAGGCCTTCACACTGTGCCACATCTGCAGCCCTTTCTATTCTTTATTTTGAGGCAGGCTCTTGCTAAGTCATTAAGTTACCCAGGGTGTGCTCCAACTTGCAATCTTCCTTGAGAGTCCTGGATTACAGATGTGCAACATCAAGTCCAGCTTGGTTTTCACGCATTTTTAGTGTTAGCAGGCACTGTTACTAGATATCTAGATCCATTCATTCCAGGGGGTTGCAAAATGACGCTCTTCTAATTCTCTCACTCCGTCTTCACTCACACAGTGTAGGAGGTGTTTCCCCTCATCTATTGCCTCGTTATCCAGTGGCACAATCCCCCTAAAGAAAGGTAGGATAAACACTTGATTCTTTTCTAACTACTCTCAAAACAATGAACTGGTGTTCCATTAACCTCAGAAGTAAATCGTCATGAATTTAAACATAGTCTCAGTCCTTATTTTTTTGGGCCAGTAGTAGCCTCTTTAAGATGGTTCCTGGGACCTTTTGACATGGCCTAATAATCTTTGGCAGGAGTTTTGCTATCTACTATCTGGAGATATACCAGGCTAATCTTATATTTCTCCAGTTATTTTTGTTGTCCGAAGCTTACTGTAGGAGTTCCTTAGGAAGAGCTTATGGGAAAAACATTTCCTCCCCTGACTTCTTGCGTATTCTTGAGTTTGTGTTTTTTACTCTTAAGGTCAATTCTGCTAGACACAAGAAATCTTGGCACTATTTTCTTTCCTTGGAGTACCTTAAATATGTTATTCCATTTTCTTTTGGCATAAAGAGTTTCTGTCCAGAAGTCTAAGAGCAATTTAATTTTCTGTGGCTATTCTCTGTCTAGATGCCCGAAAGATTTTTTTTTTTCTTTTTCTTTCTTATTCTTTTGAATTCGAGAGCTTTACTAGAAAGTGTTGTGATGGGCTGTTCAAAATTCATATTCTAAAATACATTGATTTGTTCTTTGGAGATGTAGTTTTCTAATCTTTTTTACAGGGAACTTTCCTTGAAGTATATTTGTACCATTTTCCTGCTTCGGTTTTCTTCTACTATTACATGTACGTTAGATCTGCTTTGCCTATCTTTAATATTGTCACCTTTTTCCAAATTTTACTTCTTTACTCACTTCCTTTTGATTTTTAACTTTTTCTTCCTTTCACCCTTTATTTCTAAAGGCAATATTTGTGGTATTTATCTGATTTTGTGCTACTACTAACTTAGGATTTATTTCTAAAATGATTTTTTAAGTCTCTAATTCTCTCTTAGGCTCTATCATTGAGTTTTCCTAATTCAAATTTATGCTGTTCCTTCATCTCTTATATAATTTTATACTGTTTTATCTTCTTTTAAAATAGTATATTAGAAGAGTCTTAATCTTTAGTTTTTGTTTTTGACCATGCTTTTTTGCCATGTTTTCACTGTCTAGAGGGATTTTTTAATAGTAAGTTTATATGCAATGTAACCTTGTTAGTGCCCAGAACTTTTACAAAATTTTACATATACATTTAATTTATATAATCTACTGTATTTAGTGTCTTTTTCTCCCTTGGTGACAGCAAGGACTGTTTTATTTATCAATAAATTCCTGGTACCTGGCACACAGTGATGTTTAATAAACAGCTGCTGAAGTAATAAATAGAAAAGCTCATTGCAACATTAATAGTAGCAATCTCTGGATGGCAGGATATAAAAAAAAAGTTGCTAATATTTTATATGCTGCTAATTTGCCTGTATTTTTTAAATGAGTATGAAAACATACTTATATTTAGAGCCAGTTGTTTTCAATTTAAAAAAATAAAAGTTTATACATGAAGCTGGATGTGTGTATACTGTATATCTTTTAAAAAATAAAAAGCCCTCCTTTCTCACCCTCCCTCTCTTCCGCCCATCACATGTGTCTCCTACTCATAAACACAAAGTCTGGCATAAATGGGGTGATAAAGCTGAGGCTTACTAAGGAAGGCTGGGACCAGAGTTTGTGAAAAGGAAGACAGCAACCACCCATCTGCTTTCCATGCTGCATTTGACAGATTTTACCCTGTAGCTCAGAAAACACGTTAAAAGGACTTCTCATGGTGAGAGGGAGGGATTAAAACAGCAAAGAACCCTGTAGTGACAGTTTGGCACTAAATGGAAAGTGGCACCCAGTCCCTGCAACAATTCATGGAACAAAGAAAACATCTCTTCATAAAATCTGCACTCCAAGACATCCCACATACCCCACTGAGAAACGTCGGAGGCAGTGATTCAAAAGCACCAACGGAACGATCCCAAACAAGAATGAGATGAAGCCTTAATTGGCTTAACTGGGCCTTCATATATCTATTAGAGAAAACATAAGATATAAACTGCCTCATAAAGCAGATGGTTTCACCAGTTCTTTTTCTTTTTCTTTTTTTTAACAAGATAATTAAAGGAAACTAAAGGGAGAATCTTATTAAATTGGCCAAGGAAAATGATTTCCTCTGAAGTAGAAGGCATGCGTTTTCGAAGAAAGGATGGCAGGTTTCCCTGTGAGGATGGCAGGTCATTTGAAGGCCTGCTTCAGAAAGGGAAAGCCATTCCAAGGGCAATGGCTTCAAGTGCATAGGACACCCTGGCAGCTCCATTACCAGACTGGGACAGATGCCCCCGGGTAACATGGGCTTGCTAAAGAGCACTGGAGTGGGGAGTGGGGACACGCAGGAGTTGGCCTCTTTTTATTTGTTTGCTGCTGGGGACTGAATCCAGGGCCTTGGGCATGCTATGCCTGCTCTGTACTACTAAGCTATACCCCCAGCCCTGAGTGTTGCCTTCTAGATTTGTGACTCTGAGGAACCAGGTTCACTTTGTCACCTGTTAATTTTTCTTAGATAAACCCATCATTCACTTTCTTGTGAGAACAAATGAGATGAGAAAAACCTTTATAACACAAACCATAGTGCAAAACTGTTGGTCTAAAATGTAATTTTGTTTAAATAACTCTATTGCCAAATATAGAAGTCCCAGCCAGGCATCATGGCACTTGCCTAAATCCAACACTCTGAGGTAGGAGATTACAAGTTCAAGTCCTTCCTAGCCGAGTTAGCGAAACCCTGTCTCAAAATAAAAATGGGCTGGGAATGTAGCCCAGTGCAAAGGCCCTGGGTTCAATCCCCAGTACTACCAATCAATCAATCAATCCAGTCACCTTCATGGTATCACTGCGAATTTAAAATTGGGGAAAGGGAGTAAAGGTCTAGGTGCTTTTGGATCCAATAAAGAAGAAACTGTCTACTTCTGTTCTCCTCCAAGCTCTTTTTGAGGAAAAAGAGAGGCAGATAAAAACATACATCACAGACAACTCAGAGTCCATGCTAGGTTATTGTCTGTGATAGTGAAAGGAGTCAGTTTTTTTATGGTCCTGGTCAACATATGCCCAGGGTACACTGCGCTAAAACATCGCCACATTTTGTTTGCCTTACTGGGTCTGAGTTTCTAACCAAAGCTCACGGGGCTAGGGCCTGGGTAATGTGAAGAAGCTAACATTTGTTGGGGGCTTCCTCTGGACTAAACACAGCACCCACACTCTCAGTTCTTACACAGATCCTGGAGGAGAAGTGCCATAGTTTGCTCACTTTACACAGAAGGACACCAAGCTTCAGAGAGGTGACCACTGCCTCTTCCAGGAAGTGGAAAGCAGGATGCAGCTGGTGAAGTGGAGGCTCCAAAGACCTCATCTGCAGAGCTTATTTCTCTCTCTCATACACTGCTCCAGGAGAAGGTGCATTTCATAACTAAGGAATTCCGAAATGGCTGCTCCTCACCCACATCACACAGTCACACCGAGCTGTCCTCACGGCCTGCCTCTTGTTACCTCTGGCTTGCTCTTTCCCCCTACATTCTCAAGGTCCTTTAGTCTTTTCTTGATGCTCCTAACATCACTTCCTCAACCCTTCTCTATGAAGACCAAATCCATTTTAAGTCTCAAAAATTATGGTGAAACTCTACTTCACTAAGTATACGAGTCAATCCTGATTTCACCATATAGTGGTTTAGAAGACAACCGGCAGTTTCTTAATAACAAGAATTTCTAAAACATGTATCATATATTGACTAATTCACCAGGCATTGTGTTAAAACTTTCTATACACTAACCATTTCGATCCCCAAACCCCCCTTTGGTGAGGGAACTATTATTAGCCCCATTTCATAGATGAGGTCATAGGCAGCAAGCCATTAAAGAATGCCTGAGGCCACAGATCTAGCAGGTGATGAAGCTATTTTGTTTTAAACCTCTCTCAACTTCAGTTCTCTCATCTTAAAAATAGTATTTACCTCACATGATTATTATGCCCAAATAGAATAAATATAAGCAATTAAACACAATACTTAGATTTCTCTTCCCTTCCAGTATTTCTGGGCTCATTCCAAGGTACAATCCAGAAATTTTTAATTAGAACTGTGAAATAAAAGTACTTAGTATTCTTTCACACATGTATCAGTTATCTGTCTTAACACCCCTTTTAAAATAAATATCGCCATTCTGTTTTACAGATGAGAGATCAGGGAACTTGGGCATAGGAATTCTGTTGGTGACTAACCCAGGATTCGAACCCATATTGCTTCTCCAGTAGTTATTAAGGGTTTAGGGACAGGTTTCCAGTACCCTTCACCTTTCCCAAGTAGTTATGCGTAGAACAGTCAATGCCTGCACAAAGTCCACAAGTAATCAGTGTTTATGTAACTTGCCAATGGTACCTCTTCCTAAGAAATCAAGACTGAAAACCATAATCGGAGCCAAAAATAGGTGCTGTCACAACTATTTACCAACCCAGCACAATTAGGAACTCTTCTGATGTGCCAGAAAGACAGACAGAAAAGAAAGAAAGGTGGGGGGACAGGGGAGACAAGGGAGCAAAAAAGAGAGAAGAAAATGCCTTCAACTGCAGACATGGTAATAAAACATAAGCCCAAACTGCAAACCCCATGTTCTCTCATCACCTTCAGGACTTTTTCCCACAAAGGTATCAGCTACTAATCCTGAAACAGACCCTGTTCCTCCCCGGCCTGGGTTCGGAGGTGTCACAGAAGACAGGCCTGGCCAGGACTGCATGCCACAAGAAGGCAGGAGGAAGGAAGAAAACCACTCTCAGCCTTGACTGCCGGCCGAGGCCCCACCAAGAACAGGGCGTTTCTCTCAGCACAGGATACACATTCACAAAGAAACTCCACGGCCCTCCTCAGCCTCCAGCCACAATCAGCTTTCCTCTTCAAAACTTCTGCAGAAATCAAGACTCTCCACCAAGGAAGCTGAGCCCTAAAACGCATGTCCACTCCTCCCCCTGCTCTCACTCCTGCTGATTCTTAAGCAGGGATGAAGAAAAGCCACCTCAGGTTCTCAGTCACAGACTATAGAAAAACCACAGAAACCTGCGGGCCCTACCATGCTGAGACAAATGAATTGGGAGGGCCCCTGAATGCTGAAATGTCTTTGGCACACTTGTGGGCATCTTTTCCTAATCTCCCCTAGACTCCCAGGTTAAGAATCAGTGCACTAGTTGGTCATAAAGTGAGAAAACAGGGCTTTTCAAAAATAAATCATCACCCTCCTACCAAATCTCCTTCTCCCCTATCCTAAATCAGCTAGGGGACAGTCAAGCAATATCCCCAGCACCTCTGACCCCATCCTTCCCCAGCTTCCATGACAATCAGGGACCCAGTGCCATCAATCCATCCTCCAAAGCCACTAACTCTGAATTCTTCTCCCTTCACTTCCACTGCCACCATCTAGATCAAGGCCAGCCTTCATCGACTTTCCCAGAGGCCTGTGATTCATCTTCTGATTGTCAGCCTGTCCTCACCCTGTACCACCTGCCCACTCCTATGGATTCATCTTCTTACGGGAACCTAGCACTGCTGTCATCCCAGATGTACACACTCCAGCCGGGACTCTGGTGCTGACCACCTGGACTTGAACTCCACCTCCACCACTTCCTACAAGCGTATCTTCCGTAGTTTCTTCAGGTGTGAAATGGAGATAAGAGTACCTACACAAAAGGCCTCTTGTGGGAACTGAAAAGGTCGGTGCATGTAAAGCACTCAGAATGGTGGTGACACACGGTAAGTCACCAACGTCATTATTTTAAGAACTTCTAATTGGTTACCCAACCCCAAAATCCCACCCTACTAATGGGCTCTTAAGATCTTCTTTGTCTGGCCCGCCTAGCCCCAACTCGCTTCTCATCCATAGAGATGCACACACTGTTTGTCTACCACATGATTTCAAAGGGCCAGGGTCAGCAACTCGCTCCTTACTGAATCCACTGCCATCCCCCACTCACGCATGCATGCATTTGCTGTGCACGGGACGGCTGCCTTGCACCAGTGTCAACCCTCACCAGCTCTCTGAATCAGCTCCAACTCTGACCCCTCGTAAGGCATCACCATCCTGAATCCCTGCGGAGAGCACCAAAGGCGGAAAGCACCTAGCAGTTTCTGTAGTCTTGGCCACACCTGTCCAATGGCTGCTTTCTGCTCTGCCTCAGAGAAATACCCCATCCTATGGGAAAAACAAGGCAGTCAGAATGAATGATTTAGCCTTCTGGAGAAATTCCCTGGGGTAACAGTATTTCTCCTTCCCTTGGAACAGTCTTTTTATTAAAGAAAAAGGTCCAAACATATTTTTACTTTTTAAACAAATAACTAAAATTACTCTAGATCTCAAGTTCCAAGACTAAGATTAAAAGGGGATTTTACTAGATAATACCTAAAGTCCCTTTCTTTTTACAATGTGGTACCTCTGTGACTTACAGTCCCTCTTTCCTAATAGACTAGAGGACAATTTTCATTTCAGAGGTATTCTATCTCCTAGATGCATGTCACAGAGCCATGCCTACCTTCCATGTGGAAACAATCCTCCTCCAAGTACTACCATCAAAGTCCAAGACAGTAAAAGAGGCAAACTGAATTATTTCCCACTACCCCTCAACTCAGCAACTGAGAACCACATGATATTTTTCCCCCATTAATGTACAGGTGAGCCCACCCCCCAAAAAAAGCTTGGAACTTGGCCCACATGAAGTTTGAAAAGAAGCAGAAAAATTAATAATACCATTACCCTGAAATCCAATAAAGCCTGTTGAAGCTACACATTTTCAAGAAATCAGACTATGCTATTACCCCTAGTGCTGCTATCGTTTCCTATAAAGCCATAAATATACACAATGTAGTTCACCAGAAAACTGACTAAGGCTGTCATAAAAAAGGTCGTAAGGAAGATACTGCCCATGAAGTATGGCTCCATGGTACTTGCTACAGCAACTTCACACCGACGAGTTCATTTATTTTGAAAATTGCATTTCTAAGTCCACAACTCATCACTTTCAAGTGAGAACATTTAATGCGAGGTAGAATCTTCTTTTCAGAGTCTGTTTTCATACAGGCTAAAGGTCGTACCAAAGATCAAGGACATTTACGAGGCTATAACAGCACACAGTAAAAGGCTCATAACCTCTGGATCTTCAGAGCTGTTCATTTAGCGTTGTGTTAGTTTTAAGTATCAGAAAGCCCACCTAAGAGGAGATTCAACAGATACAAAGGAATGCTTAGAGCTGCTGGAGGCTCAACAGTAAGGAGGTCACAGCAGGCATCTCTGTGTGCCACTTCACTTTTCCTTCATGCTTGTCACCTCATGGTGACATGATGGCTGCTGTACATTCAGGTATTTCATCAGCATTCAAGGCAGAAAAAAGGGAAAAGCAAGGAAGGGCGCTCACCGATGGGCTCATTTGTCAGGTTTGGTCAGGACAATAAATGTTTTCCCAGCAACCCCAACCCCATCTCTGTGGACTGACTCTCAGATCTCCCTGGCCAATCAGATCACACGCTACACTATCTGCAGGAGACGCTGGGAAAATCAGGGCTCAGGCTTTGTGTTCGGCTTGGACCATCAACATCTACTGTCTGAGGCTGATTACCATCCACCCTGAATTCAACTGAGGTTCTAAAGTGGAACAGACTGTGGGCACTGAGTAGGCAATTAAATGTGTCTCTGTTTTGAGTTCTCGTTTTGGGATAAAGAAGATAGACTATTTCCAAAGTGCTTTCTACTGTTCATATTGTATCAAAAACACCTATACCTAGAAAGTAATATTTTATGAATTCCAATGCCTAACGACACAAAAAACAGCTTCCTTTTTAAATTCACATGCTGTGCTTTTCCCTCTATACAGACACACACAAAGCGGCAGCCAAACGGCTAACGGGTTGGTGAGACGTCCTGTTGCTGTGAAGCCTGATCACAATCAAACACCAAGAAGCTTTGCCTGAGGTGAGCATCGCTGCCTGGGCACAGAGGCTATGGCAACTGCAATTCAGATGTTTAATGTACAGGAGGATAAGCCTCCCAGACACGCTGTTCCCATAATACTTCCCATTTGCTCTCGGTCCTCTCCCTGCCCCTTCCGGATCAAACAGACATCCATTAGCATTTAGCATCCTGCGACTTGTGTAAGACCCAGCTACCACCTACTCAGCCTGCCGTGGCAGCCCACTCAGCGCTCTCAGGAAGCAGCCTACCCACTGCACCAAAGACTTGAAGTGCACTTTGGCCCTGCCTTCTTCTCCAGCCTCCCCTGCAACCCCATGTCACCACACTGTGCTCTGGCCACCACAGCCCTTTCCTATGCCTTGAACACTCTCTATTCTCTTGGCCTGGACCAAGCTTTCCATACCTCTTCACAGGTGGGGCTTTCCCCATGCTTCCAATCACAGCTCAGTCACGCCTTCAGCAAGACCAGCCATGGCCATCCAGTGTCCTCGGGCCCCACCTAATAACGCTCCAGCACACTCATTCCTCCACAGCACACACCACAATCCACGGTCCTCTTTTCTGAGGGAAAGACTGAACGGGAGCTCCCCAGGAAGAGGGGCCTTGCTCCCCTTCTTACTGCCCTACCCCAGTACCCAGCACACATGGCAAGAACTCTAGACAGTCGGTTTCTCCATCCTGGTTCCAGGACTTGCTGGATGCAGCTGACCTACAACTCCCCTCTATATTACTAACTTCTCCAGTGGCCACCAAATGGACACTGCATCCCCAAGACCTGCCCTACTGCAATCCCGACTCAGAAGACTCTCCTTCCTACACATTTTTCTAGCATGTCACCCCCTCGTGCCCCTCACATCTACTAAAGCAGGCACACAGGGGTTCAGAGCACAGATCTTGGAGCCACATGGCCTGAGTTCAAATCCCAGCTCCACCACTTTCTATGTTAAACAAGCTACTTGTCTGTGTTTTAGCTGTAAATGAATAATAATAAGCTTTATGTCACACAGTTGTTATGAGGGTAAGAATAAAACATACAAAGTACTTAGTACAGTGCCTGGCCGTATGTTAATCCATAGTAACAGAAATAATAATAATAATAACAACAATAACATGATGATGATGATGATGATGATGATGATGATGATGATGATGATGATGAAGAATGCGCTCTTTGTTCTTACCAGGACATGAACTTCCCTGGAGTCTTCCCATTTGATCAAGTGTGTCCGTTCCCTCCATCATATCCCATTCTTTGTGCCTTTCAAATGTCATCCCAAGCACCTGCAGTCCTACATCTGATCTCCAACTACATGATCTGAATCGCACTCACTCCCCAACCACTGTGTTCCATTAGAGGAAAATGCTCCTCAGTGACTACACCATCTTTACTAACCTTCCTCTTCTCTAAACTACCACACCACATAATTTGATTCTAAAAAATACAATGCCTTTGGTCATAACCTCAGAGGAAGAGGAAAACATAAGCACAGTGAGGGAAATATGTAACTCTTTCCAACCCTCCAGAAATGCAGGCACAACATCAGTATAACAGGTGCGATATCATCTATCTATTGGTCAGCTCTAATCATTCCTCACCCTTAGCTCCACCTTTTCCTCAAAACAGAAAAAGGGGGATGCCTCTTTAAGCTGGACCCTGCAATGTGAGAACAGTGATCTCAAAAACAGAAAACCTCTCTCTCTTGATGTTCAAAAACAACAGGAAATCCTTTTTATCTCAATCAAGCTCTCGTCACAAGATGGGATGATCACGGGTATTTATGATTTCCAGAGGAAGCCAAGTCATGTTGGTTTTATTGAAATCAAGTTCCAAATAAGAAATATGTAGTTTCATCTCTCTGGGGAAGTTTCCTGTACCCACAGCTGGACATTACCAAGGAAGATGGAGGGGAGAAAACAAATGGAACCCCGTGGACTTAAGTTCTTTTGTATAAATTCAAGAGAGAAAGTGACTAAAAAGTCTAGATGTTTCTTTAACAAAGCATTCTCTGTGGAATATTCTAGGGCATGCTTGTTATTTTCTTAGTATATATTTGTAACAGAAAGGTCTAGAAAGTTCAGGGACCAACAATGAACTGACCTATCGCATGACTCAGAAATAAATCAGGTTATTCCTTTCTGAATTCTATCAAATTCATTCCGTAAGGGTTTTTGTGGCTTTTGTTCAGGTCATCAGAGTTCACTTCCCCTGAGAACAACTTCAGTTTTGCATAAATAGGCAAGTGTCCAGGAAACAAGAAAAAATAAGTCTAATTTCTCTGGTTTCAAAATTGTTTCCTATTTTTCTCCTTTCCCTTTTCGAGGCTGGGCTCAGAGGATGGATGGGTCTCAGCTCCCAAAGTCAGGCTGGGGCATTTCCTTCCTGTGCCCATTCAGCAGAAGGTGCTCTGGGCACTTCCCAAATGGCAGCACATTCTTCTCATCTCTTTCCAAGTCAAAGCTTGTCCTCAGGTACAGAAGGGACAAATTCTCTCCATATATACTATGGGGGAAAGGCGGCTCAAGAACTCCCACCAACTGGTTGTTACTCGAAACCAGTGGCCATGAGGCCTGCAGGTACAGAGCACACTCCATGCACAGGCTCCCCCAGAAGGAGAAGTCTGCTATGGAAGGAGAAGGATGCCACATGGAGCTCCCTCCACAGACAATTTTTCAGGGGCTCTTTCTGCAACAAAACCAGACACCAAGTGGGCACCCTTCCAGCAGTTCCAACTCCTACTACTGAACGCACCATGGGGCTTCTCAGTTCTATGGGTTCAGCTGGTCTCGGGGGTTGGTCTCTCTCTCTCTCCCTCCCTCTCTCAATTTAATTTCTCTTCAGAGAAACATAAATATATTGAAATGCCCTTCTTTCCTAGTGTTAATATTAAGCTATAACTCTGTTTACTAGACTTATGAAAACAAGGTACTATATTAATGAATACTTAAAAATAATGACTGTAGACAGGCCTCTGAGAAAATGGGTTTCACCTGCCAGGTAACAATCCTGAAGAACCTAGTAATGATTCTGAGACAAGGACAGAGGTGGGTTCTGAGTAAAGAGGTGGCCTTGGATGAGACTGCATGTCACTGCACTGTGAAAGTGGTTGCTCAGGTACATGGCACCTCAGCAGAAGAATCTTAGGACCACCCACTCACTCAGTTCATGTTTACTTAATACTTACTATGTTTAAAGTTCTGTGGAAACCAAAGATTATAATCTGGTGCCTCCTAGGTTTTACAATCCCTTCATTAAACTGGTGATAAAGTTTCCAGTCAATATGGCAAACCAAAGACAGGATTCTGCCTGCTTCAAAGATCCAGGCAAAGTGAAGAAGAGATAACTAAAAACCATTTAAACACAAAGAAAAATTCCAAATCACAAGAAATAAAACCCCTGACCTGGAATGGAGGGTGGAACTCAACATCAGATGAGAGAGCACTGAGACTTCCAAGACTTAGAAGGCTGTTAGAGCAAAACACAGTCTTAAGGCTTTGGGGCTAAGATTCTGATGAGCCCCAGAGAAGAACGTGTGCCTGGCCCACAGGAAATCCAAATCAGGACTACTCCCTCAGTCTTGGAGGCATGGCATCCCAAGAAAACATCCAGGGAATAGCAGGTCTCCACGCCAAAAAAACACCACAAATGCTAAAAGCAATGACACCATGTGGCACTATGACAAATGAGAAAGTGTCCTGGGTTCGCACAGTCCTACTCACACAGGACTGCCGCATATCAAAGAGTTCTCACTGCAGAGGCCCTCATAGTCACGATAGAGCACCAAACCAGAAATCAAGCGCCAGAAGACACAGCCAGCGCAAGTGTCAAATCAAGCTCGAACTAGTACAGCAATCTAAACTAGACTTTAGAAGTATAAACAATTGGAAAAAAGCAAAACCGGAACAGTATCAAAGCATGGTAAACTAGGGGGGGGGGTGCTACTAAAAATTCTCAAAGTGAAGGAAAGCAGAAAGGAAGGTAAAAAGCAAGATACATCTTACTGAAATAAAAACCTCAATGGACATGCAAGATCAATGTACAAAAATCCATTCTGTTTCCATACAATGTAGCAAACAATCTGAAAAATATTTTTTAAAACTTCCATCATTTACAATGGCATCTAGAATATTTACAAGACTGTACACTGCAAACTATAAAATATCACTGAAAGAAATTAAAGAAGACCTAAGTAAATGGAAAGATACTGTGTTTATGACTAAAAAACTTAATACTTTTAAGATGGCAATACTTTCCCAAATGATCTGGAAAACAATCCCCATTAAAATCTATCTGACTTTGTGATAAATTAACTAGCTGATCCTAAAATGGTAAAGAATAATCTTTTCATCAAATAATGCTGGGACAACTAGATATATAATAATGAAGTTGGACAGCTGCCTCAGATTACATTCAAAAATTAATTCAAATGTATCAATATTTAAATATAAGAACTGAAAATATAAAATTCTGAGGAAAAAAAAAAAGGGACAGATCTTCAATACCTTGGATTAGGCAATGATTTCTTCTACACAAAATTAAAAGCAAAGACAACCAAAGGATAAAAGCAGATAAAATTATAAACTTAGAAAGACGTAATAGAGCAAAAAGAGTCCACAGAATGGGGAAAAAAAATGCAAATCCTATCTGATAAGAGGTCAGTATATAGAACATATAAAGAATTCTTACCCTCCAACAATAAAAGATAAAACCCAATTTCACAATGAATCAAGATTTTGAACAGATATTCCTCTAGAAAAAAGAAAAATATCAAATATCCAATGAACACTTGAAAAGATGTTCAACATCATAAGCCATAAGGGAAATGCAAATAAAACCTACTGTGACATATGGCTTCATATCCCTAAGATGGTTATAACCAAAAACATAGTCAATAAGTCTGGCAGGGATGTAGAAAGAAATTGGAACCCTGATATATTATTGTAAAGGGATCTGTTATGGCTTATATCTAGACATCCCCCCAAAGTTTTGTGCACTTATAGGTGGGTCATTTTGGAGGTGGCTGGATTTAGGGTGCGTGAATATGGATTATTGGGATTCGATAACTGGATTAGTCATCCGATTGGATTAATGCAGAGTTCTAGGTGTGCCTGAATGGATTTAATAAAGACAGAAGCCCCACCCTGCGTGTGCGTAGCACCATCCAATAAGCTTGCAGCCTGGATGGAGTATCAAGGGACAGGAGGAAGGCAGGCTCACTGCTTGCTGCTCCTGCCTGGCATAGCATGAGCTGTTTCTCCTCTTTGAGGCCCCTCTGCCACGCCACCCTGCCTTAGAGCCAGCTGACTACGGACTGAAAGCTCTACAAACTGTGAACTAAAATAAACCTTTCCTCCTTTTAACATGTGAGTGTCAGGTATTTTGTCCCAGCAATGAGAAAGTAACTAAGACAGGGTCCAAATACTTTGTAAAAACACTTTAGTAGCTTCTTAAAAAGGTAAACATAAAATTACCATGATCCAGCAATTAAGTACACTCCCAGTTGAAATCCAAGAAAAATTAAAACATTTGTCCACATAAAAACTTGCACAGAAATATTCACAGCTACCTTATGCATAATGGCAGAAAGTGGAAACAACTAAAATGTCCATAAACTCATGAATCGATAAACTAAATGTGGTATACACCTATAACATGGAATGTTATTTTGCAATAAAAAATGAGGTATCAACACATATTACAACCTGGGTGAGCTTTGAAAACATGCTAAGTGATAAAAGGTCACATGCTATATTATTCTTTTTATATGAGATTATCAGAATAGGTAAATCCATAGAGAAAAAAATAGATTCGGGGCCGGTGAGATGGCTCAGCGGCATAAGCGCCTGGCTAGCAAGCGCGAGGTCCTGAGTTCGACTCCCAGTACCCACACAAAGGAAACAGAAGGGCCGGTGATATCGCTCAGTGACATAAGCGCTTGCCCGGCAAGTGCGAGGTCCTGAGGTCGACTCCCGGTACTCACATTAAAAAAAAAAAAAAAAAAAAAAGATTCATAGTTTCCTAGGGAAAAGAATGTGGAGTAGGAGCTAATGATGGGTACAAGATTTCTGCTTGGAGTAATGCAAATGTCCTGGAATTAGATAGTGGTGATGGTCACACTACTCTGAGTAGATTAAATACCACTGAATTTTATGCTTTTAAGGGTGAATTTTATTGTGCGTGATTCACATCTCACAGAGTATCCCAATGGGCAACTTCAGTAAGACTAGAAACAGAGCAAATTCACGAATTAGAGACAGCTTATGCAGAGACTGTAACGCCGCAGGTAACAAACAGAGTTTGCCCCATCAGAGCTGGAGATCCATCAGCACAGCAGCGCTGTGGGATTTCCCTGTCTTCTCCTTTCACTGTACTTTGCCTCTTATTCAAGGTAATGAGAAGTCCTATGCTCTCGTCTAGAGAACCTGCCACAGCAATTTAGATGGGGGTTGTTTGTTCATTTTATGAAGGGACTAAGATTTCTCTAAGTAAATGCAAAAACAGTAAGAGTGTGAGGGTATGGGAGGCAATGTGTATACATGAGTTCCTATACAAGCAAAGATTAGTAGTAAAAAGAAAAGTTCGGGTTGAGAAAAGAAAAGGGAGTGTGACAGGCTGAATAATTCCTCCAGGATCTCTTCATCCTAATCCCTGGAACCTATGACTGCTACCTGATAGGGGCAAGATAGACTCTGAAGGTGTGGTCTCCTCTAGAGCCACCAGAAGGAACTAGCCCTGCTGACTCATTGGTCTTATAACACGAGAGGACTCAGGAACCTCTGATCTCCAAAATTGTAACGCAACTGATTTGTGTTGTTTTAAGTCACTCGATTTGCAGAATTTAATAACAGCAGCAATAGGACACTGAACAGGAAGATTCTGCAATTCGTCCTGGACAAAAGTAAATGAATCTGACACCAAAACATGTCAGAGCACTGAAACTTCCTCCCAGTTTACAAAGGACACTAAGGAGAGAGGGTAAGGGAGATGATAAAGTCAGATGGGTACAAACCACAAAGCATTTACCCTGAATACAGCAAACGCTATAGAACCATGTGTGGCGGAAAAGAGGAATTGGAGAAAAATTTGTGCGATGAATTGTCCTCTTTTCAATGCTGAGTTAAGTATTCAAGCAAGTATTTATCTATTCATTCATTCAATATGGTTTTTTGTGTGTGTGTGTGTGCGTACCGGGGGTCAAACTCAGGACCTTGTGCGCCAGCAGGCGCCCATGCCGCTGAGCAATATCACCAGCCCTTTTCTCGTATGTGGGTACCGGGAGTTGAACTCAGGACCTCACGCTTGCTAGGCAGGCGTTTATGCTGCTGAGCTATCTCACCGGCCCAATATGTATTTATTAAGTACTTATTATGGGTCAGGCCTTGTACTTTAATTACATTCATAATGATTATTCAGAATTTTTGCTATTAGAACCATTTACAAAATTACACCAGGAAATGAGTATTAACACACCTGTCTAGCAAGCTACATAAACCAAAACAGCATGTAAAAGCACTTTTATTTTTGTCACTGCTATTACGTACTCACACAAATTGCCTGTACCGACTTGGCTGTGATCACTCTCATGTAAATGCTCTTTGTCTTTGCCTATTTGTGGATATTTTAAGCAGTTAAAATCCCAAAGTTAAACACTACTTCACTATCCATTAATTTTCTGACTTCTATGTCTTGAATACATTTGCTGCCTTTGACTTGGTTCTCCCTAGAGCCAAGCCTCACTTGCAGTTCTCTCTCTAGAAAGCAAATATAACAGGTTTTTTTTGTTTTTTTTAAACAAGAAGCTTCCTAACTACCAGCCAGTCTGGCTCCTTAGTTTACAGATGTCAGAAGGGAGGCTCGAGCAAATTCATGACTGGCACATAGCTCTGATCCCAGGAATAGCTGGGCTAGAGCCAGTCTCCGCGTCCAGGGACTCTCCCACAGTCGCAAGCTGCCTGCTCCTGAACCCCAAGTTCTAGGCATGAGGGCTCTGTCTCATTTTAATGAACCTCCCTAAGCTGTTGCCAAATGGAAAGCCTGGCCACTTGTCTCTTCAAAAAGATTGTTAGCTTGAAACTAACATAAGCCAGACACTATGAGAATAAGTCACACTATCAACAAAAGTCAAACTGATGTTTTTCACATTGGCTCGCACATTTAATGGAGAGGAATCTGAGCAGATAAAAAGATGTGAAGCCTCAATTTTAGGGAAAAGGAAATGCAAACTATGCAAACACCAAATGTTTTGCCTATCATACCTGGAAGTGTTCGTTTTTTTCTCCCGTTTCCAGAGAGGAAGGAGACAGATATTCCTCACGTGGGGATGCTGGAACCCAAAGGAATAAAACCTCTCCTGAAGGCATCTGCACACGCAATGAGTGTCTTTAGACTGCACAAGCAAACCCTTTAGCTCAGCTATTTCACTCCTAGAGTTTTTTCAAAGGAAAAAAGAAGAGTTCGGAGCAGTCATTAATCTAGAAGGATGCGAAAGGCTGGCAACCGTCCCCTAAATGTTAAACTGTGGGTGACTGTTAATTATTGTTATATCCAAGGAAAGTATGGTAACGAAGTATAAAATAACATACTAAAAGAAGATTTAATAATATCAGGAAGTCCTACAATGAATTAAGCAATCAAAAAGCATGTGATAAAACCAGATGTACCATTTGATCAGAATAATGCTTAATAAAAATGCATGGGTGCATACACATGCACACAAAGGCTGTAAAGATACATGCAAAATGTTAAGGATGTTCTTCTTTTCTTTGTGCTTTTTTGCTACTTACACATCTTCTAAAGTAAACAGATTTTCTGTGTTATTTTTAAAATCTGTTGTCCTTAACCTTTCCCCACTCTCACATGTACTCTTCATTTATATAATCTATCTCTAAAACTGTGACCCTTCAGGGGCCCTCAGATGCTGGTCACTGCATCTGTGTGACACTGCAGGGCTGCCTCCTGAATGGGGCAAACAGCCCAGACAGCCCCTCTCTTGGGAACCATGTCCTATCCTGGCTGTTCTGCACAGGGTGATCCATTTGGCTGTTAATGATCTTGAACTTGACTCTCAGGTTCCTCATTTTAACTCAAAATCCAAACATTTCCTTGAACTCCACAAGTACAGAACTTGTCCCTTGCCTGAGGGCCCTGGTTCTGCCCAAGCTCGCCTGCCCTTCATTCACTCACTATGTATTTATTGTATAGTGGGGTCTCTAGGGCAGTGCTTTTAAACTGAGAGTTGAGACTAATGAGGAGAGTGGAAATCTACCTAGTCTCCTGGCCAGCAGTTTGTAACCAGGATAAAAGTTCCTCCTTCCCTCAACGGGAAATCAGCCTCCCTCTGGAATGTCACATAAATGACTCCCACCATGGGCAGTGGCTGCTTTAAGTCACTATGAAGGTAAATGGACTGGCTAGAAAGATATTTATGGGGCTGGGGGGTGTAGCTCAGTGGCAGAGTATGTGCTTAACATGTGCAAGGCCCTGGGTTTGGTCTCTAACATTTTAAAAGGAAAACAAAAGAAAGGTATTTATGACACACTGCAGAGTAAACAGATGTATTATCCTGTTGTCAACAAAGAGAGAATAGATATGTTAAAAGACACTATTTAAGGCACAAAGAAGTGATTCACAGTGTAAAAAAATAGTTACGCATTTTAGGTGTTTAAGGTTGTGAGACTTATTCTCTCTTTTCACTAATTTCTTAATTTTCTATATATATTACTTCTATGTTTTAAAAGTGCTGTTAGCATTGCTGTATTTATTATACTTCCTACAGGAAGTGTTCTCCCAGGGCAGCGAGGGAGAACCTATGGTACGAGTGCTGCAGCCGGCACACAGAGCCCTGTCTGCCAGCACACGAGCCCTCTGCTGGCACGCAAGCCCGGTCACCCCTGCATCGGCCCAGCAGATGAGCATTCAGGTTTAACTGCGGTGCTGACACTTCGTGATAAATAAGTGGGTTTTGGGTTGCAGTTTGGGCATTCGGTCTCTAAGAGGGTCACATGACTGAACTAGAAAAATGGAATGGAGTCTGGCTGCGCTCTCTGGAATGTCTGCCTATCTGCAGTACTGGTTTTCAGAGTGCATATCTATCAGGCCTCTACAGTGAATACCAGGCCTAAGAGTGCTATTAAGCTCTGTTGAAAAGCAGGAGGCAGCAGAGTTCTGAATGTCTCACTAGCATGAACTCCAGGTCAGAAGTCTAACTGATAGCACAGATTCACTGTGCTATTTGAAAGAAAGGCTGCAGGCTTCCATTTTCCTTGGCTCTCCTCTCCCAGCAGAAGTGAATGAGAGAAGAGCGCATGGAGTGCAGTTGATAGCTGCAATCAGCCAGCGCTCTCAGTGTTTGGGAGTAGGCCAGCTCCAGGAATGGAGTCTGACTGCGCTCTCTGGAACGTCTGCCTATCTGCAATACTGGTTTTCGGAGTGCATATCTATCAGGCCTCTACAGCGAATAGCACTCTGGCCTAAGAAGGACTATTCAGCTTTGTTGAGAAGTGGAGGCAGCAGAGCTCCGAATGTCTCACTAGCATGAACTCTAGGTTAAAGTCTGATAACACAGGCTTGTTCTGCCGTTTGAAAGGAAGGTTACAAATTTGCATTTTACTTGGCCCTCCACTTCCTTTCATTAAAGTAAATGGAGGAGGAGTGCATAAAGTCCAGCTGGTAACTACAAACAGCTAGAGCTCTCAGGGTTTGGGTATCCAGTGGTGGCGAAGGTATGGCACACATGTTGCTGCTGGCACACAGAGCCCTCTCTGTCGGCACATGAGTCTTCTGTTGGCACGCAAGCCATGGTGCCCCCCGCATCACCCCAGCAGACGAGGATTCAGGTTTAACTGCAGTGCTGACACTTTGCAATAAATAAGTGGATTTTGGGTTGCACTTTGGGCATTTGGTCTCTAAATGATTCACGATCACTGTCCTAGCGTCTTCAGGTTGTCTGTGGTTACTGTTTAGTTGGATAAGAGAAGAAACACAAGAAAGATATCAGGAATTTTTTTTTTTTTTTTTTTTTTTTGCTGAATCTTTCAGGACTTTAGGATCATCACTACCAAAAGCCAAGTCAGGAAAGACAGGTTAAGTGTCTGTGACCTAAATAAGTGATTGTCAGGAAAAGAGACAGACTGGTGAGAGAAAAGAATCGAAGATGGGGAAAGGGTTGAAAAACCTGGTTCAAACTACAACTCGCCTTTATTGTTTCAAGACTTAGCTTTCCTCATCTATAAGATGGGGACAATAAGAGGAACTTTTCAAAGCTTACCTAGTTGAAGTGAAATACTCCCAGTAAATACAGGGCAGAGTGTGGTATGGGGAAGTACAGCACCTCAAACAAAACCTACACTTTTCATCAGTGGGAGTAGGAAGGCCAGGAGGGAAGGCCAAGGAAGTAACCAGATGCCTGCTGCTGCTTAAACTATCTAAATGGCAATTTCTGAAGTGTAGAAAGAAAGCAAACACCCACTGTGTGTGTAAGGAAAGGAAAGGCAGAAAGAGGACAGGGCGGTCAGCAGCATAGGGGCTCCCCACCTCCTTGGCACTGGCCTGAATGGGTTCTGTGAGTGAGGCACCTTCTAAGGATGGCTACGATCTAGTCTCACCCCAAAGCCCAAGATGACACAAAAACCTGAGCTTCTCCTACAGATGAAACACTGTCCTAGCTCCCAGAGAAGAGGTGGAAAATGAAAAAGATTTTAGTGAAGTTCAAAGTATACATACATATATACATACATACATACACATATGCACACACACACACGCATGTCAATACGTAAGGAGCGATTCTGGACACATTTGGGAAGGACTGGACGTCTTAAATCAATCTCTAGGAGCCCCTGCTTCCAGCCAGGAAACCAGGGAAGCTCCCTAGGAAAGAAAACAACTCTGCAGTGCACCCTACAGCCACAGCAGGATTTTAGCAGGTTAGCAAGGGATGATCTCTCCTGCAGAGAGGGAACAGCAGGAGCGTGAGGGCACAGTGACCAGAGGCAAAGACTGAACCCCACAAGACATCAGCCAAACAGGGATGAAACGAACTCCAATAAATAATTAGTTATGAGCGGTGAGTATCAGTAACGAGTATGGAAGAAAACACGGAGGACTCAAGTGCAGGTGACCTTGTGGACTAGCGGGGACACCTTAGACATCTTCAGGAAGGGAGTGGCATGATCAGAGATGTTCCGCAGTTGGCTTGATTTGACCACTAATCTGGACCACATATGCAGGCAGACAGACAGCAGGCCAGAGGTCTGCCAACTACTGTGACAGTCCAGATCCCGATAGCCAAGGTCAGACCGGTGGCTGCAGTCATGCAAAGGAAGGCATAGGTGCAAACAGTAATAAATGAGGGTACAACTTTCTTCGCAGCCCCAGAACACTTTCAAAACTCTAGTCTTAGTACAAGCACAAATATTTGTATGAAAAGTCCAGAAAGGTCAGCTCTAGCTATTTACTTCTTATGGATGCCTTTCCACATTCCATCAAAGAATAGCATCCTGTCCTGTAAGAAGATAGTGCTGGAAGGCAGAATAATGATCCTAAAACAAGAAAGAAAAGCAAAACTCCACTCTGACACACGAGCCTCAAAAACAATCTGGAGTACAGCAGTAAGTACTTCCAACACTTCGTTAATGGCTCTGACCACACTTGATGATAAAATATAAACTCTAGAGATTTTTTTTCCTGAAATAGTTTCCCTTCTCCAGGGAACAGTGTGACCCTGTTGAGAAACAGGGGCCTGGCGCACAGGCCCCTGAGTCACACTGTCTTAATGACAGCAGACAGAGCCGCTAAAATTAGTCTCCTACAGCCAAGAGTGGCCCCCACAGAACATCAGCTGCCAGTTATGATGAGCAAACCTTACTGAATAATCAAGAGAAATGAGGTGCAAAAGAGAAATGAGAGGAAAAATGGGAAACAAGACACACAAAATAAATAATGGTAGACTACGGATCAATAACACTGAAAGACATCAAGACCTGGAAACCAGAAAAGAGTGGCACCACCTTCTAGTTCGAGGGAAGGATGCTTCAAGCAACATGTTATACAAACATGCATCCCCTTGAAAGGCAGCCTGTTCCCCTCCTTCCCACCCAAAATGGCACAAGTGACTCTCTCAGGCGAGGCCCGGGGACAGCAATCTCAAGGCTTCTGATCCCAGCAAAGGTAAGGTGAAGGCAGTCTCTAGAAAGCGCTCCGTAAGAAGGAAGTCGGGTAACACAGAAGGGCTTCCTGGACGGCACAGGCCTGTGCAGCTCCGAGCCTTGGGAAGGTCTGGAAAGGGACCAGCTGATGGGTGAAAAATCAAGCATGTCCACAGATGTGAATTCTCCAGATAAACTTATTCCATCCACTCCAAGAGCCCAAATGTTAGAATTCTAACCACTTGAAAGAAGAATTTCCTCCAAATATTTTACGATGAATGATGTCAAATAAGCATTTTGTAGGTCAAATACTAACACATTACTCGGACCGATGGCAAGGCATGCTTTCTAGCTCTCCTCTAGAGCAGGGCACACTACTTATTCTTAAAAGAATCACAGATATTTTAGATTTTAAGGGCCAAAAGACAAAACATAGAATATGAGGGTACTTATATAACCATTTGAAATGTTAACATAAAGTCCACCCTCAGCTCTTACAAAAACAAGCATTGGCCAGTTGGTCAACTTCTGTTCTACAGGAGGTTAGTGTAAATTGTATTCTGAGGATATGCACTATGAAAATCACTAAATTTAATGTAAAGCAGTAATAATGACCTTGAAGATATGAGTACATGTGGACAAGCTGTCTACCCCAACACTGTCGGCCTCAAAGGTGGTAGTCTGAATTCCTGTTCTGTTGCCAGCAATTCCTTCTCACTGCCATTACTTTTAACTATTTTATTTTATAAATGACTGTCTGGATAAGGTCTTGAAGGTAGATTTAACTTTTCTAGGAAGAAAAAACTAAGCTATACAAGGAAATGAGACTGAAAGGCAAACATGAATAAGTATAATTACAGCAGGGCTGTGGGAGCAAAAGCACTGTGGGAAATTACCCCAAACACATCTAGATTTGAAGCCAGAATTCCAGAGAGCCCAAAAAGAAGTAACAAAAGTTAATGACTGTCTACACAACTGGCCCAAAGCTGCAAGACTAAAGGCAGCAAAAAGTAAATCTGAGACAAACTGGCCTTTCTATGAATAAAAGCAGATCATTAAATAAAAAGTGCTCATATGTCATATGCAATGGCTCACACCTGTAATCCTAGCACTTGGGAGGCTGAGGTAGGAGAACTGCTGTGAGTTCGAGGCCAGCCTGCACTAGCAAGACATTGTCTCAAAAAAAAAAAAAAAAAAAAGAGTACTCACTTTTTCTCCTAAGTTAATCAGAGTAAAGACAAATAGGAGAGGAAAGCAATTGCAGCATTTCCCAAAAGACTTCTAGAAAAACTTAAGTGTTGTTAGATACACAGAGTCATTACCAAGGAGCCCGAGAGAGTCTCCTCCTTTGGGGAATGCTGGGAACTAAGAGCCAGGGCCTCTCCCCCTAACGCACATGAAACAGAGACACGCGCAGAGGACGTCTCTTCTGGGTCCATGAATCTTTTTATTTCAAAAAAAATTAAAACAACCACTGGCAAATTTTTTAAAAATTTATGGCACTACTACTGTTATATATATTTTCATGAAAAAGTAAAGATGTATTTAAAGAAAAACAAATGCTTGTTTATGAATGAATGCATTGAAACAGAAAAAAGGAATGGCTTACCTTCTAATCTTATAGAGCCGCTTGACTATAAAAATCTTAATTTAGATAACATTTCTCATCATTCAATATTAGATAACATTTCTCATCATTCAATATTACCCTAAAGCAGTGATAGCGAACCTTTTAGAGATAGCCCAAACTGCAACCCAATACCTACTTATTTATCACAAAGTGCCAACACTGAGGTTTTAGTTTAGAAAAAAACAATTCATACGTCAACATCTCTTGTCTTAAAAAAAAACAAATAACACATGTGCCATAGGTTCACAACCACTGCCCTAGGGCAATCCACACTTTTGCATTTCTATTTTATTTATTTATTTATTTTTTTGTAGGTACCGGGGGTCGACCTCAGGACCTCGCGCGCCAACAGGCACCCGTGCTGCTGAGCGATATCACCGGCCCCTTTTTCGTATGTGGGTTCCGGGAGTCGAACTCGGGCCCTCGCACTTGCAAGGCAGGCGCTTATGCCGCTGAGCCATCTCACCAGCCCCTCACACTTTTGCATTTCTAAATACCTTCATTCACATCTTATAATTCTTCACCAGTTCAGTATCCTACAATATTCTACAAAGAAGAGGAGGGGAGGGGAGGGGAGGGGAGGGGAGGGGAAGGGAAGGGTGGGGAGAGGAGAGGGGAAAGGAGAAGGGAGAGGAGAGGGGAGAGGAGAGGGGAGAGGAGAGGGGAGAGGAGAAAGGAGAGGAGAAAGGAGAGGAGAAGGGAGAGGAGGAGAGGAGAAGGGAGAGGAGAAGGGAGAGGAGAAGGGAGAGGAGAAGGGAGAGGAGAGGGGAGAGGAGAAGGGAGAGGAGAAGGGAGAGGAGAAGGAAGAGGAGAGGGGAGAGGAGAGGGGAGAGGAGAGGGGAGAAGAGAGGGGAGAAGAGTGGGGAGAAGAGAGGGGAGAGGAGAAGGGAGAGGAGAGGGGAGAAGAGAAAGGAGAGGAGAAGGGAGAGGAGAAGGGAGAGGAGAAGGGAGAGGAGAGGGGAGAGGAGAGGGGAGAAGAGAAGGGAGAGGAGGAGAGGAGAAGGGAGAGGAGAAGGGAGAGGAGAAGGGAGAGGAGAGGGGAGAGGAGAGGGGAGAAGAGAGGGGAGAAGAGAGGGGAGAGGAGAAGGGAGAGGAGGAGGGAAGGGAAGGGAAGGGAAAGGAAGGGAAGGGAAGTGGGGCACACACACAAGCAAGCACGAGACCCCATACGTACATGAGCTTCCTGGATGACAGGGAGCCTCCAGGTACCGTCTGCCCATAGTGGCAGTCAGCACGTTAGCAGGGGCCTCGGCAGCTCCCAAGTACTCA
The DNA here is from genome assembly GCA_028451465.1 of Erethizon dorsatum. Lineage (NCBI taxonomy): Eukaryota > Metazoa > Chordata > Mammalia > Rodentia > Erethizontidae > Erethizon > Erethizon dorsatum. Next base: position 67,640,672 of record CM051836.1, on the reverse strand, counting down.
GGAAAGAGTGAGATGGTTAGCTGTAGTGAGAGGAGACAAAAAAAAAAAAAAAAAGTAGAAACAGAACAGAGACTTAGAATAATGATTGCATTTTTTTTTCATTAAAATGCTAATGATGACCACAAATTTTGAGATAACCATGTTTATGAATTATTCATAGTCACACAGGAGATAAAGTTCCCCTGTCACTGCAGGATGGCATGGAGCTTGCTGGTGATTAGCATGTGGCCCCTGAAGTAAGCGTGACAGAGGCACAGGTCACTGCGTGTCCCTCAGTTAGGGCTGGCCCTCGCTGGCCCGCTCTAGAAGTGTGGCCAGTTCCCCTCCACATTGCACTGGTGCTTTTTCATCTCATTCTTCCTTAATGTCAAGGGAAAACACTAGTCTGGCTCTCTGTTATGACGCCTGAGCTAACGTCTTGTAACATTCTAAAAGCTTGAAAGGAGCGGAGGAAATTTTCTATGTCGGAGAGGCAACGTCAAATTGCTTCTAAAAAACGTTTTTCATTGAAGTATATGTAAATATGAAAAGGGCGTTCATACACCCACAACTGGACGGCTCAATGAATTTTTCTAAGCTGAACACAAGTGCAAAGAGGAACATTATCTGTAGGCAGAAGTCCTTTCATGCTCCTTTCTAACCCTATGCAATTTTCACCCACTTTTGTGAACATCAAATTGATTTACTGTCATTATTTGTATTTCATTTATAAACAATACTGAAAATGTATTATATGAAAGCATTGGGCTGAGCACCTGGGCTACAAAGATAAGTAAGGCAGAATCTCTATCTGGAAGGAAAGCACAGTCTAGTGGGAACAGCACAAACTGATCCCACCGAGAAGTGCAGTGAAAGTAATAACTTGCAATTTATGTCAAGCAGGGACATCCAGCCCTGAAATGGAGAGGTGAGGGAAGGTTTCCAGGAAAAAGGGATGCCTAGCATATCCTAAGGCTGGACTGGAGTTGCCCAAGCTGTGGTGAGAGGCGTAACAATGGGAAAGCCAGAGGTAAGAACCTGCGTGGAGTAGCTCAGCACTCCCAGCCCCTTTCCAGGCTGAGGCCAGGGAAGAGCCCCAGGGCCAAATCACAGCCTTGTAGTCTCTCAGAAAACTCTGCCTTCATCCTGCTGCAGACAGCCACACATGGGTCAGACCTGAGTTTCAGCTGTCTTTCTCCTTCCGGATGGATATGAAGAGAGCACAGCAGGTGCAGGGAGAGCAGGTAGGGCAGTTATCTGGTTGTTACAACCGTTCAGAGAGAGGAGGCAGGATGGCAATGAGGGCAGCACGAGCAGGTGGGGAAAGGGAGAAAAGAATGAATACTTCAAAACCTCCAGAAGCTACAAGCAGAACAAACTGATCGCCTACAGTGTGTGGACATACTGAGCTCGGAGGCAGAGAAGAAAGGAGAAGAAATAAGGAAGAGAAGGAGTGTAGTTTGAGGCACTAGAAATCAAGATGTAGAGACTCAGACAGGAATTGCCAGGTATTTTTAAGTGTGAATGAAGCTTGGGGAAGAAGCCTGAGCAAAACATAAAGGCAAGAAGTGATTATTTCATGGAGAGCAGAGAGACCATGTGAGTTGGGGACATCTCTGAAGAAACATGGGCAGAGTTAGAAGATTACAGGATTAGTACTAAGAGCCAAACCCTAGAGGACACAAACAATGACAGAACGGGCAGAGGAAAAAGATCTTTTGAAGATAGTCAAAAAAGGATGTCAGAGAAGTACCGTGGCACTTGATAAATATACCTTTAGGTGTGACATTTAAGAAGTCACTTGCCATCTTGATCAAGGGCTGTTACAGTGAAGTGGAGGAGGCAGACAATAGATTTGACAGAGCAAGTGGAAGAGCAGAGGAGGAGAGTGGAGGGCTTTGGAAAGCCTTCTAGTGCTAACAGAAGGACATCGGTGTAGGGTGAGGGGATCAGTTGAGAGGGAAAGGCTGAGTACGCCAGAGGAAGAGATAGCAATGAATTAGATCTCCAGTGAGGCAGAGGAAAAGAGAAAGAGGACAGATCAAGGTGCTGGCCTTGAAGGAGGAGGAGAATCCACAACTCTCTGACATTAGAAGGAGCTTGGTAAAGATAAATTTGGTTATGGTAAATTTGCAATTAACAGCATTGGGATGTTGGAGGTGAGAGACCCAATGACATCAACACTCTTGGCAAGAGTTGGCAAGGCTCTCTGCTGAGAATGAGGTTACATGTAAATAGTTTGAGGATATAGATCTTCAAATTCTTGGGCTCTGATATGCTAACCCCACAAAATCAAAGTAGTCTGATTCTGTTTTAAGAAAAACAAGCACGTGCCAATACATATCAAAGTGGAAAAGGGCCCTTGTGGGGTAGGCATACCCACACAGTAAAACTTAAAAGGTATCAAAAATAGTAGATAGGGCCAGTGAGATGGCTCAGCAGCATACGCACCTGCCTGGCAAGCGCGAGGGCCTGAGTTCGACTCCCGGAACCCACATACAAAAAAGGGGCAGGTGATATCGCTCAGTGGCAAGGGCGCCTGCTGGCGCAGGAGGTCCTGAGGTCGAACCTCAGTACCCCCACACACACACACAAAAATAGTAGATAAACAAAAGATTCAGAATATGACTGAGGTTTTGAGTGCCAACCTTTCCAAAGGTTTGCATATAGTACCATTAACCAAAAGCACTGTCCACCATCCTATGAGGCTTCTTGAAATGCTCCATTCAAAGATCCTCCCAGCATGACTATGCTAACAAAAAAGGAGAGGCAGACACTGGCGCATAGAGGACAGTGGAGTTGGCAGCAGCACCTGCCCTGAGATTTCCTAGTGCAGAGCCTCTTAAGATTGCAGCTACACCTTCCTACTTCAGGTCCCTGCACTTTCCACATAGGATCTTAGCAAATCCAGGAACAAAGTGATATCACTCAAGGAATGTATTCCAGTGACGGCTAAAGTTCCTTAGAAACCTAACCCAGTGGAAAACACCTTGAAAAGCACTTTGATATTGTCGAAGTAGCCTTTGTGATCCCCAGAAACCCTGGGTTTGCCTCATGGTTTATCTCTTCTGTATATGAATGAGATCCAGCTCATCTCTGGAACTCGACAGCCATTTAGAACCATACTGTCCTCACTGTCGTCAGCCAGGATTGAGAAGATTCCAAAGGCAGCAGATGTCTCCCAACTGAGTCATTCATCTTTGTATCCCAGGGGCTAAGATACAGTAAGCAGCCAATAAATGTGTAATAAACCGATAAACCAGAATATAAGTAAAGAGTTTTCACAACTAAAAGGTAAGGAGGCCAATTAAACAGTGGAAACAGAAGTTCTTGTCCTATATCTTACTTTCTTGGCTTAATTAACTGAAAGCGAAGCTGAAAACTGGATTCAACCGCATTTATTTTTCACAGAAGAAAATCTTTATAAATAAATAAAGTGTTAAGTAAAAGGCTTCAAAAATTACAAAAAACAGGATGCCCCTTAAATGGGAAAACAGGTTTATATAAATACTGTGAGCAAACAAAGAAGTGGCACTGTGGACTTTACATCTGTTTGCCTTCTTTGTTCTCCCGGTGAAGGACAGGACTTCATTACTCGAGCCGCATGGTGCCTCTCCTCCCAGATGCTCATGCGCACAGCAGCCTGCTTAGGTTAAACCCACCGGGCAACAAGATAAACCATAATGGGATAATGAAAGCCTCGCTTCCTCGAAAATTCGCCTGTTATAAGCCTATGTTTTGGCCCTACTATATACGTTTCTATTACCCACCGTTTCATTTCTTTTCACGCATAAGCTCTGAGATATCAATGATCGTATTGAACACATTTTATATATTACATAGTCGCACACTGTAGGATTTATCTGGAAACAACTTTTTTTTTTTTTGTTGGGTACCGTGGGTCGAACTCAGGTCCTTGCGCTTGCCAGGCAGGCCCTTATGCCGCTGAGCCATCTCACTGGCCCCCTGGAAACAACTTTAATAATAATATTTCCAAAACTAAGAAAGAACTGCATTTTTAAGTTGTATGTATTATTGACATTTTTCTGAACAACAAATAACTTGATCCTGAAAAAATCAAATGTGATTCTGCCTATCTGATCAGCAACGCCTTGAGAAGGAACCAAATCTTCGAGATTACCTTATTCCTCTTTCTACTGCTAAGATGCTAAGAGGCCAAGATAAACAATATGCTATTCACTTGAATGCAAGCTCAAGGGGAGGAAGGGTATGTATTTGCCAGTCCACAAAGTGTTTAGTGTGCAGCTTTTTAATTACTGTGTTTATGGTACTTTCCATAATATATTCACCACCACAAATGCTCTACAAGGCCATTAATCCTCAACAAATACAATAATGCTTTCCTCCTCTCCTACAAACTCTTATTATGTTGATGTGGAGCAAAAATGTCAAGAATTCTCTCCAAAATAAACAACTCATGTCAACAGCTACTAGTTTCTACTAACCTCATTTAACTATTTTACGATACTCTAGTATCTCTGCTTAAGTATTTGTTGCTATTGACTTAAAAGATGAATTTGTAAAAATGGCTTGCTTATTGCAATTTTTTTAAATATGAAAGGTGGTATGAGTTATTAAGAAGGTTGCTTATGCTCTTCAAAAACAATATATTCAATAACTCCTTAAATTATTATACTCTGCATTGTTCTCTTCGTACAATAGAGTATAATTTCTGTTTTAGAAATCTCAAGAATAAAACACTGAGAATGATCAAGATTTTTGTAACAGTTAAAGGTCTACTCATCTAAGTATTAAATGGGTTTAACTTCATAGTGGATTAAATTTTTTCTAAAAGGAGAATTCAGAATATAATCTCTGCTTGGTGACTATTTTAGTTACTTTTTTCACTGCTGAGACAAAATATCCAACACTCACAAGTTAAGGGAGGAAAAGTTTATTTGACTCACACCTTGTAGAGGTTTTAGTCCATTAGTTGGCTGGCTCCAAGGCAGGGTGGCATGGCAGACAAGCATCGCAGAGGGTAAATAGTATATGGTGGGCAGAAGGCAACAAAGCAACAAGGGATGACCGCAGCTTTTTTTACCTCTTAGATCTCACCTAGGCTGCTTAGGGCGAGTAGAACTCACACCTCTAATCCTAGTGCCCTTGATCTTAGCATTGTATTATGAATCGATTTTAGCATTACACATTTTAGATCTAGCGACCTCTGAAAAGGCCCCACCTATGACCCATGAGGCTTTGGGGGTACATCTAGACACAGCTATAACATTCTGCCCCTGGTCCCCCAAAGGCTCAGTATCACTGTGAATCCTTTTTCTCACTTTAAATTAACCCTTGCAATAACAGTAATTAGCCTGTATATATTATTTAAGTTTATAAGGCACCTTCACATTCATTATTTCCCTTAAATGACTTCTATTTTCTTCTCTTTCTTTTCTCTTGCCTCACTTTCACAAACACAAGCAGAACTTTCTAAAATCAAGAAAGCACAAAACAGACTCATACAATACGTCACAGAGTTGTCAAAAGCGCGGCTACTTACAGAAACCCTATTTTGTGACACATCCAATTCTTCTTGCAAATAATTATTTTCTCCCTGATAATGATCTTTTGAAGTTAAGATACAATAAGAAATATGCACATCCATCTCCCAAAAGAAGTTAAAGTGAGACAGGTAAATCCTTGTAAGAACCATCAACAAAAATAAATGAAAATTAAAAGGAGTAAGAGGCAAAACTTTGCAGAAAGAAAAAAGAATAAAGTTATTATCATTTTAGTTTCCAGAAAAATTCCTATTTACCAGACCCATTTTTCCCCAAGCTCTGCATTAAATAATCTGATCATTAAATCTGTAAAAGCCAAAAGGGATGTGGCCATCTCATTAAAAAAGATGATCATTTGAGCTATGATAATGAGAAAGAGTATCTATTTGTGGTTTTAAGGACAGAAGTACTTCCTGCCTGTTGCTCAGAGGCAGTGACACTTCCAGTAAGCTTTAGCACAAAACAGATGCCCCAGTACTCTATCTATCATAAAGACAACAGGAGCCTTCACATAGAAATGCTTCCTGCCAGAACTTCTGCAGACTCTCTATCTTAATTTATCAAGAAAGAACACGAGGTGTCTGAAACAGAAAAATATCAGTTCCACTATGGGAAGGTAAATATTGCTTTAACAAGAAGGATTCTATAAGCTCTAGACTGGAAATCAGATCATATTCTTTTATACTCATTCAAACCCTATGAGATATAAAAACCTTTAAAATTAGAATTGGCTGCCCTTTTGTTTTACAATAGTTGAATAAACCCCAAAGTAAATGTATAGTAATCCTTGATACACGTTAATAATACATTAAACACTATAAAAATTGTTATTCTATAAGTGGAGTTCTAATGAAAGAGACAAGTTGGAGGAGAGATGCCATTTGGTCCCAATTCTGCTGTGGTATTTATGTATTCAATGACGCAAGCCTTTGGAACACTCTAAGATCTTCTGCATTTTGCAAGAGATAACGCAGTGATTTTATCACGGGAGTGGGAAGGATGTCAAGTCCAGTATTCTTCCACAGAATTAAGGAGATGACTTACGGACACTCCATTCCCCACAGACTGGGACCACCACTGTGCAGAACAGCTACTAGAAAACAATGTTCTTTCCACCCAAGACACAACACAAAGTGCTAGGAGATCTAAAAAGACTGATCCAACTGGCGTTTTGTGGAAAACGCCAGGGGACAGAGGATATATTTTTGCAATGTTAGAAATGTGATGTTATACTTGTGATTAGGTTTGAAGTCAGACTTGGAATTTACAGAATTAACTGGCCTTTTTTCCTATTATTTATTCAAACCTAGAATAGGCAATACTACTTAATTGATTTTGACAGTGAAAGTAACAATCTTTGAATAAAACTGAAAAGAAATGGGTAACCAAATTATCTCTTCTTCAGAGGCCCAGAAAAACATGTATCCACATTGAACCAAATCTCAAAATTTGATTAATGAGGCTTTTCAGTTACACGTGGTAGATTATAATCATGCCTTTATCTCCATTCCCTCCTAAAACTGCACTAAATGTCATGAAAGGGAAGAGATACTCAGAAGCCAAAGAATGGAAAGAGACAAAATTCATGGAAATAACCTTTAGAAAACAGAAAGTGGTTGGGCCTTTAATGAGTGAATTTTCAAAGCAGGGACACAGCTTATGAGAGGTTTGTAAATGTCTACAGACTGAATTGTCAGGAAGTAACCAGCCTCGATGGACCAGAGCCTTAGGGAAGTCGAGGGAAGGCACAGTTACACTTGAAGTGGGGGCGGCAGGGAGGAGGCAGGCTGGAGGGGGCAGTGGACACTGGAGGATTACCTGCAAGTCCTCTTACGGAGTCAACCTCCATTTCCTTCCTTAAGGAAGCTTGCTAACTGCCCTCCTCCCACGCCAGCAGAAGAAAGTAAATTTGCTGTAAGCAAAGGGTAGGCCTGAGATGATCCGGACTCGGAGATTAGGAGCAGTGGCAGTGTCACACCGAGAGAGAGGAGAGAGCGAAAGTCTGCACTCTGAACAAAAAGCCCAGGACATTTCCCTGGCTGGGTTCTCTGGCCAGATATGAGACTGAAAGACTTTTTTGGAGAAACTACCCAGCCCAAGAAAAGAGATTTACAGTTACCACAACTGGGGGCAAGGGGCCTTCTGAAAAGAGTGGTCATCCTGGGCTGAAGATGACCAGTCAACAAACCTTGCTCAGGTTTAGATCTAGAATATCCCCCCAAAGTCTCATGTGTTCAGAGGCAGGGCTTTGGAAGGTGACTGGATCACAGGGCCCCATACTCATCAGCGGGTGAATCCATTGGTGGGTTCATAACTAAATGTGTGGTTAGGAGGTGGGGTCTGGGTGGACATAGGTCACTGAGGATAGGCCCCAGAAGGGTGTAGGGTTGGTCCTGGCTCCTCCTTCCTTGTTCTCTGCTTCATGGCTCCCATGGGCTGAGCAGTTTTCCTCTGCCATGCCCTTCCACATCCTGTTTCTGCTTTGGAACCAGCCAACTACGGACTGAATCTCCCAACTCATGAGCCAAATTAAACCTCTCCTCCTTTAGGTTGTGGGTGTCAGTTATTTTGGCCCAGTGACAGGAAAGTGACTAATACATTCAACATACATAAAAATGAATAAGCAGTATATAAATAGAATACTTGGGAGAAAAAAAAAAAAACAGTGGGGACTAGTGACATACACTTTTAATTCCAACACTAAGGGAGACTGAGGCAGGAAGAATGCAGGATGTTCGAGCCCAGCCTGAGCAACTAAGTGAGGCCCTGTTTAAAAAAATAAAAAAATAAAACAGGCTGGCGATGTAACTCAGTGGTAGAGCATTCCTGGGTTCAATCCCCAGTACAAAACAATAATAATATGTTGTGCAAGAAAAACTAAAATTATAGTATACTGCATAGCTGAACTGTGAAAAATGCTAACAGTGAAAACAAATGGAGATATAACTGCCTTGATGAGTAGGTAGATACTTAAGGGAAGGAAAATAAAAGAGCTAAATCTTTATCTGACTTAATAGGAATTCAATGTTTAATGTCTAAAATTGAAAAAAAATTAAAATAACAACATAAATATATCAATTTGCTACATGGAAGTAAATACCAGAAGAGTTAAATGAATTGAAAATAGTTGCTTCTGAAAAGTAACAGAAAATAAGCAGGCAGGAAGGTGCAAGCTACATTTATATATTACTGCAATTAAAAACTGAATTTTTAAGAGGTTGGAAACCAGCCTGGTAAAGTACATGCCTGCAGTCCCAACTCCTCAGGAGGCCTATGCAGGAGGATTGCTTGAGTCCATGAGTTCAAAACCAGCCTGGGATCTTGCTATGAAATTTTGTTTTACCTTTTCTCCATTAAAAAAAAAAAAAACAGGGCCAGTGAGATGGCTTAGCGGTGTAAGCGCCTGCCTGACAAGTGCGAGGTCCTGAGTTCGACTCCCGGAACCCACATAAAGGAAAAAAAGGGCTGGTGATATCGCTTGGCAGCACAAGCGCCTGCTGGTGCGCGAGGTCCTGAGGTCGACTCCCAGTACCCACATTAAAACAAAAACAAACAAAAAATCTTCTATGGTAAATAGAAAGCAGAATTATTCAAGTTTGTGTTTCTTCCTCAGGATACTTTGTAATTCATTCTGAAAATATTTGTTAGCCTTCTTTTCTACATTAATTCATTTACAGGTCTTTTATAGGCTTGAAAATTATCACCTCTCTAAGGTAAATTATGAACAAAAGAATTCTAATACTTGGATAGTAATAGTATATGTAATAAATGTACTTTTGCTCAGGTTCTGTTGGTTTAGAAAGAGCTGAACTTAGAAGTTGATTTCAATATGTCATAAATAATATTTATAATCAAAGTGTTATATTTTATTATTTATGAATATTTAGAGATGAAAAGCATTTTCCTCCCTTGGAATTGATAACTATGTTAAGATTAAAATATTAATCACTAGGCTGCAACCTTTAAAATATATACAATATGGGCCAGTGATATAGCTCAGCGGTATAAGCACCTACCTGGCAAGCGTGAAGTCCTGAGTTTGACTCCCGGTACCCGCATATATAAAAAAAAAAAAAAAAAATATATATATATATATACACACACACACACTAGAATATATAAATTAAAAATAAATAACATATAGTAGAATGAAGAATATCAAAGGAAAAATGTTCTTTTATTGAATTTAAATATCTTCAAACCTACTTCCATGAGGAATTGTTGCATTCTTTTCACTGTGTTCGATTCATATTATATAAAACATTTCCTTTTCTTTTTGTCTTATCTGTGTAATAATACATTTAAATTCTTTGTTCTGTGCCAACAAAATTCATTTCCCTATATTGTCAATATGCTTTAAAATATAATGAAAGTAAACAGTGATTGAAATAGAACCTGTAAAATGCAGAAAAAAGATATGAACCCCAAAGTCAACAGACAAACTAAGAGATAAAAAGCATGGTTGCAGAGAATCTCTGGGGTTTAAATGATTCATTTCTTAACAAAGTAGAAGAAATTATAAACAGCTTCTTTGGTTCAGGACATTGAAATCTTTAGGTAAGTGGATCAATTCAGATAAAATGGCGTGGAGGACCACCTGGTCAGCTCTCCTTGAAAGAAGAGCAGTTATCTCCATTTTAGCTAAACCTGGCCCTATTTCCATGTATTGACATGTACAGAGCTGGCTAGGACTTTTTCTTAACCCTTCAACTGGCTTTAAGCAATGTAAATCAGTCTAGCCGAGGTGCTGATGTGTAGTCTTTAAAGCAAGGCGACAGGTCAGTGTTACCCTGCCCCCACAGCTCCCAAAAATCGTGTGAGCTGGGCGGGTGGGAGAGCCATGAGGCTACCACTTCCCAGGGCATAAAAGATTACACATCAGAGCTGAAGCACCAACCCCAAAACATGAGATACTACCTTGAATCGTGTTATGCAGATTACTCCTTCTGCATATCCTTCTCTCTGCATATTGCAGAGGTGATTTCAGGCCACTTACCTAGCCCAGCTCACTGTACTCACATACCTCCCACCACTCTCACAGTCACTCATCTCCCAAGCCATGTCCCTCATCCAGAATTAATAAAACCCAGCTTTGGCCCTGGGTCGAGGCCTTTGTTCCAGTAACCATCACCCTGGCTGGACGTGGGACCCCCTTGGCTCCCCACAACTACAAATATGCCTTAGTGTCTTTACTCTTGCTGTGGGTTGTGCTGGAAGTGGTAGATAGGAATTAACTCGCTAGAATTCTGATAACTTTTCCATGGGATTACAAATATAAATTTCCTGGACCATGACGAGGTCTGGGAGGGGCTCTCTATAAAATGGGACATCAGTGAAGTGGTAATATTAATAATCTTAATTTGGTAAGCATTTACCACGTGTTGAACCTACTCTTCATGCTTTATAGGTACTGGTTTAACTAATCCTTGTAGTCTGTAGATTGAATCTATAAAGCAATGCAAATGATTTTTTAAAAATATACCAAAAATTATAAATCTAAATGTATACTGTCTTTCTCAGAGTGGTCACCTTGAGAGGCCTTATATTTCCTGTAAAGTGCTACTACTGCCCAAAATATTTTTTGTACTCTGTTTTTAAATTGTCTTGGAAAACCAGGACATTTTAAAAATATTTCTAACAGTAGTAAAATTAAATCTTTAAAATGAGAGAGAAAAAAAAAATAGCCTGGGTAATACAGCAAGACCTCATCCTAACACACACACGTGCGCACACACACACGCATACACATACACACAAATAAATGAAAGAAGAGTAGCAACTGATTAATGCAAGATACAGAACACCCAACTGTACAAGACATACTAATAATGTGAAATTACATTTTCTACCATAAACAGGGGAACAGATAAATCTTAATTTGCTCCTCCTAATTAATCAAATTATTAAAATTTAATTCAAAGAGTTTTATCTTATTAAAGAACATACATGAGAGGTAAAATATGCTGAAACTGTCACAACACTGGCTTTAGTTAGCACACAGTAAAAGGGTCTCTAGACATCAGTACATAAGGAAGAATGGGTTGGCTTCGCTATCAGAGTTCATTGACTGCAGCTTCAGATGGATAAATATCTTGGCCACTGCAATCACCTCTCTTTTTACAAGATCAACACTACAGCTTCTAATGATAAGTTTTATCCATATAGGGGGAGAAGGATAGGTAATGTCTAACATCTAAACCCCTTTCCTGTATTTGGGAACTTGCTCATCAAGTGATTTTCAATGTGAGGCACACTTTCCATCACAGAAGCAAAAATGGCTGGACATTCATCCTCCCAGAGTCCCTTGCAGCTAAGACAGAGGCACATGACCTAGCCTTGGCCAACCCTGAATCTAGAGTATATATAGAGATACAAAGAGAGAGTAGCAGAAGAAAATGATCTTCGGTGAGGGAAGGGGCAACAATGGCAAATGCCCAGAGGCAGTGAAGGCTGAAGTGATAGAGTTGGCACCGAGTGTCTTGCCACAACAGGGTAGTCAATGTGAACCCCAGTCTGCAGTGTTCAGTGGCAGCTGTACCTTACGTGAAACTTACTCTACTGTAGGACTTTGCCTGTGGTGTCTCTACTTGTTCCTGCCCTTTGCTCAGCTTCTGGTCATTCCAGAACCTGCCCAATATCTTCTAAATAAATTACTTCTCTGCTTAAATCATCATCCAGTCTTCACTGCTTCTATCTAAGAACCTAGTTGATATTACTGCCCCAGGATACATGGGTAGAGAAAGGTGACTATCTTCTGAAGTGAAGACTAAAATGCTTATGGTTCTTAAGATCTCAAAGCAGAACTAACGACATTTTCCCACAGAGGAACATGGGGTAGGGTTGTTTTAAGACACAAATAAAATGTTTCTGGAATGCTACAGCTCAAAGAAGGTTATAGTTAAACTCATCTACTATTTGCATTATTATATCTTTTTGCGTATTTTGCTTAACACATTCAAAGTTCTTAGCCACTCACTGGCTATACACAAAGCACTGGGAACATAATCAGTTTGGTAATTGGGGCTCCCACTGTTTACATCTGGCCAGAAACTCACACTCGCCGTTCCTACTGTTATGAGGGGGCAGAAGTGCAGTGGGTGAGGAAGAACAGTTTTCTTTGTCTTTCCACTTACACATAGCTTTCCACAAGATGAGGCAGTTTGAAAGTCAGTGGTCAAGAACTACACATGATGATGAAAATGCAGACCAAGGCACTCAAAGATTTATTCTTGACCATAAAGACATCAATTTTGCTGAAAAGCTGCATCCATCAGTTCAGGGCATTGCAGCATATTTAGTTCCAGGTCTGAGGATGCTGAACCTAGGCCATTTATCTGCATATGTCTCAGGCTAACCACACAAATTTTGCAGATGAAGCTACAAGTTAAGATAGCGCAAAACAAACTGTTGATGTGATCAAAAGGGCTTCATAAGCGTCAAATGCAGTAATGGCATTAATAAAAGTGAGGGTGCAGAGAAAGAAAGCCTCTCTCTGTGGTGCCCCATGGTCTCTGAGAACCGAGGAAGTCTTTCATGACAAAGAACAGCTACCTTTTGCTAGTCAAGTTATACGACAAGAGTATACATACACCATAAAGGGGCTTATGAAATAAAGGCAAAACTTGATGCATACATATAATTTCCCTTCTTGTGGTGTTATTTCATAAAGACCTGCCATGAGATCAATCCCACAGTCACAGAAGTCGGGCTATAAGTCACCATGGGGGAAAAACTGATTTTATTTCAGTTGGCAATGTAAATGCTACTTCAAATCCCATCAACAGGTAAACCATTTTTACTACATACTCTTCTTTGCAGTCAGGCTCCTTGAAATATCTAACGGTGGCTGAAACAAGAGTTTCGTTCCACAGTTGTCCAAGTGAGTTATGTGAGGCTGACACAGTGTTTTGAAAATCTGAGATGAATTTATCTCAGTCGATCCTAGACTTCACCCATCCCTTGTTTCTTCTGGAGATCACAATGGGACAGTGATTCCACATAGTGACATGTGGGACCACCAAGGTGAGTATCCAATCCAACTACCACAGCTCTGTACAGAACGTGACACAATCCGCTGTTCAGGTTTCGGAGATGAAAAGAGAAAAGGGAGCATGAAATGGGGTGGGGGTTCAAGGAAATCAGTCTCCGAAGTTATTTACAAAAGTACGGGGCCGGTGAGATGGCTCAGCGGCGTAAGTGCCTGCCCGGCAAGCGCGAGGGCCCGAGTTCGACTCCCGGATCCCACATACGAAAAAGGGCCGGTGATATCGCTCAGCGGCACGGGCGCCTGTTGGCGTGCGAGGTCCTGAGGTCGACCTCCGGTACCCACAAAAAAAAAAAAAAAAAAAAAGGTACATTTTTGAGAAATTTATAAATGAGTCAGGTTTTTTCATGCACAAGTATAAAGGAAGAAAATTCACAGCTAGCTAAAGACCTCACAATGGTGAAACCCTAAATGGCTATTTCCAAAGCAGAGTCATTGCATCAAAACCTGCATTAATACTTAATAATATAGAAATATTTTCTCCCTCTTTGAGGCCTAAGAGATTCTTCTAAAATTTATAAAGTTGTTTTATTTTGTCCTGTGAGAGGTCTACTTTCAAGCATCATTAGTAGCAGAATTTTAAATTTTCACAGTAAGAATCTCCGTTAGATTGTATAATCTCTCAAATATCTTCTTAATCTGAAATTGTAACTAAGCAAATATGACAAGACAACATTAAAATGGCACTAATTCACCAACATCATAGAATATAAACGACAGTCAAATAAATTACTATGGAAAGTATAAAATGGTGAAATAATATTCACTTGGGAAAAAAGCAATTGAACTCAAATGAATCACCTACTACCTTCAACACAGCAGTATGTGGTATGCGTGAACCAGGAAAGAGGCATGTAACAGACACGGTAATGGCACCAGGAGGCTCGGTACACTGAACGAGCATGACACATGGGATTCTGGAAGTCACTGAGCCACAGTCCTCACAGAACACAGCTTAGGACATGAAGGGACAGCCTAGGTCTGATGGGGGCATTTTCTACCAGATAAACCTATTAAACACTGTTTTTTGGAGGGCTGGGGCTGGGGTAGGGTTGGTTGTTTGTTTCCAAGACCAGGTCTTGCTATAATTGCCCAGGCTGGCCTGGAACCTGGGCTCTAGGCCTCCTCCGACTTCAGCCTACTGAATAGCTGGAACTATAGGCATATGGCCTATACCTACCCGATAGACACTTTTAAAATTTTATGGGACATGATATATCCACACCTCATATCTTAAAAGATACTAATCAACAAAGCTGTCAAAGTCAATCTCAAGCAACTAAGGAACATGAGCCATATATTTCCAATACCCCATATCACCCTGTGGTGTGTATTTCTGACAAGTCTATGAACCTCCCTCTAGACTGTCAGATATCAAAGTCAGATGAGAGCCCTATTTAACTTTGAATGTTTGGCTCTTGGCATCTACCAAACATATAAAAATCTAATGTACCGTAGGTGGACTTGTGAATGAAAGAACAAATGAACAGAATCGTAAAACTAGCTATTTACTTACTGATTTATCTAAATATAAAGGTTAGTTCTTGGCAATAAAACACAGTTCAGGTGACTTCTACAAAAGTTGTATTTCATAAGGAAAATGGTCAAAATTAACAACAAAAATATAGGAAAGAACTATACACTGAAGTAGTATTTAAATAGGAAAAATGGCAGCAATATAAACTTTCAACAGCTGGGCAACATGCAGCTGTATTATAGTCACATACTAGATAGACTACAGAGCTACTAAAAATGACATACAAGAAGGCCTGCAGCAGAGACAATTAATATAGCAGTAAAAAAATAAGAGGAGCAAAATAGGACATATACTAGAACTACAACCAAATAACCATGTACACATATTAAAAAAAAAAGGACTGGACTAAAATACATACCAAAAAAACACTTAAGTACATACGTTTAGAGCTTACAAGTAATTTTCTTCCATTCTAAGCATTTATAAAACTATTACATTGTCATTTACAGGCTGTATTGTAAAAGTAGAACGTTCATAGTAAGAGTCTCATAGTAATTATTACAGTGATCATTCATAGTAACTTATTTTATCAAATCTAACTGCTATTTTTTGTTGTTGGTTTGGTTTTTCTTTTTTTTTCTTTCTTTTTTTTTGAGACAGAGTCTCATTTTGTAGTTCAGGCTGACCTTGAACTCACTATGTAGTTCAGGCTGGCCTCAACCTTGTGGTGATCCTCCTGCCTCAGCCTCCCAAGTGTTGTAATTATAGGCACGCACCACCACGCACAGCTGTAACTGCTATTGACTGAAAGATGCACCACTATTTTATGAACTAAGAATAAAATGAAAAGTGTTGTCAGTAATAGCTGTAAAACAGTAGCAATTGCAAGATATATCAAATTTCAAAAACATTAAAATATAAAGATGTCAAATCAAGGAAATGAAATATACACTATAAATTAGTTGTATAAAAATATTTTGCCCACGAAATAAGTGATCATTAGTAATAATCAGATAACAACAAATGAATAAATCTATGCAAATTTTGATTGCAATCTCTTAAAGAAATAAGTGGCTTGATTCACAATAGAAACTGCAGGTAAGTTTTGAAATAATGAAAGAAACAAGGACATTGCACTATGAAAGTCAGGTCTTCTTCATGCCTCTGAGATAAAATGTATCTGGTCCAAAAGGATTGAGTAAAAGGATTATCAAGAAGAAATTAAAGTGCTTGCTTTGGCAGTTGCATACACTAAAATCAGTATAATACAGAAAGGGTTAGCATAGCCTGTGCACAAGTATGACACACAAGCTTAAAGTGGTCCATATTTTTAATTCGTATACAATGCATACATGTATCACATAATCGTGCACAACCTCAAATAAATATAATCATTATTTGTCATTCAAATAATTTTTAAGAAAATAAAATATAGGGTTGTGAATATAGCTTAGTGGTAGAGCACTTTCCTAGCATGTGGTTGGGCCTGGCTCTGATTCCCAGTACAGCAAAACTTTTTTAAATTAAATTAAATATAGCTAGACATTTTGATTGCAAAGTATACAGGGGAGGAAGAGGAAAAGAAGGAATTAAAATAATTGAAGTCTTCTGAAAAAAACGCTCAACTTCTGCATGTAAGAAGTTATGAAATTGTTTTGAGTGGTATATCCTTGAAAGTAACACTGAAACTACCTGTGGCTGATGATCTCAGAGAAGGCCACTTGATGAATTACAGTAATGTCAAAATTTTTACTTGGGGGAGTAGGGTGGGTAGAGGTTATGATTTACAAATCAGAATTTTTAATGCACTGATCCCCTAACTTTTCCTTCCTAAACTTACCCATTTCTATGAATATTATTGGCTTTTCATTTAATATAATAATAAAAATTAATCTCACCTGAACTTTTAACAGTTCTGCATGATGAAAAATATAAAAAACTTTCCAGCTGGGAATCAAATCATGAGACACTTCATTAACTACCCATGAGAGATATTTAATGCAACAAATTATAAGAATGAACTACAATGCACAGGGAGACCCAGGCATAATCCAAGAAGAAGAAGAAAAAAAAAAAAAAAAGGCAGAGACGTTCAAGTTCATTATTTTAAAGTAATTGTTATTTAAACCCTTCATATACCCAGATATGTACGGCAAAGGAGTCTTTTTTACATAATACGTAAGTCCAATACAAAACTAATCTATAACACCAGTTTGTTTAGTGAAATGACGATTTATAAGTAAGAATCACAAAAGCCAGCCTCCAAGAAAAGTCAACAGAACTGAGTTGGTTCTTTGAAAAGATCGATAGCACTGAAAAATCTTCAGTTAGACTAAGAAAAAAAAAGAGAAAAAAACTGCAATAACTAAAATCAGAAATCAAAGAAAAAACATGAATATTGATTGTACAGAAATAAAAAGAATTATTGGAGAATAAAATTAAATGGCAAGAAGGTGGATACCCTAGAAATAATGGCCACATTTCTAAAAGCACACTCCCTACCAAGACTGTGTCATGAAGATATGGAAGATGTGAACACTCCTATAAATAAAGAGGAGACCGATTAACTTTTAAAAAGAAACCTCACAACAAAATCTAAGACTGCATGGCTTCACTGATGAATTCCAGTTAAAGAAGAATTAGGTTAAAGAAGAATTAACCTAGGTCCAGCTAAAGCTCTTCTAAAATATTGAAAAGGCGGGAAAACTTCCAAACTCAGAGAACAGCAGTACTCTGATTATCTCTGGTTGTGTTGGGCGGGGAGTGTTGTGCGTGTGTGCGTGCGTGTGTGTGTGCGCACTGGTGCCGGGGACTGAACCCAGGCCTTGTGCATGCTAGGTGAGTGCTCCATCACTCAGCTACACCCTTCGCCTCCTTATGAACACTAAGGCAAAAAGATCTGCAGCAAAATACTAGTAAAGCAAATTCAATGGCGTATTAAAAGGATTATACGCCAGGTCTGTGTAGGATTTATTCCTGGAATGCAAAGATGATTCAATATATGAAAATCGATCAGTGTGATATATCACATTAACAGAAAGGAGAAAAATTCCACATGATCATCTCAATTGATGCTAAAAAAAAAAAAAAAGCATGTAACAAAATTCAGCACTTTTTCAAGATAAAAATGCACAACAAACTAGGAATAAAAGGAAAATATGTCAACATAATAAAGCCGTACATGAAAAGCTCACAGTTAATGTTATACTCAACTATAAATGACTGGAAGTTTTTCTTTTAAGATCAGGAAAAAGACAAGTTATTCTAACAACTTCTTACCAACATAGTAATGGATACACTAGCCAGAGCAATTAGGCAAAAGAAAGAAAAAAAAAGAAAAGAAAAAAAGAAATAACAAGCATTCAACTAGAAAGAAATAAACTTATCTCTGTTTGCAGATGACATGATCTCGTATGTAGAAAGTATTACACACATAAACATGCACACAACTGTTAGAATAAATGAATTCAACGAAGTGCAAAATATAAAATCAACACAAAAATCAGCTGCATCTCTATATACTAACAATGAATAAGTGGAAAAGGGAATTAAAATAACAAATCCATTTATATTACTGTCAAAAAGAATAAAACACTTACAAACTTAACTAAGGAAGCAAAAGGTTTGTACACAGAAAACTACCAAACAGGGCTGAAAGACATTAAAGAAGAGTTTAATAAACAGAAAGACATCTTGAGTTCACAGATAAGAAGACCATGGTTCTTTATTGTTAAGATGTTAGTACTACCCAAACAATATACAGATTCAATGCAATTCATATGAAATCTCCAGTGACGTTTTTTTTGCAGTAGAAAGTCCACATACATTTTCTCTTTTAATAAATGTTAAGGTTAGCAATAATTCCTTATATTTAACCTATAAAGGAATATATTCAACAACACAACCCAGACATAACTAAGTTCATTTGGATAAACAGGGGATTCTACATTTTATGTAGAATGGTAACATCACTAATATTCAGGCCTATGATGGGTCACATTCACAGGGGAGATTTGTTGAGATGCCTGGGTCTCCCCAAAATAGCTACAGTCACTAGTAACCACCATCAGCAGATATAGACAATGCATCTCTCAACGAATTACACTAGGCCCTCAACAAATTATACTAGCTACTTTTAGGAGTTAATATAGATCAGTGGTGGTGAAGAAGGCAAGCCGCAGCAGGCTGTTCATATCACTGAGAGCTCTAAAAGGTTTGCCATCACTGATAGAGACTCTTCGACTTCTTGATTGACAAAGACCTTAAAAATCATGTTACAAGGGCCGGTGAGATGGCTCAGCGGCTTAAGCGCCTGCCTTGCAAGCGCGAAGGCCCGAGTTCGACTCCCGGAACCCACATACGAAAAAAAGGGGCCGGTGATATCGCTCAGTGGCACGGGCGCCTGTTGGCGCGTGAGGTCCTGAGGTCGTCCCCCTGGTACCCACAAAAAAAAAAAAAAAAAAAATCATGTTACAAGTGAAATTCATTTAATAGCTAAGAAAATGAGGACCCCGGAAAGAAGTCTCTGATGTGTCCTAGGTCATGTAAGTAGGCAGCAAAACCAAGACCAGAACCCAGGTTTCCTGTGTTCCCTGACTCCCTAATAAAACTCCTACACTAAAGTCTGGGAGTATCTCCTTAATCTGCTAGTAGAGAAAATCCACATGACACAATTTCTTGAAGACTCTTCACCACATCAGTAAATGTCCAGTATGAGTCAACTAAGTGGCCTCTGCCCTAGGATTGTATGGGAAGCCTTGCATTAGTAAGAGACTTTTTGATGGCTGTGGCTGTTGCCAGCCCTCCGTGGAAAGGGGCAAGGTCTGGCCTATGAGAGGAGAACTTCTCACTGTCAGGTATCCAGGGAAGAGGCAGGTTCTGAGATAAGAAATGGGAACTGTCAAGGAAAAACTTGGCAGAAGGAAGAAGAAAACCCCCACCCAGCCCATCTTCCAGGGCCTCCGTGTCTTTGACGTCTGGAGCCTCTGTCTATGTGTGCTAACAGCAGCCACCTCTGGAGGTGGGGGCCTACATGGTCTGGCCCTGAAAGGCAGCTCTGTAGGGGCCCAGTAAGGATGGGTCTAGGCCTGTTCTCTCTTGTAGTCAATTTTTGGGACTCTCAGAGTTTTGGTAGAAGACATAAATTCTACCTTCTGTAGAGAGTTGAAGACATGTTTCCAGATGAGAGGTGGCATGGAAAATAAGAACAGAGAGCTCCCAAAGAGCTATCACAGGGCTGACAGGAATTAGTAGCAGGGTCCCCAAAGGAAAAGAAAGCCTTTGAGACAGGAATCAAGGCATGAAGTTCAGGCCCACATCATCATCGAAGATATTCTTTTCCTGATCATTTCAGAGGAGGGGACAGTAATTTAACCAAGAGACCCAATGGGTTACCTGCAAAACCTCATACATTAAGCAAAGATTTCTAGACACTGACGACACAGGCTGATATTCGGGGGCAGATGCCATGAAGACCACGTGGAATGTTCATGTCCAGCAGCCATTCTCACTGCCAGACACCGGTTGCTGACAACTCCCAGCCTTACTCCTCCGACAGTCACACATCCCCCGAATCCAGTAAGGTATCTGCTATCGACGCTGAGCCTGGGGAAACACTACCTTTTCTATCATATGCTGAGTGATTATTCCAGATTTAGGAATTAATAAATATCCTATTAATACACTAAGTAGTATCCATTAGTATTTCCATTGTTCAGGCTAGAAAATTGAGGCTTAGAGAAAAAACTCACAGAGAGCAAATGAGAAAACTAGAATTTAATATCAAGATGAACAGAATTTTAGCATTTTTTATAAGCAGTCCCTCTGTTCTGGGAGTCTACCCTTTGAAAGATAATACTCCAGGGAATAAGTAACAATGGGACCTCAAGGTAAATTCATCAAGAGCTCATAAAACATTAAAATAGAAAAGACTGTTTAAGAATCATGGTTTTAATCCTACACCCACATCTCATACTGCATTACTTGCACATCGAAAGCTTTTACAAATATTCATATGACAAAACACAAGTTTGGTTTTTTCAAATTCATGTATATGAACTATAAAGTCAATTTAACCCCATTTATTAAGAGGAAACCCCAACACACGTTCTATTAATATCCCTGAAGTCCCAATGTGAATATCTCATTTGATTAAAATATCACCACCTGTTATGGTTTATATCCAGATGCTCCCCTAAAGCCTCAGGCACCCACAGGCAGGGCTTTTGGAAGGTGGTTGGATTATGGGACAACATAGATTATTGCTGAAAGAGGCAGGGCACTGAGGGTGTGGCCTGGAAGGGTTTATCTCTCTCCCCTGGGTTCTCCCTTCTCTCTCTCTGCCTCCAGTCCTCCATGCCCTCTGCCATGCCATTCTGTCTTGGAGCCAGCGGATCCTGCAAGGACTGAGACTACTGAAATGTGAGCCAAAATAAAGATCTCCCCCGTTAAGCTGTGGGTATCAGGTATTTGTCCCAGCAACAAGGAAAGTAGACTAAGAAACCACCATTTTCACCAAAAGATCCCATTTAACAGAAAATTTCAGGAAAAAATACAAATTTAACAATTTTTCCCTCCAGTCATTTCTTGAAATCTGAAAAAATACACTGCTATAAGAAATTATTTCTTTTACTTTCTACTTATAAAAATTTTTAAATGCATCTGAATTAAATTATCATTGGTGTGGAAATACTGAAAGTCTCAATCAAAACCAGTGATAAGATTTTCTCACCAGAGATTCCCTAAACATTACCCCTTGTCCTGATAAACCTTTAACATGTGCCCTTCTCATGTGGCTATGCCAGCAACTAGTTCATTTTGTTAAAGTCAACTGATTTCTTTCTACATCTGACTCTTTTTTGCTACTTTTCTCTTTCTCTTTTTTTACTATTCAGTAGGAGACATGAGACACTAATCTAATGTCACTACACCGATACCACATTCACATTAACTCATCAAAGCAGTTCAAACACTATAAAGATTTCTTTTAAAAGATAAAGAATGCTACAAATTTCCTTTACTACCAGGGCAACCATTTAATTTATCATCCAAACTTTATACTGAAAGGGGGTATTATCAAAAATTACATCAGAACAGCAGGCACAGGTAGGATTGTGCCAGCAAACTAAACCAAACTATTCAATATGGTCACTGAACTAATATTAAGGAACCAAATACTACACGTCAAAGCTGAAAGTTTCAAAAAAATGAAATAAAGACCACGGTAAGGAAAGGGATACAGAGGTTCACACCTGTGTGGAAAATCAGAAGAGCCACATCGGAAGGTCAGAAGATGCCTCTGTGGTCTCTCTGAAGTTCCAAACCCCAGTGAGGTTTCCAGATTACCTAAGCACTGTGCCTCCTCCCCTAATTCTCTAAACAGTTCGTACATGCGAATGATGTCCTACATACTCCCTGGGCTTTCTTTGCTGATTTGTTGGTTTAAGGCCACCCTCTCACTCTTCTTTGACACTACCTGAACTTATCCACTTGTATATGAGTCTCCTTCCCCTGTCTATTTTATATCTCATCCTTGAACCAATAAAACAGAGTTAGCGGGTACTTGCTATGCAGCAGGGAACATGCTAAATTACCTCCTACATAAAAAGGGGAATGCAAAGCGGAATTAGGCACAGTCGTTGCCAGATAATTGTCCGAAATGTTTGTTTGGAAATTTTGCTTAAAATTCAATACAGTTTCACTCCAATCTCCACTTTTATGCATGCCCTCAGCAGCTCACAAAACAAAGACAAGTACAAAGTACTCTACTGATCACTTCTCTATTTATTTGTATAAACTGATGGGGAAAAAAATAAAACACCAACTTTTGTTAAGGTGTCAAATTTCTACATCTTAAAACACTTATTATGTTAGTTTTCCCAACCAAGACATGATAGCCTTTTGGGGAAACAACGTATCACACGCTCTTTCTTGCATTCCTATTTCCTTCTGGACACTGGTAAGGGACCATGTCAAGTTCTAGCCCAGCCTGAGCAGCATAGCAACTTAGTGAGAGCCTGTCTCAAAATAAAAACTAAAAAAGGGGCTGAGGATGTAGCTTAGTGTGAGGGCCCTAGGTTCAATCCCAGTACCACACACAAACACAAGTGTGCATGCGTGCACATACACACACACAGTGAATAAATGAGAGGCTTGTAGTTAACTAATTTTTTTTTTATTCCACCTCCTCAAAACCTGTGTTCCATTGATTATCTCCTCTTAAAAGGCAGCCCCAAGCCAGGCAAGATGGTCCATGCCTGTAATCCCAGCATTCTGGGAGGCTAAAGCTGGAGGACTGCAAGTTTGAGCCCAGCCTGGGCAACTTAGTGAGACTCTGTCTCGAAATAAAAAACGGGGTTGGGGTGGGGGGATTGTGGGTCAGTGTGAAAGCCCTGGGTTTAATCCCCAATACCACATTTAAAACAAAAAAGACAACCCCATTAACGGCTTTGATTCACCCAAAAAAACAGATCAGATCCCAGCCACTTATATCAATGTAACCGGTTTTCTAATGAAACAGAACAGGTTTTCTAATCATTCTCTGTGCCTTATTTTTCTTATCTATAAAGTAAGACAGAGTTCACAGGGTTTATGGTATTTGTGAGATTTGAAAACAACTGTGTAAAGAGCCAGACAGGAACCCACTAAATGTTTGCTGAATGAAATAAATTGCCATTCTGTTCTCTTGTACCTCCAGAGCAAAATGTAACTACTATCAAAATCTCATTTGTCAAAGCTGATCTTCATTCAAGCAACAGATAGGCATCAAGTGCTTTAATACACAACTGGAGTCTGTCTGCTGGTAAACATCAAAGGAAGAGATTAACATCCTCCTTTAAATGCAGGAAAACAACAATTAGTTTGCAAGTAAAAGGGAAAGGTATATAAGTCAATCTTTCTTTCCTTACTAAAGTATCAAAATATTAAGGGATTACTGGCTTACAACAGACTGAAGCTTTTTTTGCAAGAATCATGCAATACAGGAAAGCAACCTGGAACTGATTTGGAAACTTAGCATTTATTGACAGCTCCTGCTTTTCATGGTCAAGAATGAACAGGCCATTTGCCTTCACTTTGAAGTTCAAACCTAAGGTGCCACAGATTCAGGACTAAGATTTGGTCTTTGGTGTTTTCATCCAAACTTGCTTGCTCTCCCAGCAATCCAAGATGGGGAACCTCACCCCCTGGGTCTCTGTGCAACTCCAAATGCATTTAAAGAAAGCCAGGCATGGTAGTGCACACCTATAATCCCATATCTGTGGGAGGCTAAGGATTACAAATTTTAGCCCAGCCTAGGCACTTCATTGACCTAGCAAGATGTTGACTCAAAATAAATAAAAAGGGCTGCAGATGTAGCTTAGTGCAAAGACCCTTGATTCAATCTTCAGTATCACAAAAAAAAAAAGAACTTATAGAGGAAATAAAATACCACAAACGTAGGTTTGCTTTTGCTATGCAGCAGTGTTCTAAAAGCCCCACTCTGCTATTTCTCACCTGCTTCCAGCAGGCAGAGGCCACCAGGAATAAGACACTGTGCCTTCTATTTCCGGAACACCTGAACTCAATCTTCTGAGGCTCTGAGAGCTATTTAGAGGCGCTTACCTTCCTCTTTTCCAGTAACAGTGGCAGAGACCAGCTCTGAGCCTCTCCCTAAGATTTGCTTTCCTTGCTCAGCTCAGAGCTGCTCCCATGGAAGACGAAAGAAACCCCAGAGTGTTCCAAAGCCCAGAAGCAGTGTTGAACTCAAGTAACATTTTCCATTTTCTGAAAACCCATCACTTCATACTCTACAGGAAGCAAAGCTCAAACGATCACCTTATGGTTCGTGGGAGTAGATGCAGTAGCTACAAGAGAAGGTGAACTCTGGTTAAAAACAGCAAAGGGTTATCCTGTGATAAGCGTGGCGATGATACTGCTGCATTAAATGCATCAAATCCTGTCCTACAAACTGGCACCTCTGTCCTCCTTTGAAGGATACCTGAAGCTGGTCATGGTGGCACACACCTACAATCCCAGCTACTCAGAAGGCTGAGGCAAGAGGACAGAGAGTTCAAGGCCAGCCTGAGCTACACAGTGAGACTCTGTCCCAAAGGAAAAACAAGGTAGCTGAGTGAAAGTGGCTCACAGCTGGATGGGGACTTTTTTTCCCCTTTGTACATGAGTTTCAAAATCATTGCTCTACGTCTACCAGTGTGATGTTTACTTACTTTTCTCCATTTGCTCATTTAATATAACGAGCAGAAGCAGAAACAAAGTTTAAGAAAATATAATAGGAGATAAAAACTTGAAGGTTATAAGGTTCTATTCCTACTTTATTTTGGAGTTTATGGGTCAGTAAATATTAGTGAATTTTAGTGGTCCAACACTCCATCCAAGAACATCCAGTCTATGGTTTTCCACATGGTAAGGTGAATAAATGTTCTTTTTCTTTCATTATTGATTCCAAATAAGCCAACCAACATAAGCAAGTTAAGTCCTTGATGTGCAAAGGAAAAGATAACTCTTACACAGTCCCCATATCATAACCTTCAAATATAGAAGAAGAATGGGAGATAGGGGAGATAGAAATGAGAGAAGGCAAAAAAAAAAAAAAAAGAACTGTAATTCACTCTTGACATTAAGTCAGTACATTTCTTCCCAAAGAAGAACAAGAGAGGGTCGTGTTTGTTATGTAAAAATAACAGTGGCAACCAATTTTATTTATTGAATTTCTATTATGCGGCACACACGGTGCTACATCCTGAGGGTAGAGTGATGAATCTGCTTACACAGTCTTGCTCCAAATGAATGCATTGTCTAATGGAAGAGATAAGATATTAAAACTACACCATGGTGTTCAGCGATGGGGACGTGAGCAGGATATTCAGGAGTTTAGAGATGAGGCAGGTCACACAGGCTTCTCAAAAGATGCCTAAAGTGAGCCTTAAGGAATGAGAAAAGTCATCCAGGTGAGAACAAATTGGATAGGAAGAACATTCCAGATAAGATAAAAAAATAGGCCAGGTATGGTGGCTCAGGCCTGTCATCCCAGTACACAAGAGGCTGAGGCAGGAGGATTGCCTCAAGTTCAAGGCCAGCCTGGGCTACAAAGTGAGTTCAAGTGAGTTCAAGGCCAGCCTGCACTACATAGTGAGACTTTGTTTCCAAAAAAAACAAAAACAAAAACAAAAACAAACAAAGGTCATGGTAGGGAAAAAAAAAAAAAAAAGAGGAGAGATGAAGTTACAGGAAGATGCACTCTGTTTAGGATATACAGTCTGAGGCACCCCAATGAAGGTGTCTAGCTTGAGTAGTTATATGGGGCTGAATTTAGGAAGGACCTGGAATGAAGGTATAGATGTGAGAGATGGGAAGTGATAGTTTAAAAATGTGAGAGCTAATTAAATGAGTCAGGGAGGACATATAGAATGAAAATAACATTTCAGCTAGGACACATAAAAAAAAAAAAATTAAGGAATGGAAAAAGGAAAATGAGCCCCAAGAAGGAGAGAGAATACAGAGGTCCACAGCAGACCCAAGAGAGTCTGGCATGGGGAAAACCAAGACATAGAATTGAAACCAAGGTGTGTTTATGTAGATAAAAATTTGAGATTAAAACATCTAACGGTGGCAGAAGCAACCATATCATTTTGTGAACAACACACTTTTCTTCTTTGTCAAGATGATTTCACTGACTTGAGATATTTGGTCTGGCAGTATTGTATGCTATGCGTCTTTGAAAGATACATTTCTTAGACATTGATACACATAACCTACAGCGTCTGAAAAATGGTTTTGCCACCCTCCCAATAGCACCAACCCAGCTGGAACCACAGGGAAGGGGTGCGGTAGCATGGAGAAGGCGCATCGCAGGCTCCTGGAGGAATATGGACTGTGCTTTTCCAGGATGGAAAGCATCACAGGGAGACTCCCAAGGATCCCCCCACAGAGGGTAACTGAGCGCATGATGGCCGCCAGGGCTGTTCTCCAGGTTTCCTCACTCCACCCCCATAGCCGGCTCAGCAGTGGTCTGCTCCTGTTGCCAGGTTCTGGACCAAGCATTGAACATTCTAGGCCAGTACTCGGTGGCAGAGGCAACTGCGGCAGCCGCCTTGTGCCGTGGAGTGGCCAGCTATGGTGGGTCTTTTGATCCTTCTCTTACTTTTACAGAGGGCTTTTCACTCCCTTAGAAGCTGGCTTGCTGTGAGGAGAGAAAAACAGCTCACTGTCTAGCTTGTAGGACTCACTCAGGAAAAATGTTAACTACTGCACAAAGTCAGCCAACTTCAAAAAGAGCATGAAGCCTTAGAGTCGGCTCTCAAGGAGGCCTGCCTGGAGGAGGAGGCAGGGAAACACAGTGTTGGGAGGCGGCCGTCCAGAAGGTCTCCAGGGACAGAGCCAAACTTTGAGAGCAGATACCCTTTCTCCTCAAAGAAGAACAATCACAACGTTTTCAACAACAGCAATCAAGGATGGCAGAGATTTCCAGCGGGATTCAGTCTCCAGCAGAAGAATCAAGTTGTTCACATCTCAAGTAGTTGAAGCGAAGGGCACCCAGTTTCACATCAACTCTGAGTGAAAATTTCCAACTTCAGGAAAGCGAGGCACAGCTCTTACAGGAAGTTCAAGGGTGGAAGGAACAAGTAAGCAAATTCACCTCGCAGAAAAACACGCTCCAAGACTCCCAGGCTCAAGCAGAACAACTGCTCTGGGAGAAGGGAAAGCACACCAAGGCTCTGACTGAGCGCCTGCTCATCACCTTGCAAGGCTGCGCTGCGGGCCTTGGAGAAGACATCGCACAGGCTAAGAACCTGCAGCGGGAAATGAAGAGCCAACTGGGACACAGTCTTGGCTTAGATCAACGGCCAAAAGGACCTTTGGAGAAACTGGTCTGTGGTGCTCAGTTAAATGCTTCCTTAAAAACTACAGAAGGAGAAAGAAACTAATTTCACACTCAACTCTTGGAAGCAGAGCAAACCAAGGAAGCGCTGACAGTCTATGCAACATGTCCAGACTCAATGAGCATCGCGGCAGCCCGCAAACACACAGCTGCAAAAGCAGCACCAGAAGCTTCGGCAGAAGCTCACAGTGAAGGTCAGAGTTCACCAATGCACCGGAAGCTGAGACTGCAGGCAAAATCCCAGTCAGAGGATTGTCCAAACTGTCCACACTGGAGGAGATGGGAAGCCACGCCACCGAAGGGCTGGAGACCTAGGGAAAGCAAGCCCAAGCAAGATCTGGAAGAGGAATGGGAGAGGACCCATGACCTCCCTGCAGAAAGAAGCCATGAGAACTGGGTGGCAGCTTGGATCACTGCAAGAGACGTCAGGGATTTAAAGAGAGAAAATGCTCACAACAGACAAAACCTCAGTGCAGCACAGCTGAAACCTCCCCTTTTAGGCAAAGATCCAGCCACACTCAGTATTGCAAAGACCATATCTGGCAAAGAGTGTTCCCCATGTGGTCCCTTCCCCCTGGGTCGGCCTGCATCTGCAAGATCTGCTCACCCTCACCCTCTTCCAATGATGGGGAGGAGCCACCAAGATGCTCAGCTCCGCCTCCAGCAGGGCCAGGAAGCCCATCCAGAGGCTCTCAGATGGGCCTCATTTATCTCTGCCTGCCCAAAGCCAAGCCCCAGTTCAGGCCTTTATTCCTCCAGCCCTTCCTCCAGGTGGAGCACCATCATTTCCAACGCTCCAAGGGGCCAGGTCCTGAGAGGTCCCCCTCCTCCTCTTTTGCTTCCTCCAGGAAACAGGGACAAATCATCTCCACATCACTGGCCACCAAAGTATCTTCCTGACCCATGGCCAGCATTCCCAATAAGGAATTCCCCATGGGCCTTTTCTCAGTCTCTTCCTCCCAGAGCGGGGGTTTCCCAATCCCCACACACTGAAAGGAGGACCCCTTTGGGATCCACTCCACCTTCCAAGGAGCCTGCTACTCAACACACAGCCCCACAGCGGGAAGCCAGGCCACAGCTTTGAACTCCTTGCAGGAGCCCTTTGACATTCTCCTTCACTGTCAGCGGAAGTGACTGCTGTCACGTCCATGCTATACTTCCATTCTTCCTCAGGAATAGCATTTACTAAATACAGAGGATTTAAATATGAAAAACTGGAGGTGCTCAGATTCTAAGTCTTTATTAAACGTAAGTTAATAAAAAGGGACAAAGTATATGTTTTACTGAGGATAGAGTGATGAGCCTCACATGGAACTCCCCTTCTACCTTTTTGCAGGCAAGCAGTTCTAAGAGCCACGAACCTGATTTCAGTTTTGTGGTCTCTAGCACAACATTTCCTTTATCAACCGGGCACAAGGAAAATCTTACCTAAGAAACAGGAAGGGAAGGGGAGGAATTCAAATAACCTTCTGCCTTGGTGCACTGGGATTTTCTCCAGTTGGTTTTCAAGCCTCAGCTAAAAGCTGCCACGCCGAGAGCAGTAAAAAACGGTGGGACACTGTCTGAGGCTGACTGCTCTCAGTCCTTGAGGAGCAGGTGAATCAGAAAGGTCAAGGTGACAAAACCATACTGTAAGAGACGTGAGATGTAACAGTTATCATCAGTAGAAATGGTTTTTTATGCAGGAATGCCGTCAGCATTCCAAAAAAGTGACTAAGATATAATACCTGAGCTTAAAAAAAAAAGCCTAACCATTTCTTAAAATTGCATTGCACGACCATTTTGGATACTGCACTACTAAAGAGGATTGGTTTAAAAATATCAGCATGACAAAATGGACAACATTTATTTACTTTTATTAATTGACTGTCACTGTGGTTTTGCTTGACACACTAAAAAAGAAAAGTAATAAATCATTCCTAGGTTTTACCAGAGGCTTACTGACATATGCTGAGATCTAGGATGTTTTGAATATGTGGCCCTATTTAAAACTTTGAGAAGGGTTTTCTTTTAAAAATACAAACGACAACAACACAGAAAACACAATAGACAAAGTGACAATTTGACGGTAGATTAATAATATAATAAAATGTATTTCACCTTTAGTAAATATTTCTGTATCCTCAGTATGTAAGATAGAGTGTGACTGAAATTTGAAAATATTGATTTGGAAACAGATGTTTGAAAAGTTACCAAAATTGTGTAACTTTTTATAAGAGCATGCAATCTTCAATCTTCAGCTGTAAAAACTGGCAAATGACATGAAAAAATTACAAGGAAGTGAGAAGGACATGAAAAATGCAGATGGGATAATATCCAAAATTTATTAGTTTAGAAAAAGAAAGGTAGCACTTCAGAAACCTGCATTTCCAGGGACAGGAAGTGGCGCCAGGGACTCTGAGCGATGAAGTCCCCATGGAACCACCCTGCGCTCACAAGTAGAAGTTTCTAGATGATTCAGTAAGGTGGTGACACCTAGGTGACCTCTGTCCTCCCAGCGTTCTCTGCCATAGAGAAGGGAGGGAGTCGCTAAGGAAACACAGCCAGGCATGGGGGAGCGCGCCTGTCACCCCGCAGTCTGGGAGGCTGGGCAATTAATACTGAGCGCCCGCTCTACTTGGCAGGCACCAACCAATGAAAAGAACAGCGGTAAGCACCAAGCATGGCCGGAGACATAGGTTCAGGAGGAGCATCGCCCAGAGAACATAACGACCTGGTCACCAGGGAGCAGAAATACTTCCAAGTGGCTGCTTCTAGAGAGGTGGCCAGGGGAGAAGGACCCGGGCAGGAGACAGTTACTTTTCATAATCCTGCCACAGCAGATACTCTTTCCAAAAGGTTCACCACGATACAAATACGTAACCATGAATTTTTAAAACTGCATGATTTTACTAACATCACAGAGATGATTTTCTGACAATGATTCTCTGGTATCATTTTTAAATGCTTGAAACCATCACTTTCTAAAATTATTTTAAACTAGTAAGTCCTGCTATAATTGAGGGCACGGTACTCTTTACTCATTCATCCTCCTGAAGTAGGTAGGAAAACCGAAAAAAGCACTCTACTTAAAAAAGTCTCATTGACAAAGATGAATGTTCCAAACATCGTTGAGTAGAAAGGATGATTATTCACCTTAGAAATGCAATTCTTGGGGCCGGTGAAATAGCTCAGTGGCATAAGTGCCTGCCTGGCAAGCGCGAGGTCCTGAGTTCGACTCCCAGAACCCACATACGAAAAAAGGGCCGGTGATATCGCTCAACGGCATGGGCACCTGCCAGTGTGCGATGTCCTGAGTTCGACCCCCGGTACCCACAAAAAAAAAAAAAAAAGAAATGCAATTCTTAGCCTGGCAATGGTAGCACAGGCCTATCACCCCAGCACTCAGAAGGCCGAAGCAGGGGGATCTCTGTTAGTTTGAGTCCAGCCTGAACTACAAAATGATTTCAAGGCCAGCCTGAACTACATAGCAAGACCCTATCCAAACAACTAAAAAAAGGAAAAAATTTTCTATATATCTGGCGTTTTGGTTATCTGAGAGTATGATTTGGTTCTCAAAAATCCAATTCTGGTCCTCTCAATACTCAACTTCCACCTGTCAAAAGGCTCAGTTTTGCCAGTGATCTGGTGACACAGCTGGCAATACAGCCAGAAGACCAGGGCTTCCTCTGCCCTGTCACAGCTTCCCATGGCCACGACAATGATGCCAACGCTTCCACTTGATTCCTCACAAAACGGAGTCACATGCACTTCGTTCAGGGCTTTGATCATCACTAGAATCCACTCAGCAAGTCAGTGACATGCAGTGACTCCTGTCCTCCTGGAATGATCACATTCTCCTGCCCTGGATTCCAAAGCCAGGACGAAAATGAACTTCCAGACCCACTGCTTAGCAGACCACTGGGAGGAGAGAAGCCTAGCTGCCCCAGAGGAAGAGCCACAGGGCACCCTGCAGCAATCCCTGTGGGCATCCTGGGTGTCCACTGGGATCAACCTGGCTGCAGAAACACAGGAATCTGCAGAGTATCTGGCTCCTCTCTTCTTTGGTTCAATGGCATCCGATGGCACAAAAAGAAAGTCTGTCAGAATTTACAGCACAGTGTTTTCCAGAGATTTCAGAGCAATTCTCACATCCACACACGGCCACTGCGGGGTCAGGCCCCGTCTGGTGGGCTCCAGGGAAGGGGAGGGGGAGGGGAGGGGGAGGGGAGGGGAGGGGGAGGGGAGGGGGAGGCTCAGTGTGCCTTCTTCCCTCCCCGCCCTATCCTCTGCGTGGCTCCTGCTCCTCCCCTCACTGCTCAGCCGCGTGCACAGTGGTGGACACTGGAGGCCTCGGCTCCCAGGAGACCTGAATAAGTGTTATTTGAATCTAACTTTAAAACTCAAATTAATTTCCCTAAAAACAAGGACAGGCATCATACAACTTCGAACAATGAGCCTCTAACGCACAACCTGGCACATCCCAGTGGCTCAAGGAATACCTGTATCGGCTTTATCTGATAAGTCAACTAAAACCTGAAAAAGCATGCGAGGTCTGTAAAACACTTCATATGTCCGTAACTGTGGGCTGCAGCGTGGTCCACACACAAACTGCCCATCAAACCTACCTTCCCTGCCCTTCATTTCATCCGGTACACAGTTTCTTTGGAGGGAGAAAGATGCGGGTAGATTCCTCCCTTAGGCACAGAAACATGAAGAAGGCTAGGCAGAAGTGTATGTCACCTGCGTTCCTGTCACACAACAAAAGGACTAAAGACCACGCAAAGCTTCCTACACAGTACCTGTCCGCTAATGACACAATTATGAACACGTATTTAGCCCCACGAGCCTACTATTCATAATATGCCTGTTATATTAAACACTGTAGAGATTATAACAGATGAAGCCTATTTTCAGAGGAAAAACCTACACCATTTATTTCACATACTTATACTCCTTTCTGAAAGTGAAGATGGCCTCAAATGAAACGAAAGGCTAAGATGCAATTGGTTTTCTTTCACACACAAAAAATGATATTGGAGGTGAATATTTATTAGCATGGATACTCATTATTTGTAAATATTAGCCTGGACACTTCCATCTTTGTGGAAAAGATGCATTACCAAACTATTTGTTTTGTATGCTACTCTTTTAGTAGTAACATAAAAATATACATATTCATTAAACAGGATAATAGAACAGAAATTATTTTTACTTCTTTTAAAACGACATATGTGTGGTTAATTTTTTGAAGGTGAATCTATATTTTGTCATGTTACAGACTCAATTTTCCAGAAATCTACCTCAAATAAATATGATACTGAAACAAAGAAGACATTCAAAACACCTATGTGATTAAAAAAAGAATAAAGGTAAAGGAGACAAAGAGGTTAAAAAGACATGTGGAGGTTCTAGGGGTAGTTCTAAATTTTCTCTAAAACTATGCTTGGCTTCCCATAACAAACAAACAAACAAAAAAAAACCACCAGATAGTTAAGTATCTTTTACAGTTTTCAAAATACTGTCAGAAATATTCTTTTTTGATTTTTAACAAATTTCAGAAGGGAATTCTCTCCCAGACCCCCATGTTAACCTCCATATAATTCCTGTTTCAGAACTAGAATTATGTGCAGCACACTGCTACATTGTAACCTCCTTCTTTTGTTGTTGTTGTTGTCATTCCTTTGGGCTTGTTTTTATCTTAAGGGTGACCTATGAACGTCCTTCCGTGCACATAAATATTCATTTAAATATCAACCTTAGTAAGCAGAGATTTCTCTGCTAGTCCCTCCGGGAGCACAAAGGATGTCTTTAGTTTATCACTGTAAACAAAAGACCCACAGAGCTTTGCCTCTACAAAATGGAAACATAACTTTTACAACAATGCCACAATGTACCCCAAAGGGGAATATCTTGGTAAAATGGAAAGGAAATATTTCACTAGAGACTAAATTAAATTTTAAAGAAATGCTAAATTATTTGAAAGGTAGTTTAAGTAGTTTATGTTCTGAGGCTAAATTATAATTCCAATATAAACACCACCGCAAATATCTAGATCCTGAAACTCAGAGAATTAATCTTTTGCCCTTTTCATTACACTTCTGAGTATGAGCCGGTGTCTTCCAATATAATCCTCTTTTAAATATCCTTCCAAAATAGAGTAACAACTACAACACAAAGGATTTCCTTTATTTTAAGATCCATATGAGATTAAAACACAGAATTCAACTAAATAAGTTCCTTTATATTTAAAATTCCACAAATAATATTTCACTACTGTAAATATTCCATTGTAACAAAAATTTATTTTGGTGAAAAATTTCAAACCCTTTGTTTTCAACAGATTTATAATTAAGCAGGCTTGACAGCCCTCAGATATCATATCCATGTGTACATGCAGCACATATATGTACAGATACACATATAAATTTCCAATAAGGTTCATAATTGAAGATTATTATCGTTACAAAATAATGCATAATTTAATTAGAATTACAATTAAATTTGGAGTAAATATAACAAAAAATCTGTAACATCTGATCTTACTTTTTAACATTTATATAGAATTTCCAGGGTAAAGTTCTTTTCTCTCTTGCTCTGTCTTAAACATGTTTAAACGAGCTGATTTGTACTGCCAGACATGGAGAGAAGCTGTAAGACACAGCAAAGCATAGCATGCTTAAAAAACTCTCTAGTAATTTCATGAAAAAACTTTCTATTATCCATTACATTGTTTCTGGAACCTGCCAGAAAGGAGACACATACGTGTGTGTGCATGTGTGAGCAAATTTTTTTTTTTTTTTTTTGTGGGTACCAAGGGTCGAACTCAGGACCTCACGCACCAGCAGGCACCCGTGCTACTGAGCGATATCACCGGCCCTTCTTTCGTATGTGGGTACCAGGAGTCGAACTCAGGCCCTCGCGCTTGCCAGGCAGGCGCTTACACCGCTGAGCCATCTCACCGGCCCGCACATTTTCTTTTTGTTTTGTTCTTACAAGTATTTGGTCTTTTATACCTCCAAGTGGTGTCTACAAAAAATTAGATTGATCTGATTATCTTTAAGGCTCATTTTACTTTTTCAAAAAATTAGGGAATAAAAGTGAACATTCTGGTACCACACAATTTTTTCTAAAAGACAGCAAAAATATTTACCCAGGTATCTTGATTACGAGCACCT
The DNA here is from genome assembly GCA_028451465.1 of Erethizon dorsatum. Lineage (NCBI taxonomy): Eukaryota > Metazoa > Chordata > Mammalia > Rodentia > Erethizontidae > Erethizon > Erethizon dorsatum. The sequence continues at coordinate 67,605,613 of CM051836.1, read as the reverse complement.
CAAAAAAGTTAAAAAGAAAAAAACCAAAAAGACGGGATGTGGCTCAATGGTAGAGCACTTGCCTAATTCCTAAGGCCATGTATTCAATCTGCAGCCCAGCAAAAACCAAAAACAAAAAAGCTATAAAGCAATAAAACTCACAGGTACATTAATTCCTACATAAGCCACATCCTGTTTTCCTTTCCAGACAGAAAAAGAACCACACAGATTTCATGCTTAGTCTACTAATATCTAGAACAACATACTCTAATTTAATTAGAGCTTTCCCCCAAAATAAAAAGACCCAATCAAAAAATGGGCAACTGCAATGAACAGATCCTTCTCAAAAGAAGAACAAATGGCCAACAGGTACATGAAAAAAATGTTCATCATCTTTGGCCATTATAGAATTGCAAATCAAAACCATACTGAGATTTCACCTTATTCCACAAAGAATGGCCACTGTCAAGAACTCAAAAACTGGTGAGGCTATGGGGAAACAGGAGCCCTTCTACACTGTTGATGGGAATGTAATCTAATACAATCACTATGGAAATCACTATGAAGATTTCTCAAAAAACTAAAACTAGAAATTCCATTTGACCCAGCTATACCTCTTCTGGGTATCTTCTTAGAAGAATTAAAAATGAATGTATAAAGAAAATGTAGATACACACAACAGAACACTACTCATCCATAAAGAGGGATACAGTTGAGTTATCTGCAGGATGGACCTTGAGTTAAACACATATGGTTTCTCTTACACAAGAAATCTAAAAAGTAAGTAATTTAAAGAGCAAAATGAAAGATGATAGGAAACAAGGACAGAATTTGTGGAGATGGGAGAAAGGGGAAAGAAAAGAGAAGTAAAGGATCAAGATGTGATATGAATATGTACCGATTCCCCATGTTGAATGTATTTATTACGCATACTAACATACTAATTAAATATTTTTTAATCCAGAACTAAAGAGCCTAAAAACTAAAGATGCTTAAAACTAAACATCTAAAATGTTTAAAATTTTAGATGAACTAAAAATGTTTAAAACTCTAACATATCTGAAACTCAAGACAATTGGACTCACCTTTTGATCAGACCTTTCTTATCACAGTCGTCTCCTCCTCCTCCCCCTCCCCCTCCTCCTTCTTCTTCTTCTTCTTTTTCTTCTTTTTTTTTTTTTTTTGTTGAGACAAGGTCAGCTATGTAGCCCAGACTGGCCTTTAACTCACAGTGATCCTCCTGCCTCAGCCTCTCAAGTGCTGGGAATACAGGCATGCACCATCACACCTGACTATACACGGTCTCACCATTATAGTTTAGCTCATCAGCTGCAAACACGATAAAGGTTTCAATGAGGACTCAATGTGTCTACGAAAACCAGAAGAACTGCTTAATCTCTTGACAGTTTTTATGACGAGGTCTCCTGGGTCCTCTTCTACACTACAAATCCATTAAAATTTATACAGTTAACTAAGCCAGGACTGAAAGAATATAGGACACAGACCTATTTTAACTTTCAGAGAAAAGTATAACAGAATTTTCAAATTCAAGTTAAAAATTACTGACTTTTCCCAGATCTCGGGTACAAAGCTCAGAAGGCAAGCTCGCCTTTTCCCCACAAAGCCTGTTAATTAACAGCAATCACCTAAGGAGGTCAGGCAGCCCTAAAATATCTAGAAATTGTGTAAAGACAAAAATTTTAAATTCAAACTCAGATTTGAAATTAAAAACAAGTCTACGGCCGTACCACCCTGAACGCGCCCAATCTCATCTGAAATTAAAAACCAAAATAGCCCACTATTCAGAGTACCTCTGCATAATTAAAATGAAGATCTCACTGGAATACCTAAATGGTGAGATATATAAGCAATTTTTCCTTCACACAATACTAACATGGCTTTCTAAATCTAGATGGCATTTTGATCTGTCGTCTTATTAAAGTTCCTAAAGGAGGAACTCGCAAGACTTCCCGGCAACCGCTCGTGTTAAAAATGTCTTTCTCAGGCAGTCACAAAAAGGAGCTGAGGGAGGATCTGGACTCCTAATTATACTGTGGCTGGGGAGGGAAGGAAGGGCTTCTGAAATCACACTTGCCGGCTCCCTCGAAGAGGAGCTCATCTCATAAACACAGAAGTGGTTGTAAATAGAAATGAACAATGACAACCTAAAGAAAATTATCAACAACGTCTAAACACTCTTCCAATGTATGAACTTAACACACTTCACTTTCGCAGGTGGGAAAGGGAACAGATATATTTGTGCTGATTTTTTTCTAAAACAGAAAACCTGTAAATTTTGCATGATTAATAACCTCACTTAAAACATCAGTTATTTCTCTAACAATCTTGCAAATGGATGCATAGGAAATAACTCATTAATAAAATAGTTTTTGAGAAGGTAAAAACAGATGCCATAGTTAACCTATAACCTAAGTCTGCACCCCTTGGGCTTTGCCATTCTGCGCCTTACATTAGATGAACTCTAAGAAGTATAATAAACTCATTTGCAAGCCACAAGAGATTGAGAAATCAGTCAATTAGAAAGAGGCAGGAAGCACTGTTACAGCAAGCAGTCATAACTAAAACACAGACAAGAATCCCACAAACAACAATAAGCATCATTTTTTATTAGTGTCATTGCTATTGCCAACATTTATATAGTATCGCCAGATTGTTTCTAAGTGTTTTAGTGTATTAATTCTACCTAATACATTACGTTCCAGCTCTCTCCTGGACATCACTATGTCACCGCACAGCACATTCAGTTCTACTCTAACGCCAGTGTGCATTCCAAGGGAACGATTTGAGCATAACTGGAATTTGTTTGATATGCATGATTTCATCGCAAGAAAACACTAGGTAATCGCAGAAAACTGCCTCCAAGCTGAACCAGCTCTATAAGGACAAACAGGTCCAATGCCTCAAACATGCACCAGTGACTTCTGCTCGCCAGTGTGCTATGAGCCACACCCACCCAAGCCGAGTGTCCCAACTCTCTGTCAGATTTTAGGTAACCTGTCTTCCCCAACTTTGTAGTAACTCAGAAGTTGCAGTCCTTCAAGGCGCCAGTCCACAAGCAGACATCAGGACTTTTCAAGTAAGGAACCATATTTACTGTATTATTTATGCATTGCCCACTCATTTGCTTAGAACTGTCCTACAGGGATGGGGATGGAGCTCAGTGGCACAAGTGCCTGCCTGGCAAGCACAAGGTCCTGAGTTCGATTCCCGGTACAAAAAAAAAAAACAACAACTGTGCTACAATTTTGATTCAGTTCTCGTCTTTCTTTTTAAATATGGCACTGATGGTCTTTGTATCCTCACGTCTATTTTTTTCATAAATGCTGTGAGCATTACTGTGTGATTTGCATAGGACAGTGGTTTTTAGGACCATATATGTAATACTTCTGCGGCTGATCATATAGTAAGTAGAGTTCATATGAATATGACTTATCCAGAAGGGATTACATTGTGATTTTTACATTTTGCCATGTTTTAGGAAACAGCAAAAGAATGTAATATGATTTTAGCAAATTTTTAATTTGAAATGTTACCAAGTATGAACACTTGCTGGGGATGTAGCTCAGTGGCACAGCACCTGCCTGGCAGTTGCGAGGCCCTGAGTTCCATTCCCGGTACCAAAAAAAAAACAATAGAATGAACACTTGAGGGTGAGTTTCAATTATGTGAAAAATGTATGTATAGGAAGTTCCTTAATGATGTTATGTAAATGAAGTATTACTGTATCATTCTGGGTAGACCAATACAGTGGTGTTATATGAGAGCTTAATTATAACTGCTGGAAAGGAAAAACTGAATGGAATTACTCTTCATGCCTTAAAATTACCAGACCGGAAAAAGACTCCAGCTTTGAATTTTCTTTTAAATTTTGTAAGATATACATAAAAATACATAGGAGAGTTTTCTAATATAATTAGTATCATTTAAAACAATTTAACAACATACATATCTATCAATGGATAAAGTTTTTAAATGTGTAAAACATTTACTAAAACAGGAAAATGTTCATAAGACATATTCATTGGAAAAGCAAGCAATAAAGCAATATGCTCAATATTATCAAAATTTGCTTAAATGCATCTTTTTTTTTTTTTTTTTTTTTTTTTTTTTTGTGGGTACAGGGGTTGACCTCTGGACCTCGTGTGCCCGTGCCGCTGAGCGATATCACCGGCCCTTTTTTCGTATGTGGGTTCTGGGAGTCGAACTTGGGCCCTCATGCTTGCCAGGCAGGCGCTTACGCTGCTGAGCCATCTCACGGGCCCAAAAGTATCTTTATCTAGAACAAAATAGAAGGGGAAAATACCAAAATTTGAAAAATTGCTAATTACAGACAATAGAATTAGAGTAATTTTTACTTTCTTTATATTTTGCATTTGGTGGGGAAATCCTCTTTTTACTTCCAGTTTAACTTCACATGTAAGTCCTGCCCAGGACCAAGGAACACATGAAGTTTCTTTGTCAATGACAGGTATAAGTAGGTCAGTCACATGGCCAAATCTTTGCAAGTATTTTCTATCTCACCATCCAAGGACAAATGAAGTCCCAACTGGGATGTTTGAAGTCTATAAATCCATTATAGAGGCCAAAATATAATTTCCTTTCACTGGATAACACAGTTATGGATTTATTAAAATCAAAATGAAAGATTTTTAGTTATATAATTATACCAATGTCTTAATGTCAGAAAGAAATTTCATTCTGAATTAAGAAAGTGTGTTCTGGGCCGGTGAGATGGCTCAGCGGCGTAAGCGCCTGCCTTGCAAGCGCAAGGGCCCGAGTTCGACTCCTGGATCCCACATACGAAAAAGGGGCCGGTGATATCGCTCAGCGGCATGGGCGCCTGCTGGCGTGCGAGGTCCTGAGGTCGACCCCCGGTACCCACCAAAAAAAAAAAAAAAAAAAAAAAAAAAAGTGTGTTCTGGATAAAGGTGCCTTCAAATAAGATGAAGATTAGATAAACACAAGGATAGATGGGTTTGGCATGGGGATAAATGTCTCAATTTAGGGAGCTTTAAAGAGAAAGTAAGAAAAAACAGATTGTTTTAGAACCTCCAAAAGAACTTGATTGTTTTCAAAATTTCCCCAAAACCTCAAAACTTGATTCTGAAAATAATCCAGTGTCTTTAATCACAGTGTACTTAGACAAATTCCACACACAGACATCACCCAAAACCTGGGTGTGGACAGGACACAGGAATCAAGGACCAATTTGGCCACCACACATCTCAGTTCACTCGCCTGTGCACGGCTATCAGCACATTTAAATGATGTGCCCCTTTTCAGTTTAGATTTCTGGTACTCATGTCCCCCCAAAAACTATGTGATCTCATGTGACCCCCATCCTCAAATCTGTGCCAGATACTAAAAGTCAGTGAGCATGTTTATGTAGGAGGGTCATGAAATTAGAAAGCGTCTAATGCGTGCACGTGTGCATGTGAATAACCATATCCTTGCTGTACAAAGTAGAGACATAGTAAGTAGTGTTGTTTTTGTTGTTTTAATTTGTGAAAACGCTGACATAGATGAAAAAAAACCTTTTATGTTTCAGATTTGATTTTGTATTTTTTAACCTTTTACACAGGTTTCCTACCAAATTACTAGCTCCATGTTGTTTAAAGAATAGAAAATGCAAAATAACATTTTGACTATGTATGTGTGTGGATGTAGATCTCTCTCTCATATATATATACACATACACACACATAGGTATGAAAGAGAGAGAAAGAGAGCTTAAAGGAGACATTAAGTTCCAGAAAAATCAGTCTGTCCAAGGTCAAAATCTTCAGAAATTCTATCAGTAAGTCCATGGCCATGCCACCCTGAATGCGCTGGATCTCACCTGATATCGGAAGCTACAGAGAGTAGAGCCTAGTTAGTACTTAGACAGGAGAAACTCTGTCATATAACAAATGTACACTGATTATTTGAAAAATAATTTCTAATTTCTTGGCTTGTGTGTCTCACAAGTTGCTGCCTAAAATGCTGCACATATGTACCTTGAATAATTCATGGCCCAATATTATAATCAGCAAACAAATTCAAATATTACATCCAATTATGAGTATTCAAAATAAAAACTATGAATTTTAATTTTTAGAAGAAGTAATGCTGAAATATATATCTTTCTACACACAGCTTGTACTGACTCTGAATATACAGAGCACTTACAGACTCCTGGTGTGGAAACTGCAGGTCTTAAACTGCTTTAAGAATTAGTATATGCAGGGGCCGGTGAGATGGCTCAGCGGCATAAGCGCCTGCCTGGCGAGGGCCAGAGTTCGTACTCCCGGAACCCACACACACACACAAAAAAGAATTAGTATATGCATAGCCCAGGGGAAAATGTTTTCTTACCAGTACTGGATATTAAAAAGGGGGGCAACTAATTTTCAGAGTCTACCTGGAAAACAAGCAGAAGGTGTTTTCTCAGGCTTTCTAGCCACTCCCCCAGGCAGAATTCTGATCAAACCGTTCATCGCCAGCACCATCTCCTTTCTCATTTTGAAGCCCTCTGCCACCTCTGGTCCAAGCCCCAGACTTCCACTCTGGCTGGACTTCTTTCATTGGTCCTTTACTTCCAACGTCTAAACTCCTAATGCTGCCATGGGGACAATCTGAGCCGAATGGGCTGGACCCAAACAAATATTAATGACCTTTAAAGTTTTCTGGTTTATATGCATTTAAAAAAAATCCAAGTACGCAAATCTTGGTTTCTAACTACCTTTGCTCACTGGAGAAATAGTTGGGTCCACAGCTGGGGTAAGAGAAGGAGAAAATAAGTCCAGAACATCTTACTATGCGAAAAAGCAACTAAATGCTCAAATTTTTTTTTTTTTTTTTTTTTTTTTTTGGTGGGTACCGGGGGTTGACCTCAGGACCTCGCGCACCAGCAGGCACCCGTGCCGCTGAGTGATATCACTGGCCCTTTCTTCATATGTGGGTTCCAGGAGTCGAACTCGGGCCCTCGCGCTTGCTAAGCAGGAGCTTACGCCACTGAGCCATCTCACTGGCCCATAAATGCTCAAATATTAATGCAGACATGACAAAAGGGACACAGGACCTACCATGAAGGGCCCCCCCTGGGGCAAATGTGGGACAGTTTGAACAAGAAAGAATGGTATTGATGAATTATAAGGCTTTGCATAAAAAAGAAACATAAATCCAATGGTATTCATAACAAAGGGGGTAGGTGGAAGCTCTTCTTTATAAAGTAGCCCAGCTAATAAACATCAAAAGAATAGCAGAAGAAAATGGCACTTTGCAACCACCAATGCACTAATTGGTTGAGTCACTGATCATTAATGGATGCTAAAACCACTACCAAAAGAATTGTAGAACGGGATACTCACAGTCTCAGAACATCGCCCCACAGATTACTTATCATTTACCTAGGGGAAAGGGCAGCCTTATGATGCAGAGTTCTGGAGACCACCTCATCCAAGGGATGCCTGGCGTAATAAATTACAGGAGAACCACATATCTCCACAGCCACTATGTAGCACAGACTGCCAAGCATGTCTAATCTGCATGGAATCAGAAGGTAGCAATCAAACAAATTCGGGTTATGATATATATTGCAGGACAGATATCCTCACATCTCCAAGATATTAGCAACCATGAACAATAAAAACAAAACAAAAACCGGTCTAGAGTAAAGAAAACTCTGTCTTTAAGAGACAAAATGCAATGAATGATTGTTCATGAACCTTGGATTGGGAAAAGAAGTTACAAAATACATGATTAAGATAATGAGTGAAATCAGAACATGTATTCAAATATCATCTATATATTAGTGATGATAATGGTATGGTTCAGCAAATTTTTAAAAAAATAAGTTTGTATGTGTTGTGTACACATGCAAAGAGATAGACACAGATACAGAGAAACAAAGAAACAGATAAAGCAAATTTGGCAAAATGTCAAGATTTTATGTGGCAAACTAGCCCAAACCTATAAAAACCAGTAACCATGGTTACCTATAGGCTCTACCCACCCAATATAAAGTTAGATCATAACGGAGCTTACAGTAGAAAGGAAACTGACACAACCGTAATGTAATTGCTTTGGTGCTAAGAGTATTTAGTCTGCTGTTCAAAAACTTTTTTCCAATTCTGTCTCTCTTCTGAAGCAATTAAGGTCCTTTGCTGGGAGGAAGAATCTTGAGAAAGAAAAATCCAACAGAGAGGATGGCAGTGGGTAAAAATTTGCAGTTAGACAAGTTCAGCTCTCCTGCATACATTTTGAAGAAGAGGTAGATCTTAAAGTGAAAAAGCCTCCACCTTCCCATGCCTACCTGGTAACAAATGCATATGCATGTGGCCATCACCAAACAGCCAGAGAGAGTCCCTTTTCAAGAATTACTCTGGCCAAACATTCTGCCCAGGAAGGCTGGGGACTTCATTCTCTGCCCACTCCGTAATAAGCCTGGAACAGGGGCATCATCCATGTAACCCCAGGAAGGCAAACATGCACCCCAGACCCACAGCTTTTAGCATCTGTCTTAAATGATTCGCCCCATCACACCTGGAACCCCTTGTCCCCACCACCTCTTTTCTTAGCTTATCCAACTTCAAGAGGCAGCTTCGTCTTTCACCTCTCTCTGCCCAATGGCCCATTCTTCACACTTCCTTCTCATCTGCAACCTCAGTGCCACATAGGCCACAAGACCTCGCATATTCGAGGTCAAAACAATGTTTTCTCTATTCTTCCTCAATATTTTCTGTCCATGGCACACACCTGGCATTTTTGAAATAATTCTGCCACATATTTGATTCCACACTCACTGAAATGAGACTTTTGTTATGGAATCTTACTTTAAAAAGCACGATAATCCTATGAAGTCATTGTGTCCCTATTTTACAGAAGACAGAGGTGCTGATACAGGCGAAATAACTTGTCCAAGGTCATAAAGTTATAAAGCTGTTATTCAGATTGTGGTCTTCTGTTTCTACCCTAATGCCAAAGGGTGTTGTGTTATTTACAGTTTTAAACATTATCTTCTGTCCTTAAACCCACCATAAGGTCCTTGAAAGAAGGGATTTGTTTTAGCCATTGCACGCTTATGCTAGAACATGACAAGACTCGTAAATCGTGTGCACTGATTTATATTTCAAGATTTTGTCCATAGACCTTCTTTTTTCCGACCTCCCCCTATCCCTCGTCCCTCCTCCTTGCCCTCCACATGCTTCTACTGCAAAATATACAAGCCTGGACTGTGGGCCTGCGCTGTCCCATGTGTGCCTGGCACACAGTGGGCACTTAATGTTTACTGGGAGACATGGTTATACAGGAGGCAGTCAAATTTCTCAACAGAGTTACTATGCCTTGTTAAGAAATCTAACCTCATTTTTATCTTTATCACATACTGAGGAAAATTATTTTAGCAAAGAATGCCAGAGAGGAAATGGAGAACAGAGAGCACAGATCTTGGCTGTTGGGTCCTCTCAATTCACCAGCTTCCTCGGGTAGAATTGTTCTAAAGCACTGCTTCCAAATTTTAATGTATACGCAATAGTGCTCTATTCAAATTATGATTCAGTATGTCTGGAGTAGAGTCTGAGAGTCTGCATTTCTAACAGGCTTCCAACATCCATGAACCACTCTTTTTCTTTTTTTTTTTTTTTTTGTGGTTACCGGGGGTCGATCTCAGGACCTCGCGTGCCAGCAGGCGCCCATGCCACTGAGCGATATCACCGGCCCTTTTTCCATATGTGGGTTCTGAAAGTCGAACTCAGGCCCTCGTGCTTGCCAGGCAGGCGCTTATGCCACTGAGCCATCTCACTGTCCCCCCTTTTTTTTTGAGACAGGGTCTCTCTATGTAGTCCAGGTTGGCCTCGAACTTGCAGCGATCCTCCTGCCTCTGCCTCCCAAGTGCAGGGATTACAGGCATGTGCCACCATGCCTGGCACTCCATGAACCACATTTTTAAGTAGCAAAGCATTCTAGACAGTTTTAGTGAAATAATGCCCCTTTAAAAAGATAAAACCTATAAATTAAAACTAGAATAAATGCATACAATTTTAATGCTAGTTGTCTCTGGGTTCCTTCATTCTTTTTTTCCTTTTTTAGACAGGGTCTCACTGTGTAATTCAGGCTGACCCTGAGCTCACTCTGTAGTCCAGGCTGGCCTTGAACTTGCAGTGATCCTCCTGCCTCAGCCTCCCAAGTGCTGAGATTATAGGCATTTGCCACCACACCCAGCTGGGTTACTTCATTCTGCTTTTCTATAATTTCCAAGTATACTATAATAAGTATTGCTGGTGGAAATAAAAACTGTAAGTGCTATCTATACATACATAGAAAAAGTAATATTTGGGCATTTCCATTCTGCATGGCTACATCTTTATTTAAGGAACAAATATACTTAAAAGGACTAGACTAAATAGGTAACATGCTGGTGAATTTAGCTATTCCCTCTCTTCTCAGTTTAATGTGCAAATTAACATCGAATAACAATTACACTCAACAAGCAGTTACCATCACAAGTATTGTTTCCCTCAGGTTCCTTTCCCTTAAAAGAAAGAAAAAGAATCCATTCAGCTGAATGTAAGAAAAGGCAAACCAAGTTAAGGACAGATGAAAAACAAGCAAGTGCTATACTGAACCTCTTCTGAGTGGGTCAACAGAACTACAGAAAGTTGAAAGGGAGGTGAAATGCTTGCTCACAGGAGAGGCGGGACGGGACGGGCTCCACAACAAGGGCAGATGGGCCGAAGTAAGGCAGAGTCCACTGTGCAGGCGCAGGTGAGGTACAGAAAAACAATCCTCGCCAAAGCACGGCAAGAAGAGATGATCACGTACACATTTGCAAGAAAATATTTCCAAAGCACACAACTCCACTTTAGTGGAGTTCCAAAGGATGCCAGGTTATACTCCTTGAGTTGTAAAAGCTGCAGCCCTGGCTGGTGAGCATTTCCTACCCATTCGAATGCCCACAGCAAATCCAGACACTTGCTGGGCTCCAGGTGTCTGTGATGCAGGGAGGGCCAAATACCAAGAAGGAGCCCAAGCATGGCACAAGCTGGGCTCTCCTGATTAAAACAGGACTCCTGGGCCTCAGCAGGCTGTGTGTCCACTACCTTCCCATCCCAGGTAAGTTTCTTACCATAGGCTCTGGGTCCTCAGACTATGACTCCACCCATAATCCTATATGATCTTTTTTTTTGGCCTTAAGAAAGTTTGTGAAAATCACTATGAAATTCTATCCAAAGGGTGGAACCTAGTCCAGAAGGCTTATAAATACTTTAAAGCCAAAATTCACTTCTGTGGTGTTGCTGAGTGCTGTTAAGGATGTGCTTTCATATCTATAAAACTGGGATGTACCAGACATTGGGCTCAACGGAAAACAATGTGTCCCTGTATCTACTGAATTCTGAGTCTAGCACTGCATTACTCGAGACAAGTAAGCGTTATTAAAATTGTGATTGGGGGCCGGTGAGATGGTTCAGCAGCGTACGCACCTGCCTGGCAAACACGAGGTCCTGAGTTCGACTCCCGGTACCCACATACGAAAAAAGGGCTGGTGATATCACTTAGCAGCACGGGCGCCTGCTGGCGCGTGAGGTTCTGAGGTCAACCCCCGGTACCCACAAAAAAAAAACTGTGATCACCTGAGATTTCACAGCCAACATCAAAGTCATCACCTTTCTGGGGGAAAAGTCAGAATTTATTTGGACTTCTTTCACTTGTTTCATTGAAATTCATACTGTTTTTATTCTGAATTACACTGGTGTTAGATAGGACAGGGGCTGGAGAAAACACCACAATCTTCCCAGGGCTGCACAGCCCTAAAAGTTTTAATATCTTAGTTAGAATTTTATAATAAGAGACATACAAGTCATGGCAACCAAACACAATGCAATACACAGTCTTTTGCCCAGATTCTAGTTTAAAAAAATTTTTAAGACATTAAAGACTAAGGGGCTGAATTTGGGAAAGTTGACTATGAACTAAAATTAAATATTATTTGGAGATGATCATTAATTTTTTTGGGTTTGACAATGATGTTGTGTTTACATAAAGCAGTTTCCTTATTTTTTAGAGATGCATTCTGATATGTTTAAGGGTAAAATGTCATGATATATCTATATTTTAAAATGGCTCAGTAAAAAAAAAGTAGACATATAAAGAAAATAAGGAAAATGGTAATAATTACTGAAATTAGATGGGGGTTATTTGAGTATTCTCTGTATTATTCTATTTTTTTTATATGCCACTTTGTGTCAGGCAACAATTTGGTCCACATGAAGGGATAAACCAAGGGATAAAAAGCACAGTTTTTAGCCCAGGTTAAAACTAAAGAAATCTAGACAAATTATAGACTTCAGTTAATCATAGCATATTAGTGTCAGTCCATTAGTTATAACAAATATACCAGATTAATTTAAGATATTACTAAGGGTAAACAAGGTAAGGGAGAATATGAGGGCTTTCTGGACTATATTCTCCATTTTTTCTGTAAATCTAAACTGTTTTTAAGAAAATAAAATCTGCTTTAAAGAAAAAAAGCATGACTATGATATCAGTTTTTCTGATTTTCTCATAAAGTAAGTCTTAAACCAATTCCAAAGAGTAGCCCAGTCATTTTTAGCAAATAGGATTGTACCAGAACACACGAATGTGACCTATTTGGGAAATGACTTTAAACTAGGCTCTCCAATTGCATATGTAGCATGCGTTTTTTAAGCTTACTCTCATACATTTATACTATCCTTCCCCTCATACAATGGTAACATGTTTCAGACTCCAAGTTCTCTAGCTTCACTATGTTTAATTAAAAAGTGAGGAAAACAGAAGCTCATGAAATGAAGTCAGATCCAGAATTCACTAAAATCCATGATTCCTGACTTAGCTATTATTGGGATCCTTGAAGGCCTGGCTCTGTGCCAGCTGTATTTTTCCTCCTCCAGCCAGAAGACAGAATCTCTCTCTCCCTGTGACTTTCCTCAGTACAGATGCTCCTTGATTTACAATGGAATCACATCCCAAAAAAGTCATCGTAAGTCAAAAATACTATAAGCTAAGAGTGCATTTAACACACCTACCCTACTGAACATCATAGATTAGCAGCACTGTCCACTGTCCCTTCTGACCTCCTGGTCAGCTCACTGCTGCTACCCAGGATCTTGAGATAGTACCCTACCATATATCTAGCTAGGGAAAATATCCAAATTCAAAATTCAAAGTACATCATTCACTGAATGTATATAACTTTCATACCATCATGAAGTCAAAAAATTCTAAGTTGAACCATTTTAGGTCAGGGGCCATGTATATTCTCTTCATCCCTGGAAGTTTTCTCTCTATAGACCACAGGTTTGTTCATGCATCCAATCTTCAGAGCAAAGTTATATAAACCAACTTGGGACGAGGACACTAGATCACCTATGCCTACACCCTGCCATGTTAACCCAGTGCCTCCCATGTAGTGGGAGGTCCCCAATCCCAATGGCCCATGACCCCAGAATGCTGCCTTGCTACGAGGCTGGCTCATGGGCAAAAGCTATGAAGCAAAAACATACATGTTCTGGCTCTTGAAAACTTATAGAAAGTTCAAGGGGACTTTCTCTTAAAATAAAATAATGTTTAAATTTTACACCATGGTTGAAAACCATAAGTAGAAAGAGAAAGAACTGTCCCTCTTCCTCTGCCGAAGGTCCTCAGCCAGGCCTTCAATATTAGGCCAAGATCATTTAGGCAAGGCACTGTAATTCTTGGCTTTCAGACAGATTCCAGCAAACGTGGGCAATAAAAATGAATTTTACCATCCATAAAACTTAGATTCTTCTCAAAGCCACCATCAGGCCTAAAATCGGCTTTTGCGTATTTCTCTTTCTTTTGACTTACTGGCTAAATTGACGATTGGGTTACTAGAACCTTTGAACCTCAGACTCTAAATCAAATGAAAAGTCAAATATTTTTTAAAAACCAAATCATTTAAAAAAAAAAATCAGGTCTGTCCCTTGTATGAAATATGAAGCTCCCGTCATAGAGACTGCTAACTAACTTAGAGTGCTCTCTGAGAGCTTGGGCACCAGGACATCATAAAAGTTGCTGAAATAAGCAGGCTCCTGAATGGCACTTCTGTGTCCTCACAGATTTAATATGTCCAATGGTGGAAAATGAAAACCATTTGGGATTCAAGTGGCTAAAATTCAATGCTTGCTTTGCTGGTTTTTTACCAGAAAAACCAAAACTGAATATAGTTCAGTAAGGTTTTAGATTTCTCCCCCACTCTGTATTTTTCCTTCTGTGTAAAAGATACTTTGTTTAAAATGAAACTGTTTTAACTCTACCATCAGTAACACATGTGCTCTAGTCTATTTTTCTTTTAATCAGGAATGAAAAAATGGAGTGTATAGAGCTAGTATCTAAACTTTCCTTATATGTATAGCCAATAGCATATCTTACAGAGCAAAACACAGAAATCATGAGAAATGTCCTCGAATCTTCTAGTTAATGAATGGTTCCTCTGCCCTGGTTAGAAAAGTGTCCACAGAATACCAGGGGGACTCAGGCATGTTTGTTTGAATATGTTCATAGGTGTGTATCTGTAGTATGTCTTAGGAAGGAATGGGTTGGGGGAGGGCAAGCAACAGAGATCTGGAATCCAGATAAAAATCTTGAAGTGTCCCCAAGATGGGATCTTCCATCTGCCCCTCCACTGTCCCAGCCTGTTGTGTGCTGGGACGCTGACCCATTTCACTGCCGGTCCTCTTACTCACTGGCTTCCAGCTATGTTCGGCCAATGGGGGCTCCCAGAAGAGGACCAGAGACAGAAGGGATCCCTCCATGCAGGGTCCCCTGGATCCTGGCACGTGGCTCTCCTCACAGAGCTCTGGGTCTCCCTACCGCACTCCTCAGGCCCAGCAATAGGAGGAGTCTGGATGCCACCAGCCCCAGGACATGGCACCATCCTTTGCAGCGACCTACTCCCTGTCCCCAGTGTGAATGTGCCATCTGTTTCCTGAGGGCGCCCTGCCTGATATGGAGACCTAAAACTTTTGAACACTCACCTAACAAGATACCACACTGTAATTATTATTGTTTTGATTCCACTTTTACACTAGCCTTATATCAATTGTCAAAGAAGAGTGAAATATTTCAAGACATTTTAAAGCTAACTGTTTAAGCTAGAGTATTGACTTTTTGTTTTGTTCTGGGTATTTTTTAAATCTATAAAATGTCATTATCTGCAATAAATCACACAGTACAGAAAATATTTTGTAGCTTAAGTGATCCTTTTAGAAATGCTGAGTCAGATCAAGTCAGGTCTCTGCTCAAAACCCTCTCATCTGTCTCAGAATAAGAGTCCTCCTTCTGCCCTGCAGTGCCCTGCATAACCTGTCCCTCACTCTGCTCCCGTTTGTGGGGCTCTTGTTTTGTTTGGCCTCCGCCCCACTATTCCTCATTCTGCTCATTCTGCTCTTGCCTCAAGGGCAGCTTTCCTGTTCCTCAAAACAAGCCACCTGGTTCCACCTGAGGGCCTTGCCCTGGCAGTTCCCTCCACCTGGAATGCTGCCTCCTGGTACCTCACTCACTGCTTCCGGGTCACTTACAACTGCTCCAGGAAGCCGTAGCCCAAGAAACCTTAGGCAGCCCTCTCTTTTCCCCAACTCTTTCTCTCTCTCCTTGTTTTCTCTTCATGGTGCCTACTATCTGCTATATGTGTGACCCATCTCCTCCCATCAGAAAGTACGATCCCACAGAGGGACCTCATCTGTTAGAATCACCACCCGTCCCCACCGTCTAAAGCAGTCAGTGACAGACAGCACTTGCTCAATATTTGAAGAAATAAATGGGTTGATCAGGAAAAAATTTTTTAAAACTGCAGCCTGCTTTCCTAATGACTGCATCTAAATGTCCTGTGGTCAAGAAGATATTCAGTGGCCATCTTTGCGGAGATCCTACTGAACGGATTCTGTTTAAAGTAAAAGATAGGTTTACGGAATGACCTGTCACCCCACAGGAGGATCTTCCACACTGCACGGTAGAACCAGCACTGGAGACAGCACGGTCAAAAATACGATTAAATTCAAACAACTGTTGCATCAGAGCTGTGAAGATCTTCCGTACGGACTAGAGGGTAAAACTCTTGAACTTCCAGGGCCACAGTCTCTGTCACAACTACTTGACCCTGATGCTGCAGCCCAAGAGCACCACACGCAACAAAAAGTGGGTGAGCGCTGGTGTGTTTCAGCAAACTTTACTTATGGACACTGAAATACGCATTTCATACAGTTGTCAGGTGTCAGGAAATTACCCTTTTTTAAATCCATTTAAAACTGGGAAAACTGATTGAACCCAGCGCCTTTGCACTGAGTTACATCCCCAGCCCTTTTTTGTTTTTTATTTTTATATCAGGTGTTGCTACATTTTCTGGGCTAGGCTCAAACTTGGGATCCTCCTGCATGAATCTCCCAGAGTCTGGGATTATAGCTGTGTACACCACACCTGGATTCACGGGCCATTTAAAAAACAAGTGACAAGCCATCATTTCTAAAGATGGCTTTATTTTCTACAGATAAAATACATCTGGCCTACAAGTCTGGCAACATTCCACAACTAATTAAACATGGAATAACTATATTGGTTAAAAAATAATAAGCTACACCGCGTATGGTGGCACACACCTATAATGCAAGCACTCTGGGAGTCTGAGGCAGGCGGACTGTAGGTTTAAGCCCAGCCTGGTCAACTTAGTGACTAAGTGAGATCTTGTCTCAAGATAAAAAGGCTCTGGGGATATAGCTAAGTGCAAAGGCTTTGGGCTCAATCCTCAGTACCATGAATAATAGTAATAAAAAGAAGCTGGATGAATAGTTTATTTGGGTGAATGAGCATCACTGACTCATTCACCTAAGACTGTCTTTCCACCCAGATTTTGGTCATCTTCTCACATAAGCTCTGTTAGGACCTTTCTCCTGATCTGGTGAAGTTTAGTGGAAGAATTCCACCCTACTCCTTCCTGTATCAGAAACAGGAACAACAGCAAAACCTCACCAGAAGAGAGTCCTTCCCCAGTGCTGGGGCAAGACAGATTCCAACATAATGTTTCATGCAATGTGTTGCTTACACTTTGCTTTCAAGTACTTTTAAACACACCCTATTGTGTGGGCCCTGGAATGAGAACCATTTTGATTGCAGATGCTGCTGGAATTCAGGGTCAACTGTCCCCAGGAGCTATAAAATTAGCTGAAAGAGCCAGGCCAGGTGAAGGCACAGCCAAAACATGGCATTTCATGACTTGAAACAAAATATTTTAAATTATACTCAATTATAATATGGTATCCTCCCTCTTACATAATAGCAATATGTGAAAAGATGGAACTTAAAGAAGCTTTCTGCATAATATTACTCAGAAGAGATGGATAATAAACATCAAACATGTCTACTGACCCTAAATAAACAAAAGAGAATAAGAACACTTAGCCTTAAGTCTCCAAATATTTTAAATATCCTGATGTTGAGTGTCCCAGCAACAAGATCAAGAATGAATTCAAGAGGAGAAGTTCTCAATACTTATGGCTCTCATTTTCTCTCAGCCTAGGAAACATGGATCAAAGCCACAATTTACTATAACCTAATTAATTGCAGACTGTACTTGCCCTACCCATTTTGAAAACAGATTACTGGAATGTGAAATAAAAATTTTTAAAGTTCTTTGAAAGCCCTCTAAGTGACCTGCTTCTTGAAGAATTTCCAAGTAAATCAAATCTGAATAAACAGCCCAGAGAAAACCAATGCCAATGGCTTTCCAACTCTTACCATAAGTAATACACCCTAAAGATTTACTGTGAAACCAGGATTCAGTTAAGCTTTGCTTGAATTCCAGGCTGCCAGGATGGTTTCCCGAGAAAGCAAACTTGGCCTGAAACCTGCTATCTCATGCACATGGTCCACTTCATACCAAAGGCAGTGTCCACAAAAACCAGCCTGCCTCACAGGACTCTTGTCCATTCTGCTGAGGTGGAACCGTATGTGCATAAATGCAAGTTGAGGCACCCAGACATAGAAAGCTGTAGGATGAGCACCTCAGCTTCCTCTTACTCTCTTAATAGAGTTCCTGAACAAAACAGTAATGCTGATAAAACATGCGGCTCCAAGCAGAAATGATCAGAAATGAATGAATGAGGAATCATGACTGTGGTTGCCTGGTGATCCTGTGAGTGTTCAAATGGATGCAGCCCTAAGAACCCAGAGTCCACTGAAGAATCCTCTTCCTGACTT
Organism: Erethizon dorsatum; assembly: GCA_028451465.1. Taxonomy (NCBI): domain Eukaryota; kingdom Metazoa; phylum Chordata; class Mammalia; order Rodentia; family Erethizontidae; genus Erethizon; species Erethizon dorsatum. The sequence continues at coordinate 67,587,385 of CM051836.1, read as the reverse complement.
CTGGGTGGCTGTGAGGCTGAAACTGGTGAGGGTGAATATTTTTGACTTCCTGCTTGCATTAGGTTGGTTTTTCCAAAGGCCTTTCTCCTTGGCTTGAAGATGGCCTTCTTCTCCCTGTGCCTTCACATCATCTGCCCACTCTCCATGTCTGGATCCAATCTCCTCTTCTAACACACTGGTCATCCTGGTTTAGGACCCACCTTAATGACCCTTAACATAATTTTAACTTAATTACCACCTTAAAGATCCCATCCCCAAACGTACTCCCATTCTGAGGTAATGGCGGTTTACGACTTCAACCTGTGAATGGGGGTGGGAGGCAGTTCAGCCCATAACACTGTTGGAACCACTGCCACAGTAAAGCTCCATTTGCACTTAAAAGTGCCACGAGTCTAGACTCAAAACACCAATAAGTCAGTTCTCACTTCTTTTAAAATTAACTTTCTTTTTTTATTTTTTTTGTGGGTACCGGGGGTCAACCTCAGGACCTCGCGCACCAGCAGGCGCCCGTGCCGCTGAGCAATATCACCGGCCCCTTTTTCGTATGTGGGTTCCGGGAGTCAAACTCGGGCCCTCGCGCTTGTCAGGCAGGCGCTTACGCCGCTGAGCCATCTCACCGGCCCTAAAATTAACTGTCTTTTATGATAAAAAGATATTAGATACTATGATGTCCATCACCGCCCTGATTTTGACTTGAAAAAAAAAAAAAAAAAGCAAAATGTCTTTTTCACTGCCTTTACAAACTACTTTATTACACACCAAATCCACCCCTCATGAAAAGTCTTTGGGGATACCCAAAAGGTTCTAAGCACTTGTTGCCAGACTACATTTTATAAGTATTTGCAACAAAGATCCAACACAAGGAAATATAGTACCAGAGCATCTGCTTGACATTCATCATTGAAGAAGGCCAGTGTAAAAACACTCATTTCCCACATGCTTTTTCACGTAGTCATTCACTTCTCTGCAGGAAGGATTGCCTTTTACTGTGCTACTCTGAACCGCCTGTTCCCAAAGTCACACTGGCTTCAACAAATGATTACGCTATTAGTGATCAAGTCGTCTTTCAAATACACTTCCTCTCTTGACTTCCCTGGTTGGAATACTTGTATCTGTAGACTCTTGGCTTCCCAAATAAAAAATGTATGAGTTATTTTATATTTTTCATTCTCCATCACCTTAATTTAAGGACCTCTGATCAGCATTCCCTAGTCCTGCCTCCTCCTTTTTTTCTAATACAGACATCATAATCATCACCTCTCTACCCACAAGCCCCAGCTATGAACCACACCATCCACACTCTCCGTTATATCCACCAAATCCTCTCCTGGTTCGCTTCCTCAGTCTCTTCTGGACTCTCTATTCCCACTAAGCCAATCCTGGTCATGTTTTTCAATTTACTTCACATCCTCTCTAGAAGATGAAACCCACTAAGCAGCAATAGTTATCCACTCACTTGTGAATTCCCAGCACCTAACCCATTACCTGCCACACAGTAGGAAACAGGAAGCCAAGACCTCTGAGCACAGCATTCAAGATCCCTGCCAACCCTGTCCCACTTTCTACTTCTAGCCTGGTTTTTACTGATTCCCCAGGACTCATACCTCCTGACCACACGGGGCTCATTTGCCCTAAAACCCCTGGGGGCTCTTTCTGCCTCCATGTTGCCCTCAATGCTGCCTTCTACCTGAAGAAACATCACCTTCCAGCACCTGTGTGCCTGCAAAATCCAAATCAACATTCTAGACCTGGCTCAAAAGAGAACACCTATTTGCCTTTTCACTTGTGTTTGCAGAGGACTTTGGACACACTGCATTAGATCAGCACACTCTATTTTCCAGGCTGTCACCCCCCTGGACCACATGCTCTCAGGACAGGGCTTGAGTTGTTTTGTAAAACTATCACTGTTTGAGGTGTAATCTCAAAAGAGCCTCTTGAAAGCCACGGATTTGTCCCTCCAACAAATATTTATCGAGCACCCACTTCCCACTGGCACTATTCTAGGGGGCCAAGATACACCTGTGAACAAAAACAAAAATCCCTGCCATTTAGGGATTTATTGAAATTTATTTATACACTTATTTGTTGCCTGGCATGGTGGTGCACACTTGGGAGGCTGAGGCAGGAATTTGAGGCTGGTCTGAGATACACAGTGAGACCCTATCTCAAAAAACAAAACTAAAAGATTTATGTAAATTCATCTTGGAACTTAAATTCAGTGAGAGGAGAGAGTGAATAATTGGAACAGAAACAAAGAATGTGGTGTATCAGAACGGGTTAAATTGTATAAAAAGAAACAGTAAGAGAGATGTGAGGAAGAGGGACAGGAAGATTTGAAATTTTCAATACATCAGTCAAAGTAGGTTTCAATGAGACAGTAACATTTAAGCAAAGATTTAAATAAAAGAAATAATAGCCACATGTGTATCTGAGGAAGAGAACACAGGAAGAAGATACAGTCAGTGCAAAGGCTCTGAGGCAGAAATATTCCCAGTGTATCCAAAGGCTAGTGTGGCTGGAGTGGAGCTAGTGATGGGGAGAACAGGAGATGAGGCTAGAGAGGAAAGGAGGGCCATCATCTGGGGCCTATCACGCAGCCATGAGGACTTCATCTTACTGTGAGGGGGGAGGAGAAACACTGAAAATTTTGAAAGGAGACGTGCCACGCCCAAGTGTTAACAGGATCACTCAACTGAGAACAGAGTATGGAGGAGCAGGGATAGAACCAGGACAGGCAGCTATCCAGACCAGACAGAATGACAGCTGGGGTAGGTGGCAGCAACAGTCTAGTCACTCAGGTTTCTTGACAGACTGGACCTTGGAAACATGCCCATGTTTCTTCCTTGTCACCTACTAAGACCCAGCTTAGATCCTTTTCCTCATTCCTGCATGGCTCTGGGAGGCTGGACACTGTATTCTTGTTCTCATTCATTCTCATTCATCTCCTCCCTCTAGGATGAACCGAGGGCCTCACATATGCTAGGCAAGTGCTCTACCACCAAGCTATATCCCTAGCCCTCCTCAAAATTTGTATTTTGAGACAGGATCTCATTAAGTTGCCCAGGCTGGCCTTGAACTTGTGATCCTCCTGCCCTAGCCTCCTGAGTAGCCAGGATCACAGGCATGTGCCACGGCACCACCCCATTCTCAGTTCTCTCCTCTCCTTCACCCCGTGAGCTGCAGCAGGTGGGGTGCTGCTCACAATGGCTCTCCAGAGCGTATCTGCTCTGGCCTCTCCTGAGGACAGCCCCCCACAGGCCCAAGCTGCCCGCATACTTCAGACCCCTTTCTACCAGCCCACCTCAGCTCTCTGCCAGCTCTCCCGTCTCTCCATGGCCTGTTAGACTCTTCAAGTTTCACTGCAGACCCTGGCTCCATTACAGTGTCTTCCCCAAATGATCTGGCTCACAACCTCTGCCTCCTCCGTATTCTGGGGCTTTTGCTACCCACAACATCTAGTTGAGCCCCTCAACTATTCCAGGTCAGACTGGCCACACTGGCCTGTATCTGCCTAGAAAGAAAGCACCATCCCTTGCTTCTCTGGCCCTGTGACTCTGACCACACACAATTCAATAACACTTACTGACAAAGGACTTCACAGACAAGCATGCAAAAATACAATGTTTTAATTATCTTCAGTGTGTTGCCAACTCTGAGATATTGGGGGTAGTCACATGAAACTCCCAGTGTCTGTCTTGTCTAGAAACCCTCGAAGACCATGCTATACTAGACTTTATTCCTCAGTGGCGAAGCAGGGTGTCTGAGTGGTGGCTCTGCTCTTTCTCTCCCCTTCGTGCCCCAGGTCACTTGTTTACTTTTTCTTTTGGCTCCCTGTAGGCATTCGAGTTTGCAATTGCTGTAAAAGATGTTAGTCACATCAAATTTTTTAACGGTCAGATTCTTCTGGGAACTGCAGTTACTGAAGACATTATCAGTTCTCATTCATAACATCAACTACCAATGATATTATTTTGGGATCTTCCGCACTGTAAACATAAGCAACCAATTACACACAAAAACACACATATACAAACATCTACATGTACATGTGTTTTGGAAATGTCTCCTTAATCTCCCTAAGAGATTAAAATTCCTACACTTCGTTCAAATACCTTGAAATATGAGGGCTATAATTCTGTGCAACTAAGGTTAATAGGGCCAAAAGGCAGTACAGAAGTCTAAAGAAAGACAAGGCAAGACAAGGCAGAAATAAATAGTTCTGAGTCAGTTGATCTATATATCAAACCATTTTAGAAAAAAAAAAAGCTTCTGAAGTTCTTCTGATACTATAAAATTCATATCACTTCTTGATTTTTTAAAATGAAATACCAAGTATTACGTATTGAAATACGGATAGATAAGGATGTCAAAACGTGGAGGATGTCACAATGTCTACACTCTAAAGAGAAATTGTCATGTATGCATCTACTATTAACTTTCAGTGTTCAAAGTAAGGTTAAAGGAGGTAAATTACAGCACAGAAAAACAAATACACCAGTTGCCAAACAAGCCTACCAGAAGTCAAAGAATTCAGCAGGTATTGCTATTGGAAGAGTTTAAGGGACTCACCTCCTTTGACCTATGACCTTTGTCTAGGGGTTTTAATTAAGAGAAAAGCAATATCTGGACACAGAAGTCGAAAGCTATTTAGAAGTAACACTGGCTTTATCTGTGCATCGGTCATTACTTCAAGTCCAAACAGGCAGGCCTTTCCTACCAAATGCCTCTCCTGATGAACAATCCGAGTGAGGAGACTCCCATGGCCCGCTGCAGCCTCGCAGTCTAAAAAGCAAATACAGCTCAGGCCAAAGCTCCTTTTAAAGCCAACAAACTGAGCATAAAGGTACATATACCTTCAGCCACACTTCAACACCACACTACTCCCTGTCCTTCAGGGCACACTGAGTAAACATCTTTTTCCTTAATATCTCTCAGCTCAGTGTTTTAACTAAGAAGCTTTCCAGGGAATGTCTGCTGGCTTGACACATACTTCGCCCTCTTCATGCAAAAATTACCTCCTTCCTCTGCACTCACAGAGGACAAGAAAGACTAACGAATAAAAATTAGGAAAAAATATGCAATGCTTCTGAAAACATCTCATAGGGTTTTATAAAATACATTAAAACATAACAAAGCAAAATGCTCCATGGTTACACTGTCTGGCTTGCCCCTGTTTTGTTTTGCTTTTTTTTTTTTTTTTTTTAAGAAAAAAATAAGTAGACATGGTTAACAAATTCAAGAAATACAGAAAATGCAGAAAAAGAAACATTTTTCCAGTTATTCATGGCTGTACTATGTATATGTATATGCATATGCATATATCAGCACATATACCTTTTTTAAAAAATTAGACAAAAGGGACTGGTATTTTCTTGACTCTACAAAACATTTTTTCATTTTGTGTATGTGTTATATCTTTGCAACCCAGCACACATGCAGAGCTACTTCATTCTTTACAAACATGTTTTATCTTACACAAATAACCTTGGCATACTTTTATGTGAACATATTTATGAAATTTCTGGTGGTTTTAAGCTTTAAACTACATCACCAAACTGCTTTCCAATCATGTCTATTTTAGAACATAATTGGATTTCAAACCGTAGTCTCATTTCTGCATATGTTACAAGTATCACAACTGCCCTGCTTTGTCTCCAACTGCAACCAACCAACAGCAAACTAGGCCAAGCCCTTCTCGACAACACGGACTTCATGAACCAAATCTGAAATGGCTTACAGCAAAGCTGGAGGCTGTCAATCAAGGCTCTGTAAAGGGTTCTGTGCAGCTCACCTTTTACTGTGGTAGTTTCTACACTCTGCCTAAAAGGCAGACATAAGTACAACAAAAGAAAGGGGAAGGCTTTAACATCTGCTAGGTACTTCACCAAGAACATGGTCAACTGAAAACACTAGGAAAGCAGTAGACAGGCAAGAGCCTCAAACTCTCAGTCCCTCGCCACCGTCAAAATCTAGGCAGCTCCCATAGCAGTCAACACGAAGAAGCTTGAAGCTCTCAAAAAAGGTGCGCAGGGTGGGAATAACAGGGACCCAGGAATGTTCCTTCCTTCTCTAAGTAGCTACTTTGTAGTGTCTCATCCCCTAACACCCAAAACCCCTGGGTAACTCACAGCAAATTAATGGACTGCAGGGCTGGGCCACACACCTTGCTAAGAAACTTAGGATGACCTCACAAACATGCCCTACATTTTTATTTCCACCCCTCAGGGTCTGATTCTTTTCAGGTAGAATATTTGAAAGAATGGTGTGGTGGTGCGAGCCTGTAATCCCAGCTACCTAGCAGGCTAAGGTGGGAGGACTGCAAGTTCAAGCCCAGCCTGGAAAACTTAGCAAAATAAAAAGGGTTAGGGATACAGCTCAGCACCAGAGGACCTGCCAAGCATGTGTGAAGCCCTGGATTCAATTCTCTCTCTTTCTCTCTCTCTTTCTCTCTCTCTCTCTCTCTCTGAAGATGATAGATGATAGATAATAGATAGATAGATACAGATAGATAGACAGACAGACAGATATGAAAAAGCCTTTACGCACTGACACCCAAGTGCCTTCTATAATTTATTAAACAAAACAAAACAAAACAAAACAAAATGGTACTTCTCCCAGATTAACCTACTACATTCATATTTACCACTGTCTCTTTGGAAATTCCAAAGCATTCTATTCATATGTTGCTTTGGGCCTTTATTACCTCACTAGTTATAATAAAAACAAAGGACATATAAAAAGAGATACATGGAGAGAGAATTTACTGTAGATCAACCACTTTACAGGCAACGCTTGTATTTATACTAATATGTTATGGAGTCTGAGGGGAAATATCTAGATTCAAATTTAAATTAGTTGTAAGATTTGGTTAAATTATTTGATTTCTCTATCCTGATCTTCTTTATTTTATTTATTTATTTATTTATTTTAATTTTTGGTCTTTTTGAGACAGGGTTTTACTATGCAGTTCAGGCTGGCCTTGAACTCACTTTGTAGCCCAGGCTGGCCTCGAACTCACAGCAATCCTCCTGCCTCAGCCTCCAGAGTGCTGGGATTACAGATATGTGCCACCACGCCCAGCCCTGACCTTCTTTAGCTATTAGACAAGATAATGTTTGTCTCTCATACATGGTTGTTGCGAGGATCAGATGACCCTCTCCCTCATTCCCATCAAAAGCTGCACATGCTGAAGAAAATGCTACTTTCCCCAGCAGGCTTGTATTCTGGCTGTCTCCCCACGAGGGATATTATGTTCTATTCTTTCCAGCAATGACCACAACAACCTTTCCCAAAGGATGCACTGCCACGTTCACTTAGAATTTAATTGAATTCCACTGAAGTAAATAGAACTAATTCAGCTTCCTTTATCAGTCATAAGTTAACGCCTGCTCAAAAGCAGCAGTCTTTTTCAATCCTATCCTAGAACCATAAATCAAGGACCTAAAGTCGAGGTTAGAATTTCAAGTGTTTTATCTCTGAGGTAAATCTTTGGTAAAGTCACTAATTACTATCTGACTTTCCTAGGAACTTTGACACTTAACCAGACACCAGAAAAGAACCAGCATAGTAATAAAACCAAAACTAACAATCGCATCTATCACTTACAGATAATTAAGATAATTAAGATAATTTCCCTTATAAAAACATCAAGGCATAGTTGCTAAGATTCTAACTCCATCCTCAAAGGGCTCAGCTACATGATGGTTACAGTAAAAACTGTTCTCCTTCTGTCTCAAGAGGTACAGTGGGCAAACTGTACAGAAAAATATTCTAAAACAAGCCTGATGCTGACACTCACTTTTTATAAGTCATTGGTTTCAAAACTGTCTATATAAAAACATTCAATCAGCTATTTTTGTTTATGAATGAAAGTGGGTATCAATACTTATTTAGGCAGATAATAATTAATTTGGGAAATTTCAGTTTTAAATAATTATCGTGTCGTGAATGTAGATTTTACTTGGATAGTATCATCAAATTAAACGTTTATTCATCACAGATCAGTATGGGATTGAGAAAGTATTGCTCATTCTTATATCAGTAATTACATTAAAATACATAACGATTGACTACATATCACTTACATATGGTATTTTTGAAGGCTTTTAAAGGAAATCTATATTTCATAATATTCATAATTTAACATAAAAATATACAGACAACTGAAATATCAAAAGATGTAATATTCCAAACTCAATATATTTATTATAAGCTTCTTCATTACAGATTGACACACACAAAAAAATGTGTTTCCTATTAATGAAAGCAAGTTCCAGACACACTTTTTTAAAATTAATTTTTATTAGTACACTTTTGATATATATAATGATCACATTCATCATAGGGAATTTGTACTTGTACATACTATATCTGGATTCCTCTTTTTTTCCCATTTCCCTCCCCTCCCTTCAACCCACTTCCCCTCCCTATTTACAAAAGCTTTGTTTCCATTTTTTCTTCCTATTCTTTTTTTTTTCCCCTTCCTTCCCTTCCCCCTTCCTTCCCTTCCCCCTCCCTTCTCCCTGGTTCCCCTTCCTATTTGTACTTTTTCTTCCTACTTCCCAATGTTTATCATCCATTTTGGTCATTATTTGCACTTTCGGTTTTTCACACAAGAAAAACAATGTGGTATTTAAACATGTGTGTTCTATTTATTTCACTTAAAAGTATGGTCTCAAGGTGCATCCATTTACCTAAAAATGTCTCAAGTTTATCTTTCTTTATGGCAGCATTGTACTCCGTTGTATATAAAAACCACATACCATCCTGAACATGCCTGATCTCATCAGACACACTATTTTCATATTGGCTTAGCAAATGGTTTATCTGATTCTGCTTCATTTATGACCAGACAATAGGATGGAGCCCCACCAATGTAATTATACCATAACCTGAACATCAATAGATCAATTTTTTTTTTCTTTTTCCAGTACTGGGACTTGAACCCGGGGCCTCACATATATTAGGCAAGTGCTCTACCACTGAACTACTTCCCCAGCCCTCAATCTTTCTGAACCCCTACCTTCAGTCAGCAAAAGGCTCTATTCAAAGTAAAGAGCAGTGAAGAGGTTATCCTCATCCAGTCTTACTGTTTCAACTCCCAAAGAAAAACAAGACTAACGACACCATGTCTTCATAGAACATACTACACTCCTCAGAGCCATTCTGTGAGTAGGTCATGAAGATGTTCCCACATGTGCGTCTCACCAAGAGAAAGAAAAAAAAAAAAAAAAAAGAGTTAAAGGAGTACCTGGGTTGAAAGATTCATGACACCTATTTCTGGGATCCTAGAGATAGCAATGAGAACTTATTTATGTCTTTTCTTCTAAATGAATGCTAAAAAGAATAATTCCACATTGCCTCTACACATGTATTTTTTCTAAGTAACACTGCATGGGAAGTAAAGGGGCCAGGTAACAAGCATTTCAGCACCCATCAAGCTGGTCTGCCTGTGTTGAAATGTGAAGGCTACAAAGAAAGCAGGAAGCCAGCCGTGGGACTGGATGCCTACAATCCCAGCACTCTGGGAAGCTGAGGAAGGAAGATCGCAAGTTCAAACCCAGCCTGGGCAACTTAGCAAGACCTCATCTTAATCAATCAATCAATCAATCAATCAATCAATCAATCAAACAAACAAAAGAAAAGCTGGCTGCTGGGAATGTAGCTCAGTGTGAAGCCCCTGAGTTCAATCCCTAGTACCCATCCCCTAAAAAAAGCAAGCAGGAACCAAAAAGATAACCCAACCTACAGAACTGAGCTTTCACAGTAGGGCAGGGTTTGACATAACTGAACTATAGTAAACAGGCTCCAAATCTGAAAGTATGATTTTAATCTCCGAATGAAGCCCAGTAGTAGAATTAGCTTTTAGCTATATGCCAGAAAAAGGAAATGTTTCTGAATTTCACCAAGACCAAATTTAGATATTTTTTACATTAAAAACAAAAGTAATGCCACAAACAAAATTATAACTTTACTAAAAAACAAAAGTCAACTAGAATCCAGACATCACAATAAAGCAATGATTTTTAACATTTTCTTTTCAATCTTCAGATTCAGAATTTTTATATAGTTCTAACTAAAGAGATAAATTCACAGCCTTTAACGTTTTCATAGTAGTCTACTGAGAACCATACTAATGTAGTAAAAAGACAAAAATAGAATATATGTTTAAAAATACAGACAGAATTTTAATTACACTCTGAAAATTTTCTAATTTTCATAAAACATTTAGAACTATATACTGTTACCAAACCCAAGATATTTTAATTCATAGATTTCTCTACTTAGTAAAATAATAGTTATGTGAAGTTTATCTTTTTCTGAATGAGATACAACTCGTATTACCATTAACGAAAAGTCTTCAAATAATATACTTGACTTATAAATCCTTCAGTGAGCTGGGCATGGTGGTGCACACTTATAATCCCAGCACTCAGGAGGCAGAGGCAGGAGGATTGCTATGAGTTCAAGGCTAGCCTGGGCTACATGATGCATTCAAATCCAGCCTGGACTACATAATGAGATTCTGTCTCGAATAAAACAACAACAACAAAATCCAAAAATAAATAAATAAATAAATAAATCCTTCAGTTAGTAGTTACTGACAATGATTATGACAGAGATAATGAAAAATTCAATCTGTTTTATTCAAATGGAGAATGGGCATAAAAATGTTTACTGCCTTTATGAAAAACAAAGCATTGCTTAGATTTAAAGTAACATAGGCTGGGCTTTTAGAAACATAAAAATCATAAGTTTTAAAAGAAAAAATTGATAAATTGACCTTCATTACAATTACAAACTTTTGCACTTCAAAGGATCCCATTATGAAAAGAAGTTTACACACACACACACAATTTCCTATACTGACGAAATTTAACATTAATTTAAATTTATATTATTTCATTATGAAGGGGCCGGTGAGACAGCTCAGCGGCATAAGCGCCTGCCTGGCAAGCATGAGGTCCTGAGTTCAACTCCCAGAACCCACATAAAGGAAAAAAAGGGCCAGTGATATCGCTCAGCGGCACAAGTGCTTGCTGCCAAGCGCGAGGTCCTGAGGCTGACTCCCGGTACCCACATAAAAAAACAAAACAAAACAAAACAAAACTATTTCATTATGAAGAAGAAAAACAGCAGCATAAAAAAATGAAAAGACAAGGCTAGAGATTGGAGGAAGGTAGGTACAAATCAGGTATCTAATAAAGAACTTATATCAAGAGTACAGATACAGAGCAAAATGACCCTATACAACAATAGGCAAAAAATTTGCATAGTGATTTTCCCAAAGAAAATACACAAATGGCTAAGACTTTATTGAACAGGGTGGTGGTACACACCTGTAACATTCCTGTAATCCCAGTACTCTCAAAGCTGAGTCAGGAGGATAACAAATTCAAGCCCAGCCTGGACAACCTGATAACTTAATAACTTAGTGAGACACTGTCTCAAAAAAAGGTCTGGACACATACATCAGTGCAATCTCCACTACCAAACAAAACAAAGAGCACTGAGTAAATAGGTCAACTATGAGGAAGAGAATTTCATAGTTATCATTTTTTGTCTTTATCAAAAATCTACATAATGGAATGATTTCATAAGAAACTCCAAAGTGTATAATTTTGTACACTTTTCATATCACAGTGAAGTTTTCAAATTACTGCAGAAAAATGATAATAAAATCCAGATGGGGCAAGAAATAAAACTATCTCTATTTTTAGAAGATACACTCTGTTACAAAGAAAATACTAAGCAAGTCACATATACATTACAAAATTATCAGTACTTGCATGAATAACAACATAGTTGCAGGAAACAAGGTCATTATACAAAAATCAATTGTATTTCTATGCATTAACAAAGAATGACCCAAAAATGAAATTAAGAAAACAATTTCATTTGTAATGGCATCAAAAAGAAAAAAAAAATTACTTAGGAATAAATTTAACAAGGAAGTACAAGACTTACACCCTGAAAATAACACAACACCGTTGAAAAATATTAAAGACCTAAGGAAATGAAAACAAATCCTATGTTCATGGATTAGAACTCTTGATATGGAGATTCAATGCAATACCTATCAAAAAGCTGGTTCAACATTCAAAATAAAATATAACACATTAGATAAGAAACTAAAGAAAAAGCATATGAACATATCGATACTTGCAAAAAAATCTGAAAAAAATCCAATATCCTCTCATGAAATCTAGGACTAGAGGGGAGCTTCCTCAACTTGATAAAGAATGTCTTTATAGTTAATGTCATACTTAATGATAAAAAATCCAAATGAATTAAAAACTTCCATACAAAAACTCACAAAGAAATGCTTAGGGCCGGTGATATAGCTCAGTGGCACAAGTGCCTGCCTGGCAAGTGCGAGGTCCTGAGTTCAGTTCCCGGTACCCACATTAAAAAAAAAGAAAGAAATGTTTATAGCAGCTTTATTCATCATTATCAGAACTTAAAGGCAAACAAGATGTTCTTCAGTAGGTGAATGAATAAGTAAGCAGTGGAACAATCATACAATGAAATGTTATTAAGTACTGCAAAAAAATGAGCTATGAAGCCATGAAAAGATAGAGGAGCCTTAAATGAACTTTGCTAAGTGAAAAAAGCAAATCTGAAAAGACTACGTAGTATATGATTCCAATTATATGACATTCTGAGGAGTAAAACTATGGAGATGGCAAAATAACCAGGGATTCAGGGGAAGGTAGGAAAGGATGACTAGGTAGGACACTGAGATTTTTAGGACAGTGAAACTATTTTGTATGATATTACATTATGATGTATTTGTATGATATATATTTATATGATACATAGTTGTATATTATACAAAAATACGTGTTACTATTGAAAATATCTTTCAACACCCATAGAACATATACACAAAGAATTAACCTAATATAAATTATGAACATCAGTTAATATATCAAACTGACTCGTTGATTATAACAAATATGTCACATTAATGCAAGATATTAATAATAGAAGAAACTGGCAACAGGAGTTACATGGAAACTCTCTTGTACATTCTGCCCCATGTTTCCATAATCTAAACTCCCTAAAACAAGTCTGATTAAGTTAAAATTGAGCAAATTATGCTAATTATGAAAAATTAAATAATGATAATAAAGTCTAACGGTCACAAGAGGAAATAAAGCTTCAATATTCCCTGGCACAGTTGGAATTTGCTCTAAACACAAAGCCAGCTCTGAGGTTTTGGTGAAAACAATGGCTGTTACTCTCTGGTGTTAAAATAAACTCTGGACAGCTTTCTGATAACTTCCCATTTGGCTGCTCCTGAAACAATTGTATTTATAGTAAATAACAAGATTCTACTACTGGTGAGGCTATGAAATTATCTTCCTTATCTGCAATTTGCTTTAACTATAGGCTCTGGAAAGCTTCCTTTCTTTACACTCAAAAAGCAAGTAACTGAATTAAATGGATCTCTAAAAATGTTTTTGAAGCCTAAGTCCAATTTCTCCTTTGTTAAAAGTGCTTTCTGCTGTTTTCTCCATCACCCAGCAGAATGCAGTTTCACCTCTGCTCCCTCAGAGCTTTGCTCTACCTCTAGTTATACACTTTCATGCTACGTGTCAGCCACCTAAAGATGTACCAGGTCATCTCTTATACCATGAGCCTCTAAAGACAGGCACTAAACCATAGTCATTTCTGCACTGAACTCCCACACCTAGAAGGAACTGCATCAGGAAGTATGGGATGTAGGTGACACAGTTACCTAACCAAACTGCCAGGAAGGTGAAATGGGAGATGCTGCTTTATACTAAATTGGGGGCCAATTTGTGCACATGTATATACATGCATATATAAATGAACGTGTGTATGCACATGTATGTTTGCATATATATGTGCATCTGTGTGTATCTGAGCATCTGTATGGATGTGCTTGTATGCATCTATGTGTGTATGTGTTTGTGTTTATGTGTGTGGGGCTCCCTCCCTTCTCAACTCCTTTCCTCCATCTCCCTGCTCTGATTTCTGTGTTGACTTAATTCTCAGAAAGTCTCTCCCTCTGGCTGGGGATGTAGCTCAGTGGTAGGGCACTCGCCCAGCATGCACAGGGCCCTGGGTTCAATTACTCACACACACACACACACACACAAATTGCCACTAGCAGCTCCAGCTTAACAAACTCACAAAAAGGAAAACAAACTCTCTTTCAGTAGTTTCCACAATGGTACTTCCCCAAAGTGAAGCACTGTGGGGTCCCTCTACTAACTGAACATGCGATCATCGCTGGTCAGGCTGTGTCACATGCCCAGGACCGAGTCAGTGGAGTCACCACCTCTAACTACACAGACTGACAATGAGGCAAGAGTAACTGCCCAGGGAAAATGTGGGTGACTTATTAAAAGAAGGGGGAGGGCTGGTGAGTTGGCTCAGCGGCATAAGTGCCTGCCTGACAAGCGCAAGGTCCTGGGTTCGACTCCCAGTGCCCACATACGAAAAAAGGGCTGGTAATATTGCTCAGCAGCACGGGCGCCTGCTGGCACATGAGGTCCTGAGGTCGACCCCTGGTACCCACAAAAAAAAATTTTTTTTAAATAAAAAAATAAAAGAACGGGGAAAGAGATGCTGGCGGCCAAGGTCAACAGACATTCACCACTTCATTGGCTCTCAAAGCCTGCTGTCTCACTCCTTCCTACTGAGTACCTGCTAATTGCTTTTTACGAGTTACAGGCCTAGTTACCCATTGAATAGCCAATAGAAATTATCTACAATGCCCGTCCCTGTATAATACACTTTCTCAAAATGAGTTACTCTCCACCTTACTGCCACCTTTGGAGAATGCTGTTTCATTCTCCTGGTTCACAGTGAGGCTATTTTGCATTTATTTAAATGCTTATTATATTCAGGGCCTTTCTCTTTGCTTGTCCCATATGAGTATCTTAATGCCAAATGCACATACTGCTGAAAAAGAATGTGTCGGTAGCTTTTGTTTGGGGGAAAAGAAGTACTTACAATCTTGCCAAGCAAACAAAGTATGCACAGCCAGAAGCACCCTACAGAAATGACCCAACCTTCCGAGGGTGAAAACATAGATGAGTCCAAGTCTCTGAAAGGCCCAGCACAACCCCACGAGGGCAGACATGGCTTCCTCTCCAAATAAAGAGCCAAGATCACTGAGGCTGTTACAGGTGACCTCTGGTTGTGGCTTTTTGCAATTTGTGAAGATCCTTCTTCTTGGAGAGAGGAAAAGGTGAAAGAGAGGATGGGGAAGAGGAGAGGAGAGAAAGAGAAGGAAAGGAAGACAACAATATACTCTACAAAGAAAGCTGTGAGGATACACCCCTGACAGGATGCTAGGAATCTGCCAAACAACTGAGGATAATTATTTGGGGTTGTCTCAAAAACACTGATGGAAGAAACAACAACTTTTCCCTATCTGACCCAGTGAACTTCGGCCAGCCTTTCTTATGTTTATACCAACCTGATTTTGCTGAAGTTGTTGTCTGTCTCAGTGTTTCACAGGAGCTTTCTTTTATGGATTTTCCATCCAGCAAATGTTTCTGTCCCGCGGCTGGGCAGATCTGACCACAGCATGCTTGGCTAGAGACTGCAGCAGCTCACCCAGGGCAGCTCCAACCTGGAGGGCAAAGGCCAGAAGCCATTAGAAGGATTCATATTCACAAACCGTGTCTCTCTAGGGCACATAGTTGGCAGGATAACATCAAGCACCTTTCAAATGTTTAAAATCAGTGATGAACAGAGACAACATTTTATAAGGTATCCTAAAGACAAGTCGGGGCTATTCCGAGAGGAGGGCTAAGGAATTTAATCATTACTGAATAGGTATGGCCACACGACTCTGTTCTGTTTGTGGAAAATTTAAAAGCCAGATGTTTTAATTAACCACGGAAAACACAAGCTACAACTAAAATTTCATGAACACAGTGATCTGCCCCATGGAAAACCACAGGAATGTTCTGGCAGGGCTTGGTCTGAATTCCTGGGACACAGAGGCCTGGAGTTATTCCCCTTAGAAACTCAAACAGAAAATTAACTTGCTCAATATGGCTAAAAGTAAAATGAAACCCAGATTTAATCTCAATCAAACATGAAAACATTTAAGACTTCAAAGGACACCACCAAAAGACACAGGAGTAGGGGCCATGAAAATATTCTAATACGGCTCAGGATTTAGAACTGTATTCACAAGGCTGTGCAAATGACCCAGCAGAATATTTTACAGGCTACACAATCCAAAGGGGAAATTAACCTTTCATTTCCTAATAGAGGAAATGATATATAAAACCAATATTCAACAAGTAAATCATAAATATTATCAAACGTATAATCTATCTGGGCAAAAGGAATCCTTCAACCATCCTGCTGCCAAACACGTGTCCCGGCCCACACTAGTCACCATGCTTCCGCCTGATTACTCTGGGCATCCAGAAGAAAGGCATTAAAACAACTTATGCTCACTTCGTTGCAGCTAGCAATACTGACACAGAAAAACTCAAATGAGGGAAGCTTATGAAAAGAATTAGTGAACAATAAGAGCTAGTACATTAAGAAGTCTTCATCTGTTAAATATAGTGATAGTTATGACAACATCTATAGAGGCTAAATATTGAAAGCCTGCTCAAGAGGGAACAGGACAAATGTTATTTTCAGATACTGGTCTACAATTCTATTTCTGTAAATCAAAACAGTCCTCGTTGCACGTGTGCCAAGCATAATATTACATAATTTCTACCTTCAGTCCCCAAAAATCACCTCAAAAAGAATACAGCAAGAAAAAGACATCAATAAATACACTATGATCACAATAAGACACCAAAGTGTGACTACTAGCATTTTTCAAAGCTACTTAAATTTCCTTTTTGGTATTTTCCAAGTTTTGTGTAGTCAATATATACTGCTCATATAATTAGAATTTTTAAGTGAGGATTTTTTTAAAGAGTATGAGAATATAAAACAAAAATGGGACATCTATGCTATATTATTAGCCTTGTCCGAGGTTGCCTCTTATCTGAATAATAGAACTAGTAAATTAAGAAGTGTTCACTTACCTGAACTCAGTATAGGTTGAGCATCCCTAATCCAAAAATCTAAAATCCAAAACAATTCAAAATACAAAGCTTTTGAATGCCATCCTGACAGGATAAGTGGAAAATGCAAACTACGAAACACTATTTCGTATACAAAATTTTCTGAAACATTGTGTAAAATTATCTTCAAGGCCATGTCTATAAGGTGTACAAGAAACATTGATGAATTCTGTGTTCAGATTTGAGTTCCACCCCCAAAATAGCTCACTATGTATATGCAAACATTCCAAAGTCCAAAAAAATCTGCAATCTGAATCACTTCTGCTCTCAAGCATTTCAGAGACACTCGACCTGTAGTTCTTAATTTATAAGTTCAAACCCAAGTATCCAGTAACATGTTCAAAGCTGAAAAACAGCATTTCCTGGAAATGCAAACATTTTTCTTTTTAGTGTGGAAACTGGCCACAGAACATCTCATCCAAACTTCTTGATCACTCTCTATGCAACACACCTGTCACTTAATTAAGAGAGCATCTCTTGGGGTTACTTAATGGTTTCACAGGTACAGGGCCCTTAGCAACCCCTGCCACACTCCACTTCTGAGGCTTTTAGCATCCCAAGAAATACAAAGCAAAATAGTGGAAACTGAATGCTGGAGGTCTTGACAATCTTTTGAAGCCCAGGCCCAGGGAGTTACTTTTCCCGTAGCCACACAGTCAGGAAGCAGGGACGTGAGTCAGGATTACCTGCCTCTGCTTCAATCAAGTGCTCTTCTCACAACTACAGTGCCTCAGCATGCACCCTTGGATCACAACATGTACTGAATTAAATTCGTATCACCTAAACCAGAAGAATGTGTTCCACTAAAAGTTAAACGCATGCAGAAAAAAAAACTGAAGACTCAACCCCAGGGTATTAAAAAAAAAAAAAAAAAAAAAAAAAAAATGTAGCCCTGCCCAGAATGTGTCCAAGGGAAGAAACAATGGTTGCACTGTCTGCTGGTGGCAGGTGTCCTCAATAGAAACCGCCTATCACGCAGTGCAAGTCCTGCTCCTAGTCCTGGCCCTGTTGATAATGGCACAATCCCCCTGTGTAAAGTGGGACAAAAGGTTTTCAACAAATAAAACTATACCTGTGCCAAGTCACCTGCAAGAGACCTGAAAGATGCATGCTCATCTGCTTTAGAAATAAGTAATTTATGGCATTGAGACCTAGCTACTTACTTCGAAAATGATCTGTCTTAAGGGTTTTAAAATTAACAAGTCACTAAGAATGAAAATAAAATTATCTGAATGTTCCACATCTTATGTTTCATACAACCTTAGAGAACAAGCAGGCTTTTTTCTTTTCTTCATAATTATTTCTTTGAAATACTGCTCACCTCCACTTCTTTGTGTCTACCTAGAGTGTCCATGACAAAGCAATCAGAAACCTCGGATTCTCGCAAAATGTGACCAACCTAAAAAGCAAGAGACCAAAGAAGACAGATGGCAATGACAAATTCAGAAAGCCTTCCTGAAAGGCCTTTATTGAGCTCACTTCTCGTCACCCTTTCCCTACTGTGCAGCAGGACAACAAAGGCATGAACTGTGAAGCTGCTAATAAAAAAAAAAAAAAAGCCACATCAGACACAATGTGATCCAGCTTTGTAAGAGCCCAAGCAAACACAATGGCTTTGTCCTGCCACAAGCGAGAAGGCCAGCCCTGGATGAAAAACAAAATGCTTTCTTTCCACCCAAAACTGCTCCTAAAATCCCCACCCTCTATTTCCATGGCTGGATCCTAGAGGGAACACAGTATCAGCAGCCATTTATTCCCTGTGTCCCTCTTTTCTAACACTGAAGGCTCATCTCCAAAGTGGGCGAAAGGAATTAGACTCTTGTTGATACTTCACAATAAAATCAGGGCTTCGTGGGGGAGTATTATTCAGATAACTCTTTAAAGTCATTTGTAAGATAAGGACAATAAGTTTAAATTTAGCAGTCTGATAAAATGAACTCTGACTTACCAGCCACAAGCTAGACAGATCTTGCTGAAGTCACCAAATTATCTTACTTAATAGAAGACTAAATAGAAATGAGAATTCAGTGAGATTCATAGATTTTGAAATCTTTCATTACTTGGAATCTTGGCAGTGTGTCATTCGGCCTTTGGCGCCAGTGAACGGCTTTGGCAGAATGTGCACCCCAATACTGCCCCCATTCAGGAACCTCAAGCGTTTGTTTGATCAGCATCTTTTTTTCCCCTAATCTAATGGCACAGGGAAGGCTTCTAGTTCTTGAGCTTCATTCTGGAAATATTAGCCGAGCAATTCAACACTGCTAAAATTTCTATCTCAAAATGACCAGACGAACATGGCAAGAAATAGTGTGCTAGGCATTTGGGACTAAACAAGTTCCATCTAATGTAGTTGATATTCCAGTCATTCTTCATCCACATGAAATATAAATATATGTGCTAAACACACATAAGCAGCTGTACTGCTTCTGCTGCAATGCAATAGTTCTCATAACCAAAGTCTCCACATGCAAATGTTAGAAAGAACATTCTAATTGATCTAAAAGCAGTAAACATTTTATTTTTTATTTTAATCTCCAGGCCATGCTTTATAATATACCAAATAATTGCCACTATACGGAAGGTCCTCTTAGATTTGAGGGATTAGAGTCTCTGTGTTTTTTGGCATGGAGTAGAACATTCCCCCACATTCTTCCCCTAAGGAAAAGAACATATGCTGGCCTCTATCCAACAACAATCCCAGTTTTAACAAGGGGAATATCAGTTATTTTAGAAGCATTTCCTGCAGAAATGTTTTAAAGGATAAAAAATTTTGAATTATTTACTTTAGAAACTAAACTCAAGTTCAATTTTAACATGCCAAATGTCTGCCTTTGCAAAGTCTATTTTTAAAAAAAATCTGTTTTATTTAATTTTTTTATAAAGTCCTGAGAACCAGGCTGTCCAGCACATAGTCAACCCTGCTGTCCAAAAATTCAAACTGGGAAAGAGCAAAAAAGGGCTGGTGAAGGACAAGAAACAGAAAAAGGGTATGGGAGTGAAGACCCATGAATTCATCTCTGGGACCAATAACTTTAAAACCCACACACTTAACACACACTCACAGCCAGTGTTCAAAATGTATGTTCAAGGTAGAAAGTAATATTCAGGTAAAAGTGACCAAAATGCTGTTCAAGTCCAGAGCAAGGATTCTCAAACCTTGGGCTCCTGCAAAGAACACAAAGCTCAAATTCTCCAACAGAGCAGCTCTGGGACAGTGCGTAGAAATCTATATTTTTTAAACTGTCCCCAAATGGTGCTGATACACAGCCACAGGTATTTACTGATTTAGTATTTCTAAAGGTATTGGAATTTTTTTAAATAACACAGGCCCTGTTTTGCTAAGTGTTTTCCATTAATCCTCACATCTATCCTGTGGTAGGAATGACTATTATGCCTGTTCTTAATGAGAAAACTCAAGGTGTGGAGAAGTCAAAACACCTTGATCGGTGTTACACAGCTTTTAAATCAAGGGCCTGGGCTTTTAATCCAGCTACCTGCCGCATATTTTCTTAACACTCTGCTCTGGTGAATTTCACTATCAATCTCTTTTCTACTGTATTCTAAGGCTGTCAGATGACTACTCATCTTAGTAATCTACAATAAGCAATTAAGCTTTTTAAGAAGAACATAAATCCCAAGGCCCAATAATAGATTGTGTAATTTTAAGTGGATGCTGTGAAAATCCTACATTAAGTGCAGTTTATTTAGAGTATTGGTCAGGTCTGCCGTCTTTTTAATTACTTTCCACCTTACGAGCTGAAGATGCAGGTCAGTGATAGAAAGTTTGTCTAGCATGTATAAGATCATGGGTTCAAGAAAGGGGGGGCCGGTGAGATGGCTCAGCGGTGTAAGCGCCTGCCCAGCAAGCGCGAGGGCCTGAGTTCAACTCCTGGACCCCACATATGAAAAAAGGGCAGGTGATATCGCTCAGCGGCACGGGCACCTGCTGGCGCACGACGTCCTGAGGTCGACCCCAGGTACCCACAAAAAAAAAAAAAAAGGGGGTATAAGAGAGAGACACAGACACACAGACACACACACACAGATTGACCTAAAATCAGTAAAATGTATGTGGATCTTAGGGAGTAAATGTTAGACCTTTACCTAGAAGGAAGCCGGACACAGTAAAGTACGGATTAGGAATTATTGCCAAGGCTCAGGCCTTTTCATGATCGTACGCTTTGCTACTGTGATTCTTCTACCTACACTGTCCTCCTATTACCGTGACTCCTCTAATGTGCCAATTTTCATCTCCTCAAGACTGAGTCCAAACATCACCTCCTTTGCGAGGCCTGCCCTTTGTGATTTTCAGTACTTCTATCAAAAGGAGCAGGCAGATGTCTGCTTTGGCAATACACACGTCTCTGCCGCATCCCGCCTCCTCCCCTTCTAGTCTCAGGTTGCCTGTGTACCTTCTGGTTCTCCTCTACCTCTCAGAAAGCTCTCTTCAGATTCTATTTTGGGCTCCTTTCTACCTGACCACTAGATAATCAAGTAGAGCACAAGATGCTCAAAAAGCTCCACCCCAGCCTCCTCACACTTCATACAACTTCCCAGCGTCTTCAACCACACAGCTTGACTCAGCTGCCAAGCGCCTTCTGATGAGCGCCACCCCCCCTCATTCATCCATCCAACCTCTCCCGAGATGCCCCAAACACTAAGCACTGCTCTCGTCCCCAGGCCAGACTTGTGCCCCTCAGCTCTAACCGCATGCTGCATCCACTCCCAGACAAACATTTCTTCCTACTTTCACACACGTCATATTGAGCTGTGTCTTACAAAAGATAGTATCTTAATTTTCTGCAACTTTTTTCTTAAATATTTAAAAATAAATGAGTGACAGGGCCGGTGAGATGGCTCAGCAGCGTAAGCGCCTGCCTGGCAAGCGCGAGGGCCTGAGTTGGACTTCCAGAAACCACATACGAAAAAGGGGCCGGTGACATCGCTCAGCAGCACGGGCGCCTGCTGGCGCGCGAGGTCCTGAGGTTGACCCCCGGTACCCACAAAAAAAAAAAAAAAAAAAAAAAAAAACGAGTGACAGCATCTTACAGTCAACACCTGCAGGGGCCATCTGAGTGCCTACCCCACCCCTTGCCCTACACAGTGCTGCCCAGAGCTCCCTCGGATGATGGAGATGCCCCATGCCTGGGCAGACACCAGCCACGGGGGCCTTCAAAGCGGCTAGTGTGCGTGAGGGGCTGACCTTTTAACTTTCTCAACTTTAATGAATGCAATGTATGGGCGTGTTTACCAATTTCTGTGTTCCTTGTCCCTTTTTGTATCTCAGGTCTCAAGGAATCACTTTCTTCTCCCTGAAACACATCCTGAAGGAGTCTCCTAGGAACAGTCTGCTGTGGTAATACCAGGTTCAATTGCTCAATTTTTTCCAAATGTGTATTTTGCCTTTTCCTTGAATGATAGTCTTGCTGGCAGACAATCTACAGTATTTTCTTTTCATATTCTGAAGACAGCTTTTCATTTCCAGTTTTCATTGTTGCTGTTGAGAAGTCCCCTCTTAGTTTATTACTTCTTACATACAATGTGTCTGTTCTTTCTGGGGTGTCTCAAGATCATCTTTATTTTTTAAATTTTCCTGTCTAGAAATAGATTTTTTTATTATCATTATGGTGCTTTCCTTATCTGCCTATATGTTATATGAAGATAAACACTGATCATTTATGTCTTTTGAGTTTCATAAACTCCAAATTATTCGTAGATTGGAGCTTCAAATATAACTTCCCTCCCTTCGCTGTCATTATCTTTCTGGGAGTCTAGAAATCTCACTGTAGCTATTCTGTCCTTCAACCACACTTCCATGCTTTTCTTTTCCTTTCTATATTATATTGTTCATTTTTTTCAAAATTTTTTTTCAGGTTTATTAATTCCCTCAATTGTTTCTAATCTATTTAACTTTTATTTCAACAAATATAGTATTTTCCTTTGGTTTTGTTTTTTCCAAAATTTGCGTTTTTTTTTTTTTTTTTAACATGCGGGTACCAGGAGTCAAACTCAGGACCTCGCGCTTGCCAGGCAGGTGCTGACTGATCAATTTTTATAATTTCATGTTATTTCTACTTATTTGTGATCACATATTTTATTTCTTAAAATACTGCAAACACAGCTATTCTATATTCAGTATCAGATAATTCTAGTATCTAAGGCCCTCAGGATTCCAAATCTACTGTTTTAGGCTTTTGGGTTGGGTTGGGTTGGGTTTTATTGTTTCTGCGGACTCTCAGTCCTGTAGCTTATTTTTAAGTAGAACTGGAGGTCTCTGACTCTGAACTTATTTGGTAAATTTAGGAGAATCCTAAGGTCTAGGGGTGGGGGTGGGGGTGCTTTCTCCCAGAAAGGATTTTTAGTTGCTCCTACCAGAAGCCAAAGGACATTATCTACCTGGGGCTACTCTGGCTCCTTTTCTACCCAGTGGAATGCAGGACCTTCTACCCGTGCTACTGACCCAAGGCTTAGCCTCCAACAACTGAGATAAGATTACCATTTGCTCTTTTTTTTTTTTCCCCCAAAACAAATCTGTTGGTAAACTTTACTAGAAATTAAAAATTTCATTTTGTAACACTAAAGATTCACCAAGGGGATAAAGTATTTTGAATTTGGTACATCTAAAAATGAAGCTTTGAAACATGGGAAGAACTGACAACTGTAAGAAATAACTGATAAGCCCGTCATCATAGTAAAATATTTTAAATATATTTCAGTATTCAGTAGATCAGGCAGACACAGTGAGGACACAGAAATACCACAATCATCTTGATTCAATGGATTTATAGAAAACTCTGTAGTCATTAATTAGATTATATGCATTATTTTCAAATGCTTGTGGAGTGCTGGTGAATATTAACTATATTGCCTTGGTCTGTTTTCTATTGCTATAACAACATGCCAGAGACTGGGTAATTTATAGAGCATAGAAGTTTATTTGACTCAACCATTTGCTCTTGAGGCAACCTGCCTTTTGTGTCTGCTTACACACAAAGCTCCCAGCTTTGGTGTTACCTTACCCTCTGATGGTTAGTCAACCTCACTAAAGGCAGAGACTTTGGAGATGTCTGAGTTCCTCTATTCCCAGAAATGCTTTAAAAATGTTTTATCCAGAATATAGTGGGGAAATGTATTACAGTATGCATCCCACCATACTGCTAGAAACCTAGGCAAAACTAGTCTTGCACTAATTATCTTCCTCAAAACCTCCTTTGCTTTGGTTCCACATTTTATAAACAGCATCATTCACTCTCACCCAAAATTACAGATACCAATAACTTTCCTGCCTCTACTACCCCATGTGAAACTAAAGCACCAAGTCCTAACTTCCTGTTGATCAAAAGTAGGTTTGTATTTATGTTTCTCATCTTGGCACTACGTGTGTACTTTATTTATTTATTTTTTTTTTTTTTGTGGGTACCGGGGGGTTGACCTCAGGACCTCGTACGCCAGCAGGCGCCCGTGCCGCTGAGTGATATCACCGGTCCCTTTTTCGTATGTGGGATCCGGGAGTCGAACTCGGGCCCTCGTGCTTGCAAGGCAGGCGCTTATGCCGCTGAGCCATCTCACCGGCCCTACGTGTGTACTTTAAATCACCAAGGTCAAATAAAAATAAAAGAGGCGAAATTAAAGTCTGAATCATGCATTCTACTAAAAGAAGGTGCTTTATAATGAAGGAAGCTGAGACTCCAGGAATGTGGACAGAGTGCTGAGTTTCACAGGGATCTCTGAAGAACTAGTTCTTTAGCTGTCAGAAATATAATCACATTTTCAGAGAGGTTTAATTTTAGTCAAAATTATCTGTCGTGATAATTAATGTTAACTTGAACTTTATTGCTTTTGTAGTTTTGTTTGAATTTACGCTATAAACTTGTCATTGTTTTTATAGTTCTAGTATAAGAGCAAGAAGCATAAGGAGTTTATACCTAGTTTTATGTTCAGCCATACTTAAACTACTTCATAATAAAAATATTTATTACTGAGGATTTGTGAGATACTTTTTTCCTTTAAATAAAGAGGTCCATAAATTACTGGGCACTGGTCTTTACATACTTTGCCCCCTTTGATACATTTTTCATTCTCTCCATCTAGGAAGGGAGAGAAAAAGAACACAATACCACAAACAAGAAATCATTTGCTAAACTCCCAATTTCTCCCCAGTCATCCAGCTGCCTGAATTATGTCCTGACCAGCCAGTCTTCAGAGGCAGCAAGGGAGGTGGTTTTTCATGTTGGAAACAACTGGAAACAGTGCTCAGCCCAGCTCTTGCCATCTCTGGCTTCCATGAGAAGTTACAAAATGACACAAATGGATCTGGCAACAGTACAAAAAATAAAATGTGTCAAACAAAGAGTGGTCCTTGCCTTGAGGAAGTCCATTTCCTGGCTGGGTTTCAATCACCGGAAATTAGAATATAGAATTGTTTTTCTGAATGAGGACAAGAAACACCCAATTATTTATTTTTAACTTGTTTTTCTTATTCTTTAGGGACTGTAGTTCCTTTGGCCTCCAGTGACTTCACTTTCAAGTCCCACTGCCAAGATAAAACTTTCTTTCTCCAACATTCTTGTCCATGCGTCAGTATCTTGCAGTACTTGTCTTCCCACAGGGTCCAACTCATTCAGAACCAGGAGGGAGGTCCCAGCACACCCACCCTGTCCCCTCCTGGACCCAGGGGAACTCTGGGCCTACACAGAGTCACAGACGATGGCAGACGCAGTACCAGCTCTACCTCGTCCAACTCTGTAACTCATTTTAAATCACAAGCAGTTTGAAGAAGACTTAAAATGAATGAATTTGGTCATCATTCAAAAAAAACTAGTCATGAAATTTGTCATTTTGCTAAAATAACTTGGGGTTATCGCTAGTGTATAAAACACCAGCTTATGTTTCAGTAACAACTGAATGAAAGCTTCTCACATTCTGTGTTTTGTTTTGTTTTGTGTTTTGTTTTGTTTTGTTTTTTGAGACAGTCTTGCTATGTAGTTCAGGCTGGCGTGGAACTTTTTATGTAGGCTAGGCTGGCCTCAAACTTACAGCAATCCTCCTGCCTCAGCCTCCCGAGTGCTGGGATTACAGGCACATGCCACCATGCCCAGCTTCATATTCAGAAACCAAAGTCTAGGATTCTTCCTGGGAAGTTTGTTGTTTTGTCTTTTAAAACTAGAGTACTGTACATCGAGGGAGGTGGGGGAAGTGGTGAGATTATGTTCTGATTTAAAGAGAAAAACAGAATATTCTACAGATCATTTAAAACTAAGTAGTGACTTCAGATAACCCTAATTCAGTGATTTTCAAATTCAGATTCTGGTAAAGCACAAGAATACACTTCTTTAACAAGCGCAGGTGATTACAATGCTGATATCTAAAGATTACTCGATGGGCAACACTGATCTACTCCATGTTTTTAAAAAATGAAGCAAACTTTTGTACTATTTCTACCTAGTCAAGAAAGTAAGACAAAGAAAGCAGGAAGAAGAAGAGTAAGAGAGAATCTAAAAGCCATATTACCCACAAAAACGAAAGACACACAGACATGGTGTTCCCTTGAAGCATGTGGAGAGTGGCCTCCATGGACTAACATTCCTGAAGTCTGACCTACTGGATTATGCTGAGAGCTGCTGCAGAGAATTTTTTAAAGCAACTCAAAGCAGAAAGGGAGCTACCACTCCACATACAGGTGAAATCAAGTCATAGGCTAGGACAGGGTTTGGCACAGGTCAGGTCCTCAAGAAATATTTGTGTAATTACGAAGCAACTTCTGTACCTGAAAATCCATTTAACCACAGAAGGAAAATCATAATTAATACAACTGAATCTTATTTCCCCCTTGTATTTGTTTCCTCAGGGCATCTATAATAGCTGAGTTGGAAACAGAATCGTAAGTATTATAAAACTTGTTGGAAAGCTCATCTAATATTTTAGTAATTAATAAATTGATGGATGTGGCTTTATTCTTTTCAGACTTTTTCAAAGAAACCTAATGTCTGCAAAACAACATACACTGTCTACCTTAAACCAACCAATGTTTGCAATGTTTGCTCTTGAGATTCAACATTTAACTTCAGTTTCCTCCTCTATAAAACAGGGAACATAACAGCCACCTTCCAGTGGAGCAGGACTTAGGAATGAAGTATTATACAGCTCTTAGCACAGTGCCCAACACAAAGCAAATGGCCATTTGTACTGTTTTTCTAGTCTACTGCGTTTGCCCTAGGGCTCCACAATTTTCTGGTTTGGGCAGGCAGAGCCCAAGCCAGTTTTCCCCAGACTACTTTATCTCTGCTCCAGGCTGCAGAGAGCTCTGCCCTCCTCCACTTAATGCCAGGCTAGCTACTGCCTCAGACCTGGGCAGCTGGCTTCTGTGCCCTCCCAAGATGAAATGAGAGCCCTTCTCAGGCTTTCTAAAAGGGAGGAGTATGATCGATCCTGAGCTACAGGAAAAGCAGCCAAAGAAATTACTCCCAAAATTTCACACTCATAGCAAGCTAATCCTAAACACTTTACCCACAGGTGGGAGAGTGGCCAGAGCCAGCATGAGAGGTCGGGTTGTAAATGCGCCCAGCACCCACTAACAGCAGCGCACAAGCTGCTCTGCTGCCTGCGCCTTCCTGAAATCTGCACAGGGCCGCATGTGCCAGAAACAATGCAGGATCAGTGGCTGGCAATGGAAGCTACCAGTCCCTACCAAGTTTCCATGGCCCTCAGACAACAGCTGTGGACTCCAAAGTCCATTTCTAAAGTCATCTTACCTGTATTTGAGAGGGGTGGACATTAATGGAGACAAGGGCACTGACTCTGGAGCCAGACTGCCTGGGTTCAAAGCCTGGCTCCATCCTATCCTAACTGTGTTATTTTGCCCATGTCCGGCACTTAACTCTGTTATGAGAACTGAACAAGTTAGTGTATAAGAAGAACCCGAGTTAGTCATTATCATTATAATGAAAGCATCACATCTACTTCTTATTAGTGAGTCCCTTCCTCTCTTCAGAGGAAAGGACCCCAGTATCCCCAAGAGGCTATTCCCAAACTGAAGTTCTATCAATGGGATCACAGTGTAGACACACTAAGAAGTCATTCTGGTTTGCTGAAATTAGTGGCTCCAAGATAGAGTGGTATCAAGAACATCTAGGAAGCTTTTCCAAAATGTCTAGGCAGCAGGTCTACTTTGGGGTTCAGAATGTGTATTTTGTGAAAGCAATGTCACCGTAACGCCCCCCTAGAGGGGAGAAATGCTGGCTGAAAGCAACAGCCAACTGTGTAAGACAAGCTGTTTTGGGAGGGTGAGGTGGTCCAGGGCTGCTCCATGGGCACCACTGCCCTCAGAATGCCTCTGCAAGCTGCCTGGTGCTGCCCGAAATTCCCTTAGCAGAGGCTTTCCACGGCAGATTCAGAGCTATGCTTCAAACCAGAAAAGGACCTAAAATGACTGAGTACCCACAGCATATCAGGTCCTTCATATGTCCTTTCCTCATGGTCACCCCTGGCACAGTGACTATACGAAAGGGAAAATGGGGAGCAGAGATTCCCCAGCAGAGCCAAGAGTCCATCCTAGGTGTCTGCCCACTGTGCCACTCTGCCTCCCTGTCTATGACACAGCTCCAAATGAAGGCAACGGAACTGAGGGAAACAGGAGCTACAGGGATCTGAAAGGAAGAGATTAACAAAAAGTCAAATAAAAAGTAATCTACCTCCAAAAAACTACTTTTTTATGAAGCTCAAATAATACCACACTATACATAGTAATACCAGTTACCATTCATTAAACCTAACGTGCCAAGAACACATTATCTCACAACCTCATAGACATAGGTATTATCATTCTCATTTTCTCAGATGAGAAAACTGAAGAGGAAAAATGTAAAATATAGCCTGCCCAAAGACCAGTTTGTGAGTGGAAATAAAAATCCACGATTCACTAACCTATCAAATCTTGTAGAGGTAGTACTTTTTCCCTTATTAGGAAATTTTCATGAGCTGTAAAGTGTCTTAATGCTGCAGAAAAAAACAAAGTGATATGGATAATCTATAAACTGGAGTTTCATCCCTGGAATAAATAAGAGAAGCCTCTACACATAGATTTAGCTTAATGAACAGACAATAAACAGAAGCATCCAAAAGAAATGAAGGCAACTAAGAAATAACATTTTCTTGAAGGAAGGAGGAAAACAATAGGCTGAAGGAGGAAAGAAAAAAAGAAAGACTGGAAGGAGGAAGGGAGGGTGGGAGAGAGAGATGACAGAAAGCAGCTTTGTGGGTGCTGGAGAAACAATGCTATTGGGAAACTTCAAGGATGAAAACCAAGGCCAGCAATGTGACTCAGACAGCAGGAACTCGATGGTCCAGGCCAGGCAGGCCGCTGTACGGAACCGTGGGACTCACAGGTGCTGCCGGCCTGGACAAGGAAGACGGGAGCCTGCATTCATCAGGCCTTTGGCGGAAATGACAGCAGCCTCTCTGCCTAGTAAGGGATTAGTCAGAGCTCTGAGGAACACCATGCATGTTCCCATTTCCCCTCCTTGCAATGCAAGAGCTTTACCAGACATTCCTTCTTCCTGGAGGGGATGCCTTTGTTAATATTAGAACGGATGACTTTTCTCCATGGAGTGCACTCTAGCCAGCAATTTAGGAGGCCAAAGAAGACTTTGGGAAGCTAAATATGGTGGCAGAAATTATCTGGAGTTAGGAGATCTGTGTTCCAGATATGGCTCCAGCCCTAATGCTCTGGCTAGGAAAACCCCTCTGCAACTCAGTTCATCAGCATCCAAGAGAACAGCAGCGTGGAGTGGCCTGGTCCAAGGCTGAGCTCTGTGACGAACTCTCTTCTCAGGATCGTGTGCTTCTAGCCCAAAAGGAGAAGGAGGGAGAAGGAGGAAGAAGCTGAGAATGACAAATGCACTCAAAGCTCAACCAGCTCTACAAGAACTGGAAATCCAAGATAGAAATAAAACTAACAGAGCCAACGAAAATGATACCTACCATTTACTGACCCATTACTACCTGTCAGACCCTGTTTGAAGTACTTTGCATTTGTCAGCTCACTTGATGCTCTCAACAACTCTCGAAGATAGGAGGTGGGTTAAGGCGGCACAGCTGTGGTCCAGTGAGACCCGAACCTGGCCTGTAGAGCCCGAGCTCTGAATCCCGACACAGCGCTGTGGGGCTAAGACCACCCAACTAACCACGAAGTGATGCTTCTTTGCTTTTGACTGAAATTATATCAACTCAAACTGAAAATGTGTACTACAGAATGCTGACAGTTTGGAACTACGGGGTAACAAATACACAGCTTGAGTGAAACCGTGACCTTCACAGATGTTGCCGCTTGCTTCTGAAATCTGCCTCCCTAAGCCCAAGCCCAAAGTCTTGGTCGAAAGTACCCGTCTCTGTCAGGTAACCACTGACAGTGAGGACCCCACCCAGGCAACTCATTTACTCAAGGGCAAGGCCCAGAAATAGTAAATGAGCGGCTCAGGTAAGCAGAGAGAACACCAGGTCTAGGACCCTAGCCTCCAAATCCCAATTTAAAGTTCTTGTAAATTCCTTGAAAATAAGACCCATGACCTATCCCTTATTTTATGTTTTTTAACCTCTTGTTAAAGAAACTTTCAAACACAGGCAAAAGTAGTAAAAAACAAAAAATGAATGAACCCCATAAACTCATCATCCAACTTTAACAATTAACAACTCACGGTGAATCTTGTTTTATCTCCACAACCACCTACTCTTCCAGCTCACTCCCACCAGGTGATTTCAAAGTAAATCCTGTGGACCACATCCTCTCACCCACAGTTATGTTCATATACAGCGCTGTGTTAGTCAGCTTTCTGTCACTGTAACAAAATACCTGAGATAATCAACTTACAAAGAGAGGTTTATTTTAGCTTACAAATGTGGAGTTTCCAGTCCATGATCAGTTGGTCCTGCTGCTTCTGGGCCTGTGGTGAGGCAGGACATGATGGTGGGATCATGTGGGGGAGCAAAACTGATGATCTCATGGCCAAGAAGCAACAGAAAACAAGGAAGAAGCTAAGGGCTGCTCCACTGTCCCCTTCAAGAGCACACCCCCAGTAAACCAAACGCTTCCTCCTAGGATTCCACCTCTTAAAGATTCCACCACCTCCCAATATCATCACCCTGGGGACAGAGCCTTTAACACATAGGACTTTGGGGCCAATGAAGATGCAAACTATAGCAAGCTCTTAAACAGTTACACTTTTTAATTCAGATATTCCAAAGTATAACCACAGTAGCATTATCACACCCATAACAATGAATAATTATTTAACATCAATTATCTGATCATTGCTCAAATTTCCTCAATTATCTTCTTTTTTTTTTTTTTACAGTTTGCTAAATCAGAACCCATATCAAGTCTATACACTGCAATGGTTAATATATTTATTAAATCTCTTTTGATTTCTAGGTTCCCCTTTCATCTCCCTGACTTCCTTTTTTCTAACAATTTATTCACTGACAAAATCAGGTCAGTGTCCTGTAGTGTTTTCCACAGTTTAGATACAGCTGAGCTTTCTTTTTATCTCCCCACAAGGCCCTGCATTCTACCTTGCTACAGGAGTGTGCTTGGGCTTACCCACCTGCAATGCTTTCTTTTTCTTTTTTTTTTTTTTTTGTGGGTACCGGGGGTCGACCTCAGGACCTCGCACGCCAGCAGGCGCCCGTGCCGCTGAGCGATATCACCGGCCCCTTTTTCGTATGTGGGATCCGGGAATCGAACTCGGGCCCTCGCGCTTGCCGGGCAGGCGCTTACGCCGCTGAGCCATCTCACCGGCCCTGCATTGCTTTCTCTTCTGTGTCTTCTGTCCGTATGTCTCTGTCTGTCTATCTTAAATAAATAGCAAATCCCAGTAAGTGTTGACTCAATTCAATGAAAACTACTGAGCACCAATAAGGGCAAGGTTTACGGAATACCTCCGTGAAGAATAGGATGAATACAACACGATCCTTATCTCTGAGAGGACACAGTTCAGTGAGGATGATGAGCTCTACGATGTTAATTCAAGTAAGACGGATGGGAACTGAGAAGGCGCTAGAAGAATTTCCTGGATGAGGAGAGGCTTTGAAAAAGATGGTTTGGGCCTACACGGAACAAAGTGCAATGAGACATAAAGGATAGCTTGGGCAATGTTAACAAGGTGGGACTATTCCTGGCTTATTTAAAATTGACAGCAGCCTTGGTGGGTAAAAGATGTCATGGGGAAAGAGTGGGGTAATGAAAGATTCTGAATATCTGCTTAGTGATTTGAGATCTGTTAAGCACGTCTAGCAGGGTTTAGCATTAGATCTGTATTACAGAGTCAGCAGCACCTCTAAAAATGCACTAGAGATGTGGAACCTGGTTAGCACTTCAATATCCAACTGATGGGACCTGAATGAGGCCTGTGGGAATGACCAGTAAGAGAAGGAAGTGACATGGTTTGTCAACTAAATACCTGGGGCCAGAAGGCAGGAAGAGTAAAACATACTAAAAGCTGATTTGCAGCTCTGAGAAAAAGGAGATAATGTCCTTGAAGAAAAGATAAATGATTTTTATAGTACTTCCTCTGGTTTGAATGTGTCCCCAAAGTTCACAGCTTGGAAAATTACTCCAATGCAACAGTACTGGAAGTGAGGCACAATAACAGGTAATCAGGCCATGAGACCTCTGCTCAATGAATTAATGTCACTATCTCAGAAATGCATTAGTTATCGTGAGGGTGGGGGGCTGTTATGAAAGAGTTCAAACCAAGTGCTGTGGCACAGTCCTGTAATCCCAGCACTCTAGGAGGCTGACGCCAGAGTATCACAAATTCAATCCCAGCCTGGACAACTTAGCAACAGCAAGAACCTGTCTCAAAATTTCAAAGGGGGGAGGGGATGGTTCTAGGAATGTAGCTCAGTCCAAAAGTTCTGAATCCAGTCCCCAGTACACCACACACACACACACACACACACACACACACAAAAGTGAGTTCAGTCCTCTCTTAACTCTTTTATTTTCTTGCCTATCTTCCTTCTGCCATGGGATGACAAAGCACAAAGAGGCCTATAAAAGATGCTGGTGCTATGCTTTTTGACTCCTCAGCCTTCAGAACTGTGAGCCAAGTAAATTTCTGTTCATTATAAATTAGCCAGTCTCAGGTATTCTACTATAGCAGCACAAAACAGACTAAGACAGTACCTCAAGAAAATAAATATACTTTTCAGATGACAAGCAAATGTCAGTCTAAAGTTTCTGTCAACAGTTGGAGATAAACATCTAGGACATCTGTTTTAAATACAACAGATCCTAAAGAACATCAAACCAATTAACCTTCTTAAATTTAGTCATAAATCTTATTTAACTTTCTTGAGGCCTTTTGCAATGCAGACATGCGAGTTTAAGGCAAAACTGTATTTTCCAGTTTAATTCTACTTCAAAAAAAAGAAGAAGAAGAAATTAAAGCCTAAAAACTTGAGACCATCCACCACAAAATCTCAAGTACCACATATCCATCACCTTGTAATAAATCCACAAATGGAAATGTGCTCTCATGTTCCAAACACAAAGAGCATGGGAGTAAGGAAATCAGCTGTAAAGAAAAGGTTCATCTTTAAGCTCCATACTGTATTGGGATAAAAATGTAAGCAACGTTTACACTACACACTCAGTCTCTAAATTTACAACCGATTGTGAGTGTGCACGAATATGATCAGGAGTTTAGAGCTATAAATTTCCAAAACACTGATACAGGGCAGAAAACAAAATTCTTTTTTCTTAGAGAAGATCCCAGGACACCTAAGTTCCCTTTTATCAAATTACAGGACCATAATAGTTTCTCTTTGGACCAGAGAGCAAAACCCAATTAAGTATTTAATAGATACTTTCTGTGTTTAAATCTTTGGAAAATTGAAAAGCAAATCAAAACAAACAAACCCTACAGAATTAAGATTGCCAGAAAAAGTAAAATAATATCACTTCTTAAATGTTAACTTTTAAATAACTAAGAGCTGTTTTATCCTCTGGACTTCAAATCTTACATCACACTAGCTTTAATACAGGCCCAAAAAATAAATCCCACATGCTTTTTTTTTTTTTGGTGGGTACCAGGGGTCGACCTCAGGACCTCGCGCACCAGCAGGCGCCAGTGCTGCTGAACAATATCACCAGCCCTTTTCTCGTATGTGGGTTCCGGGAGTCGAACTCAGGCCCTCGCGCTTGCCAGGCAGGTGCTTACGCCACTGAGCCATCTCACCAGCCCCCCACATGCTTTTAAAATCATCAAAAGGTCCAAACTTAGATCCTTAGGAATATTCCTAAGCAATCTCTTAAAATATGGCTTTTATAGGGGCTAAATTAAATCCAGGTGTTTACGTATATACCAAGGCTAACGTACTGTCCACCTTCTAGGAGTAATTCTGCATTTTCATTTTCTTCTTTTTTTATTTTACAGAGAATTTTAAGTGAGTGTGTTTTCCCTCCAGCCCCATTTGCAGAATTTCACCTCCAATGTAATAAGCCACTTCCCTAAAACAATGAATCTCTAACACTTCTCCTACAACAATATTAATTTTTCTTTTTTAATTTGCCTATCTGAGGCATTTACGAGACAACTACGTAGAGGAGAGAGTTTGAAATTCGGAATCTAAAAGCCCCAGGACCAGTTTTAGCAATGCAGCATCAGACAAACCGCTTATCTGTTTCCTCCCTGCACATCAGGGTCCTGAGAGCGCCCATCTCTCAGGGATGGTACATGGACCATCTTTGACTCTCCGATTCCAACTCAAACGGGGTGTCCTACAGTTCAACCCCATTCTCACACCACCTTCCAGAGGACAGTCATCTTTCATGAGTATCTTTTCACGGTTGCCTGGATGGCCTGAATTGATTCAAAACATTTATAGCAGTTATCTGTCAAATAGAAACATCACAGCATATCCTCATCCACCTTACTCACCAGGTCTGGCACCGTGCAACTTCTAGCTCTCTCTCGAAGTCAAAATGAGCATGAAAGGAAAATGTTTTTAATCGATTCAGGACACTGAGGCAGCCATGACAACACAACTAAAGACATTTATGAAAGGTTTCCAAAACTGCTTCAGAAAGTGCAAGAATGATGGGATAACTGTGTTTGCAGAAAGGGAGTATTTTGAAAGGAATTAATGGCAGTGTGTCTTACTGTAATAAATTTTTAAAATTCAAACTCATCTTATTTTTCAATCATACCTTATATATTTGTCTTTTCTTATTTTGTTTTGCTAGTAATTCACTTATATTGTTCTTTCCAAAACACTGATCTCCATTGGCTAAGAATTAAAAAAAAAAAAAAATTCCCTCTTGAGCAGCACTGCCTTAAACATCTGAAGAGAATTCAAAACACACTTCTAATCAAACCTAAGTTGAACTCGTAATCTACTGTTTAGTTGGGTGAGCCAACAGATACCCTTTGTTGCTTAAACCTGAGTTGAATTTTCTGCTACTCATAATCGCAACTATTCTGATACGGGAAGTGAAATGAGGGAGAGAACAGAGAACAGAGGTAAGACACACCAGAGGCGAAGGAACAGAGAGCTTCGGTCTTACAATAGCTCCACATGAAACTGAAGAAGAAAACAAGCCATTCAAAGATATGTAATTACGGGCCGGTGAGATGGCTCAGCGGCGTAAGCGCCTGCCTGGCAAGCGCTAGGGCCCGAGTTCGACTCCCGGAACCCACATACGAAAAAAGGGCCGGTGATATCGCTCAGTGGCACGGGCGCCTGCTGGCGCGCGAGGTCCTGAGGTCGACCCCCGGTACCCACAAAAAAATAAAAATAAAAATAAAAACAAAGACATGTAATTACCAAAAGGCTTTCCACAGCCTGCAATTGTTTTCCTTTCTTTAAACGTGATCCTAGGCACACACTTCATTGTTCATCCATCTCAGCAACCGCCACCTTTGAGCCAACTGAATTATCACCTAGCAAATGTCACACAGTGGGTAGTGATTTCATTTTCCCAAATTGTTGTCAAAGCTTTGTATGCTAAGGCTTCCAAAGGGAAAACTGGAAAAATGACAATTTAGAGGTGGGAAAAAAAATGAGTTCTTTCAAAGCAGCAGCCTGTGAACCCTTCTCTAAAATGCCTCCATCTAACATTCTCCAAACTGTAATCATTTCAACTACTGGCTTTCATAGTATTTGTGCTAAAATTTGGCTGATTTATTTTTATACTGTTTTAACAGAGTGCACTCCAAAAAGGAATAGGAAAAATAAAAGGAAAGAAAATATTACTTAAGTTTTCAAAAATAGTAATGATAACTAGAAATAAGGAGAGTAAGGAAAGAATGAAGAATGAACTTTAAGAAAAATGTACACTAGTTTTATTTTATTATTAACCAAAGACAATCCTAAAACAGAATGTGGTTACTCTAAATTAAAAACCTATTTATAATAGGTAGGGTAGGCAAGCCATGCGGGGAAATTCCCATCCTAAATAATCATTTCAAGGCCAGGGAACTTCTAAACTCATGTTTGTACACCTCTATCTCTCATGGCCCCAGACATAGGCTCAGAGGGCAACATTAATCCCATGTTGGAGAAACTTGAGCCTATACAACTATATCCTATCCATTTGGAAGGAAGAGCAAGTAAATTATGGTTAAAAACAGAAGGATGGTTGGCATTGAGATGCATACAATGTCATTTTCATGATATTCTTAATAAAATGCATCACATTTATTCAATTATGAGGAATCTCCCAAAAAATTCAAATTGGTGGCATTCTACAAAATAACTGGTTAGTACCCTCTTGGAGTGTCAAGATTTTGAAAGATGGAGTGAGACACTGTCCCAAACAAAGAGAGATAAGGTAATAGCTAAATGCAACAGATAATCCTGGATTGGATTATAGAATAGAAAAAGAACATTACTGGAACAGTTACTGGCAAAATTTGAATAAGGTCTATAGGTGACAGTATTATAATCAATGTTAACTTCCTGATTTTGGTAACTCTGCAATGATTATATAATATGTTAACATTTAGAAAATCTGGGCGAAAAGTACAGGAAAATTCTTTATACTGTTTTTTATTACTTTTTTGAAAGCCTAAAACTATTTCAAAACACAAAGTCAAAAACAGTAAAAAAACTTTAAAGTAGGTAGGGAAAATGGTATGGGCCAACAAAAAGGAAGTCCAAACAGCTAGAATGTAGGTATTAAGCTGTACAGTGTCTAACAACGTCCAGCTGACTAAATACCCAGCCCCACTGGCAGATCTGTAGCGATGGCCCTTAAGAAGACGTGACCAACTCATTGTGTCAGATCCTCACTCAGCTTCCTGTGTGGATCTGCCTCTGGAACGCATGTCTATGCCCCTCCTCAGCGCTAGACTTCACTCTGACATTAACCATCTGGCATTTTAGTTGACATGAGTCTCTTGTGACTTGGGTTAACAAGAACATGTTCCCAAGAGTCCAATCACTTTACAAATGTGCTGAGAAAAGCACTCATTTTTCCAGGTTATCAAAACTGGAAGCCACACCCCTGGACTCTCAGCATGCCCTACTTGAAAGCAGTCATTATTTTATTCTACAATTTCTTGCAAAGATAACAGGCATCCTCCCAAAATCCAAATAAAACAACAAAAAAAGTGTAATTCAGGTACAGTCTCCTGAGAAAGCAGGGAAAGGTACAGTAGTAAACTTTGAATCTTGTTGAATAAACAGAATGATGGAAGACAAAATCAGGGCTAAGAGCCAAACTTACATAACTCAATAAAAGGTTTAGCAGATTGTTTGAACACAGTACCATTTTGTAAGGCTCATGAGGACCTGGATCCAGTGACCTAGAACCAGCCTTACAAAACATAAATCTATCCATGTCTTTCCTCTATTTCAAATCCTTTAACAGTTTCCCACTGCATTTGTTTTTGTTTTTGTTTTTTTTTTTGTGGGTACTGGGGGTCAACCTCAGGACCTCGTGCGCCAGCAGGCGCCCGTGCTGCTGAGCAATATCACCGGCCCTTTTTTCGTATGTGGGATCCGGGAGTCGAACTCGGGTCTTCGTGCTTGCCGGGCAGGCGCTTATGCCGCTGAGCCATCTCTCCGGCCCTCCCACTGCATTTGAAATAAAAGGCCAACAACCTGGTGGTAGCCTGGCTCCTGGCTCCTACTACTGCTCCAACGCCTCCCCAGCATCCTCTCCCTTCCACAGAACGGTCCTTGAGCCAGCCTTGATCATCACTTCGAAGACGCAATGCAAACCGTGTCCCTGACCTAGAATGTCTTTCCGCCTTACCCACCGCCCCCTACACACATACTTCAGCCTAGCTCCCTTCTAATCGTCAATATTTCCTCAGATTTCAGCTAAATATTATTCAATTTGACCAACCTTGGGTATAGATGAGCACCCTCTGATTTACATTCTCATAGCACCCTATAATTTATCTTCATAGAACCTATTATCATTTCTAATTACAAATTTTTGTAAGGTTCTTGGTCTACCTCTATTAAACTAGGACTATTCAGAGAGCAAGGACTAAGTTAGGAACGTGAGCAGAGCGTCACATTCCACTGCCTACTCTCACACTGTACACTGCACGTAATGGGAGTAGACAATCACCTTGGCTTGAAGTATGTAGAGCTTATGATATGGTAAGTGCTCAGTACATGAGAGCTTCTACAGTTATATCAAAATGCCTTTCCTCTAAGTGTGCGTGAAACTTACCACCTCTTTCATCTGATGACGAGAAAAAAGTCAGCCTGGCAAAAGATGCCGAGTTGTCATTTTTTCAATGATACTTTTGATTGTCAAGTCATCTCATTTTAGGATATGTATTGAAAAACTTCAGATTGCAAGGTATAACATCAAGAAAGGAAAATGATTCTAAAATTAACACATAACACTTCTTTTACTCTGAGATAAATCTATACTCATCATCAGTACCTTTTCAGTTTTCTCTGCAGTCTTCACTGTCACCTTCTTTCAAAATCCTGGTTATTACCACTAAAAGGACGTTTGGTCCCTTTTTCAAACACCAAAGACTCTATTAATAACTTTTATGACAATTTCAACTATGGCTAAAATTTCATCTACTTCCATGACATACCTGCTTCCCTCTCAACTATGCGCTAATAAAGCAAGATAAATCAACACTAACACATGTAGTCCTTGCTCATAAAAGGATTATTTTTAACATTTATTAAAAGATTAAAAGTTAGTTTAAAATTTAAAAAATAAGGATTAAAAGTTAAGTAAAAATAAGAAACTAAAATTCCTAAATCAATCCTGTTTTTCAAAAGGGTATGTTTCACTGGCAGCAGCTAAATTTTTCTGGGCCTGGGCAAAGGAAGGAGGAATCAAATGTTGAAATGAAGAGGTCAGTAGATAGATTCCTACTGATCAGGGGAGATGTTGGTTCCTTAGCAGAAAATTACCCTTTAGAGAACCTGGCTCTAGAAAATGTCTCCAGTCCAGATATGGCTCCAAGCCAGATATATGCATATATGCAGCAATATCTAGCAGCTAATGCAAAGCCCAGTGGGTGATTCCAAGATGGAGGAAAGCATGCTCCTAATCCTCGCAACCATGGGATAAAAAGACGCATAACATTAAAAGGCATACACATCTGTGGCACTGTGATTGCTAATCTTTTTTAAAATCAGAGAATCTCATGAAAGCCAGGAACTTTCTTGAGGGGTACCAAAAGAAGTGGGTATCTCTTAACTGACTCTATAACCATCCTGGTAGATTAACTATCACATCCTGTACCCTTTATAGAATATAATGCCTGACATTTGAGCACACACAACTAATAGAAGACTCTATTTGAGCACAGGACTACTCCAAGTGTAGCCCACAAATGGGTGCCAGTCTGCCAAGCATGTGGTCTCAGTTGCCTATGAAGTAAGTACAAAAATGGAAAGTGAATATTTAGAAATATGTGAAGCAGGTTAGATATGGCTACATCACTAAAATGCATGAGCAGCGGACTCGCATCGTTGACCAGTACAGTAAACCGACCTGGTCAGGTAAGTTGCATCTGGCTCCAGCCACTGCCTACTGGTCAAGCTCCCAAGAGTCTCCTGACCACCAGTGACAATTTAAGGTTAGTCTGTCACATGTAATTTAAAAGTATTAAAACTGGGAATCCATTTCATACACTGAAATGAACAGCATCATCTAAATTTAATCATGGATTTATAGGATCAATTACTGTACAGGCTACTGTACAGGAAGGACTGAAGATGAATTTTGATGCCATAGCATCACTTACTTCATTTTGGAGAAAAAATAAGGAATATCCTGAGCTTGCTGTAATTGTTTTTTAAAATGTCTTTAATCATTGTCATCAACAGTCCTTTGTAAGATCAGTTCCTCCACCATGAATGTTATTAAAACAAAACCAGAAAGTTTTGATACACATTTTACTGTATCCCTGTGACAAGATGTCACCAACCCAGGCTACAGCAGACAAAAAGCAGGAAGTAAATTAATTTGTAAAATAAAAACTTTAAATCTGGAGTTTAAGTATGCATAGAGAGTTATACTTCACTTATAACTTTTTGTTTAGTTATAACTGGAATAAATTTAATTTTCCATTTTTATAGAAATTGCCTATATGAATTTTATGTGAATTGCCTATATATGCATGCTTTCAAAGAACATGTACAGATTTTTACAATTTTTTTCTTAGATTGGTTCTAATTATAATTTACTCAAATATTTTATTTCTGTTGTTTCTAAAATTAAGTTTAAAATTAACATTGTATTTTATATGTCTTATTTATTTTTGTTCATAAAAGTTCAGGCCTATGACAGATTGAAAAAAAAGAAAGACTAAATCTTTACTACACATAGGCTGAGAAGCAGGCATGGTTCCCACCAATCACGTGTTGACTCTGTAGCATTCCTAGGGTCAGATGTGTTTATTCTTAGCATTTTTATGTCAGTTATTCAGAAAACAATTTAACTGTATATAAATGCAGTAGATCATATAAACATGTAACATGTGAGTTCAGGAAAATTAATGTTTCTTTGAAAATAAAGCTGAATTACTGAATGATTTAGAATAATTCAATAAAAGTAAACCACTAGAATAACTGCTATTACATTCAGAGTGAAGCAGAAATGACAATGGACTGAAAGACAAATCACAAAAATCTAGAAGGATTCTAGAGTCAATATATTTCACAAATATCTTTGAAGTTCTTACAGCACTTTAAGCATCCAAACTGAAAGCCATGCATCATGGGTGTAGTTTACATGTAGAAAAACAACATGAAAGCCACTTATCAGGCCTTAGCCCTATATCAGAAATTAGCAAACATATATTTCACTTTAAAATAAAATGTTTCAGATATGAATGTAATATTTTTACATTTCTCCATCTTAAATAACTGACCAGCTGCTGGTATGACAATCTCAGATAAGAGTGCTTTACAATGTAAACATAAAATTCTGTATAGAATATTCAAGAGATTCTGGCCTCCTGTTACTAAGACACAAATGGTAGGTGATAAAACAGGGACACAATACAATGTATGGCAAGACTCACACCAATTGCAGAAAGCATAAGAAGTCCAAAAAGAGGTGCTAACAAAATAAAGGAAATAAAACAGTTTGTGAAATTGCAAGCTTATGTCTCTTAGAGAATGTACTTTTTAGCAGTTAACAGAATTAACCAAATTAAAGTACAGCCCTCAGGGAATAAACTCAATTACAACAGACAGAAAGCATCATTTTTCCTGGCAAAGCCCAAAGGTCATAAAACAAAAGCAGAATCTAAAAGTAATACATAAGAAGTCCCTTATGAGATACTGCAAAACATTTTCTCTTACTATTGCTACAAAAAATGTTAACAATTCTGAGCCATAACCCAAACTAAACCAGAGCCAAGGGTGTAGCTTAACTCTGAATTTAGACTTTTTATAGTTTATCCAAATTTGCCCATAATTTAAAGTTTTAATTTGGGGTTAAGAAAAATAAGCCAAACAAATGAAAAGTATAATAGGATAAGGCAAATTAACACACAGAGGCTTATTTCATAAAACCATTCTGGGTTGGCAAAAACTAAAATTATAGGGGGAAAATGTTTAAGATCCTATTAATACTTAAATTACAAAGTGATTTGCAACTAAGAGTGCGTCCTGTCCCCACTTTCAGCACTGCGATTTACGTGAGCCATTACAAAATTTCATGTCAATTACATTGCATAAAGCGACGGAATGGGAATAATACACAGCACAAAACACACACAAGGGCTGGGGATGTGGGTCAGCGGTAGAGCACTTGCTTAGCAGGACCTAGGCCCAGGTTTCCATCCCTGACACTGCCACACGCATGTGCA
Source organism: Erethizon dorsatum (assembly GCA_028451465.1). Classification (NCBI taxonomy): domain Eukaryota; kingdom Metazoa; phylum Chordata; class Mammalia; order Rodentia; family Erethizontidae; genus Erethizon; species Erethizon dorsatum. The sequence goes on along the minus strand of CM051836.1, from coordinate 67,544,994 downwards.
TGCCCTTGCGCATACACACACGCACACATAGCAGGTGGGTATAGGGGGTGCTGTGCAAGGCCTAAACAGATAGTGGGGGAAACTAGGTAAATAAGCAGATGTTCTGGGTCTGTGGTTCTGGCTCTGCCAATAATTAGCAATAGGGCCCCGTGGAAGTAGCTCACCTTCACTTGGGGTCCCCACCTATACACCCAAGCAATTGGTTTGGGTGTACACTAGAGCTCTTACACACTCGGAGATTCTACTGCCCTAGACTAAACTCACAGCTGATCCTAGAGTGAAGCTTTTCTGGGCAGTGGGAGGTAGATGCAAACATGAGATCTACCCTCATGAACAGATCGGAAGCTCCCTGACTCTGCTGATTACCTTACTCTGGTTATGAAAGGAAGGAAAAAAAGAGGAGAAATATAGCCCAGAAAGCAATGTCAGGGACACCAAGCTTTTATTGCAAAATGCCAACAGGAAAACAACTTTTAAAAATATTTTGCATCTTAAAGTGAACTTTATCCCTAACTTTGTAAATAAAACTTTTATTTTAAAAAAGGAAGAAAATGTACAGTACTGAGACAAAAGGAAGCAAAGTGGTCATTTAAAGATTGTTTTGCTGCTTACACAAGGTTTAAATTCTTTAAGTGGAAAGGCTGCAATGTGACAATGAAGAGCACACACTGGAGCAGTGCGTGGACCTAGGTTCCACTTACTAGTGGTGCATCCCAGCAAGTTTCAGTTTCCTCATCCAAAAAATGAAGGTAATATAGTCTCAACCCCTCATGTGGTTGTTGAGAGTTAATATGTACAAAGCACTAAGTGCAAGGTCCCGGGCACATAGAAGAACCTACATCGGTGTTTGCTAATATTTTATGTTAAACAAGTTGATGTTTAACTAAAAATAGATGTTTTCTCATATGCCCAGTGAAACCATGTAAACATCAAGCCTCAAAAAAATTTCACCTAAAAGCATCAACATCAAATAATTACAGACTGAATATCCCTCCCTAAACTGGCTGAGCTATGGTGCCCAAAAAGTACTGGATTGTGGAGTGTTTCACATTTTAGATTTTTGGATTAGGCAGGCTCAACCAGCAAAGTCTAGGCAAATATTTAAAAAAAAAAAAAAATCCAAACTCTGAAACATTTCTGGTCCCAAGTATTTCAGATAAGAGATAATCTGTAAAACTTTAAGGCAATTCTGTATTTTATAGATGACCATGACTTCATTTAGCCATTTTCTCAGACTCCAATCCTTCAGTCTAGTGTAACAGGTTAATGTTCAAAGCAAGGTAAGTCACTCCCTACTAAGACCCTTCAAGGCTACACAATCTATAGAATAAACTTCAAAGCCCACGGCTGAGCTCTATCCCTACCCAGGCTAGAATGAGCCTCTAGTACCTTGTGTTTCATGGTACCTAGAACAGTTTGTTAAGTCTAAATCTGAGCAACTGTTTGATTAGTATCTTGCCCACCCGGGAGTTTCTCACACTGAACTGCCACCTCACATCTGTCGGGTAATACACCTCATCTTCCGTCAGGCTTACTCCACCACTTAGCACTCTCATAGAACTTTTCTCATCTGAGCCTCGTAGTAAGGCTTTAGGAAAGGCAAAGAATGTGAGAAACCAAGGCCTGAGGTTCACTGAGTCAACCACGGTCACATTCTCAGGAAGTATCACAGAACCAAGTGTGTTAACTCCTACTCTGGAGTTCCTTCCAAAAACTCTCATACCTAAGTTGAATCCAATACAAATACCCAGGCCTCAGACTTGTCTTGTATTTTTTAGTCTCTGAAGTTTTCAGCTACTCCTACCCATCCAGAACTGCCTCCTTCCTACCTCTCTTCCACTTCTCAACCATTAAACGAATGTTTATTAAGGACTGTGATTAATGAGCAAACCCTCCTTCTTCCTTCAGGTAACTGTGTTGCATACCTGCCTCTTCTAATGCAGAGACATTCATTTATTTACTCAACAGACTCTTCTTTTTTTTTTTTTTGGTGGGTGCTAGGGGTCGACCTCAGGACCTCATGCGCCAACAGGCGTCCGTGCCGCTGAGCGATATCACTGGCCCCTTTTTCGTATGTGGGTTCCGGGAGTCGAACTTGGGCCCTCGCACTTGCAAGGCAGGCACTTACGCCGCTGAGCCATCTCACCAGCCCAACAAAGACTCTTCTTATATGGACATTTATTTGCTATACCGATACAAAAGTGGACACTTGCTACAGGGCTGCCATGTTCAGAGGGGTTTGTCCCGCGGGGGTTCGTGTGGTGGAAGGTTCTTAGTCATTTGGGGTGCTGCCCTTGAAAGGTATTACGGTAGTGCTCATAGGACCCTCACACGGATGAGTCATTATCAGAGTGACCCCCAATCCCTGCATCTGGCTCCAGCTCCTTACATCATACGATCTCTCCCTCTCGCATGTTCCTGCTGCTGGTCTGTCACAAGGTCCTCACCAGAGCACAGCTAATGCCCGCACCATGACTGAAACCTCCAGAACTGTAACCTAAATAAGCCTGTTTTAACTGTAAGGTTACCCAGCCTCGAGTCCTTCATCAGTATCAAAAAGTAGACTAACATAGTACTATACCACGTGAGGATTCAATGAGAACGGTACAGTTAGGATACTGGCATTTTAGTGGTCTGAAAAACTATTGAAGTTTCTAGAAAATAATAACAGTGTCAATTCACCTCCTTGAAAAAGCAACACAACTGCCATTCACACAGCCTGAGCTATCCCAGGTTCCTTGATTAAGAAGTAAAGAAAGGACTAATATCCACCAAAAGAAAATAAATCATATTATATTCCAAGATTTTTATGTGAGTATGACAGTAATTTCCTTTAACTATTTTCTCAAACACCAACCCGCATTATAAATCATAGCAATGTATATATCAATTTAAAAAGAATATAGATTCAATTTATGTACCATCATTTTAAAATAAATAAGTAAATTCACATAACAATATCCACAAATTATCCCTAGATCTACTTTACCAAAATGGTTTCTATCCATCGGGTCTATTACATAGTTAACAGTCCTTCTCGAACTTGTCAGCTCAAAGCACACACAATTAAAATAACGGATTCCAGGATCTCATGCCTCTGGATTACCAGCAGAGAACCGCAACTCCAAATGCAACAGCAATAAGCCTGCAATAATCCTCGTGAAATATCATATCAATTAAATGCTGGTGCAAGAAACGTAATGCAGAGTAACTGCCATACTAACACTCCCTGAAGATAAATCACTGAAGAATTTAAACAAGCAGAAATCGATTCTATGAGTATTTAACACAACTGGCTTTATTTAAAACTTCCCAAACAGACCTACAGTAGCATGAAAAATAACTACGAAGGGTTAAGAATGCTACATTATATTAGAATTCAAAAATGAAGAAGCTGCCAGGGAATAGACCTTATCTTGGAAATGACAATCTTTTAAAGCCCCTGGGAAAACACACAAAACAGTATTTGACAATATGTTAACTCATTACATGATTTAATAGAAACAATCCCCAATGTGTCCTCTTTCTTTCATATCTAAACTTCAATACTGAATTTGAGAGGGCATTCTCAGATAAAACAAAAAGGGAATTACAAGAACAAAGCATCCCTCGAAACGGTCAGAAGCCTGAGAAGCCATTTGAGTCCACAACACAAGAAACTTCCATCAGCAGAAGGCAGCTGTTTAATCCAAGTTGTTCTCCTGGATCTGGAACAGGGGAGTCAAACCAGCACAAATATTTTCTTGTATCTTCCAAAAGGCCAGACAGACCTGCCCAAGGTCTCCTGAGACTCCACCCTACCCGTCTGTAAGTCCAGCACAGGAGCTGGACAACTTCTAGGAACTTCATGAACTAATGCTTCCTTTCGACTGAATTTCCAGCTCTTCTCACTGAGCAGTTTAATTCCATTTCTTTTTTTGTCTTCCCTGGACTCCCCAGCATTCAGTTGAAGGCAATGAGCCCTTGAGAGCAAAAGTCCCTTTCATCTCATTGTCATAATCACATTTGGTCGGATGCATTCTGAGTTGACAGGACAGGTGTGCTCTTAAATAGGTACCCTCCATCCAAAGAGGAAGGACATCAGTGACCAAATATAATTCCATCATTTCCATTAAAAATTTGTTTTCAAATCTAATATGGTCCTGTAGAAACAATGTATCTATCTTGCTTTTCTGGTTGCTGAGACAAAATAACCAACACCCAAAGTTAAAGGAGGAAAGCTTACAGTTTGTACAGGTTTCCATCCATAATCAGCTAGCTCCAAGGCAGGGTGGCATCACAGAAGAAAAACAGTTCATGGCAGGCAGAAGACAGCAAAGCAACAAGATAGCAAGCAAACACAGCTCTTTCTATCCCTTATATCTTATCCAGGCTACTTAGGGCAGGCAGCACGCACACCCTTAATCCTAGAGCCCTTGATCCTAGCACTGCACCGTGAGTCAATTCCAGCACCACATACTCTAGATCCAGCCCCCTCTGAAAAGCCTCACTTATGACCACATGAGGCTTTGGGAGGACATCCAGACACAAGCCATAACAGTATCTAATATCTCCTTTGTACAGGTCTCCCTGAAATTCATCCACATTCACTTAGAGCTTTTTCTAAATGTCTCTGCAGAGCCACTGAGAGAGAACAGGAAAGCTACAGCTCAAATGTCCTTTGGTTTCACTCCAGTCTTTTAGTTGCCTTTTGAGTTTTCTGCTCCCTTATCCCATGGAGTAGGGTAAAAAGAGGAGATGAAACTCAAGTGTGTTGATTATACTTTACTGATTTTAAGTTATGTGAAGGAGGAAATTGAAATGCAGCTAAAATGGTTTCTGCATGTAAATGATCCTGAGTGCTAATTATGTATAATTTCTTCATTTTCTTTATTCATGAATATGAATACCAGATAAATTTCCTTTTAGGTCAAATACCTCTTCCCTTATGACTAATCTAACCCTAGTGCTCCCTTACTCCTCAAGAACTCAGTACTATTATACCATTGTGGTAGAAAGAAAGGAGCTAAAACTTGTTTGAAAGGCTAGCATAATGTTAATACTTTGCCAGGAAGTTATCACACTGCATAGAATGAAAATTCAATAACCTTGTAACAGAAAAGGGAGAGCCTGAAAAGTACCTAAAACTCCATTCTAAAAACTAGAAACTTCTAAAAACATAGAACCATTCTAAAAAACATAGAAAACTTCCCAAAGATTTCTCCATCTGCAGCATCCTAGGATAACCAGGATCTCTGGGATGAGCATGGGATCACGCCCCCAGAAAGCTAGTCAAAATCAAGTGCTGTCTACATTTAAGGTCTCTACTTGGTCTCTTCCTCTTAAGTTCACTCCAATCAGCCTTGCACTGGTCTCATCCTCTCAAAACTGGCTGTCGTGGTCACCAATGACCTCCAGGTTGCCAAAACCAACACTCAATCTGAACCCTCATCCTGCTGGATGGCTACCTTAAACACACTCAACACATGCTTTCTAAGACCTCCTTTCTCTGGTTTTTCTTTTTTTTTTTTTTTTTTTTTTTTGTGGGTACCGGGGGTCGACCTCAGGACCTCGCGCGCCAACAGGCACCCGTGCCGCTGAGCGATATCACCAGCCCCTTTTTCGTATGTGGGATCCGGGAGTCGAACTCGGGCCCTCACGCTTGCAAGGCAGGCGCTTATGCCGCTGAGCCATCTCACCGGCCCCTGGATTTTCTTCCTACCTCAAAGACCTCTCCTTCTGAGGTCTTCTTTTCCAATCACCTTTCATCTCCCCCCACCCTTGCAAGGTGGCCTACACCTATAACCATCTGGCAACCAAGTGAGCTTATACTTCAATGTGGGACGCTGTGAACAGGAGACACTTACTCCAGAGCTCTCTAGGGAATGAGTGAGGCTTTGCCAAACCTGTATCACAGTTCCTCTGCCCAATCCTGCTTCTGCCACGCTCTGTTCACAGATACTGATCTCACATAAACATCTCATTTCTCAAACTCCACCACAGCCACCACTTCTGTATAAATCACCCGAAGGCAGCCCTCCACTAGAATATAATCTTATTGAGGGCAGGACTTTCTCTGTGTCACTGTATCCTCAAAGCCTAAAACAGCACTTGGTACAAAACAGGAAATGAATGGAAATACTGAAAGGAAGGATGGAAGATTGCCCAAGGCACTGGTTATTTGAACAGATAACCAGCCCCTGGATACAACTGATGCACCTTAACATAGCCATTATCTGTCACAAAGTAAGAAGAGCACACACTATTACAATGAAACTATGTTCAAGCTCTCTAAAGTGCACCTGCATGTTGAATTTGGAAAGTCTTGAAAATAATGAGTACAAACTTTCTAAGGTTCACTCGATATCCCCAGTACTTCCCCCTAACACTTTAAACCTCAAGTTCTACCACCAAGAGAATCTCAGCTCTAACACTTAAGGTAGGGTATACCCTTCAATCACTCTGCAACATCTTATATGTTAATTCTTGATTCCCATTAAAGAAAAACTCTGCTTTGCATTTTATCATCATAAATCATCATTATTGGCTATACCTTATATGGTATCAAGCCGCACTCAAAATATTATTTTTTCTTAGAGAATTGTCTTTCAGTTCATTGCAACACTTTAATTGCATTCAGCTCTGGCAAGTGGTTTACAATATATTTTCTATGTCCGATAGTTGGCTTCTCAGACCCAGATAAAGCTGACTTCTATGTGTACACATACCTCACACCAATTCAAGAATGTGAGGTCTGATTACAAAGTAATAAAGCTGGGAGTTTTGTGCATGTTTGGTTTATAGAACCAGTTTCATCTTTTTATACATCACTGCATGATGAAATTCTGTGTAAAAAATGAAAAATCATGTTAATACCACAAAAAACAAAATTGTCCCTGAACTAGAGCTACTATCACTTTTCTGGTGTGTAACCACTCAAAACACTATAAGACAAATGGATTCAGAATATGATCTGCATGTTTACAACACAGGAATGTCTTACATAGATGTATCCAAAATATTTTATAACCATAAATATGAATAACAGAGTCTTCCCAGGCAGACCTATTTAATTTCATCAACCTTTTGAAATTACATCTTTCACCAAATCAGCCTCAGGGCACAAGTGCAGTAAGATAACATTAATTAAAATACATAAACCATCCAGGAGTAGCATGGAATGTACTACATTTTTTTAAAGGGCAGAAATTAAACTAAAAATAGTAATCGCTATTTTACCAGCTTAAAAAGCTAGATCTTACATAGTGCCTGAAGCTACAATTCTACCAGACTTTCTCCAAGGTAGGATAATTAGCATTCTATTCACTCATCTGGTATGCACCTAACTTTGCAGGGCTCTGTGTGCATTAGAACTCAGCAACCAAATGCTTCAGTTCTCTGCTGTCTGCCTTTACACAGAACCTAAGAAGCTCCAAAGTACACCACGTCAGCCCTTACCACTATGCCAACAGTGGTAACCTACAAAACAATGAAGATTCTATTTAATCCCAAAGAGACCCCCATTACTGTCACTGCTAACGTTCAAATCTCTTCATTTGGAAACAGATTATTGCTGACCATAAATAAAGCATTATCATTACTATTATTACTAGTTATCATCATTGCCTTAGCACCGACATGATCTCACTGGTATTCACAGTACCCTATCAAGCACGTATTGACTGAGAATCTTGCTCAAGGCCGTACAATGAGGAAATGATGAAGCCAGCCTTGGACTCTAAATACCATGAACTGGACAACCGGTACTACATGTTCTTTGAGAATTATTACAAATGTAAACAAATACTTAAGATACAGAGAAACAAAGAACCCAACTTTATCACTAAAATTCATAGCTTCAGCACATGCATAAGAATCATATGAATCATCAATGTGAGAATGCTACTTTAGATTTTAGATTTAAGATTAATTAAAGTATTAGCATCCAAATAACCCCAGCACAGAAACGAAATCAGGTGAGAGATGAGCTTCAACTAGAATTTTCTTTCACCTGATGAAACAAAGACATGATAAAACAAGATCTCAGGTAATAGAAGGCAGCAGTTCCTTACTTTCCAAATACGTACTACAATATAACACCTATCAAAATGCTAGGACTTCAGGTGATTTTTTAAATTACTTTTTTATACTTCACTATATATTGTGCTTTCTACTACAATCTGAGATAACAGATAATAAGGATCTTTTAATTGAAGGAAACAAACAGTAACACAGTTGTACGAATAGGCAATTATTATCTATAAGATGTACATCTATAAACTACTGATACAAGTTGAGAGCCTGTCAACAGAAATCATATACAGATAAGATAAAATTGAATTTAATGACTATGTGCTGTGAAGTCAGAGTGCTTGGTTGTATGAGACAAAGCCATCAAGTATCACCCATGTTACCCTGGACAAGTTATTCAGCTCCTCAGAGACCGTTTGCTCACTTATAAAAGGAGAATATTGCAATATTGCCTATGTAACACAGTCACTGTAAGAATTAAATGACAAATATGTATCTAGATATAACATGTACACGTTCACAAACTGTAAAGTGTCATCCAAGAGCTACTTATTATTAACAATCAAGATTTTTAAAACTTAAACTGAATGATCTTTCGATGATGCGCTCATTCATTTCTATGACATGAAATTATCTGCTCACAGCTTAGCATCTTTTACAATCCAAAGCTTCCCATAGCGGTAAGGGATAAACTGATCTGTGTGTATGCGTATATCTTTTCCTAAATGATATCCCCAACAGAATAAAAAATCATTACTCTTTACCTCTTTCTAGTATTTATACAAAGGAGTTTAGACTTTACATTACAGCCAGTTTTAAATTAGAGTTCCATTCAATTCACATTGAAGTGCCTATAAACAGTGATGGGTGCTTTTAACTATGTATCTTTATATTCTAGGGGAACACTTGGAGGATGGCTTCTAGAAAAGAAAATCTAAGCGACAACAAGGACAACAACAAACTAATTACAGCCAATTAGCAGGCTCTGCTATCAATAAGGTAAGGGAAAAAAAGACATCCTCAGAGAGGAAAAAAAGAGAAAACAGATTCTAGAGACATTTCAGAAGAATGGCTATTCCTGTTATAACCTCCCCATAAAAGAAAATAATCTTAAAGGGCAGGAAGGTTTCCAGCTGTGGTGTCTATTACAGACTGAATGTTTGTGCCCCACCCCCAATTAGGATGCTAAAATTCTAACCCCATGCAATGGCGATAAGAAGGTGGGGTGTTGGGAAGTGTTTAGATCATGAGAGTGAAGCCCTTAAGAGTGGGATTAGTGCCCTTATTTTAAGAAAATAATAATCAGAGCACTCTTTTTTGTCATGAAGATCCAGTGAGAAGACAGCACGACCTTAATCTGCTGGTGCCTTCATCCTGGACTTCTCAGAAAACAAACAAACCAAGCAGACCAAAATAAACGTTAAGTCACCCAGTCTATGGCACATTGGTTACACCAGTGCAAACGGACTAAGAGAGTACCTGTAAGGATGGCAGTGTTACGCGAACTACGGCAGGGAACATGGGGAGTTGTACAACACACAGAGCAGGTGGGAACGTGAAGCGGAACCACTTTGGAAAACCGTGTGAAACAACCTACATGTGCCTTTCAATTCAGTAATCCTGGCTCTAAAAATACACCTAACATATCCATAAGTCTCTACCAAAGGCATATATATATATATGGTTCATAGCACATTATCCCGAAAATAATATGCTATGAAAAACACGGCCAAAAATTGGGAACCTCAGGGTCTGTCAACAATAATGTGGATAAGCTAACTATATTCAATAATGAATTATTACACAAAATGGAAAAGAATGAACTATTGCTACTCACAACATGGATGATAGCACAGAAGACGGTCAACAAGAGGAGCACACACCGTAGTCCAAAAGAAGGAAATGCATCATCAGTGATAAAGATAGGAGAGTCTGGAAGGGGACAGGATGGGAGGGATGAAAATGTTCTCCATCCCAGTTAATGCCACACAGGTACATATATACGGAAAAACACATGAAACTATGCACTTCAGATGTTAAATTAGTGAGTAAATAACATTCTCCTAGCCCTACAGCATTATAATGATGGCAAATCTCCTTTCCAACATAACAAGCTGATCACTGTTCTGGTAACACAGCCTCACTTCAAAAATCAAGCAATAAAACATCTCAACAAACCAGTCCTCAGGAGAAGTAAATATAAGTATGAGAAAGAGACTGGTCCTGGGCCATTGCATCAAGCACCTTCATCAGAAGTGGAGGACTAGGGCTGGGGATATAGCTCAGCGGCACAGCGCCTGCCTGGCAAGTGCAAGGTCATGAGTTCGATTCCTGGTACCAAAAAAAAAAAAAAAAAGAAGTGGAGGACTAGCTTTCACTGGCTCTGCTGTTTTTAGATCTTCTCTGAGAAGAATCTTCCTTTTTATAAAGGATAAAGCAATTGAGCCAATAAAAAAAAAAAAAAAGGAAGACTTTTCTGCATCAATTTAACTCTCCCTAGGGAGGAGCTTGGCAGGGACCCAATGGTGTCAAGTCACACCAAGAGGTAACAGGCACTGTGCTAACAGTAGCCTTGCCCACCTCAGGATGGAGAATGCCCAGACTGATAAAATATGCCACTCACAGGCCCAGACAACTGGGAAGGAGGAGACTGGAAAATTCACACCACATGTATTTTCCTCCTTTGTCCACTTGAGCCAATTAACAGCTTTCCCTCCCCCTTATTAACATCTGTATGTATAACATGATCAAACCATGCGGCTGGGTTATGAATAATCTGCCATAGCATAATTCCTCTGCTCAACTTGGAATCCATTGATAACATCAACAGCTGTTAAATTCTTTTTAAAGTTTATTTCTATTCATTCATTTCTTAGTATTTCTCCTCAACCCTCCTTTAGGAAAAAAAAAAAAAAAAACACTAAAGGTAAAGTAAGATAGTTCTACATAGTCAACTAATTTTCAACCAGGGCACTATAAGGGCATGATGGAGAAAGTATAGTCTCTTCAATAAAGGGTGACAGGAAAACTGGATTCTCACAGGCAAAAGAATGACAGTGGGTCTTTATTTGACACTATACACAAAAATCAGCTCAAATTCGATCAAAAATCTAACACAGATGTGAAACCTAAAATTTTTAGACAAGAACACAGAGGAAAAGTTCCTTGATATTGGCCCAGCAATGATTTTGTTTGTTTGTTTGTTGTTTTTTTTTATATGTGGGTACCAGGAGTGGAACTCAGGACCTCGCGCTTGCCAGGCAGGCGCTTATGCTGCTGAGCTATATCACCGGCCCAGTAATGACTTTTTGGCTATCGCACCAAAAGCTCAGGTTACTAAATCATAAATAAATGAGACTACATTAAATTCAAAAGCTTCTGCACAGCAAAGGTCACAATCAACGAAATGAAACAGCAACATATTGACTAGGGAAAATATCTGCAAATCAAATAACTGACAAGGGGTTAATATCCAAAATCTATAAAGAATTCATACAACTCAATAGTAGAATAACTCCTTTAAAAAAAGGGCAAATGTTCTGAATAGACATTTCTCCAAGGAATGCATAAAAATGGCCAACGGGTATATGAAAAGGTAATGATTCTCAGGGAAATACAAATCGAAGCTACTGTATCACCTCACATCCATTAAAATGGCTATTATTAAAAAATAGATAACAAATGTTGTCAAGGGTGTGGAGAAAAGGGAACACTTGCACACTGTTAATAGGAATGCAGCTTGTTGCAGCCATTGTGGGAAACAACATTCTTAAAGAAATTAAAAACTCAAGTTAAACATTTCTCAGTCAAAAGTCTGAAGTCTGAATGTTTCAAAAGCTCAAACTTTTTGAAAGCTGACATGAATGACCTAAGTGGAAAATCCACACATGACCTCATGTGATGGGTCAGGGACAAATGCAGCTGCACTAAAAATTACAAATAGAATTACCTTAAGGCTATGTGTATAAAGTGTGCATGAAACAGAAGAAATTGTTTAGATTTGGATATCATCCACAAGATATCTCATTATGAATATACAAATACTCCAAAATTTAAAAATTAAAAAAAAAAAAATCTAAAATCCTAACCAAGCATTTCAAATAAGAGACCATCTGCAGACTGTCATAGACCCAGCAATCCCTCTTCTGGCCACATAACCAAAGGAAATAAAATCACCAGTTTGTGAAGATATCTGCGCTCCTGAGTTTGCTGCAAACATTATTCACAATAGTTAACTACAGAAATAATCTAAGCATCTACCAACAAATGGATAAAGAAATTGGGTATACATACACGATGGAATGTTATTCAGCCTTAAAAAAAGGAGATCCCACCATTTGCTGCAATATGGATGATACCAGAAACATCAGGTGAAATAAGCCAGACAATAAGAAAGTTACTGCATGATCTCATATACATGTGGAATGTTAAAAATAGAAGTAAAATACAGGGAATAAAAGTGGTTACCAAAAGCAGAGGGTGATGGGGGGAGAAAATGGGAAAATGTAGGTTACATAGTATAAAGTAGCAGATGTGTAGTATGAGCAAGCCTAGAGACCCAATATACAAAGAGTGCTATAGTTAACAAAGTGTACTATAGTTGGACTTCTGCTATATGAGATTTTAGCTGTTTTCAGCACAAAAACAAAACAAAAATAGGTACCTAAGATACAATGGAAGTATTAATATGCTTCACTGACCATTTTACTATCTATCTGTATCCAATAACACTATGTTGTATACCTTAAATATCCACAATAAATTTTATTTTTAAAAAAATTATTTTTTAAAAAGAGGACAGCTCTCATCAATGAAGTCACTTGGCCAGTAGGGTGGCCAGTCTGAGAACTGCAGGTGATCGTACCTCTGACATGCTGGTTGGTCCAGGCTCAATCGTGTCAACGCAATGATCAAGGTGTCACAGGGACTATCTATGCCCCAAACATCTGCATAACTCATTAATTTGTCAGAAATGATAAACTAAATGAAGTCATTTCCCCCACTATTCATTTTTAGCCATGTCATTCTACCACCACCATTAAAAACCTATTTGCACAAAACACAGTTAACCATGCTGAGTCAAAAATCAAATTTCTGACAACAGAGATCACACCCGTTGATGCACAGGAGGGTCTTCAGAAGTGTCACTCTCTTCAGAGGCAAGACAACAGGACAGGTATGGCAGAGGAGCGCCAAAGAGGCCCGATGACTACTAGCTATTCCTCAGAAAGTCACCAGACCCCTTGATAATAAACCTTAATGAATGTTCTCAATGAACACTTAAGGTTTTCTGGCTAAGAAACTGGACTTAACATTTTAAAAAACAAAACCGGTTGCGCTCTGGTCTCAGTCCAACGACTTTATAAACTAAAATTGTTTCACTTCAATATTCCTTTCTAGATAACAAAAGTATATTATTTGAATACTCTACCTTGAAAGCACTTTTGTCTGCCAACTAACCTACCAGTAAAACAGGAGAAGATGATGAAGACCTGGGGAGAAGAACAAATGGGGAAGTGGGATATACTACAGGACAGGGCCTCCCGGCACTTCCTGTATGTTATCTCCTACAAGACTCCCGACAACCACAACCGTCTAAGGAAGGTGGGAATTAGTCCCCAGTTTGTGAATGAACCAAACTGAGCAATGTGAAGGTTAGGTGACTTGTACACAGAGATAGTGACAGAGCTAGGATCTGAAGCAACAACTACAGAGCACCAAAGCCCCCATCTGTCCCCTACACCACGGTACTCCCACTGGCACTCTCCAGCTCCCCACTTGGGAACCTGGGACTCCCCAAGGCTGCTACTTCAGTGAGCTAAACTCACTCATGGCGGAGGCCGCAGTTTTCCACATTATTACTTCTGCAGGTCTCCTAGGACCCAGCGGCAAACAACCACTGTTGCTGCCAGGACAGCAAGTGTCTGAAAAATCTAGTACAGCCTTAGGCAGGTGGAGGAGTCAGAGCTGGGGGAGAGAGACGAACACCCATGTGTGCACAAGGTGGGAAAGCGGAGTGTATGTATGATTAGCGACACAAATAAAAATAGTAGGACTAACTACAGTGGCGAAGAGAAGACACATGTCAGAACATGCAGAGCATTTCTGTGCTCATAGGTAGTCTCTACTCTTCAGAATACAGTATTCCTATATTTGAAATGATTTTGTTAGAGAGAAATGTATGCATATGCAGATGTAGAAGTACATACATATGAAAGGTTATTTAGATTCCTGTTAACAATGAGATCTCTAGGTAGAAGAGACAACTGGGCATTTGTACTTAATACTTAAAACAATCCTCTCTATTGAGAAATAAATAAGATAAAACCTAAGAAATTCTCATAAGTTTTCAATGATAATTACTACAGTTTAATATAGATCTTGCTTTTTAGGTTAAACTTACTTTTGATTTACTTTTACATCTGACCCTCCTATCACACATTTTCACTTGCCTTCAAGACATTGCGCATACATCTTGGTGGCCCCTGAATCTCAAGGCTCCCCACCCTGACCATGCAGGGCTCTTGGGGGTGGTCTCTACCTTCACTCCCTCCCTGGGTGACTGTCTCATCCCCAAGCCTCCAGTTCCAGCTCAGTCCTCTCCCCTGAGCTCAGGCGCACAGATCTGCCTCATCCTCTACTCCTCTAGGATGCTGGGTAAGCATTTCAAGTGTTCAAATCCAAGTCTGAATTCCCCACCAAAGCCTGCTCACCCTGTGTCAATTCAGAGCAGCCTCCAACTATAAGGTTTGCAGAATCCTCCTTCACTCTCTCCACACCCCACATGCAACTCAAATCCTCTGGGCTTGGCTTTGAAAACACATTCAGCACATAGTCATTTCTCAACACATCCACTGCTACCACCCTTGTCTAAGTCTCCACCATCTCTCAAACCAGATTGCGGCTACAGTCTGCACCAATCTCCCCGCTTCCCCCAGCACCCCTAAAACCTCTTCTCACCACAGATGCCAGGTGACCCTTGCAAAATGCACCCTCAACTGGAACCCTCCAATGGCTTCACATCTTCCTTGGTGGCCTTAACAACCCTCCAAGCTATGTTACCACCTTCACAAGATTCCATCTACTCCTCCTCCCCTCCTTCACCCATCCCAACCACACTGATGTCACCCCTCCTCTCGCCCTCCTCTGGGGGGACCTGGCCCCAGCACGCCAGGGCATCCTCCCTCACCTTCTGTGAAATCTCTAAAAAACAGCATTCCCTCTCCCCGCCGCAGCCCTGTGTTCCATCCCCTGGTCCAGCTGTTCGGCACAGCACCAAACACTTCGCGACCTCAGTCACGCATGCTGTTTGGTTACTGTCTACAGTCCTGACGCTGGACTCAAGGTGCACAGATGTCTGTTGTGTCCACTTCGATTTCCCCAGCACCTCACTGGCTCTCAGTAAATACATGCTGGATGAACAGACAACCTCTGTCCAGCCACTTCCTATCACCAACATTTTAAACTTATTTAATAAAAAGCAAGTCCATGATCACCATCATGCTGCTTCTGTCCTGAATTTTTCAGACCATTTCTAACGGAGCAACTCCCCAGGAGCCTCACTCATCAGGCTACTGTATCCTCTGCTGGCCTTGGCTGCCCAGCAGTTGAAAAGGGCCCAGCTTTTCCTTTTCTTTTCTGCAAGTTCAAGGAGGCCCGGAAGGCTCTATCCCAAGTGTTAACAATTATTTTCTCCAAATGTTGAAATTTCTAGTGATGTATGCTTTTGATATTCTTTTGGCCTGTGTCTTATAATAAAGGAGTACATTTTCCATTCATGATCAAGAAGACCACAATTAGGGCCGGTGAGATGGCTCAGCGGCGTAAGCGCCTGCCTTGCAAGCGCGAGGGCCCGAGTTCGACTCCCGGAACCCACATACGAAAAAGGGGCCGGTGATATCGCTCAGTGGCACGGGTGCCTGTTGGCGTGCGAGGTCCTGAGGTCGTCCCCCTGGTACCCACAAAAAAAAAAAAAAAAAAAAGAAGACCACAATTAGAAGACCCATCCCTTCAAAAATAAAAATAAAATTAGATGGGACCGTGGCCAAAATCATGCACTTGCCATCATGGCTCTAAAATGTGTGGCCCAAAGAATCCCAAGGCCACATGAGCCCTCTTCTGCCTCTGAACACATGCCAGCCAAGTTGGCAATACCAGGTTCAGGACACAGACCAACGTTACTAGATAATTTGAAGACAATTAACAACACACCAGAACCACGTTCAAATTAATCGCTTAGGGCCAGTGAGATGGCTCAGCGGCATAAGCGCCTGCCCAGCAAGCGCGAGGTCCTGAGGTCGACTCCCGGTCCCCACAAAAAAAAAAAAAAAAAAATTAATCGCTTAAAGATACAGGTGGCTTACCAGATTTAAAAACAAAATCATGTTGACTCAACATGCTGCTTTTTTTATTTTGCCTAATCAACAATCTCTACACAGCTTGTGTCAATGCCTGTCCTATTTAAATACTTTTTTTTTCCCTCTATTTAAACAATACACTCTATATTTTTTTTACCTCCTATGTTCAAATGGTTTCAGAGTGTATGGAACTGAGGGTGCCACATTTATCCAAGTCCACAGGAAACACTGAATTCAACTACAAACATTAAGTGGGGCTTCTTAACCCTTGTCTTCTAATAGCAAAGACAAGAGTAATAACATTAATTAAAAATTAATTAAAGCCAATGTTTTTGAGGACTGACATTGGCTAAGCACTGATTTAAGCACTTCGAGTCATCTATATTCAGTTAATCCTCCAAAAGTCAGTGATCCCTACTTAAAAAAAATGAAAATACAGGGGGGAAAAAAGATGGCGGATGAGTAAGAAGCAGGCAGCGAAACTCTCTCTAAAAGTTACCGTTGGAACACGGGAATATAGTGACCGGGAAAGCGCAGGAGGGGGGGGGGGAGATGCCTCCCCGGAACCCAGAAAAGTTCTGAAGTGCAATCTGGGACCCCCACACCAGCGAAGGGTGATTTCCAACAAAGAAGAAGGAGCAGACCGCGCGCGCGCACCTTCTACCATCCCAGGAATCGCAGCGCGACAGAAGCTCAATTCTACGGACACACGGTGACAGCTGGCACCCAGGGAGGCCCCACGGAGGATCCTGAGACAGCGGTGAGGCGGGGGAGTGGCAGAGAACTGCACTGGCCGGCGGTGAGTGTCTCTCAGCCACAGCTGCCCCGCACCAGAGAGCGACCGACCGGGCGCCATTGTGGGGTGTGTGGCGAAACTCAGAGCAGCGCGAAAGAAAAACAGCGCTGGACACTCGTGCTCCGGACAGGGCAGCGCGGGGCCTCTCAGGCCCACGAAAGTGTGCTGAGGTCAGCAGGCGAACGAAACTGGTCTCTCAGCCACACCTGTCCCGCACCAGAGAGCGACTGGCCTGGCGCCATTGTGGGGGGCGTGGTGAGAATCAGAGCGGTGGGAAACCAGTGCAGGGAACCCGCGCTCCGGACAGCGCGCTGGGCCTCTCAGGCCCAGGGATAGTGAAAGGGCACTGAGAGCGGCAGGCGAGCTAGACTGGTCTCTGCCTGAAAGTACGGGCCTCTGCTCACCGCCGGCCAGAGGGCCGCTCCTGGCTCACTGGGACCGACCTGCACGGAACAGGACTCTGTCACCACACGGTGCCTGCCTACAGCAGAGTCAACACCTGGAACTGATTCTTTTTATTTTTTTTTTATTTTTATTTTTATTTTTTTCTCACTCATTTGTTTTTTGTTCTGGCGAAGGGTTTTTTGTTTTTGTTTTTTTTTTTTTTTGGTGGGGTTTTATTTTTGTTTTGTTTGTTTTATTGTTTTTATCTTCATTTTTGTTTCTGTATGTGTATTTGCTCTTTCCTTCATTATTCTCTCTGGTTTTTTATATGAGTGTAAACAGCGCCTCTAACTTCTTTGTGATTGTGGTTGTGATCTGTTCTTCCTTTTATCACTTCCTTCTCTTTTTACCACCAGTCCTCTGCACCAGTGTCCCAATTTTAGTGGGATCCCTCTTGGTCCTCTAACCTTACATCTAATTCCTTCCTATTCTCCCAACACTCTATTTCCTCCTTAACTCACTTTAAATTTAAACTCCTCAGGGAAAAATTGACATGCATAGGACTTGTATACTGCATATAATTTTTCTGGTGTGTTTTAGATTTTGTTATATAACCGCAACTCTATACAGCTAAAAGTGGTAAATAGCTGGTTAGCTCAGTCTGTCATTTTCTAGGCTGTGTTTGATGCTTTAGTTAACATTATAGCCAAATGTGAAATAATTGTTCTAAACATCTTTCCTTCCTGATATTTCGTGATTGAGATTGACTAAGGGACACAGAAAATACAGTGGCACAGTACCAAAGAATCAAGGACTGCGCCAAACAGGTAGCAACTTCGCATACCCAACGAATTGAAGAGGTAGGATCTGGCAGAAAGCTCAAAACCCAAAAGGAAGCTCCACTTGGAAGATACTGCAGAGAAGTAGTCATCTTCTAAAGATCTTAAACACTAGCAATAAAGTAACCTACCATAGGTAATTTGCAAACATCATCCCAGGAATTAAAGAAAGGAAAAAATGAGACGACACTTAAACAAGATGCAACCCCACACATCCAATTCACCAAAGGCAAACCTAGGGGGCAACGAGGTGGGACAATCCGAAAGCCACCCACCTGGCCTATCTGAAGTGGTAACAACAAAGCAACTGAATGAGGCTCTGGAAAAAATTAAAACAGAAATAATCTCACAGATAACTGCAGAGATAACGTCCACATTGAAGACCATGCTTAAGGACACTATAGCTGATACAGACAAAAAAATAGATGAGCTTAAGAAAACTATAGAAACCATGAATGCTCAACATAGGAAAGAAATGGAATCCATAAGGCAGATTCAAGCAGATATCCAAGAGAACAAAAATTCCATTGAAAGTATTTGTAGCAGATTAACCCAATGTGAGGACAGGATCTCAGATATAGAAGACAGGCTTGCAATTAGTGATCATGAAAAGGAAGAATTCTTAAAAACAGCAAGGGACCATGAAAAATCAATTCAGCAGCTGCTAGATGACTCAAAGATAAACAACTTAAGAATAACTGGAATAAATGAAAAAGCAGGAGATAGCATCAATGACATTAAAACCTTGTTCAAAGACATAATCAGGGAGAACTTTCCTGGAAGAGAAAAGGAATTTGATGCCCCTATAAGTGAAGCTTTTAGAACACCAACTAGACATGATCAAAAAAAAACTTCAGCCAGACATATTATAGTCAAGATCCCAGAAATTCAACAGAAGAGCAGAATCTTAAAAGCTGTTAGGGAGAAGAGACAAATCACCTATAAAGGAAAAACCATCAGAATCACAGCTGACTTTGCAGCACAAACCCTCAAGTCAAGAAGAGCTTGGAATGATGTATTTCAAGCTCTAAAGGAAAATAATTTTCAACCCAGATTGATGTACCCTGCAAAACTATCTTTCAAAATTGATGGAGAAATAAAATACTTTCATGACAAAGAATATCTGAGAAAATTTATGACCACCAAACCAGCACTCCAAAATGTTCTGAAGGACATTCTAGAAAGAGATAGGAACCCCAACAGAAGGAATCCACCAGGCAGGGCAGATAATTAAATAGCAGGAAAGGGGAAAAACAAAGAGTGGGAACCAACAACAGGAAAATATCATGATAAGTATAAGTCAATACATATCAGTTTTAACCATCAATGTTAACGGTCTCAATTCACCAATCAAAAGGCACAGACTGGCGAAATGGATCAAGAAGCAAGATCCAACAATATGCTGTATACAAGAAACACATTTAATTCAGAAAGAAATTCATAGACTGAAAGTCAAAGGATGGAAGACAATACTCCATGCCACAGGAACCCAGAAAAAAGCAGGGGTAGCTATTCTTTTTGCAGACAAAGTGAACTTCAAGCCAAGAAGGATTCAGAGAGATAAAGACGGTCATTACATCCTTGTAAAGGGAACAATCCAAGAGGAAGAGATAACGATCATAAATATATATGCGTCAAATACCAATGCACCCAGCTATATAAAACAAGTACTAAAGGACATGAAAAATCAAATAAGCACTAATACAATTATATTGGGAGATCTCAATACTCCACTGTCACAAAAAGACAGATCAACTGGACAGAAAATCAATAATGAAATAGTAGAACTGAACCAAACTTTTGAACAAATGGACTTAGTAGATGTCTACAGAGTGTTCCATCCTACAACATCAGAATACACATTTTTCTCAGCTGCACATGGGACGTTCTCCAAAATAGACCACATACTAGCTCATAAAACCTGCTTAAGTAAATGCAAAGGAATTGAAATTATCCCATGCATATTACCAGACCATAGTGCAATGAAATTGGAAATCAATGGCAAAAGATCTCACAAAAACTCCCTAAACACATGGAAATTAAACAGCACCCTCCTGAACAACCAATGGGTCACAGATGAAATTAAAGAAGAAATTAGACACTTTCTACAACTGAATGATAATGACAGTACAACATACCGGAACTTATGGGATACAATGAAAGCAGTCCTAAGAGGGAAATTTATAGCATTAAATACTTATATCAGGAAAATAGAGCAAGCGCAAATAAACAACTTAAGGGTGAACCTCGAGCTTCTAGAAAAAGAAGAGCAGGTTAAGCCAAAAGCCCGTACAAGGGAGGAAATTATAAAGATCAGAGCAGAAATTAACGTATTGGAGACTAAAAAAAAATACAAAGAATCAATGAAGCAAAAAGTTGGTTCTTTGAAAGAATAAATAAGATTGACAAACCCTTATCCAACCTTATTAAAAAAAGAAAAGAAAAGACTCAAATCCATGCAATTGAAAATGAAAAGGGTGATATCACGACGGACCCTGCAGAAATCCAGAAGATCATCTATACCTATTTTGAAAATTTATATTCTACTAAGATGGAAAATGCAGAAGAAATGGACAGATTCCTAGATTCGTATGAATTACCAAAGCTGAATCAAGAAGATTTAAAAATCCTAAATAAACCAATATCAACCAATGAAATTGAAGATGTAATTAAAAACCTCCCAACAAAGAAAAGCCCAGGCCCTGATGGATTCACTGCCGAATTCTACAAGAAATTTAGAGAAGACCTAACGCCCCTACTTCTCAAACTTTTCAATGAAATTGAAAGGGAAGCAATACTCCCAAATTCATTCCTGGAAGCAAGCATTACCCTGATACCAAAACCAGAGAAGGACCCAACTAAGAAAGAGAACTACAGGCCAATCTCCCTAATGAACATAGATGCAAAAATCCTTAATAAGATACTGGCAAACAGAATCCAACAAATCATCAAGAAGATTATACACCATGACCAAGTTGGATTCATCCCAGGGATGCAGGGATGGTTCAACATACGTAAATCAATAAATGTAATACACCATATTAACAGAACCAAAGACAAAAATCACATGATCATCTCAATAGATGCAGAAAAAGCTTTTGACAAAGTCCAGCACCTTTTCATGATAAAAACCCTACAGAAAATTGGAATAGAGGGTCTTTATCTCAATCTGGTAAAAGCTATCTATGACAAACCAACAGCCAATATTATACTAAATGGCCCAAAACTGAAAGCCTTCCCTCTAAAATCAGGAACAAGACAAGGATGTCCACTGTCCCCACTCTTATTCAATATAGTTCTGGAAACTTTAGCCAGAGCAATTAGACAAGAGAAAGAAATAAAAGGAATAATGATTGGAAAGGAAGAAGTTAAATTATCATTATTTGCAGATGACATGATACTCTACATAGAAGACCCCAAAAACTCCACTAAAAAACTGCTAGATTTAATAAGCAAATTCAGTAGTGTAGCTGGATACAAAGTCAATACTCAAAAGTCAATAGCCTTCCTGTACACAAATAACAAACTTACTGAAAGAGAAATTAGGGAAATAATACCTTTCACAATAACATCCAAAAAAATGAAATACCTAGGAATCAACCTCACAAAGGATGTAAAAGACCTCTATACTGAAAACTACAGTACTCTGAAAAAGGAGATTGAAGAGGATATCAGAAAATGGAAAGATATCCCTTGCTCCTGGATAGGAAGAACCAATATAGTGAAAATGTCCATACTTCCAAAATTGTTATACAGATTTAATGCAATTCCAATCAAAATTCCAACAGCATATCTCACAGAATTAGAGAAAACAATCCTAAAATTCATTTGGAATCAGAAGAGACCTAGAATAGCAAAGGCAATTCTGGGCAACAAACGCAAGGCAGGGGGCATCACAATCCCTGACTTGAAATTATACTATAAAGCTACTGTGATAAAAACAGTGTGGTACTGGCAAAAAAACAGACCTGAAGATCAATGGAACAGATTAGAAGATGCTGAAACAACCCCAGACATACTAAGCCACCTTATCTTTGACAAAGGTGCCAAACACATTCACTGGAAGAAAGACAGCCTCTTTAATAAATGGTACTGGTAAAACTGGCTCTGCACATGCCAAAGATTAAAACTAGACCCATATCTTTCACCATGCACTAAACTAAATTCAAAATGGATCAGAGATCTAAATATTAAAACAGAAACATTAAATCTGCTGGAAGGTAGGATAGGTAAAACCCTTGGAGACATTGGTGTAGGCAAAGACTTTATGAATAAAAACTCAACCGCACGGGAACTATCCCAAAGAATCAATAACTGGGATCTCATCTTATTAAAAAGCTTTTGCACAGCAAGAGAAACCACCAACAGAGTGAAGAGACAACCCACAACGTGGGGAAAAATGTTTGCCAGCTGTTCCTCAGACAAAGGATTGCTATCGAGAACATATAAAGAACTCAAAAAAATCAGACCTCCCAAATTTAAAGACCCACTCCAAAAATGGGCATCTGAGATGAATACACATTTCTCAGATGAAGAAATACTAATGGCAAACAAATATACAAAAAAATGTGCAACATCACTAGTCATTCGAGAGATGCAAATTAAAACAACACTGAGATACCATCTCACCCCAGAAAGAATGGCTACTATAAAGAAATCAACTAATAACAAATGCTGGAGGGGCTGTGGGGAAAAAGGAACCCTTCTTCACTGTTGGTGGGAGTGTCGACTGGTACAGCCACTGTGGAAGTCAGTGTGGAGATTCCTCAAAAAACTAGGGTTGGAGGTCCCATTTGACCCAGCTACTCCCCTTCTGGGCATCTTCCCAGAAGAATTAAAAACATCGTACCACAGTGATATATGTGCACCCATGTTTATAGCAGCACAATTTGTAATAGCCAGATCTTGGAAACAACCCAAATGCCCATCAACTGAGGAATGGATAAGAAAGATGTGGTATTTTTATACAATGGAGTACTATTCAGCCATAAAGAAGGATAAACTGGAGACTTTTATAGGTAAATGGATGCAACTCGAGAAACTACTCATAAGTGAAATAAACCAGAAGCACATGTGTAAGCATCGTATTGTCTCTCTAGTATGAGAAACTGAAAGAGTAAATAAGATCCAAAATGTACAATAGACATGATGAATCAAAAAGAAACTGGTCAAAAGGAAAGAGAGACTGGAATAAGGAAAAGAAAGAAGGGAAAGGGAAAAAAAATTGTATATATATATAAGATGGTTAAGATAGATACACTACCAATTTTACTTAGTTCATTGAAGAGTAAGGTTTGAGCCAATAATGTTTGGACAATTGAATGCTAATGTCTGGTATCCTGAATAACTAACTTAAAGATAGTAATACGTAATGTATTGACCATTGTTACCTTCCTATTATGTTGCTTTGAAAATTTGTTCTTCTTTTGATTTGTTTTGTTTTTTCTTCTCTTTAAAATAAAAAAAAAAAAGAAAAGAAAATACAGAGGCACACAGAAATCAAGAAAGTAGCAGAAGGTCACACAGCAATAATTAGCAGGATGTGATGAATCCTGGCTCCAGGACATCCTCTTATACCACCGTAGCCACTGTCTCCTTGAGTGACTGCTGGATGTCCTCTGTATTTGGAGAAGCTGCTTTCACTAACCCCTACTGCTCTATTCCTCCTTTGCTGCCCGGAAAACCCCTACTCAGCCTTCAAAATCCCATTTTAAGAGAATCTTTCCTGATGCTCCCAAAGAATTAATCATGCTCTACTTTCTATCCCATATTTTTTGTTGATGTACTATTTCAATAACATGTAAATAAATACATCTCTGCTGATTTGACTATGAGTTTTATGTGGAAAACAGCTGCGTTTAACTCATACCTGATTAATAAATAATCAAAACAAGGAATTCACAAATTTGAGACATTCTGATTGATTCATATAACAATATGGTAACAGTCATTAAGTACTTAGGATCGTAGGCACTTCAAGTATCTTAGCTCACTGATCCTTACAATAACCCTACGGAGGAAGGCACCAGTCTAGTCACCATTTTGCAGGTGTGGAGGCAAGAAAGTTGAAAACGTTGTCCTCATTCACGATCAGTGCCAGCGAGAACCAGAATGTGAACACAGGGCCCATGCCTGCAGCTCATGCTCACTGACCCACAGTACATGTCTCCAAGGTCCAGGAGAAAGGACGGCACTAGTTCTGCCCATAAAGATGCCACATATATGCATCTTTCTTTCTTCTTCACATTAACAGAGGGGATAATCACCTGAAGGGCTCACGGGGATGGGATCCTGTCCACCTGGGATCACTGTGGCTGCCATAACAGAAACACAAGGTGCAAAAACACACTGGGTAAGTTAAAACAACAGAACAGTCTTCTCTCGCAGGGCTAGAGGCTCAAAATCTGAAATCGAAGCGTTGGCAGGGCAAGCTTCCTCCAAAACCTGTAGGGAAAGCCCCGTTCTTGTTCTTCCGGTATCTGGTGGCCTCGGCATGCCAGGCTTTGCTTCCATGTCCACACGGCCACGCACCTGCTGAGCCCGTGTCACTGTCTTTCCATGGCCTTCTCCACGCATCAGAGTCCAAATCTCCTCTTCTCATAAGGACAACAGCACAACAGACTCAGGGCCCACCCTACTCCTGTATGACCTTAACGTGATTACATCTGCAAAAAACCCTTTTCCTAATAAGATCACAGATACCAGCAATTAGGACTTCCAGGTAATTGTGTCTGGTGAAATATAATTCAACCTATAACAAATACCCCATTGAAAAATGACTCCAGAGAAACAGATAAGTGGCTCAGTTTCTGTAATCAGTCAACCTCGGGATGCAAGACTTGCCAGTTCTCCAAATAAATGAGTGGTGAAAGGTTTGAGGTTTCAAGGTTTTCCTTACACACAAGGTAATGAGAACACAACCAAAATGTAAACATACTTTAAATAAATGAGAAACTTTATTATAAAAAAAAAAGTATCTCCCTAGAATGGAAGCCAGTTGATATATCAAAAAATTCAAAGTGAAATACTTACAACCTGCTTAACTTCTCATGCTGCTTATTTATCATTCACCCCCCAATTTCTTCCAGTAAGACAACGTCTTCAAATTTTGACCAATGAACAAAAATTAAATAATATAGTCACAACCCATAATCATTGACATTTGGTTTTTTAAATTATTAGTGACTCCTGGGGTCTACAGCTAACAGATTACACACAAACTTTAAATTATTTCATTTATTGGCTCTGTTTTGTCCGTTGAGGTATTTTATTCGTATATATTACATCCCTGGAAAAAGAACCCCAAGATTTCCCCTTTTGTGTGTTTCCATCTTGCTTCTGGATGGTGCACGACGCTACCCGAGGTTGTCAGTACAAGGAAGCCAAACAGGATGGGAGCAGACTCCTGTGCCACCAAATCTGGGACCAGTCACTTCACAATTGTCTAGCCTACCTCTGAGGTCCATGACAAGCTTCCCAGCTCTGTGATCATCTGTGATTTCAGTCACCAACGTGCCCACACTTCACCACCACAGCTAGAAACTGGAGGACAACTTTGGAACACCATCTAAGAACCTCTACGACTCTATGACACTGCAGACAGCTCTCAGGGGCATCAGCCAAGATGTCGTGTGCACCATGATAGGGGCAAGAAAAGAGCAGCAGCTCAAATTTTTATTAACCTAATAAACATTGGTCTTCAAGGAAAAATGTAAATGAAGTACACAATTATTCAAGCAAAAGGGTGTGATTCAAATTCTTCCTAATGACAGATGCCCTATCCTTCCAGAGTCTCATGGCACACTTGAGCATCCACTTTTCATCAACTGTACCGCACCCATCTATGCATCAGGAGAAACAACATTCTCTAGGCACTGGCCTCTGGCTTTCTCCATATGCCAAGGAAGCAACCAGAAATCTCCACAACAGACCAATTCAGACTTTGGCGTTTTAAATACATTTGGGGAATTCCTTGGCATAAATAATTGTCAGTCAACCCACTGCTCAAGGCTTGTCTTTGAAACGACTTCATGGGCTAACATCATAGATAAGGAATCTAACGAATCCATAAGACCTGCATCACCTGGATGACGAGAAGCACCACGTAAGTTCCACTTAAGTATCAAAATATAACACTCAAGTCCACATGGGTCACAGCACAAAGCTGGGCAAAGTAAACATCGTGGGGATCATATTTCCTAAAATCAAACGCTTGACCTGAAATTAGATCTGCTGTCCTGCACTCCATCAATTATCCTGACCCAAACCGAAGAGGAAGTACTAGCAGGTTATTCCACAGGACAATTCAACAATTTGGAAGAAATTAAATGACCTATTAAAAAAAAAACAAAAACAAAAACTAAAGCTACAGCCCTATTGTACAAAATGACCACAATTAACAAGGAATAATTCAACAAGGAAAATTCTATCTCACTAGTACTCTACATTAAAATGCAATTTTCAGACTAATATATTTACAGAACATCTTGAGACTGCCAGTTGCTCTCCCCTGGCGGCTGGAGCTCATCCTTTGTAATTACACTGAGCACTACCTCAGGACAGAACACTCAGTGATTACAGAAATACCTGATTTGTTCCTGAAGAAAACAGCACAATACCAGTTATACTCTTTAAATCTACAGATCGTGTAGAAATTTTCTGTGTTTCAAAAAGCGATCAGGAAAAAAATGCAAAAGCAGCTACAATTACTACCAAATACAGTAACTGCTTCTGAAATAATCTTTCTCACCATGGTCGGTGCTTAGACACTAACCTCCTGGGGAATTCCTGATTTTGCAAGGGAATAGCTCTTGTGTCTTAGGAAAACATTACGTGATGTGTGTGTGTGTGTGTGTGTGTGTGTGTGTGTGTCTGGATGTTCATATTAACTGAGTGCCTTCTCCCTTGGAAGCTCTGTCCCTATAATCCTTCTCCATTCCAGCTCACCATCTGCTCTGCTGTGTGCCCTTGGACAACCTTGGTGAGCCTCGGCTTCCCCATCTGTGTTTGAGGATTAAATCATATCTCTCTCATAGAGACAGAGATAATCCATGGGCAGCATTCATCAGAGCAACAGATGTCTCACAATAAATGTTCAATAAATGTGCACTCTTATAACTCTTCTAGGGTCCTCCTACAGGTGAGAAAAAGGACTTGTTTAGGGTTACTATGGTGCTCAAATGTGACCCAGCATCAAAGCTTCCAGTCCACAAGCCTTCCAAGCCTGTGCAATTGTAATATGTGGTATCGAACAGAGAGAACAGTCATCTATATTCTCTGAAGATAATAAAAGGGAGAGTAACAACCAAAACCAAAACCATACAATTGAATAAAAAGCATATTACAAATCTTTCACCTTCAACTTTTTTAAAGAACCTCTTTTTTTTAAAATGTTTTAATTCTGCTGGGCATGGTGGTGCGCACCTGTAATCCCAGCACTTGGAAGGCTGAGGCAGTAGGATCACTGTGAGTTTGAGGACAGCCTGAGCTACACAGTGAGAACCTGTCTCCAAAAAAAACGTTTTAATCCTAAATAATATGTAAGTTTTTTTTTAAATAAAGGACCATTTTCTGTAGGACAATAACAAATGTGGAGTTAATTTAGAAGGTTTCTTCATCCTAATGACCATTTCAAAAACAGGAAATGAAGGAAGTAACTAAGTATCTTGAGCACTGCTCTATATAGTAAGCATTTTCATATGGTACCACAGCAAACCTTCCCAACAGCACAGCCAGGTAAGAATCCACATCAATATTTTACAAATGGAGAAATCGTGGCCCAGGAAGAAAAGTCACTTACCCCGGACACCCACCAACATTCACCTCTCCCAGAGGAGGACCTGAATTTAAAACCAGCTCTGCATCTGAAGCCCTTGCTTTCTTTAGAACAAGATGGATGAAATTTAGGCTTCCTACTCACTTGGCTTTAGGGGTACACTCAACAGAGCAAGTGAGAAAGGTATCACAGTTTTTGAGGGTGTCCCAGTAGTGGTTCCTTTTAACCAAATCAGTTCTTCTCAAAGAAGTCAGTAATAAACATGGCCAAAAATATGCCCCACTGAAGTCATACCCAATTCACAGTTCTGGATAAGACTTAATGTCAAGTTCAGGTGAGGGGCACCTATCCCCTCCCCAGCCCTTGGAGCTGCCAGCTCAGCAGCAGATTGCCTGAGGCTAGAACATGCTTCCAGGAGTTTCAGCCCAGGGCAAATTAACTCCTCCTTGGATTTTTACCTGTTTCACCATTTTTAAATGTGCAATTCTATGGTATTAAGTACACTCACATTGTTGCACAACAGTCACCACCATGCATCTTCCACATTTGTTTTCCCCATCTGAAACCCTGTACCCATGAAACAACAGTATCCCATTACCCCGGCCCCAGCCCCTGGTGACTAACATCCTACTTCTGCCTCTGTGAAGTCATTGTACATACTGCATCTAAGTGGAATCTACAGTATTTGACCTTTAGTGACTGGCTTAATTTCTCTTAGCATAACACCCCTTCTCTTATTCCCAATTAGTCTCCTTGTAGAAACAATCCTGAATTGTACATCCTTTAGATGAAACAGAAATGAATAAATGGGAATGACTTTCCCCTTTTACACAATGTTATCGGGATATAAAAGCACTAAGGAAACGTAAGAAGCAAAAAGAGAGAAAGCCACATCTCAAGGAATCGCACCATTTTCCTGGGTATCCATCTTCTAATGTATGCAAATGAAGTTTATACCATCACATCGCACTGTAACTTTCAACGGTAACATCACATCACATTCTTTCCTTTAACCATCTATCAAAATGATGCACTGCCAAGCCTTTCAAAACTTACCTTTCAAGGTCAACATTAAGGAAAACTAAAGGTGCTTTAATGAAAACCTGCACCCCCAAACTCTCCCATTATACCTATAAGGTAAAACTGCCTTAAGTGTCACTCTGATAGAAAGAAACTGCTCTTGGCAAAATGGCACTGTATTAATAGTTGGTGCTGCAAAAAGAACGCAATACCTTCACAAATGTCCATACAGAAAAAAAAGTTAAGGAAAAATTCATATAAACTCTGATGCAGCCATCTATCCCACTATTATCTCTCTCAATAGAAAACAGCACAACAGCTTCAAATGAAATCCTGTTTTCTTTACAGGAAATAAAGATAATAATGCCACAAATCAACATTCTTCTCTGGTTTTGGTTTTTGTTTTGTTTTTTATTGATTTTTCTTGTAATCCACATGTTCTCAGAACCAAGAGGGGAAAAAAGATAAAAATTTAATAAGACACTACATCTTATTTTTGTTTCATACATCTACTTGCTGCTTGTAAAATAACAGCAGGATCTAGTGCTAGTAAAGGAAAATGATTTAAATTAAAATAAAACTCAAGTCAGTAGGAGATGACTTTGATCATGAGACAATGATACTTAAGTTGACAGAATGCAAGACTTCCTTTATTTATTTTAGTAGAAATAACCTCAAGTTCTGGGTAAAAAGCATTTTTAGAAAATGACGCTGACCCAATTGCTAAGTCTCATGAATAAGAGCAGTGAGTGTGAATTTTGTTGTACCACTGCCCATATATTTTCTGCTTACATCACTGGATTCCTTTTACCTGAATGTAGGACGTTTTGCTTTCTGAGCTTTGGGACATGGAGACCCTGCCCCTAGTAACGGTATCCAACATAGTCATCATTCACGTCAGATTTCCCGAATCTTTAGAGAGAGCACAAACACTATAAAAATACAGTACTTCAACCAGGGGGACTCAAAAGCACCAACCACTCCATATTTGAGGTCCATGTTCCTAAAACTAGAAGGAACCTCCAGGGGCCCCAACCAGGGCTGGAGCCTGAATCCCCCTTGTGGGGACTGTTGCTTGGGCTGTGCCATCTGCCCTCAGCTCCTTTCACCCTCCTCTCAGCCAAGCCCCCGCATCCACCTGGGAAATGCCCCAAGCGTGAGAGACTGGCGGCACAGGAAAGGGCTTCTCCACATCCCTGAAAACTGAGCCAAATGCTCTTTTACTCTTTTCTACTTTAACAAATGTTATTTTCAAAGAGGCTCATTTGGGGCTGTCTTGCAAATGAACATTTTCAGTGAGTTTGTCCCACTTTGTCCCTCTCCTAGCTTGCTGTACCATACAAGACCCATAAAGATATCAGAGAACAAAACTCTTCACAAAGACAGACCTAGTCAATATGCTCTAACTTCAGGAAGGACCAAAACTAAAACATGCGTCAACCAGAAGTAAATCTAAAAGCCCATACATTAATTGTGATTAAGATCCAAAAACATCAGTAAAAAGCCAGGATAGTGTTAACCAATTCTGACTATAAATTCATTTCTCTCAAACCTAACGTTCATCTTTAGTGAATCCAAAAGGCCTCTTGGCTTTCCCCTGCCATTACTTAGGGTCAATTGACATCCAAAGCAATGCCTGTATACCCTAAAGAAGAGAGAATGAAGCTATAATTCGAATAATTCAAGGCCCAAATCACTGTTAAGTAAGGCTAAAGCAACATGTAGAAACGCTTTAATACCCACATGAGGGGCCGGTGAGATAGCTCAGCAGCATAAGCGCCTGCCTGGTAAGCGCGAGGTCCTGAGTTCAACTCCCGGAACCCACATACAAAAAAAGGGCCGGTGATATCGCTCAGTGGCACAGGCGCCTGCTAGCGCATGAGGTCCTGAGGTCGAACCCTGGTACCCACAAAAAAAAAAAAAAGACCCACATGACACTAGCTCAGTGATGGTGAACGTTTCACAGCTTTCAGTGATACAAACAGCCCGCTGCGGCACGCATGCCATGGGTTTGCCACCGCTACCCGGGAATCAGATCTTCCCTGCACACAGCACATAAGCAAAGACCTCTTGGCCTCTAAACACCATTTACCACTGGGATCAAACCGCTGGAACTGATCAGCTGAGCACAGGGCCTGAGAAAAACTAACATGAGAGGCTAAAAGAACTTGCGACCCTCTGCAAAGATCAGGCCCTGTCCTTGGTGCAATGTGCACCAGAGTCACTGCAAGTGTGGTCTCCGGACTAGCATCATCATCATCACCACCTAGGAAACTACTAGAAATGCAAATTTTCATCAGGCCGTACCACAAGCCAATGAAATCAGAAACTCTGGGGCCCCTCAGGATGAATTTCCACAAGTGCTTCTGATGCACACTGAGGTAGACAATGATTAGGCTACTGCCTCAAGAAGGACCAAAAGTCAGGCAACATAAAAAACAGGTAGTGGGCGTAAGTACATGTAACAGGAACAGAGGATAAATGCCCAGAGCCAGAGAAAATCTGGCATGCTGTAAGAAGAGTGGGGCACAAGCCCAGGGCATAAGATGGAGAGCAGATCATGAAGGTGTTAGGAGCAGTACCAAGGAGCAGGGACGTCACCCTGACGACAATAAGGAGCCTCTGAGGGAGGGGGATGGACATGCCCTGACCTGCAGAGGACTGCAGAAGATCACCTTGGATGCAATGCAGAAAAGAATCAGAAAGTAGCCATGGTGAAAGTAACTGCATACTTTGTGGTGAGAGGTGACAGTGGTGGGAAGGGAAAGCAGAGGCATGCTGCCAGGAATGGCAGGGCTCCACACAGGAGCTCGAGCGCCGTGGTGCCTTAGGCCACTGCACAAATGCAGGTGTCAGGCACAGGTGCACTATAGGACAGGCCAAGCATTTCTCCTGCCTCACCCAAGCCTCGCAGGCACACCCTCAACCTAAGCAGGGATAAGCGCTGATCTGGGGAGCAGTGAGTACTTCTCCCCATAACACCCACTGCAGTGCATGGTAATCTGTCTGCATCTGTGAGCCGTTCTCTCTAGACCAAGAGCTCTGAGCAGGCAGTGGCATCCTGGTCAGTTTTCATGTGCAGTATTTGGAACAGTGCCTAGCCGTTGAGAAGCCAAACTGAATGAAAGCAGCAGGACAAGCCAGGAAGCCACCAGAGGCCATTGCTCTCATTCAGGGGACAGATGACAGTGTCTTGGTGAAAGAATTAGGAAAACAAAGCAAATTGAACTTCTTAATTTTTCTTGAGTCTGTCAATACCACCCAACACACTGGATGGAACTTTCCAAGTCAATTATGTAATGAAAATTTAACAGTAAATTTGAACTGTTGAATAGTTTCCACAAAAGCTTATCTCCCCATAGAATGTCAGAAAGGACCAGAGTGAACACCTTAACACATGAAAATAAGACACAGTTCGAGGCCACAGAGAGACTGCCACCTAACTGAGATGATGAGGTGGCCTTCTTTTGTTTTTGGAATAACTGCAAAGCCTCAAAGCAGAGGATGGAGATGTTTCAAATCTCACTGACATCGTCTACATCTTTGCTTTGATTTTTAGAAATGATTCCTGGCAGGCAGTTAATGTTGTGACCCAATTACAGGGTATTTTGGAAGTAGTAGGCACCTAAATGGCAGTGCAGCTCGTAGGCGTCAAGGGAAGAGTTAGTTGCAAGCAGGCACTACCACCTGCCTCTCGATCCTGAATTTTATAGAGGGGGGAGCGTGACAATCAGGAAGGAATGCAACATCCCTGACCTGCTTCCCGCTTTCTCACCATTCCCAAAATAGACAGAGCTAAGGAAAATCATAAATATAATTCTCAGCCCTCTAGGGGAAGGGCATAAATTTGGGTCTCTGGAAAACAAAGAATGAAAGGCGCAGCTATTGAAAACCCTAGAATCAAGAGGTGGGAACAGTGGGAAAATAAAACCACTGGACACAAAGGAACCTGAGAAACACCAAAACAGTGGCCAATTCTTTCACCGAAGTACACTGAGAGGAGGTGCTACAAGCTCGGCTGCCCTAGATTCTCCAAACTCAAACTCTTTAGCTCAAAAGGCAAAAGTTTTCTGTAAAACTAAAGATAGTAATGATGGTTAAGGTCTTGCTTCATGCCAAGTATTGTTCTGAGCTCTTATCATGTATTAACTCATGAAATATAACTACCATATTTTACAGGCACCATTAGTATTCCTATTTGCTGATACAGAAATCAGGACACTGTGTGATTCTGTTGTCCAAGTAGAATTTTATGATCTTTGATCATGCGGCTATTAACTGCAGAGCAGTATTACAACCTGAAGAACCTGGTCTTTAACCACCAAAGCTGTATACCTCCCAACAGGGCTAGTCTGTGTGTGTGCACTGTAGGATGCTTAGCAGCATCCTTCGCCTCTATCTGTACTTGCCAGCAGTTATCTCTCCACAGTCATGACGAAGTGTCTCCAGACATTGCCAAGCAGGCCCTGAAGGGCAAAGCTGCCCCCTTTCAGAACCAGTACTACAGACATTTAAAAACCAAATCCCTAAACCCTCATAGGAGTGGCAAATCCCAACTGTTGAATAGAAGGAACAGGCTACAAGAATTCCACTGAGTCAAGGAAGGACGGGAAAGGAAATGGCTGGAGGGCTTCCTGCAGTGGTGATTTTGCCCTTGATTCAGTCACTATGACTCCTCTTCTATGAAGCCTCCCCACTCTTGCAGAGGAAGGTCAGCTCCCTTCCTCTCCACTTTCACAAGGCCTCACCCACATGCCTCTACTGCAGCTTCTCAGCACCTCCACTGCAGCTCTGGCACATTCCTCTCTGTCTTCCTGGGCTTGACATAGTGCCTGGCATAAACTATGTACTCAATAAACATTTGCTGAACAAAAGAATGAACAAATGAGGCTGAGGCTCCTGGGTGTCATCAAATGAATGTCCCTCTTCACTAATGACCTGGAAAAGGCGAGAATAAAACTCGGCTCCTGGGGAAGGTAAGGGGGCTCTGCTCAGATGACTGGAAGATTGTGAGGCTGCCTAAGTGCTTCCCAAGGTATCTACACACCCCTGAGTCCACTGAGAGTTCTGATCGTGTCTCAGCTGTCTACAAATTTAACTGTAAAATGAATCAACACACAAAAAAGGAAAACACCTAACTCATGGTAAGGAAATTCTAATTTACTCACTTCTACCCACAAACAGGACTGCCAGTAAATTGGTATATTCAATGTCACAGATCAATGGACTTGTCCGAGATGGAAGACTACTGGAGAAACCAAAGAAGGATCAGAAGGTAAGAACAGAGCAAGCAGAAAAAAGCAAAGAGGAGGCTCCCAGGGAGATGCCCCATCATCCAGCCTGGTAGGGTCCCCTCTCCAGACCCAACACTGTGGCAGCCAGGAAGGAGTCTCAGGCCAGCCACGGGACTGCTAGAGAGGCCCTGCACGCCTCATCAGAAGCCTCTGTCTCCCAACACCGCATCACAACTAGCACGTGACAGCTAATCAGATTCCTCTGTGTTTTATGACAGAAAGGTTCTAGATTAGAGTCTGCCCAGAGAGATTCAACAGAGCAATCCTTAGTTTCACGCATATTTGTAAATTTTATTTAGATCCCACAATTCAACCCGTGTTCAGATTAAAAATATACATCAGGGCCACAATGTAGAGGAAAGAGCTCCACCACTAAATAGGAAAATTCAGGTTAAATGTCCATTTTGAAAATGGACAAAGGGAGAAATTTTCACCTTTTTCCCAAATGCTGAATTTAAAAAAGTTCATGGAAATAACAAAGCTATAGGATTTGTTTAAGGCCTAGGTGAGTCTTCTAACTTTTCTGAGCCATGGCTTGTTTCCTCACCTACAAAACAGGAAATTAAAGGTATTGATGTGCTTCTTGCCTGGTACCAGGCACACAGTTGGCCCTTAATTAATAAATGTTATTTCTTCATCCTGCCAGTTGCCTGGCAACCCATAGGCTCCTTGGTATTGATGACAGTTTGGGGACAAGCACCGTTGTTCTCTGGGCTACCTTAGTAAAAAGGGCCTCGGTTTTCTTATCTCTAAAATAGGAACAGTACCAGTTTATTTTTTGTAAGATTAGGTAGCACAATAATGAAGTTCTTACCACAAAGTAATAGCTCTATAATAATATTAATATTATGATCAATGAGATATAGATACGAGTAAGCTCAGATTTTTGAAGTATTATCAGAAAACACATTATTTACCTTCTTAAACTATTACTTAAAACTCAGAAATAATTTCTTTCTTTTTTCACTTTCTCCCTGTCCGCCAAAAGCAACCAAAACTAAAGGAGAACCACAGCAATTCCACAGGCAAACTATTCTTGAGCTCCCTGCAGCCATTCCAGGTTCACACTGGAGAGCATGATATTGCAGAGGCCGGGACCAAGCTAGCTATTACACAACACTTGGTTCTAGGGCTTTGAACACAACAGCGTTTCCTAGAAGCACAACTCTGAATTGCAAAAGCATGTTGTTTTGGCAGAAAGAAGCCTGCATACAAAGAAACAAATGCCAAGATAAGTCTCCAAGCCCGCCTGCTGAAATTCACATTTCAGTCATTTTCCCTCTCTGCTCTCTCAGACCCTCATTTTTCATCTTAGCGCTTTTTTGTCATCCTTAGGTTATAATTCAAAAATACCCTTTCCCAGGCACTTTCAGTATTAGTTCCTTTGCAGCTCCTGGGACTTTTGATCCTCTCCCCATGACTCTACATTCCTGGAAGGCCCAGGGACCCCAACAGCCCACCCACAAGCTTCACACTTTGGCCTGAGCCCCAGCACTCACTCCCATGGGCAGGCTCTCCGCAGCTAAGGCCCAGATTCTCAGACTTACCAATTTCATGGACCATTAAGCTGCCAAATGAAAATATTCCCATCACTTCATAAAAGAACCTTCCAAAAATCGGATAGATATAATCTCACGGAAAAGGACACATCTTTGTATCTGAACTCTAATGAAATAGTCACTACATTATCATCCTTATCATTGTGATAAGGACAATGAAAACTGGCCCCGAGGCCTAGTGTTGTGCTATTTGTCTATCTACACAGAATTACTAGTTACTTCTTACACTATGTAGCAATTAAGATCTGATGTATAGGACAGCAATTTTGGAAATGCCACATCCTCTATCCCGGCAATGCCAAGCCTGCCTTCTTCAACAATGGCGCTCCCCTGTACTCTGTGGAACTCTGAAAATTCCCTCCAATCTCATTCTCTGGAATGTATGCTTTTTCTTTTAGCTCAGTTCCAAACTTCCAGTTTTTTAGTTTAAAAAAACCAAAAAAAAAAAACCCTCCTCCTCCCACCCCAAGCATTCCTAAAGCATACTTGCCAGTACACTGCTACTTCAAAAACTTCAGGTACTGCCTCACAGACAAAATTCTGCAACATTTTCAAATGAGGAAAAGGACAAAAATGATTAATTTCAGTTACAACCTGAAACTGGTTCAGTTCAACCACTGTCCAGTCATTAAACAATAAACAAGAACTCTAATCCATATACCCATACCATCTATTTTTTCCATGTTCTCTCATCTTTGTCCCTATGAATCTGTACATTTTATATACCAATAAATTACATGATGGGATTTTTTCTGATTATAAAAATAATATACATCCATTACAGAAGACTCAGATTCAAACATTATAGAAATCGACAATGTACAAAGAGACTGTCTCCTATAACTCTACTCCCAAAGACCTCCAAAGCCTTTTAACGGGTCCAGGCTTCCTAGTTCTTGCCAAGTGACAATGAGTTGACCTCCTCTCCCCAAATCATCATATATCTACCCCCCTCCCCTATCTTCTAGCTCTCATCTGGTGTTTGGAATTACTGGCCCACTCCTAACAGGGCTCCAGGAAGCCTGGAGCCTAGTTATGATCAGAAGCACTAGAGCCACTGTCCACTTATTGTCAATTATTTAAACAGATAAGAACTCCTGCTA
This sequence comes from Erethizon dorsatum, assembly GCA_028451465.1. NCBI lineage: Eukaryota > Metazoa > Chordata > Mammalia > Rodentia > Erethizontidae > Erethizon > Erethizon dorsatum. The sequence continues at coordinate 67,507,857 of CM051836.1, read as the reverse complement.
CTCCTTACCTTATTCCTTAAAGGTTAATGAGGCTACGTATTGTCAGCATCCATAAAGCAGTGTGCACTGAAAACACTAAATAAGATTGGTTTCCTTTGCTCTCTGCCACATCATCATAGCCTGAGGGTAAGGGGGGAGGGGTGGTGATCCCACCAATGATACCACAGAGATGTACCCACAAAGTCTCTCCGGCTACTTCGGCAGCCAACCACAGGCACATGCCCAACCAACTCAGCAACTGTGCTAGCATTAAGTGACAATGATAATCTTATTCCAGAGACCAAGTGCTGCACTTAGTCTCCCCTCAGAAGATTCTATAAAAGTGTCAACCAGGTACAGCAGCATGTGCCTGTAATCCCAGCACTCTGGGAGGCAGCAAGATAGCAAATTCAATCCCAGCCTGGGCAACTTAGCAACCTTGTGAGACCCTGTCTCAAAATAAAAAATAAAAAAGTGCTAAAGGTGTAGCTCAGTGTAAAGACCCTGAGTTCAATTGCCAGTATGACTCCCCACACCAAGTTTCAAATATCAGATGTGTTTTACCCAAATCTAAACACTACCCTATCTCCAGCCGAGACTGGCAGGGCCACACAGAGTTAATTTTATGACAACCAGTTTATAGCAAATGGAAACTAAAAGGTGGATAGGAATTGGCCCAAAAAAGAAGAATACTGGCCAAAGCAGTAGTAATAGGATAGGTCCGGGAAACACAAAATCACCTAAGGCTCTAAATAAAGTACTTCCTCCCCAAAGAGCTGCATCACAGACCTCTGGACTGGGACCAGAAGGCCCAGATAGATACCCGGAGGGTACATTCAACTGCAACACTCTCACTTTACAGATGGGGAAACTGAGGCCAGAAAAGTGAACTGACTTTTCCAACATCACCCACTGAATGAAAGGAATGAAGGAGTGGGACCCAGGAGGCAAGTCTTTGGAGCCTCTGGTTGGTGGTCTTTCCATCAAATCCCACCAAAGCCTTAATTATACAGTCTGTTATTATCATTGCCATTTCAGCTGAAAGAAATGCCATCATCCTTACCAACATGCAGTGTATGCACAAATAACACATTAAAATTGAAGTGGTAATCTGGGTTTACTTTCCTTACATTTACTTTTATTTGCTAGTAGTTCAAAATTGTTGAAAATAAATAAACATGAAACAGTTTTAAAACATGATGGAAGCATCTTAAAAACATTCAAATCATTTTGAAGACATGCTGTTCCAATCAAATCTAATCCTAAATAACAAATCAAAGATGTTCTGCAAGAGAATGCTTACTGAATAATAATGGAACTGTTATGGTTTGTGTCTAGATGTCCCCCCAAAGCCTCATGTAGTCATGGGGGAGGGCTTCTAGATTTTGTGATTGATTCATGGTCCAATATTGGGATTATGGGTGTGAGTGCTACACCCGCCCTGGGGCACCTGCATATGGTATAAGGGAGGGAAAGAGGCTTGCTCTCTCCTGCTCCTCCTTTTTGCTCTTGTTGCTTTTGCTGTCTTCCACTGCCATGAGCCATGAACTGTTGCTCCTCTACCACGCCACCCTGCCTTGGAGCCAGCTGAGTATGGACTGAAACCTCCACAAACTGTGAGCTAAATAAACCTTTCCCCTCATAACTTTGGGTGTCGCGAATTTTGTCTCAGCAACAAGAGAAAAGTAACTAAGACAGGAACCCATTGAAAATATTTTCCTATCAGATAAAACTTTTAAGGTTAGATTTCTGTGGAATCAAAAGAAGTGTTGAGCCTTCAAAGCTGTTCTTGGGCAGGTAATATTTATGCAAAGATGCTGACAACATAAGATAGTATATGTAAAGAGCTTAATATCAGTCCTGACACACAATAAGCATTGAAGAATGCCAGTTTCCTTACCCCAGGGAAAGAAAAGTGTCACCCATATAACTAGTAATAACTTACGGCAATACTTGCCTAATAGTCTGTCCTACACTCCTCGAAAACTTAAAATGATGTATCACAGGGATATTGACTATCCCTGAAGTGTAACTGAAAAAAGCATAGAGATATAATGTTCTATTTTCCTTAGACAATAAATGTAAATATCCAGTAATCAAGGTGATCAACATAACACTATTTCTAATAATATGGTAAGGCTTTCCAGCATTAATTCTTGCTGTAACAGAAAAAAGAATTCAGTGTTTGTTGTTTCTCTGGTGGCAAGAAAAGAAGTCATCAGAAAGTTAAAACATAGTGTACAAAGTAACAGTTTTAAAATGCTATGCGTCTGCACATATGGATCTATGTAATGTGTAAGTCTTTTTCCCAAATAATGTTGTAGTCAGCATTCATATTACTCTAGCTAAGAGTAAAATACTACTGTTACATTTTAGCCCATCAAGATATCAACTACCACTTTACAAGTGTCAGAAAGGATCCTTCTGGCTCCTTAGAGGTGAATTATTCAGCTAAAGGTATCCATTCGAAGAAAGAATAAAAGGGAAAGACATAAGAACTTTCCCTTGGAAAGGATCTCAACCTAAGAGTCCTTTCTCAGACTGTGCAGTATGAAGGGACATAACTACACTCTCAGTTATGAGGACTTTTTGGAGTTATCTAGCACATCCATGACAAAAGGATAGCAATAGAAATCTGGCAACGGTGGTGTCCCCCTCCTGGAGAATGTCCCATAGTGCACTACTGCCACCTGTGTTCTCTTGCATTTCCCCAGGATGGAAGATCCCCATTCTCATGACAAATGTCATCCTTTCAAAAGGATGTCATTTCTAGGATTCTGCAAGTTCTGACAAACAACTGTTGAACAAATGCTGCTTTCCAGCTACAAACAGAAAGATACCTAGGTTCATAAAGAAATCCCTTTCAAGGGTGGTCTGTTAGCCCAGCCAAACAAATTCGGATTGTCATTATCTTGGCCATCTGAGGACACGATTCGAAATATAAATCCATGACAAGAAAAACAAAATTTTTTTTAAGACAGCAAAATGCAAAACAACAGATCAGATGCCGCTGTTTGTTCTTAAATCAGTGAAATATGAAAACAAATGGCAAAACGATGCCAGCCTCACAAAGTTCACTCATTTCTTGGAATTCAGATGCCACTACTCATATCCTGTTCGGTGTTTTACTGAAGTCATGAGGCACCATGTACAGCCAATGACCAAGGAGGTCCTTACAGCTCACCTCTGAGAATCCAGTCCTATCCTACCTTCCCACACTGACCTAATGCTCCTCTCAATTTTGGCTCTCTCCGACCACTCAATTCATCCATAATCATTGGTGACAGTCGTGGCTCTAAACTGCGCAGAACTTGACTCCAAAACTGTCCCAACTCAAGGTCTGATTTCTCAGACAAATTTTTAATTCAAGTCCCTCGCTCCCTCAGCCCTTTGCCCCTGACGCTAGGTTCTAGACCTCCTCACGGACGCTGCGACCACCTTTCATTGTTTCTGCGGGACTCCACATCCCTCCCTCCGTCCAGTCCTGTTTTTGTCGCGCAAGTGTCATTCCTAGCGTCCAGTCCTCCATTCCTCCGGGCGGGCAGCGGAGGGGCTTCCAGAACCCAGGGGCCAGCTTTCCTGACTCGGCCCCCTTCGCACAGCCATTTTCTAGTTAAAATGCTCTCTCTGCCTACCGGGGAGGGGGATGAACTTTTTTCCTTTTCATCTCTAGGCGCCGAGTCTCTGAAACCCCAGAGAAGCCAGACCCGTCTCCAACTCGCGGGCTGGAGCGCGCAGCCGCCGGGGAGGGAGCGCCCAGCCGCACCGCGGAGGCCGGTGCCAGGGCCAGGGGGTGTGCGCTCCTCGCCGCCCGCGCCCACCCTCACCACCGCTCCGCAGCCCCCACCCGGCGCGCCCCCTGCGACCCTGGCTCCCCCACCCCAGGCTAAGCCAAGCCCGGGCAGCTGCGGGAGAGAGGGCGCCGGGAAGCAGGAGCGATGGAAGTCAAGGAGTGAGCCTGCAGTCGCCGCGCCACCGGCCCTGCAGCGCGGGCGCAGGGCGCACGGACTCCGCAGCGGGCGCCTGCCGCAGATGCGGCTGCGGCGGGGCGGACGGCAGTGACCGCGCAGCCCCGGCACCGGGTGGAGGGGAGCAGCGGCGAGGGGCACACGCAGCCACTCGCCGCTGCGCTCTCTCCCCGGGCCGTCCCCCGAGTCCGCGGCCAGGGCCAAGAGGGAAGCGGGGCTCACCGGCGGTGCGCGCGGCGCTCGCCTCGCTCGGGTCCAGTCCTGCCCTCGCCGGCGCGCCCGGATCGGCGGCGGGAGCAGCGCGCGAGCTTCCTACTTGAGACTAGCACGGGCTCTGGCTACTGAGCATGCCCAATGCTGCTCCGCGAGTCCCGCGCAGGGAGCGGCGCCGGCGAGATTCCGCCTCTCCAGGCTTTGGCGGCGGCTGCGCGAGGAGAGGCTGGAGGGGCCTGGCGAAGCGGGGGCCGAACCGAGCAAGGCGGGGCCGGGGGCGGGGGCCGGGCGGAGGGGGCGGGCCGCGCTCCCACGGCGACCCCTGCAGGTGGAGGCTGCGGAGCTGGCGGCGCGCAGGCGCTCCAGGCCGCCGAGGAACGCAGGCGGGTGCCCGGGTGAGACCCAAAGTCTGGGGTCGCGGTGCAGCCCGGGTGTCCCCTCCATGTGGCCTGGGGTCAGTCTGCATCAAAGGGCAGTTGGGTAACCTTATCCCTGATTTGTCTTTTCTCCCACATGTCCGCGATCCTTACAATGGGAAAATGTCCCCAGATGAGAGCTGCCCACACCCACCCAAGCTAGCGAAAGTTAGTGGGCGAGATCTACTCCTTCTTTCTGCCTTCCCACCCCCTCCTCTCAGGGCTGTACTCCCCCGCCCCCAATCGTACGCCTCTCCATCTGAAAATCACAGCAAGATGACGCCAGGGGAGAAACACACCTGCAGAAAGGAAAAACATAATTTCCTTTCCACTCCCAGTAGTTTATCTATAACCCGATTTGTGCGCGGACGAGCAAGGTCCTGATAAGTGTGGATACTCAGTAAGTGGCAAGCAGTACTCTGCCCCACGCTCTGTGAATGATGTCCCTGAAGGACGTGGAGGTTGCGCTTCGCAGAGGTCAGACCCTCAGGCAGGGCTTGCTAAACAGACTGCGGGGTCCCCTTTCGTGTGGTGGGGCGGGAGCAAGTGTGTATGTAACGAGATCGCAGGGCATCCTGATGCTCCTTAGAGTGCACCCTGGGAACTCTGTATGTACACAGGCAGCTCTACCTACCATCTCCTTAGGAAAGATAATCCTGAAAGTAAATGAACTGTAACCACAAAGTAAGGGCTCCTTCTTATTCGCTTACCCGAATCTCAAAATGCACTCTTTCCTCAATAAATTCATTCCTCATCCTTTCTTATTCATGTGTGAACTGTATGCAGTAGAAGTGGGCATTATTTGATTTCTTCATAAGTCATGAATTTATTGAGGACCTACAAGGTCTTGTACTAGGCCTTGGGATGGAAGTGGATTAAAGAGTCCTGGCCGGTGCCTTCATGGCGTTCACAGTGCAGCACGGTGACAGGCATCCATCACACAGTCACTCTAATTACCTCCAGCATGAAACGCGTGTACAAGGTGGGAACCCGATGCAGGTTAGGAGTGGGGTTGCTAGACATGTGGGAGACTTCCTTGCGGAAAAGGGGTTTCTGGCTTTTGCATCCTGTAACTTCGTTTATGAACCATTACTTCCCTCAGATCCAGCTGCAGGCCTTCCACGACAGAAAAAAAGCATGGCCCAGAAAAACCTGTAAATCTATGAAAGTGCGCGCTTGAGGCCGAGTCCCTGCATCCCAGAACCGGCCTAATGGGTCTGTGGAGCAGGATAGTCGATGGCCACCTTTTAGTTAGCCACTTGGGGAAAATACGGGCTCTGCCCGTAAAGCGGCGTGGGTCTGGGCTGCGTCCTTGAGACCCAGAGAGGAGAGGAAATTCACCTAAGACCACCCCGCCGTCACTAGGGACCCGCCGGCTTCCGGGCGAGCCTCTTCCAGCGCACTCCATTCCCTCGGACGCCACCGCTCCCCGCGGGTCCTCGGTGCCCCACCCTGTCTCCCCCTTTTCTCGGGGTCCGGGGACAGCGTACAGCTACCGACCGGCAGAACAGCCCGCCGCGGAGTCTGCGGCGGTGGGGCGGGGCGGGGCGGCGCGCGCAGGCGCACTGGACGCCAGGTTGGGCCGAGGCGGCGCCGGGCTCCACACCTGATGCCATCAGCCTTCCGGAAGCGCGCCCAGGAAACGCTTCCGCGCCCCTCGCCGCCAGCCGGGTCCCGGCGCAGGCGGCGCTCTGCACTCCCCGGGGGTCGGGACGTCACCTTCTGGACTCGCGAAGTGCCTGGTGCCCCGAGCAGTGCGGTGGAAGCGGCCCCCGAGCGTTCTGCTGCGGAGAGGACGGGCGGGGGCCGGCGCGGGCTGTTCACCGCCTCTGCTTCCTTCCTGCCCTCCTCCGTCCACCTCCGAGGCACGTTTTCCTTCCCTCTCCCTGGAAGGGACGTTTCTGGCAGTCATAGTTTTGAGGCAGTGTGGAGACGGCTCCCTGACACCCTCTCTGTCGTGCTGAGTATGGAACCGCACGGTAGCTCTGCGGCCGAAAACCTTGCACAGCACAGTCATTTTATAAATAAGTAATTGGTTCCTCTCTACCTCACATTTAAGATTACGAAGAAAATCGTTTTTCACTTTACCACCTCATGCAATTTTGATATCTGTTGTGAGCTTTTCGCTTATATGCTGACTCAGCCATGAATTGTTTTCTAACGAAATTATTCCAAGAATAGTCTAAGAGCATATTTTATAAAGCATGGAAGTAAACGCTGTGAGCAGCAGACAAAAATTACTTCTGTGGGTCCCTGAAGGCCTAAGATCTTCCCTAAACGCCTGGGGAGCTGGGGGAGGGGCCAGATTCGAGGATTTGAGTGGGAAGAATACTTAAGTGACCATTCCAGAATCAAGTCTAGATCAACTCCTAGATTTTACAGAGGACGTTCACCTCCCTGGCGCAGAGACATAACTTTACTTTGACAAATCACGGACAGGACTGGCGCTGGATCCCGGATTTTTCTAAAGTAACAGGGACAACAACGCAAGACTATATTAAAATGCTGTCTTTTAATCTAAATGTTACCATGTATGAAATTGTTGGCAACAAAGGGGATCCTATTACTTGTCCCTACTTGTGAAGTCACTAGTCTTTAAATAGTCTTTGAGCAAAAACCTCAGACCGCTTCTAAGATACTCAAACGAGGCATTATTTCAGTCAAAGTGGTATGAAGTTCTAAAGAATGATAAGATATCAAGAAATCTTTTGTGCCAGCACTTAAAGCCTCTAGTGTTTTTATTTGATCACACGGTATATGAGCTGTTTGTGGTTTAACCAAGGGACTTTAATGATCACAACAAAAAAGCGAGATCATAATTTGCTTTGGTCATATTTTAAAATACTTTTAACCATATACAAATCAAAAGGAAATATAAAAATAGCTGCAAAACTCATGCTTACCATAAGATAATATCTTAAAAATGACTTCAGTACTTTACCTTTTTATTTTGATGAATGGATACTTCTTTTTAGGGATGTTCTGACATTTAGAGATCTAGGAGAATACCTTCTCTTCAGCAAAAATAGAATCGAGTAAATGTCAAAACACAGAGGTGCAAAGTACAAACTCATCACAAGGTGCTAGTTATAGAATAGCTAACTTTTACTGACTGTTTAACACGAGCCGGAGACTGGCAAAGTATTTCACTTAATCCTCACAAATACCCTACTGTTTTATTCCTGTTTTACCCATGGGGAAAGTGAGGTTTGAGAGTGTGAAGTCACTGAAAGAAAACAGATTGGTAGCAGAACAGATTTGAACCCAGGCAGTTTGCCTGGAGCTTGTGGCCTTAAATAACACTCTACACAGAAAAAATATAAAGAAAATGATTGATTTTTTTGTTTCATATAAGAAAGTGGAGTATTGCACTTACTGTCCTTCTAAGGATAAAATTTGGTAAAATAAGTCAGCGGTGCACAGTATGAAAGAATTCCTGCTAACAAATTATGGTCCGCAGACTTAGAACTAATTTTACCCACAGAGAGGAGGCAAGATGACCAAATAGCTAGTGGTTTTTCAGGGTGCCAATTAGACCCTTTCTTCAGTGAGTGCTCTGTGACTGGCTGGTTGTTCTAGTCCCAAATTGTCTGATACAGTAGTCACTCATTGCATATACTTATTTAATTTGAAATTAATTAAAATCAATCAGAAATAACATTTCAGTTCCTCAATCATGCTGACCACATTTCATGTGCTCAGTAGCCCCACAGGCTAATTAATGACTACTGTATTGGACAAAAGAAATATAAAACATTTCCAGTATTGCAGAAAATTGTATTAAACAATGCCGTGCTGGTCCTTTATACCAATAGTGCAAGGCTTTAATGTCTCCTCCAACTGCTCTATTCCTGGGAGGATCATGTATCTGTGTCTCCCTTCCTCCTGGACCTTACTCTTATTTTCTCAAACCAAAATTCTTATCCAAGGGTGGACTGTTATCATGGAAAGAATATGGGCTTTGGAGTTAAACCATTATTTCACATCCCAGCTCTCACCGGCTGTATAACTTTGGGCAAGATAATTAACCTTCATGGACCTCATTTTTTACTTGTAAAATGGGCCTCTTCATGTTTACAGCAGGGATTTCTTTAGAAGCAAATGAAACAGTATCTGTAAAGCTTCTAGTAGGCCTTGGGTGGGATGATTTCCTTCCTTCCAGTCTTATTTCAGTTAATGACCTCACCAATTACTCAGGTTCCTAAACTAGAAATCTTGGTCCTATTCAGTTCTTCCTCTTCAACTACTGTACCAAATTAGCCAAAGCCCTGTTGCACCCTCCTGGAGGATGCCTATCAAATCTGAGCCCTCATCTCTGCCCCCATTCCCACTGTCCTTCTGGGCTTTTCATGCACTATTTCACAATCCTGTTGACCTTGGTGATACCCTTTACTCCCAGTGCAAGTGTTCCCTCACACTGCTGCCTGAGTGATTCTTCTAAAATAAGATGCCGGTGATGTCACTGTTCTCCTTTAAATCCCCTGGTAACTTCTACTTGCGTAAGGGTAAAATCTTAACTGCTAAGCCTAAGACCTCAAATGAGCAACTGTCACTGCAATTCAGATTCACATTTGGACCCCCTTCCTAGCACCACACTTTCAGCCACCTTCCCCCAGACCATATCTCTTCACAGGGTCCCCCTGCACCCCACACCAGCAAACTATACCCATTAACATTCTCAAAACAGAGAATGCCCTTTCCAATCTGCCCTTGCACACATCCTTCTATCAGAAAATGGTAAGATATCCCTTGCTCATGGATAGGAAGAACCAACATGGTGAAAATGGCTATACTCCCAAAATTATACAGATTTAATGCAATCCCGATCAAAATACCATTAGCATACCTCACAGAACTAGAGAAAACACTCCTAAAATTCATTTGGAAACAAAAGAGATCTAGAATAGCAAAAGCAATTCTGGGCAACAAAGGCAAGACAGGAGGCATCACAATCCCTGACTTGAAATTATACTACAAAGCTACTGTGATAAAATCAGCATAGTACTGGCAAAAAAACAGACCTGAGGATCAGTGGAACAGATTGGAAGATGCAGACACAACTACAAACACACTCAGCCACCTTATCTTTGACAAAGGAGCCAAACATGTTCACTGGAAGAAAGCCTCTTTAACAAATGGTGCTGGAAAAACTGGCTTTCCACATGCTGAAGACTAAAACTAGACCCATGTCAATCACCATGCATTAAACTAAAGTCAAAATTGATCAAAGATCTAAATATTAAAACAGAAACACTAAATATACTGGAAGAGTAGGTAGGTAGAAATCTTGAAGACATAGGTTTAGGCAGAGACTTCATGAACAAAACCCAAATGGCATGGGAAATACTTCAAAGAATCAACAACTGGGATTTCATCTTATTAAAAAACTTTTGCACATCAAATAAATCACCAACAGAGTGAAAGGACAACCCACAGAGTGGGAAAAAAGTTTAGCCAACTGTCCCTCAGACAAAGGACTTCTATCTAGAACATATAAAGAGTTGGAAAAAATCAGATCCCCCCAAATTCAAAGACCCAATCCAAAAATGGGCATCTGAGATTAATATGCACTTCTCAGATGAAGAAATACAAATAGCAAATAAATATATGCAAAAATGTTCAACATCATTGATCATTCGAGAGATGCAAATTAAAACAACAGTGAGATTCTATCTCACTCCAAGATTGGCTATCATCAAGAAATCCACCAGTAACAAATGTGGGAGGGGCTGTGGAGAAAAAGGAAGCCTTCTCCACTGTTGGTGGGAGTGTCGAATGGTGCAGCCACTGTAGAAATCAATGTGGAGATTCCTCAAAAAACTAGGATTAGAGGTCCTATTTAACCCAGCTATTCCCCTTCTGGGTATTTTCCCAGAAGAATTAAATACATCATACCTCAGTGATATATGTGCACCCGTGCTTATAGCAGCACAGTTTGTAATAGCTATATCTCATAAACAATCCAAATGCCCATCAACTGAGGAATGGATAAAAAGACGTGGTATTTTTATACAATGGAGTACTACTCAGCTATGAAGAAGGATAAACTTGAGACATTTATAAGTAAATGGATGCAACTTGAGACCATACTCATGAGTGAAATAAATCAGACTCGCATGTGTAAACACTGTATTGTCTCCGTAGTGTAAGAAGTGGAAAGAGTAAATAAGACCCAGAATGTATAATAGATATTGTGAAATGGGAAGAAACTGTTCAAAAGGAAAGAGAAACTGGGATGGGGGAAAGGAGAAAAGAAGGAAGGGAAAAAGAAAAAAATATATATATAGAAGATAGTTAAAATACTTACACTACTAATTTCTAGTAGTTCATTGAAAAGAAAGGTTTGTGCCTATAATGTTTGATCAATTTTTCATGCCTACATCTTGTAATATGAGCAACTACTTTGAAGATAACAATATGCAATGCATTAACAATTGGTTCTCTCCTACTATCTTGTTTTGAAATTTTGTACCATTGTTTTTATTGTTTTTTCTCTTTAAAATAAAAAAAAAATGAGTTAGAGAAAAAAAAGTAGCCAAGTATGGTGGCACACACCTGTAATCCCAGCATTCTGGGAGGCTGAAGCAGGAGGATCGCCATGAGTTTGAGGCCAGCCTGGGCTACATAAGCAAGTTCAAAGCCAGCCTGCACGACATAGTGAGACCCTGTCTCAAAAAAACAGTATTTTATTACAGACCTACATCATATTCATTAAACAAAACTTAGGAAATACAGATAATAAGCCCGAAAAATTAATCTCTCTTTCTCTCTCTCTCTGTTTTTTTGTTGTTGTTGTTTGTTTTGTTTTCAAGACAGGGTCTTACTATGTAGTTCAGGGTGGTCTTGAACTCACCATGTAGCCCAGGCTGGCCTTGAACTCATGGTGATCCTCCTGCCTCAGCCTCCCAGACTGCTGGGATTACAAGTGTGTGCCACCACACCCGGCTTTAATTTCTCTCTCTCTCTCTCTCTCTCTCTCTGTTATTTTTATTTATTTATTTATTTATTTTTTGAGACACATCTTGGTTACAAGGAAAAGGAACTCTCACTAATTTACCCAGGGGAAAATAAAGTAAGGGAGGGTTGTCAGGTAGCTCTCTGCAGCAACACAGAGATGGAGAGTCTGATACAGAAAAGGGTCAGGATCTACAGAAGACTGGCAACAAATAACAACAAGACCATGGCACGGAGTGCTGCCAATGGCACCACCCACCAGTCCTGAACCTTTGCATGTTAATACCACCCCTCCCTATCCAGGGTCACGGGTAGAAGCACCTGAGTGGCTGAGCCCAGGTTGTGCCCTAGCAGTGAGAGGCAGAGAGGAGCGTTTGGCTCCCTTTGGATTCCACAGAGGGTGATCAAGTCATCTCCCAAACCCATGCAATGGGAGGTTCCCCAGAAGTAGGAAAATGGAGGGTCTCAGCCCCTCTCCCAGTCACCCACCCCACAATGCTTTGTCCATACTTGGTCGCTCACTGGCAGATAGCATGCACTTCCACGCTTTGGCGCTTTTGCCTATGCTATTGCTGTGCCTGGAATATGCTCCCTGCTTTACACATTGCCCCCTTCCACCTCCTTCACCTTGTCCACTTTTCAAGATCACACTCTTCCTTCAGAGGGCAGGATTCTTCCACATAGCCGCCACCCAGTGTTGCTTGCTTCTCAATTCCAGAGAACATCATATACTTTTGTAGCACTTCACACATCCAAGTAGATATGTCATTCTTTGTTGCTGTACTGTGGACTCCTATTTGTAGTCTCACCACATAGAAGATAATTAATAAATATCTGTTTAATGAATGAAGGGAAGAAGAAAGGAAATTAGATTTTCTGGTAATATACTAAGCAATTTACAAACACAACCTCAATTTATGATATGATTTTTCCTCAAATAGGATGTATTACCATTTTATTCCAGAGAAAACTTGGGCCAGAAGAATTAAATTACTTTCCAAAAGTCACACAGCTATTAAGGGACAAAGGCAGAATTTGAACATGGCAGTCTTACTGCAGATAATACTGTAAGCTCTTAATAAGATGTCATGCTGCACACAGATTTTTGGTACTTTTTTAAACCTCTTGGTAAGAAGAGAAAGCTAATTAAATGTTTCTGTAAATTTTTGCTATTGAAAAAAAATTTAGCAAATTTCATAAGTACTTATTCCATGGTTCCACAACAATGGCCATGAATTGTTCCATATAAGAATTCATAGAAACTCAATTAAGTGAGGCTAAAAGCACACACTGAAATCTATCACTGTTTCTCTCTGCCCTTGCCCCAGGTTACCAGGAGTTGTTACTATAGACACTGGCATGTTATTGAAATGGCTCTGCCCGCAAAGAATTTATGTCCTTATGCTTGGGGCTTTCTCTGGTTATGTGATATCCTCTTGCCCCTTCTGGAATCCTTGTTTTGCTTTATCATCAGACAGCAGAAATTTGATCTCAAAGTACCCATGTGCATGGTGTCTCACAATTAATCCTCTGCACAGATAAGAGCAAGAATTTAAATCTTATGAATGGAGGGAAACCATCACTTTTGTATTCAAGGGGTACAATATAAATAATACCATCCGATCTAGAAAAACACTCAGTTTTAAATTTATACAAATGTAATTAAATAGGAAGGGAAGCCACCAAGAGAAAAGACATTTAAAAACAACTGGAAATCATTTATAAGAGAAAATGCTTTGCTCATCAAGAGATAACAAGAAATATACTGCTCATTTGCAAAGGAATTGATAGTCCCCTCGATCAAACAAGGACTTTACAGTCTCCTTTCTCTTTGTTCCTATCAAATATTTTATGCTTTAAAGTGCCTCGTTACAGGGGCTGCAAAAACCAAAAAGAAAAGGAAGGTAGAGGAAAAGACCTAAAGATCCCTTTGGTTTTTAGGAGATCATTATAACGAGTGAACATCTGTCACAAGGTTAAGTGAAAGCTAGCTCCTTACAAATAACTGAGAGTACCAAAACTGAATTTGGGGGGAAAGGGGCATTAGGAAAAAGAAGTGTGATTAAAAGTAATAGTACAGGGGGGCCGGTGAGACGGCTCAGCGGCTTAAGCGCCTGCCTTGCAAGCGCGAAGGCCCGAGTTCGACTCCCGGATCCCACATACGAAAAAGGGGCCGGTGATATCGCTCAGCGGCACGGGTGCCTGTTGGCGCGCGAGGTCCTGAGGTCGTCCCCCCGGTACCCACAAAAAAAAAAAAAAAAAAAAAAAAAAAAAAAAGTAATAGTACAGGGCCGGTGAGATGGCTCAGCGGCATAAGCGCCTGCCTTGCAAGCGCGAAGGCCTGAGTTCAACTCCCGAATCCCACATACGAAAAAGGGGCCGGTGATATCGCTCAGCGGCACGGGTGCCTGTTGGTGCGCGAGGTCCTGAGGTCGACCCCCCGGTACCCACAAAAAAAAAAAAGTAATAGTACAGAATTAATACCCAACATAAAAGTTAGGTATTTAAAAAAGATTCTTGATAAGTTCAATTAGATAAAAGAAAATACTTCAAAGAGATATAACTAGTGTTCCATCTCTTGAGACACTTAAAATTAACTTGGACAAAGAAGTAGAATATATTTCGTAGAAAGAAATCCTTTCTGACAAGCTGGTAGATTAGTTCTAATTGATGTTTCCACCTCTAATTTCTTTGACTAACTGAAGTACTATTCTTAGAAGACAAATGAGTTTTCCTTGAGGTTGAATTTTCTGTCTTTATTTTAATCAAATGAGATATGATTTCTCATGAAAATAGTTTCCAAGTCAATGACTTTGCAAGTAATGATTCTAACTCCTATTTAGACAATAAAATTTTTAAATCAAAGTTACAGCATTAGTAAACATGATAAATCACAACCTATTTTCTTCCCTTATGCACTAGCAATAGTCACGGAATAATGTTCCCAAGAAATGAAGGAGGAAGGTATAGTACAAAAATACAAAAAGCAGAGCAGGCCACCATATTCTATCACTTTCAGGGTTCATATCCTGTCTAGAAAGTTCTCAGTGATAGAAAAACATTTAGTCCCATTTAAATTATGTCGAAGAGTGTATTATTGGATCAGGCTGTAGATTTGAAGAGATAAGGTATGAGATCATATACATGTTATTTATTGGGAGAAAACAGCTAAGTTAGAAATGACCTACAAAATGCTTTGCCTGGTGTCTGAATTTTCTTAGGTAGTACTTTGCTTAAGATAGGAGCAAACACTAGGTAAAACAGGAGGCAGACCTCTGTGATGTTCGTAGCAGTTCCTACATACTTTGGTAAGTGTTACTGTTTTTCTGTGCATGAAAACATGACTGAATATATTTTTTCTTTTTGTCATTACTGAGCATTGAACCCAGGACCTTTCCACTGAACCTCATCTCCAGCCCCACCTCCTTTTCATTTTTTAGCTTGCTACCGAGTCTCATTCAGTCACTACATTTCCCAGTCTGGGCTGGGACTTGCCATCCTCCTGCCTTGCCCTCCCAAAATGCTGGGGTACACCACAACACCCAGCTGAAAAAAATATTCTCGATTAAGAAAATCTTTTTTATGCCTAAGTCATAAAGATCTTTTCCCTGTTCTGATACATTTCAACCTTTGTATATTTTACATTGTTTTGTTTTACATTTAAATCTTTGTTTTCTAATACATTGTGAGATAGGGATAAAATTTTACAAGTAGAAAGGCAAACATTCTTATGCAAGGTATTTGATAACCATTCCATTTCCTGTTTGTCTATACGTCTGTACCTACTATACATCCATTTCTCACTGGTCTGTTCTTAGGTTCTCAATTCCTTTTCATGGATTAGTTTTCTATTAGAATGCTAATACTATACTTCAAAATTTTCTACATATTTGTAATAGATCTGGATATCTGGTAGGGTGGTTCTGTTTTCTTTGTCCTGCTTTACAAGGGTGACTTTATTCTTCTTTTACAATACCTCTTCCAGATAAAATTTATAATAAATATATCCATTTTGAGGAAATTTTGCAGAATTCAATTACATTAAATATAGATTAATTTAGCCAGGCATGCAGAACATACCTATAAGCCCAGCACTCAGGAGGCTGAGACAGGAGGATTGCTATGAGTTTGAGGCCAGCCTGGGCTACATAGTGACTTCAAGTCCAGTCTGGACTACATACAAAATCCTACATACAAAAACAAAAACAAAAAACCAAAACAGATCCCAAGTCTTCCAGGTACCAGGATATATAGATTAATTTAAAGAGAATTGACATCTTTATTGAATCATCCCATACACAAAGATACTATATTTATGTTTCTTCATTATTTTAACAAATATTCCCTACATCTACTAAACTCTAAGTTCTCGAAATCCTATATAACTTTCTTTTAAGTTTGAGAATGGTATTAGTAAGGTGACTTGACCTGTTACATTGCCCTAAATCTGCTGCTGTTTCTTTGGATAACATGAAAGCCCTGAACAGAAAGCCATTGCTCTCACCTTATTTTGGAAAAAGTCAGTGAGAGGATGCACTCAGTCAAGCACAGTGCTTTTGTCAAAGTGATTGGTGTTTGTATCCGTCAGGATGGTTTGGAATAGTAGCCCAAATATTAGGTTTCAGCTCACAGTGCCTCATAACTTTGCTCAGGTTTGCAAGTGAAATAACAAAGGGGGGAAAAAAGCTCTTTCTTTTCCCAGTTTGTTTAAACCATTTCCATTTAATAATCTTTCCAGACACCACTAAAAGAGACAGAGAAAAATAGTCAAAAATACACTACAGAAAGTGAAATAGACTATGTAAGAGGATTTTTAAAATCCAAAGGAATACAGGAAAGGGAGAAAAAAGATAAAAACATGGGAAACAATTAGGAAATAAGCTTTTGTACTTAAATCCAACCATATTAATGAGTACATTAACTATAAATGGGCTAAACAATATAATTAAAAAACAGAGAATCTCAGCTTGGCTATAAAAATAAAGGCCAAATTTTATGGTATCAAAAAAAAAGCCATTTTAAATATAATGTTACAAATAAAATAAAAAGATAAAGAAAGGATATATGATAAAAACACTAGTCAAATGTTATTGGTTTGCTTGGCCTACTGTAATAAACTACCACAAACTGTGAAGTTTAAACAAAAAAAAATTTGTTTTTCACAGTTCAAGACTAAGGTGCCAACTGGACTGGTTTCCCCAAAGGCCCTCTCCTTGGTTTGTAGACACAAGCCTTCCTGTGTCTCTTTTCCTTCTCCTTAAGATTTGCTTTAAAAGATGTCAGTGAATGGAAGTGAAAGTGACAAATGACACCAGGTAGCAGAATCTTAACAGCTATTGACTATAATCTGTGTAATGGGCATAGTGGAATTTGTACTTTATTCCCTATAAACTCTAATATGTGTTTGTAATTTTAGAAATAAAACTGCTTCTGCTGTGAGTCACAGGCATGGCCAGGGCTGTATTGTCATCTGGAGGCTTCACCAGGGAAGAGACTCAGTTGGAAGACGGCTCAAATCCTTTCCTTGTGGCTGTGTGACAGCAATCCCAGCTGCTTACTAGCTGTTGGAGGGAGGACTTTGGGTCTAGAAGTCATGGCTGCTTCTGTGAGGTCAGCTGAAGCATCCCTATCTAGAGCCTCAGACTGCAGGCGATGATGGGAGTGACGGCCACTAAGGTTTGCCATAGTCTGCACGCTAGCAGCAAGCCTCGGGTCCCCCTCATGTTCCAGAGGAGATTATAACACCAGGAGGTGGAGACCATGGGCCAACTTGGAATTCTGTCAACCACAGACAGCTCCTGAAGACTCCGTGCGGCTTGAGGAGGAGATCAGGGATTTGAAGGCAGGAAGTCCTGTGTTTGCTCCTGACTTGGTATACACAAATGCAAAGAAAGTAAAAGAAAGGAAATAATGAAGGCAGGAATGAAATATGATTTGAAAAAACAGTAGAAAATTGATGAAACTAGATGCTAGTTCTTTGAATAAAATCAATAAAATTTATAAGTCTCAGACTGATCAAGGAAAAATAAAAAGGAAATATTTGCAGATTATAATATTGGGTTATTAAGGGAATACTATTCACAACTTTATGTTAATAAATTTGACATCCAGGGAAAATGGACAAATTCTTTAAAAGACAAGTATTCCCAAAACTGACCCAAGAAGAAAGCAAAAACTTACGTGACTTTATGTGTATTAAAGAAATTGAAAACTTCAAGCCCACCTATGAATCTATGAAATTTTAAAGGAGGAAAGAATAGAACTACATAAACTCACAAAACAGAAAAGAAGAAAAAACTTTCTAAGTCATTTTATAAGGCTAGAATGACTCTGATGCCTAAACCAGGCAAACAGACTATAATAAAGAGTATAGAGAACATAGGTACAAAATCTTTTAACAAAATTTTAGCACATTGAGTCCATTCATATATGTGTGTATGTATGAATATGTGTATATTAAACATAGAAAAGGAATTCCAATTAGAAAAGAAAAATTAAAACTGTCACCGTTTGCAGATGACATGATGGTGTACATATACACAATCCAACAATATCTACTATAAAGTTATGGGAACCAGTAAGTGAATTTTAAAAGGTCACAGGATATATAAAGTCAACATGAAAAAATGCCACATTATATTTCTATTTACAAGCATTGAACAACAGAAAAAATTCTGAATGATGCTAATAAAAAATTCACTATATTTCCATTTATAAGAGAACACTGGAAGATTTTAAAACATCTATGATAGCATACAGATATTGGAAATAAAATTAATGAAAGATGTATAAAGCCTAGAGACATGAAACAATAAAATATTGCTGATGAATTTGTTTTTAAAAATCTAAATGAAGGGCCAGTGATATAGCTCAGCAGCATCAGCGCCTGCCTGGCAAGCATGAGGTCCTGAGTTCGGTTCCCGGTACCCACATAAAGAAAAAAAAAAATCTAAATGAAGAGATATACCATAATTGTGGGCTGAAATATTTAACATTGGTAAGAGAGCAATGGTTTGAATGCTGTTCTATAAATTCAATACAATTTCAACCAAAATCCTGGCATGCTTGTTTAAACAAGTTGACAAGCTAATTGTAAAATGTATGTAAAAAGGCAAAGGGCCAAAAATAATATCTGAAACAGCCACTTTCACATTTTAGATTTTTATAAGGCAGCACTCCTTTCCAGGCACCAATATTTGTTTTAGTTATGCATTGCTGTGTAACAAATTATCTCTTGAAGCTGAAAATCACAAACATTTATTCTCTCACCATTTCTGTGGATCAGACATCTGGAAGTATCTTAGCTAGGCCGCTTGGGTCGTCCCATGTGATTGCAGTCAAGCCGCTAGCTGGAACTACAGCTATCTCAAGGCTGGGGACAATCCGTTTCCTCACTCACATGATAGTTGGCCATCCTTAATTGCTCACTGGCTGTGGGCCAGGGACCTCAACTAATTCTCACATAAGCCACCTGAGTGTCTTCAGTACATGACACCTGGATCCTTTCAGAGCAGGTGATCCAAAAAGGGTGTGTGTGTGTGTGTGTGTGTGTGTGATGGTGGGAGAGAATGTAGTATGGATCTAGAATGTTTATTCTAAAGTCTAAAGTGTTAAAAGCTTGGACCCCAGCCTGTGCCACTATTGAGAGTAGTGGATCCTTTAAGAGGAGGAGCCTAGAGGGAGGTCTTAGCCCCTGGGTTGATACTCTCAAAGGGTGTGGAACCCTGGTCCCTTCCTCTTTCTCCTTTGCATCTCAGCTGTGAGGTGAAGGACTTTTGCTACGCCACATGCTCCTGCCATTATGTGCTGCCTACCCACAGACCCAAAAGCAATGGGCCAATCAGTCATGGACTAGAAACTCTGAAATCATGAAACAAAATAAATTTTCATCTTTAACTTGATTTATCTTGAGTATTTGTTATAATAAAAGAAGGCCGACTAACACAGAGGCCGAGACAGAAGATACAGCATCTTTTAGGTTTTTTTTTTTTTTTTGCTTTTTTGTGAAAATACTATTTAAAAACTGATATACTTTTATCAAAATCATCGTTTTGTGAAAGGATAGTTTTTAACTTTTTATGTGAGAATTCTAAGGCTTTATTTTAGATAAAGTGATAACAAAATAAAAATAAGTAAAATGTTTTGAATATTATGACATCCTGGGCACTTTACAGGTCCAGAAGTTAGGAGCCTGGTCTTCAACACAACACTACTTGGCTTTGCACGTCCACATATTAGTTATGTGACAATGGACAAGTTATTTAACTCCTCTGTGCTTCAATTTCATCATCTCTTAAAAGGGACAATAGTATTTACCTCGTAGTGTTGTCAAAATTAAGTGGGTCATATTATATAGATTGCTTAGAACAGGGGCTGGCATCTAGTAAGTACATTTTAAGAGTTAGCTAATATTTGTATTAGGTAGCAAACATCACCTTATTTTGTTTGTTTGGTACTGGAGATTGAACCCGAGGCCTGTGCACTAAGCTACATCCTCATCCCTTTTCAAAAAAAATTTTTGTTTCTTAAATTTTGAGACAGGGTCTCACTAAATTGTTAAGGTTCCCAGGCTGGACTTGAACTTGTAATCCTCTTGTCTCAGCATCACACAGTGTTGGGATTATAGGAGTTCAATACCACACCCAGCACTTCTCATCCTGAGGGGCATAAGACTGTGTCCAGTGGACCCATCCCTTATTTTTCTACTATAAATTTGTACTTTAGTATTATAGTAGCCAGCTGTGAGTCTCAGTACCTTTCCCTGAGGGATACAGGAAGCGATCTATGTGTTTACCCACTTGGTATGATGAATGGCAAGGAGTGTTCATGTGCAACAGTAGCAAAATGGGATTTGTACACACTTTATACTCCATCTAACTGGTTTTGCATATGTTAACCCGAGCATCACAGAGGGTCCAATAGAACCACACCACTCCAGGATTTTAAAAAAAGCTTTTTAAAAAATTTTTTTTTCTGGTAGAAGTAGCTCAATTCGGTAAAATGGCATATGAGAAACCAGATTTGCAAGTTTTGGAGTAGACCAAAAGTGAATCATCAGATTACTCATTCATGGATGATGAAGATGATACATTATGGTAAAATACATGCTTTCATAACAGAAGAGTGGTGTGGATGTATGATGATGACTCTGACATTGACCATGTGAGCCAAGGTTCCTGTGACAGTGAAATGGAGCAAGAAATGACTGACACAGACACAGGGAATGCATACCTCTTTGATTCAGATAACAAAGAAAACAACAATGTGAGTACATATTTGACTAGCTGAAATGTTGCAAAATGGCCATGCTACAAAATGGAATGATCCAGTTAGAACTAGGTCCAAAAATATAGTGAAGGTCTTGGCAGGGGTGAAATGTATTGAACAGAACACCAGCACTGCCATTGAGTGTTGGAAATTAGACAAAATGCTACAAGACACTGTGAAATACACAAAGGCTGAAATGCAAGTAAAATGTTCTGTATGCACCAATAGCCATGTTAAAAAATATATTTATTATGATACCTTACTAGCTGAACTGAAAGCATTTATTATGACACCTCACTAGCTGAACTGAAAGTTGTACTTAGCAGGGATTTCTCATGGTAATTGCAGGAATATAAAAGACTTACAGAAAAGTGGTGAGTCAAAATATGGCATATACTTTTAATTTAGACACTTATCCTGGAACTCAGCCATCAGGTTCTTATTTGTATAGTAATAAACCAAATGATGTTGTGAACAGACATGTTGCTTCCATCTCCCAAACTAATTGGAATGTGATGTTCAACAATTGTTTTATCGGTTTTCAATCGATGTTACATTTGCTAACAGAGCACAACTTGCCCAGTGCAGGAACTGTACACAGGAACAAAGCAGAAATTCCAGATGAAATGTTACAATTTCAAAACAGAGAATTGTATAGTACAATCTTTGGATTTCAGAAAGATATAACATTGGCCTTGTATATGGCAAAGAAAAACAAACTGGTACTGCTGATGCCAACATTTTACCATGATGGAAATATTTGTGTTTGTTTTGTCTTTTTTGAGACAGGGTTTCACTATGCAGTTTAGGCTGGCCTTGAACTCACTTTGTAGCCCAGGCTGGCCTTAACTTGCAGCAATCCTCTCACCTCAGCCTCCTGAGTGCTGGAATTACAGGCATGCACCACCATGCCCAGCCATGATGGAAACATTGATAGGGAAACCTCAACAAAATGGTAGCCTGAGACAGAAACTTTCAACAACAAAACCAAAGGTGGAGTAGATGTTGTTGATCAGTTATGCAGTAATTATAGTATCACTTGAAACAGAAAGCATTGACCAATGGTTGTGTTTTACTCAATCGTAAACATATCTGGCATAAACAGTTTGATAGTTTACAAAGAAAATAACAAGTGCAAAATATCATGGAGAAATTTTCTTAGAGGATTGGGACTGGTGCTCATAAGAGATCATTTCTAGCAGAGGAAAAACAAAATGTTTCTACCCAGGGAACTACACAAAAAATATTGTGGAGTACACTGGTGAACTGACAGGTGAACAGGTGGGCACAGCATCATAAAGACCTACTCAGACAATAGGAAAACAAAAAAGGTGTCAACTGTGCCCTACGAGAAAGTACAGGGAAACAAAACATACATGCTATCAATGTAAGCAATACTTGTGTATGGAACATACAGTTGTGATGTGTGAAGACTGCCTTGGGTGTGATAGTGGAAGAAAAGTTTATTTCTGTGGAAGACTTTTGTTTGTGTTTACATTGCAGTTCACATAAGTTTTTATTTTTGATGTTATTGTTTACGTTTCGTAAGCAAGTAAACAGCTGATGTGAAAATGTTGATGTCTATTCTAAGCACTCATTACATATTAGATATTTTATTTTATTGATATCTTATTTCCCTAAGTGCATATTGTACAATATATAGTAGGAAGCTCCTGACAAAACAGGAAGAGAAGCGAGGTCACAAGGCTGCCACATAGGAAAGGAAAGCTAAGCACACACACTGTCAGTGTAAGTGAGGAGTGTGCATGCAACATGCAGTTGTCACGTGTGAAGACTGCCTTGAATGTGACAGTTGAAGCAGAGTTTATTTCTGTGGTAGACTCTTGTTTGCGTTTACACTGTAGTTCACATAGGTTTTTATTTTGTTATCTTTTAGGGTTTTTTGCTTGTTTGGTTGTTTTTGAGACAGGGTCTTGCTATGCAGTTCGGGCTGGCCTTGAACTCACTGTGTAGCCCATGCTGGCCTCGGACTTGCAGCGAACCTCCTGCCTCAGCCTCCCGAGTGCTGGGATTACAGGCATGGGCCACCATGCCCAGTATCTTTTAGGTTTTGTAAGCAAGTACACAGCTGATATGAAAATGTTGATGCTTATTCTAAATGCAAAATAAATATTAAGAATTTAATACTTTATTTTATTGATATTTTACGTTCCTCTTAACTACACACTGTGTAATATAATAAGAACCTCCTGACAAAACAGCAAGACCGGGCCAGTGAGATGGCTCAGCGGCTTAAGCGCCTGCCCGGCAAGCGCGAGGGCCCGAGTTCGACTCCCAGAACCCACATACGAAAAAGGGGCCGGTGATATTGCTCAGCAGCACGGCTGCCTGCTGGCACACGAGGTCCTGAGGTCGAACCCCCGGTACCCACAAAAAAAAAAAAAAAAACAGGGCCGGTGAGATGGCTCAGCAGCGTAAGCGCCTGCCTTGCAAGCGCAAGGGCCCGAGTTCGACTCCCGGATCCCACATACGAAAAAGGGGCCGGTGATATCGCTCAGTGGCACAGGTGCCTGTTGGCGCACGAGGTCCTGAGGTCGACCCCCCGGTACCCACAAAAAAAAAAAAAAACAGCAAGACCACTAAGATGTCAAGTACATCCTACAAAAAGGCCAGGAAAGCAAAACATATGTGCTATCAGTGTGTGCTATCAGTGTAAGCAATACATGTATATGGAACATACTCTTGTCATGCATACAGACAGTCTTAGGTATGATAATTGAAGTAAATACTTTTTTTTGTAAAGTGCTATTTGTATTTTCATTGTAGTTCATATAAGAATTTATTTGTGTTGCTCTTTTTAGACTTAGTATACCAAAAAACAGTCGATGTTGAAAATTGTGTTGCTTTTTTATAAACATTCAATAAATATTAAAAACTCAATACTTTATTTTTGTGATATTTTTAAATTAAGTACTCATTGTTTAATATAATACAATTCATGAAATTAATAATTCATCAGTAGGAATAGTCTAAAGAATAAACATGGCCTAATAGACCCATGTTTATGTGCCTTGATAACAAAATTAGTCTTATGTCCCAAGTTAATACCCAAGACTCCCCCTCCCCCAGGAGGTAAGAACTGTTACTTTCTGGCTTCATAGGTAAGGCCACTGAGCTTTAAAGATGAAGGCTAAGTAATTTGCCTAAATGTACACAACTGAAAGCAGCAGAACTGGGTTCTAATGTAATTTTCTAGCCAGAGGTTGTTTTTGTAAAAGTCTTAGAGGTGGGTATAGAAAGATAAAAAGTTAAGGAAGAATTTGGGTTAGTGAAATCATTGACAACGATAAATTTTCCAAAGTAATTTCAAAAGAATAGTGAAATACCCCCACCCACCC
This sequence comes from Erethizon dorsatum, assembly GCA_028451465.1. Taxonomy (NCBI): domain Eukaryota; kingdom Metazoa; phylum Chordata; class Mammalia; order Rodentia; family Erethizontidae; genus Erethizon; species Erethizon dorsatum. The sequence continues at coordinate 67,483,701 of CM051836.1, read as the reverse complement.
AATTTAACAACATTTATTGTGTTAAGAATGACTTTCAAACCAGGCAGGCCTCAGGAGAGATTCAGAGCTCCTTCATAGACCTTATGGAAAAAGTCAGTTTAAAACATCAGATAACAGAAAATCTGGCCAAAGCAGGAAGAATAATGAAGAAAAAAGTCATTTGAGAAACTAACATACATTACTGCTTAAGCAACTTTTCCGTGTACTTGCTCTATGTGCCTTTTCTATGGTACTCAGAGTATTTCTGAATTATTTATGCTTTTAGATACACATCTGCCAGTCAGGGCATGGTAGACATTAACCCTGTCCCGCTGTATTCCAGTTTTCCTTCTTTTCTGAGTACTTGGTAAAAATGCATTTTCTACCCATGCTGAGTCAAGCATGGCTGTATGACTTGCTTCATTCAGTGAAATCTGGGCGGAAATGGTGTGTGTCACTGCCAGGTGAAAACGTCAAGAGCCAGTGTGCCTTTTGCTCATGTTAAGGTGACACCTCTGCCTGCTTCGATCCAGGAGAGACCGCAATGAACAGAGCTTCCCACAGTCTTGTGGACCTGATGAGCAGCTGTCACGCTATGGCTGTTTCAAACCCCTGAGGTGTTTGGAGTTCTCTGTTACCTGCTACAAAAGAGTAATACATCCTGCCTTACTTGCATGCCTCCAGAGCTTTTTCTTTCCTTTTTCAGAATGGTGACATCTAAGAAACTAGCCAGAAAATGACATTTTGTGGAACTCTGTTACTAGTTCAGAAAATGACATTTCTTGGAACTCTGTCACTAGTTCAGAATGCTACCTATGGCTACCATTTAGCAGATTGTGACCTGGTTTTGTAGTAGCCCTAGAGTTCAAGCCATCCTCACTCCCAAGGAAAGTCTCCGCCTGTAAGACTCTTCTACACCACGTCAGCTATCCTGAAACCTAAGCCCCCAAATGTTAGCAGAACTTAAAGAAAACCAACACTGAACAATACTATGTTAGAATGGTAAAGTTCCTATTGGATTATAGTTATTAGAAAACAAATATATGGGGTTTTGCTCTCAGGGTTTAAAGAAACAACAAAACAGAAAACAGCAACAGACTGAAAATGAATGGATGTAAAAGGGCATGGTGGGGCAGGGCTGTAATCCCAGCACTCTAGGAATCTCAGGCAGGAGGACTGTAAATTCAAATCCAGCTTGGACAACTTAATGACCTAGCAAGACCCTGTCTCAATATATAACAAGAGTTGGAGATGTGGCTCAGTGTGAATGCCTTGGTAACTATCCCCACTAATACACACACACACACACACACACACACACACACACACAGAATAAAAAAGAATGAATACCACAGGCATATATAATGAAATACAAAGCGGAGCTCACCTTTAATAAGTAACATGACAAAGTTACTAAGTAACATTACTAAGCAACCATTATTTTTTCCATGGTTCTGGAGAGTCTGTGGGGAAAAAGAACTTTTCTACACTGTTGGTGGGAATGTAAACTAGTACGGCCACTATGGAGATCAGTGTGGAGATTACTCAAAAAACTGAAAATAGAAATTCCATTTGACCACTATTCCCCTTCTAGGTATCTTCCCAGAAGAGTTAAATACATCGTATCACAGTGATATATGCATACTTATGTTTATAGCTGCACAATTCATAATAGCTACATCTTGGAAGTAGCCTATATATCCATCAGCACATGAATGGATAAAGAAAATGTGGTATTTACATACCATGGAGTAGTATTCTGCCTTAAAGAAATATAAATTTGATTATGGGAAAATGGGTAAACCCTGAGACCATAATGCTAAGTGAAATAAATCAAGCACACAACCTTAAATATCACATGGTTTCTCTTACATGAGAAATCCAAAGTATAAATAAAGAGCAAAATAAAAGATAATAGGAAGTTAGGAGATAGATCTTTCTCAAAGGGGAAGAGGATTAAGAGATGGATGGAGGGGAAGAATAGAAGATAAAAAAAAGCAATTAAGAGATGTTGTGTATATGTACCAACTTCCCACAAGGAATATAAACATGTACAACACACGCGTACTAATAAAATAATTTTTTTAAAAGCACAAGCCATTATCAGGCCCATCACTGACCCACTATTATTGGTTGACTTATGTCTCCCCGAAAAGATACATTAAAGCCTTAACCTAGTACCTCAAAATATGACCATATTTGGCAATAGGGTCACAGAGATATAATTAGTTAAGATGAGGACATTCGAGTAGGGCGGAAGCCTAATCTGATGTAACTGGTGTCCTTATAAAAAGACAGCCACGTGAAAACACAGTGAATATGAAGGGAAGATGAAGGCACTTATTGCACTGCTGCATCTACAAGCCAAGGGACACCAGTGATTGCCTGCTGTCAACAGAAGCTAAAAGAGAGGCAGAGGACAGACTTTCCCTCAGACCACTTAGAATGAACCAAGCCTGCTGACACTTGGTCCAGAACTAATGTCCAGAACTGTAAAAGAATAAAGTTTTATCGTTTTGAGCTATGCAGTTTGTGTGCTTTGTTACTGCAGCCCCAGGAAGCTAATATACCAATCCATTTGAAATAAATACCTGTATAAATAAGTAAAAATTGTATGGGAAATTTTTTATTAACATTAACTAATATTTCTAAACTTCAGAGGTTATCAGATGTTTCATAGACAAGATTAAGTAAAGCCTGAAAAATTCTTGCAAAAATGTTATCATCCTTTCTTGTGATGACACACTGATGGCAATAAAAACATCCCTAAATGCAAAGAATTATTTTACGTCCATTTATTTCAGTATTGATTCTGTAACAATATGGAGAATGAACAGCAAATCCGACAAGTGGAACTCTCAAATGTGATTTGCTATAGCGAGAAACACGAGAACTGTCTCAAGTTCTGGAGTGCCATCTCCCACAGGGATTGGTCTCACACAATCTTCTATATTTAAAATATAATTAATGCTGCTGCCAGGGCTTGGGGGAAGGGAAAGAGGGAGCTGCTGCTTCATGAGTCCAGAGTTTCAGCTTCACAAGATGAAAAGAGTTCTGGAGATGGACGGCAGAGGTGGTGTACAATACAAATGTGCTTAATTTCACTGAACTAATTTCACACTTAAAATGGTTAAGATGGTAAATTTTGTTATATGTATTTTACCACCATGTAAAAATTTTTTTAAAGTAAGCCATACTGGGAATTAGGAAGAAAGAAAAAGAGAGAAAGAGAGAGAGAGAGAGAGAATTAGTCCACTTTTCATTGCTATGATGAATATTCAAAACTGGGTGCTCATAATGAAGAGAGGTTTATTCATCCCACAGTTCTGGAGCCCAGAGTCCACACTGCACAGCTCCAGCTCAGGTAAGGGCTGGCTGCATCACCTTGTGATGGACAGCACCACAGTAGTGAGAATGTGTGAGAGGGAACAATTAATTACACGCCCAGAGAAAGTGGTTCAGGCTTTCATAACGACTTGCTCTTGTAAGAACTAACTCAGCGTTCCCACAAGAACTACCTTTAATGCCTTCTATGGACAGTGCCGCCAGTGACCTGAGGACCTCCTCCTATGCCCAACTCTTAAATGTTGCACCACCTTTCAACACCAACATACTGGGGACCAAGCTCCCAACACGCGAACCCTGGGGGAACATACTCAACCAGAGATTTAGAGTTCAGACGATACTCCATGAGTATCTTACCCAGGAAGTCTCACTTTCTCACTGGGGCTGAAGATTAGAAAAAATCTTATTAAGGGTGACAGAACCAGGGCAGACCAGAGGAAAAGAAGGGTTGCAATGGTGCAGGAGTAGGCTGGTAATGGTTTGGACTAGTAGACTGAGAGGAGAGCATCAGAACTAGGTCTTCCTCCAGCCCCCTATCCTGTCTGTTTCCACCTGGGCCGAATTGCCCTCTGGCCAGCCCCTCTCCCCAGTGACCTGAGCATTTCCAGACCTGCACCCACCTGACCAGTAATTCCATCAGTTCCGGCCAGAGTGCCTGAACGTAAGTCTGGCCCAGACCTCTTGCTCAACCTTAAGCTAAAAGAGCAGGGAGTGAGGGAGTCCAGCCTCATGAGATCAGATCCCTGGGTACTGGTGAGGGTGCCCCACCACCACCCAAAATGATGTGCTGCTCACACAGGTGGTGAAGACTGAGGAGGCAAAAACAGCAGACATCCACCATGTGGTATAAACCAGTCGGATGGCCTCTGAAATTAACAGGGGACAATTATATTTATAATTGTATACATTATATTATATATTATATATATATATTTATAACAGCTTCAACCCTCAAGCTAGTAAATGTCTCGCTTGCTGATAACTATAGATATGTCACTTCTCTGAGACTGGAGAAAAATTAACCTATGGTAAAAGAAAAAAAAAATGAAAAAACAGGTACCCTTTTAAAACTGGAATCTATATCACATTCGTTAAGTTTAGTAAGCAAACTTCCCATTCCCCAATCCTCTGCTCCCACAAGGAGAGGCAGTGTGAATGAAGCCTGTTTATCGAGGTGAAAATGACCTTGTTAAGAAAATAAACAAGTATCAAGGTGAGGTGGCACACACCTGTAATCCCAGCACTCGGGAGGCTGAGGCAGGAGGATCACCAAGAGTCAGAGCCCAGCCTGGGCTACATAGTGAGTTCAAGGCCACCCTGTACTATATAGTGAAATCCTGTCTCAAAAAAATATAAGCAGACAAACAAATAAACAAGTAACGAACCTATCAATCAGAAATAGTAGAAATTATGATGGTTACAAGGAAGTCTCTGGCGTCAGAAAGCATGAAGTCAAAAACAGAATTCTTCAAACTGGGCAGCATAAACCCCTGAGCCCACAGACAAGCAGGTAAGATTTGTCAACAGAGGTTGTAACGTGAAAAGTGAAAGAGAACTAACTTCCAGAGCCTCGGCCTTCACGCATACTCTTTCCTGAGAATGTGCGGGTGACAGGCTGGATCTGCTCCCCCATCTCCCCTGGCACATCCACCCTCCATTCTCTTTGCAGGAGAAACACGCACCTCCCTCACACACGGAGCTAACTCTGGTGCTTTGCTGCAAGTGTGAAACAAATGGCGCTAAGTGAAGCCACAATTCAACATCCTGCCAGCAGTGCTGAGGTAGGGCAGACTGTAAAGACTGCATTGTTTGATAAGCTCAGAGATTGCCAGTTCTTTCAACTAACAGAACCAAAGGTAGATGGAATGCAGCTGTCAGCTGCCAGGCAATGGATGTAATTGTTATGATTTCTGGCATATAACTTAGAAGAAATACAAAAAATGTAGCAACAGTGCTACAACAAAACTCCCTCCATCCCCATCTGTTCTTTTTTATGTGAACAAGGTTTCCCCTTATTCTTCTATTTATAGTGCTGAAAATTGGAATAGAAGTGCTGGGTGCAGTGGCACACACCTGTAATCTCAGCTACTCAGAAGGCAAGAGGATCATAAGTTTGAAGTCGGGCTGGGTAACTTTGCAAGATTCTGCCTTCAAAACAAAAAATAAAAAGTGTGGCCGGGCATGGAGGAGCACGACTGTAATCTCAGCACTCTGGCAGGCTGAAGGAGGAGGACGGCAAGTTGAAGCACAGCCTGCGCAAATTAGTGTTACCTTGTCTCAAATTTTAAAAAAAGGGTAGGGCTATAACTCAATGTGAAGATCCTGAGTTCAATCCCAAATGCCTAAACAAACAAACAAACAAACAAGGCTGAGGATGTAACTCAATGGTAGAACATGTCTGGGTTTGAGCCTCACATAAAAAAAAGAATTCATGTTAAAGCCTGTTTCAATAGTTATAATAAAAATAAAACTTCTAACAATAGCAATAGCTTTATTCATCCACAAACACATTAATTTTTAAATTAGCCTCATTCATCTCATTTTACTTTCAGTAAAATCCTTTTGTATATGTTGAATAATTACCCATAAAATTTGTAACATTTATGATATTTTGATTAATTATGTAGTGGTACTAATAATAACTCACACTAGAAGATATTTTGAAATAAGTCTTTATTTAAAGACTTAGGCCAGGGCCAGTGAGATAGCTCAGCGGCATAAGTGCCTGCTTGGCAGGTGCGAGGTCCTGAGTTCAACTCCTGGTACCCACATTCGAAAAAGGGGCCGGTGATATCGCTCAGCGGCGTGGGCGTCTGCTGGTGCGTGAGGTCCTGAGGTCAACCCCCAGTACCCACAAAAAAAAAAAAATATATATAAAGACTTAGGCCACAGGAAATAAAAATAAAACTTAATTTCAGAATATGTGTGTATGCATATCTGTTGTAGCAAATTATGCTAGAATAACCAATAAAAGACTTTCAGGGGTAAAAATACATACAGTAGGGTAAAGTTTTCTGTGAGAAAGGGAATGGAAATATGAGATAAAGAACCAAAGGGAACCATGTAAAATTCCCAACTGTTAATGAACAGCTGACTTAAGCATTTAAAAATACATATGGTGGGTATCCAATTGCTATGGTATTTAACTCCACTGGATACATTTTTAAGAGTGACACTTTATCAATGTGTCAACTGCACCCTAAATAAATAAATTTCAGATGTCGATTGAAAAGCAGGTGACAGGCTTCATAGTTTATGGGCCACGCTAGCCACAGTGTGCAGACATGGAGTATGCGGAAGAGATTCTGAAAGGGAAACACGGGCCTCAGGCAGTGGGTGAGTCCCCAGGGAGTCCACAGACCAGCAGGCACCGAGGTTTAGGAGGTGGTCATAGAGAGAAGGTCCAGGAGGAGGTCAAGTTCCCGGGGCAGTATCGGGCTGACTGCCAAAACTGGGTCAGCGTCTTCACTTTTAGTCCCAGAAACTTGATTGGGTCAGAATATCTTAGAAGAAGCCTACTAACCACACTCACAGATTATTTATCAATTGATAGTAAGAACTGCAACAATCACATCCACCATAGCGTGACAGAAGCCAAATTACAGAAGCAGAAAAAGGGACGAGTATGGTGTACAGCTGAGGCCATGACAGCCTGGAGCGCCCTCTCTCTGAGTCACCAGCCGCAGGTGCTGGGGACTCCAGTCTGAGCCAGGTGAACTCAAGGCAGGCCTGGGAGGGATCCTGCCAGCTTCTAACCCTTGGAACTTTGTTGTGCTTTTTAGGCCGTGGCTTCTCAGAGCCACTACATGAGAGTACTAAGAGCTTTTAAAATCATAACCTCAAATCAGTCCTGTCTGATTTGAACTAAACTGAACTTTGGGGCATGCTCTTCCTCAGTTACACATTCACAGAGAAAATCTTGGCTTTCTTCCAACATATGGCGAATTATATCTATTTCATGTGTATTTTCTTGTTTATCGTGTACATTTTTCTTTCCAAATTTTTGTAGGGATGGTGAGAGTTGCACTTGTGTATTATATATAAAACGTATAATTAGGCTGGGTGCAGTGGTCCTTGCCTGTAATCCCAGCACTCCGGGAGGCTGAGACAGCAGGATGGTGAGTTCAAGCTCAACCTGGGTAACTCAGTGACATAGCAAAATTGTATCTCAAAATAAAAAATAAAAAGGGAAGGGTATACAGCCCAGTGTGAAGGCCTGGGGTTCAATCTCCATGAGTTAAGATCACTCATGCTGTCCTGCAGTGATTAAAGCTACTTTAATGACACCTGGCTGAGAAGGAAGCTAAATTAATTCAGATGACATTTATTGAGCACCAACGAAGGCACTAAACCAAGATCGTGCTAAGGAAGAGAAGTAAGGCAGACTTTGCTACTGAGACGTTATGTGTAAGCAGTAATTCCAATTGGTGGAGAAAATGCACAGTCAAGGAATAAGAGAATAACAGGAGCACAGTGCAGGGAGATGAGGGACAGGTTTCACAGGGGAGACCCTCCATCTTGAAGCAGAGTGGAAATTCACCAGGAGGAGGCAAGGACTATCCATTTAATATTGAAGCAAATAAAAATATTGAGGGACCTATTCGGAGACCTGCACTGCATCTGTAGAGAATGCCAAAAGAAGTTCACGGTTTCTAGCACATAGAGTTTGGGTGGGTAATAGTGTAATGGCAAACTTATAGAAATTTCATAGCACAAATTAGAAATCAATTAGTAGCCTCTGCCTAAGGTCATGCTGCCTGTCACGTAGTTAGACTCGGCTGGCCTTGACCACCACGCCAGCTATAACTCAGAGCCAGTTTGACTCAGCCTCATCTGACTGCATCCAGCTGCACTGCCTGTACTTTCTAGCCTATAAACATATTCTGTTTTGCTTGCCTACTCCAGGAACTTTCCACCTAGGACAAAATAACCCAGTGAAGGACATGCTTGCCTGATTTCACCCATCCACTCGGACAGCTCCCTCCCTAGCAGAGCACGCCCAGAACAAATCTGCCTCACAACATATGCCTTAGCCTATGTAATCAATCATATAATAACCCACAATCAGCTTTGTATTTCGGCTTGCAAAAATGTATTTAAACTTAACTCTAAGCTGACTCTACGCTGATGATTTGAGACCTGATTCTCCTCAGCCCGCTAGCATAATAAAGGTTGCCTTCCAACTCCTCAGGTGCAGAGTCTTCCATTTGGTTTGATATCAGATTTCTGTAACAATAGTGGGGAAATGAAGGGAGTTTGGGGTTTTACCAGTTTGCAATGGGGTTATAAGAATAGGATTTCATGCTGATTGGATCTGTGGGTGAGCAGGAAATAGCACCTATCCTAGACACTTTAGGATGACATCCAGGGGCTAGAGAATAGGCTATAAAATAGCAAAATTTAGGAGCTTACCACTGCAGTGAAATTTCTGGGAGTACAGAGTTCTGGGCTGTGTCAAGATATCCCTTCTGAGGTCGAGAAGAATTTGCTGCACATGGCCCCTTCTAATTAATGAGAAGAGCAGAATGCCCAGTGATGTTAGAGTATTTTGGAGGCAACATACCTACTTCAGATGCTACTTTGACCCACTTACCTAACAATGCAAAGGCTTCCCTGTTCTGAATGGGATGCACAGAAAGTGACGACTCTGCAGCAGGTCCAGGCTGCCGTGAAAGCTGCTCTGCCTTGTGGGCTGTAAGGCCAAATCCCATATAGATTCTAGGGTGACCCCAGGGCCTGGGACAGATGGGATGCTGCATGGAGCCTGGGGCTGGCTCCCCAATTCAGACTTTGTGGATGCAGAAGCAAAGTTCCGCCATTCCCTGTGGTTAACTGTTTTCCTCTTGAGAAATAGTTTCTGGTTTGTAATTGAACCCCAGAAAAAACTAAACTATTCAAAGTGAGATGTTCTTCATGCCGTGGGTGCTGGCTGACCCACTGCACCACAGTGCTGTACAGCAGGGCTTCCTCATCATGTGGAAGCGGGCTGCCAAGGCTGGCTTCTAGAAGGTTCCAGAGACACAGTAAGTTCTGTGAACAAGTGATTCAGGTCCCATGGCTTCTTTTCTTGCTCTGTTTCTTCTCTCAGCTGATGGCCAATGGGAAACAGATGGGAAAAGCCATAAATACAAACAATGATGATGATCTCTTGCAGAAACAAAGACATGGTACTTATTAATATTTCTTCCTTACTTCCATAGGCATATATTTACACCAGTTCATTTGTTTTTTTTTCTGTCCCATTTCTCAACACTCTAACATAATGTGTTCATAGACGTTAACCTTAAACCTGAGGATTTGAGTCCCAGACTATCAAAGAGGGGCTTAACTCAGCTAGAAGCAGAATGAACGTAACTCTAATATGGATGCAGTGGAATTTTGTGTTTTCAGTTGTTTGAGAAGTAGATGCATCATGTTAAGTAGAAGCAAGTTTTTTTTTCTTTCTTGTTTTTATTTGGAAGCTAAACATGTTTAGATGAACAGCTGAGAATGGCCCTAGGCCCTCTACTACACCCTCAGTGCAAAGTCTATGGGAAGAAACAGTTTCCCACAGACCTCACTGCCAATTCCGCTTTCACAGTCCACTTCGGTGGTCAACTATTCTTGGTTTCTCAGATTTCCCTCCAAGCTCTGCCTTTATCCTTTCATGCCTGTGCTTTGGCAGAACTGGCTAATGACTATCTGATGCTACAAAACCATTCCAGACTTTCACTTCCTCAGCTGCTCCCATGTTTGTATAAGATCTAATTCCTATAGGAATTCCCTTATCCTACAACACTCATAGTGGTTCTGCTTCCCTGAACGAACCCTGACTGATACCATGATATTCAAGCGAAGACCTGAGGGAGGCAAGGGGATAGTTATGAGGCTGCCTTGGGACTAACACTCCAAGCAAAGGAAACCGCACAGGCAAAGGCCCTGAGGCATGAGCATGACTGAGGAAGCCAGGGTGGCTGAGTGCTTTTAGTGAGGAGAGAGTAGGAAGAGATGAGATCAGAGAGGTAGCGGGGGAAAGAAGCAAAAGCATAGAGAGCTTTGTAGATAACTGGAAGTGCTCTAGATTTTCCCTGCATAAGATGGGAAGCCGTGGGAGGGCTGATGTGGTCTCTGACTTAACCTTTATAAGGGCCCACTCTTGCTGCTATATTGAGAATAGACTCCAGGGGGCAGATGAGGGCAGAGCAAGAAGATGAATTAAAAGTTTAATCCAGAAATCCAAATGAGGAATGCCACTGACTTCCGGAGAGTGCCAGCAGTTCATCTTCACAGAAACCAGTATGTGATTCTGGTAAGAATTTGCCTCTAGGGCTGCATCTGGCACCACTGTTCTTGGATTTATACATCATTGGATCTCCCCTGGCCTGGATCTCACATAGCATCACGGCAGACCAGGGCACCCATATTACAGCAAAGGAGATGTTGGATTGAGCTCAAGACCAAGGGCTCCCCTGACCGCATCCCAAGCCTGCTGGGGCATTCAAACAGCATACAGGGCCCCCTAGGCAACAACTGACTGACTCAAAGGAAGGCAATGTGCCGCTTCTTCACGCTCCAGAGCCTGTCCCCTGCAGAACAGGCCAAGGTCAACCTCTACCTGAACCACATCCCGGTGTAGCTCTTTCCCCTGTATTACTTTGCTTCCCTTTTTCCTTAAAAGACTTTCCTTCCTGGAAAGTAGTCTATCAACATGCCATGGTGCACTGCATTCCTCCCTCCCACTCTACTTCTTTAGAACCTGACCCAAGACAACCAAGAACAAGGAAATGTCCCTGAGAGCCAGAGTATCCGGATACCGTGCTGGCTGCAGGTCCTCACACAGGCTGTGTTCCTGCCTGGGACCAAGGGAGCTGCCTTCGCTGTCCTTCCTGACTGGCAGATCCTAAGGACTTGGAGTCAGCCTCTGTTTCTCAGCCTGGGTTCTTTATATTCTGGGAGCCTATACCACATTCCAGGAGTTCAACCCACATCTGCCTGGAGTGACAGACATATATGCTAAGAAACTTAGTGGCAATACTTTATATCGGAAACAATGCATTTCTGTTATGAAGTAGAGTACAAAACAGGCAAACAATTTTTAGAGAATATAAGACTTCAAAAGGCACATGTTTCCTGAGTAGGCAGCCGAGGACTCCAGAGCTCAAGGTTCTTCAGCTGTAACGGGAAAGTCTGAGCAGCATGGACAGAGTTGGTGGTGGCTTCCTTCTTTCTTTTTTCCAGTACTAGGGATTGAACCCAGGGCCTTTGCACTGGGCTACACCCCCAGCCCTGTTTTTATTTTTCATTTCTGAGACAGGGTCTCACGAAGTCACTAAATTGCCCAGGCTGGGGTCAAACTTGTGACCCTCCTGCCTCAGCCTCCCAGAGTGCTGGGATTATAGGCATGCACGAAATGCCTAGCTGGTGATGGTTGCTTTAAACAAGACAGAAAAACAAGCTCCATCTAGACCAAGCAAGAAAAGAAAGAGCTGACCTAGAGCAAGCCTAGGCCTTCACGGTCCCATGAAACCAACCTATAATGGTTTTAGCTCTTCCCATTCTAAATCACCACCATGCATGAGGGCTTCCTTCCTATTTGCTAAACCCCGGGCATGCATGAATTTCTTTAATCTCAGCAGCATCCTGTGAGGTAGGTACATTTTACATATGGGAAAAGCGAGATTTGGGGAGGGGGGTAACTTTGCCAATGTGATTGAAAAATAGAGGGGTATCCTCATCTTTTTCCACATTTTGTGTCTTCTCTGCTTTGTACTCACAGAATGTGGGACATACAAAAATAGCAAAATCCAGGAACTTGGTGTCTCTAGAATAAAATGTCACTGAAGTCAGAAAGAGCTGAGAGCTGGCCAGAATCAGGACATTTCACTTCCCACCTTTTACCCTAATATTCATGTTACACTCCTGTCTCTTGCTGTTGGAGATTTTAAACAAAAAACCTTTGCCTTCTTTCTCTTACCATGCTATATTTGTATTCCTTTTTTATCACCTGTATGACTTTCACCCTAGCTATAAGCTCTTTGACTTGGCATGTTATATAAAACGAACCAACAAATAAATAAAAGATAATATCAGAGATATTGAAAATACCAGAGAACAAACAGGTTTCACAGGTATAGAAATCATAAAAATATCTTTGTAAAGGTTCTATTTTGTTTATTTTTTTATTAAAAAATTGCCAAGTCCCATGTATATAGTTCATCAGGCTCTAAAAAGAGGATTTAAATGCTGGTTCATGGTCTCATACATACAAGCCCAAATATAAAACCTGGAAACTTTCAGGAGGATTGAGTTTGACTTATCTCCCTCCCAATATCATTGAAAACTTGTTTAGTATTATTTGGCTGGGCATAAATCTGAGAATATGAGGTTTATATAACCAGACTCTAAAGATTATTTCTGTCCCTATATGGCTTACGTATCAATTATATACATATTGACACACTCCCTGGATTATCTGCACTTGCATTTTAGGATATGGGAGTTATCAGTATCTTGTATCCCCTTAAATATGTTACCCCAGTGGTCACAGAACATTATTTTTCACAGGTTAGTTAGCTGAAATCTTCAGATTTCTCAAAGCACATGGTTTCTGACATTTAACTTGACATCCATAGAGCACAAAAATTGTACACAACTAAAATCATTTAAAAAAATATGATGTGAAAATACTGTGAAAGTTTTTCTATGCCTTTCTGAAAAGTATTCAATAATTTCAATATGCTTCTCAGAGAGTGCTTGATATAAACTGCTTTCTATCTTTTAAAACTTGTTCTTTAATATGTAAATAACTTCTAATCCACAAATGAAACTTTTCAGGTACTGAACAGGCATTTAAGGTAAAACTAATGAGATCTCTTAGATATGAAGGCGTCTTATGTGTATACTAAATACCTAATTAGAAATCAAGTAGTAACGTGACAGCTTTAGAGATTCATAAACCAACTTTTTACTGCTTGTCATGGGTTATCCTGGTAGGCTAGGCCACCTAGAGTATAAGAAAGAGGTAAGGAAAGTGATAACAAGGACTCAGGGTAAATGAGTACCTTTTTTTTTATTTTTGTGATGCTGGGATTAAATCTAGGACCTCGCTCATGCTAGCAGGTGCTCTACACGGAGCTACGTCCCCAGCCCCATACATAAGTACTTTAAAAGAGAAAACTGAAGAAAAATGTAAATGAAGCAAGGGAGGAATGGAAGGAAGAAGAAAGAAAGGAGAGGGAAGGAAGGAGGGAAAAGCTCAACTGACAAATAGTTCCTTTCACGATCAGTTAGGTGTCTTTCTAAAGAGAACAATGATTCAAGGGAAATCAGAAGCAGTCTCTAAAGGAGTTGATTACTCGGCCAATTGAAGCAAAGTATTGATGGAAGCATCTGCCAAAACATCCTGGTCTCCTATGAGAGGCCAACTGCAAGGTCAAGTTAATGGCTGGGACTCAGTGAAATCTAAAATGAGTCATAAGCTCTTTCCAGTAGTCACATAAATAACCGAGAGGTGTGTGGCATAGTGAGTTTTGTCCTACTTTGGCCATTTGCTGGCATTGTAACTTTTGACAATTTGTTTAACCATTCAAAGCTTCACTTTTAACACATGGAGGTGATAGGCAGAACTGGGTTGGAATCCCAGGTCGATTTCTTATTCCTGTATGATTTTAGGGAAGTTACATAACTTCTATGAATCTCTTTCTTCAATCATCAGATGTAAGATTCAACAAAAGGTCAAAAAAAGGTATATTGTTGCATCTCTATAAAACTCTTGAAAATGCAAACTAATCTATGGCAACAGAAAATAGATCAATAGTTGCTTTGGTGTCTGGAAGGGTGGAAAGAAAAACTTACAAAGGGATAGAAGGAAGCTTCCATGGTGGTGGGTATGTCCATGATTCTGATTTGATGATGCTTTCCCAGGTATATACATACCTCAAATTTATCAAAGCATATTAAACATTCCAAATGTTTATTGCATGTCAGTTATACCTTTAAAAAAAAAAGTCAGAGAATTAAATGAGATCCTATGTGTAAAATAATTCTGTATATAGAATATGACAAAAGTCAGGCTCCAGAAACACAGGTTCCTCTCTCCTGCCCCGCATGTGTCACAGGACTGTTTAAAATGGTACCATACTTCATAAACGCCTGCATTAGAAACTCTATAGTCTCTTCAGCAGCTCTGTGGTTTGATAAATATTTTCAGAGAAAAACATTGGACAATATGCAAATAGCTCTGAGGCTTACTTAGGATACTATTTCTGTCAAATATTTATTAGAGCCGTATTTTACATTGTTGGATATATAGTATGTAGGGCTTTTCTGTTACTTTTTCACATGATTTATCATTAAATATCTGCATATTGTTTATTTATTTTTACGGTACTAAGAATTGAATCCGGAACTTTATACACACTAGGCCGATGGCTCTACCACTGAGCTACATCCCCAGCCCTACCTGTTATTTTTAAATGACCACCTCATGTGTGTACCAGGCATGAGTTCTGGATCTATTTTGAAGATAAAAGTGCCGGGGTTTACTGACAGATTGAATTTGGGGTGTGAGAAGAGGACTCAGGGATGATGCAGCAGTTTTGGCCTGAGCAAGTACAAGTTTGATGAAGCTGACATTTTCCCAGAAGGGAAGGATGTGTGAAGGGCAGGTTTAGAGGAGGAAGTGAGGAATTCAGTTTTGAGGACAAGTTAAGTGTTAAACATCAAAATAGAGATGGGAAGTGGGCAGTAGACACAAGATCAAGGGGCATTTCAGCTGGAGACAGATGTTTGGGAGCCTCCAGCGTAAAGATGGTATTTAAAATCCTGAGTGGGAGGAGGTCTTCAGGGCCAGGAGGACAGAGAACAGAAAAGGTTCAAGACTTGAGTTAAGCAAGCTATCTAATGTGTAGAAATCCTGGAGTTGAGCGAAAATCAGCAAAGGTGACAGAAAGGGAGTGTCAGAGAGGAGGAAGGAGACCTGGAAGCATGGGCTAGTGCATACGAGAAGGTGGAAAGAGTACTCTTGCAGTTAGGGGTGGCTCTATAATTAGAGTGGGTTCACACAATGACAACAGATAACGATTTTTCCTAAGAAGCTATACAAATGGCAATAAGCACATGAAAAGATGCTCAACATCATTAGTCATCCTAGAAATGCAAATTGAAACAAGGATATAGCACTTTACACACTTGAGGATGGCTAGAATCAAAAGAAAAAATAAAAATGTTGGTGAGAATGTGGAGAAATTGGAAATTTCACATGCTGCTCAGGAAATGTGAAAGGGTGTAGCATTTCGGCAGTTCCTCAAAAAGTTAAACATTGAGTTACCATGTGATTCAGCAATTCAACTTCCAGAAATATACCCAGAAGAAATGGAAACATATGTCCACACATGAATGTTCACAGCAACATTATTCATAATAGCCAAAAGCTGGGAAAAAACAAATGCCTAGTTGTTAGCAAAAAATTATGAGACCTGGAAAAAAACAAGAAAGTATAATGCACACATGGGAAGAAAGCAATCTGTACAAAATGTCCCAGAGGAATTCTAGATGTTCGATTTACTAGAGAAGGACTTTAAATCTGGTGTTTTTAATAAAGTCAAAGAATTAAAGAAAACTATTTCTAAACAACCAAAGAAAGTTTGAGAGTGAGGTCTCCCTTAATAGAAAATGTCACTGAAGAGACAGAAATTATGAAATGAAGCAAAGAAGTTTTGGAGTTACAAAGTGTGATAACTGAGACATGCCTACCCCGGAAACCAGATTCTACTCCCTCTCCAGGGGTTGTAGCTATTGTGTGCTTAGCGACTTTTCAGAACAAGTTGTTTAACTATATTCTTTATTGCCTGTGGCCCTGAAGTCTCTACTTGTTCAACTAATAATTGGACAAAGATTTTTCTTGGGCCAAGGATGTAGTTCAGTGGTAAGGCACTTGCCTAGCACTGCAAGGTCCTGAGTTGGATCCTTAGTACAGGTGGGTGAGAAAGAAAGAAAGAGAAAGAGAGAAAGAGAGAAAGAGAGAGAGAGAGAGAGAGAGAGAGAGAGAGTGAGAGAGAGAGAGAGAGAGAGATGAAGGGGAGGAGGGGGGAGGGGAAGGGAAGGGAAGGATTTTCAAAAGAAAAGAAGAGGTTCCTTAATGGCCTGGAACCAACACATTTCTGTAAAGGGGCTCTGAAGGTATGCTGAGGAAGAACATCAAAACTGGCTTAACTAGCCGGACATGGTGGTACATGCCTGTAATCCCAGCACTTGGGAGGCTGAGGCAAGAGGATCGCCGTGTGTTTGAGGCCAGCCTGGGCTACATAGTGAGTTTAAGTACAGCCTGGACTATGTAGTGAGACCCTGTGTCAAAAACAAACAAACAAACAACTGTCTTAACTGTCCCTTCCTGCTTGCGCAGAGCCTCTGGAGCTGAAAGCTTAGAGCCTTCTCACCTTTTCCTGAGCGTGGACACAGCCACACACATGTACATGACTCTCTAGACTCCTGAAATACACCAAATCTTTTTTAAGAAGCCCCCATGGAAATGTCATTGTTCAGTTTTAGTTTTTAATCTTTTTGGGCAGTCTATTGTTTGCTACAGCTGTCAACCATGCCTAAGATAGACACAACTTGATGATGATGATGATGATGATGACGATGATGATGATGACGATGATGATGACGATGATTTTGGTGCTGGGGATTGAACCTAGGGATTTGCACATGCTAAACACAGACTGTACTACTAAGTTACACCCCTAGCTGGGCAGCCATAATGTTAAACTCTTCCCATTAATATGTTTTTGTTTTTTTGGTACCGGGACTCGAACTCAGGACTTTGGGCTTACCAGGCAGGTGCTTGTGCCACTGAGATGTATCCCCAGCCCCCGTTAATATTTTTGATAAACACTCCTGCCCTTGTGAAAGAGGCTTTTAGTACTGAGTGATCTCTCCCTCAGCTCAAAGACAGACAAGACTTTCAAGTGCGTTCTTACAGGAAACCAGAAGTTTACTTGCTGTTATGAAGGAATGAATTTGGGGGGATCCTTACTCTGGTATTTCCTTGATGTCACCCAGTAGTCGCTGTTTTATCTTTGGGGGAATACTTTATGCAGTGTGGGAGACCGCCAAGCTGTTCTCTTCTGAGAAACAAAGCCCTTTGCCTCAATCTTTACCTGGCCTTTCCTTCAACCCTGTTCACTGAGATAGGCAGAGCTGGCTATACTGAACCAGACATTCCCCTAATTGGCCAAAAGAATGTGATTGAGTCTGGAGGAGATGCCAGTGTGTCTCAATGCAGCACGTGGGCAAGAAATGCGCTCCCCTCCCCGCTGATGGCTGGAATGAGGGATCAAGCAAAAGCCTGTGAGATTCCAGGACTAAGACGTGAGATATCATCATGTCAGCCCATCAGCTGAGGCCATGGGACTCAAAAAGAATTATATCTTCCTGGCAGTAAAGGTTCCAGCCTTGCATACATCAAGCTATCCATTGCACTGCTAATTGGAAAGCCTCTGTGCCTGGTGCAGTATTGCTCTATTTCTCCTTACAGCCAATGCCTACAAAGTTTCTCTTCCCTAGCACTCTGCCGGACCCACATCCACCTCCCTGATTGAAACCAATAAAAGCCATGAGCTTTTGGGTTTGTGGCCTTTTGTTCCGCAGAGAACGTTGGTCATCCCAGAGCTCCTCGACTGCAGACTTTCTCTGTCTTTATTTTGTATCCGTGCGCCATATTCCCAGGTGGGTTAGACTGACACCCTCTGCAGGGGTTTCAGTAATGTAAGAATGGAATTCTCTGTTCTTTGATTGTTGGGTAAGAGTGTCATAAATCCACCTAAGTCTCTGTGTTTCTTCATTAAAACATTTTTAATTACTACTTTCCTTCACAGTGGAGACTTTCTACTTTTTTCTAGGTATTTGAAAATTTTTTCTAAGTTTTAATTTATTGGCATAAAATTATTCATAGTATTTATTTCTAAAATGTGGAAATATATGTGATTGTTCTAGTTTACATCCTTAACATTATTTAGTTATGTATAATTTTCTTTTTCTATAAATTTCATCAGGTGATTGTCTATTTTATTAGTATTTTTTTTTTTGTGGGTACTGGGGGGTCGACCTCAGGACCTCGCGTGCCAGCAGGCGCCCTTGCCACTGAGCGATATCACCGGCCCCTTTTTTGTATGTGGGTTCCAGGAGTTGAACTCGGGCCCTCGCGCTTGCCGGGCAGGCACTTAAGCCGCTGAGCCATCTCACCGGCCCTTTATTAGTATTTTTTAAAAGTCAATTTTTGTTTGTTGATGATCTCAAATATATTTCGCTATATGGCCCTTTTTACTCATATTGTCTACTTTCTCTACTTGCCTTTAGTTTATTTTGCTGTTCTTTTTCTATATCTTAAGTTGAATGTTAGTTCATTTATTTTCCACAATTCTATACTAATATGAGCATTTAATGTTATGAAAATTTTCAAATACTTCTTAAATTATACCTCATAAATATTGATAATTCAAATTTATTATTACTTAGTACTAAAGATTTTCAAGTTTCTCAAAAAATTAGAACTAGAGGGGCCGGTGAGATGGCTCAGCAGCTTAAGCGCCTGCCCAGCAAGCGTGAGGGCCCGAGTTCGACTCCCGGAACCCACATACGAAAAAGAGGCAGGTGATATCGCTCAGCGGCACGGGCGCCTGCTGGCGCGCGAGGTCATGAGGTCGACCCTCCGGTACCCACAAAAAAAAAAAAAAAATTAGAACTAGAACTACCATATGATCCAGCAATCCAACTACTGGGTTCATATCCAGAGGAAGTGGAATCATATGGCAAAGAGGCATATGCACCCATGTTTATTACTGCACTATTCACAATAGCCAAGAAACAAAAAAAAATCTAAGGGTCTAACAACTGATGAGTAGATAAAGAAAATGTGAGACATATACACAACGGACTACTATTCAGCCATAAAAAGATGGAATCATTTGCAATAACATGCATGGTACTGAGGATCATTATGCTCTTCTGAAATAACCCATATGTGGACTCTTAGAAAGTTGGTCTTCTAGAGGTTGAGAATAGAATAGTTATCAGAGGCTGGGGAGAGTAAGGGAGAAGGAAGGAAGAATGAGAAGATTCACCAATGGGTACAGGTTACACTTAGGAGTAAGAAGTTCTGTATGTTATTCTACAGAAGGATCCTCCTGCCTCAGCCTCCCAGAGTGCTGGGATTACAAGTATGTGCCACCATGCCTGGCCATATAATACCAGCCGCTTCCAGTCGATTGAGTCATGCTTTATTTATTTATTTATTTATTTTTTGGTACAGGGAATCGAACTCATGACCTCGCACTTGCCAGGCAGGCGCTGTGCCGCTGAGCTATATCCCCAGCCACAGTCATGCTTTATTAAAGGCTAGGCACTTAACTGATGTTTGTAGATGCCCCATGTATGCTTGAGAATACACATTTTTATATTTGGGTACAGTTTTATATATGTCCAATACATTAAGGTTGTTAATTATGGTATCAATTTAAAAATTTTAATGTTCTATATGTCAGGAACTTAACTGGGGTGGGGAGAGACATTGAGCTAGCAAGTGTCAGAGAAGCAACAAACCAAAACTCAGAATGAAGTCATCTGCGATGTACAAGCAAGAAGCTGAACGAGACACAACCCCGACACCCTGTGCCATTTTCCCCACAGAGTCACGCACTCCTGGAGGGTCAGGTGGATCAGTACAGGTGTGAAGATCCTTTTGCTGTTGAGGGATCCCCAAACAAAAAGGGAGCCCCAAACCAAAGATTCCTGCAACTTTATGGATGCTGAAGTGGGAGTGAAGCCTAAGGGGTTGGAAGTGGGAAGCATTTGGGGGAGTTACTATGGCAACTTTAATGCTATGTAATTTTACCACGATAAAAACTTTTTTTAAACTCACAGACATTTTTATATTTCTTGCCCTAAAGAAGGCGAACCCAGCTGGTAGCAGAACAGGCGGCCTGCATCTTCTGAGAGTCCTGTAGGAACTCTTAGGATACAGGGATCTTCAAGAGTTCCCCAACCACAATTCCAGCTCAAAGTCTGTCATGACCTCCAGTCTGCATCTGCAACTGCATGTGACCAAGTGTCCCCAAGTTTCCCTTCTTCCACCCCATAGGGAAGCCTAAGTGACCACTTACCTGAAGAAGACTTCGCTCAAGGCCTCTGGCAAGGAGGCTTGGCAGGGGAGGCCCTAGGTCAGTGAATGCAAATTTGAAAAGAGCAGGACTGACCAAGGGCCCTGATCCCTGGCCCTAACTCAGCTGCCATGCACTGCCAAGGGCCCATCTGCTGGAGGAGCGCAGCCCCCCCGCCTGGCCTGTCAGGTGAAACCCTTGTGATCACCTGCAGGCAGGCTTGAAAAACACCTGTGAGTTTTTAACCAGCTGTCCAACTCCTCACTCTAATGTCTGACTGGCAAATAATTGAGAGAGGTCGGGTCACTGAGACGGTGGGTTGATCTATTTACTGTGTGGTCCTATCAACATTTGCTTTACACATCTCAAGATACTCTGTACAATTTTAGAATTGTTATATCCTCCTGGTGAATTTAAAATGTGATCATAATGACCCCCTCTATCTCTATCCTTCAGGCTTAAAAATTTGTTATGCTGATATTAATATAACTACCCCAGTTTTCT
This sequence comes from Erethizon dorsatum, assembly GCA_028451465.1. Taxonomy (NCBI): domain Eukaryota; kingdom Metazoa; phylum Chordata; class Mammalia; order Rodentia; family Erethizontidae; genus Erethizon; species Erethizon dorsatum. The sequence goes on along the minus strand of CM051836.1, from coordinate 67,462,738 downwards.
CTGTTTAATGTTTTTCCTGAAAAAATTTCCTCTTCCTTTTATTTCTCATCTTGCCAAATCCTTATACATGAGGCATGTCTCAAAAAATAGCACATATCTAGATTTTTAAAAATCTAATTCAGCACTCGGGAGGCTGAAGCAGGAGGATCGCTGAGTTTGAGGCCAGCCTGGGCTACAAAGTGAGTTCAAGGCCAGCCTGAACTGCATGGTGAAACCCAGTCTCAGAAAGACAAAAAAAAAAAAAAAAAAAATCCAATTAAAAGACTGGGGATATAGCATAGTGGAAGAGAGTTTGTCTAACATGAGTGAGGGTCTAGGTTCAATCTTTAGTACCAAAATTTTTTAAATTTAAATATACATCTAGGTTTAGTCCATTTATACTTAGCCTTTTTTTTTTTTTTTTTTTGTACCGGGGATCTAACCCAGGGCCTCGCACTTGCCAGGCAGGCGCTGTACCGCTAAGCTACGTCCCTGGCCCATATTTAGCATTTTTACTGGAGCTTTTTCTACTATTTTACTTTTTAATTACTACTTCTCCTGGATTAACTATGTTTTTTTTTTTTTTTCTGATATTGTCTTTAGGGGAGGTTGGTTGTAATTTTTCTCTTATTCTATTTATCTCTAATTATTTGGATTTATGCACTTTTTTCATTATTCTTAATATATTACTTTGAGTATGTGACTTAACTAAGTATAAGATAAAGTAATTTCTTTTTTTTTTTTTTTTTTTTTGTGGGTACCAGGGGGACGACCTCAGGACCTCGCGCGCCAACAGGCACCCGTGCCACTGAGCGATATCACCGGCCCCTTTTTCATATGTGGGTTCCGGGAGTCGAACTCGGGCCCTCGCGCTTGCAAGGCAGGCGCTTACGCCGCTGAGCCATCTCACCGGCCCATGATAAAGTAATTTCTTAACCTTGCCAGAACAATAAAAGGAATGTTGAATATTCTGACTCTCAACCTACTATTTTAGTATTTTTTTTTTTTTGTGGGTAACAGGGGTCGACCTCAGGACCTCGTGCACCAGCAGGCTCCCGTGCCACTGAGCGATATCACCGGCCCGTTTTTCGTATGTGGGTTCCAGGAGTCGAACTTAGGCCCTCGCGCTTGCCAGGCAGGCGCTTATGCCGCTGAGCCATCTCGCCGGCCCCATAGTATTATTTTTATATTACTCCTTTAAATTACATATTATGAACGTACACAAATAATATTTATGTACATATTTTTCCCTTAAACCATCTACTACATCCTTTTCTTCTTCCATTGTAATTAAAGAAGTTTAGAAATTTCTTTTGTTCAGGTCTCTCGGTAATAAATCTGGTTCCTGTTTAACCAAGATGTTGTCACCTTTGTTTTGAAAGATAGTTTTGCTGGGTTCATAACTCAAGGAAGCAGTTATTTTCCCTCAACGTTCTGGAAATGTTTTCTCACTGGTTTCTGGCTTTTTGGATGCTGTTGAGACTGAGGTCATTTTCATTTGTGCTTTCTTTAGTGCTGATTCTAAAATCTTCTCTTTGTTTTTAGTGTTTTATAGTTTCAGTACTTATATTAAGCATCAATTCCTCTTTATTTTTCATTTTTGAGATACCAAGTGTTTTTCTGACTTATGCTTTTTGAGACATAATGTGGATTTCTTTTTATTTTTCCTTCTTAAGATGCAATGCGCTTCCCATGCTTCTTGTGATTGCGTCCGTGTGCTGACGGAAGTCCAGAGGCTCGGCCCTGGCCAGTTAGACACAAGGGCAATCTTCAAGCAGTGGGGGCTACTGGAAAAAGTTTAATAGCTAATTAAAAAATCCCAGAAAATAACGTGATATCTGCTTCCGACACAATGATGACTGACCTAGGGAGAGTTTTCTACGCAAATGATCAGTACTAGAAGGGATAGATGAAGAAATGACTCCGTAAACTCTTTAGGCTAATAGATTTATGAGTTTAGTAGGACTTTCCCTCCTATTTTAACTTGTTTGGGTGTGTTGTTGTTTTAATTGCTTTATACACTGTATTCTTAGACCACTGAAGCCAAATAACCAGATAAGAGCAAAAATTAGATATCCATATACTGATTTATTTGCTCTGAGGATTCTGAAAAATACTTTGTTGGGTCTTAAAACTGAACAGTATACTCAAGGAAGTATTTCTCGCTGGTATCTTTATAGATTAAAATTTTCTTGCTTGGTATGATGGCAAATGCCTGTGATCCCAACACTCTGGGAGACGGAAGCAAAAGGATCCTAAATTCAAGCCCAGCCTTGGCAACCTAGCAACTTTGCAAGACCCCGACCCAATAAAAAATTAAAAATGGCTGGAGATGTAGCTCAGTGTGAAGGTCTTGGGTTCAACCACCAATACCACACACACACACACACACACACACACACACACACACAATATTACTGCTTGTTATACTTCTCATATACTAATCTTCTTATAAAAGAAAACATGTAACAAACAGCTCCCAAAGTACATTTCAGAAACCAACTTTTTTTTTTTTTTGGTACCAGGAACTGAACTCAGGACCTTGCACTTGCCACTGAGCTACATCCCCAGCCCTAGAAACCAACTTTAAGTAGAAATCTTGTTTATTATATCCTAAAGACATAAAAACAGGGCCGGTGAGATGGCTCAGCGGCATAAGCGTCTGCCTGGCAAGCGCGAGGTCCCAAGTTCGACTCCCGGAACCCACATACGAAAAAGGGGCCGGTGATATCACTCAGCGGCACGGGCGCCTGCTGGTGCGCGAGGTCCTGAGGTCGACCCCCGGTACTCACAAAAAAAAAAAGACATAAAAACAGACTAAAACTAGTGATTTAGAACGTAGGGTAGTCTCCTTTTATTTGCTTTTTTTCCTATAACTATAAAAAAGTTTAATTTATAAATTAGTCACAGTAAGAGATTAACAGCAAAAACTAATGGTAAAATGCCACAATTATAACAATATACTGAAATAAAAGTTACGTATGTCCTTTCTCTCTCAAATATCTTACTGTATTTTTATGACTGCAGTTAACTGAAACTTCAAAGAGAGAAACATTTGGGATAAGGGGAGACTATTGCAGACTTAACCCAAGCTTTTACATAAATGGGTCTAGGTATTTCCTATTTTCTGCTGCTCATGGCTCTTGGTATTCTGGAATTAGAAGAAACCTCAAAGTTCATCCAATTCTCATTTGACTGTTACAGAAAGTGAGATGTAAAGAAGTTAAGGAAGCTCCCTGTGTCCACACCACTGGGGGCTGACATAGGCCCGACAAAGCCCTCTTTATCTCCAGTTTTATGATTCCACAAGAATAACAGGGCAGCGTCTAGATTTCACTTGTACCAAGGGCACCTCTCATTATCTGCTACTAATGTTGTTATGTTTCTCCTACACCCCTAGCCTTTCTGTGTTCCTTAAGAATGTAAGACATTTTTCTTTCACTGTGAACAGTGCGTACTGCTAGCTGTCCTGCACACAAGTTGACAGGGAAGAGCCTGATTAAAAAAGATCTAATGTTTCTATGTTTCTGAAATGTGCATATTTTCTATGTTTAAACATTTTTAAAAAGAGAAGTGTACATTTAATGTACCCACCCTTGCCAAAGGACTCTTAAATTAATGATTTATCTTAAAGGTGATGAAGTTTTAAAAAGTTAGGGAACATGGTCTATGTCTTATGTCTGTCATTTGCCATCTCCACTCCCAATCTGGTCTAGCATAATGCCCAGCACATAGTAAGTGCTCAAAAATATTTGTTGGATGAATATATGAAGGTGAAATTCAACAAGAACTTGCACTCTCTCCCCTCACATTTATCTTGTTCTTCCTCCAGGTATACTTGTGACAACTGAGTTAATGAACTGCATTTAGGAAACAGGAGGAAAATTGACTTTATCGTGGGAACAAAGAGCAGCATTTTCTTTGCATTATATATCATTTTTATTGTGCTATTTTTGAACTAAAAATATCTGGATGTCAGAATCTTACATCAGGAGAAGCATTATTGACTAAGGAATTGCCAAGCAAGTTTAAAAGTATTGAGGAAGTACTCCGTCAATAATTAATGTCATGCTAATTATAAATTTCAACTACACGCTTAAATCTCAAGGTGAATCATGCTTATCAGAGAGTTGTGTGACCCACTGTGACCCTGGACATTGTGGAAGTCATTTAACTACTTTCTTTTCTGTAGCAGAGCTTAAACCATTTTTTTAGTAGTAATGACTAAGTTTGTAGTGCTGGACTTCAGATAGGAGGCAGAGAGGAGAGGCAGGAAAGTTGGATGTACACAGGCTTTTTTCGGAGGGGGGGGATACTGTAGATCGAACCCAGGAGCACTCTACCATTGAGCTATATCCCCAGCCTTTTTTATTTTGAGACAAGTTCTCATTAAGTTGCCTGGGCTGGCTTCAAACTTCTGATCCTCCTGTCTCAGCCTCCCAAGTAGCTAGAATTAAGGCATGTACCACCACACTGGGCTGTACAGAGTTTTTGATATTAGACAAAGCTGGTTTAAACCCTGAGTTAGACACTTAGTAGCCATGTAACTTTTAGCAAGTTAAATAGCTTCGCTGAGGCCTCAGTTTACTTATCTGCAAAATCAAGTTAGAAGTCAGAGGCTGATACGAAGATTCAGTGGGGATAACACATACGATGTTATTTGCTTACTGAAAAAGATAATAGTCTTTTCTCACCTTTTTTCTTGAATCACTTCTTACTTCAGGTCGAAATACTCCTCAAAATATACGGAGAGCATTAGTTTAGTGCTTTACCATAATGCCTTCATAAATACATTGAATGTTTTACCCATTCAACTACTAAGAGCAAAAGTCCTTTGTTATTATAGCAGAGTTATCCTATCAGGATTTGGGAATGACTCCTGTGATTTTTGCCATATCAACAAAGACCAAAAATATTATTCACCCTGGGTGTGGTGGCACACGCCTATAATCCCAGCACTCGGGAGGCTGAGGCAGGAGGATCACCAGAAGTTCAAAGACAGCCTGGACTATGTAGTGAGTTCAAGGCCAGCCTGAACTACATAGCAAGACCCTGTCTCAAAAAAAAAAAAAAAATTACTTAGTATAGGTTAGGCAGCCAAAGATTTAATGTCTGAGAAATCATAAACAATGTTCTAATTATACACACATACAAGAACATACATAGAACTTTTATGATCAAGGGTGGGAATATAAACTAGTACAACCACTGTGGAAATCAGTGTGGAGATTACTCAAAAAACTGAAACTAGAAATTCCATTTGACCACTATTCCCCTTCTAGGTCTTCCCAAAAGAGTTAAAGACATCATATTACAGTGATATATGCATGCTTATGTTTATAGCAGCACAATTCATAATAGCTACATTTTGGAAGTAGCCTATATATCCATCAGCACGTGAATGGATAAAGAAAATGTGGTACTTACACACCATGGAGTAGTACTCTGCCATAAAGAAAGATAAACTTGAGTCATTTGTAGGAAAATGGATGAACCTTGAGACCATAATGTTAAGTGAAATAAACCAAACACACGAGCTTAAATACTGTATGGTTTTTCTTATATGAGAAACCCCAAAGTATAAATAAAGAGCAAAATAAAAGATAGATAATAGGAAATAGAAAGATATATCTTTTTGAAATGGGAAGGGGATCAAGAGATAAAGGGAAGGGGAGGGAAGGAAAGGAAAGGGAATGAAAAAAGGAATTAAATGTGTTACGTACATGTACCAACTCCACACAAGGAATGGAAACATTATATACTGTAAATATGTACAAAAAAAGACAAGTATTACTACATGTTTGCGATTCACCTAAAATTTTCTCATGTACCATACTCATATGCATGTTACCACAAGATGAGTTCAGCATATAAATTCCAGGAGCTTTTGTATGATGAGCAAAGAATTGCAAGCACACGGTCCAGATGACAAGTGAAAAACAGCTACATTTACTGACCATCATAGGAAGCTGTGCTCAGGGCAAGTCCATGCCAACAAAAATATGGCACGAACAGAAAAGTGGTGCTGGGACGACAAGAAAGCAAAAGCACTGCACACACAACACAGCACACTATACACAGATAATCAGGCTTTCGGAATTTAAAGGCGATTCACCTCAGCCCAGGTGCCTCTCCTTGAGTCTTTAGGAATGATTGACAGAGTGTTGTGTCACCTCAGGGGCACGTCGGCCCCAGAATCCCCTCTGATCTTAATTACATGCATGATATGTAGTGCATATTCATGAACCCTTAATAAGGTTTGAGTGAGGTGAAGGTAACTGCAGGCCAGTCTAGGAGAGCCAGGGCATGAGCTCTCAGCCCAGAGTGTCAGAGATTACCTGAGATTTTGTGATGTTATTTTGCACCTCTCTCAGGACACTGGAAGGAGGAATGGCCCTAGGGTGCTGTTTAAATGGGTGGAAGCAGTGCTTCCCTCAGCTCCATTGTTTTACCTGCACTACACGTAGCATATCAGTACAAGATCCCAAACCTACTCCTGGTATTTTGAAGTGGATTCCGTGCAGGGAATCCAGTGTGTACACAACCACTGGAAGACCTGGGAAGTAAACTTGGTCTTCAGGATGGGCTCCTGTAACGTGGAACTGACCGAACGCGGACTAGACAAACGCCTCTGTCTGAACCTTTACAGCGGTGCCACCATTGTTCACAGAGGCACACAAGAAAGCCGCCTAAGGGCTTTGGACTCCGTATTTGGGGCCCATTAACTCCTTAGGGAGAAGGAGGTTAAACCACTCGCTGGCCTTACCCAGTCCTTTGACTCCCTTGAGATAACGGCAAGACTTTTCCCCAAGCAAAGTTCCCTTAGCCACCCCGTTCAGCACTTTGATGGCTCAGCTTTCAGAATGGAGCTGATTGGGACAATTATTTCTTGCATTTATTTTGGTATCATTTATTTATTTTACTTTCTTTTATAGTAGAAAGACTTTAGTACTTTAAGGCAGTAGAGATAGAAATCCTTTTTTTTTTTCCTAAGAGTTATCCACTACAACCACGGGGAACACACCTTGTTTCAGGGGACTAGACACTGCAAGCAAAAGATACACAACGAAGCTGGGCATCATGCCACACACCTGTAATCCCAGTTATAGATAGCTAAATTAGGTAGATATATTGTAGGCAGTCAGACAGGGCTGGGCCCTGGAGTGGTCAAAGCAGAACACCACGGTGGCTGGAGGTGCATTCACTGAAGGCCAGCCTTCAAGAAAAAGAAGAACTACTCACCCATATACTTCCCCTAGGGATGAACAGCAGTGATTGATGTTCTAAGTAGGCATCAATCATCTTGGGGTGGAGGACTAAACCTCCTTAACCCACTCCTAGGAAAGTCCTTGTCTGCCCAGTGCGCTGGCTACCTTGCTGCATGACTTGTTTCCCCATTTGATCCCCATTTAATCAATATTACCCTAGCGACTATACTTGTTGTACACTTATTGGTTGACCATAGTTTTGTCCCACTCACACCCATCCTATGATTTGCCATTGGATCAATATTACCTAAATGACTATACTTGTAATCTTATTGCTTGATTATAGTTCTGTCCCACCTTAAGTTTGCCTCACCTCATGGCTTTGCTCAGTAAACACCCTTGAGAAGTGGGGTCAGTGTGCAACCCACTTTCCAGGACCCCTTCTGTCTCTTTTAGGCAGAAGCTTTCTTTCTCTCAATAAATTCTTCCTACTCTTAACCTCCATTGTTCCTAGAATTCATTCCTCGATTTTAGAGAACATGAACTCAGTGTTTCGGACATCTAGCAGGTTGGGAGTTTCGTTCCCCTGTATCACCAGCACTTTGGGAGGCTGAGGCAGGAGGAATGCAAGTTTGAGCCCAATATGGGCAACTAAACAACTTAGTGAGATCTTGTCTCAAAATTAAAAACTGAAAAAGGGCCGGGGAAAGTAGCTTAGTATGAAGGTCTTGGGTTCAATATCCAGTACTGAAAAAAAAAAAAAAATAAATAAAACACCAGGATCTTGATTTTTCCCTAACCCCCTGACCTTGCTTTTCTTTGGCCAGGCCTCACTACCTCAGGTGCTTCATTTGCCAAGTTGAACAAGGGATAGCTCTTCTGTTTCCTTTGCTTAATATTCCCTATCAAATTACTCCTTGTGTTTGAGATCTATTTGAGCAGGAATCAACCAGAAGCCCTGTTGGTGTTATGATATCGCATGAGGTCAGCTTCCATGAGCTTCATTAGTCCTCTCAGTTACTACTGACTGGAGAGAACCCTATTATTGTCAATGCATTAGCTATGGAGGCGGTAGGGTGGACATTCTTTTTTTTTTTTTGTGGGTACCAGGGGTCGAACTCAGGACCTCGTGCACCAGCAGGTGCCCGTCCTGCTGAGCGATATCACCGGCACTTTTTTTGTATGTGGGTTCTGGGAGTCGAACTCAGGACCTCACACTTGCCAGGCAGGCGCTTATGCCGCTGAGCCATCTCACCGGCCCAGGGTGGACATTCTTGATGGCAATCCCATCTATAGAAAAGCAAGCCATACAAAGAACCCAGTCTTGAGAAACTAAATCTTACTAGTCTTACGAGTCTAGATCCTCAGGTTATCTAAAAATTGGGGCAACTGGCCTGGTTTTTGCTCTGGCTGCAGCTGGAATATGGAGACTGGCCCAGTCAGATGTACACAGGAGATTGTCTTGACCTACAGTGAGTGTCATATTTCAAATGCTTCATCAGATGTTATAAACTGCAATTTGTTTGAATGACAAAGAATTAGAACTGATATTTTCATTTCAGAGAAAAGTACACATATTTTGTCTTGGGTGATACAAATGGGAGAGAACTAACCTACACGGTCTAGGAGGAAGACCAAGTGCTAGAGAAGGGAGTTAATCAATCAATACCAGGCTAGAAAAGAGGAGCAAAGGGGATGGGACATACTGGTTCAGGTAAACCAGCTCTGCAGTTAGCCTTGCATTTGTGTCACTGAATGACTTTCGGCACAGTACCTCAACTCTTTTTAAAGACAACAAGTAAACATTCTCATGTATTAACAAACTCAAGAATTAGAGAATGTACAAATACCTTTTGGAGAAAAACATTAGCACAGTACTTCAACTTGCTAAGCCTGTTTTCTCAGCTGTAAAATGGGGACCGTGACATTATCATTCTCATATGGCTGTTATTGGAATTCCTAGTGCCTGGAGTTTAGGAAGTGTTCAGGGACTTCCTTCCAAGTATATCACAGGAAGGAAATCAACAAATCATTTCTCCAATAAACAATTATGAAACTGCACAAAACTGCCAAAAATTTTTTTAGACAGGGTCTCACTATGTAGTTCAGGCTGCCCTTGAACTCACTGTGTAGCCCAGGCTGGACTTGAACTCATGGTAATCCTCTTGCCTCAGCCTTGGGATTACAGGCTTGTGCCATCACACCTGACATCAAAAATTTCATTTTTGCACAGCAAAATGCAACTTTAAAAGTTAGATTTTTTTCCTTTAGAGACAAATGGCTTCTCCAAACTTCTTCAGGCCAAGGGCATAAACTGCCACTCTCATCTCACCTCAGCCTAGATGAATGGACAAAATATATAGATGCTGATGCCAGGATGTCAAAGTCCAGTTTCATTTTTCCAGGGAAGTGATACTGTGGGATGGATCCAGTAGGTAAACCCAGATAGATAGATTCTTGGGTACAAGAAGCAAAGAATTGCAAATGTATATCCAGTGGCAAATGAAAAGCAGCTACATTTATTGAAGATTATAGGAAGATGTGCTCAAAGAAGGTCCGTGCTGACAAAAACGTGGCATGAACAGAAAAGTGGTGCCAGGATGACAGGCAAACAAAAAGCATACAACACAGAGATAAATTGGGCTTTCAAAATTTAAAGGATGTGCACGCCAGCCTAGGTATCTCTCACTGGGTCTCTGAGGTAAGATTGACGGGGTGCTGAGTCGTCTCAGGGGTTTTCAACAGCATGCATATCTCAGAATTCACTTTCATTAAATCACATGTATGAGGCACAGTCCATATTTAGGAACTCTTAATAAGGTTTGAGTGGAGAAAAGGTTACTGAATGCTAGGCCAGGAGATATAACATGCATGTGCTCTTGCCTAGAGCTTCAGAGGTTTCCTGGGTCTTTATTATTTTACATTCTACCTCTCAGAACAGTGGAAGGAGGATTGGCCCTGAGGTGCTGCACAAACTCAAGCGTGTGGAGGGGAGTGGCTTCCTAGCTCCCATTGTGCTACCTGTACTAGAAGGAAGAGAGAGGTTTGGGTCCAGGAAAAGATGGAACAAGCCTGAAAGTGTCTACTGTCTCCTTGTATTCCCTCCCCGCACTATTCCATGCTTTAAAAGACCCTAACATATCCTTACTCAGCGAGATGGTGATTTGGGTGATGTGGTCCCTCCATCTCCTCAAAGACAGCTTTGGATAAATCCTTTTTCCTTTTTACCAGAATAATTTGCTCAGTGGTGAGCAAATGAACTGAGCACATGAATCTAAGTGGCCAATAACAATTTTAGCAATTTTAGGGCTCTAAAACTCAGCTAAAAGCAAAAACAAAGAAAGAATACACACACACACACACACACACACACACAAGCACTCTGCTGGGCTCTGGTGAGAACGAGGGTATTCCTATTCTTTTGTATTCATTCTCAGGGGTACTCCCCAACCCCTGCATCAGCTTGGTCAGCACTGTAGTTTGACAAGGGTGGAACTGGCTGTGAAAAGCAGCAGAGGACAAGTTGGACTTGATGTGGAGTGGAGGCAGGAAATCTACGCCCGCTGAATAGGAAAAGCCATGTCTCGGGAGAGACTGAGCCTGCAGCCTCAGTTAAGTGAGCAGTGACCAGAAGACCACCTAAAAATTTAAAAGGAAGCTCCTGGAAATGGACTGGCATTGAGGACTCAGACAAGTCTTCCTCCTTGAGTGCCTGGGCACCTGGCACCTGTACACAGGTAGGAGAGACCTGAGGAGGCCTGGGGAAAAAATATCCAAGGCAGACTTGACAACTTCCCACATTTGGAATACGCTCCCCAAACCAAACACAAATCCACAATAAAGCATGGAGACCTTACAGGCTCTAGGTATTTGAGCATAATCTCTGATCAACATTGATGGATCCTTCACTATGAGAACAGTGATCTTTACGAAGTTAGGCAACAAAGGAAAGCAAGAATTAAAACAAAATGACTGCAGACATTGCTCAGGGCTAGAAGAATATATACTTAGGAAGTGCTGCTTTTGATCTAAAAACTAGAGCTAAAAATGACTTTTAGCTAAGTTGCAGAAATATAAAAACATTTTTTGTACTATCTATGAACAATCTGAAGATTAAAGGAAGACAACAGTTTTACAATGACATCAAAAACCATGAAATACTTAAAAATGAATTTAACGAAGGATGTAAAAACTATAAAATATTACTGGAAGAATTTTTAAAAATCTAAGTAGAAAGGCAGAGGAAATAGGCAGGGAAATAGACTCTCTAGAGATTTGTCTCCCTACAGAAACATCAATTTAATGAAACTACCTTCACAAGATCTAAGGAAATCAGGTAAGGGATCACAGTGCCTAGTTTTAGCATAATAATAGTAACAGACTTTCGAGAGGGAGGTGGTACGTATGTACATGTATTGGGCTTGGAACACAGTGCCATGCCTGCCACAGTGAAACTCAGTACTGGACAGAACCACACAACTCATGCCCCCAGGACAGTGTACATGCACAGAACTCGAGCTTGTCATATCCCGGTGACCAAGAGACTGCATCCACTACCCTCTCCATGAACCTTGGATAGCACAGTGCAGAGAGGGACATTGAGAGAGTAAGACAGGGAGATGAGCACAGGACAGTGTTGGAATTCAGTGCTTGGCTCCTAAAGTCCAATGTGAGGAAGATCCCAGTGCTTACAAGCCAGTGCCTACAGATGGCGCCTCTAGACCCACCTCAGGGCCAGCTGGAGACCTGTGAGGTCTTGATGGGATGTACTTTGTGTTCTGGCCAGCATTACCTCCAGCTGGCTGCAGTAGATTTGGGTCACAAGTAACACCAAAACAGCAGGCACATTTTATATCAGCTTCACTGTGCAGATGTCATCATATGCCAATAAGTATCAAGAACTTTAAGGGAACCATGAGTTCATCCAATAGACAAAAGAGCGTGCCAGAAACTGACTGTGAAAAAATTGATACCTATAAAATCTTAGAGAATTTAAAATAGCTATTTTAAGGAAACGTAATGAAATTCAAGAAAGTACAGAGAAACAATTCAGTACTCTATTAGAGGCACTTACCAGAGTGAAGTAACTCATTTTTTAAGAATAAAGTAGAATGAAGAAAGTTTACAGAAACTTTAGGACAATTTTATTTATTTATTTATTTATTTATTTATTTATTTATTTATTTATTTATTGGTACTGGGAATCAAACTCAGGACCTTGGGCTTGCCAGGCAGGTGCTGCCCTGCTGAGCTATGTCCCCAGCCCTAGGACAATTTTAAAAGAGCAAATATAAAGACCACTGGAGTTCAAAAGTGATAACGCCAAAAGGGTAGAAAGTTTATTAAGAGAGATAATATCAAAAACATCCCAAACCAAGAGAAGGATACAAGTTTATAGATATAGGAAGGTCAAAGGTAACCGGTCACAGTCAATTCAACCAAGCCTACCCAAGATATATTATAAGCAAGCTCTCAAAGATGTAAGACAAAGAGAAGATTCTGAAATCAGCAAAAGAAAAGAAACAAACAACACATTTTCCAATTCACCTGACAGCAGACTTCTTAGCCAAGAGAAAATGGATGAGATATTCACAGTGCTTAAGGAAACAAACTGCTAACCAAGAATACTCTAGCTAGGAAAGCTATTCTTAAAAAATGAGGAGAGGTAAAGATGCTGAGGGAATTTATTACCACTATACAGACATGTCCTACAAGAAAAATGCTTTAAGCCGAGACATTAATGAATAATGAAGAAAACGTCAGAAGGTCCAAAAGTCACTTGTAAGAGTAGCTATACGATATTGTAAACATGACGTGTATATCATTTTTATATTTAATATTAAGACTAAAAAACAAAAAATTCATATTAGTAATAATTCCATTAGTATGTTAAGCATATGCAATATAAAATTATATAAAATGGGACAGCAAACGTTCAAAATGTGGGAGCAATGGTGTACAAATGTAGAGGTTTTGTTTTGTTTAAATTGCTTTGCAGGCCGGTGAGATGGCTCAGTGGCGTAAGCGCCTGCCCGGCAAGCGCGAGGGCCTGAGTTTGACTCCCGGAACCCACATACGAAAAAAGGGCCGGTGATATCGCTCAGCGGCACGGGCACCTGCTGGTGCACGAGGTCCTGAGGTCGACCCCCGGTACCCACAAAAAAAAAAAATTGCTTTGCAGTACTGGGGCTTGAAGCTAAGGCCTTTGCACCTAGGGTAGAACCCCAGTCCTTTTTTCAGTTTTTAATTTTTAATTTTGAGAAAGAGTGTTGCCTAGCTACTAAATTTCCCAGGCTGAGCTTGAATTTGCAATCCTCCTGCCTCCACTGTAGGCTCATCTGGTCTAGGGTACAGTTTCACTCTGCTATTTCTTTGTTGGTTTTATGCCTGGATGATCTGTCCACCTCATGAAAGCGAGGTGTTAAAGTACCCCACTCTTACTGTATTGGAGTCCATCTCTCTCCATGACTATTAACATTTGCTGTATATGTTTGTGTGCCTGATATTGAGCATGTATATATTTATTATTATTTCCTCTTGCTAGTTAATCTCTTTATAATTTTATAATGACCCTGAATGCTGAGATTACAGGCATTTGCCACCATGCCCAGCTTGGAGTTTTTAAAATTAGTATTGTTAAATCTTTCTTTTGTTACTTCTTTTCTTATCTTTACAATCAATGTTAATTTGTTATTATTTCAAAATAGTTTGCTATAATAAAAAGATGATTTGTGTAAGCCTCACAGTAACCACAAAATCTACAATAAACTCACCAAAAGTAACGAATAAGGAATTGAAATGTGCAGAGAGAGAAAATCGCTTAACCACAAAGGAAGGTTATGAGAGAGGGAGAAGCAAAGGACTACAAAAAAGCTAGCAAACAAGTAATGAAATGATGGTAGTAAGATATTATCTATAATTACCTTAAATATAAATGAATTAAACTCTCCAATTAAAAAACTGTAACTGAGTGGATAAAAAAAAGACTGACTATATGCTGCTTATAAGAACTCATTTCCCCTCTACAGACATGCATAGATTGAAAGTGAAGGGTTAGAAAAAGAAACTCTGAGCAGAAGCAATCTAAAAGACAGCAGGGGCCGGTGATATAGCTCAGCAGCATTAGTGCCTGCCTGGCAAGTGCGAGGTCCTGAGTTCGACTCCTGGTACCCGCATATAAAAAAAATAAAAAATAAAAGACAGCAGGACTAGGCATACTTTTATATAAAGTAGATAAAATAAATTTTAAATCAAAAGTAATGAAAACAGACAAAGAGGATCATTATAAAATTATAAAGAGATTAACCAGCAAGAGGAAATAATAATAATAAATATATACATGCTCAGTATGAGGGCACACAAACATATACAGCAAATGTTTATAGTCATAGAGAGAGACGGACTCCAATACAGTAAGAGTAGGGTACTTTAACATCTCACTGTCATGAGGTGGACAGATCATCCAGGCATAAAATCAACAAAGTTAAACTGCACCCTGGACTAGACGAGCCTATAGACATCTACGGAACACTCTGTCCAACAGCTGCAGAGCGCGCATTTGTTTCTCATCAGCACATGGCATTCTCCAGGATAGATCAGATGCCAGACCACAAAACAAGTCTTGATGAATTTTAAAAAAATGAAAGCATGTCGAGTATCTTTCCTAACCCCCATGAAATAAACTAGACATCAATTAACAAGAAAAACTTTCAGAATTATACAATTACCTGAAAATTAGGCAACATACTCCTGAAGGACCAGTGGATTAATGAAGAAATTAAAAAGGAAATTACAGAATTTCTTGAGACAAATTATATTGGAAACACAACATACCAAAACCTATGTGACATAGCAAAAACAATACTAAAAGGGAAGTTAAGAGCAATCAATGCCTACATCAAAAAAGCAGAAAGATGGGCTGGTGATATGGCTCAGCGACATAAGCGCTTGCCTGGCAAGCACAAGGCCCTGAGTTCAACTCCCAGTACCCACATTAAAAAAAAAAAACGCAGAAAGATGTCAAATATATACTATCATTCAACCTTAAGAAATTAGAAAATAGGAACAAACCAAACCTTAAATTGGAAAGAAATAACAAAGATTAGAGAAGAAACAAACGAAAGTGACCCCCCCAAATCAACAAAATGAAGAGTTGATGTTTTGAAATGATAAATAAAGTTGACAAACTCTTACCTAGACTAAGAAAGAAAAAGAGAGAAGGTTCAAATATAATCAGAGATGAAGAAGGAAACATTAGAACTGATACTATAGAAATACAACAGATTATTAGAAAATATTATAAACGACTATATGCCAATAAACTTGATAACCTAGAACAAATGCTTGACACATGCACCTTATCAACACTGAACCACAAAAAAATAGAAAATCTGAATACCAATAATGAATAACAGAATTGAATAAGTAATTAAAAGTCTCCTATCAAGGAAAACCTAGAACTAGATGGCTTCTGTATTTGTCAGTATTAGCTCATTACAATGAAATGCTTGACCTTGGTTACTTATGAAGACAAAGAGGTTGATTTAGTGCACATTTTGGAGATTCAAAGTCTGCAATGGCATCTGCATGCTCTATGGTAAGGGAGTTCTGGACTGCATCACCTTCTGACGCAGATAGTAATGGCAGGGGAATGAATGGGAGATAGCAAGTGATTGACTACATTCTGAACTAGGAACAGAGGATGGGAGGGGCTGAGCTGTTCATTTTTCTACCCTCTCACAAAAACCATCAAAGAGGTCACATGAAAACTGTCAAGGGTTCACATGAGAAATATATCATACCCCCAGTGACCCAAGGACCTCCCACTAGTCTATCTTCCACTGGTCCTACCACCTTCTAATTCTACCACGCTGATGACCGAGCTTTCAAGCACAACGGACACTTAGGAGACACTTAAACCATATCCAAACCATAGCAGCTTCACGGGTGAATTCTACCAAATATTTAAAGAAGAACTGATAGCAATTCTTCTCAATTTATTCCAGAAAACTGAAGAGGAGAGAAGTTTCCTACATTTGTTCTATGAGGCCAGCATTACCTTCATACCAAAACTAGACAAAGACACAAGGATGAACATAGATACAAAAATCCTCAACAAAATACAACAAGCCAAACCCAGCAGCACATTTAAAAGATTATTCACCATGATTAAGTGGGATTCATCATAGGGATAAAAGGATGGTTCAACATATCCAAATCAATAAACATGATGTATCACTTCAACAAAACAAAGGATAAAATCCATACAATCATCTCAGTAGACACAGAAAAAGCATTTGATAAAATTTAACATTTTGGGCTGGAGGTATAGCTTCATGGTGGAAAGCTTGCCTATTATGCACAAGACCTTGAGTTCAATCCTAAGTAACACACACACACAGACACACACACACATTTAAAAAATAATTCAATGTCCCTTCATGAGAAAAACAATAAATTAGGTACAGAAGGAACATTTTGAACATAATAAATGCCATATACAACAAGCCCATAATTGACATCATACTAAATTGTGGAAAAACAAAAGCTTTCTAAGATCTGGGCCAAGACAAGGGTGCCTACTTTTATCACTTCTATGTAACATAATGCTGGAAGTCTTAGCCAAAGCAACTAGGCAATGGAAAAAAACATCTAAATTGGAAAGGAAAAACTATCACTATTTGCAGATAATGTGATGTTATATATAGAAAACCCAGAGAATCATCTGAAGACTCTTGATATGAATTCAGCAAAGTTGCAGATACGAAATCAACATCCAAAAATCAATAACATTGCTTTACACCAATAATGAAAAAGAGATTAAGAAATATCATTTATAATAACTACAAAATATTCCCATCATAAATTTAACCAAAGAGGTGAAAGATCTCAACAATGGAAAATATTAATTGCATATTGTAACACTAATGAAAGAAACTAAGGACACAAGGAAAGGAAAAGACATCCCATGTTCATAGATTAAAAATATTGGCATTGTTAAAATGTTCACACTATGCAAAGAAATCTACAGACTTAATGCCATCCCTATCAAAATACCAGATATTCTTTACAGATCCAGAAAAAACAATCCTAAATTTCATAGGAAACCATAACTAGTCCCAGTCAAAGCAATCTTGAGCAAAAAGAAAAAAGCAGGAGGCAGTACACCTCTGACTTCAAAATATACAACAAAGCTATTGTAATCAAAACAGCATGGTATTACCAAAAAACCAAATACATAGACCAATGCAACAGAATAGAGAACCTAGAAACAAACTCAAATATTTACAGTCAACTGATCTTTGACAAAGGTACTGCCATGGTTTGGATAAGTGTCTTCCCAAGATCATGTGTTAAAGGCTTGGTTCCCAGCCTGTAGTATTATTGGGAGGTGGTGAAACCTTTAAAAGGTGGAGCTTAGTGGGAGGTTTTATGGTAATTGTGGGCACTCCTTTCAGGGGAATATTGGGACTCTCGACATTTCCTTCCTCTTTCATGCCCAGCCATGAGACTAGCAGGCCTCCTCTGTCACAAGCTTCTGCCATGATGTACTGTGCTGCCATAGGCCAAAGTAACAGGATCAATCATTCATGGACAGAATCTCTACTGCAGGCTAAAATAAGCCTTTCCTCTTTTTAAGTTGATTTATCTCAGGTGTGTGTTTCAAGGCTGACTAGGCATGGACTGAAATCTCAACTGTGAGCCAAAATAAATCTTTTCCCTAACAGCTTTTAAGATTCTATTCTTGTGCTGAATTTCTGGAATCTTGATTATAATATGCCTGGCTGTAGATTTTCTTTTATTGTGGCTAATTGGAGTTCTGTATGCCTCACTTATCTGTACATCAAATTCTTTTTCCCTACCAGGGAAGTTTTCTGTCATGATGTCTGTTAAGTTTTTTTATATAATTTGTGCTATCTCCTGCTTTTTCATTGACTCCAATCAACCTTAAATTATTCTTCTTTGCCTCATCTAGCAACTGTGGGGTTGATTTCTCATGGTCTCTTGTTTTTTTTTGGGGGGGTACAAGGAATTGAACTCAGGACCTTGAGCTTACCAGGCAGGCGCTTGTACCACTGAACTATATCCCCAGATCCCTTGCTATTTTTAAGAAATATTTCTTTTCATGATCACTAACTGCAAGCCTGTCTTCTCTATCTGAGATCCTGTCCTCACATTGGCTTAATCTGGTGCAGATACTTTCAGTAGAATTTTTATTCTCATGGATATCTGCTTGAATCTGCCTTATAGATTCCATTTCTTTCCTATGCTGAGCACTCACGGCTTCCATAATTTTCTTAAGCTCCTCTATTTTTTTTGTCTGTATCTGCTCTAGAATCCCTAAGCATGGTTTTCATTGTGGGCACTATCTCTGCAGTTATCTGAGAAATTATTTCTGATTTGATTTTTTCTAGAGCCTCATTCAATTGTTTTGTTGTTACCACTTCAGAGAGGCCAGGCGGGTAGATTTCGGATTGTCCTGCCTCATTGCTCCCTGGGTTTGCCTTTGGTGAACTGGATGTCTGGGGTTGCATCTTGTTTAAATGTCTTCTCATTTTCTTTTCTTTCTTTAGTTTAATTCCTGGGGTGATGCTTGTAAATTGCCTATGGTGGGTTACTTTATTGCTATTATTTAGAACCCTTAGGAAATAACTACTTCTCCAAGGTATCTTCCAGGTGTAGCTGGTTTTGGGGTTTTGAGTCTGTTGCAAGATCCTACATCTTCAGTTTGTTGGGGATGAGAAGTCGCTGCCTGCTCGGCCCAGCCCCTGGTTCTCTGGCACTGGCCCACAGTATTTTCTATGACCCTTAGTCAGTCTCAGTCTTGGAACACCAGGAAGAACAGCTGTTTAGAACAATTATGTCACTTTTGGCTGCAGTGGTACCATCAGCAATAATAGGAGCATCAGTCACAGCCTAGAAAATGACAAACTGAAGTAACCATTAATTTGCCACCTTTAACCATATGAACTCGATTTGTGGTTATACAACAAAATCTAAAACAGACCAGAAAATTAGATGCAGTATATAAGTCCTTAATATGTCTATTTTACCCTCAGGGGTTAAACTTTAAAAGGGGTTAAGGAAAAAATAGAGAGGTAGGAGAAGAGGAAGAGATTAGAAGTAAGGCTGGGGGACAAAAGGGGATCATGCTAACTTTGGGAAACTGGTGCAGAAGACTGGAGGGAAAGAGAGAAGGAAGAGATAAAAAGAAGAACAGAACAACAACCACAAAGAGGCTAGAAACCACATTCACACTCTTATAAAAACAAGATCAAACAATGAAGGAGAAAAAAACAAAAACAAAACCACTACCACCACAACAACAAAAAACAAGACAGAGAGAAAAAAAGCCCACTTCCAGGTCTCTGCTGTCCCTGGAAGATGACATGTGGAGACAGAGTCCCATTCCATGCCGATCTGTCCCAGCAAGCCAGCAGTGGCTTTGTGGCGGGGTAGTGGATAATCTCAGCGAGCCTGCACCTTCTGGCTAAGACCAGACTCTTTCGGCCTGCAGCCGTCAGCGCACCCTCCGCGGGCCTGAGCCCGGCTGGGAGCCGTAGATGGAGCCGCAGCCGCTCTGAGTTCTGAGCTCGGCCACCCCGCTCCAAGATGGCACCTGGACAATTGCTCTCTCACGGAGGGCAACTGAGCCCTCTGCACACACCGCCAGCCAGTGCAGTCCCTCATGTCTGCTGCTCCCCTCCCCTGCTGCGTCTCTCCGTGGAGGCCTCTGGGGTCACCGGTAGTCACCATGTCCTCAGGTTTGAACCGCTCCTGTCCCGCAGTGAGTCCCGACTCAGGGAGAAGTCGCCCGCGGCCACCTCCTTCTTCTTTGTTGAAGTTTCTCTCTTCAGTCTCTCTGTGGGCCCCAAACTGTGCTTCAGATCCTTGCTGGGTCCAGGGGACCCACTTCCCTCCTTCTTGTCTTCCTTGAGTTGCTATATTCCAGATCTGGATGGCAACTCTCAGAGAGGCTCTTTCTCTGCTGCTCACCACTCCGCCATCTTGGTGCCTCCCAATAAATCTTTTGTTTCTTCAAGTTGATTAATCTCAGGTAATTGTTACAGTTACAAAAAGCTGACTAACACAGGTACTAAGAGAACATGCTGGGGGAGGGACAGTCTCTTCAACAAATGGTACTGGGAAAATTGGATATTTATACAAAGAATAATAAAACTAGACCACTATAGCTCACCATATTCAAGCATCAACTCCAAATGTATTAAATACTTAGATGTAAGACCTGAAACTATGAAATACTAAAATAAAATGCAGAAGAAATGCTTCAGGATGTTGGTATGGGCAAGGATCTTTGAATAAGACCTCAAAAAGCACAGGAAACAAGAGCAAAGATAAACAAATGGAATTACGTTAAGCAAGAAACTGGTTGCAGAGCAAAGGAAACAATCAACAGTGTGAAGAAACAATCTGCAGAATGGGACAAAATATTTGTAATACACCTGATAAGGGCTTAATATTTATATTAATATAAATAATATTATATAAGGAACTCAATTTCATAGCAAACAAACAATCTGATTTAAAGATGGGAAATAGACCTAAAAAGAAATTTCTCAAAAAAAGACATACAGGGCTGGTGAGATAGCTCAGTGGCATAAGCGCCTGCCTGGCAAGTGCAAGGTCCTGAGTTTGACTCCCGGTACCCACACACACAAAAAAAAAGACATACAAATGGCTAACATATATTTGATAAAGTATTCAACATCACTAATCATCAGAAAAATGCAAATCAAAATCACAATAAGATATAACTTCACTCCAGTTAGAATGGCTATTATCAAAGGGACAAAGTTTGCCAGGCAGGCATGGTGCCATGCACCTGTAATCCCAGCACTTGGGAAGTTGAGGCAGGAGAACTGCCATGAGTTCAAGGCCGGCCTGGGCTACATAGTGAGTTCAAGGCCAGTTTGAGTTACCTCAAAAAAAAAAAAAAAAAAAAAAAAGAAAAAGAAAAGAGAGACAAAGATAACAAGTACTGGCAAGGATGTGGAGAAAAAGGAACCCTTACCTACTGTTGGTGAGAATGTAAATTAGTAAGTCATTGTGGAAAACAATATGTTGACTCCTCAAAAAATTAAAAATAGAACTACCATAGGATCCAGCAACTTCATTACTAAGTATATATTCAAAGGCGTGGAGGACCACCTGGACAGCTCTCCTTGAAAGAAGAGCAATTATCTCCATTTTGGCTGAACCTGGCCCTATTTCCATGTATTGATATGTACAGAGCTGGCTAGGACTTTTCCTTATCCCTTCTATTGGCTTTAAGCAATGCAAATCGGTCCTGCCAAGGTCCTGATATGTAGTCTTTGAAGCAAGGTGACAGGCCTGTGTTTCCCCACTCCTTTAGCTCCCAATACATGGTTGAGCCTGGCGGGATGGAGAGCCGTGCCCCACGTTGGGTGCCAAACATAGAGAGCCCTTCCTGGTCCTCCTCGCAGTCCGGGAAGTTTATATTTGTAATCCCATGGAAAAGTTATTGGAATTCTAGCGAGTTAATTCCAATCTACCACTTTCAGTGCAACCCACGGCAAGAATAAAGACACTAAGGCATATTTATAGTTGTGAGGAGTCAAGGGGTCCTAAGTCCAGCCAAGATGGTGGTTACAGGAACAAAGGCCTCCATCCAGGGCCGAAGCCAGGTTTTATTAATTCCTGAGGAGGGGAGTGGCTCGGGGATGAGTGACTGTGAGAGTGGCGGGAAGTCCACGAGTACCATGAGCTGGGCTAGGTAGGTGGCCTGAAATCACCTTTGCAATATGCGGAGGGAAGGAATATGCAGAAGGAGTAACCTGCATAACACAATTCAAGATAGTATCTAATGTTTTGGGGTCAGTGCTTCAGCTCTGATGTGTAATCTTCTATGCCCTGGGAAGTCATAGCCTCTTTCTTGAGGCTCGATCCCAGCCGACAGCGTGGAGCACGGCTCTCCTTCCCACCTGGCTCACACATGTTTTTTGGGAGTTACGGGGGTGGGGTAACACTGACCTGTCACCTTGCTTCAAAGACTATACACATCAGGACCTCGGCTAGACTGATTTACATTGCTTAAAGCCAGTTGAAGGGTTAAGAATAAGTCCTAGCCAGCTCTGTACATATCAGTACATGGAAATAGGGCCAGGTTCAGCCAAAATGGAGATAATTGCTCTTCTTTCAAGGAGAGCCGTCCAGGTGGTCCTTGACACAAAGGAAATGGGATCAGTGTGTCAAAGAGACATCTGTACTCCCGTGTTTATTTCTATTTATTTTTAATAGTCAAGGAATGGAAAAAACCTAAGTTTCTATCAACTGATGATGGGATAAAGAAAATATAGCATGTAACCACTGTTCAGCCAGAAACAAGGATGATGATCTGGCATTTCTAAGAACACAGAATGAACTGGAAGATATTATGTTAAGTGAAATAAGCCAGGCACAAAAAGAAACTATTTGACCTCACTCATATGTGGACTCTAAAAATAGTTGATCTCATAGAAGTTGAGAGCAGAATATTGGTTACTAAGGGCTGGGAAGGGTAAGAGGGAGGGTGGATGTGCAAAGGTTGGTCACTGGCAGTAAAGTATAGTTAGAGAAGAGATGTAGAGGCTGGGGATGTAGCTCAATGGCACAGCACCTGCCTGGCAAGCGCAAGGGCCTGAGTTCAATTCCCAGTACCAAAAAAAAAAAAAAAAAAAAAAAAAAAAAAGTATCTGAGAAGAGATGTAAATTCTGGTGCACTATTTTGCACTGTATAATGACTATAACATAATAGACTGTACAGTTTTTAAAAAAGCTAGAAGAAAGGTTTTTGAATGTTTTCACTATAAAGAAATGATAAATGTTTAAGGAGATTTGAAGGTTACACAACATGCACATGTATTGAAATATCACATTACCCAGTAAATATGTATAATTTTTATGTTTCAATTTAAAAATAAATAAAAGTAGAAAAAGATCTAAATAAGTGATGGACATTTATAATCATGGCCAGGGAGACTTAATATGGTTAAGATGGTAATTTAATCCCTATTAAAGTCCCAAAAGGCTTTTCTGGTAGAAATTAAAAAGCCATTCCTAAAACTTATATGGAAATGCAAAGGACCTAGATGTTTTAAAAAGAAAAACAAAATTTATGAATTTGTATTACCTGATTTTAAAATTTTTTATAAAGTCACAGTAATCAAGACAGACAGTAATGAAGATGGATGACTAACTAAATAGAATAAAATTAAGGGTCTAGAAATAAATTATTACATTTATCATCAAAATATTTTTTTCCAGTGCTAGGGATCAAACCTAGGGCCTCCTGCATGCTAGGCAAGTGCTCTATCACTAAACTACATCCCAGCCTGAGTTAAAAGATTTCTTTTACAAGTTGCCAAGGTAATTAAGTTGATAAAATATAATCTTTTAAACAAATGGTGCAGGTACAACTGAATATACATATGCAAAAGAAGCGCTTAAACCTTTCTTTTACACCATGCACAAAAATTATTTCAAAATGCATCACAGACCTAAATGAAAAGTTAAAATACTAAAACTTCCCAAAGAAAACATAAGAGAAAATCTTTGTAGGCTTAGATTAGGCAA
Organism: Erethizon dorsatum; assembly: GCA_028451465.1. NCBI lineage: Eukaryota > Metazoa > Chordata > Mammalia > Rodentia > Erethizontidae > Erethizon > Erethizon dorsatum. Next base: position 67,438,958 of record CM051836.1, on the reverse strand, counting down.
AGGTTTTTAGATGATCCATAAAAGAAAAGCTTGATGAAGTAGACTTCATCAAAATTAAATCTTTTGCTCTTCAAAAAACGGTTGATAGAAAATAAAGTCATCCAGGTGTGGTGGCAAGGCCTGTAATCCCAGCACTCGGCTGGAGGATCAGAATCACTGCAAGTTTGAGGCCAGCCTGGGCTACATGGCGAGTTCAGTGGCAGCCTGAACTGCAAAGCAAGATCCTGTCTCAAAAAACCAAAGGAAAAAGAAAACAAAGTCAAAGACTAGAAGACAATGTTTGCAAATTATCTGATAAGTATTGATATCCAGAAAATATAGAAACTTTATAATGCAATAATAAGATTTTTTAAAAACTCACTAAAGCCAGGTGTGGTGTCACACACCTGTAATCCCAGCACTGGGAGGCTGAGGCAGGAGGATTACTGTGAGTTCCAAGCCAGCCTGGGCTACAAAGTGAGTTCAAGGCCAGCCTGAACTATATAACAAAACCCTGTCTCAAAAAGACAAAAAACAAAACAAAACAAAAAAAACTCACTAAAAGTAGGCATAAGATTTGAATAGACATTTCATCACAGAATATTTGAGTTACTAATAATCATCATAAAAAGATACCCAACATCATAAATAAGCAAGAAAGTATAAATGAAATTATAGTGAGATACCATTACATACCCACTGTACAGGCTGACAAGAGTAGGAGTGGCAAAGATGTGGAGAAACTGATTTTTGTACATTTCTAATGGGAATATAAAATAGTGCAGCCACTTGGGAAAACAATCTGGTAGTGTCTTAAAAGGTTAAACACAGGGTCACCATTCTACTCTACATTTCTACTTCTAGAGACTGAGGAGAAATAAAAACTCTGTCCACATAACGGTGTATACAGAAACATTCACAACAGTAATATTCATAGCAGCCAAATACTAGGAGCAATGCATACATCCATCAGTCAGTGAATGGATGACAAAATGTGACACAGCTATACAATGGAATACTACCTGGCATAAAAAGGATCTGAATTCTGATACACGCTAAAACACAAATGAACTTTAGAAATATTTTCTAAAAGCTAGACATGAAAGACTACATATTGCATGATTCCATGTTGTAAACTGTTCAGAACAGGCAAATCCATAGAGTTAGGAAACATCAGTAGTTGGCTGAGTTGGGAGAGGAGACAAACTACGAAAAAGCAAGAGGTAACTTTAAGGGATAGTACAAATATTCTAGACTGGACCATGGTGGTGATTATACTCTACTACAAAGCACTGAATTGTACACTTACAGGCATGAGTTTTTGGTATGTCAGTTGTACAGAGTGCAGACTGCCTGCAGTCACATTTTAGTTATCATGATTTATGTAATTATAACTTTTTTGACCTTCATTTTTCTTTTCCTTTTCTTTTTTCTTTCTTTTTTAAATTTTTTTTTTTAGCATTGGAGACTGTACCCAAAGCTTCACACCAAGCTAAATCCTTACCTCTGTTAGAGACAGGGTCTCACTAAATTGCCCAGGCTGGCCTCAAAACTGTGACCCTTTAGCCCCAGCCTCCCAAGTGGCTGGGAGTACAGAGGTGGGCTGTCACACCTAGCTTCTGACTTTCTAGTTACCCTTTTTATTGTCCTTTTCCATGCTTATGGCAGACATGATTAATCAATCACAGATTTTGCTTCCCCTCTGGGGGACTCAGCTTTCTCAAGGCACCACTCCAGGAACTCATTATGATGAAAATTAAATGAATGTCTCATTTTTGGTAGAGGTGAAGATTGTATTAGCTTTATATTCAAATTATGACATTTCTAAAACAGTTGAATCCTTTACTTACGTACTGGTGACAAAGCCAAGTGTTATACCTCATTAATGCATGTTTAATTGAGTTTTCATTAGTGTTTTTCCTTCTGATCTTTTTGTACTGTATTGAATTTTAAACAGTTCTAATGATATGTTGTGATTTGTTTTTACTTGATTTTTTTCATCTTACATACTTTTGTAACTATACTATCAAAAGAAGAGTTGAATAAAAGTTAACTGTAATTGATATCAGAACTTTACACATATCCCTATTAAATTTTTCATGGCTTTATTGAGATACATTCACCCACTTAAAGTATTTGAGTATATTCAGAGCTGTGTGATCATCTCCAAAACTCCCTATTAAATTTAATCATTTTACCTTATTTTTCTATATTTCATAGTTCTGACATTTAAGTAATTTATTCTCAATGGCCCGCACCCTCTCTGCCTCTCTGATCTAATGAAACAGCACAGGACTGGGTTAAAACCATCGTTGGGTAACTAAAGGTTGTAGTAATACCATTCAGCAAAACTTGACTTTTAGAAGGGATAATTAATTAAATAAGCTATAAAACCACTGCAATTATAACACCCACCCACACCAATCCTGGCAACATGAGGAATACAAGAACAGGGTTCTGCTTGTCCACTCAGCTAGTAACCCCAAGAAGAAAGGACGAAAAGTGCCAGCTGGTATAACTTGTTCCAAATGCATCTATCCTATTTTTCTAAGAGCCACAAATTATGATTCTTAGAATTTGGCTAATCTCCTGGTCTGCAATTTCAACATCACATTTCCACTCACCATCCATTTTTTTTTTAAAGAGAAGGATAAGGTGTCCTGGCATCTCCTTATAAGCAGGGAGTTCTTTTATTCACTGTTCTGATGCTTCCTGGCACATAATAGGCTAAATATACATGTTTACATGTAAATATTTTACGTAGTGAATGAATATATACATTTGTATGTAGTCCTCTTCCTGAATATATTGTATATATTGAACGAATGAATATATATGATACACATATATCTTCAATAAAGATTTTTGGTAGTGACTTCATGATCACTCTTACTAGTTGTTTTGGCAATAATTGTAGCTTAAATATCACATCCTTTAGGTCCTTTAGGCAGCCTTCCCCATCCGTGCACTAAATAAAGCTCTCCTAATTTCTGCTCCCTTTCACATGATTCTTATCACTAATAAAAGCTGCATGAGGAACTTTTCCGTGTTTATTTACTGTGTTCCCCTTTCCATCGCCAATTCCAAACTCAGAACAGATGTTTAATCAATATTTGTTGAATGAATGAATAAATGAAGTAAATTGGGAATGTATTTTGTCTCTGTCGACAGGAAAGGATCCATTCAAGACAACCAGGTGCTCTTATGTACTACTCACCTGTCTTGTATCTTCTTTGAAGCTTTATTGAGGTACAATTCTCACCCATAAAATTCACCCATCAAGTTCTTCTTGCTCATGCTTTCTTCCTTCTCTTTTTGTGTGTGAAGGTAATTTTTTTTGGGGGGCGGGGGGATCCAGACATAGAATGTTTTGGAATCTTGGGTGGAGAACCGGCTCTGAAAGCCCAATTTACCAGGGTTTACTCCTTGTTTTTCAATTGTGACCTTGTCTAAGCCTCAGATTCTGATTTGTGTAACTACACTAACAGAGCGTCCTTGTTGGATCCTGTATGCATTAAATGAGATGACACATGTAAGATTCACTGAAGAGCCAGTAACCTTAAAAAATGCAGATTCTCTCCCGTCTCGCTGTCATCCATTAACCCCGGACCTCCTAAACAGCAGGACTGGTCATCATTGTTTTGTTCTGAGTATACTGATAAAATACCCAACGTTTTGCTTCCTTAGTATTTCTGCAAGCCCTCCTTCATTCTGCGGTTTAGCTTGCTTGGCACAATTCTTAAGATTTGGTCCCTCTTTATTCATTCCTCAGCATATGCTTTTTCTCTCATCTTTTGAATATGCTAGGGTTATTGGAGTGTTTAACAGGGCTTTTTTTAGTTGCCATTGCTTTTCTTCACTGGTAGCAATGTGAACCCAGAATTTTATTCAAAGCAATACTGCTTTTTAAATACTGATTTTCCTTTCACGGCTTCTCCTCTCAAAAGCACATCTATCTTTCCCCTGGATCTGCTTGCTAAAGTCTCCTACCGCCTGCCTTCGCGGTCTTGTACCACAGTCACAACTCCCAGGTATCTGCCACTTCCACAAGACCAACGGATTCTTCCCCGGGGGTCACATTACCTCAGCATTATTAATGCCATCTCTGTTATATACCAGGTTATGCTTTATTCTAGGCGATCAATTACAAACGAACCTACATACCGGATTGATGCAACATGGAGGATGGAATGTTTAAGGTTAAGTGCAAACTGCTGCGAGATTTGGGAGACACACTTATATTAAATATATACCTGTTGAATTTGTGCTTTTTCTTAGTGCTTCAGAGACCCCGAGGTTTTGAGTGATTGAGATGGTAGAGAGCATGGGTTTCCAGAAATTTCGCTAAAAATAAAGACTTCATCAAAGAGACTGCTCCAAGAAACACCCACCAACAAAATCCATTTCCACAACCACCGGATTATCTCACCGGCAGCGAGCTGGACTGCAAGGTTTGGGGGCCCGGCTGTACCACTCCGCGTTGCGCATGGGGGTGTTCGTGCCCATTTGCCTGCGACTTGCCGGTTCTCCCTCGCTTGGTTTTGCCCCTGCGCCCCCTGCGCAGGCATCCACAGTGCATCAGGCCGGCGCTTTATAGTTGCAGCCTGGGCGGCTCCGCTCGCTGTTTTTCTTCCCCGGGCTGAGGCTTCTTGTACGGTTTGCGAAGATGCAGCTCAAGCCGATGGAGATCAACCCCGAGGTGAGCGCCAGGTGCACTGTTACCCGGGGAGCTGAGGTCGCCGTATCGCTGTTTTATATTTATTCTTTTGCATTTGCCTTTCAGATGCTGAACAAAGTGAGTGGCGTCTCGCTCTGCCGCCCTCCCCCGGGAGCGTCGGTTGCGCCCACCGAGCCGCGCCCTGCGCGCTCCCGAGGTGGCCGGCCTGGGGCGCTGCCGGGCGCTATCTCTGTCTCCGCCCCTGCCTGTGGGGCCTAACTCTGAGGACCTGGTCAGGGGGCGACAGAGGGGGATGCGCCCCGATGGGCACGAGCGCCGGGGAGAGCTCCGAGGGCGTGGCGCGCGCCGCGCGGACTCGGGAACCCGGCTTCGCGGGCCCCACGTGTGGGCCGCGCTTTGTGCTGTGTCATTGCGCGGCCGCGGGGGTGGGGCGGGACTCATGCCGGGCTCGGGTGCTGGCGCGCGTGCAGGCCCCGCACCATGGCAGGTGCCGGTGACTGCCTGTCCCCTGTGTCTGGCCGCATGCCCTCTTCTCCGCAGGTGCTGTCCCGGCTGGGGGTTGCCGGCCAGTGGCGCTTCGCCGACGTGCTGGGGCTGGAGGACGAGGCTCTGGGCTCGGTGCCAGCGCCTGCCTGCGCGCTGCTGCTCCTGTTTCCCCTCACCGCCCAGGTAGGGAGTAGGGGCTTGGATGAAGAGGTCTCTGAGCATGCACTGTGCTTCCAAACTCCCAGACTCTAGTGAGGCATTGAGGACTCATCCCCGCCGGGCCTGGCCGCCCAGACCTGGCTCGCCGGCCCCCCTCCTATGGGGGAATGAGCACCTCCCAGGGAGGCAGCTGCCTTCACTTTCGTGGTTACCGATTGGGCTCCTCTTCACTTATCGTCCACAGTTGCCTTAAATTTAGAGTTGAAGAGCCCAGTTATCCCAATTCTATCATCCCAATCATTCAGGGAAGTAATCCACCCTGCTTGCGAGTTCCCTTGAATTGAGCCTTTCCGGAGCCTTCTGCTCTGGGGAATGACTGGTGGTTTTTTCTTTAGAGCTGTAACCTGTCAGCTCATTGTCTGGTTCTCAAATTCTCACCTACCTATAAAACAGCTGAGGGGGCTGGGCTTGCCCAAGTCACAAGGACTAGAGAGGTTCTCTGATTAACTCACCTCCGCTGCCTGGGATCCTGGTGGACGCGAAGGATTCTCCCTACCCTTCCACCTCCAACATGCACAGTGTTGAATCTGCCTTTTAAAGCTGAATCATTTGTGTTGGTTTCCGTTCAAGATGCTCCTACCACCTTCCTTTATATTCTTGCCTCTCTGATCATGTCCCTAAATGAAATAGCTTGTGACTAGCTCAGTCTTGGAGCTACTTTTTCATTTTCTTCAGGTGTTCTTACTCCTACAACTGGGAAAGGGTTTGTGTGCTCAAGACTGAGCATCAAATATAAAACACATAGCTGGGGTATTTGTTACTTGGCTGTGTGTGGAGTCCTGGTAATTAGCGTGGCATTGTCTGTCTTCCATTGCTCTGACTTAGGAGTGGTTGGAACTGTCTTTAGCAAAACTTGGGGCATTAGCATTTGGGGTATCACTGCAAACACGGTGAGGTTAACTGAGCAGCACCCTAAGTCTAGGTGTTCTAGAAGCATCCTCAGCCTAAACCAAGCTGAATGGGAAGTTCCGGGCGTTCCTCCTACTAGATGGGTTAAGTATTGTAGGCTAAAAACTTACAGCTATTTAGAAATCCCACCGATAGGTTTTTATTTCCAAACCCTTTATTTGAAGTTGCAAATCACTGCGAGTCAAATTAGCTTCCTTGACAACACCAGACGGTCTCCTTCTGTCTTCCACCTGAGCATCTTGCCGAGCTCTTTCATTAGAGGAACCATAATGACTTGGAGGTTTTGAGCAGCACTTAGGCAGGCCTTTGGGAGGCAGTGGTGTACCAGGATCGCCTCCGAAAGCTCACTGATCTCCTTTTGCTGGCTCAAGTAAGTGGATCTTTTCAGAGAACATTCTAGTGTGAATGGCTTATGTTTTGTCCTTGGCTGCAGTTCAACCTGTCCAATTTATTGAGCACCTATTCTGCTACAGCGAATGCCTACTGGGCGAAACACTGAAGCAAATTTAAAAGCCAAGGCGTATAGATTGATTTTATGGACAAGCAATGCTACTATAGAGAGCACCTGATTTTGACTAAGGACATATTATGAAATCTTAAATGAATCTCTTCTGAAACCATTCATTTTAAACATTGACAAAATATTTACAGAAATTTCTCCAAGAGCTCGAACAATCGTAAAGGAAGGTGAAATTTTATCTCGAAAGGCAAAAACTCAAATCAGTGAGTAACAACAATTCAAGGATCTAGTAGACGGGAAAGGAGAACTTCCTGCTCAAGTTGATCCGTGGGACAAGGGACCTTATTCTGCTAGTGCCACAGAGCAAGCTGAGACTGCATCTCCACATATAGTAATGCAAGGCTACTCAGATTAGAAATAAGCTTTGGATGTTCTGTCTGAATTTTGTTATGGGAAATTGGCATTTCTGTAGCTTTAGCACCAGCTTTTCACCAAAGCCATAACTTCCCAGGTCTTTGAGCTCATTAGTGAATTGTCAGGCTCACGGAATCACGGTGCAAGAAGCTAGCAGATGATCCTCCCCTCCCCATGGCTGATATGTCCTCAGATTAAATTGGATAGCTGGGAGGGACAAACTAATATCACATCATCTTGTAGGGTGAGAAGTTTCTGTAAAAATTATCTCCTAACACCCTGGGCCAGTTGTCTTTCCTAAAAAAGGGGGCAGAGGAAATAGTTTATTTCTTTTGTTTGCTCCTTTCAGCAGTTCAAGCTTGTTTTGTTTGCATTTTTGAAGAGATGTCTACTTGGGCAGAATAGAACATTAAAGAATAGTGAAATATGAATCAGCTGGTGATATCTTTGGGCATTAAATTGGTCAAAGCTTGATCAGGATGCCTTTGAAATACAGTTGCAAGTGTTCAAGGAAGATAACTAACGGATCTCTTTTCTAACTTCATGGTGCCCTCCATCCCACGCTGTAAGGTTGCGGTGGTGTCTAGAGACAGCCTTGGGCCGTATCCAAGGCCGGGACTGCACTGCAGCATGGGGTGGAGTCTGAGAGCCTCTCGGAGCCCTACCGGCCATCCTGGGTGGGGAGGCAGACGGCCACTGTCTGGGCAACGGCCAGCATCTTGACTAAACCAAGGCTGCCGGTCACACTTCCCACTTGGGTTTCCACTGAGGTGGTGGAACTCACTGTGCTGCCATCTGTTCTCTGCACTTTCATTCGGAGATGTCAGATTTCTTATTTTCCATTCACAGCATGAGAACTTCAGGAAAAAACAGATTGAAGAACTGAAAGGACAAGAAGTGAGTCCCAAAGTGTATTTCATGAAGCAGACCATCGGGAACGCCTGTGGTACCATTGGACTGATCCATGCAGTGGCCAATAACCGAGACAAACTGGAATTTGGTATGTGTCGCTCTTGAGGTTGGTTCCCCTGTATTGAAACTCAAAGCATGGAGTTTAAAAAGCACAGTGTACTAACGCCTCATCTCAGAAACCTAGGTCTGTTCAGCAGTCATTGCCTTACTTTTTTTTTTTTTTTTTTTTTTTTTTTTTGAGTTGGGTATGGTGGCACATGCTTGTAATCCCAGCACTGGGGAGGCTGAGGCAGGATGATCACGAGGTTGAGGCAGTCTGGCTATATAATGAGGCCTTGTTTCAAACTAAAAACAAAAAACATTTGAAACCTGCTTAGTCATGGCTACTGCTTTTGTAGATACTCTGTGAGTGAATTCTTACTGTTTTCTTTCTTTTGAGGGGAGAAAACTTATCTTCCAAGAAGCATGATTGGGCTGTTCCCAAGCCAGAGTAGAGGGCTAGGTGCTGAGCAGCCTCTCCACACCTGCCCTTCTGTTTCCACAGCTTCTTGGGGCTGAAGGGAAGGAGAAAAGAACACTTGAGGGCTGGCTGATTTGTGTAGTGATTCTCACAGGCTTCTACTCAGTTCTCATCAGTTCTGGAAAATTGGAGATGTGACTAAGCCAAAAGTATTTGAGTCTTACCTTTTTGGTTTTTTTTGTTTTTGTTTTTTTTTGTTTTTTGGGGGTTTTTTTTGGCAGTCCTGGGGATCAAATCCAGGGGTTCTCTATTACTTAGCTGCATCTCTAGCAAAGGTCCCTACCCCCCCCTTTTTTTGTTTTTTTGAGACAGGGTCTCACTCTGTAGCCCAGGCTGGCCTCAAACTTGCAGCAATCTTTCTGCCCTCAGCCTCCTGAGTGCTGGGATTGCAGGCGTGTGCCAACATGCCCGGCTCCCCTTTTTATTTTTATTTATTTATTTATTTTTTTGTGGGTACCGGGGGGCTGACCTCAGGACCTCCTGCGCCAGGAGGTGCCCGTGCTGCTGAGCGATATCACCGGCCCTTTTTTCGTATGTGGGTTCTGGGAGTCGAACTCGGGCCCTCGCGCTTGCCGGGCAGGCACTTACGCTGCTGAGCCATCTCACTGGCCCCCCCCTTTTTATTTTGAAACAAGGTCTTGCTAAATTTCCGGGCTGGCCTCCAACTTGCAACCTTCCTGCTTCAGCTTTCTGGGTAGTTGGTATTATAGGCATGCGCCACCATGCCCAGCTAGCGTCTGTCTTCAATGGTTCTGTGTCTTGTAGGCAAGGGGAGGAACAGATCTGCTTAGGGCAGGTAGAAGGAAGTTCCTGCAGGGAGGCATAGCAGTGGGCTGAAACCTTAAGATGCAGCTGAACAAAGTCAGGTCAAGGGCTTTGGTCCTCCTGTAGCGAATGCTGTAGAGAAGATAAGAGAAACAAGTCTGAGCCCTTAAAATTGGCAGAGGTGTAATGAACAGGTATTAAATATGTTAAAGTAACATGGCCATTATGTGTCATTTAGGCCAAGAGCCAGCAAACTTTCTTAAAAGACAAGACAGTAAATCTTTTAGGCTTGGAGGGCCACATGGTCTTTATCTTTGTAGCTCAAAATCGCCATAGATAAGTTATAAACTAACGAAGGTAGCTGTGTTCCAATAAAACTTTTCCTGATGTAGACAATGGCTGGGGGAGGCTGAGAGTTGTATAACTTCAAATAATGATTTACACTATTGCCTGTAACAGGGCCAAAGATAGAACTGGTCATGGTGTCTCATGTGTGTACTCGCAGATATTCAGGAGGCTGAGGCAGGAGCATCACTTGAGTCTAGGTCAGCGTCAGCCTGGGAAACATAAGGAGACCCTGTCTCAAAAAAAGGGGAGTGGTGTTGGAGTTGGGGATTTAGCTTAGTGGCAGAGCACGTTCCTAGCATGGTTACGTTCCCAGCACTGCAAAAAATATATACATTTTACACTTATTTTGAATAAGGGAAGTATGGCCAAGACTCCTAGGTGTACTTTTGAAATGAAGATAGCTTGTCTGGCCATAAATGTCCAGACATTCTAGAAGTTGCTTTTTCAAATATTGACTTGCTTGAGCTATGTTAAAAAGCTGTAGCCTGATCCTTTCTCCTTCTTCTGTGAAGTCTCACTTTATCTAGAGTCCAGTGTTTCTGAGGTCAGATGATACTGTAATTTTGTGACCATGGTAATGCTGATGTCAAACTCGATTTGACTCAGAGTCCTCCTCCTAGTTAAGAGGATTCCTGTCCCTTCCAGATTTTTGTTTTCCCATGATTGGGACCGAGCATAGGGTGCCGCCACTGAGCTACATCCTCAGCCTCTCCAGATTTTGAAATGGTCCTCACTTAGCAAGTTTGTTAAATTTACAGCTGAAAGTTCAAGCTGATGTCTTTTGAAATGAAGTTGTTCTTGCCATAGCTGCGTGATGTGTGTCTCCTAGACTTTTCCACACTGAATGATAACATACTTTTTGTACCTACAGTCAGCCAGTCGGTTGTCTTTAAACCAGACCATGTAGGTCTTCACATTTCTACTTAAGATCTTTATGTTAATGTCCATCTGGATAACTGAAATGCTAAGGCTGAATTTTCTCCTCTGAAATAAAAGTCTTGGTTAGAGAACTGTAAGTAGAATGTTACTATAGCATCACAGATAGAATAGATGAATTATTAAGTGCGATGGATACAGCAGTAGACAAGGCAACCCCTGCCTTTATGGCACTAAAATCTCAACAAATACATGTTCCAAATGGATGAGTCTGTCAAACAATGATGAGAGATTTGAGAGACAGTGGGAGGTGGGAGGGGAAGGGGCTGAGGTGGGAGAAATTAGAGATGAGAAGGAGCGAGCCACCCTGGGTAACAGAGAGCATGACTGGCTTGAATGCAGTAGCTCAGAGTGGTTGGAAAAAGAGGCTGGGAGAAAAGGGATAGCTCATCTGCTTCCCTGGAGGCCATATTAAAGATTCAGATTGTTCAGCATGACCGACTGTGCAAAGGCTTAAGGGGACAGTAAATATGTCCCCATCTGCATTGTCTGTTTCTATGCTAATATGTGCATTTTCTTTTTAAAGAGGATGGATCGGTCCTGAAACAGTTTCTTTCTGAAACGGAGAAGATGTCCCCTGAAGACAGAGCAAAGTGCTTTGAGAAGAATGAGGTAGAAAGAGAATTTGGCGAGCGGCGGGTTGAACTGATTCCACAGAATTTTGGGCTAATTCTTTTCTCTCTTCTGCAGGCCATTCAGGCAGCCCATGATGCTGTGGCCCAGGAAGGCCAGTGTCGGGTAAATGCACACACAAGTCCCAGCCGGGCAGCTCAGGTGCCACCCATGGTCTCGCTAGGACGTTTGCAGGAATCTTTTATTGGAACATAGGGAATGGCAAATGTTACCCACCCGAGCCACTTAGTGGCAGAATCAACCTAAATAATGCTTTGACTAGATCTGTTCTCTAAAACGAATCTTCAGAAATCAAACTGGCAGTTGAAATAGTTTTGCATAACTCAATAGTATTATGCTTAGACCAAAATGAGTCTTAATAGCAAGTAACTTCTCTCGTAGTCATTGAGCTCTCATCGCGGTCTGTTGGGGAGAGTAAGATATACTAGCAAGACTGGCCAGTTCTGGCAGGTTTAAATATACCATAAATGTGAACAGAGCCACCATGTCATCTGCTAAACTCGAGTCAGAGGCCAGTGCCTTTATAATCACAGTTGGCCCTGCCGCGTCCTAGGCCTGCCCTTGAGTGAAATGCTTACCTTCTCTAAGCCTGCATTTCTTCTTCAGTAAAAAGAACTTAATAGTCACACCCTCTAGCTGTCCTGACAGTTCCAGAATTTCTACCCTAATGGTCTTAGATTCCAGCCTTATATGTAGGAAACATCAGCTATAATAATTTTTTAAAAATAGCCATTCCACTTGAATTGTGAATTAATTTTTAACAAGATCATCTTCTCTGATACTCATTTTCAAAAAAAACATTGACTCTCTTCAGGTAGATGACAAAGTGAATTTTCATTTTATTCTATTTAACAACGTGGACGGCCACCTCTATGAACTGGGTACGTATTGCTCCATTTTTGGAATCCAGTACAGTTGCATGCATTCTTTCGGACTTAGTTTTTCTTATAGGATTGGTGCATGACTTTGTGGCACTTGGCACATCATTGTTCAAGAAGCCAAATCAGGGTACACTGAACCTTTCGTCATACCCAGAGCGCCCCCCTCAGGCACCTGGCAATACCAGATGAATGGCTTTAGTGCCAACCCAGTGAGGAGGATCGATGAGACCAGCGCCAGTTCAAGGCATCAGTGCTCAGACTTTTTCTCTTCCTACCTCCCTTTTGCCATCCGCTAGTGTCATCCTTTTCAGACAAGGAATAGTTTTAGGACAAAAGGATCAGTGCCTGAATATGACCTTGTTTGTGTAGAAAGAATTTGGAGTGATTTTGATTAGCTGGCTTATGGCAGCGAGAAGGAATTTCCATCCATAATGGAGAAAGACTTGGAGCTGTGTTGTCTCACAGTGCCTATGGACTCGCCAGGGCAGAGGAGACTTGGGGGCGGTGAGGAGTGATTGAAGGGCAAATGAAACCTCAGAGAGCCTTCTTCCTTCCCCCTTCCTGGTGCCCCGGAGATTGCATCTGACTTTTACTCTATTCCTTCCCAAAAGATGGCACAGTCGCCTCTGTGAGTGTAGTGGACTGGGATTATGCGATCTCAGTTGTAGATTAGATGAATCTAACTGCGGCCTGTTGCTTCCTAACCAGACTTCTCTTTGTGGGAGTGGCAGTGGTATTCAGAAGAATCCAAAACCTCCCCCGGGATGGGCAGGTGCCATAGCCAGAAAACGGGCGGGGGAAATTGACATGCCTGGCTTCTTTGTTCTAGATGGGCGAATGCCTTTTCCTGTGAACCATGGCACCAGTTCGGAGGACTCCCTGCTGCAGGTAATCTTGGGAATGCATCTTTCAAAGCCACCACAGGCCTCTTGAGCCACGCTGTCTGAAATGTTAATGCTGTGAAGTACCATCAGCCTCTGTTGTCTGGGTTGATAGTGGTCCTCATGGCTTAAAGATATTTTAGTAATACTACCAACCTCATTTTATAGCAAGTGGTTTTAAACAGGATCCTTTAAAGAAGCCCTGACTAATCTGTTTTGTGTGCTGTCTTTAGTCCATAGTTAGAATTAGCCTAAAAGCCATTGTTTCTTTCCTTGGGGGATTAAGGTGTCCATTGTCCTCCTGTCACATTACATCATCGCAAAAGACTCAAATACCACCACCCGAGCCTTCCTTAATCCTCCGCAACTGTTGGATTTGGCTCAGTTTTGCACGGATTTGGGTGTTAGGTGAATTCAGTTTTTTCTGCCCAGATGGTCCAGTGTTAGAGAAGCAGAATCTTAGAGAAACATCCTTGACAAAAGCTTTAAAATCCAGGATCACCGTGTAACTGTCCTGGTGCAGGTAACTACAGAAACCCCTTGATCCTTGACAAGAGTTGTAATTCTGCTGTAGCCCTTTTCAACCTAAAAGTGAATCTCTAGGATGGAATCAGTTTGCTGTTGTAAAGGAAAATTATTTATGATAAAATACAAAATACTGTACTACTAAGATGTAACTGCTGTATAGTAATCACAGCTAATCTGCTTTGAGTGCCTGGAATGTGCACATTGAGGGTGCACAAAGTAAAGAGCCAGACAGAAAATATTTCAGGCTTTGTGTAGCCTGTGGCTTCATTGCAAGTATTCAGTTCTGCTGTGACTGTTCCCGAGCAGCCTGTAGGCAGTGTATAAAGGAAGACGTGCAGCTGTGTTCCACAGTGGCCGTGTTAGCAAAACTGGCAGCAAGCTGGATCAGGCCCACAGGCAGCAGTTTGCTGCTGGGCTAGATGCTGTCCCAAGTAAATTCTATCTTTTGTTGGAGGTGGGATGATATAGTGTGGCAGGACTTAGTGTCCTCATGTTACTGATAAGGAAATGGGCAGAGAGGTTGAGTAATGTCCAAGGTTATAAATGGCAGAACCAGCAGCTGCGGTGGCCCATCCCTGTAATCCTAGCACCTGGGAAGCTGAATCAAGATGATTGCAAGTTCAAGGCCAGTCTGGGCTACATAGCAAGACCTTGTCTCAAAAAACAGACAAGTCCCAAATTAAAAAAAAAATTAAATAAATAGCAGAACAATGGTTCTGACTGAGTATAGAGGTTATGCTCTTGGTCACTTACATACAATGTGACCTTGCTTTATAGTGGACCTATTTTTGGAACATCACAGACCTGTTAGCCTCAGGCTGCTAGGGGACCAAATTATGCCCCCTTAGAAGAGACGGTCACTTTTTCTAGTCATACATAACTGAGACCAATTAAAGCCAGTTCTTGGTACACGAGAGGAATATGGGAATAGTAATGTAACGTGAGAAATGGACTTCGAGAAGCCGGATAGTGGAATTTGTATGAGAGGCAGACTTTACTTACAGAAGAGAATGAGAACAGAGGTAGAATTTCTGATTATTAACCCAGTGAGGGGAAAGACTAGTCTTTTTAGGTAAGCATTTAAGGTACATGCTAACTCTTATCTAACCCTATAGTAATACCATAAAAATGTGCCCACATAGAATACCAAAGTGACATGAGGTGTGGGGAAGGTAAACCTTGTTTAGAGAAATATAAACTAATTTCTGTAATTGGAGTATCATTTAAAATTTAATGACTCTAAGCCATTATTTTAACAAAATTTATATTAAGTAAAACTGACTTTATATGGTTTAAGACACTTTGAATTGTGTAAACTACACACTAAATTATTGTTAAACTGGTGAGAGAATGCATAAATTTAACCCCCAGGTGTCCTAACCTTGAGTGATTAGGTCACTGCTTACAGCCCACAGAGGAAGCAGTGTTGTCGTGCAGGAGGCGGCTTGTTCTCTAAAGGTGCACGCTAATACTGGCATCAATACCGTGCACACTGTAAAAAATTCAGTTTGGGGAAGGGGAGGGTCTGGAATATGAATATGTTAAAAATTCTGATAGAGAATGTAGATGTCAATCTCAATCTCTTTCAGTTTTTAAATGTAGTTGCAAAGCAGAAATAAAACTCCATTATAGTTGGTCCTCTGTAAGAGCTAAACTCGTTCCTGAATCAGTGATTGAGGAGCTGAAATTCCCTTAACCATTCTGCATCACAGTGTTCTCTGTCATCTCAGGGGTTCTTAGATTTAATATGGTTCGTGGTATAATCTTTCCACTGGACTTTTTACAAACCGAGCAGAATGATACTGATTCCAAAGCGCTGAAGCCTAGAATTTGGTAAATACATCGAGATCAGGTTTCTGTTACCAGTGCTTGTAATCCAGGTCCTAGAAGTAGAAACACATGTCACTCCACCATAAATCTCATTATGAATCCATCACTCGCCTGTGCCTGGAATATACCAGGTAAACTTTAAGGCTATTTTATAAAATATTTACTTGAAAGAAATTTGTCTCTACTTGAGTTTCTGAGTTAGGAGAACTTTTCTCTTATGCCCCTTGTGGAAGAGAGATCAGTGTTGTGTCTGTTTACACCCGAGGAAAAGAGTGTCAGTAGTTTCATTTTCTTGCCAAGCCAGGTACAAGACAAGAGCAGCCCAGAGCCACTTGGCAGAAGTGGTAGAGTCAGAGCTGCTAACATCAGATCTGTGGCAGATAAGGTCTTTCCCAGTACCCAGTTTTTGTCTTTCACCTTAAGCCTACTGGATTTCAAGGTCTGTGAGGAATTTAAAGTTGATCAGGGCAAACTCTGAGCATGCACAGGCCTTATAAGTGCTTTCCCTTTGAGACTTCCACCTCGAGCTGTTCTCGTTGGGTATTAATGACGTCCCTCCCTTCTAGGACGCTGCCAAGGTCTGCAGAGAGTTCACCGAACGCGAGCAAGGAGAGGTCCGTTTCTCTGCTGTGGCCCTTTGCAAGGCAGCCTAAGCCCCGAGGAAGGGACCGGCTGTTCTCCCCTTTCCTTCGGTGTGAAAGCACACACCTGCCCAAGCAGTGCACAGTGCTTCAGTGCGTGTAAACACAGCTGTCTCCTTCGGTTCTGCAGACACACTCTTCCCTCCACCACACCCAAGCACTAGCAGAGCTCAGCTGTTGCAGGCCGAGCTGGTGTGAGCTTCGGACCAGAAGCATTTCCCTCACTGTGTCTCGTACCTCAGTATCTAACGCTTTCATGGCTACTTCGGTTTGTGTCTGTAAGTTAAGCCCTTGGATGTGCTTTCATTGTTTGTCTTTAAAAGAAATAAACCTTTTCTGCTGATAAACAATAAGCCTAAACTGGTTCTCATTTTCTCTTTTACCTTCCCCCAAAATATCTCAAATTAGCTTGATAATAGTATATGAATATATTGTCCATATAAGCAACTCATATAACACAAGAGAATTATAAAATTACTGGTTGTTGCATCTCCAGACTTTCTTCTATGCATTTATATTCTTATGCACATCTGTAGAAACTAATTTTTAGAAATTCTAAATACTTTTTATTTTTTTGTGGGTACCAGGGGTCAACCTCAGGACCTCACGCGCCAGTAGGTGCCCGTACCGCTGAGCGATATCACCGGCCCCTTTTT
The DNA here is from genome assembly GCA_028451465.1 of Erethizon dorsatum. Lineage (NCBI taxonomy): Eukaryota > Metazoa > Chordata > Mammalia > Rodentia > Erethizontidae > Erethizon > Erethizon dorsatum. The sequence continues at coordinate 67,422,282 of CM051836.1, read as the reverse complement.
CGTATGTGGGTTCCGGGAGTCGAACTCAGGACCTCGCGCTTGCCAGGCAGGTGCTTATGCCGCTGAGCCATCTCACTGGCCCAAAATACTTTTAAGAACAATTTTAGAGTCATAGAAAAATTGAAGATACTATTCTACAGTTCCCATAAACCCATCACCCAGTTTTCCTTATTTTGTTAGAATGAATATTTGTTATAATCAATGAACTGACACTGATATTAACTACAGTCCATCGCTTATTCATATTTCCATAGCTGTTTGAATTTCCCTTTTCAGGATTCCATCCAGGATACCACCTTACATATAGTATCGTACCACATTAGGCTCTTTTTGGTTATGTCAGTTTCTCCAACTTGTTTTTGACTTAGATTGTAAGATGCCCCTCGATTGGGGTTTGTCTAACACTTTCCTACTGGTTGGAAGGAAGTCTCCATGCAAAGCTCACATTTAAGGAGTAGGTACTTGGGCGGTACCACCTTAAGGGCAGAGTGAGTATGCCACTTGGAATCTTTTGCAAGGGAGATTTGTTTCCTTTTTAGTTACTTTTGCCCAAATTTGTCCAGCTTTGGTCATTGGCAACTATTTCAGTCTGCTCCTCTGTTCTGTTGATGCACCCCACTCAATATAGGTAGGTTTTGTTTGTTTGTTTCTCAGCAACTCCTTTCTAGAAATTCAAATTTTTAAATGTCTTGCCAGGTGTGGTGGTGCACACCTGTAATCCCAGCACTTGGGAGGCTGAGGCCAGCCTAGGCTACATAGTGAGTTCAAGGCCAGTCTGAACTATGTAGTGAGACCCTGTCTCAACACAAACAAAAAACCATGAATGTCTTTAGCATTTTTATTAAACCTTTATAAGCAATAGGATACTTTAATATGTAATTTATAAGCTGCCATTAAAGATTATGAGAACATTTGTTCTTAACAATCGATGCTTGAATGTAACAGTTCCTTTCTAGTTGTGCATTCAGGAGAGCAGAGAAAACACCCCATGACCCTTTCTGTTCTCACAGGAGAGCGCTATCCTGTCTGGTGCTAGGAATCCACATAACTTGGATCTCGGCTGCCTTGGTTTTTAGCTCTGATGATTCTATGGTGATAATACTTTAAAAATTTTTTACTAACATAAATAATGTACATATTTATGGGAACAGTGATAATTTGACACATGTATGCAGTGTGTAATAACCAAATGACGACAGTTACCATTTCCATCTTCAACATTATTTCTTTGTGTTGAGAACTTTTGAATTCCTCTTTTCTAGTTCTTTATAAAATACAGTAAATTATTTTAAACTATAGTTACCTTGCAGTGTGTGGAACACTAGATGTTATTTCTCCCAATTGTTATTTTTTTTATTTTAAACAGAAAAGATACAAAATTTCAAAACAAGATAATAGATTAACAATGGTTAATACATTGCATATTGTTATCTTCAAAGTAATTGTTCAGATTACAAGATATAGGCATGAAAAATTGATCAATATAAGCACAAACTTCAATGCGCTAATAGAAATTACTAGTGTAATTATCTTAGCTATCTTGTATCTCTCTCTCTCTATATATATATATAAATATATTTCCTTTTCCCTTCTTTTCTCCTTTCCCCCATCCCAGTTTCTCTTTCCTTTTGAACAGGTTCTTCCCACTTCACAATATCTATTGTACATTTTGGATCTTATTTACTCTTTCCGCTTCTTACACTAGGGAGATAATACGATGTTTACACATGCGAGTCTAATTTATTTATTTATTTATACTCACTTATGAGTATGGTCTCAAGTTGCATCCATTTACCTATAAAAACCTCGAGTTTATCCTCCTTTATAGCTGAGTAATAATCCATTGTATAAAAATACCACATCTTTTTTATCCATTCCTTGGTTGATGGGCATTTGGGTTGTTTCCAAGATCTGGCTATTACAAATTGTGCTGCTATAAACATGGGTGCACATATATCGCTGTGGTAGGATGTTCTTAATTCTTCTGGGAAAATACCCAGAAGGGGAATAACTGGGTCAAATGGGACCTCTAATCCTAGTTTTTTGAGGAATCCCCATACTGATTTCCACAGTGGTTATACCAGTCTATACTCCCACCATCGATGGAGAAGTGTTCCTTTTTCCCCACAGCCCCTCCCGCATTTGTTATTGGTTGATTTCTTGATGATAGCCATTCTTTCTGGGGTGAGATGGAATCTCAGTGTTGTTTTAATTTGCATTTCTCAGATGACCAATGATGTTGAACATTTTTTCATATATTTATTTGCTATTTGTATTTCTTCATCTGAGAAGTGTGTATTCATCTCAGATGCCCATTTTTGGATTGGGTCTTTGAATTTGGGAGGTCTGATTTTTTTCAATTCTTTATATATTCTAGATATAAGTCCTTTGTCTGAGGGACAGTTGGCTAAAATTTTTTCCCACTCTGTAGGTTGTCTTTTCACTCTGTTGGTGATTTCTTTTGATGTGCAAAAGCTTTTTAATAATATGAGATCCCAGTTGTGGATTCTTTGAAGTATTTCCCATGCTGTTTGGGTTTTGTTCACGAATACTCTGCCGACCCCTGTGTCTTCCAGATTTCTACCTACCTTCTCTTCTAGTAGATTCAGTGTTTCTGTTTTAATATTTGGAACTTTGCTCCATTTTGACTTTAATTTATTGCCTGGTGACAGAAATGGGTCTAGTTTTAGTCTTTGGCATGCAGAAAACCAGTTTTTCCAGCACCATTTATTAAAGAGGCTTTCTTCCAGTGAACATGTTTGGCCCCTTTGTTAAAGATAAGGTGGCTGAGTGTGTTTGTAGTTGTGTCTGCATTTTCTAATCTGTTCCACTGATCCTCAGGTCTGGTTTTTGCCAGTACCATGCTGATTTTATTACAGTAGCTTTGAAGTCTAATTTCAAGTCAGGGATTGTAATGCTTCCTACCTTGCCTTTGTTGCCTAGGATTGCCTTTGCTATTCTAGATCTTTTCTGTTTCAAAATGAATTTTAGGAATGTTTTCCTTAGATCTTGAGGTATGCTAATGGTATTTTGATCAGGATTGCATTAAATCTGTATAACAGTTTTGGAAGTACGGCCATTTTCACAATGTTGGTTCTTCCTATTTCTGAGCAAGGGATATCTTTCCACTTTCTGATATCCTCTTTAATCTCCTTTTTCAGGGTACTGTAATTTTCAATATATAGATCTTTTTCTTCCTTTGTTAGATTGATTCCTAAGTATTTCATTTTTTTGGGTGCTATTGTGAAGGGCGTGGTTTCCCTAATGGCTTTCTCTGTGAGTTTGTTGTTTGTGTACAGGAATACTATTGATTTTTGAGTGTGGACTTTGTATCCAGCTATGCTACTGAATTTGCTTATTAAATCTAGAAGTCTTTTGATGGAGTTTTTGGGGTCTTCCATGTAGAGTATCATGTCATCTGCAAATAATGATAATTTAACTTCTTCCTTGCCTATCCTTATTCCTTTTATTTCTCTCTCTTATCTAATTGCTCTGGCTAATGTTTTCCGAACTATATTGAATAGGAGTGGTGATAGTGGACATCATTGTCTTGTTACTGATTTTGGAGTGAAAGCTTTCAGTTTGTGTCCATTTAGTATGATGTTGGCTGTTGGTTTGTCATAGATGGTTTTTTATCAGATCAAGGTACAGACAATCTATTCCAATTTTCTGTAGGGTTTTTATCATGAATGAGTGTTGGACTTTGTCAAAAGCTTTTTCTGCATCTATTGAGGTGATCATGTGAATTTTGTCTTTGGCTCTGTTGCTATGGTGTATTACATTTATTGATTTGGGTATGTTGAACTATCCTTGCATTCCTGGGATGAATCCCACTTGGTCATGGTGTATAATCTTGATGATTTGCTGCATTCTGTTTGCTGGTATTTTATTGAGAAGTTTTGCATCTATGTTCATTAGGGAGATTGGCCTATAGTTCTCTTTTTTGGTTGGGTCTTCCTCTGGTTTTGGTATCAGGGTAATACTTGCCTCCAGGAATGAGTTAGGGAGTATTGCTTCCCTTTCAATTTCATTAAAGAGTTTGAGGAGTATTGGCATTAAATCTTCTCTAAATTTCTTGTAGAATTCAGTCGTGAATCCATCAGGACCTGGGCTTTTCTTCATTGGTTAAGTTTTTAATTATGTTTTCAATTTCATTAACTGATATTGGGTTATTGAAAATTTTTATACCTTCTTGATTCAGCTTTAGTAATTCATATGTTTCTAGGAATCTCCATTTCTTCTGTTTTTTCCATTCTATGCAAGGAAAGATTTTCGAAGTAGGTATTGATGATCTTCTGAATTTCCACAGGATCTGTAGTGATTTCACCCTTTTCATTCCTCATTGCATGAATTTGAGTTTTTTCTTTCCTTTTTTTGATAAGGTTGGCTAGGGGCTTATCAATTTTATTTATTCTTTCAAAGAACAAACTCTTCAATTCATTAATTCTTTGCATTGTTTTCTTACTCTCCATTGCATTAATTTCTGCTCTGATCTTTATAATTTCCTCCCTTGTATGGGCTTTGGGCTTGCCTTGCTCTTCTTTTTCTTGAGGTACAACATTAGATTGTTTATTTTTGTTCATTTTGTGTTCCTGATGTGAGAATTCACTGCTATAAATTTCCCTTTTAGGACTGCTTTCATTGTATCCCATAAGTTCCAGTATATTGTATCTGCATTATTGTTTAGTTATAGATACTGTTTAATTTCTTCCTTAATCTGTGATGCATTGGTTGTTTAAGAGGGTGCTATTTAATTTCCATGTGTTTATGGAGTTTTTGTGGTTTCTTTTGCCATTAATTTCCAATTTCTTTGCACTATGGTTAAATAATATGCATGGGATAATTTTGATTCCTTTGCATTTACTTAAGCATGTTCTGTGGGCTAGTATATGATCTATTTTAGAGAACATCCCATGTGCAGCTGAGAAGAATGTGTATTCTGATAATGGGTGGAATGCTCTGAAAACATCTACTAAGTCCATTTGTTCACAGGTTTGGTTCAGTTCTGTTATTTCTTTGCTGATTTTTTATCTAGTTAATCTATCTCTTTGTGACAATGGGGTATTAAGGTCTCCTGTTACAATTGTGTTATTGCTTATTTGATTTTTCATGTCTGTTAATATTTGTCTTATATAGTTGGGTGCTCCCGTATTTGGTGCATACACATTTATAATTGTTATCTGTTCCTCTTGAAGTTTTCCCCTAACAAGTATGTAGTGACCTTTTTTATCTCTTTTGATCATTCTTGGTTTGAAGTTCGCATTGTCTGCGGAATGAATAGCTACCCCTGCTTTTTTCTGGGTTCCTATTGCATGGATGATTGTTTTCCATCCTTTGACTTTCAGTCTATGAATTTCTTTTGGAGTTAAATGTGTTTCTTGGATACAGCATATTGTTGGATCTTGTTTCTTGATCCATTCTGCCAGTCTGTTTCTTTGATTGGTGAATTGAGGCTATTTACATTGATGGTTATAACTGATATATTTTGGCTTCTCTTCGTCATGTTATTTTCCTGCTGTTGGTTCCCTGATTTTCCTCTCTGTTTAATTGCTTGCCCTGCCTGGTTGTTTCTTTCTAATGTTTTTCTTGGAATTGTGGTCATTTTTATCCCTATCTAGAATATCTTTCAGTGCTCTTCGTAGGGTGGTTTGGTGGTCATGGATTTCTTCAGTTGTTTTTTGTTACGGAAGCATTTTATTTCTCCATTAATTTTGAAAGACAGTTTTGCAGGGTACATCAATCTGGGCTGGAAATTGTTTTCTTTCAGGACTTGAAATACTTCACTCCAAGCTCTTTTTTTTTTTTTTTTTTGTGGGTACCGGGGGTTGACCTCAGGACCTCGCGCTTGCTGGGCAGGCGCTTATGCCGCTGAGCCATCTCACCGGCCCATTCCAAGCTCTTCTTTTTTTTTTTTTGTGGGTACCGGGGGGTCGACCTCAGGACCTCGCACACCAGCAGGTGCCCGTGCCGCTGAGCGATATCACCGGCCCCTTTTTCGTATGTGGGTTCCGGGAGTCGAACTCGGGCCCTTGCGCTTGCCGGGCAGGCGCTTAAGCTGCTGCCAAGCTCTTCTTGACTTGAGGGTTTGTGTTGAGAAGTCTGCCGTGATTCTGATGGACTTTCCTTTATAGGCGATCTGTTTCTTTTTTCTCCCAGCTTTTAATATTCTGTTTTTGTGCTGAATTTCTGGGATCTTGATTATTATATGTCTTGGTGTAGATTTGTTTTGGTTATGACTGTTTGGAGTCCTATATGCCTCACTTATCTGTATGTCAGATTCTGTTCCCATGCTTGGGAAATTTTCTGCTATTACTTCTGCAAATAGTCTTTTTATGTCATTTGTGTTGACTCCTGCTTTTTTATTGACACCTATCATTCTTATATTGCTTTTCTTTACATCATCTTGCAGCTGTTGAATTGTTATTTCTTGGTCCCTTGTTATTTTTAAGAGATCTTTCCTTTTGTGACTGCCAGCTGTGATCCTGTCTTCAAGGTCTGAAAGTCTGTCTTCAGTTTCATTCAAGCAATTTTGCCAGCTTTCAATGGAATTTTTAATTTCCTAGATGTCTCTTTGAATCTGTTTCATGCATTCTGTTTCTTTCCTATGTTGTTCATTCAAGGCTTCCATCATTTTCCTATGCTCCTATATTTTTTTAAATATATGTCTACTCTAGATATGCTGAGCAATTCCTTCATTATGTTGTCATTTCTTTTTTTTACCTGAGAGATTATTTCTGATCTGATTTCCTCTATAGCCTCATGGATTTGTTTCTTTACTTTGGTTGCTATCATTTCAGAAATTTCAAGTGTGTGTCTTCCATTTTCCTCTATGTCAGTGTCTCCTGGACTTGTTCTGGGTGGGCTGGAGGTCTGAGATTGCATTTTGCTTCTGTATCTTGTCATTGGCTATTTCAAAAAAATTTTTGTTTTGTTTTCTGTGTTGATCCTTGTGAGTTGCCGAGTCCTGGATTCTTCCCAGGCTCTCCCAATTGTACTTAAATATTCATTATTCAACCATTCTTGGTCCCATCTTCCCTTCCCTCCTAGTCTCTGGATACTATTATTCTGCCCTTGATTTCTATGAAATCAACTTTTTTAGGTTCTGCAATATAAGCAAGGACATGCAATGTTTGTCTTTCTGTGCCTGGCTTATTTGTATATATTGATATTTATATATATATAATATTTATTCAAGCATTCTTTTATTTTTATAGAAAAAACTTGAATTTTTTTCCACATTAAAAAAAAAAGGTATGTAGAGCTGGGCATGGTGGCACATGCCTGTAATTCCAGCACTTGGGAGGCTGAGGCAGGAGAAACCATGAATTTGAGGTCAGCCTGGACTACATAGCAAGATCCTGTCTCAAAAACAAAAAACAAAACAAAACAAAACAACACCTCAAAAGATACATAGAAGTAAACGTTTTGAAGAAATTTCAAAATGGTGAAATGTTATCTATTAAGGTTTGACTTCATTCACTGAAAGATACTTGCGTATGAACCATTTTAATTAGAAAAACAATTACATATTCAGCTATGGGTTTATATCCCACAAAAATTTTACTAAAATATTTAAAAATACTAGTCATTTCTATTCTGTTAATCTCTCTTTCAGAGAAGTGATGCAAATCAGTTGTTGTTAAGGAATAATGAATTCTTTATCATAATCAAACCTTGACTATCAACTCCACTCATTCTTTCTTTGCTTTCTTTTGTATCCCTTTAACCTGTGTGCATCGGTCAGCTTTCCTGTGTCCTTCCTTTCCAAATACCACACGCACACAACTCCAAGGGGGAAGGGTGTATTTTTGCTTACGGTTTCAGAGGTTCCAGTTCACAACCGGCTGGCTTTGAGGAGGGAACACCGTGGCAGAAGAGGGTGGTAGAGCAAAGCTGCTCACCTCATAGTTGCAGTTAAACAGAGCAGGGGAACATCACAAGTGAGGAAGAGGCTGAGGGACCAGATAAAATTATCTCACCTCCACGACTCACCCAGACACTTACTAATCTCCTGGGTGGCTCTTGAGCTGATTAAGTTGACAATCCACTTTCACTGTCAGTTTCCTCTTCTTGTCAATTTGACACCCAAACACATCTCTTTAAATCATACTTTATCTCCAAAAAAACACAAGATCATAATTTTGCCTACCATGATACAACGACCCTCATACAACCAAAAATGTACAAATTTTGTTGCCTCAAGTTTCAGCATTGTTCCAAAGTCTCCTGTGAGACTCAAGGCAAACACATAGCCGTAAAACCCTGCAAATTCAAAGAGCTTGTTACATATTTCCAATATACAGTGATACTGGATAAACAGCCCATCCCAAAAGGCAAGAATAGGGGGATAGGAAGGGTTAATATCAAAGCAAAAGTGAAACCCACCGGGGCCAATATTCCGTACTGTAACTCATGTCTTTTATCTAAGACATGTGATGAGATGTGACTTCCAGTGCCTGGAGGGCCCCACCCCTATGGCCTAACGTGTTGCAGCCAACATGTACCTGGTTTATTTCAGATAACATAACGATCTCCAGTTCCATCATTTCACTGCAGATGATTAGATATTATTCTTTTTTTAAGGCCAAATAAAACTGTACTATGTATTTATATCACATTTTCCTCACTTCTGATTACAACTTTTAAATGAAGGATATCTTGATTCCTCAGAAGAAAGTGCTCACATATATTATCATCCTATTAATATAAAAACAATACCCAGTGATTCATGTGATACTGATTGCTTAGAACTGATGCTAGAGGGATGAATTTTAAACTAAAGCACTTTTTCTATGCAGTCACTTGAAGGTTGGCTAACTTATGAAAAGAGAAGCAAGGCTTCCTGCTTATAGGAGCTGGCAAAAAGATTGCTTTTGGCCTCAGAAGTTCAAATTATACTACCAAATGTAGCTGTAATATTTTATATTTTATGAAAAGCATATCTATTCAAATGATGTCAAATTAAGATGCCTTAGCATGCTACACCATGGAAGGCCCAATAGGGAATGTGTGGGTGGTTGTAATCCTAGAGGTCCAGAGAAATTTCAGTTTCTCTGAGGAAACACACAGAGGTTGGGTTACACTCCCCAGTTCTCATCACTAATTACTAGGGAAACCATGACTTAGACAATGGACTGACTACTGAAGGGTAGCAGTTCTGGGTTGAAAATCAAATAATAGCCCTTCGGGTTCATCAAAATTGTTTGTGATCTCTGTTTCTGCCTCAGTATCTTTGGGCAAAGGAATTATCCTGTATCATCACCTCTTTATCATTTAATGTTAAAATAGCCACCCTGAAGCTGTGTCAGAGGGCCTGGGCTCCAGAAGTTTCCATCCAGTGCCACACAATACTGTCCACTTTGAATTCCATGTGAAGGGAGATGCTCTTGCGATTGTGTGGCTCAGAAAACATTATTTCTTTAGGGGTTTGTGAAACATCTATGTGCCGTTGGCTTATTCCCTTAATTCATTACTCTGTAGAATGTACTAGTCTGGGGATGAAGGTGACTTTCTAGAGTTCAACAGGCAAAGCCATTTGATGCTAAGCACCTCGCCTTTTAAACTAATACCCAAAGTATCTAATTGAGTCTTGAGGTTATGCGTGAATTTACTGTAGTAATTGGACTGATGTAAACATGAACAGAGAGAAGTCTTTACTTAGAAAACTAGTGAGATTTTTGTAAAATATAAAGACAGGTCGCAATAGCAGAGTGCTAACTATATTCTAAGTATGTTACACATTTTCTTTAGTCATCATATGATACTGTATAATTCCCAATTTGCAAGTAGAAAACTAAAGGTACAGTGAAGTTTGCAAGTTGTCCAAGGTCACTTGGTTAGTAAGTGATATTCCTGATGTACACACCCAAGCAGACTAGAGTTAAGAAGCCACAAAAATGATTATTCCTGAATCTAACTTAAAGTGAAGAAAGTTTAAGCTTCATGGCCCCATGCTATGGCCTCTTCCAACATTCTAGTTTTTGTGTCCTTGTAAAATTTGCAATGATAAGTTACAGTGATACTTTGGTTGTCAAACTCAATTCATTCCAAATTCATGTTCGAACATCAAAAAGTTCAAGAACTGAACATATTTTTCCCAAAGAAATAATGCAAATTGTAGCTGATGCTGGACAAGGAATTACAGGACTTAATGTTTGTGCTGCTGGATTTTGGACTTCCTTTGGGCCCGTTCCTTCCTATACCCCTATTTGTAGAATGGAAATATTTATCTTGTGTCATTGTGTATTGTAAGTATTTAACTTTCTTTTCATGTGTACAGGAGCTTACAGGTAAGAGGTTGCCTTAAATCTCAGTAGACTTTGGAGTTGGACTTTTCAGTAATGCTGAAACTGTTAGGACTTTGGCAACTCTAGGACTAAATCCCTCATCCACAAAAGTATGCTCGTGAGTCTTTGGGGGCCAAGGGCAGAACGTTATGCCTTGTATCTAGATGTTCCCCTAGAGCCTCATATGGTTGGTCATAGGTGGGGCTTTTTGGAGGTGGCTGGATCTAGGGTGTGTGACGATTCATGGTGCAACGGTAGGATTAAGGATGTGTGAGTGCTACCTGTGCTAAGGGCAGCTGGCCTGGATAGAGTATATAAGATAGAGGGCTGCTGCTTCTTTGCTACTTTGCTGCCTTGCTGTCTCCTGCCTGCTTTGCGATGGCTTCTACCATGCTAGCCTGCCTTGGAGCCAGCCAACTATGAACTAAAACCTCTACAAACTGTGAGCTAAAATACACCTTTCCTCCTTTAAAAAAGAAATAATGGAGAACCAAATAATTGGTTGAGGCCCAAAAATTACACTTACAAATTCATTTTTCCAGGACTTTAACAAATTTCACAATGATTTCTTTCTTTAACTCTACTGTGGTTCTCACGGTTTTCCTCTTAGCTTTCCTGCTGGTATCACTAACTTTCTTTGGAGCCATGGTTACGATATTTCACACAAATAAAGTGCAAAAAAAAAAGCGCGATGACAAATGTTTTAATGCACTAACACAAGCTCTATATGTTGTCTGGGTGAAAGCGCTTAGACTGAAGTGTCAACCCTTTGTGTCCCCCCACGAGGTGAGCCATGACACGTGACTCACTCTTGGCCCATACAGGTTTTGGATTTTCAGTTTGACTCTCCAGCAAAGCTATGAACACTGAGTAGATTTTTTTTGAACTTTGCTGTTCGAGTAGTGGAAAGTTCAAGCTTCAAGCCATTTGACAATGGAGGTATCACTGTACATTAGTATCTTTATTTTCCAAAACATGGTTGTGCCTCTCTGTGGGTGTTGAAATTATGGGCTATTTAACTTTATATTCTCATTTTCTAAGCTTTCTAAAATATCACTACATTATTTTTGTAATTTAAAAAAAGCCTAAGTGTCCTTCTCTCTAGAACTGAGAATTCTTCCATGAGCTACTGGTAGTTAAATCTAGCTACTTTCAGCTTATAACTGAAATGAATATAATTTATTAGTTTAGTCTTCTGTATTCTAATAAGATTTTCAATGAGTTCCAAGATAGGGCTACTTTAGAACTTAAAATAATCATTTTCATATTCTCTTAAGCCTCAACATTAAGAACGTGCTAAATAATGACATGACAGGTGAATTTGGCTGTTACTTTCTTTGTCCTCATTGAATGACGTGATTGTCTTTTTAATTCATTAATTTGTTCATCTGTTTTATTTCTCCACCAGTTGGCACGCACTAAGAAGCTTTGTGGTTTGGCCCCGGCGATCTGCTGGCATGGTCAGACTGCACGGTGTTAAACTTGGCTCCAGCACTTCGCTAACAGTGCTGTGGGATGGGAATGACAGGACCTGCGGGACTGGGAGGACTGAGCAAGAATGACACACACAGAGCTTACTTGTACATAGCCTTGAGCATATCTTGAGTAATTATCTCAATTTGGTGTACACTGTTAAAGGGGGTTGAGAGCTGGTGCAGCGGCACATGCCTGTGGTCCCAGCTCTCTGGGAGGCTGAGGTGGGAAGATCATTTGAGCCCAAGAGTTCCAGGCCAACCTGGGCAACACGGCCAGAGCCTTTCTGAAGAGGGAGGAGGGAGGGCTGAGGAAGGTTTGGTTGAGGATTGTGTGTGTGTGTTTGAATCCTTATGAATGAAGGAAAGAGAAGTCTCAGCAGAGGAGATAGTGTGGATAGTATTCCCACCTTGTACCAAACATCTAGATTTGGGCAATTTACACTTGATGGTTTTCCTGGTCACATTCACAATCCATAACTTTAAACTGACTCAAAATCAGTTTATCTGTTAATTATCTACTAACTCTCAGGAGTCAGTTTCCATAGCGTAACAGACAGGCTCTTAAAAATTGATACACATTAATATGATACATTTGTCAGAATTCATAACTAATCTAGCTGGGTGTGGTGACGCACACCTGTAATCCCAGCATTCGGGAGGCTGAAGCAGGAGAATTGCTGCAAGTTAGAGGCCAGCCTGGGCTACAAAGTAAGTTCAAGGCCCTGCATAGTGAAACTCTGTCTCAAAAAAAAAAAAAAAAAAAAAAAAAGAAAAAAAGAAAAAAAAAGACTTCATAACTAATCAATATTATTAACTAAAGTTATATTTCATCCCTATTTCTTTAGTTTTCACTTAATGTTCTTTTTCTATTTCAGGAGCCCACCTAGGACATCACATTACCTTTAGTTGTCATATCTGCTGGGGCCCCTCTCGACTGTGATTTGTTTGACCAAAGTCTCCTGGCCAGGAACACCCCTTCAGGCAACTTCCCACCTCTGACTGAGCTCATACTGTATCTTAAGCTCTGCTCCTCAGCTGCTGGCTTCTTTGGCCATCTTAAGTTTCTGAGCCTCCATTTCCTCATCCATAGATGGGTACAGTGCTTGTTTCATAGGCTTGTTGTGAGGAGCCCCTGAGATGCTTGTGAAGTTCTTGGGGATGCTCCTGGAGCGTAGTAAACATTATTGTTTTAATTTTTTTATTACCGCCTTTTTTTTTTTTAAAAGGGCCTCACTATACAGTGCAGGCTGGCCTTGAACTAGCTTATGCAGCCCAGGCTGGCCTTGAACTCATGGCGATCCTCCTGCCTCATTACCACCTACTTTTGTGTCCCTCTTTCCTTTTTCTCCAGCCTTAACATGTTCATGCTGGGGCTATAATTCGTGTCTAGCTGCCGGGTGGCTTGAACCACCTGTGGTACATGCATGACTGTCCCGTCAGGAGATTTTTTATTATTTTTATTAGTAAAAAGACCGGTAAAAGTGATTAGATTCATTTGTACCACCAGTGGTACAAGGCGCAGGATAGGAGAGTCATACAGGTGATGGCTCAAGCTGGTGGGAACCTGTTCACCCTAAATACAAAGTGTCCTCTTCTGCCCAGTGCTAAGCCATGCTTCATTTCTATGCTAATGCCCACTTCCAAAACAAACAAGCAGATACACAAAAATAAAAACAATCTATCCTAAAAGCTATTATCCCAAACCATAGCTCCCAGTCCACCAATGCCCTGTTCTTTGCAGTGAGAGGGGCACATTCTATTTCACGGTAAGGTATGAAGAGTTTCAGGGTAATTACCCTTTTATTGCTACTATTTTCTCCTTTAATAAAAAAAAAGTTATACTTAAAAAGAGGCTTGTTTTGTCTCATGGTCTGCCAGGATTGAGAGGTCACCTCTGGTGATGGCCTCCTGGCTGGCTGAATCCCAGGGTAAGGCAGGCGTTGCGCAGTGAGACGGGGCGTGCTCCTGATTTTTAAGAAGGGAATCCGGTAGTTTTAATTTAAAGGATAACTTCCTAAGGACAGAAGAGGTGTTTTGAAAACAGAGATTCATAGATTCACTTATGTTAATCAAAATTAAGGTATCCCTAGTAGTTAAAGTAAGCAACCTTTAAATATCCAGTATTGGATGTTTAAATCCAAACTGAGTGGCTTATAGTTGAATTCATTGTTCACATCCAAGCACACTTGGTAGGCAGATGATTTATTCAGAGCTATATTCACTAGATCCAGTAGGTGGCAGCATAGGAAAACTAATAACAATTTTATAGCTCCGCTTACTCAACTAGAATTACCAGCAGCATTTTGGTGACTGCCCTTTCTGAGGCAAGGTAGAGAGATAGACTGGCACATAGGCGCTCCTTCTCCTTCTTCCTCTTCCCCTTCCTTTTCCCCTTCCTCTTCCCCTTCTCCTTCTCCGTTTTCTTTTTTTCTTTCTTTCTTTTTTGAGGGGATTGAACCCAGGGCTTCACCGATGCTTAGGCAAGCGCTGTACCACTGAGCTTTCATTTTCACCCAGTATTTTGGATTGGATGACCTTATCAGATATAGGCCAAAGCTGCCCTGAGAATTAGGAATTTCTGGTTAGTCTATTGATAATTTTGGCCAGGTTCTATTTCTTTTACCATAAACATAGAAATATGACAAAACCACAAGTTCGTTACTAATGAATGTTTTCCTGCTGATGTTGAGTTAGATTTTACCCCAAGCATAATCGACTTCATATAATCAGTTCTACATTTACTAAAATCTTGCTTTCAGATCCATCTTAACATTAGGAAATAGTGGAAATAATTGCATCTTACATTGTTAGATCTTTAGAGAATATTTTCCTCAATGCTTCAGTTGAATAAAGCTAATTTTTAAGTAGTTTCATATCAACTGGTTTGATGCTATTAAGAGAAATGGATTTGGTCCCAACATTGACATTAATTAGTTGGGTGAAATTCCATTTTCACTTTCTCTCTTTCTTTTTTTTTTTTCTTCCTCTTTCTTTCTTTCTTTTTCTTTCTTTCTTCTTTCTTTCAGCTTATTTTTGAAATAAAGAATTAAATAGACTCAAAGCTCACCAGTCCCTTATATTTCAGAGTTTATGTCCCACAACCACTGAAAATAGTAGCATTGATGAAATAAGACTTGTCATTTTCCATGGCAATTGTTTTAAGGAATAAATACCCATTTGGATACATAAGTCTTACTTAACCTTATTTCCTTGTGGTCATAGTTCCAATAATGGCAATTTGAATAGGCAGTCTTAGAATGGGAAAATCATCAATTTGAGAGTTTTCCTATGGTCTCCATTCTTTTACTTAATATAATTCGTTCATTGTAATAAATTTGTTTCCCTTTTAGTGCTATTTTGGGCATTCTTAAAATATAGTAGCTGTTCATTTTTGATGGAACACTTTTATAAGAAAGAGATTATGGAATAAGAATTGGAACAGGTAAAAGACAAATTTGGGAAGGAACAGGATTTTTATTCTAGATTCAGAAACTGGAAGCATTTCTTGAGTTTGAATATGACTAAATCCTTTGTCTTAATGCCTGAATTGTCTCTGCTTTTACTTTTTAATTAATACTTCATTGTACACATTTATGGGGTATATATATTATATATATGTATATATTATACAATGATCAAATTAGGGTTATAGGATTTGCAGAAATTATTTTGTATGTAGGTTCAGAAAATTACACGCAGGTTTTTTCATTCCCACGAATGCTTAGGTAAATGCAGCTCAGATTCCTCGTTGCGGGAGACCACGTCCCGGCAGCCCTGTGCTGAGCACTAAATGCCAGGGGAACCTCCCCGCCATGATCACACAGTGAAACATTTGCCCACACATTTCCAAACATCCCATAGGGGTTGGTATTACCACCCCTGAGGACTGCTGAGCTAGACTAGAAAATCTTTCCCGAGGGATTTGTGGTGGGCAGAATTACAAAGCGGTCGCCAAGATTCCCAGCCTGGGTGCACAGATGCATTCTCCCAGATACTCAGTCCAACACTAATCTAGGGACTGCTTTAAAAGGATTTTGCAGGTGTAATTAAAGTCCCAAATAAAGTGACGCTAAGATACAAACATTGATGGTATGGTGAGGTGTCCCTAAATCCCAGCTACTTGGAAGGCAGAAGCAGGAGGGCTGCAAGCTCGAGAACAGCCTAGGCAACTTGGTAAGACCCTGTCTCAAAATAAAAATTAAAAAAAGGGCTAAGGATGTATGTAGCTGAGGCCCAATCCTCAGGACCACACAAACAAAACAATAACAGCAACCCCAACAACAACAAAAACCACGATACAAAGATTATCTTCCACTGGCCTGGCCTAGCCTTAAGGAAAGGGCTCTTCCTGGAAAAAGAATGCAGCAGCCTCCAGGGGCTGAGTGTTGGCAAAGGAATGGGGATCTGAGTTCCCCCACCACAAGGAACTGAATTTGGCCAACAACTTGTGTGCACCTGGAAGCTATTTTTTCCCAGGATCTCCAGAAGGCAACACAGCCCAGTCGACCCGTCAGTTTCAGCCTGCAGGACCCTGAGCAGAGTCTCAGCCATTCCATGCAGGATGGGTGTCAGTTTAAGCCTCTGGATTTGGGGTCATTGGTTATGTAGGATTCAGTGAGGCAGGCAACACAGACACTGGGGCAGAGGGCTTGCTCCCTGCTCCTCCCCCTTACCTCATAGTTGGACCAGCAAGAAGCCATATTGATCCCTCTGGGTTCCTTGTCCCCTTGCTCCCCCTGAACATCAGGGTGCAAAGAATCTGCTGCAGTGTCGGGAGCTAAGCACACTCCCTCCTGGGGACATCTGAAGCCTCAGCTGCACATCCTAACCTCTGCCCAGCTTTTCACCTGGAGGCCCCAGTCTGGTGAGAGCTAAACAGGAAAGGTGGAGTGGAACCTTAAGGATCCACTGAAATCTGACTTACATGTTGTACTTATTGTTCCAGGACACATAAGCCCAACCTGTATGGATACAATGGAAAAAATGTTCTTCCTAGGCACAAGACTGAAATAGCTCATGTTTCATGTGTGGTAAAAATGCCAGGTCCTCAAGCCTGACCTGCTGCCTACTTTTCTTTGGGACTATTTTTTTCTGTACCTCACACAGCCCTCAACAGCCCTGCTCAGAAATGCTATCTGCAGAGCTGTTTCAGTCGGGAAGTTCTCTCTTTCTCTCTCCCTCTTCCTCTCTTCCTCTCCCTCTTCCTCTCCCTTTCTCCCTCCCACCTTCCCTCTCTCTCATTACTTTTAAAATGTGAAAGGCACATTTGAGAACTTTATGATAATTATTATTTTCATATTTAAAGCCCATAAAATTGTCTTTGAAATAAAGAATAGCCATTGGCTTGAACAGGCCTGGTCTAACCCTCATTTGCTTCTGAGAGATGCTATGGATCCCCACACCTCCTTCTACACACACTATACATAGTGCCAGTATAGATGCCACGAATTCACTGATAGTTGTGTAAATTGACTTATTTCATGAATTTACCATTAGATTTTCTTGCAAGAATCATGTGTGTGTGTTACTGGGCTTGAACCCAGAACCTTCACACACAGCTACATCACCCATGCTTTTATTATTTTTATTTTGTATTTTGATACAGCATCTTGCTAAGTTGCTAAATTGCCCAGCCTGGAATCAAACTTGTGATCCTTCTGCCTCAGCCTCTCAGAGTGCTGGGATGACAGGTGTGCTCCATCATGCCCAACACTTCCAATAGTTCTAATAGTCTTGAGCCATCACAAAAGGACTTAAAAAAAAAAAAAAATATGTAGCATTTTCTTTCTTTTTAGTTTTATGCTATACTCTATTTCTTAAACTTTAAAATTCATGGCCGGTGAGATAGCTCAGTGGCATAAGCGTGTGCCTGGTAAGCACGAGGTCCTGAGTTCGACTCCCGGAACCCACTAAAAAAAAAAAAAGGGGGGCTGGTGATATCGCTCAGCAGCACAAGCGCTTGCTGGCAAGTGCGAGGTCCTGAGGTCTACTCCCAGTACCCACATAAAATAAATAAATAAATAAATAAAAAATAAAATTCATAACATGCATTTATATTAAATTTTTCCTAACATTTACCTATGATTACATTTTTTTCCACTTAATTGCTTTATTAAAGTATACTTTACATTCCATAACATTTACTCATCATAAGTGTGTAATTTATTAATTCCCTAATATCTGTTTTCAGTTAATCCTGTCCCCACCTTCAGCCCCAGACAACCACTTTTCTGATTTTAATCTGTATAAATTTGCCTTTCTGGGCATTTCATATAAATGCAATCATACAAATGTAGTCTTTTGTGCCTGTCTTCTTCCAGACCAAATTCATTAGTGTTGTAGCATGTACCAATTGTTCCTTTTTATAGCTGAATAGTGTTCCATTATATGAAAATACCAAAGCTTATTCATCTCTTCATCAATTGATGGGTATCTGGATTGTTTCCAGTTTGTAGCTATTGAGAACAATGTTGCTGTAAATATTCATATATATGTGTATTTGTATGAATCTGCTTTAATTCTCTTGGGTAAATTCATAGGAGTGGAATTGCCAGGCCATACGACCTATTTAAATTTATAAATTATTCCCAACACAAGGTGTATTTGTCAGCTTCCTCATTGCTGGTACAAAATACCTAATATGCACAATTTAAAGGAAGAAAGGTTTAATTTGACTCATGGTTTCAGAGGATTCAGTCCATAGTTGGCTGATTCCAAGACACCATCTTCCATGGTGGAAGATGATAGTGGAGAAAGCTGGTAACTTCATGATGGCCAGGAAGCAGAACAGGAGAATAGTGCCGGAGGGGAAGAGTCCAGGGACAAGATGTGATACCCAAAGTCATGCCTCCATGACCCACAGATACATTGAGAATCCTAATTTACTAATCCCCTGGACAGCTCACAGGTCAATCAAGATTATAATCCAGGTTAACTGTCACACTGGGCAAAATTCTTTCTTAAGAAGTACATACTCCTCAGAAGTATGACAGGAGATCAACTTTGTAATATACATCAGTCTTATAAATATGTATCATTTATTCAAGTAACTTTAATTATTATTTTTTTTTATGTGGGTACCAGGAGTCGACCTCAGGACTTCGTGCTTGCCAGCAGGCACTTGTGCTGCTGAGCGATATCACTGGCCCTTTTTTCCTTTATGTGGGTTCCAGGAGTCAAACTCAGGACCTCACGCTTGCCGGGCAGGCGCTTCTGCCGCTGAGCCATCTCACCGGCCAGTAACTCTAATTCTTAAAAATAAATAAAGATCTACATGAAAATTCATGTAGTGGGGTGTTGTTCTTCACAATGTTATCACAGTGAACAAAGGAAATAACCTAACTGCCTACTAGTGCAGGAATGGCTGAACAAGTGGCTCCATGGAAGAGGAAATACTCCTGGCAGGAAGTGGACAACAAATCTACAAACGATACATACTGGATGATGGTGAATGCTTACATTTTAAAAATTCATTATAGTAAAAGACACATTGCCATTAATCCCACTCAAACTATCCCTTCTTCCTTCCAACACACTTATCCCATTTTCTTAAGCAGTTCTGCAAGTCCTTTTTTATGAAAACCTTTATGAAGTGTGATAAAAAACGTATAGTGGATGCTGCTGCTAAGTGCCATCCAATGGAAAAGCAGGCTAATAAAACATAACAGTAGTGCCCTCATCCACCTTATTTACCAGGTTGGGCACTGTGCGACTTCTGGCTCTTTCCCAAAGTCCATAAAATGGTAAACATTTTGAACCAATGCGGGACACCAAGGTAACCACAA
Organism: Erethizon dorsatum; assembly: GCA_028451465.1. Lineage (NCBI taxonomy): Eukaryota > Metazoa > Chordata > Mammalia > Rodentia > Erethizontidae > Erethizon > Erethizon dorsatum. Next base: position 67,402,737 of record CM051836.1, on the reverse strand, counting down.
CAGTGCAACTAAAGACTTCACGAAAGAAGACTTCCAGAACTGCTCCAGAAAGTAGCAAGCATCATTGGACAAATGTGTTCAAAGTGCTAGGGAGTGTTTTGAGGGGGATTAAAGGCAATGTGTCCTTCACTGTAATAATTTTTAAATTGTAACCATTCGTTTTATTTTTCAATCACTCCTTGTAAGTGTGGTATCTGGTGTGATGGAAGATGATGATAAAATTAAAATAGGGCTGGGGATATAGCTCAGTGGTAAAACATTTGCCTAGTATGTTCAAGGACCTGGTTCAAGCCCCAGCGCTGCCCCCCTCAAAGAGCAGTGTAAGAAAGGAGGGAGGGAAGGAACATGTAAGGGTATTGTATGGGTGGGCAAGATAGACCTCACTGAGAAAATGACATCTGAGCAAAATCAATGTCCCTGGGAAGGAGCTGGTGCCCAGAAGGCAGTAGGGTGGGAATAAATCAAGGGGAAAGCAGTACTGCTTAAGCACTCCTAATCTGAAAATCCCAAACCCGAAATGCTCTGAAATCTGAAACTTTTGGAGGTTGATAGGGTGCCGCTTTGTTCCACACACAGTATAGGTCCATAGGAGCCACACGTGAATTTTGTGTTTAGACTTGAGTTCTGTCCCCAAGATACCTCGCTCTATATAGGCAAAACTGCAAAGCCAAAAAAACTCTGAAATTTGAAACCCTTCTGCTGCCAAGCATTTTGGTAAGAGATTCCCAAGCTGTAGTCAGCAAGAGTAGTGAGATTATGGGATGGAGGCAGGTTATGTGGGATCTCAAAGGTCATTGTAAAAACGCTTTATTTTGTGGGAGATGGCATATGGAAAGCCACTGCAAGGTGCCAAGCAAAGGGATCGTACGATAGGGTCTTTGTTTTAAGCTGTGGCTACTGAGTGGGAATGAGACAGAGTTAATAATGTCCAAGTCTGGATGACGTGAAAATGGGTCCCTTACTTCACCTCTGCCTTCCCTCTCACTTCCGTTGCTCCGCCCCCCGCCCCATGCCACGGGTGGGAGCGTAGTGTGGCGCTGGGATGGGGAGCCACCGTTTTGGTTCTTATTTTCCACTCACCAACAAAGCACACTTGGACTGCTGATACTTGTCCCTGAGGTCCAGAAATGGCAAAGCCCAATCCCTGCCCCCTTGAGGGAGAGTGGCAAGCAAAGACTCAGGGGTGACAGGAAGACTGGCTGCCTGGGAGGGCGAGGTCTCCGCCGTGTACCTGGGGACAGGCAGCGGAGGGGCAAGCCGAGCTTCACAGGGGGGCTGCGGCCAAGGCCAGAAGTGAGAAGCGGTTGTCAGGGAAAGTGGGTGGCGGCCAGGCAGCGTGGAGACCCTGCACAAAGGCCCCGGGGAGGAAAAGTGCCTTTGTGGACCGGAAAGTGCAGGTGGTTGAGGATGGGGCCGGCACAGAGGAGAGCGATGAGGGCCACGCGCGGATAGGCGGCGGCAGCCCAGGCCCACGACCTGGGCTCCTACCTCTCGGGCACAAAGGGGTTGTGGCGGGCTTTGGCAGAGGAATGAGCCCAGTTATTTCCTGTGTAACTTCTGCATCGTAAGAGAGACGGCCACCTCCCACCCACCTTTTCCATTAGATCAGTCATCTAATGAGAGCCGGCGCCGCGGAGCTTTGCACCCGTACTCACAGACGAGTGGCCTCCCTGGCAGCGCAAGCCAGGCTCGGGCCAGGCAGGAAGGGCCAATCTCCTTAGCACGATAACGCAGACTACAGTGATCCAAAAAGGACAGGCCAGTGATCTTTGCCTTTATCTGCTGATTCCTTGCTAGACAACAGGAAGTAGAATGTTTTGTACTTTTAGTGATAAACACAGCATCGAAGATTGTGCCTACAGTTTAGTGGGCATTTAAGAAAAGTTTTTGAACCTGGAGGTGGTGGTGCACACCTGCAATCCCAGCATTCTGGGAGGCTGGGGCAGGAAGATCGTAAATTCTAGCCCAGCCTGGGCAACTTAGCAACTTAGCTAAGACCCTGTCTCAAAATAAAAAAATAAAAGAAAGACTGGGAATATAGCTCAGGGTAAAAGCCCTGGGTTCAAGTGCTGGTACCACACATACATAAATAGAAATATTTTTGTTTTTTTTTCAAATGTGGAAGGGACAAATACATGTTAATAGGATTAATGGTATTTTAGTATTAGTATGTTATATTATTTTAATTTTTATTAGTTTGTGTTTGCAATACCTAATTATTACATTTATCCTGGGGGGTAGGCACATGTACATAACACCTTAATTCTTTTTTTGTCCCCAACCCCTCCTACCCCTCCCTCCTCCTTCCATCTCTTTGTCCCCTTCCCATTTGCAAAAGCTCAAGTTCCATTTTTTCCTTAAATTCTTTTTTTCATCCTCTTTCCCTCACTTCTCTCCTCCATCTCTTGTTTCCTTCCCATTTGCAAAAGATCTCCCTACTTCTTATTATTTATCTTTTATTTTGTTCTTTATTTATGTTTTGGGTTTCTCATATAAAAGAAACTGTGTGATATCTGAGCTTTTGTGTCTGATTTATTTCACTAAATATTATGGTCTCAAAGTGCATCCATTTACTTACAAATGACTCAAGTTTATATTTCTTCATGGCAGAGTAGTAATCCATTGTGCCTAAATACCATATTGTCTCTATCCATTCATCTGTTAATGGACATGTAGGCCATTCCCAAGATTTAAGTATTATAAATTGTGCTTCTATAAACCTGCGTATGTATGTGTCATTGTAATATGATGTCTTTAACTCTTCCAAGGAGGTATCTACAAGGGGAAGAGCTGGGTGAAATGGAATTTCTATTTTTAGTTTTTTGAGGAAATTCCATATAGATCTTCTTAGTGGTTATGCTAGTTTACATTCTCACCAACAATGTAGAAGCATTTCTTTTTCCTGCAATCTCACCAGCTTTTGCTGTTATTTGATTTTTTGGTGATGGCCATTCTTTCTGGAGTAAGATGAACTCTCACCTTGGTTTTAATTTACATTTCTCTAACGGTGGGCTATGTTAAACATTTTTTCATTTATTTATTGGCCATTTGTACTTCTTCTGAGAAGTGTTTGTTCATTTTGGTTCTCCATTTTTTGATTGGATCTTTTATTTTGGGGGCATCTGATGAGTTTTTTTTTTATATATTCTAGATGTTCTGTCCAAGAAATAGCTGGCAAATTTTTTCCCATTCTGTAGGTTATCTCTTCACTCTGTTGGTTGTTTCTTTTGTTATGCAGAAGCTTTTTAATTTGATATAGTCCCATTTGTTGATTTTCAGAACTCTTGCCTGTGAAATTGGGTTTCTGTTCAGAAAGTCCTTGCCTATGCCTAAGACTTCAAGAGTTTTACCTGTTGTATCTTCCAGCAGGTTGTTTCTGTTTTAACATTTAGGTCTTTGATCCATTTTGGTTTTAGTTTAGTACATGGTGAGAGATGTGGGTCTAGACTCAATCTTCTGTATGTGGATATCCAATTTCCCAGCACCATTTATTAAAGAGGCGCTATCTTTCCTCTAGTGTAGGTTTTTGGCCTCTTTGTCAAAGATCAAGTAGCTGAAAGTGCCTAGGATTGTTTCTGCATCCTCTATTCTGTTCCATTGACCCGTATTTCTGTTTTTTTTTTGTGCTAATACAATGCTGGTTTTGTCACTGTAGCTATGTAATATAACTTCAAGTCTGTGATTGTGAGGCTTCCTGCTTCGCTATTGTTTCCCAAAATTACTTTTGCTATTCTGGATCTCTTCTGTTTCCATATAAATTTTAGTATTTTTCACTCTGGACCTATGAGGAATGCTACTGGTATTTTGATTGGGATTGTGTTAAATCTGTATACCAATTTTGGAAGTATGGCCATTTTGACTATATTCATTCTGCCTGTCCAGGAACATGGGATATCTTTTCATTTTCTGACCTCTTCTTCAATCTCCTTTTTGAGAGTGATGTAATTTTCCTTGTAGAGGTCTTTTACTTCCTGGGTTAGGTTAATTCCAAAGAATTTAATTAATATTAGTATTTTAAATATGCTAGTTAATAATTATTAACATCCTTTCTCTATATGGCAATGTGTCACATTGAGATGTCCCTCCCTAACTTTTAGGTGCCTGTAGAAATTGTCCATAACTCTAGAAGGGAGATTGAATATAATATTTGTTAACTAGGTTTTGTCGTTGTGATAAATAACAGAGATAAATAAACTTAACAATAGCAAAAGTTTGTTTAGGGTCACAGTTTTGGGGGTTTCAGTCTATGATCACTTGGCCCTCGTGTTTTGCCTGTGGCAAGTACATCATGGTGGGAGAGCAGGGTGGTGGAGACCTGACCACCTCATAGTGGCCAAGAAGCAATAGAGAAGACAGGAAGGGCTACCATCCTGATATTTCTATCAAGGGCGCACCCCAGACACCTAACTTCCTCCCTCCAGGACCCACCTCCTAATGTTTACACTTCCCCCCAAAATCTCCATGGGTTGGGGACCAATCCTTTAACACATGGGCCTTTGGAAGACACTTGTCCACACCATATTACAATACCTATGTCTGCCCATATTCACAGGCTTAGAAGTTTCCCCAGGCCCTGATCTTGCCCAAGCTTGGCCTGAGGGGCATCACAGAGGAGAAAGAGCTTATGGCATGGTGGCAGGAAGTAGGACTAAGATCAAGGGAGGAGGATATATATATATATATAATTTATATACCATGCCAGGCCATGTCCCCGGTGACCCACCTCTTCCAGCCAGGCTTCACCTCCCAGCATCATATACAGCCATAAACACATCAGTGGACTAATCCAGTATCATACACCGTAATCCAGCCACCCCCCAAAGCCCCACCTGTGAGGGCATGAGATTTCCTGGGGAACATCTAAATATAAACCATAACATCTTCCATCTCCTCTTCTTCCTCCTTTCCTATTTCTTCTCTTCTTCCTTCCTCTCTCTTTCTCATGCATTTCCACCATGTAATCCCATCTGCTATGTTACACTGCATTAAGAAAGCCAGCAGGGGCTGGTGAGATGGCTCAGCGGCGTAAGCGCCTGTCTTGCAAGCGCGAGGTCCTGAGATCGACTCCTGGCACCCACATACGAAAAAAGGGCCGGTGATATCGCTCAGCGGCACGGGCGCCTGCTGGCACGCGAGGTCCTGAGGTCGACCCCCGGTACCCCCAAAAAGAAAAAAAAAAGAAAGCCAGCGAACACTTTGAGTTTGAACTTTGCAGCATCCCAAACTGTGATAAATAAATGTCTTTTCTTTACAAGGTACCCAGTCTGTGGTATTCTGCCATAGCAACATAAAACAGACTAAGGCACCACCCTACTTCTTCATAAGACTCAGAGGCATAAGCCATAATGGACTGAAAATTTGGCACAACATTCTTTCCTGTGCCTACAACCTTTTGCCCGGTCTTTGCTAGTAAACATCAAAAAGAGTTTGAATTCTTTTGGTGGAATTTTCCTGAAACACCTCCCTCCTTTTCAGTATGTAGTAGATCACAGAATGGCAAACATCTACCCCCTCAGGACAAATCTAGTTGACCACTTGTTTTCATACATGAAGTTTTATTGGCACACTGCCATGCCATTCATATGTGTACTCTTATGTCTGCTTTTGTAGTACAATAGCATTGACAGAATTGATGAAATGTCACAGAGACTATGTGGCGATAAAGGTCAAAAACCTACCATCTTGCCCTTTGTGGAAAAAGTGTGGCGGATTAGATGCCTCTACATACTTTCGTTCCATCATGACAGAACATGGCAGAGTATAAACCATCTCCTTGTGTATCCATCTTCCCCCTCTATTCCCACTGGTAGAGTAGAAACTGTACTAGCATAATGCCTGCCACATAATTTGTGCTCCATGTGTGTTTACTGAATAAATGAAAACATTGCTTCTGAAAAGTATCATTGGTAGATTTACTCCAAATAAACTCATTCATTTGGTTTCCCCCATTCACTCACTGAATTAGAACAGTTGGGATCCTGCCTATGACTAGCCCCATGAAAAGTGTAAAAAACCAATAGGAAACTTGGTCACCATTTGTGAGAAGGACGTAAGAATTTAAGGATTGGTAGGTCATGAGAGTAAAATTAGGCAGCAGCTGAAAAGAGAGCAAAGTGAAGAGGTATTCACGGAATGCAGAGCAGCAGCATGAGAGATCATGCCAGGGCTCATTATGGGGCTTTCTGGAGCATAGGAATCCGTGTGGTTCCAAACTTGACTGTACGTTGTAATCACCTGGAATGTTTCAAAGCATAACCACCCCAAGGATGCTCACTGATTTGGTTGGGCTACAGTTTAGGCATCTAGATATTTTAAAAGCCCCCAGATGAGCGATGGAAATGTTCTGGACTGCATAGTGGTGATTGATGTTTGCATAACACTGTGAGTGTACTAAATGTCTAAATGTCTCTAATGTACTAAATGTCTCTAATGATAAATTCCATGTTTGTGGACTATACTACATGTACACAAGTTCCCAGAAGACTAATGGCAAGTTGAAGATGCGACTCAAAGAGCCCTTATTACCATTCACAAATAACAAGAATCAGGTGGCGGTCCCGCCCCCTTTTATTAGTGTATGTTTGTGGTACATAATAAGTACATTCACTGTGGGGAACAGCCACTATACGGGTCACACCCTGATCCTTTTTCTTCTCCTTCCCCTCCCTTCCTCTTATCTTCTCCATCCCCAGACCTCTTCCCATTCCCACAAAGCCAACTTCCTGTTTTCTATCTTAAATAAATAGATGGCTAGACCTCTGAGCCAGACATTCTGATTCCCTTGATCTGGGGCAAAGGAATTTGTGTTTCCAACAATAACTCCCCCCAAAATGAAATGTTTATTTTATCATGGTAAAATTAAAAACAGTAGATAAACATATAAATAGTTCTAAAGCAGATATACAAATACATAAATTATTGAAGTTTTCAAAGAAAATATAACAGTCAAATAATACTTAAATAAACTTTTTTGAAGTGAACTTAATGTTTACCACAGCAGTTTCATTTTTCTTTTTCCAAATATCTTAGCACAGCTTGTAAAATACATTTTTTTTTTTGTGGGTACTGGGGGGTTGACCTCAGGACCTCGCGTGCCAGCAGCGCCCGTGCCACTGAGTGATATCACCAGCCCCTTTTTTCATATGTGGGATCCGGGAGTTGAACTCAGGCCCTCGGGCTTCCCAGGCAGGTGCTTATGCCGCTGAGCCATCTCACCGGCCCTGTAAAATACATTTCTAACAAAAAGATCACATTCAATGACCATGACTGTAGTATATACTACACACACACACACACACACACAGTGAAAGAAGGAATGACATTTAAGAGAAATCACTACTCAACACTATAAATTTTTAATTAGTATATGTTTATAATACATAAGAATTACATTTACCTTGGGGAATTGGTACACAAGTATCTTGAATCTGGATCATTTGTACTCTGTGTTCCCTGCACTCCTCTCTCCCTACTTCCTCATGTCTTCCCATCTCCAGAGTCTACTTCTCTGTTTGTTTGCACTCTTTTATTTTGCTTTTGAATTGTACATCTGGGGTCTCTCATTTTAGAAAAACCATACAATATTTAACACTCTGTGTCTGATTTATTTCACTTAGTATTATGGTCTCAAAATCCACCCATTTCCCTACAAATGACTCAAATTTCTCCTTCTTTATGGCTGATTAGTTCTCTGTTGTGTATACAGACCACTTACACACTTTATCATCTGCCTATTTTGGAGGCAGAAGGATGGTGGAGAATTAGTCTAGGTATGTTTGAAGGAAGCAGGAGGCACATATTTACTAAAACTTCCTTTGCTGGCAGTACAGTTGAGGGAGGTTAATTTAGCTGTTTTTTTTCTTAGTCCCAGATAATTCTTGTCACAAGAGAAGTGTGGGAAACCCTGCCTACCCAGGACTTCCCAAACTTGATCAATTTTAAGAGTCAGCTGGGGCTCTCTGTTAAGCTTCCAGATGCCAGGGCCCCACCCAGACATTAAATCAGGATCCCGGGAGAGGGATGGGACTCAATGGATTTAAAAATCTACCCAGCTGCCTTTCCCAACCAGGCAGGTATGAAAAACACCTTCTAGTCCAGTTCTCGATGTTGACCCTGCTACAAAAACTCCTGAGAACTTTTTCTTAAAAAAAAAAAAAAAAAAAAATGTTAAACTCCTACTCCAAGACATGCTGATTCTACCTCTCTGGTAGGAGGGAAGCTGAGGTTTTAGAAAAGCTAAGATTTTTTTTGTTGATGTTCCTTTTTTTAAGGTGCCACCTCTGAGTTTGAATCTCCAGAAAATCAATAGTTCCACATAGGGCTGAAAACCCAGCAAAAAAATGAACTTTCTAGTACCTCACACTTGACAGTAAAAATCATGAGTCTCATAGGCAATTAAGGTTCATAAAAATGTATTGATTTCAGTCACCTTTATATTTATACGAGGCTATTTTATTCTGCCTGGCCAAGTTGTGAGTCTTAACAGTCTTCCACAGTTGCTGTAGCCTTGTTCTCTTTGCCTTGCCAGCAACCACGGACTCTTTTCTTATGTTGAGGCATCTGAACCATGCACAGGCCTTGCTGAGGACCTAGCAGAGTGACATCCAGCCAAAGCAGTGACCCTTAGCTGTGCACCTGGCTTTGCCTATTCTGGCCACTAGAATCTTGGCAGCTGTGGTCAGGCCAGCATTTATTCCAGATGGGAAGGAGACAAATTAGAAGTGTTCATAATCTCTCTTTAAATTACTTAAACCATGTGCTGTGGTGTACACCTGTAGTCTCAGAGGGTGAGGCAGGAGGATCACTTGATCCCAGGAGTTCGAAGCGAGCTTGAACAACATAGCAAGATCTGTCTCAAAGGAAAAGAAAAAAGCCAGGCGTGGTGGTGCATGCCTGTAATCCCAGCACTTCTGGAGGCTGAGGCAGAAGGACTGTAAGTTAATGACCTAGTGAGATCCTGTCTCAAAATTAAAAATAAAAAAAGGGCTGAGGATCTAGCTCCACGCAAAGGTCCTGAATTCAATCCTCAATGCCGTATAAACAACACAACACAACTCAACACAACACATATTTACATATCTGTCTCTTGGCTAGATGGAGAACTTCAAAGTAGGAACTTGACTTCATTTACTGTTGTATTTCCAGCAATTATCCCAGGGTTCACCAGAGTGAATTGTAATTGTTGGTAAAAGGAACGAGATAGACTCTGTATCTTTAAAAAGAATAAAATTGTGAAGGTCTAAATGTATAGGGGGAAATAAACAGCTGCATGGATAATAATCCATGTATTTTGATGTGTCTATATCTGTACTCTGTAAGTGATGTCCAGTGGTCTAACAACTCCCGAGCGAATACTTTATAATTCCACTTCTGTTACTGGATATTAACATCTTCCTATGTTTTAGAATTAACCTTTTTTTAAAAAAAGTTGTGCAGCTTGAAGGACAGGTTAATGCACTCATAATGTTGTCAGTTGTCTACTTTTTCAAATTTTATTTAGTCACAGTTTTATCAAATGCAGCTCATTTTGCACATGTGTGCCCAATTTATTTCACTTAAGAATATGGTCTCAAGGTCCATCCATTTAAAATGCAGCTCATTTTGAACTCTTCTACCTGCTCAGTATTCCACCTTCAATGGTAACAAAAGCATGAAAGTAGAGCACATAGAAAATTAAACGTTAAATCTCCACCTAAACACGATAGGGAACTCCAGGTAAATTCAGTGGAATAATTGCCACACACGAGGGAAACCACACCAGTCACAGCTGAAAGCTTTAGTGTCCATCAGAATCACCATCAGCGACATAGTTTGGGAAGAGGCAGACCCTCCTCCTAACGTGTCACATCCGAGTCAGCATTCTGAAAAATTTTCAAAGTATGCTTGAACTGGGGTGATGAGTATTTATAAGCCTGTTTTATAGCTGCACAGTTAGGGCTCAATTTTTTTCTTACAGAATGTCTGTCCTTGGACTTTCATGTAAACTAAAAGTGACATTGTGGTACCTGAAAAGCAAAATATATTTAGAATCAAGTAGGGTTAAAAGCACTCGACTGACTGTCCTGTGTGTCTGAAAGACAATGGGGGTGCCGATTGCCATTTTGTTTGGAAACTTCATCTCACGTGCTAGGATTTTTCAACACAAAAAGTTTTAAGTTAGCCAAACCAGAGGAAGTTTTTTGTTCCTGACTTCGTGTCAATGTGGAGATGGAACGAACAAACCTTTTCCAAAGACCTAGGAAAGCCATGATCATGTCCTTGAAAAGGTCACTTGCTGGTGAGTGGGGTCTGATATACAGTCTGCCCTTGGTGTCACAGGACCCTTGGTTTGGTTCCAAGACCTTTGTGGATACCAAAATCTGTGGATACTCAAGGCTCTTATATAAAACTGTATACTATATACTCAGTACAAACACATTTTTTTTTTTTGATCCTGGGGATTGAATGCAGGGCCTCACAGATGCCAGGCCAGAGCTCTGCTCCTGAGCTACATCCCAGCCCTTTTTCATATTTTGAGACAGGGTCTCACTAGGCTGCCCAGGCTGGCCTGCGTCTTAGTTACTTTCTTATTGTTGGGAAAAAATATCTGACGCCCACAATTAAAAGAGGAGAGGTTTATTTTGGCTTGCAGTTTGTAGAGGTTTCAGTTCATAGTTGCTGACTCCAAGACAGAGAGGCATGGCAGAGCAGCATGGCAGAGAAGAAAAATTCATGCAGTAGCAGACATAAAGCAGAGAGAGGGATCAAGGGAGGAGGGAGGGAGATGCACCCTTCCAGGCCACGCCCCCAGTGACCCACGCCCTCTAATGAGGCTTTGCCTCCTAAATCACATTTAGTTATGAACTCATCAGTGGACTAATCCACTGATAAGTAGTACCATGCCCCTATGTTCCAATCACCTCCCCAAAGGCCCAGCTATGAGCACATGAGGCTTTAGGGAGACATCTAGATATAAACCATAATTGAATTTTAATCCTCCTGCCTCAGCCTCTCGAGTAGCTGGGACTATAGGCAAGCACCACTGTACTCAGCTAGACACATTTTTTTTTTTTTTCTGAATACATTTGGTCTTGGGTTGGTTAAATCCAAGGATAGGCAACCCATGGCTATGGATGGCTGTGTATTTAGGAATGTCTGCTTTACATTCACAACCCCCACACTGGAGGGTGTGACTTAAAGTATCCAGCTATAATATCCCATTAGTAGCCTGCAGATCCCTCAAGTACATCCTAAATTCCAGGCTGGTCCTCCCTACCGGCTGTAGGCTTCAGTTGCCTTCCAGTGATGACCTGCTGGTATTTGTGCTTCTCTTTGATTCCATCCACTTAGTAGAGAAGAATCAGAAAAATATTTACTAAACGAGCTCTGTAGCTCAAGCACTTACACAGGTTTTCATTGGCTCAAAGTGTTGGCGGTTGACATCTGTTTCTTCAGGTATCAAACACCTATTCTTCTGGGTACGTGGCCACTGTGTGAGGTGTCCCTAATCCAAGTCTTCCTTGAAAGAAAGCCAGTCCACAGGGACAAGTAGTAGCGCCAAAACAAAGGAAGGCTGAGAAAGGAAATCAAAAGGAGCAGCAGCTTTTGGAAACTGTGGCTCTGGTGTTCCTTGGGCTCAAACATCCCTGCTTGGTTTGGTTGCTCACCTCTCCCTGGGAGTCCTCAGCCAATAAACTCTGCTTCCCACCTAAGTTGTTCTGAGAAGCCCATCACTTGAAAACAAACAACTATGACATCAAGAGTCATTTATGGTCACTTCTAGGGACAATTCTTTTTCTGGAATAGATCTAAATGATTTGTATCCCTATGTTCTGTTTGGTTGCCAGAAAGTGTTACTTGAGTTACTTTCTTCATTCAGAATTTGCTGGAGGAGATAAAAAGTGGGAGAACTGCATCTGGGTGTGGTGGCACACACCTGTATTCCCAGCACTTGGGAGGCTGAGGCAGAAGGATTGCATGGGTTCGATCCAGCCTGGGCTACATAGTGAGTTCAAGGCCAGCCTGAACTGCATAGCGAGAACCTGTCTCAAAAAAAATAGGGTGGTGGGGACTGAATTCAATAAAGACTTGTTTTATTACCCCTTGATACAAAAAAAATGCCATCATGGACACACGATGAAATGCTTTTAAAATATTTTTTCTAAAACTTTTATGTCATCCAAATAAAAAAGCACGTGTTGAGCATCTCCTATGTGCTAAGCATTGAGCAGGTAAGCAGAGCTCGGAGGCCTCGTGTCTTCCTCTGCAGAAGCTCTTGGTCTAGGGCAGTGGTGCAGGAATTGCAGTCTTCACTTACGCAGCTGCACATCAGCTGGGAACTTGCTAGAGCTGTCGAGCACGAGCACGTGCTTTAATGAACCCTGCAGGTGTTGCTGGGATGGTTCAATCTGAGAAGTAATCTAAGGATTTATTTACATAAACTGGTTTATCCGATCTTCCTTCTCCCTAACAGCACAGTTTGTGACTTACAGTGTAATCTGGAGCTCCACTCTCAACTTAAATAATTGAAAATAAAAATTGTTTGGAGCTTTCTTTTTATTATTATGCCTGAAATATTATTATTGATTCTTACCAGAAAACATCACCCCAAATGCCATATACTTACATCTTCCTTCTCCAATGCCTTAAATGTGATCACTTTCTTTCTTTTTTGAGGGTGAGATTAACATTTTATTTATTTTTATTAGTGCATGGTTTCGATACATAATGAATAATTCACGGTGGGGGGCGTTGGTGCACATGCATATTTCCATTTAGCATTGGAGTTTGTGGAATAATAAAACCGAGCACAAGAACCCTGGGAAAATCACTCACACCATTGCCTCAGGGCCAACAACAAAGGTAGGTGTGTGCTCCTCCATTTATCAGAGCAGATAAGACAAGACATGGAAACAGCTGAGAAGGATCAGTCCCTGGACTCCGTCTGGGCACTGCCTAACCCTGACACAATCTCTGGGTGGGGAGTTTGTGCCGGGACTCTGTGGGGAGGGGTCTGAGAGCCATGTCAGAAGGCGAGCTCTCTTCCTCATCTAAGAAAACTTACTACTTGTGAAAAGAAAGAAAGAGAGGTAGAGGGATAAATTGAGAACCAGCTAAAACCAGAGCATTTAGCGAATGTAAGGATCCTCTTCTGCCCTCAGAAATTCTCATCGGCATTGACTTTTTGAAGACTGCCTCCTACCCTAGCTGCCTTCTCTTGAGGAGCTTCATTTATTTATTTATTTTCAGTACTGAGGATTGAACCCAGGGCCTCACACATGCTAGGCAAGCACTCTACCACTAACCTACATCCCCAGTCCTTTGGTAAAAATTCCATTTTGATACAGGGTCTTGCTAAACTGACCAGGCTGGCCTTGAACTTGTGATCCTCTGTCCTTTGCCTCCCAAGTAGCTGGGATTATAGACACATGCCATCACACTTGGCTTCTCATGAAAATTTCTAAATTATTCTTTTCTATCCTTTGTTCCCTATTTCTTCATGTTCCAGTGTTCTATCATTTAGTCGAATTAAATATTCATGGAGTACCTGCCATTCAAACCAAGCATATAGTGGAGAATAACTCTGAGTGTTTGCTCTCAAGAAGCTCATAATTGGTGATACTCCAGTCAGCCACCCATCATTTGAGGGCATGAAGTATGTCAAAATAGTCTGTGGGTTCAAACATGAATATAACATGGCCCCTACATGAACACACGTGGCCCATAGGAGCTATGGGCACAAGGAGGAGGGATGGGCACAAGATAAACATGCTAAGGGTCATAACGGAAAGAAGGGATTAAGAATCTACCTGAAGGAGCCGAAGAGGCTGGAAGGAGGACCTGCCCTTGGAATTGGGTTGGCCTTGTGCAGGATGGTGGCCTGGCAGATGACCGTGATAATACGGTGTGTCCAGAGAGAGCGGGGAGAAGCTCATGGTGGCCAGATGCGGGTTTCACAGTTGAAGACTATGTTGGAAAAGAAGGCTGGGGCTAGGTGTACAGAACTTCATATGTCACATGGCAGGCTTAGGAGTAGAGACCCGATTCTGAGCGGAGTAGGGTTTTACTGGGGTTTTGCCAACCAGGGAGAGGTATAGTCAAATCCAGGCTTCAGAAAGCATGTGGAAGATTCATTTAAAGGAATAAATCAGGACGTGAGTATTTTAGTTATCAGTCATTGCGTAACAAATGACCCCAAACTTAGGGATTTATGATAACGATGATCCACTGGGGATGGTGGTGCACACCTATAATCCCAGCACTTGGAGGCTGAGGCAGGATGATTGTAAGTTTGAGGCCATTCTGGACTACACAGTGAGTTCAAAGCCATCCTGGGCTACATAGTGAAAAACGTGAAATCAAACGCACAGTAGCATAGCTGGGGGAGTAGGTTGGGGGATGGTCTATCTTGGGAGGCATTACTGGCCAAAAGGAAAGTTATACTGTAACAATTTACTTCATTTTAACACATTGAAGATTCTAGTACATCGAAATATGTATGTTATATCTGCAGTTTATTACACTCTTAAAATGTTCTCTAGTAAATAATTATTTTTACTGAATGTACTCTTTGCAACTTTTGTAAGGTTTTGTAAAGAATTCTTTTTTTTTTTTTTTTTTTTTGTGGGTACCGGGGGTCAACCTCAGGACCTCACGCGCCAGCAGGCGCCCATGCCGCTGAGCAATATCACCGGCCCCTTTTTCGTGTGTGGGTTGTGAGAGTTGAACTCAGGACCTCGCGCTTGCCAGGCAGGCTCTTACGCCGCTGACCCATCTCACCAGCCCTGTAAAGAATTCTTTAAAAAAAATTATTACCAATATGATGATTAGTATTTCCTCCTCTCACATTGGTTACCTATTAAAATTTCTGGACCATAATAAATTATGATAATAATTTATGGTTCTTTTGAACTGTATGTGATGTTGAGCTAGAGTTTCGTGTGTGTGTCTGAATGCTGCAGCGTCTCTACCGCATGACTGCGTACATACGAATGGTACTGAGTGGCTGCAGTGGTGGAGACGCCTGTACAAACCACTCAGTACAATTCCTGTGTAAGCAGTCACGTGGTAGAGACACTGCTGGGGTCAACTGTTGTGCTGACTGAGTAGAGAGAGCACTTGTACACTGGTTCTGGTTCTCATAACCGTATTTTTCTAGCTGTAAGATGTAGGAAATTCTCTATAGCTCATTTTAATTTTCTACTCTAACATTGGAGATTATTTTTTATTTAATAATTGTAAAAAATCATCTACATTTTTCTCTATACATCATTTTAATTTTCTATTTCAGTGGTTTAACATATTCAGATATGTCAGAGGGCGTAACTCTAGCTACTCCACTGCAAACGAACAAGCAACAGTGGTCTATTATTGCTCGCAATTTTGTGAGTTAGTTGGGTGGCTCTTCTGCTGGTGTTGCTTGGGCTCACTCACTGGGTAGCATCCAGATGGGAGACCAGGGGTGCAGGGCCCTTGTCCACGTGGCCTCAAGGCTTTTCTCCCCACCGTTGCTCCTGATCCGTGTCCAGGCCGTGTTCCCACACACGGTGGTGCAAGCGTTGCCAGCAGCTGAAGGCTAGCGCTACGGGTCTTCCGGAGCTTTGTCCTTCTGCACTATGTCACTTCCATATTTTACTAGTCAGAGCCACATCGGTGGAAGAGACCTCAAAAAATCTAACCCAAGGAAGTTGCTTTTTTGGGGACAACACAATTAGGGGATTATCTTCTAAGTTCAAAGTCATATGAGTACTTAGGAAATACAAGGATCCCGTACAGTGGGGTGCTGTATTAAAGGGCCAGATGAGAGGTCTAAGCAAAATGCAATTGCAAAACCAGGTTCTGCGGTCTGCCCTCCCCAACCCCAGCCCTCCCTCCCCAGATGCTGTGGGTGTTGGCTAATAACTCAGAACTGCTTCTTCCTCTGGGAAATTGCCCTTGACCAAACTGTCTGCCAGGGAGGGGATATGCCTCACCCCATGGCTGATTGGTACGGAGTATGAAAGGCTGGCTCCCTGCTTCCAGGTGGGACTGACTCAGTGGTACAGTTTGTGCTCCAGAGATTTCCTGTGGAGTCACTGGCACCAGGTAAGTCTGCATTCTTGCTTGGCTGTTCTCCTACCCTCTGCTGCTTCTCTTGCCTCTCCTGAGAGCAATTTCAGCTCTGCTGTTAAGGAATCCAACCTAAGAAGCAAGGAGAGAAAGTATTCAAGAACAGGTGGAATTCCTGATGGCCTTTGCTTCTCTGTGCTTTCTTAATTACATCCTTTTCTCCATCTGTTTCTGGTTCCTGTTTTCCTCCCTACTTTTGGTCTTCTCCTCTGTAGACTATTCTTCTTAAAGACCTTTCTGCACAACTTAGGTGGACTTATTTAAGAACGCTTAGATGCTTCTGTGCGCCTGACTAGATTTATCTGCAAAACACACGGCCTTTACCATAAGGAAGCCAACCAGGCAGGCTCAGCCCCCAGAGATAATGATCTCAAGCTCATAAAGTAGTAGTTATCCCACTACTGCACAAAGAATGTGGACTGGGAGTTTGAAGATCTGGCACAGCAGATAATCAGTTACAAATTAATCAGAACACGGTATAGCCTGTACTTGGTCCACAGTGCTACACCTCAAGTCAGGCCCATTAGAGACAATCAGACCCGGCTCAAGACTTCGCTTTAGTTCTTTCAGAAGGTGATTGCTGCCTTTTATCCCTTTGCTGGGAAGCAGGAAGTATGTAACACTATGAGCTGTGGCAGCCATTGTGTGTCAGCGAGGGGAGTCTCCAGGCAGAAGGAAGTTGGCAGGGGAAACAGCTAAGAGACAGACAGACTGGACCCTGATGTCATCGTGTGAGTTCCTGAATCAAGCGCTGCCTATTACCCTTGAACTGTGCAGTTGCACGAGCCAAAGAATGACTTCCCCTCACCCCCCAAAGCCAGTGGGAGTTGGGTCCTGCCACTTGCAACTAAAAGAAACCCAACAAAAATTCAAGCATGGAAAGCACCATTTTTCTTTTTTGCAATGAAGCACCTGGTTTGTGACAGACATCTGCTTTCTGTTTGTCAAACATATGCAGTGGATATAAACTAGGTGTTTAATCAGGGCAGTAGTCTCTTAATTAGAAAGACTGCAAGTAAGCAGGAGAAATTGTAGGCTGGAATGAAGGAAGATCACCCGGGAGGGAAGTAAGCACACAGACCCTTTCGCAGTCCTGCCACAAAGTCAACCTGAGAGTCCCAGTCCAGGGTTCACTTCATTTTGTCACATTGCCGTTCAATTCCAAAGCACCCTCTATGTACGCTGTCTTCTTTCCACTGAATCTTTTGATATTTTTGTTTCCCTTTATATCTCTATCCCCTCTTCAAGGGATATGGCTACAACTTTGAGGCACCCCTACAAAAACATTAAAGCCCGCTGCAAGCGAAAGACCCTTGACTTCCTTGTTTTAGTGAGTTAACCTCCAACTGCTTCCCCGAGCCTTTCCACAACATAAACACACACAGACTGTGCTGCCAGTCACCTTTTGAATGCTTACCCAGGAGAGCATAACTATATATACATATATACATACATATATATGTATATTCTCAATTCCTAGGGGAACCTTGCAAGGTAGGTATTCCTGTATTCATTTTATAGGTGAGAATATTTAAGTGCAGAGTACTTTGCACAGAATATGAAAGCTGGCAGGCAATATTCAGAGTTCCGACTCCTTATCCTGTGTTCTTCCCCCTCTCTGGAATGCTGCCACCCCAACAAGGAAACCTCTTTGAAGGTCCTCCATAAGATTAAAGCTGCATATTCATTTAGTAGTGAAAACAAATGACTGAGCCCCATGGGGTGTCAAACAGAGTCCCAAATGCTGAGAATATAGCAGTGAGCAAGACACAGAACTTTTCTAGGAGAGAGAGAGATCACATACTACTGGAGGGATAGAAAATAAATATGCAGACAAGTGACATGTGTCATGCCAGGTGAAGTTCTTATGTCATGTCAAGATCTATGAAGGAAAATAAAATGGGGCAAAGGCTTTATAAAGTGACAGGGAGTTACTTTAGATGGAGTGGCCAGGGAGACCTCTTTGAGGAAGGACATTTTCTTTGCTTTTGTGGTGCTTGGGATTGAACCCCCACACCAACCCAAGGAAGGACATTTGAACAGAGACCCGGAGCAGAAAAGCGAGGCGTGCAGATCCCTGGAGGAGCCCCACCTCACACACACTGTTGAGTATCCTCAGCAGTGATTTCTCATTTGCCCCCCAACCAGATAGATTCCCTGAACATGGCGGAGACTTGTAGAAGAAGAGCAGAAACTCCTGTGATGATGGGGCCACTGCGAATGCAGGGAGGCAAGAAGATGCTGACCACAGGTAGGAATCTGCTTTCTTAAAGATGCCGCTAAAAGCTAGGTAAGAACCCAAATTGTACTCTGGAATTAAGAAAGGATATTAATGGAATAGTTGGTAAAATCTGAATAAACTCTGTACTTTAAGTTTCTAATATTTACCAATGTTAATTTTTTTTTAGTTTAGATAAGTGTACTGAGTTTAAAAGTTGTTCACACTGGGCAAAGCTGAGTGATGGGCATATGGGAGTTCTGTACTTTTTGGTATATCTAAAGTTATTTCCAAAGAAAAAGAAAAAATGCTAGCAACTTTATACAAGCATAAATTTTGCTGAAACTACAAATTATTGAAACAGATGAATCAAGACTTAGTTAGATGGAGAAATGCATCATACTTTTGGATTGATAGATGTGGTATTTTAAAAATGTCTATTTCCTCCATGAGCTATAGATTTGATTTAATCCCCCCAAATCCTACTATTTTGTGTATGTTTGGAAATCGATGATTGCAATTAATATGGAAATTAAAAGGAACAAGATAGCCTAAACACCCCTGAAGAACATACTAGACATCAAGCCTCACCGTTATGCTTCCAGAGGTCAGACATCATGCTGCGGAGATCGGCAAGGAGACCGGAACGGAATGGACAGTCATGAAATCAACCATATACAGTCACTAGGTTTATGACAAAGGGACAATAAAGTGCAAGAAAAAGAATGGTCTCTATAAATGACACTGAATCACACAGGAAAAATAAATTATAACTTCTATGCAGTACAATACATAAAAATCAATTTTATATATAAATTATAAAAACAAAGCCTCTAAAAGAAAACAAGAATATCTTCACGACCTTGGTGTAGGCAATTATTTTCAAACAGCACACAGAAAGCACAAACTCTAAAGACTATAAGTGATAAATTGGAAGACATTAAAACTAAGCACTTCCTTCATGAAAAAATCCCATAAGGAGAATGAAAGGGTGAAGTATGTGTTTCATATATCTGACAAAAGTATCCAGAATACATAACTAACTTCTACACATCAAGAAGACAATTCAACAGATACTGTCTGTACACAAAGCAATGTGGATGAATCTTATCAACATGATGAAGTCTAGAAGCTGGGCATAAAAGTGCAGTGTGTGCATATATTTATATAAAGGTCAAGAGCAGACGAAACTATTTTCTGGCCATGGTGATTACCTTTAACCAGGAGGTAAAAAGAGACAGACGGATGCTTCTGGGTTCATGGTAATATTTTATTTTCTGATCTGGGTGCTGTATAAACAGATGTATTCATTTATGATTTGTATGCTTATCTATGAATATACTACACTTCAAGGACATTAACTATATGCTATATGACTTAATTAAAGAAAAAAGTTTAACTTGGAATTGTCTGAATCATTCTCCGATAAACTGTTGAATTCACCATTGCATTATCTACTGCTGCATAGTGATTATCCTAAAATTTAACATCTTAAAGCAACCAACATTTATTATTTCAGTTTCTGTAGGTCAGGAATTTGGGAGCAGATTTGCTCTGTAGTTCTGGCTGGGTCTCATCAGGTTGCAGTCAAACTGTGGGCTGGGGCTGCAATAATCTGAAGGCTTGACTGGGGCTGGTGGATCCTCATCCAAGCTTATTTGTGTTGTTGGCAGGTTTCAGTTTCTTGCTAGGTCTTGGCTGAGTCTTTAGTTTCTCCTTATGCAGCCCTCTCCATGGGCTGCCTGAATGTCCTCACAACACGGCAGCTAACTTGCTCCAAAGCAAGTGAGCTGGGGTAGGAAAGAGAGCCCAAAAGGAAAGCCACAGTGTTTTTTTTTTTTTTTTTTTTTTTTGTGAGTACTGGGGGTCGACCTCAGGACCTCGCGTGCCAACAGGCACCCGTGCCACTGAGCGATATCACCAGCCCCTTTTTCGTATGTGGGTTCCGGGAGTCGAACTCGGGCCCTCGCGCTTGCCAGGCAGGCGCTTACGCCGCTGAGCCATCTCACCGGCCCGCCACAGTGTTTTTTAAATAATCTACTTGTAGGAGCAATATAGCATCGGCTGCTGCATACTTTTGATCACACTGGCCAACCCCAGTACAGTGAAAGGGAACTACCCAAAGGTGTGAATACCAGCAGGTAGAGATCACTGGATGCCATCTTGCTGACTGGCTCCCACCTTTTTCTGTCTGTTCCTTTCTACAATATTTGGAAACTCCAAGATTCTCAAACTTCCTATTTTTCCTGTTATAATTCATTAATAGATTTTAAAAAATTCCAACTGCTTTCAAACTGGTGACCACACTGGAAGAACTTGCTGGTAGGTGTGAGGAGATGCCTGGGAAGAAGGGCAAATTCTCCTGCAGGGCATTTGTGCTACGAAGATGGTCTTTCTGGGCTGTGATTTCAGAAATTTAGGCCTCCCTAACCCAAGGAGCCCCACATAACTGGACTGCTGACACCTGAAATATCACCAGTAGAAACCCTTGATGTTAGCAAAAGATGATGTTTTCTGGTGAAACAAAGGCACGTCTTCAGGACAGTTAGCACAATGGTTCCAAACCGGGCTGCTCATTAGACTCTCCTGGGAAGCTGTCTACTAATTCTTGCGTCTCCCCGGGTTGACTGCTTTAGGCTGTGCAGAGGTGAGCTCCTCGAATCTGCATTTTGACTTCTCAGGAGGTTCTGAGAGAGTCGGTCACACAGTGATGTAGCTCATCAGTGTGTGTGGACTGCGGAGCCTCTCCGGCGAGTTTCAGTGGGGCAGGAGGGGTGTTTGTCTATAAAGAGCCCGTTTTCTTTCCACCTCCATCCGCTCAATGTGCAGAGTGAGATAGTGCTCCTCAGCCTCTTTGAGAGCCTTTTTGTTCCTCCTTTGCTGCTCTTTGGTTCCCGTCACGTCGACTTGGAGGCAGAGTGGCCTGTCAACACCATGGGCTTGTGACGAGCGGCAGAATCAACTTTATCTTCTTGGCTTCAGACTTCTTTGTGTGAATCCATGCTGAGGAGTTCAGTGACTTATGGTTAAGAGGACACTTGGCCATCTCTTGACACAGGCAGGGGACGCTTCCTCAATGGCAATAAAAGAACACAATGGGCCAGGTGTGGTGGCACAGGCCTATAATCCCAGCACTCTAGGAGGCTGAGGCAGGAGGATTGCAAATTCAAACCCAGCCTAGGAGATTTAGTGACTTAGCAAGACCCTGTCTCGAAATAAAAAATAAAAAATAAAAAGGGCCCGGGATGTAGCTCAGTGTGAAGGCCCTTGATTTAATCAGTCCTCAGTACTACAAAAACAAAACAAAACCAAAACAATACAATGTTTTGCTGAGTTGTCCTTTAATACATATGAAATTACAGTTTATGGACTGGATGAATCTAGAGACTATTTTCTCACCTGTGGAAAAATATTCAAGGCATGTGAAAGTTCTTAAAAACAAATGTTAAAAACAAGTATTTATTTTTTCATTTATTCATTGGACAAATATGTACTAAGCCTCTCAGATCTTCACTACCCTCTTACACCACTCCAGCCGCAGGGACCCCATTGCTGTTCCGAGAACAAACAGGTGCCCTCCTGTCTTAAGGAGCCCACGCCTGCTGCTCCTTCAGCCCAGAACATTCTGACCCAGGCATCTGCTTGGCTGATTTCCTCACCTTCTTCACGTCTTTTCTTAAATCTCACCTTCTCAATGAGGCTAACATGGATTGTTCTTAAAATTTTTATTAGTACTTGTTTGCAGTACATAATGATTACATTCCTTGTGGGGAGTTGGTACACATACATAACACATCTTGATATTTTTATTTTTAATTGATATATAGTGTCATTTTTGTGTACATAGTAATTGTACGTAGTAATTGCACACGTTGATATGCCACAACATGACAGGTCGATGCCTGTATACAATACACAATGACCAGATCAGGGCAACTGGCACATCTGTCATCTCAAACATCATTTCTTTGTGTTGGGAACATTCAAAACCTTTTCCAACAGACATCCTGAGATGTTCAATTAATTGTCAGCTGTAGTTACCTTACTGTGTAACAGAACAGTAGAAGTACTTCTCCCTACTCAACTGCACCCTGATGTGAATTGTCCATCCTCTCTGTGTCCTCTTCTCCCCTCATTAAAAGCTCTGATAACTGTAATTCTACTCTCTTTTTTCTTTGAGATCAACTCCATAGCCTCCACACATAAGGGAGAGCATGTATTTGTCTTTCTGTGCCCTTTCATCTATATAATGTCCTTCAGTTCCATCCATGTTCCTGCAAATGGCGGAATTTCATCCTTTTTATGGTTGAACCATATAATTTAGTATGTTTGTCATGTACTGTTTGAGTTCCTGTTATTTTTTTTCTGGTACCAAGGATTGAACCCAGGGCTTTGTATGTTCTAGTCAAGTGCTTCACCATTGAGCTACATTCCCAGCCTGAGTTCTTATTCTTGAATTTAGATTTTACCAGGCCAGAATCTTTGTCTGTTTTCTTCACCATGCATCCCAAGTACATAATAGACACTGGATAAGTATTTGTTGAAAGGATAAGCTCAGTGCTGGATAGTAGCAAATAATATCACTGCTGTCATAGAACTTATAATTTATGGTTGTGGGGGCAGGGATAATATTTTGAGGTAGCAACACTTAGCCAGAGACCAGAAAGTTGAGTGGAGTAACCCAGCTAACCGAAGCAGGGAAGACAGAACAAAGACCCTCCCAGACTTCAAATAGTTTTCAGTAGCCTAGTTTCTTGTAACCACTGAGAATGCTTAGGATATCACCTGGATCTGCCTCTCTTTTCTCTTGAAGAAGCTGTTTAGGTCTCTAAAAATCTGCAAACCATTTACCCCACCTCTGTTGTTAAGATCTGAACATCAACCTCAAAAAATTCTGTCTGCTGCAGATGGGCTTCTTTAGTGAATTCACGTTGTCTCCTTAACTCCTCCTTAATCACATGAAAATAAATGTGAAATAAATTTTCTCACCTCAAGGATCAGTCCACTGAATAAAGAAAGTTTAAATATTCTTGACAATAAAGCAAGAGTTTCAGAGATGTCATTAAGTGTTTAAAGGATGTGTTTGTCTCAGAAACCAAACCACACATAGGCTGAAGGAAAAAGTTCTGAGTACAGACAGCAAATCCTTGGTTCATGAGATGAGTAATTCTCCAGGTATTCTTCCAAGCACTAGAAATAAAGCACTGCACAAGGCAACTAATGAAAATATCTATGGGGCTTTGTCTTAGTTTCTTTTTTCCAACTGATGAGACAAAATACTCGACACTCAAATTTTAAAGGGGAAAGGTTTATTTAGCTCACAGATTGTAGAGGTTTCAGTCCATAATTGGCGATTGGCCGGTTCTAAGAAAAGGTGGCACATGGCAGAGGGGCAACCATTCACAGCGGTGGAAGACAGCAAAAGCAACAAGGGAAGAGACAAGCCTCTTCTGTTTCTTACGTTGTATCCATTCTACTGGGGTTAGGTGGTGCCAATCCAATCAGTGGACTGATCCAGCGATCACCCACCCTTAATCCCAGCATTGCACTATGAATCAATCACGCACTATAGATTCAGCAACCTCCGAAAAAACCCTACAAATGCATGAGGCTTTTAGGGGGACATCTAGACACAAACTATAGCAGGCTTAGAACAGGGAAGAACCTGCTAGAGATTACCTGGCTGCATTAGGCAGTTTCCCCTTTTCATTTTTTCACAAGAACAATATAGAAGTATGGAATAATGAATCAGTGATAAATATGCGAAAAAGGTTAGAAAAGCTTGTATGTACTAACAGTCCTTAAAATGTCACTTGTTAATTCACTTTTGGTGATTCCATTACTCCCCTATCTCTCTCTCTCTCTCTGGAACTGGGGTTCAACCTCAGAGTCTTAAGGCTGCTATGCAAGTGCTCCACTGCTTAGCTCATCCTGGCCAAGGGAGCTCAGTCTCTGAACTAAAAGCAGAAGGAAAAAATGACAGATTTTCTTGCGTCCTGTGGTCCCAGTTTCACAGCTGCCCAGGAGATGAAGCCACAGAGGGTACCTGAAAGCCAGAGGCAGCGCTGGAGGAGGAACACATAGGCTCTTCCGTCAGAGCAGAGCCACATCTCCACTATTGAAGCCTCTGTGGGGTCTCTGGCCTGTTTTGGTTTGTTCGTGTTTTATTTAGTTTTTGCTAAGTTTGGCAGATCATGAAGGGAAACGTTGCACCTTCAATTGAGGGTTGTGATCATGTTAAAGGAAGCAATGGCTTTGCCTCAGGCTTTCCCTCTGCATCAGTGACAAGAGGCTGCTGTAACAAACAACCCCATAATCTCAGTGCCTTAAAACAATAATGATTTTTATTTATTTGGTTTGCTTAATACTGCATGTCCATTTTGCATTGGGCAAGAGCAATTGGCTTCTTACATTTAGGAATTTCTGTTGATGGTGCAATCGCTGTCTCTAACACTAGGGATCAAAAGATCCGAGGAGAAAAAACTCTGGGGTGGGGGGCATCTCATTCTGGCAGTTAATTGGTTATAACTCATTGCATATAGCTCGTTCCATGGCCCTACATAACCCCAGGGGGAAAAGGAAGTACACTCATAGCATGTTCCTGGAAGGAAGAAAATCAGAGCCACTTGACAAACAGATTTACTAGCTATCATGCCGGTCCTTGATTTAGCTAACTGTCACTGGGTGTATTACCCTCTCTGGAGAGAGACGGGAGCACTTCTTTGCAAGGGTCAAGAGAGCTTGGAAATTGTTTTCCCTCTGATATTACATGAGAAAGATAGAGTGAGACTGCTGGATGATGGAGGTAGTAACGGAAGGGGGGTTTAAGAATCCACATCTGTTGCGCTATGTCATTTTTATTCTATGTATTTTATTCTTGATACTATGTCATCAAAACTTATGTTTGTTTTAGCTGGGCATAGGTGTGCACATCTGTAATACCAGTGCTTGTGAGGCTGAGGCAGGAGTATCAGAGTTTGAGGCCAGCCTGGGTTACATAGTAGTTCGAGACCAGCTTGGATTACATAGTGAGAACTTGTCTCAAAAACCAAACCAAGGGCCAGTGAGATAGCTCAGGGGCATAAGCTCCTGCCTGGCAAGCTTGAGGTCCTGAGTTAGACTCCCGGTAGCCACATAAAACAACAACAACAACAAAAAACACCAAACCAAACAAACAAAAAACTTGTGCAGTTGCCACCCACGCTTTTCTTTAATCTGAATGCTACACTGGTGTTTGTTCGTGGTACTTATCAGGATAAACTTAGTTCTGCTGTGGTTATAAACAATCCCCAAATCTGAAGTCCTTACTGTAAGGAGGCATCATTGCTCCTGCTTGGTACGTCAGCCCGCTGAGTGGAGACTCTTCTCGCCTCAGTCACTCGGAGACCTGGGGCAGAGAACCCCATCACCACAAGCTCTCTGAAGCTGGCACCGGATATGATGATCCCGAAATCGCTCCTCAAGCTTCTTCCTGGAAGTAGCTCACATCACTTACACTGAAGATTCACTGGACAAAGTGTCACATGGTTACACCTTCTTTCAAAAAAGCAGGAAATTGCAACCCTACCACATACCCAGAAGGGGGTAAAACTAGGAAAAATTACTGAAGAACTCCAAAGATTACCCATCCAATCAGACACAGAACACTCTCTTTTGAATGGAACTGGTATGTTAATTTTTAGAGAGGCTCAGAGTGGGCGAGCATTTGAGGAAGAACTTGAATGTCCAAGAGTATTTCCATCCTCTGTCATATTTACAAGGATGCTGGGAGATGAACCAGCGTGAGTTATTGTCCTTGTTTCATTTTATTTGTGGTGCTAGGATTGAGCCAGGGCTTGCCTATATGAAGCATGCACTGTACCCTTAAACTACATCTTTAGCTCCTGTCCCCCTTTCAAAGAAGAGAAAGGCCCAGAGAAATGACATGTCTCTCCAGATTTTATGCTGCAAATGTCAAAGTCAGGACAACCACCTGGCCTCTGATTAAGAATCATTTCTGTCTCCATGTGCCAGCCACTAAGGCGAGAGCTTTCCTGGGCACTACCTGTGACTCCTGAGCCTGTCCAATCTGTTGTGTGGGAGACTGGAGTAAGGAGCAAGAAAGTAATCAGCTTGGCCATTAGCCTGATGCTTTAAGTGAAAAGATACCTAGTTCATCAAAAATAAAATTGGAACTCAATATTGCATTCCAATAGCACACTTCACGTACATGTTCTTCGGCACATTTGAATACATTCATAAAAGTAGATAATCATCCCTTCCCCATATCTGTGGATTCCCCATCCACAGATTCAACAAAACTTGGATCAAAAATATTGAAAAAAAATTGATTCTTAGCCTGGTGCTGTGGCATACATCTGTAATCCCAGCTATTCTGGAGACTGAGACAAGATGATCACAAGTTCGATACCAGCCGTGGAAGCTTAGTGAGACTGTGTCTTTAAATAAAATAGGGCTGGGGATATAGTCTGTGAACTATAGAATTGAAAGCCTAGGTTCAGTTCCTAGCACTGAAAGAAAAAGAGAGAAGAAAAGCATCTCTACTGACCATATACAGACACTTTTTTGTCATTATTTCCTAAACAATACAATATTAAAACTATTTGCATAGTATGTACATTTTATTAGGAATTATAAATAATCTAGAGATGATTTAAAATAAACTGGAGGATGTTCACAGGTTAAATGCAAATAGTACACTATTTTTGAGATATAAACCATAAAAGAGAGCAAGGCCGTATAGTATTCCTTTGAATGCACACAGAATAATTTATTCATCTAGTCTTCTGCTGATGGACTTTAATTTTTTTTTTTATTATCACATAATATTGCAAGTTTTCTTTTGTTTATGTCTTGGTACACTTATGTAAGAGCTCTCTAGAGTTTGTACGGCCAAAGGCAGTTGTTGGTTCACAGGACACACAACTGTGATTTTACTAAGTACTGTTTTTACCAGCCATTTGGGTTTGTACTCTCAGGTTCATTTGCTCGCCACTGACCAAATCAAAAAAGGACACTTATTTTGGTAAAAAGGAAAAAGGATTTATTCAAAGTTTGCTCCAAAGAGATGGAGGGGTCTCATCACCCAAATCACCATGTCACCATGTACAGGTCTGTTAGGGTCTTTTATAGCAAGGAATGGGAAGGGAAGAGAATGAAATGCAATGAGACAATAGACATGTTCATGCTTATTTCATCCCATCAAAGACCTGGACCTCTCACTCCCTTCCTTGTGGAAATGAAACTGCACTTTGACCTGGTGCCAGCAACCCCATAGTCTGTTCATTTGTCTGGGCTAAGGAAAGGTTGGAGCTTGGGCTTCATGCTCTAGGCTTGAAGAAGTTTGGAGAAGCCACTTGTTTCCAAAGAGGAAAAAAAATCTAATTTTATTGTCAGTACATGTTTGCAGTAGATAATGATTACATTCATCATAAGGAGTTGGTATATGTACATAACACATCTTAATTCTTTTTAAAGTTCCATTTTGTGATGCCTGTTACACTTCCTTTCTAAAGTGGTGTTCCACTAACTGGTCTACCAGTAGTTTAGAATTCCCTGTTTCCACAGGCATGCTGCACATGGTATTCAGAGTAGCGTGTGTGCTTTTGATATGCTCATTGGACATTTGATTCTTTAGTCTTTTTTCTAGTCCCAGGTGGTGACTACTAGTTTCAGTGTATACCTCAAAAATATGATTTTCTTCACTTTGGCAAAACACAACTTAATTTTAAATTGGAACCTCTATTTTGTTAGGGTGGTAGGAGATTAGTTTTAGTAAGTTTAATCTAAATTTCAGGAGGTGTATGCAGTTCCAAGGTATAAGTGATAGTCCTTAGATTCTTCATCTCTGTAATTACCATGGAATTTTTTTTTTTTTATCCTGCTACCCTGGCTCATGTGTGTGTGTGTGTGTGTGTTTGTTTGATACGTAAGTGTGCTACTTACCCTGATTTGATCATTATGAAGGAGATTAGGGCAGGGGCAAACCTGACAACTAACAGGTGGAATGTGTCATAAAAACCCAGACCTCATGGCTTTTGACCATTGTACATGGAACCAGTCAGAAAGGAATATTTTCAATCCATCATTTGAATATGGCACTGTTTACAGAATCAATCAGAAAAGTGCTATAGTTAGTTTATTTACATCTGGTAGGGAGCTAAGTCTTTCCACAGGGCAGTTTAAATCTTGTGCCAAGCCAAGTGAGCTTTTGATAAGACAACCATCCCAATACCTTATTTGCATGACGGGGAAGCCAATCCCCAAATTTTGGATACAGAAGACCCATTTCCCTTATCCTTGGGGCTGCTGTCTGTTCACTGGCCTGCTTTTGCCCTGTACTATCCTCTTTTTTGCCTTCAATAAATGCATATTGTCACTGCCTTTTCCGTGTGTCTTGTGTAGTTCTTTGTTTAGGACTCCAAGAACCTGGAAAGAACCCCACTGGACCTTCCATCTGGTAACAATTACACAATGTGCATAGAATTGTGTATCATCTTTGAATGCTGCCAAACCATTTTCTCCTTCTTGATGCGTTGGGGTGAGGAAATGTCAGCAGGATTCTCTAAAGACTAAGAGATACAAGCCTGTAATCCCAGCACTCAGGGAGGCTAGGCGGGAGGATCACCAATTTTTAAGGCAGGAGATTAGGGTGTGGCAAACTGGCTGAACAAGTGGCCATGACCTGTCAATAATGGAGATTCAGGAAATGTACAGAAAAGCAGTTCCCAAAGCCCTGCACCTAGGACCAATCAGAGAATGTTATCTTCAATTCTTTTTGAGAACTCGAGCAGGTTTTTGAAAGGATGGCCTAGAGCTGATGTCAGCCTGAGAAGTCAGGGATACAAAAGATGGCTGCCGTTAAGCTCTTGGCCACTGTGCTCTCTCTTTTATGGCTTTTTGGTCTCACCCTGCAGAGTGTACTTCTGTCCTTCTTTTAATTGGCCCACAGTTGCTCTGCAGAGCATGTATCTTTTCCTACCCTTAATAAATATAAAGCCTGTCTGCCTTTTGCACTTGTTTTCTCCAATTCTTTGTTCCAGAAAGCATCTCTAGAAGGAGTCTCCAGCACCCCAGAAACCGGTAATAGTTCGAGGTCAGATTGGGCTACATAGTGAGACCCTGTCTTCTAAAACCAAAACTAAACAAAAGCTGGGCTTAGTGGTGCACACCTGTAATCCCAGATACCCTGGAAGCTGAAGCAGGAGAATCGCAAATTCAAGCCCAGCCTGAGTAATTTAGTAATTTTGTGAGATCTTGTTTCAAAATAGAAAAATAAAAAAGGATTGGGGATGTAGCTCAGTGTGAAGGCTCTGGGTTCAACCCCTAGTACCACAAAATGGGGGTGGGGCTAGATTCTCCTTGTATCATTTCCTGAAGTATGTTGCTCGAGCAACAACCACCCCCTTAACACACCAAAGCGGTCTTCTTATCTCATCCCTCTTTTTCTTCTCTTCTCAATCCTGGGGGAAATTTTTCTTGGTATTGTGGAGTGGGCGGAGGTCAGTGAGGGAAGTCCTCTCCTAATCCCTTTTGTCAGTTTTGTTAGTTCTCACTGGTCCCCTAAGGGGGTAGGCTTTTGGACACAAGAGTCAAGAACACTCCTTTGTTTCTTCTTTCAGCCAGGCTCATCCTGCCCTTGAGGCAATAGAAAAGAAAGACCTAGATGCCAGAGTGGAAGCAAGCGGGAGGGAGAGGGAGATTGTGGTAATGTAAAATGGTGCAGCCAACTTGGAAAACAATTTGGCAGTTCCTCCCTCAAAAGGTTAAACGTGGACTTACCATGTGACCTGGCAACTCTGCCCTTGCATATAAATCCAAGAGAAGTGAAAATATATGTTCACACCAAAACAAATGTTCCATGCAGCGTTATTCATAATAGTCAAGAGTAAAGATAATCTAAATGTCCATCAACTGATGAATAGATAAATAAAGTGCTTTATATCCATACAGTGAAATATTATTTGGTAGTAAAATAAATGAAATGGTGGCACATAATACAGTATTGGATTAAACTTGAAAGTATTATGGGAAATGAAAGAAGCCTGACACATAAGACCACATATTGCATGATTCCATTTATACGAGTGTCCTGAATAGGCAAATCCATAAAGAAATGAAATAGATCAGTGTTTGCCTATGTCTTGAGAGGACTGGGGAGGAAGGGGAGTGACTACTAATGGTTACAGAGTTTCCTTTTAGGATGATGAATGTTCTACAGTTGATTATAGTGATGGTTGCATAGCTTTGTAAATATATTGAAACTATCGAGTTCTATCCTTTAAATGGGAGGATTGTGTGGCATGCAATTTATAACTCAATAAAGGTGCTTTTTAAAAAAGTGAATAATTGAAAAAACACTGCTTACTTCCCCAAACTTTTCCAACTACATGCATATCATATATATTATACATATTTTAAAAATTGGAAGCAGACCCTACATATAGGTTACTCTACTTTCCCTCCTAAATATGTATTAGGTGCCTACTTTGATCAAAGTACTGTGGTAGGATACTGTGGAAATTCAAAGATGAATACAGCATGTCTCTTCCTTTGTTAAGCTTACAAGATGATTGTTTCCATCCGTTTGACTTCTAGCTGTTGAGATCTGCAAATGGTATCAATTATTTATTTCACCTGTCCAATTTAACATCACAAACTTCAGTGAGTTGAGAGCGGCAGTTAAAATAATCAAGAGGATAGATGGATTCTGTAAGAAGTCATACTAAAAAGATTTCACCTTTTTAGTTAGTATAGACACATGTGGAGAGCTCGAACTGAAATGTATGTTCCAAATTGAGGAATTTTCAACTTTAGAACCTTCGAAGAATCCTTGTTGCACCCTTACAGTTGACCCTCCTTATCCATGGACTCCACATCTGTGTGTTAAAAAAACTGGGGCTTGAAAATATTTGCAAAAGAATTCGATCTGTACTAAACATGTGTAAAGTTTCTGCTTGTTATTATTCCCAACAATCCAGTACAACATTTATTTGGCATATACTATGCATTTTACTAGGCAATATAAATAATTCAGAGATAATTGAAAGTATACAGATATGTATAGGTCACATGTAAATACCATGTCATTTTGCATAAGGGACTTGATTACCCACAGATTTTGGTATCCGCAGGGGAAGCAGGTCCTGAAACCAATCCCCCAAGGATCCCACGCACACTAAGGAATGGCTGAATCAGTAAGCCAGACTCTGGGGTGAGATGCAGGCATAGGCCTGTTTTCCTCTGTGAAACTTCCCACCTCATGTCAATGTGTAGCCAACATTGAAAACTACAGGCTTAGAGGCTTCAACCAAGTAGTTAACTGAAATATAAGGAAAGTGGTACATTAGAAATGTAGGGGGATGTTATTACTATAGGGAATATTTTACTTATCAGAGAATATGTCTGGAAGGTTAAGCCATTCCTCCGAGTGACCTGCCTAGTTGAGGCTCATACAAATACAGTACAGTGACACCTCAGTTGTCAAATTGTTCCAAGCTTGCATTTTCTACTGCTGGAATAGCAAAGTTCAAAAAAATCTGACTGGTGTTTGTAACTTTGCTTGATGGTGGAACCGAAAATCCAACTTGAAAAAACCTGTATGGGCCAAGGGTGAGTGACGTCACTTCTCGCTGCTGACGAAAAGGGGTGGTGCTTGAGTCCAAGTGCTGCTCAACTCGTGTCAGTACATTAAAGCGTTCATCATTGTGTGTTTTTTGTGCTTTATTTGTGTAAAATATGGTAGCCATGGCTCCAAAGAAAGTTAGTGATACCAGCAGTGAAGCTAAGAGGAAAGCTGTTGAGAACCACAATTGAGTTGAAGAAAGAAATAATTGTGAAATTTGTTAAAGTCCTGGAAAAATGAATTTGTAAGTGTAATTTTTGGGCCTCAGAACCAATTATTTGGTTTCCCATTATTTCTTATGGGAAAAATATGTTCAGTTCTTGAACTTTTCAGGGTTCAAACACAAATTAGGAATGAATTGAGTTTGACAACTGAGGTATCGCTATAAATGTCCCCAAAGATCCTGTTCATGACAAAGAACTGCCAGAAGGACAAAGGAGTTTACAAGCCAAGAAAGGGAACATTTGGGTTAGAATCCAGAAGAACCTGTCATTGGTGCATTAAAATGGTGAACTAGCCTAAAATACACGTGTGGAAATACGTGTGGAGGGACTGAAGAGCAGGAAGTAAGAGAGGTAGGAAATTTAAGAGTTAACTCTTCAGCTGCTGCCTGAGGACCATGCATAGACCACTCCTTCTGGCTGGGTTAAGGTGGAATTGTTACAGGACACAGTTAGGGTTAGGAGGACCTACAGTCTGTCATGAAGGCCAATTAGAGATCTCTGGGGTCCTTTGCTGTCATTTGGGCTTTACACCCTGAAGGGTGTAAACCAGCCATCCTGCCCTAAAACAGCCATTAGTGTCTCCTCTCAAAATTGAAATAGTGGGCTGAAGAGCTTGCCCTCTGTTCTGGCTCAGTGATGTCAGTGCTCATTAGATATTAGGTTTGCATTTATTTTTCTATTTTTTAAGGGTTGTTTTGTGTGTCTAAATTGAGAAGAGAATTATGACTGGAAGTCTTTGTCCACCATATGCTACAAGCAGGGACAAAGGCTTCTGTGTTTGCTCAAGTCTCTATGCTGGACAGGATGCACTTTAGACATCAAGTTTTTTTTTTTTCCAAAGCATTATTCCTTCAGTAGCTGTGGAATTAAATACAGAATGTCAAACTCCATATGACTGGGGTCTTGGCAGTGGAGTTATATGCTTGGCACTAGGAGCTATTTCCTGGTACAGGAACCTAGCGGAACTGCTTTCCTGTTATGTTTCAACTGTCCAACTCCACTATCTTCTCTCCCAAGGGATCCAGAGAGGTGACCTAGCTTGGTTATGGGGAAACCCCACCCAGACTTTTAGGATGGGTAAGCAAGATTTCTCTTGGTAGAAAGTCTGAGTGCAAAGCAGGAGCAGAGTGTGCTTTGAAAGGGCCCAAGGAGAGGGTCACATCGCAGTGCTATGAAGGACGCTGGCAGCGCAACTTAACTGTTTGTTTGCAATAACCTAAACTGACTATCTGAAGAGGTCATACAGGGAGCTGTTTGATAGTTCATTTTCCCCTTTCAGTACATTTTAAAGTACTTTTAAACCCAAGTTTCAGTTGCTCATAGGATTGAGTCCTGGCACTTTGGAAAAATCAAGGTATTTGAGATTTTAAAACCCATGTACTGTGAAATATTAAAGAATCCTAGAATTTTAGTTCTACACCATTACCAAACAAGAGCATATTTTTTGCAAAAGGAAATGGATTTTTGGTGAGTATGATTTTGATTTTGATGGGATGGCTTGATTCCTGAAATTAAAGTTTGGTAAGACTTTGATATAAAGGATGCTGGATCTGTATTATCTGGGTTATCTGGGATAATACCTCTTTATCTGACTACTGGTCAGATTTTTGTATTGCAAAAACCAAGCTGTTATGTGTTGGAACTGTCTCAATTTTGTTTTTAATTTTATATGTTGACACTGTTTGATTAAAGTCTTGCACATTTAGTTTATTTTCTTAACATTTGTTATAGAAGCAGCCAAAGTTCTGCAGATCTGTAAATAAATTATATCTAACTGTACATAACCTGGGTTACATTCTTGGGTGAATCATATCAACATCGGTGGAATGTTTAAATAAACATGCTACAGAAGGTTAGACAGAGGTTAAACAGTTTACTCTCCCCTTCATACCAAGTTCCTTTAGGGCTTACAATTCACCCTTACAATTTTTATTTTACTCAACAAAATTTCAGAATAAAAAATTCATGATCAACCTTAGTAAAAACTATTAATATTCTACTATTATTATTCTTTGATACAAGAGTATATTAGTCTTTTACTAATAACTCAATCTAAACAAATTCCTAAATAAAAAATCACTGCCCCTAAAGTGTCACAATATAAAAATTGTTTGCTAGAGATATTTTTCCTGTAATAACATTAATAGGAGTTTGACATTTTACCAAAGTTTATGGGTGGAGTGGGCCTTGGATGAAAAGGCACATATATAAAAATGTTAAAATTCTGGATTTCCTTTATGGTCCTGGTGACTCTCAATTCCTCTAACTTCTCACTGTAATAGCTATGTTACTCAGCTTTCCATTGCTGTGACCAAACTTCTGACATACACAATTTAAAGGAGAAAAGATTTATTTTGGCTTACAGTTTCAGAAGTTTCAGTCCATGGTTGGCTGGCTCCTAGGCAAAAACTTCATTGCAGAGGTAAGCAGCTCACTTCAGGGCAGCAAGGAATCAGAGAGAGCAAGAAAGAGCCAGAGGGAAAGAGGTAGGGGCTGGGGACAGGAAATACCCTTCAAAGACATATTCCCAGTGACATAATGCCTCCATAATTTCTTATTCCTAATAGCCCATTTGGCTATGAACTCTTCAATGGATTAA
The DNA here is from genome assembly GCA_028451465.1 of Erethizon dorsatum. Classification (NCBI taxonomy): domain Eukaryota; kingdom Metazoa; phylum Chordata; class Mammalia; order Rodentia; family Erethizontidae; genus Erethizon; species Erethizon dorsatum. Next base: position 67,367,986 of record CM051836.1, on the reverse strand, counting down.
TACACTGAGATGTTAGCACCCTTGTTCCATGAGTCACTGGGGGACACTTCATATTTAAATCATTAGAGTAGCTTTTATGTCCTTGAGCACAGGGGTTGACCTATGTTGGGTCCCCTTGATTTCAGTAACTGGTCCTAAATAGATATGACCCAAGATCAACCAATTTTAGTCCTTTCCTGGAATTTTTAAGCCACAGGCTGGAAAGAAATAATTCTTTTTTGTTTGATCAGAAAGCTATTTGAATCCAGGCCCATTATCATAAACCATGGAGAATGTTATTTTATTTTTATATTTTTTATGTTTATTTTTGTTTTTTGAGACAGGGTCTCACTATGTAGCTCAGTCTGGCCTTGAACTCACTATGTAGCCCAGGCTGGCTCTCAGCAATCCTGCCTCAGCCTTCCAAGTGCTGACACTACAGGCATGTGCTACCACGCCTGGTGAGGGAATGTCTTTTTAGAGCTGGAGAGAATGAGGACAACAAACAAATAAAAGCAAAGAGAAACAGATGGATCATCATAGGAAAACTGTGAAAAATGAAGACAATAGTTAAGTGCAGTGACATTGGCCTATAGTCTCAGGTAACTGAGAGGCTGAGGCAGGAGGATCACCTTGAGTTGAGAAGATAGAGATCAACCTGGGCAACATAGCAAGATCCCATCTCAGGGAAAAAAAAAAAAAAAAAGACACTAGAGTTACTAAAGTCTAATTGTTGCTTGGCTGTAGTGGAGAGCGTGGCAGGAAAATTGTATTTATTATTGGGATGCTATTGGAGATGTTCATCCATTACATCATTCAGGATGTCCTTTGTAAAGGAATTTGTTTTCTACTCTTTCTATTTCCTTGTGGAAATGGATCCTTCTTGCCACACTCCTAGGCTCTCTTGAGACTTCTTAGTTCTCCCTGTGGCAGATTGGCTGCCCGGTTTGACTGTTAAGTAGAAGAAGGAAGTAGGCATGCTCAGCTGACCCCCGCCTCTTTCTGATCTTCAGATATCTACCTGGGTTCTGGTCTGCATTACTGACTTGTATGCTGATGTACTTAGAAGGAGAAATCACGTATGATGGATTCATAGATAGGATAGATGGATGCACAGTTATAGAATAAAGCTAGAATAGTAGAATATTAACTTAGAATTTAGGTAGTGGATATATGGGTCTTGTTAAATTCTTTCAGCTCTGCTGTGTGTTTGAAATCTTTCATAATAAAAAGTTGGAAAGAGGCAGTACATATTACGATAGTCTAGTTTGACCCAGGCCTTTGATATAAGTTGAGAAGCAGAGATTGTATTTCTTAAAAAGAGCCGGGTATCAGGCACTGAATTTTAGAGATCACATTGGTATTACAACTAACTGTAAGTCTAGGTGTACAGTTTCAAAAAGTGGCCAAACAGGTCATACTAGAGATTATCTATGAGCAGCAATTCTTCCTCATTTGTGAAAGCTATTGCTTTTTCATTGGTGGAAATTTTGAAATGCTACACTTTTTCTCGAATAGTGGAAACTGGATATTTGAGTAGTTGAGGGGAGGTGGAAGTGAATGGGGTAGAGGAAAGATATTTTGTATCTTCATCAAGACAATACTTATAAAATGCTTAGCACATGGCCTGGATAAGTTACCAATAAATATTCACTATGATCATAATTAACTAGAAAAAAATCAGATATAGGTTTAATATTGTAGTGGGTTTTATTGTATCTGCAAAAATATATGTCCAAGTTCTAACCTGTAGTAGCCATGGGTGTGCCCTTATTTAGAAATACTGTCATTTAAAATGTAATCAAGCATCTCGAGATGAGGTCATTCTGCACTTTGAGTGGGTCCTAAGCCAAGGACAGGTGTCCCAGTAATAGAAAGGGGAGAGATGCAGGAAGGTGACCACGTGGAGATGGAGGCACAGACTGGATTGATGATCCAGAGGCCAAGGAAGGCTGGGAGCCCTTAGAGGCTGAAAGAGGCAAGGAAGGACTCTCCCCTAGCCCACCAGAGGAATGCAGCTGTCCTGACATCTTGATTTTGATAGAAAAAATTTTTAAGTCCCCACATTTGTAGTAATTTGCTACAGTAAACTGAGGAAACAAATACAATGTTAAACCACTAAAAAGGATGTGACAAGGTACCGTGTGTATGTGTGCTTGCGTGCACGTGTGTGTGTGTGTGTGTGTTGCAGTGGAACAGCATGGATCACAATGGGAAGGAATCACGTGGAGGAGGTTTCAAGTGTCACAACTGTCCTTTCCTTGGAGCAGGCACTCTGTTTCCTCAAAACGGCGTGTGCTCTTTGAGAGCCACTACTTTGCTGTTGGGTGTGCATGGGGCTCTCCACTGGGCTGACTGAATAAAAATGGGTATAGATAATAACTGTAGCATATTGGATGCAGAGCAGACAATAATCACCTTAAAGAAATGCCACTCTGTATTTTGTTGTCTAGGCAACACAGGCAAGGGAAAATAAATTATCTTTATTGAAGCCATTTACATGAGAATATGTTAAGATATTGGCTCTTGTATTAATTTTCAAGATCCCTTGATGCCTGCTGAGCAAAATGGCTCAGTCATTTTTACAGTTATATTATTTCCTGGAATGTTGGAAAAAATGCTGAAGTGATTTAGGCAAGACAAACGTCAATCTCTGAGTTTATAATCTTGGTCTTCTGCGCATCTCCATTTCCAGCCCCTCGTCATTTATACATTGTCGTGATAGGTTTCAACCATCCTGCTTTTTATTTTTAAAAAATTTTCACTCCGTTTTCTTGATAAAATGGAGAAAAAGTAGTAACACAAGTAATCTATGCCCATTGTAAAATTATTAGAAAACACAGAGAATTAAAATGGAAACAGAATTTTTATTACTCGTAGTCATGTCAATCAAAGATTGTCACTGTTAACACATTGGTGTAAATCCTCACATAATTTTTCTGTGCGAGCATAGCTTTCCTTCTACTTAATTATATATTATAATCACTGGAAAATTAGTAAACATTGAACTTTTTTGGCAGTACTGAACCCAGAGACTTCACACGGAGCTACATCCCCAGAGATTTTTAATTTTATATTTTGACACTGAGTCTTGCTAAGTTGCTATGTTGTTCAGGTGTGGTTCCAACTCATGATCCTCCTGCCTCTGCCTCCCAGAGTGCTGGGATTACAAACACGTGCCACCATGCCCAGTAACATAGAACATTTTAAATGACTATTTTAATAATATACGATTTTAATAATTTGTTACAATTTATTTAATAAATCCCTTATTGTTGGACACATATGTTACCATAATTATCCATTATTATAAGCAATGCTGAAATAAACATTTATTACCCATTGATCTTTTTGTTTTTCAGTGCTGGGAAGCAAACCCAGGACCTAGAGCATGCTAGGTAAGCACTCTACCACTGAGCTACGTCTCCAGCCCTACATATTAATCTTAAATGCACATCCACTGATTTTTAAAAAATTGATGCCAAAGTGGCCTCAGAAACTGTCAACCATTCCATATGACCAGGCACAACACCGCTTCCTTACAGTTGTCAGTATGGAACACTGAACTGAGAAATATTTAAAAACATCCGCTAATAGCTCAGAGTATTAGCCCGCCACACTTTGAGCCAGTTGTATTCATACTCTCATGAAATGGCTGTTTTGTTCTTTGATTGCACTGACTCCTACTATCAGTTTTCCTAAAGCACTGTACTCTCTTGTAAAATGACTTCGTATTGCTGAACGTGGTGGTGCACACCTGGAATCCCAGCACTCCGCAGGCTGAGGCAGGAACACTGGAGTTCAAGGCCAGCCTGGACTACATAGTAAGACCCTGACTCAAAAAATAAAAGTCTTTGTGCCCCTCCTCCCTTTCTCCTTCATATGTGGGCTTGAACCCAGGGCTTGGGCATACTGAGGGCACAACCACTGGGCTACATCCCCAACTTTTTTTTTTTTTTTTCTTCTGGTTAACTCCAGCCTCAATTTTATGTATTATCACAGTTCTATTTCTTTATATATCAATATGTATTGTGTTATATTGTAATTTCATGCATATTTATTTATTCATGGTCAACACAGGTAATAAAACCTGCTGAAGTAATTGTTCTTCTTATTAGATTATTTATTTACTTATGCAGTACTGAGATTTAAGCCCAGGGACTTCACAGTAAGTTACATCACCATCCCTCTTTATTATTTTGAGATGGAGTCTCACTATGTTGCCCAGGCTGGGCTTGAATTTTTTTTTTTTTTGTGGGTACCGGGGGTCGAACTCAGGACCTTGCGCTTGCCAGGCAGGTGCTTATGGCACTGAGGTATCTCACCGGCCCTGGGCTTGAATTTTTTTGTCCTCCTGCCTTAGCCTCTTAAAGTGTTTGGATTATAGGCATGTGCCACCATACCCAGCTTCATTAGCATTTTTTACACCTTGAAGTTCTATGTTATAGACTTTCTTTTCATTATGAACATATTCTAAAATATATTTTAAAATATAGCAGTAGACATCTTAAGCTCTTGGTAAATACATTTATAAGGACACAGGCAGTAGTTTAATGTGCAGGATTTCAAGTCAGACTGAACTGAGTGAAGATGGAGTTTATTTCCTCACCATACGACTTCAGGTTGTTTACTGATCGTCCTAAGCCTCAGTTTTCTAACCTATAGCATGTGGGGAGCATCACAGTGACCTTGATAGTTTCTATAAAGTATGGTGCACCCCATGTAGGAAGTAAACAAGTACAGGTGACTATTACTAATGAATATTATGAAGAGGAGAGCAGAGAGGCTGGTATGCCCACAGTTTCCTACTTTACTTATCCTTAATGCAAAGCACTACAAATTACTTAAATCAAGTAATTGATGCTAAGAAGAAACAAATGTGCTAAATATTTACCTTGCTACTCTGTGTTAGTCTGGTAAAAACAATGTCACTTCGGTGTCTGCAGGTTCTGCCTCTGTGGACTCAACTAACCTCAAAAGGGAAACATTTGGATAAACAATGCATCTGTACCAGACATGTGCAGACAGACTTTCTTCCTTGTCACCATTCCCTAAATAATATAGTATAACGACTATGTCAGCATTACCCTGTATTAGGTATGAATAATCTAGAGATGTTTACAGTGCTGTATATGGGAAGATGTCTGTAGGTTACATGCAAGTATTGTGTCATTTTATATGAGGGACTTGAGCATCTAGATTTTGGCTACCTCAGGTATCCTCAGGTACCTTCTCCCACCCCATACTGAGGAAAGACTATATTCTGTGAGACTCTACACATTTGAGTTTTAGATATTATGCATTACTTCTTAGGAAGTGGGTACTGCATGAATTTAAGGCAGGAATTGTGAACGCAAATGACTTGCAGGAACCAAGTAGCTACCATCAATGAATGGAGCAGCAAATACATGTAAATATAAGAGGTGTCAGGGATTGTGGGAAATGGGAAAGTCACACCTCTTTCCCAGGAAGCAGCCGCTGCTGTGCTCTGCCTTCCATGACACAGGCGTGCAGAGCCAGCCTCCTCTTCCAAGTTTTCTAGAGAAGGTAGAGATCTAGCTGTCTTTTGTTTCTTTCCATGAAGTTTCCTAATTTCTAGAAGTTGGCAACTAATTCAAGCACTGTTTTAAAACACTGCGCAGGCCAAAAACCCACGTCTGCAGCTTAGAGCCAAATCACGTGGGTCACTATTTTATGACCTTTGATTAGAGATATCATTAACATTTTCAAGGACATAAAATTTGGTCATTTTCGGTGTTTAAAGGATGACAAAGCATTATGCAAATGTTGAGCCATGTAAGGTAAACTGTTTTTAATATCCCATTTAGTCCATTTGCATTAAATATCAGTTCACTCTCAAAAGAGCTCACACAGTATATTTTAACTCCTTTCATCCAACAGCTAATTCCTATTGGATCTGTTTCCAATCTTGGCCTTCTGAGGAAACAGCCCAGGGAATTTCTAAGTTAACTTCTTTCTCCTCCCAGAGCTCTGACTGATTTAGCTGGAAAAAGGCCTGTAACTCAATAGGCAGATGGCAGTAAAAAATTAACTTGAACTTCAGCAAGGCTGAGGTTTCCATGGGAACATAGGAAGCAGCCATACTGCCTGGCATTTGAACTGAATAGGAAACAGGCTCCATGTCGGCACAGTTTTAGAAATGGCTGCATTATTCCACTTCTCTTCCCATATGTATTTAGTTTTTCCTTCCTAAAGGGCTTTAACTTTAGTTGATAAAAAGAAAACTGATGATGCTTTGTTACATGCTTACACAAGCTCAAGTGTCTCTGAGTACATATCAGATAGGAGGGAGAAAGTGTAAGCATTTCTAATTTCTGAAGCCTGAAAATCATTAATGAGCTTTAGTAGTTTTCATCACAAAAACTGTATTTTTTTCTTAGGTAAGCCATAGCATGCAGAAAATTGTTTTAGTTTTTGCTTGCTATAAAAAATAGACATTCAGATAAGTTTGATTTTATTCTGTCACATAGTTTTATTTTTGGAATAAAAAATACCATGAATGAGTGTTTTGTCTGAACTTCCAGGCACTCATTAACATGTGAAGAATAAGGCGTTCTCGAGTACTGTTCTCTTCTGAATTAATGCTGGAAGATGGCTGGGGATGTAGCTCAGGGTAGAGCTGCTTGCCTAGCATGTACAAGGCCCTGGTTTCCATCCCCAGCATCCAAACAAAAATACAGAAGAAAGTTAAACTCACTGTGTCTTTCTCTTATCTGAGGCAGATTAAGAAGGAAATTTAAACTTCCTGTCCCCTATCCAGATTGACCTTTCCAAGTCCCTGGGAGGACCATTCAAAAATGTTTGCATGGCTGTATATTTGTGTAAAACATGTAAAAGACATTTTAACTGCTGTCTCTTTTGATTTAGAGTCTCTGTCACAATTTCCTTTGTGTTGGGTGGTGATGCAATGGCTCTGGGTATTTTTGGAATCTGGATAAGGGGAAGTAGAGCAGAGGATACATGAAGTATGTTTATGTGGTCACTATTTTGCATATGAGCTTGTTATTGCCAACTGTCTTGGCGTAGTAATAACTTTTAGAGCTCATCCTACTATCTGCTATACTGATCACTCAGTGTCAACAGAATAGTGCTGGGCCAGAAGTGGTTGGATATATGTCTGCGTCTCGTGGTGCCTGGCATCCTGGCGTGGGAGTGGGGGAGAAATAAGGTTGAAGTGGAGCCAGGAGCTAGTTTGCCACGGTCTTTCCATTGTCATGCATACGAAATCACAAATGGAGGATCTGCTTTTCAATGAATTCTTGTCAAAATGGAGGTACTTTTATTTTTTGGTATCCAGAATCAAACTCAGGACCTTGCATTTGCCAGGCAGGCACTGTGCTGCTGAGCTACATCCCTGGCCCAAAATGGAGGTTCTTATTATTTATTTATTTATTTGGTATTGTTGTTTGAGACAAGAGTGTCACTATATAGTGCAGGCTGGCCTTGAACTTCCTATCCTTCTGCCTCAGCCCCCTGAATGCTGGGATTACAGATGTGTGCCACCACGCATGGCTCAAAATGGAGGTTCTTACCTATCAAGAATAGTCTCGATAGTGCAGCACATGTGATTATAAACACACTGCACATTTTAAATGTGAATTTTGTGATGTAGCCAAGTGGACATGAGGTACATGACAATGACAAAGGTAACATAAAACTCAATAGACAATGACCATAAGGGCATTGATGACGAACTGGTTAAACGAGAGCCATTGCTTCAAAGAGCATAGGTCGTATATAAAATTGATAGGTGTTTTACCAAATTTGATAACATTAAACGTTTCTATCACATTATCAACAATTGCTATAATCCCCAATGTGGTGATACCTAGAGTTGATTAAGTTATGAGGGCCTGGCCCTCATAGATGGGACCAGTGCCCTGTGCTAGAGTTCTGGGGGAGCTTGTTCATCCGTTCTGCCAAGGACAGATGTGCAGAAGGTGCCACCTACTGTGGACAGGTTCTTGGGATACTGTGTCTGCTGGTGCCTGGATCTTGGACCTCCCAGCTCCCAGAACCGTAACCGTTCTATCTATAAAGTACCCAGACTGAGGTATTCTGTTATAGCAGCCCAAATAAAGGAAGCCAGCAATGCACAGTGTAGCTGAAAGGAAATTTCAGAACCATTAATTACTAAAAAATTCAGGATTTTAATATTGCCATGGGCCAGCGATTCTTAACATTGTTAACAATAAAATACTTCTCTCTTATAAAATCTTCTGTTGATCTAAGTACAGAACAATTACTTCTATTAACACTGCATTTTTATAACACAATGAATTTGTAAGGTTTAAATTATCCAATTTTAAAATCACTTACACTTGAATAAGCCTTGTATTCCACATGGGAATTATGGTTGATAATCTCCCAGTTTTATGGTCGACCTCAGACATATATTGGTTCAGCCACATGTATTTTTCTGAGAATAAATTCATAGTGATTCAAAACCATTCCAGTTTGCTTCAAACATAGGTTGTGTCTCTAATCCCAGTGATAACATAACTGTGCATTTTAAAAGTAGCTTCTAAATAGACAATGATAGTACAGTGATTTTAACTAAAACTAGAATTACTTCTCTGTTATTCTTCGTGAAAATCAACCTCTGAACTTTGCAGAGGCTTTCTGAAAGCAACTATTCATGAGCTTTTCCATCTTTAAAAAATATATTAACCCAGTATGGTAGCACATATGACTGTAATTCCAGCACTTTGGTGCTGAGGCAGGAGGATTGCAAGTTTGTTCTCAGCCTGAACAATTTAATGAGAACTTGTCTCAGAATAAAAATAAAAAAGAGTTGGGGATGTAGCTAGTGTGAAGGCCATGGATTCAATCCTTCATCTCTTTTTCTAACATATGATATATTGTGGTTTTTATTATTACATCTTAATTAATTTTTTCCTGGCATGAGTGTATAGATTATGCTTAATAAGAACAATTTTTAGTGGGGAAAAACATTTCAATATAGTATGCAAGAAACAATACTGAACAATCTCTCTTTTCTCTCTAGAGAAACTGATTATATAAAATGTTATCATATGATGAGGTAAAGAACCAGGATACAGTCTAAAAAATGTAGGAACAAAGCATTATAGAGATGTGTTAGGCAGTTAATTAACAGAAATAATAACGTTATGCTTCTGGGTTTTATAATGGCTGTGGTATTTGACAGCTTCTTAAAACTTGTAATTTGTTTGATTTCTTTTGTCATTTTAAATAAATATTAGAATGATAAAGTCAAACCTAATTTTGTATTAGTAATTTATAAAAGCTTTAGGCCCAGTAAAACCTTGATCTGCCTTTGATTTCATTCCTTCTGTAACACCAAAGTCAGCTTTTTCAAGGTAGGATTTATAGAGAATACAATGTACAAATCTTAGGTGTATAGTTCACTGAATTTTTATGCTTACGTGACCTTATAATCACCATCAATGACAAGGCAAAATTTTTCTATCGCCCAATAAGAAACAAACTTAAAACCTCTGATACACTCAGATTTAAGCACTATTTTGCTAATGAAAAGTGATCTTAAAAAATGCAACAAGCTCTTAGAGATAAAATTATAGTTACTAAAACTAAAAATGCAAGGCTGGGAAACGTAGCTCAGTGATAGAGCACTTGACTAACGTGCACATGGCCCTGGGTTTGATTCTCAATACAGCCAAAAGAAAAACAAAACAAAACTCAGTAGGAAGACTAGAAAACGAGTTTAAGGCAGTTACCCAGAGCCTCAGCAAGATAAAAAGATTAGAAAATATGAGTGAGACAAGATATAGAGGAAAACCAAGAGGAACAACTCCAACAAACAGGAGTCTGTATTAGTCACCTTTACATTGCTGGAAAATACCTGACAAATATGGTATACAAATATTTTAGCTCACAGTTTCACGGGTTTCAGTCCATAGCCAGCCAGCTCCGTTGCTTTAGGCCTGTGGTGAGACAGAAACATGGAAGAAGTGTGTGGTGGAGGAAAGCTGCTCACCTCCTGGCAGCCCAGGAAGCAGAGAGAAAGGAAAAGAACCAGAGAAGAGATACATCCCTCAAAGATACATCCATCCACACTGCCAGGGACCTACTTCTCCAACCAGGCCCCAGCTCCTAACAGCCCATTCAGCTGACAGACTCATTCATGGATTAATCCATCCACGAGGTTGGTGCCCCCAAATCAATTACTTCTCCTGATTCCACTTCTGAACTTCACTGCATTGGGGATCGAGCCCCTCCATATACGAGTCTTTGGGCGAAGCACTTCAAATTTAAGTCATAACAGGATCTGAGGGGAAAGGAAATGAGAAGAAGGAAATTTGAAAGAAAGGACAGTGAGGTGACTCCTCAGTTTTTATGATGGTGCTCAGATGGCTCAGAAGTGTTACCAGTATAATTTTCACTCACAGTTCTCTTATGAAATCTCTACAAAATTTTGTGAAATAAATGTAGTTGAAAAGTTAAAAGATTTAAAATGTCATGTTAAATATATATCAATTTTTTATACACATATGTACCCATATACAAGTGTTATATATTGGGAGTGTATCTGACTTTCACTATAAATTGATTCAAACTACTCATTCCAGATTTCATGTGGCCATTGTCATCCATCCATCCACCCATCTATCCATCATTCACCCATCATCCATCCCTTATCCATCCATCCTTTCATCCCATACTTGGTGCTAAGGCATGGGAGTGCCAATGGCAAAGAGAAGGCGTGATTTCCTACTGTACATCTAACCATAGTATAGTATTATGTATGCTATGGCACATAGCATATAGACATATAGACATATAGCATATAGCATATAGCATATAGCATATAGACAACCAGATATCTTGTTATTTCTCTTTATAATTAAACCATGTGTCTTTTCAATAAATATAATACTAGCAGGGTACGGTGATACACATCTGTAACTCCAGCACCCTGGGAAGCTGAGGCAGAAGGATTGCAAGTTCAAGCCAACCTGGGAAATGTAGTGACTTGGTCAGATCCTGTCTCGGAATAGAAAATGGTCTGGGGATGTAGCTTACTGTGAAGGCCCTGGGTATAGTCCCTAGTAACACACACACAACACACACACACACACACACACACACACACACTACAGTATATCTATATATAGGTACCTTTTTATATGTAGATATATGAATATGTAGTGTATTATATATATGGATTCATTGTGCTTTCTGAATTTAATTACTATGTATTCCATTAAATCTAAAAAAATTCTAGCCATTCTTTTTCCCAAATATTGCCTTTTCCATTTTTTTCTATTCTCTTCTACAATTCCTAGTAATTGTTTTATGAGATCTTCCCACTCTCTCAGCCTATCTTTAATATTGTTTCTAGTGTCCTGTGCTTTTTTTTTTTTTTTGTGGGTACCGGGGGGACGACCTCAGGACCTCACGCGCCAACAGGCGCCCGTGCCACTGAGCGATATCACCGGCCCCTTTTTTTTCGTATGTGGGTTCCGGGAGTCGAACTCGGGCCTTCGCGCTTGCAAGGCAGGCGCTTAAGCCGCTGAGCCATCTCACCGGCCCCGTGTCCTGTGCTTTGTTTCATATAATTTCCAAAGATCTATCTTCTAGTTCATAAATTCTTTCTTCACGTGTGTCTGACCTATGGTTTAATCCTTCTTTTAAAATTTAAATTTACAATTACATTTTCATTTCTAGTTGTTTTCCCTCATGCATTTTCATATTTGTGTGTCCTTTTCATTGCATTTTGCTATTCTGTTTTTGATTCATTATCCCCTGAATTTAATCATCTGAGAATACTTTTTATAAACTTTGTGTGATAACAATTCAATGAATTCCTAGGGACCCTATTTTGTCTTTTTTTTTTTTTACTATCTTTTGATTTTGTGCAGCTTGTCCAGTTTGTGCATGCGTTTTGTGCTTGCCGGCTGTACCTCGTGATCAGTAGGGTTTGTCTGTAGGGTTTGTGTAAAGGAAAGCTGTAGTGTGGAGGGCATGTCTTCTAAGTTTACATTGGTTCTTCTAGGTGCCTTAGAGGTCACAGAGCACATTCTAAGTTAATTTCTTAGCTTAGCGGGAGAGGAGCTGGGATCATTTACATTTTGTCTGTAAAGAGGACTAGTTGTTATGGTTAGATCTAAAATACCCTCCAAAATTCTCATGCGTGTGGAAGGTGATTGGATCATGGGGGTGCTGTACTCATCAGTGGATTCATTCAATGATAAGTTCATGGCTGAATGTGCTGTTATGAGGTGGGGCCTGGTTGGAAGATGCAGGTCACGGGGCGTGACCTGGAAGGGTGTATTGTCCCCAGCTTCTCCCCTCTCTCTCTCTGCTTCCTGGATGACATGGATGAGTAGTTGTCCTTTGCCCAGGCCCTTTCATCCTGCTATTTCTCTCTTCCAGTCATCCCAACATGGACTGAAACCATGAGCTAAAATATACCACGTTTACCCTGTGGGTGTTGGTATTTTGCCCCAGTAATGATAAAGTGATTCAGACACACATTCTCAAGGGAGATTCTCCCCATCTCCTGTGCCTGCCTGACATACTCAGAGCTGAGGTCAAGAAAAGGAAGCTTCCTTATTGTTTCTCTGTGGTGGTTGTGATGGGACAGTTCTGGTCCATTCTCTCTCACTGGGAGTTCTCTCTCTCTCTCTCTCTGTCAGCTGTAACTGTCCACATTGCACCAGCCCCAGGCCCCTCTTCTTCTAGTAGTAAAGCCCTAGCTGGAGGCTTCAGAGTCCAGCAGCCATCTTTCACAAAGTCTCCCCAGGATGGCCAGAGATCGGTTTGCAGGCTTTCTGCTCTAGCTTTGTATTTCCTCCTCTTGTTGTCTCCTGAGGATTTGTGTTCATTTCTTCTGAGCTCAGCTATGCAGATATAGAATATTATTTATATTTTGTGTAGCATTCGTAGGAGTTCTGTAGTAGCAAAGTTATTCAATTCAATCTGTTATAGTTTAGGAAATTAAAATTGTTATTCCTGATTTTTCTTACGAATACAAATTATTTTTAATAGCATAAAAAGAAAAACTGATGAATTCAGAGTATTTTGGAAAATACCCCTAAAGATTCTCATCTCTACTTTATTATATTGACCATCATGTTGTTACAGGGACACAGAGGAGAAGTGACGAGTGTTGGTTTGGTGGCCCAGGAAGTCTTTACACGAAGATGATATTTAAGTCTAAGAACATACAGGATGAGAACCTTACTGAACATTTATTCACATCCAACCATAAATCTTCAAGGTCCTATATATGATGGGATTCAGCGTTGGTATTTGCCCAATTTATTTACCTCATTTTATGTGTAATAGATATGCATATTTTAATGTATATGTCATCAAAGTCATTATTATTAACTGCTGCTTTCTCAATGCCAAGTAAGGACATAGAGGCTTTATCAGTAAAATTGAGATTCATTGAGGTTAAATTGTGTTTTCATCCATGTGATGTAATGAGTGACAGGGCTGGGTTCAACCTCAAGTGTGGAAACCATAGCATGAGCCCTCAGAGAACATAAGTGACCAAGGGCCCAGCTGTAGGCCCCGTGACCCATAGCCTTGTTGCATGGAGGCTGTACTTTGCACTGGGTTGCTCTTAGCCAGTCAGTAGAAAAGGCAGGGATACTAAGGGGAGCCCATTTCTGGGATATCTGGACTCTTCTGGCAGCTGACACTGGTTCAAGGACCTCCTGCTGGCCTTGCTAAACTTTCTCTGGATGAATGGCAGCCGAAGAATGCTTCTGCCCAACGTTCTTTCCCTCTCTTCTCCACTGCAGGTCAGCAGTGCATTGCACTCTGACAGCTTTCCCAGTACTTTCCAGTTTCCTCTGCATTTTTTCTTGAAGTCATCTCCCTAATAAAATCCTTGCACCTTTAATTCCACCTTGGTGTCTGCTTCTCAGAAGACTCAGACTCTCACACTGAATTCTCACTTTGACCCTAAAATTCATGTTCTTAGAAAAATTAACTAAAATTGACCATAGACCTAAACGTAAGAGCTAAAATTATAAAACCCTTAGAGGAAAATGTAAAGTAAATCTTTGTGACCTTGGATTAGTCAGTGCTCTCTAAATTATGACATAAAAACGCAAGAAACAAAGAAAAACGGAAATAGTAGACTATCAAGATAAAATCTTTTATGTTTCAAAGGAGACCACCAAGAAAGGAACAGACAGAATGGGAGAAAAAAGTTTTATATCATGTATCTGACAAAGGTCACGTATCTAGAATATATAGAGATCTCTTATAACTCAACAAAAATGAGGAATGTCTCAATTAAAAATGGGAAGGGATTTGAATAGACGTTTCTTCCTAGAAGATGTGCAAATGGTCAACATGCTCATGAAGAGATACTCAGTATCCTTAGCCATCAGGGAAATGTAAATTAAAACCCATAATCAGATGCTGTTTCATGTATACTTTGATAACTGTAATGAAAATTTGGAGAATAACAAACGTCGGCAAGAATGTGGAGAAATCGGAAACCTCATATGCTGCAGTGGGAATGTAAAACGGTGCAGCTGCTGAGGAAAATGGGCCTGGTAGTTTGTCAAAGGCTAAACATAGACTTATTCAACCCAGCAATGCTACTACTCTTTGGCACGTATTTAAGAGAGATGAAAACACATATTCACACAAAAGAATGTATGTAAATGTTTAGAGCAGGATTAGTCAAAGTAACCCAGAATGAAAACAACCCAAATGTCCAACTGGTGAATGGATATACAGAGTATGCAGCAATACAATGGCATATTATTTGGCATTAAAAGAAATGAAGTGCCAGGTGTGGTCCCTGCCACTCAGAGCACACTTGTAGTCCCAGCTCTTCAGGAGGTTGATGCAGGAGGATCACTTGAGCCCAGGAGTTTGGGGCCAGGCGGGCAACATAGTAAGATCCTGCCTCTTAGAAAGAAAATATTGATACTTGTTGCAGTGCTGCATGGATGAACATTAAAAACGTCAAGCTAAGAGAAAGAAGCCACGTACAAAGGACCACATATTTCATGATTCCATTTATTTATTTATGCTGGGGATTGGCTCAGGGCCTTGGGCATGCTAAGCACATGCTCTACCACTGAGCTACATGCCTAGTCTATGATTCCGTTTATGCAAAATGTTGAGAATAGGAAAATGTATGGAGAAGGAATACACACACACACACACACACACACACACACACACACATATTTTTTTCCCCATTCATTTTTGGTACTGGGGATTGAACCTAGGTCTTCACACTTAGCTACATTCCCGCTCAGGTGGGGCTCGAACCTGTGATCCTCCTGCTTCAGCCTCCCAAAATCCTGGAATTGCAGACATGCATCACCATGCCCTGCCCAGAAAATATATTAATGTTTGCCAGGGCTCAGGGGAGCAGAGGGGTGATAGCTAATTTGTGGTTTCTTTTTAGAGAAGTAAAAATGTTCTAAAATTAAATGGGGTAAAATTCAAACCAAAACTTTTTTTTTGCTTTCAATAAAAATATTTTACATCATTTAAGAATTGTAATCATAAGTAATATCTGTTTCTCTTGAACTCTGTTATCAATAATAAATTGACATATATCATTAGATTTAAAAACTTTCAAACCTAGCGCGATTATCAATAATATTTACAAGTCATCTTAAGCACCTACCATGTGTAAGATACTATACCAGCATCAGAAGACTCCACGAGGAGACATAGACTTTGCCATTTAGGAGATAACAATGTCGTTAGTGAAATGACACTTTCATTTCCATATGATGTAGTTCTTCCAACTGTAAAATTAATTGAAGGAAATTTGGAAAATACAATAAAGAAAACAAATCAATTGTAAAACTCTGAATATATTTAAAACCATTGCACTATATTTTATTTGTAATTGACATAATAATTGCACATATTTATGGGATATATTGTGATGTTTCAATGTATGCATACATTGTCTAATTATCAGGTCGGGTTAATTAGCATATCTGTCATCTCAAACATTTATCATTTCTTTGTAATGAGAACATTAACAATTCCCTCTTCTAGCCATTTTGAAATATACATTATTGTTAACTATGGTTACCGTAGAATTGCACGCTTTAGATAGGTGGGTTGTATGGTATATGGATTATATCTTAATAAAGCCATTACAAAACCACAGAACAACCAACCCATGCTTTGCTTTTCTCTTTCTTCAAGGTGGGGGTCTTGCTTTGTTGCCCAGGCTGTCCTCAAATCACTGGGCTTAAGCAATCTTCCTGCCTCAGCCTCCTGAATAGCCAAGAATAACACATGCTGTTTCAATACAGTATCCATATCAATCATTTGACATGTATTATATAGTACATGTCTTATGGTTACTTTTTTAAGTCAAAATGTTACTTCATATCCCACAAAATAGCAATGATTTCTCCATGGTGAGATTTTTGTCTAGATTTGTTTTCTTTATTATATTTTCCAAATTTCCTCCAATTAGTTTTATAGTTGGACGAACTACATCATATGGAAATGAAAGTGTCATTTCACTAACATTGTTATCTCCTAAACGGCAAAACCTACGTCTCCTTGTGTATTCTTCTGATGCTAGTATAGTATCTTATACATAGTAGGTGCTTCAGATGACTCGTAAATATTATTGATAATGACACTAGGTTTGAATGTTTTTAAGTCTAATGATATATGTCAATTTATTATTGATAACAGAGTTCAAGAGAAATAGCTATTACTTATGATTACAACTCTTAAATGATGTAAAATATTTTTATTGAAAGCAAAAAAAATGTTTTGGTTTGAGTGCCAATTTCAGTGCCAGATATTCGAGAGGTGGAGTAGAATTAATGGTATCAGTTATTTTCAGATCGACTCAGCTATGCCACCTAGGTCCTCTGCTTCCCCTCCTACTGCACATGGTGTGGCCCAACATGGCAGCTCATGTCAGTGTACTGGAGTCGTTTTTGTTATTTTTTCTTCTTTTTTTTGAGACAGGGTCTCACTATGTAGTGCAGGTTGGCCTTGAACTTGCTTAAGTAGCCCAGGCTGGTCTTGAACTCTCTGAGATCCTCCTGCCTCAGCCTCCCTAGTGCTGGGATTATAGGTGTGCACCACCACACCAGCTTTCTGGAGTCATTGTGTACACTACTGTATTTATTTCACCACATTTCTTTGTGAAAGCAAAGTCATCTTTGGACTTGGATTTCATTAGCCCTTCACCTCTGCTTGCCTTCTTTGTCTCTTCTTTGTCTACAGCTCCCTCCGCTCTCTTTTTGGTTGGCAGGGTGGAAGGGCTGGTCACCTGGCTGGCACTGAGCACTGTGTCCTTTCACCTCTAGCCATTGTGTTTGCTTCTCCCCAGGTTTCTGCTGGGTGGCCATTTCAGCCTCATTCGAGATGGAGAAACTGAGGCACAAACTGTAAGAGGCAGAACCGGGACAGGACTGGTAAGGCAGCTGGGTGTGTGGTTAGGAGCGGACCTGGTGCGAGGCTGTCTGGGCTGAGTACCAGCTTCCCTCCCACCAGCTGCCTCACAGCCCTGCCTGCAGTCCCTTGGCTTCTTCCAGGGGAGATGAGTCCTATCTCTCAGGGCTGGAATAAGCATTGGCTTGGTCCATGATTCGTCACACATTGAGGACCATGCCTGAAAACCTAAGTTTTCAAGGTAAATACGCTAAAGCCTATCTGACTCCCAAGCAGGTAAGGCTGCAATTGCAGGCCTGCTCCGCTCCCCCCACCCCGCCCGCCATTATAGCAGCAAATTGGACCAAGACTAAACTTTAAACAGGAACAGAGATTCAGCTGCTCAGGACCCATGGGCCTCTTGCCACCTTTAAACACCTTTTGCCCACAGCCATTCTCAGGAGGTGAATCTGTTGCTTCAGGTCAGCCCAGAGCTCGCTAGTGGCCCTCCGTGTATAGCCATGCAACAAGTCTACACTGCAGGAAGCCTGCAGCTCCCAAAGTGGATGGAGCCTGTCTGTCCCCTACTATACCCCATCTTCTTTCCTCACCGTACTGCAGCAGCCAGGTCCTCTGTGGGTTTCTCCACCCCCACCAAGCGATTCTTACTTCCCAACCTGGGCACCCAGTGTTTCCCCCTTTGTTGTACCCTTAACACCGCTCCCATTTACGTCACCTCGTGATGCCATCTCAGGAAAACCTTCCGTGATCATCAGTTGTGTTCTTAGGCAAATCACAAGGCAGCTCAGGGAGCTGGCCCAGGAAGGATTTAAGGGACTGTTAGCAGGGAGCAGGCCCGGTCTGGAAACCAGATGGGACGGGGCGGCTTTTCCCATCCCTGGCCTGGGGTAGGATGGGGCAAGAGAAGACGGGCCACCTTCAGGAATCCCCAGGAGAGTAGCTGTAGGGCAGGGCCCCAGACAGCTGCGGCCCTGGCGGAGTGGGCTAGGGGGATAACACCTCTCTTCTCCCTCCTCCAGCTCTCTGCCCTTCTGCCTGCCTCCGAGGGACAGAACCTGGCTGCAGGCACAGGGGAGCCTCCAGGAGAAAGGCGGGAGGCTAACAGAAATCAGCCAGCACTTTCCTTCCCAAACCATAGGCTGTCTCTTTTAACAGATCCCTGCTCTACTGCGAGGACTCTTGATTTGCATGTTTATTGTCCTTTCGGCTTTCTCCCCCCTTGTGAATATCCTTTGGGCAAAGACAGAGTTGTCTTTTTTTTTTTTTTTTTTTTTTCCAGGTTCCCTGCGCCCTGCTCGGTGGCTGGCGCACAGTGGGTCTTTAATAAATACTGGCTGAATACATCAACAGACCAAGGCCCAGGTAGCCTGCTGGACTTTTTTCTTTTCTTATAGAAAGATCAGGTGGCCGAACACTTCCGGACGCCCGGCGCGGGGCTGCCCCCGGTCCCCACCTCCGCGGCCCGGAGGGACGGCAGGTGCCCGCGAGCCCCGCTGCCGCAGCGCGGGCTCCCGGGACGCGTGCCCGGCTCCGCGCGTCTCCCAGGTGCGGCTCGGTCGTCCCGCCCCTCGGCTGCGGGCCTGGCGCGGGGACGTGCGGGGTGGCCGGCCGCGTCCCTCTGCCGGTCTGGGTGTGCGCGGCAAGGGAGACACCCCGCGCTCGCTCCGGGTTATTTTTAGTAGCAAGCCGAGTTCCCCCACCCTCGGGGGAGGGAGGGGCCCGAGACGGTGGGGAGGAGAGGGAGCTCCCGGCGCCTCCGCGCTCGCTCCCGCCGGTCACTCGCGGCGCAGCCGGCCCGGGCGGCGCTGGGGACAGCGGCCGCGGCGTCCTCCCTCCGGCCGTGCGCGCGGCTCAGCTCCGCGACTGCGCCCGCGGGGCGGGGAGGGCGGCGAGGGGACCGCGGCGGGCGGGAAGGGGCGGGCAGCGCGCTCCTGCGGCGGCCGCGGCGGCCGTGCTCATCCCGGCGGCCCAGCGCTCGCGTGGACGCGGGGCTTCGCAAATGGCTTGTCCCGCGCTCGGTCTGGAAGCTCTGCAGCCCCTGCAGCCCGAGCCGCCCCCCGAGCCCGCCTTCTCCGAGGCGCAGAAGTGGATCGAGGTAGGTGCCGGTGGCTGGCGGGCGGCCTTTGCAGGGAGCGACTCGCCCGCGCTCACGGACCGCGGGTCCCCCCACCCCCCGCTTTTGCCAGCTGCTCCGGGTCACCAGCCAGGGCCTCGGGCGAGCTGTGATTCCCTGGCATTTTGGCATCGAGAGTTGGGGGGCAGCGCGGGTGGGGGACACTGCAGTGTGGCTGTGTGCCTGGGGCAGGAAGCGAGTCCCTGAGCCTTCATCCCTCCCGCTGGCCCCGCAAACCTCAGTTTGTACCGCTTCCAGGCGCTGCCAAGGCAAGCGCAGTGAGAGCAGAAGCGCTGAAAAGGCGCAGGAAGCGCGAGCCCCCGAGTCCTTGCGGGCGCCGCATTTCAGGGCTGCCCCACATTCCGCTCCTGGCCTCTCTTTCCTGCCCTTCCAGAGCGGAGCCGCCGGTGTCTCCACCGAGGTGCAAACCCGCCGGAGCCTCTCGCTGTAGTCCTGGCACCGGCTCAGGTGTGAGGCTGGCAAGACCCTCAGGGTAAGGGGAGCCTGCAATACCCACTTGCGAGCGCACCACCCTCACAGACGCTGCCCGGCCATGGGCAGCAGCCCGCGCCTCATCCCAGAGACGAAGGGTGGGCTGCGAGGGACAGGGTGCCCGGCCCAGTCCCTTCTTAAATGCCTCGGAGGCAGGCCAGGGAAATCACTGGAGCTCTAGCTTGGTCCAGGGAGCGCTCGCTGAGTGATCCTGATCCACGATGAGTATCTGGAGATGAGCTGTCGTGGTCAGGAAGCTCGGAGGGTGTGAGGGGGAGGGGACCCCTGGGACCCTTGCGAGGAGCCTCTGTTTCAAGGAGCGGCCTTTCTTGGACTTGGCAGAAGGCGAATGCGGCCCTCTTTGCCTGATCAGTGAAAGGAGAGAGCCCACCGCCAAGTCATGACAGCGACGGTGAAGCTTCTCAGTATTCCGATTGTCACTTAGTGACCCCACCCCCACCCGGGGCACCGCAGATCTCGGGTGTTGCCGGGGGTGACAGAGCTGCGATGTTACAGACTTAAAGCTGCGAGCCGATTGCAGAAACCAGGCTCGCTGAGTGCCCCAGGAATGCCCCAGTCACAGGCCTGCGCCTTGCGTGGTTAACCTGCTCTATGCAAGGAAATGCTCCTCAGTTTAGCACTATTGTCGCTATTTAAAAATAGAGGTAAAGGAAAATCAGAAGAATAAACCCAGCACTCTATTGCTAAAAGCCCAGGCATGCTCACCACCAGATGAGAAACCGGCGTTGCCTTTTTTTTTGATTCGTGTCCAGAAGGCTTGGAGCGTGACAGGTGCTGCATGCCCAGGCTCACAGGCTGCCCGGAAGACCTTGGCACTCGCTGGCCTAGCGAAAGTCCCGCGATTGTACTTTTTCAGGTTCTTGAACTTGAAAATTTTCAGGAGAGATTTTGGATGTGGGAGGGGGCGAAGGAGGATGTGAGAGCAGAATAGTCTTACTGTTCATGAGAGCAACTGATTTGTCCCCCCGTTTCCTTAATTGTGAGTAACCTTGACGTACTCAGCTTTAAAAAGTGTACTGTTATAAATTACATACAGGAAAGCGCTCAAACCCCAAGTGTGCACCTCGGTGAATTTTGGCAGATGTGTTTTACTGCAGCCCCCACCTAGATCAAGAGACAAAACACCTCCCAGGTTTGTTTCTCAAGTGTTGGTATATTTCAGGTTAAATATATTGCAGTACAGAACATCAGGTTTTCATATCAGGTTTAAGAAAAGAAAGAAGAGGCTGCTTAGAAAGTAGAGCCCCTTTAGGCCCTAAAGACAGTTTGGCATTATTCCTGATACGCTGCGTTTATACCAGTTGCAGAATGTGGAAAACCCTAATAGCGCTTGTGTGGCTGTAGGACCAGGCAGCCTGGCGCGCTGTGTGTGCATTATTGAAGCGGGCCTATCTCCTTTCAATTTCGGAGTCTGATTTCATGGAAAGGGGAGCTTCCCTCGCCCTCCTCCAGGCTATATAAAAAGGGTATTTGCTCCTGGGAAAGATAGAGACCTTCCCTTTCCTTCCCGAGGTTCCTCTTGAAATGTAAATGTCTGTAAACCGGGGGAACCCAAAGGTAGTAACAAATGGTTCTGCACGCAGTTGCCCTGTGAACAAAGATTCCTTGGCTAATATACCAATAATGTAGTACTTGGTGTGAGCCCAGTCCCTTGGGGATTCTTATCTGGAGACAGTTGCATCTCCGTTAGGAGGCCCATTGTATTTGGCAGCATCCTCATTTGTAGGGCTTTGTTTTTCTCTTTTGTTCAGTTGTTGATTAAATTCCCACAGCCTTTTTTTTTTTTTTTTTTTTTTTTTCCTTTTCTTTTTGAGTAGTCAGGAATTTCACCCTTTCTGAAAAATGTGCCCTTGTGGTGTGCAGCAGGTTAATAAACAAACTTTGCCACTTGTCTTTCTTCCTCAATCCGTGGTCTTCCTTGAGTCAGGGGTTGGCAAGAAAATCTTCATTCTTAATAAAGGCTCAAGGAAAAAGCTCTAGGACCTAACTTCTTAGTGAGGAATTTCTCAGCCTGCAGCCTGGGCAGTTTGAGGAGCGTGTTGCTGGGCAAGAAATGTGGCCTGGGAACAGGCTCCTACCTTATCCCACCCCCAACCTCTGCCTTTGCTGGCAAAGGTGAAAGCTGTGGTGGCCACAGACCATGTGGGGACAGCCGAGTAACACGTCCAGTGACTTTTTATAGCCGTAGGAGCAGGCTGCATGTCTTACTGTGGGTCTGGGGAGACTACTAAAGGGAACTGCAAAAAAAATTTCTTTTAATGTGGGTACCGGGAGTCGACCTCAGGACCTCACGCTTGCCAGGCAGGCAATTATGCCATTGAGCTATCTCACCAGCCCCAGGAGCTGCAAATTTCAAGTATGATTGGCTACCATCAGACAGGGGCATGGCTAACTTCCTTCCACATTCCTTTGCTGAAAGTTTTCCTAGGCAAGGGACAGCTACGTGCAGCATGGTGGCTAAGAGGTCCATTTTTGGAACTCGGAGTCATAGGTTCAAGCCCTGGGTCTATCACTTTCTAGGTGGGCACCCTGGGGCAAGCCGCTTTTCCTGTCCTTGTGGTTCCAAGTTTTTTTTTTTTTTTTTGAAAGATAGCTCTAGTTGTTAACAACAAAAATAACAAAGTGTTATTGTTGAAAACATCTGTAAAGCAGGGTATTGATAATAGCTCACCTACCTCATACGAGTGTTGTGTGGGTGTAAGGTTTAGGATGTTAATATATTTAAAATGCTTGGTATAGTGCCTGGTACTTAGGAAGTACTGCATAAATGATGGTTAGTATTATTATTACCACTAATATTATACACTATTGCTATTATTCTTACTACTATCATTATTCCTACCACTGTTATTGCTACTGTTCTTGTTAATAACAACTAAGCCTAACTTTGAAAGAAATTCTTTAGAATCCTAAGTTTTCAGAGTAGAAAATATAATCCAATTACCAACAGATTTCATCCTATTATTTTTCATTCATTCATTCATTCATTCATTCATTCATTCATTCATTCATTCATGAGAGGTAGCCCAGGATCTATGTGCTCTACTACCGAGTTACACCCCCAGCCTACCTCCTTCTAGTAACTCTAGCTATTTGGACTAGAAGTAGATGCTAGGTATTACTCTAATTTGCACTAAAGTCATTTTGGGACCAGAGGAAAAACTGTAATATCTCCTTATAAGATGATTCCACTGGTCCAGCGAGGTTTAGGAAAGTTTTCTCCATTAGTATGTTGGATATTGAAGTTTAATATGTAGTTTTCATTACCAAATTCCAAGCTCAGTGCCCAATGCCTTTCCTCTTGCAGATAAACCAATATTAAGTTATACAAATAGTATCCAAATATTCATCTCAAATGTGGCAGTGTTTTGTTCACTGAAGATATGTCAAATCCTGCTAGAAAAAAGAATAATTCCTCCATTGATTTTCCTTCTGCCTTCCTCCCTTGTTTTCTGAGTTACAGTTTTTTGTTAGTAGATAGATGATTCTAACTTTCCTGGCTCCCCCCCACCTCAGTCTCTCCACCCATGACAATATTAGTCAGTTCTGATCTGTAGTTCTTCTCTTCAGTGCCAGATCCTTTCTGGAGGAGCAGATGTCCCTTCAGCTTGGTTTCAGTTGTGATTTGGAACAAGTTGCCAAGCCTTTAGGGAGGGGCTGGAAATTTTAACCCAACTCAGCTTTACTTCTCAATTTGAGAAGTTTCTGGATTCCTTCAACTTTAATCATATCGCATCCATGGGGCTTGGTGAGGACCAGTCTTATTTGTGACCTAATCCATATTGCACAGAAGTGGGAACTAGGGCTGGAAGGGTTCAGTTCATCATTTTGGTTCATTTCCCCATGTCCTTGTAGAATTTTTTAGTTCATCTTGGGAACTGAATTAAAAGCACTGAGGGTCCCTTAGCTCTCCAAGACTGAAAGACATTGTATTACTTGACAGTTGGGAAACTTTATGAGTGGTCTTTGAGATAAACTAGCATTTGGTAGTCAGTAACATAGGACACAGTGTGTCAGTTATATAGTCATCCTAATTCTCCACCTCCATAAGGTGCAGCCATATTTATTTATTTATTT
This sequence comes from Erethizon dorsatum, assembly GCA_028451465.1. NCBI lineage: Eukaryota > Metazoa > Chordata > Mammalia > Rodentia > Erethizontidae > Erethizon > Erethizon dorsatum. The sequence goes on along the minus strand of CM051836.1, from coordinate 67,343,916 downwards.
ATTTATTTATTTATTTATTTATTTATTTATTTTTGAGACAAGGTCTCACTGTGTAGCCCACGCTGGCCTTGAATTTATGATAATCTTGCCTCAGCCTCCTAAATTCTGGGATTATAGGAATGTGCCACTTTACATAAACACCCACTTTACATCTCTTTAAAATCAGAACAAAGATTTAACTTTGCAAATGGTCCTCCAGCTCTGCATGGGAGAGATGAGGAAGAGGAAGAAAAACTTTTCTGGCTAGATCAAGAAAGGAGTAATGATCTGAATAGATATGTAAATTAGAGAAAGCAGCCTCTTTCTCACAATGACATTGAGATAGTCTGGCTTGTTTGTGTACAAGTTCTGCTATGACACAGTGCTGTCACATAGTAGGAGAACAGTGAAGTCCCACAGATTTGGGGAGAGAGGAAGCAGCGTTGGAGGCAGAGCCGGCACTTCTTGCCCCAGCATCTCCTCGGAAACCAATTGCATCAAGCAAGTTCTAAATGGGCGGACTGAGCACTGGCCACTAAAAGGGCGGGACACGTGCTCCCAGCAGCTGGACCTCTCAGCCCTGCACTCATTGACAGATGACAATGGGGCCATGGTGCAGACATCTGGCCTTGCTTGATTCCGTGTGGCAGTCAGTGCGAGGTGGAACGAGGCATCTCTAGGAGTATGGAAACTTGGCCTAGCAGCTTCTCTTTTTGCTTTAGACCACTCTGAAACCTAGAAGTGTCGTGGATGGGGATAACATGATAATGATAGTAATGGTAATGGTGCTGCTGCTGAGTACTTCCTAGGCATCAGCATTGGATGAAGTCTGCACACACATTAATCCTCATAAAGCAAGAATTGTTATTATCCCCCATTTGCAGATGGGGGAATTAAGGCTCTGAGAGATGAACTGTCTTGGCCAAGGTTACAAGTAAATGTCACAGCAAAATTTGCAGCTGGGGAAATTGGGCCTTCTAGGAGTTTCAGCCAGTAAGTCTTTATTAGTGTCAGGATTTGAACCCAGCCTGCCTGACTCCACAGCCATTGTTATCTCTCTGATCCCTTACATTGCTTCCTACATTTAAGACTCTGTGTAGCCTGTAAGAACTGAGTTTGTTTTAAGACAATGCAGAGGTCTCCTCTGCTCTGTGCCTCCAGCTGTGGGAGCAGGATGTGGATTCAGAACCTGTGGCTCGCTAGACCCCTCCACACCCCTTTAGTTTGTCTCTTTCAGCTGCACAATGCAGGGTCTTCTCACATGCACATCTCGCCTCAGTGTGCTCTAGGAGGTGACGCTACCGAGCTCCACAGGTAAGGAGAATCAGGCTCCTGCCCTTTGCTTGCTGCTTTCAGACTTAACATGTTAGTTCTCAAAGAATGACAGGATATTGGGAAGACTTCTGCCTGGACATGAGGTGTTATATCTCTCTTTGCAAGGACAATGATGTCATGTGATTCAGGTCTGGACTGGGAAAATACCATGTTGGCAGTTTTGAAAACAACACCTCTAAAGAGCTAATCTCATGCAACTAACCCTGGTGGGATAGCCATCGGGTCCCAGGGAATTATTTTTGGCATCAGGGAAAAAGCAAGGTGACTTGGTTATGTTGCATCCACCTAAGGAATAACTTGCCTGACACTACTTCCCACTAAATTTACACTGCTGGCCAAGCTGTATCTTTGTATCTATGGTGAGCCCTTAAGAAGAAGCGTTGGTTGGGCTGGGAGAGCTCTGTGTTTCTAGTACCATTCAGTCAGCTTGCAGTGGTTACTCTGCGCCACAGCTGTGGAGAGCAGTTCAGCCTTGTGGTCAACTTTAGAAGTAAGGGTGCACTTATCATCCATCCATCCGTCCATCCATCCATCCATCCATCCACCCCTACATAGCCCATTAGAAGGGCATTAGGAAGGTAAGAATATACCTGCACTTGCTTTTTGAGTAAAGCCAAGGGCAGAAGGACTTGTGGCTTTTTTATTTCTATCACCTGAACCTTAAAAAAAATTTCTAGCCTAATTTTTTTTATCAAGTGAGTTCACCAAGTGGGTTTGTACCAGTTGATAAACTGGTGTTGTATTTACTGCGATGAGTGCATTGCTCTTTTTCCTCCCTGAAGAAATATTTCGAACAAATGATGTTTCAAATAATTACTTTAATTGAATATTTTATTCTGATTGAAGTTGAATGAAAGCTCAGTCAAATAGTTTAAAACATGAAAACAATCACTTGGGATGCGAGTTTGCTTCATTTTAAATGGTGGTTAAAGTAAGTGTTAATATGTGAAAGTGTATTAAAAATTCCTTTCCTGAAAATGTTTAGTGAACTCTGACTTTATGTCAGGCATAGTGCTAAGAATCAAAGTTAGATGATGAATAAAAGAGACATAGTTCCTGCCCTCGTGAAATGTACAGTGTAGTGCAAAAGGAGAGAGGTTAAACAATAAATGCATAGTTATAAGGTAGGGTATATATTATAAAGACAAGGAATGGGGCAGAGGAGGAGGTCCTAAGTGACAAGTACCCTAAGAGATAAGAATTCTTAGTAAAAGTAATATTTAAGCCATGGCCACTGCAGGGTTCTAAGCAGGAGAATTAGACTGATGCTAACTTGTTGAGAAAAGGGCTGGAGTGTGCGTGCAACGCATGCTTTTATTATGATTATGCTTTGAAAAAGGTCAGGTAGAAACACTCTGAAAGCTGTCCAGGTGTGTTGAAGGTATGTGCATGGGGTGGGAAGGGAGCTCAGTTTGAAATTCTTGACTGTTCTTGCAGGCCACTCCGAGTATTTTACACGACAATCTGCTAGGCCTTTGTCATCCAAGACACAAATAAAGATCTCTTCTAGGATGGCAAAGAAGACTTGGAGATTATCTTTGAGTTTAGACTCTGGAATTAAAATTCTTGAGCAAAGTGGAGGCTGTAGAGGCTGCCTTCCACTCGGCTGTAAGAAGGGGCTGCAAGGGAACTGCATATTTCTGGTGGGTGAGCAGAGTGATTTCACAAGATTTTTGGTCCTCTGGTTTGTAAATGTGCCCTAAAGGTCTCTGAAATAGGGGGATGTTTTTTTCTTTGCAGCACTAGGGATTTTGGTTGAACCCAGAGAGCACCAGGCTATATCTGCAGCCCATTTTAACCCATTTATGTCAAGGATTGCAATTTTTTGAATTTTTGTGTGAACTTTTAATGTTACCTAGAAAAGTTCAAGGAACAAGAATTTGAAGAGAAAAATTTTATTATGTCCCATTGTTGTGGGTGTTCCAAAAGTAAAACACTAGAGATTGAAAGGTTAAGGGTGAAATTACCCAGACTGGTCTCAAACTTGTGATTATCCTGGCTCATCCCTGAGTAGCTGGGTTAACAGGTGTGCACCAGTATGCCTGACTGAATAGGTGTCTTTCTAAACTAATAAAGTAGGGTACCCTTTGGGAGTCCCATAGATTGTCGACTTTCTTCATGATCTAATCTGGTTGCCAGAGAGTCACCAACACATCACCTTTCCAGGAAACAAATGGAGGAATGGAAAATGAAGACTGCAGCCTTCCCTAGTAAGATGCTTTCTGGTAACTTCTTTCATTCTGTTGCAGGGAACGTCAGTAATGTGGTCACTCCTGGTTGCGGAGGAGCCCCTGGGAAGGGCTTCCCCCAGGCAGCAGTAAAGTGCACATAATGACTGTTAAGGTGGGACCACCCTGATGTGGGACCACCCTGGCATGCCTCTTCCCCACTTTCCAGGGCCAGACCCTTTCAAAACAGGGCTTAAATATGATGACTGCCTGGGCATCATGCTCCTCCATTTAAGTCCATTTTCCTTCCCTCCTCTGGCACCCCTGACCCCGAGCATTCAATTCTCTTAGAAAAATTGTCATATTTCACGTAATGGATGTTTTGTTGTGTGGGATCTGGCTCCTTTGATAAGCCCAGAGCTGCTGTGGCCAAGAACAGGGTCTTAGTCTTTGCCCTGGGCCCACCTCATTTTACACAGTCTGTCCCCCACCAGGGCCCCCGGCCACACCACCCGCAGCCAGAGGATTGCTTGGTGAGTCTGTGCCCAGCTACAAGTGCCTGATTGGCGCTCGGTCTCTGCTGTGGCAGAGAAAATAGACACTGTTGCTGCCCTGACAGGAAGCAAAGTGTTTTGTTTTTTAAAGAGTGATTAAAAAAAGCAGTTCACCCAATAGTTGCCTGGAGACAGTCAGGGATTGGACACTTGGAGAGTGATTCCACTATTGGCCCTTTGGTAGGTGGCATTAGTTGAAGGAATTATTTAAGGATCTACCCCCCACACACACACCCGTGGCCAGGGGTGGCGCTCACTGAACTTGGAGTTCCAATCCTGCAGTCAGGACAGCAAACATCTTTTCTTTAAAAATAAACCTGTGCTTGGCATTCTGTCCTGGGACTCTCACCTTCTCTTTCCTATCTCACAGCACTCAATGCTCTTTTGCTCACTTGTTGTAGAAGTCTAGCTTATTCCCACTTCTTAGTTGAGGAGAAAGCTTAGGGTATTCCCAATTGCAGGGAATCGACACAGAAAAAGCACTGAAGAATGTTTATTATGGTGGTTACTTGTGGAAGTTCTTATCATATAGGAATTATTTATTTATTTTAAATTTTTATATTTTTGTGGTGCTGGGCATTGAACTTAGGGCGTTGGCTGTAGGTAGGTATTTTTAAAGAAAAAAGAAAATCTCTGCAAAAACTATCAACCGGTAGCTGATATCAGGAAACAACCATGACTATGACCATTAGCTGTTAGGACCCAGTGAGTGGTAGCACCGAGAAAGAGCGTCCTCTCGGCCTTTCCTATGGAAAGTGAAAAAGAAATCGCTTGTGGAGCTAAATGTTGTCATCAGCCACCAGATGTGGTTACCGCCTATTTCCGAAGGGACCTTGTAAGACCTCATAAATAGGAGGGAGGGGTCAGTGACAAGTGGAAGCCTGATTCATTCTTGTTGCAAGAGTCGATGGAATGTGATACATAAAGTGATAAAGTGCCAGAGTAAATGATGATGATGATGATGATAATGGTAATAATAATCGCTAGCACAATTCTAGAATACTTCTCAGATGCTGGGATAGTGAAGGTGCCTGAGTGGAAGACATGGTAAAGGTACAGCGCCTGGCACAGCCTGGCACAGAAGGTACTTTTCAAGTGAGCGTTCTTTTGTGGCCATTTTACAGATGGGACAATGGAGCATGGAAATGTTAACTGATTTGCCTGATGCCCTACAGCTAGTAAGTGTCGGAGCTGAGGTTTGAACCCAGACAGTCTGGTTCCAGAGCTTGGCTTGGTGACTGCTATGCTATGCTGTGTCATCTTCCTTAGCTGCTCTGTGTGTGTGTGTGTGTGTGTGTGTATTCACTGGAGGAGATAACTTTCCAGAGTTACTATTCCAAATCTTTCAAAAGTAAAAACAAAACTTCTGAGAATCATGATCCCAGCTAACAGTTGATCAAGCCAGTGACCTGCCCCTCCCCCTCCTGTCTAAGAAGCTGTTTACTGAGCACCTTCTGTGCACCCAGCGCCCTTGGTTGCTAGGAGACAGTTCACCTATCTGGCTCCCTTGCACATTCTCTGCAACTGGAGGCCTTTCAATGTTTTTGAAAAGATAAATGTTGTTCGGAGAGTGGTTAGGACTAACGAAAAGCTGTTACAGGAGCGGAATAACCTGGAGCCAATGGGTGGGGCTGTCTTTGCTGGTTTTTTTCTTCACACCCCCTCCCCCCAGTCACTTTCCACTGGACTGGGCTCTGACTCCTTTGGATTCAGATAATCCTCAGTATCGGAACCTAGACCTAAAGCGATTATTAGCAAGGGGGAGAACGACGCGTGGGTTACGTGTTGTGCTTGCTAGCATTCTTAGGTTCTGTGCGGGCTGACACACTAAAGGTCCTGGCTGCTACCTGCCGCTACTTAGCAGAGCAGTGGTGAATCCCTGAAAGGAAAATTTGGATGCTTTTATTGGAAGAATGGGGGAAGTGGGATCCTGAGGAGGCCACTAACAATCACTAACGTTTTAATTAAAATGCAACGATAGGGGAAACAAGTACATAGGAAAGGAAATTATTTAGAAACTCAGAACCATGGCTAATTCTTGGAGGGAAGCTAGGATTGTAATTTGGGAGTGGTTAAAAAAAGCTGCTGTTAGTTTACTTTATTCATATTTTTTTTTATAGGACTAGAAAAATGTCACTTTTAGAGGTATCATTGAATGTCAAGTGCCCAATCCAGCACCTGACTGGTTCTACAAGGTGTAGAAATATGATTGACTGAAACAAATCAATATTTGGTATGTTGATTAAAAAAAAGGTCCATCCAGGGTACTTCAACTCTTTTTTTCCTTCTGGTATCTGTGGAATTCATTTTATACTGAATTATAAAATAGCAGCTTTAAAAAAAGAGTGGCTTGATAACAAATTAAGAATTTTTTTCAAAAGTGGGCAGAAGAACTCAACTGTAGCTTGTGAGCATTTTTTCTACCTGTCATTGAAAACTGAGGAATCACTTTTAACTGTTTCAGATGTGTGTATCCGAGAAGTCAGTAAGGACTGTTTCTGAATTGATAGTGAGGATGTTTAATTTTAAAAATAAAAATAATTGAAAAAAATGTTAGAAATAAAAAGAATCCAATGCCAGTGTCCAATTGCTTTCCCATGAATTTTATGTTTCCTAAGTAAGTGTATATTTTTTGAAGCCAGAAGCCTAGGAATAGCAAAACCGTGCAGTTGCTGTTTTCTAGACTCTCCAGATCCAGAGAATGTGCGGCTCCGTGCCTAGCGCTCCCCAGGCACGTGGGCCCTTCTAAAAGTGGACGCGGCGCCTGTGGCCCACTGATCCTCTGTGTTGAGTGACCCAGATTGGCACAGCGCAGCTGGGTCCTGACAGAATGAGTATGGGAAAGAGGAGGGTAAAAATAAAAACTGGTTCGACAGCTTAGGTGGAGACCGGATACTTGAAAGCTCCCTGGTTACTTTGCTGGGCTTTGGTCAGAATCTTACTTTTTTTTGGAAGGGTATGATGATGAGGGTTAGAATGATTGCTTTCTAGGATTCTTAGGTTTGGCAAAATGGTTTCATCTGGCACTCCAAAATAAAGTCAAGGGTGCCTTTTTTAAAATATGGAGAAAATATATGTTTTGAGATTAGAACATTTTTCCCTTGATGTAAGTTTTAAAAATTTATCCTGTTATTTAACACTTAAGTCTTTAATAAACTTTTCCCAAAAGGCATCTCTCTTACAGTGTTACCCTCTGAATAAAGAATTCTCCCTCACACTTTTTCATTAATAGAACAAAATGAGCTTGTCATTATAGTTTTAAAAATAGTTGTCTTTGTTATGTAAAAGAAAAGAATGAGTAATAGTATTTAGCCACATTATGTCAAGTTAGCTACTGAGATGAATTTTTCAGTCCTTGTCATTTTTTCTTTTTTGCCATTTATATATTTTTAAAGTGTCTATTTGCTAATATTTGAAGCTCTGGCATTTTTTATTGGAGTTTCGAGATTTAATTTTTTTGGCATTGGACCAGAAGTTTTTTTTTTTTTTTTAAGTGCAAAAGTGGATTCTATGTCATGCTTTCCTCAGTTACTGATAGCTTTGAACTATATGAGAGTTTTTTTCTCCCTAATACTTTGTGGCTTTTAACATAATTATCTCTCTGTGATCTGTAGACTGAAGATTAAATCCCCAAATGGCCTTTGCCTTGCAATAGCAATTAAAAAGAATATTAAATATTTATATTTAAAATATATGGAAAATGTGGGTTTAGCTTATTTGGTAGATAAAATGTACTGAAAATATCTTAGAGAAAAAGCATTTGTAGAAAATACTTTTTCTACAATGTTTGTATACCATGCTAGTTTGCAATAAGTGTTTCTCTAAAGATTTTCTTACATTTTTCTTCAAGTTTATTACTTATAAAAATTTATGAAGAGATTGCTAAAGGCTATGGTTTTTTTAGGGGGTGATGGAAATAATGTAGAATTAAATAGTGGTGATGGTTGTCTATTTACAGTATTGAGTGAAACGCTTAAGAAATTTGAATTATATATTTTAAGAGGGTGAATTTAATGATATGTGAACTAATCTGTGAAGGGCTTTAATGTTCTAAGCACTATTTTCATATCTCAAGGTATGTAAAAAACATGCAATTAAGATTTCTTGGTATGTGTTAGATAGCTTTTGATGCAATAAGGCAGTGTAACAAGCCATCGCAAATCTCAGTGGCAGGTGACAGTAGTGTATTTTATTTGAGGGTCAGCTGCAGTGATTCCACTCAAGCTCCAGTTTGGCTGCACTTGGCCCCAGGCTGCATTGGGTTCATGTCAGCTTCTTGCATCTCTCTTCTCCTTGGACTACAGGCAGCTTTGGAGATTTGTTCTCTTTAGGGCAAATGAATGACAGGTGCACCAGAGCTCAGCCAAAACCATGCAACAAACAGAGTTAAAATCTCCACTTGCATCACATCTACTCACATTCCACTGTCAAAACAAGTGGTGTGGCCAAATTCAGTCAGCCGGCCGGCAAAGACTTTGTGCTCACAGGGGTGGAGAAGGGAAGGAATACTTTGGAGTAGTCCGGTCTATGACCAAGTGTTAGCAAACAGTCTGTTTAAGGTTACTTGAGGCCACAAAAGAAGATATGAATATGCTCCCCAGGCAGGGATGAGAATCTTCACTGCATGGGTGTTAGGTTCCTTCAGTCTGTAATCTTGAAAAATGAGCAAGTACTGTCAGTTGGGTGGGGAGGGTAAAATGAGGAGAAGAGAGGGCAAGGGCTGGAGAAGGGCCTTCTGCGTGTTGGAAGCAGCAGCACGAGAGCACAGCAGTGTGGGATGGCTGTGGGGGAAGAGATGCTGGGTCTCATAAGCGAAGGCCCTGTGTGCCGTGCCTGAGGGCTTGGTGCTGGACTAGAAGGCTGCGGGGAGAATTCACTAAAAAAAAAAAAAAAAAAAAAAAAAAGCAGCTGTGCTCTGGAGTCAGCCTGAGTTCAAAACGTGGTTTTGCCATTTACTGACACCACGACCATGGAGAAGTTACTTAGGTTTTCTGTGCCTTACTTCATTGTCTGTAAAATGGTGAGCGGATTTTCAGCACCTACTTTATGAATTTCAGTTAGACTTAAACACTTTTTTCCCCTTTCAGTGCTGGAGATGAAATCCAGGACTTTGCACCTGCTAGGGAAGCACTGTGCCATTGAGTTACACCCTCAGCACAGTTAAATACGTCAGTACACATCAGATTCTTAGAATAATGCTAGCCATGCATCAAGTGTTGCATAGATATTAACTGCTATTAGTATTGTTTAATAAGGGTTGGATTTTATGTATAAGCAATGGGGTGTAATTTAGGAGTAAGCAAGGGACAAATTATTTTATGCTTTGGGAATGTGACCTTCGTGGTGGTGTTGGGAATGATTGTGGTGAGCAGAACCGAGGCAGGAAGCCAGTGGGTTGTTACTGATAGATAAGAAGTGGTGAAGGCAATACCAGTGGGAAGGAATGTGTAAAATTGATGAGATTTAGTGACTGAATCAGTAGAGGAAGTGAGAGAAATGGAGAAATTGAGGGTGATCCCTAAATCTCTGGCTTGGGTAATGTGATTTCCTGAATAGGGAACTATCGGGGCCCTGGCCAAGATCCCCAGCTGCCTGTATGAGGGGTACGGCGAAAGGATGAAATAAGAAACAGAGACAAATTTAGTAATACATGAAGGGGGGCTGGGAGGTCAGTGCCTCAGGATGGGCAGAGACAAAGACACCCCAAGCCAGCCACTATTTATCGGGTGTATACGGTGATAGGAGGGGCTAGTGGAAGATTCAAGGTCCAGAAGACTCAGAGGTCAGTGACTCAGCGGGCAACAGATAACTTGGGATGATTCAAGAGGTGGAGATGATCTTATGCTAAGAAGGATCTTACCTTGCTTAGTGGTTTTAGTTTAGTCTTAGAGGGTGGGAGAGAATGGCCCATCCCTAGAGAGTTAATGGGAAATCTCAAAAGGGTGATACTGATAATCTCAAACCTCCATTTATCCCTTAGGGGAGTGTGCAAAATTAGCCATTGTGAATCTGTGGTCCCCAGCAGGCAACACAGGAGAGAGTAATGTAAGGAGAAAGAGGCCAAGTTCAGGTTTGAATGTGCTACTTGGAGGGTGTGTGAGATATCAGGAGGGTTTAAGAAGCAGAGTCCATGGCTATGAGAGTTAGCACAGTGTGAATGGCTTCCAATTACTGTAGCAATCATAATTTAAGGCTTGGTGGGAGATACAAAAGCCAAGCAAGGGAGTGTAGATTATCTCATAAGGCTGGACATAGAGGAAGGGAGACTGTAGTAAATAGCAGGGAGGGACATAGGATTGCAGTAGGATTAGTTTTGTTCTACATTTAAGAAGGGAGAAACTTGTTCCTATTAGAAGGCTTCAAGGAAGAAGTAGAGATGGTGAAATTGATTATCAAACAGTGAGGAGTGTTGGATAAAACAAATTCCTGAGATCTACAGAAAAGGACTCTAGAGAAGGTAGAAACAGTAGAAGAGGCATTTGAATAGTTGTCTAGAAAATTTAAAAGTCTTGTAATGGTGCATTAGTGATCTATTCCTGCATAATAAATTACTGCAAAAATAGCAGCTTAAAACAACTATTTATTACAGATCGAGTGGCTTACTTTTCTCATTGCTGAGCCAAAATACCTGACACCAAAGTTAAAGGAGGAAAGATTTATTTGGCTCACAGTTTGGGGAGGTTTTAATTCATAGTTGGCTGGCTCCAAGGCAGGGTGGCACGGCAGAGGGGCATCTCAGAGAAGAAACAGTTCATGGCAGGCAGAAGGCAGAACGCAGCAAGCAGCAAGAGGCAAGCAGCCATACTAGCCCTCTTTCTGTCCCTTATATTTTGTCCAGGATACCAGCCCTTAGGGTGGGTAGCACTCACACTCAGTGTAGGGCAGCCTTAATCCTAGCATCACACCATGAATCAATCACAGCATCACATCCTTGATCCCAGCAGCACACACCCTAGATCCAGCCGCCTCTGAAAAGCCCCATCTATGGCTGTGTGAGCCTCTGGGAGGACATCTAGATACAAACCATAACACAGTATCCTTTATTCCAAATACTTCTGACTGTAAGTGTTGTAAATTTTGAATTTTTTAAAGTTTGGAATATTCACATATACACTGAGATATCTTAAGGATGGGATGGAATTCTAAACATGGAATTTATGCATGTTGCATATACACCTTATACACATACTCTGAAAGCAATTTTATACAATATTTTTAGTGTGCCTACCTTTTGACTGTGACATGAAGCATGCAGCTGACCTGGGTTTGGGATTTTCTGCATGTGGTGTCTGGTTGGTGCTCAAAAACTTTTGGAGTTCAAAGCATTTTGGATTTTTGATTCTTGAATTAGGGGTGTCCAACCTGTATTTTATAGTTTTTGTGAGTCAGAAATTGGGGATGGTTAGCTAGATAGTTCTAGTTCAGGATCTTTCTTGAGGTTGCAAATAAGATGCTGGCTGGGACTGCAGCGTCTGAAGACTTGCCCGGGGCTTGAGGACCCACTTCTGAGATGGAGCACTCATGTTGCTGTAGGCAGGAGAACTCAGCTGCTGGCTGTTGGCAGGAAGACTTAATTCCTTGGCAACTAGGCTTCTCCACAGGGCTGCCTGTGTGTCCTTATAGCATGGCAGCTGGCTTCCCCCAAGTGCGTGATTCGAGAAAGCCTTTTATGGCCTGGCCTCAGACTTCGCATGCTTTAATGTCTGACACATTCGTTTCCTTAGAAATAAGGCACTAACTACAGTCTACCCTCAAGAGGGGGAGAATTAGTCTCCTCCTTTTAAAAGGAGGAGTATCACAGAATTTGTGGACATATTTTTAAACCACCATAAGTGGCTACAAAATCAGCATGCAATTTTAAATGCAACCGCTCATGTGTTATGCTTTATACAATATTAAATATTTGAATATATACTCATTTGTCACAATCTGGTCTGTTAGGATAAATGCTGAGTATAAGATGTTCTCTCTGGATAGATTTTCCAAAGTGGACTAATCGCTTAATTATAAAATCATCAGCAACAGCAACAGCATACAATATAGGAATAAAGGTGCCTTTATCCTGCAATCCCACCTGATACATATAATCATTGATAATCTGCACTGTTAATACCTAAACCCATGTTACTACAATTTTTGCTTAGTTCTGGAAACTTTTGTTCAAAAGCATCTTACAGAGATTTGAGATTTTTCTGTTTTATTTTTCATTAGGCATTCAGTAGTCATTACTGCCTCCCTGCTAGTGGAGAGCTCCAGCTCAGCACTTCTAAGTTGCGCCTGCACATTAGAATCACTGGGGAGCTTTTGATTTAAAATGATCTGGACGAGGGCCTGGGCATTGTTGCTTCATAAAAGTTTCCCCCAAGTGATTCCCATGTGCAGCCAGGGCGGGTAACCCAGCAGATGACAAAACAAGTGAGTTGCACAGGCTGATATTGGCAGATGTAAGAATTAAGCTCGTTGTAATTATTATTTCTGTGGGGTGTGTAGAGGGATGTGCATCCAGGGAATCCAGCTATATTTTCTGCCAACAACATCATTCCTAGATCATATGATGGAACAAAATAATTACTATTTCATGGTAGGTTTAATGAGCAATATGAAGTTCCAGATACCTGAGCAAATTTGACAGCATTTTTTAAACAAGGGGTATCTTGAGTGACTTTGGTTATTCTCACTAAAGAAAGGGACTCTTTTCCTTCCTCTGGAGTCTGGGAAGGGGTTGTGACTTGCTTTGGCCAAAAGAATGTAGCATGAGTGATAATGTGCCATTTCCAGGTTAGGCTGCAAGGTGCCCTGTATAATTCTACTTTTCCTTGCTTCTCTGCCTCCACTATCCCAAGATGCCCCAGACAACCTTCTGATGAGACAACCTTAGGATGAGAGACCAAGGACAGAGCCCAGTTGCCCCGGGTGGTGGCCATTCTAGATCAGCTAAGAGCCGGCCAACACCTGTAGCGCAGTTTCTCATAGCAATGCTGTTGACACTGGGGCTGGCTAACTCTTTAGTTATTGGGGGGCTGTTCATTTTAGGATGTTTAGCATCATCCTTCACTTCTACCCACTAGATTTCAGTAGCATTCTTCCCCTTTCATTTGTGACAGCAAACGTCTTTAGGCATTGTCAGATGTCTTCTGTGGGGGAAAGCCACCCTGGATTATGAATATTGCTGGTTGTGTAGCATGTTGTGGAATAGATAGCTAAATTGGTGAGTAAAAGCAGAAACATGGACATGGGAGGTGGAACAGGACAATAGTGAGCAGTGTGTGATGGGAGCATGATGAGGGGATTCGCAGGCAGATTTGCAGTTAGTGTGAAGTACAGACAAGGCTGAAAAGCTAAGTGGGGGCTGTATCTATGGAGGCTGCAGGTGCTTTGGTGTGTACAGTGTGGACGTGGTAGAGGGCACTGTCAGAGATTTTGTTTATGTATTTATTTAATTTATAGCAAAGGAAACAGGGTTATGAGTCTACTTCAGGCAGGAGTAGGGAGAGGGAATAAGAGGCAGGACAGTTCTGCAGAAGGTTGATTAATTTGGGCAGAAGCCTTGGTTAAGAGAATGACCATAAATTTGAAAAGAGAGTGATGGCTGCCAGGCACATTTGGGTGTAAGACTGGTCCAACTGGATAACCTATACATTGCTGCCTTTGTGCATCTGGTTCCCTCTGTGTGGCATGTCCATTCTGTACTTTCCATCCTCAGCTCAACATCAGGGATGTCTTCCATGTCTCATCAAGGTAGAATTTATGATATTGCTCTTCCCATTGTGTTTTTCATAGAACTATGTGGATATATTACCAATGAATTTTCCATCTTATATTTTAACTATCACTTGGAAGTCTGTCTCTTCCATATTGTCAGTTGCTAATTCACTTACTAAACATCTACTCTTTGCTGATAGATGCTTGGGATACATCTGTGAGCTAGAGAGGTATATGGTCCCTTCTTTCTGGATGCTTTTGGTCTGGTGGGGAATAACACTGGTAAATAGGTAATTACTGATCTTCTGTGATGGGGGAAGGAAAGAAGGGTATAGGAATGTACTGGGTAAACAATCTGGAATGGAGGAGGCCAGTGATGGTCTATCAGAGGAAGGAAATGGCGAAAGGGTAGGGTATAGAATGAAAGAACTAAAGCCAGGGAACTGTGCATCTTATGGTCTGAGATGAGAAAAAACACAGTACATTTAAGGAAAAGAAGAAAATTCAGCATAATTTGACCATGGAGGGTCTTGTAAAATATGAGCATAGCTGTGTTGGGAAAAATCACTCTGATTTTCAATTCTGGCTGCAAATCAGAACCACCTTATGGAGCCATTAATACAGATACCTTGGCCCCACTCCAAGCTTATTGAATCACTATGACCAGAATGTGTAATTCAGATGTGTTTATATATATGTAAAGTTGGTCCTTTGTATCTGAGATTCTGTATCCATGGATCCAGTCAACTGCAGATTTGAAATATTTGGAAAATAGGTGCCTGTACTGAACACTTACAGAATTTTTCCTCAACAATATAGTATAAAAACTATGTACATAGCATTTACACACACATATTAAGTATTGAGGAACCCCTGCAGCGAGTCCCCAGTTTTCTCCAAGGTGTTATGGCACATGGCAAAAAGAAAGAGTAAGAGACAAGTAGCAGTGCAACAGGGATCTGGGATGGCCAGTTGTTAATGGGGAGCCAAAGGCCACAAGGTAGCCAGAACCTTGGTATTTATTGATCACATTTACATTGAGGAGAATGGTGAGGGGATTATCAGATGACTCAGAGGGCAGCGGTGGTCGTATGCTGAGAAGGATCTTATGTTCATGAGGGTCACTTTGGATGAGTCAGAGGGCTGTGGGGAGAGATAGCAGGTTAATAAGAAGTTTGTCCTTTCCTCCTTTTTTTTTTTTTTTTTGTTTTATTATTACTTGATTCTCAAGAAACCAGGAGGTCTTCAGCTGATGTAATCTTGCCCTGGAGTGTCACAGCATCATGGGACCATTGAGGCCTCAACTGTGATCAGAGGCTCATGGACTTATGTTTCTGCATACCATTGCTGGCTCTCATGGCAAGATACTAGGCCTCGGAGAAGCTCTTATCACAATTTAATTATGAAATGGTTTGCTCCCCAAATTATATAGAATGGCCCTCAGCAATTAGGTATTATAAGTAAGCTAGAGATTATTTAAAGTATATGGGAGGTTACTGTATATGCAAATATTTGGCCATTTTATATATAAACGAGCATGGGTGGATTTTGTTAGCCATGGGGAACCATTCCCCCATGGATACAGAAGGATAACTTCATGTGTGTGTGTATATATATATATATATATATATATATATATATATATATATATATTTAAAAAGCTCCGTAGAGGATTCTGGTGGTTGGCTAGAGTTAAGAGCTGTAGGGCTGCAGTGGAGAGGAAGAAGGACTGCTAGAGGGGAAGGACAAGATGAGAGGCAGGGAAGACACAAACAAGGAAATGCAGGCTAGTGATCCTGGTGGTTAATACCAAGTTTGTTCAAGTGGAATTGAAGAGAACATGTTTATGTTAGGAGATACTTAGGAGGTAGAATGAACAGAACTGAAGGCTGGTTGAATGTAGGGGTGGGAGATGTGATTCTGCAATGGCTCCCAGGTTTCTGGCAGATCCACAGAGGGGAGGATGGTGTTCTTCCCAGGAGATGTTAGAGTAGGGACAGTTTTCATGAGAAAAGTAAGGCTTTCAGTTTCAGTTACGTTTGGGATGTTCATGGAACCCTCCACATAGAATTGTCTATTTATGGTTGTGAATCTGGAGTTCAGATTAGATATCTAGACTTGAGATAGTAATTATAGATCATCATCATATACATGATGCTCGAATCTATGAGAGTAGATGAAAGTGACCAGGGAATATGGAGAAAGTAAAAAGAAAACCTTTTCTTTTCACAATTTGAAGAGAATTTCAACATTTGAGGGATATGTAGGAAAGGAACCTATAGAGATACTGAGATAGAGAGGTCAAAGTGTGGGCAGAGAATTCATAGCTGTTAAGTATTGGAGACAACTAAGAGTCTGTGAAGCCGAGGCAGGAGAAGTCCAGAAGGAAGGATTGAATGTAATCCTTAAATGCTGCTACGAAGGCAAATAATGGCCTGAGAAGGGACCATTTTCTTTGGCTACCAAAGGTTATCAGAGATTGAGGGGGGAGCCGTTGGAGTGGAGTGGGGGAGTGGGGCCAGGCTGGAGGCACTGAGCAGCAAGTGGGAGGGGAGAAGGCATGGACCGGGGGTCCTTCAGTTCAGGCTCAGCTTTCTGGGCCTTCATGGCATCCACAGGACTCAGTGCATTTTAAATAAGTGAGGAATGAGTGGAATGGGAGAGGAAGGGGTTAAGACGATGTAGAATGTTTAGTCTGGACATTGGGCACACAGGAATGGCATTTGCTGAGTTGAAGCACAGCAGGAAGAATAGGCTGTGTTTGATTTTGTGTTTTACATTGAAGGGCTAAGTGCTGTTGTAGATGGGTTGAGTTTAATGTTTGTTTTCTGATTATTCTGTAAGTACAGCCTTGTCTTCTTCAGCTGTCTTTTTTCCTAGATGTCCTTTCTAGATGCCTCTGAAATTGATCAAAATTAGGGTTTCCCTTTAACTTTATAAGATTGAGCATATGACAGAACTTAAGAATATGAATAAGAAGTGTAGGAATTTAAGAAAAAGACACGTAAGACATCATTTTTGGGTGTAAGTGGTCTGTAACTGATGGAAGGAGGACACATCTTTTCATGAGGAAGTTGGACTAGCTCTACCTCTGTTACGGTATTTTCAGATTGTACATTTAACTTTTCAGTGCATGCACATCTAACTTCTCTTTGTCATGAAATTGGGTAAATTCAGCTGTCCTCTGAATGATTGTGACCTGGCTGTGTTCCACTTGGGCAGGCTTTTGTTTCCTTAATAAATTCACTTCCTTCATCTGTTAGTGATAAGCAGGCAAGTGAAGAATTCTTATCTGCATATGTGGATTGAACATCTGTTTCTATTGCAGTGTGTTTCAAGTTAGACTTCTTTGCTAAGAAATTAATGTGAACAAGTGAGCCCTACTTATGTCAAACCATTTTAGATTAAGAGTATTTGTTATGTGAACACCTTATATGAGTTGAACCAATAATTCAGATTTTTCCTGATATTTTGAGTGATGTAGAGATTATTGTCATGGGTTTGCCTAAATGTCTATGATAACAAAATTTTTAAAAAAGGAATTTGATGGATAATGACTATTGGAGGGATGGAGAGTTTATCTATCTATGCGTGATTGAATTTGTCAGAGTTATAACACTTTTTTATTGTCTATACTAAAAATGTTCCAGAAAGCAAAGCATATAATCATCATGGAAACTCAGAAGAATGCCCTTATTTTATTTCTCTGAAAGGAAAATTTTAAAACTGGGTAATGAGATATAAAAGAGCAATGCAGATTGTGTATCTGGCTTCCAGGAAGTGAGCTCATAAGAGAATGGATTTGGTGTGTCCTGTGTAGCTTGGTGTTTTTTAGGACCTCATTTCCCTTTTCTCATAGGGAAGACCTAGAAAAAGATGGCTTATATTTTGGAATTTCTAAAACAGGTCTGTGAAGTAGCCTAAAGAAATTTTTCTTGTAATGTAATATTCTTGGTGCCACTTGCAAATAAAAATGCTACCAGGTTGAATTTGCTTAGACTGATTCTGAAAGAGGGGAGATAAATGTCAAGAAAGAAGTAATACATAGTTAATGAATTGCTATGTGGATCAACAGGAACTGTAAAGAATCAAGCCAAATACCATTTTTGTAGAGAGACTTGCAGGCAAGCCAGTTGTTAATATGGCCTCTAGTTGCAGCACCAAATTGCTCATCTGGAATCCAGTGCCTGACGTCCAGAATGCTGCTGTACTGTGACGTGGAGACCCCTCTTGGAGAAGCTCCACCAGACCTGCAGGGACATCAGTCCAGGTACTCCCAGAGGAGAGATGGGGTGCTCGGGCGCAGAGCCCGACTGAGCAGGTTGGAACTCCACCTACTAAGGAAGTAGCTTGGGAAGGTTGCTTAGACTCTCCAGGTTTCAATTTCCTTATTTCTGCAGTGATTATGGTAATAGCATCGATCTCATAGGGCCATTTGAGGAATATGTGAATTAATACATAGCAAATGAAACATAGCATTAAAAGAAATGTCTGAAACATAGGAAGCACCACTTGTTAGCTTTGAGTATCTCAGAATCTAATGGAATGCCTTTTTGGCTGTGACTTTTTCTGATGTGGAGATGTTTACAAAATGGCCAGCCAAGCAATTACATTTTGTTTTTCTTTGGTAATTACTTTTTTCTTTATTTTGGTGGGTACCGGGGGTCGACCTCAGGACCTTGCGCACCAGCAGGTAATTACTTTTTAATGAATTAAAATGGGATGAATACAGATGGGGAGGAGTGTATTAAAACCCAATTTTCAACCACATGGTATCACATGAAATATTGAGAGATAATTGATACATGGAATATTTGGCCTTTAGTGTTTAGGAAAAATGTAGCCTTTTAAACATTTTTGTCTACTTTTTTCTTTTTTCATTAGTATGTGTTTGCAATACATAATGAACACATTCATCATGGAAAAACATGGCTGCTGAGCAAAGATGCATTGGAGGTTCAGCCTGCTGCCAGTGCAAGAGTGGAGTTTCTGATGTGCTTTGATTTCAGGGGTAGATTTTCTAGTGTTGCATGGTAGGGAAAGGAATTGCAAACTGTTTTGTTTTTTAAAAACTAAAGTGGACATTAGAGCTGTATCCTGTGGTGAGACACTCACTTTTGATCTAAAGGAGACTTTTGGATTGTGTGGTCTTTCTTTTTCTCCAAATTTGGCAGAGTGATGAATAATTTGCTATGAGAAGGCAGAAAAAGAATAAAATAGTATGTGACTTCTGAGACATAAATTGTTAACCATGATAATAATGAAATAAATACGTATGTACACTGTATTTTTTGCATTAAACAATATTTTCATTTGTCATATTACGAATGATGAAAATGCAGGAAATGAGAAAATACAGATAAAGTGCAAAGAATTAAAAATGTTCATAATCCTTTCACATGGAAATCTACTTACCTGAATGTTTCCTAGGTGCATGTACCTGTATCTATTTGAAAGGTGCTCATAAGATTTCTATTTTAAAATACATTATAAATACTTTTCTTTATAATGACCACATATCTACAGTATCATTGGGTAATTCATAGAGAGTCAAGGACTAGTGCAAAAAAGTATTTAGTCATTGTTCTGTCATCAACATGTAGGTTGTTTTCAATTTTTACAGTTTGTTTTATATTTCAGTGCTGAATTGAACGCTGGGCCTTGTGCGTACTAGGCAGGTGTTCTACACTGAGCTATGTTCTCATCCCCAAATATGTTCTTATTAAATAACAGAAAGGACGCTTGCCAGCCCTGCATAATAATGGCACTCCTTCAACTTAAAGGGTCATTTGTTTTAACAGAGGAAAAGAAACAGCTTCCTTCTGCATATGTACTAAGAGGAGGACAACTTGCCGATGAAGCTGTAGTTTAATTCAGCATTCAATGAAAAATCACACTAGTTTTGTGAGAGATACATTAGCACTTAATGATGACCTAAATGATGAACAAGGGCAGGGCAGATAATGACCTTGGAAATTTATACTTGGCAACTATTTCACAAGTTTTCCTGAAACCCAAAATATAAAGAGCCAAATAAAAGACAGGTAATAAGAAATAGGGAGGGAGATAGATCTTTTGCAAATGGGGGAGGGGGTCCAAGAGATGGAGGGAGGAGAGAGGCAGGGGTGAGAAAGGGGATAAAAGAATTAAGATGCTGGGCCAATGAGATGGCTCAGTGGCATAAGCACCTGCCTGGCAAGCGTGAGGTCCTGAGTTCAACTCCTGGTACCCACATACGAAAAAAAGGGCCGGTGATATCGCTCAGCGGCACGGGCGCCTGGTGGTGCGCGAGGTCCTGAGTTTGACCCCCGGTACCCCCAAAAAAAAAAAAAAAAGAAGTAAGATGTGTTATGTGCATGTACCAACTCTGCAATGGAATGTAATCATTATGTACTGCAAATGTGTACTAATAAATTGGAATAAAAACTTGTCCCATTTAACACTTGATTTTACCTTGATGTTTAGTTAACTTTCAGAGTCCACTTACCATAGAGCTAACAATTCTACTTCCAGGTATCTACTTAAGAGAACTGAAAACACACAAAACCATAAAAACTTGTATGTGAATGTTCATAGCAGCATTACTTATAGTGGCCCAAAGTAAAAATAGCCCAAATTACTATGAACCGGTGAATGGTTGAACAAATGGAGGCATATCCATACAATAGAATACTATACTACTTGGCAGTAGAAAGGACTGAAATATATGTGATGCATCATGGATGAACATGAAAAATGTTATGCTAAGTGAAACAAACCAGATGCAAAAGACTATACACTGTATCAACTCATTTATATGTAATGTGTAGAAGAGACAAGTATATAGAGACAGAAAGATGTCTGTTGCCTGAGATGTGATTAACTGCTAATGGGCATGAGGAATTTTATGGGGGTGATAGAAATGTTCTGACACTCACTTTTTTAGTGATGTTTGCACAATTCTGTAAATGTAGTGAAAATATTGAATTGGACATCTACAATAAGTGATATTTATAGCATGTACCCATTAAACTTTTTAAAAAAGTGGTAAACAATATTTGATGATCAATATATTGAAAAGAAAACTGGTAAGACATTTACAGTACTTTCAGTTTTTGCCTCAAAGGAGGCCTGGTGCAATTTTTTTTCATTGTCCTGTATTGGGGGCTCATACAACACTGGCCGCTTCAACACCTACCATCTAAGTTTGTCCCAAACAAACAAAAGTCATCTATTCAAGGTGTGATGGTGGTGAAGTTGGAGCCACATCTGTCTTGCCCCCAAAATTGGGCCTTCTGGATCTGTTTCCAAAAACCTTTGGTAAGGACATCATCAAGGTAGCTGAGTGAAACAGACCCTTCAGGAAAGATAGGGCCAGGGTGAGACGTTTCCTCCTGGTGCACACTGGTCATCAAAGACCTCAGGAATCACTAAGAGACAGAAAGAAAAAAAAAACATTGAACTCAGTAGAAATATCACTTCTGATAATACAGTACTGTCAACATTGCCCAACAGATGTGGTACCAATTTTTTTTTTTTTTAAGCCAGAGAACTCTCTAGAACCATGAAAGAGATTCTGTGGACTGCCCAGTATGTGGTCTGCAGTGTTGATGGCCACCACCTCATGATACCACATTTGACATCAACAGTGGTATGGTGGAATTCCCAGCTAGTTAAGTAAAAAAGGGAGATATTTCAATGATGGATCATTCAACAACCCAAAGAAGGAAACAAACAAACAAAAAGAAGTTAACCAACATTCTCAACCTGCCTGCTCATCAGAATCTTTTGAAAAAAGAGTCCTGGGCCTGTGCCCAGCTTTGAGTTACCTGTTTTCAGTGATCTTCCTAGGTGGTTGACATGGCCAGTCAGGTTGGAAACCACTGCTCTGTGTGAGTTGTTGCTCTAGATCTTGAAACACTCTGAGAAATACAAAGACATATAGTCATTAGGTGTGGATTACACCTTCCCTTCAGGTCTATGTTAAATAGATGTCAAATCCCCTAGCTTGGGGATAGGGGTGTAGCTTATGTGGAGTGCTTGCCTAGCATCTCAAGGCCCTGGGTTCTGTCCTTGGTACTGCAAACCAACCAACCAACCTCTCCATGGCTTGCCTTGCCACCTCTATTCTCCCATGTCAAGCTAGACTTGGTGCTTCATTGCACTCACTGTAAGGAACAGACCACCTCAGAAGCATTAGCAGCACCATGAATGCTTCTATTGGTAAGAAAAAGGAAGCACTAGCCATAGAGCAGACGACCATCCTGTTCCCCCTAAGTCTTAGGTGTCTCTTTCTGTGACCCTTCTACATCTTGCTGCCCTATGCCTTTCCCTCCACTGCCTTCCACAGCTTGGATGATTCTCTGAGACCTCATCTTGTGCTTCACCTTCTTCTGAGAATGAAGGAGAGGGAGAAGGAGAGGAAGAGGGAAGCCTGGGGGATACAGTTTTGGTTATCTTGTTGATTGATTGTTGTGATTCTTATAACTGTGTATGTGCCTTGCTCAGTTGTCACGTGGTTCCAGAGGTCTGCCACGCATGGTGTGTGATGTTACTAAACAGTGGATTATTAGATAGTGTCCAAGCACCTAGGCTTTGGAGTTCAACCAGGGTTGCCAGATTCACCAAATAACAATACAAGATGCTGAGTTACATTTGAATTTCAAAAGAATAATAAAGTGTTTATTATAAATATGTCCTTTTTTCTGAACTTCAAGTATGACATTATATCCTGTAAAAGAAAGTAATCAAGATGTCACACTTCGCTCTAAGGATGGCTATTATTCTGCACAGTCCTGTGCCTGAACTACAAATTGAGGATTTTATTGTAGAGGAGGAACTTGGGGTGGTTAACACAGTCCTGGCCACACATTTTGTTTTTGGTTTTCAGTATTGTTAAGTAAATGCTATTGATTAAACACAGTTAGTGGAACAAAGGCTGTTACTCAGCTGCAACAATCAATCAATTGTTTTGGATTATTGCCAAGGGTGTAGAATAGGGGATTATTCTTGGATTCAACTCACTTGCTGATTTATGCTGCCATATTTTAATCCTCAAGTGCTCTACTCTTTTCATTTATGGGATGATTCTATGAAAAAAGTCTCTGTGTCTTTGTTGATTTGGGCCACAGAAATAATGTTATGTGACTCATAATTGACCATTTTCGGTAATTTCAAAATGTCACCTACATTTTATAAATCTCATCTTCTCTTGGTAACTGACTTAAGGTGGAGGTGCTGTTTTTCATGAATTCAGTTTTAAATCAGCAGTAAGCAAACATCCTATGTAGTGGTTAAGTACAGAGAGTGGGCTAACAGAATGGCTCACTTCTAACAGAGGCCATGGGATGGAAAAAGCAACTTCATGGTACAGAAAGCTGACGTGCACCACCTTTGTCAAGTATCCAAGGGTAACCTCACCAAAATTCAGTCATGTTGATGTTATATGCCCCTGAAGGACACTCCTTCTCCATGTTAATCTTCCCTCAAATCCACGCCCTAGGTTGGTCTTGGGGAGGCCCACATTGTGGGACATTCTACAAAATATCTGACCAAATGTCCTTCAGGAGTGTTAAGATTATTCAGAACAAGGGCAGACTGAGGAGCTGTCAAGGATAGAGGAGCCTGAGAGGCCATGATGACCACATTACGGGCAATAGTGGGAAAACTGGCATAATCCAAATTAAAATATCACTTAGTTAATGCTATTGTGCCAATGGTAATTTCTCATTCTGTTTTTTTGGGAGGGGGTGAGGGGAGGCAGAAAGCAAGATTATTTGGTGAATACTGAGAACATCATTAGGGACAGACAGAATGGGAAATGCGCTGTCTCAATGGAGCCTCAGAAGTCCTCGCGCTACATGCAGAGTCTCTCACAGGGGAAGGCCCGGGCTCTGGGGTGGCCAGGATTGTCTTCAGCCATTCAGCACCAATGAACTAGCCCTTCATGGCTGACATGACCATTGCTGTTCTCATGCCCTCCCACAAGCGTCTCTCCTTTTTCCTCTGTCATCATCTCCCCCAGTGTGACAAGGACATGATAGATTCCAGTGCCCATGTCAATGCCCATGGCAGTGGCATTTCTTCCTGTCAAACATGAAAGGCTTTTAGCTTAATCCTTGTAGGCTCCCTGGTCCTGATTCTTGACCTCAGCCTGCAGCATGGGTGGGAAGAGTGCAAAGTCCAGTACCTTCTCATTCACCAGATCACTCTTGGGGTTCTACATGACCTTAGCACCTCAACACTGGGGGTTCCAGCCCAGGTGGTTCATGCTGCACACTGGCTATGTAGGATCTTGTCATCAGTACTCCTGAAATTCTCTTGAGAATGTCCCATATTGTGAATGAGAACCATGTGTCACCTTGAAAGATGAACATGCCTGTTTCTCTTCTAGCTTAGAGTACATTTCTGTTTTTATCAGTAGATATTGAATATGAATTTTTCACAGTAAAATTTTCTCTTCCTTCATAAGAGCTTACCTTCTAGGAGGGGAGATAACAAATAAGAGAAATAAGCAAAAGGTAAAGTGTGTTAGTGGTAAGTGCTGTGGAAAAAATTAAGCAGGAAAGGAAGAAACAAAGTATTGGAGGACTAATACAAGTGTAGATGAGAGGCCCGAAGGAGTTCTTACTGGGAAGGAGACTTTAACATGAAGACATGAAAGTGAAGAAATTAGTCAAGGACGTACATGGGAAAAGCATCCCAAGAGAAATAGGCAGCGTATGCCTGGTGCATTTGAAGAACAGCGAAGTACGCTTTTTTGCTTGTTTAAGCCTCAGACAGAGTAGCTAGTTGTCATTTGGGGTTGTGTTAGGGGATATATATATATATATATATATATATATATATATATATATGCATATATATTACAGTCTTGTAATCACACAATCGCACAGGCTTGTGGTAGGAGAGGCATGTGGGAACTCGGGCCTGATCAAAGGGCCAGCCCCTCTCTTATTCAATACCACATGCATATCCGTGAAACCAAGGGCTAACCTGTTGCACTATTCAAAATTTAGTTCTCTTTTTTGGTGGAGCACATATGGTTTACATCGAACATATTAAAGGCAAGTTGGATGCGAGTACACAGTACATTCATCATCAAGATACTGAGTGCTGCTGGAGAAGTGACCAGCTCCTAGGTGGCTGCCCATCTTCCTGGCTCCCACATTTGGGGCCCATCCCTCCCCCTGCTCAGGAGGAATGTGGCCAGGAGGACTGTGCCGTGCCTTTATTCTCTTTGGCAGAGGATGAGGATGTAAATTACGATGCTTTTGCTCTGCCCTCCATCAATGTCACTCACCCTGGCAATAAAATGTGCATTGGCGGAGTCTGTGGGATCTTCGCATCTGGTTTTGGCAGGGCCCTTTATAAAGGATTCCTAAAAGGCAGCCCCTTTGAACATACCTGGTGTGGGCCGGGCCAGTTACACAGATGTACGTTCTAGTGACTCAGATTTTGCTGTTTAGTCTCATGATGGAGGCTGAGTGGTTGGAAGCTCTGTTAGAAATAAAATGAGAGTTTCTTCTGTAGAATAGGGCACCATAATTTCATCTGGAGCTTTAGTATCTTATAACAAATACCATGCTTTAAAGCCATATAACAGGAAGAGAAACACTTTCATCTTGACCTTTCCCCATAAAAATGGATCCCCTTCTTAATCATCTAGAACTGTATATATGAATAAAAACTGTAAAATTGGAACGACCTAAAGATACTTATACAAAAAGAAATAAACTTTCCTTTCATCAAAATGTGTTTTTATTATCTGGCTCAGACTTTTTCATTTTTAGGAGATGTATAAAATGGAGCCCTTTCAATTGAATTATCTCAGAACTATTTTCCTGTGTCATTAGGAAAAATAACAATGGTTTTGGAATACATAAACCATCCCCGACTCTGAAGCATATGGGCTTAAGTAGAAACTTTATATCTGAGGGCAGCTTCTTGCTTTTGGGACGGAATTGTTTGTCCATATAAGCATAGTTTACGTAGTTTTAAAATAACTACATAAAAATTTTCCCTCCATTTCTGTAGCAGACTATGCCAAATTTGGTTCTGTTTTCTGTACTATTGACAGTTTGCGAGGGAGCCCCCTACTTCTGCCAGAAAGAGTTGTTGAGTCTGTTGCCGTGGTACGTGGAGGAATGAGTGCTTTCAATAGTATCCTGGTTGTGGAATACTGATAGAATCAGAAGTCGGATTCTTTGGTTACATCTAAACCCTCTCAATGAAAAGGACTTTTTACTATACTATGAAACAAGAATAAAATATTCATTTGCTTGAAACCTGTTAAATTCTTAGGTTTCATATAGGAGTTGCAGAATAAAGACCTATTGTTGACTAAGCCTAATCTGAAAATCTCTATCATACTTCTCTGCAAGCTGTAAGAACTGTGCAGTTGGGCTCTGGGTCTTGGTAGTTAAAACCTGTGGATTTCCTGAGCTTGGTAGTGGAAGGGAGTGGAGAAGTGAAAATGCCAAGGAAATTACCATGATTCTTGATCTGGGACTCTAGGGGCTTCTGTGACATTTAATTCAAGACTCTTCATTATGAGTCACCTTCATGTTCCCCTGGAAATCACATGTGCCAATGAGCATCTAAATAGCTCCCTGGGGCCTGTAATTGGGGAGTATTTCAGGAGGGTGGATGATTCATAGGGCATCTCTTGTGGCTACAGGTAGCTGAGTGCTTGGAGACCTTGGTGGTGTTACCTATGGTGCTGAGAGCCAGGCTGCTGCCTGGGCCCAAGTCAGAGAGGAAACTGAGAGCCTGCGTGAGTTCTCATTACAATCTGTACGCGGAGCCATTAAACCTAAGGTCACAGCCTCACTCTTTTCTTTAGGCCAAAGGACAAGACACACTGCTCACTGCTGGATGTCTGAGAAACTGAATCGCAGATTATTTAATTGCAGATCATGTTGGGGCCCTGTACCCATTAAGTCCAGGCATATGCCTTCTGGTTCTAGCAATTTTGACATTCTATACAAGTTTTTCATTAGAAAAAGAAAGAAGGGAAACAGAAAACTTTGTCTATGTTATATGATTCTTGGGCATTGAATATTAATTTTATCAAAATAACTTGATTTGGCTTGTTGCAGCTTACATTGGAAAACTATCATTCGATAGTTTGAAAGGATTTTATACTTGGAGGTGGGCGAGGTGGCATGTGCCTGTAATTCCAGCACTCTGAGGGGCAGAGACAAGTGGATCACAAGTTCAAGCCCCAAATAAAAAACTAGAAAAGGGCTGGGGATTTAGTTCACTGAAAAGCCCTGTATTCCATCATATATATCTGTATCTATATCTATCTATCTATCTATCTATCTATCTATCTATCTATCTATCTATCTATTTTTTATTAATCAGTTGGACTAGTAGAAGTGAATGTACTAAGTGGTGGTGTAATTACTTTTGATTTCAGGAAAATATAACATTCTATTAAAATACTTCTTTGTGGCTACATTTCAGTTTTCCTGCTTGTATCAAATTCTTGAGCTTATTATTATTTTTTACTATATGATTCCATCTTCTCCCCACTCATCCATTCCACATGTATTTATATGTCAGGAACCTGTCCAAAATGTATTTAACCCTCCATGGCATTGGAAGGTTAGTATGTGATTGTATTGTGTGAAATTTGTGTGTGTGTGTGTGTGTGTGTGTGTGTGAGACTTTAACATTTGCCTGCACTGGGGCCTTTTTAGACAGTAAACTCTGGGAAGACAAGTCTGTTTGGATATAATAGTTATTGTGGTTGACTCTTTGACAGCCAGGCCGCCCCACCAGTATCATGATGGTTGACTTGCTATGTCCAGGCCCTTGTACTAAGACAATCATGCCATTTCTGTGCTCCTTGCCAGGGATGGGATAAGAAACAGGCTAGTGACTCCATCATGGATAAGGTTGAGGGAGCTTCTCTGAAAGGTTTCCTTGCTTTTAAGCAAGACACTAAGAGAAGACTGTTTTTCTTCTTCTGATTATTGCTATGTCTGTGTGTCATGCCTGGAGCCACAGCAACCATTTTGCTACCAGCTGAGAATGAAGTCAGTATATGCCAAGCTGTGGAATCATCCAGTTCTGGAGTTCACTGACTTTTGGGCTTTTATGTTGAGAGGTGATATATATCATTGCTTGATGCAAGGCTGTTTGTTTCATTTATAGCTGAAATCACTCTGCTAGAAATGTGTTACTTATCTTCCTGCAGCCCGCCACAAAGTATTTACTCTATGGATTCTACATTTAATGTTTTCCAGTAATATTTAGCCCCAATGACTCACAAATTACTGAAATAATTTAAGTAGTTAAAATGTGACCACAGGAATATTGTTGCCTTTACATAATAACTGGAGTTTTGTATATATAAAGAGACTGTTAATTTTGTGTGTTGTGAGCTAAAAGGATTCTTTAGTCAATATTAATTTAATCTAAGGATTATATCTTGCTCTTTAAGTTACCAAAATCTGAACTGATGATAACAGAAAAGGTGAACGTTAAGATGTGCACACCTGCATGTGTGCCAGATTCACTGGGGCTATTCTTGCAAGAGTGCAGATATATATATATATATATATATATATATATATTTTTTTTTTTTTTTTTTTTTTTTTTTTTTTTGTGCGTACCGGGTGTTGACCTCAGGACCTCGCGTGCCAGCAAGCGCCCATGCAGCTGAGCGATATCACCGGCCCTTTTTTCGTGTGTGGGTTCTGGGAGTCAAACTCAGGACCTCGCGCTTGCCAGGCTGGCGCTTACGCCGCTGAGCCATCTCACCGGCCCAAGAGCGCAGATATTTTAACTTAAAAGAATTGCCCAAGACCTTGGAACTGATCACCTCCTTCTGTTTATTTATTAAGAATATTTGTGAGCACAGGTAAGACTGGCATCGAGACACTGGTCTACAAGGGTTTTCCAGGGGCAGATGAGTTATTGGTTTATGTTCTCTGTCACCTGAGTGAGTTTAGTGGGCTAATGGCATTGCTGCTTTATTTCAATTAAAACAATATTTTTTGGTGCTTTGTCCACACCAAAGTGACATAAGTGACATAAAACCCTTAGAGTAGAACTTTGCCTCTCAAATAGGAGCCAGCAGGTAAAATGAAAACTTTGGCCCAGGCTCTGGGAAAATGCTGCTTCCACGCTGGAATGCAAGCGGGTCTGAGGCTCTGTGCAAGGTGCTTTGTGCATATTTCTCTGGTGGCTGAGCTGAAGTGAGCTCCTGAGGTGTCCGATAATCAATTTCAAAGCAGGCACTGTTCTTTTTAAAAATCTTGTCAGGGGGGGCCGGTGAGATGGCTCAGTGGCATAAGCGCCTGCCTTGCAAGTGCGAGGGCCCGAGTTCGACTCCCGGATCCCACATACGAAAAAGGGGCCGGTGATATCGCTCAGCAACACAGGCGCCTGCTGGCGCGCGAGGTCCTGAGGTCGACCCCCCGGTACCCACAAAAAAAAAAAAAAAAAAAAAAAAAAAATCTTGTCAGGGGGCCGGTGAGATAGCTCAGCGGCATAGGCGCCTGCCTGGCAAGCGCGAGGTCCTGAGTTCGACTCCTGGTACCCACATATGAAAAAAGGGCCGGTGATATCGCTCAGTGGCATGGGTGCCTGCTGGCACGCGAGGTCCTGAGTTTGACCCCTGGTACCCACAAAAAAAAAAAAAATTCTTGTCAGGAGAAGTAGACAGAGGGTGTGAAATAAGTATGCTCTTCCCAAGCCCCCTTATCCCAAGCACTGCTTTTGTCTGGATCCCGAGAAAGACTTAGAAATGCCCATCTCTCCTGTCCCATCACCCTGTACTACAGTAACCAGCAGATGACCTTATTTGCCTGGCAGGAGGACAGTTCCTTCTGAATTTTGGCAAAATCTGGGAAATCCTTGTATTGTGGCATCCAGAAACATTAAAAAAAAGTCTAAGAGAAGATTTCAGCTAATTAACATTTACAAGGTTCTTATTGCTATGATACCATGTTATGTGTTTTTAAGCTTTGCAGAGATAAATTAAAATTTGCTTTTTGTCTGTCTCCTCACTTGCTTAAAAGGGAAGGCAGAACCACGAGGTGTTTAAAGTAAGGAGGTTGATTCTCAAGTGAGGCTTAGTGCGAATTAGTCTTTTGTTTATTCTGAAGAACATGCTGTTTCATGCAATCTGGGTGCCTTTATTGTTTCTTATATTAGGTAAGATTGCTCTGTGGAACAAAATGAGAATAAATCATAAAAGTAGAGAAAATATTTTCTTTTTGGTACCAGGAATCGAACTTAGGACCTTGCACTTGCCCGGCAGGTGCTTGTGCCGCTGAGCTACATCCCTGGCCCAAAAGTAGAAAAAATGAAGTGGGACAGAGAGAAGAGAAGGCAGAGAATTTAGAAGAAAGATAGGCCTGGAGATATGGCTCAGTGGTAGAACACCTTCCTAGCATGTGTGAGGCCCTAGAAACAATCCCTGGCACCACAAAAAATTAAATTAAATTAAAAAAAAATATGGTTTGTCTGAATATGTTGAAAAATGCATTCATTTAAGACAAATGAAGGCAGTTGGTCATTGAGAGAAAAAGGCTCCCTGAGAGAGGTAGCTGGTCATATATGGTAGAGTGTAGACTTCATGTTAAGGAAAAGGTAATATAATAGGAGTACTGGCTATCAGCTAATAAGTATTTATCATGTATATGCAGAAACTGGTGGGAAACAAGACTCGAGGTGAGTTACTCAGCTAATTTTACTCTTACAAGCCCTTTGAGTTGGGTACTTTTTCATTTCCAATTTTGTTTTTCTTTTGAGGTGGGAACCTAGGCTCAGGGAGATTGAATTCCTAAAGTCTCAATTGGTGGGTCATAAAACCAAGGGTCAGACCAAGACTGTGGGCCTGATGACTGCCCTGTACTGTGCTTGAATTTTACTTCAGGAAGTAAAATGTACAACTGAAGTCACTTTACACTTAGAAAAAAAGTAGCAGCAGAAGCATAGAATTTTAGAGGTTAAAAGTCTTTAGCGTTCAGTTTATACAGAGAAAACAGAAGTCAGAGAGAATGACTTATAGTTCTGAAACTGCCTCCTGTGGTACTTTGGACATATCTCTTACTTTAACTTCCCACAAAGGGTAAAGTGCACCTTCTGTCTTGTCAAGATTTCCCCTGGTTTGTTGCTCATTTTGAGTATCAAGGCAGGTGTCTATTTTAGACTGGGCTCTGTTGTGAGTGATGCTTGAAGAATTACATGTTCTTGGCAGTCTGCGCTGCATGCCAAGCTGGGAGTAGGAAATTTTTCTATCTTGTTCTCTCTCGTGCCCCCCTCTCCCCATATAGGGTGAGAAGAATGGGCCCCTAGTGCAGTTTATTTAGGAAGTGTGGTGTACAAATAGTAATTAAAATTACTGTCATGGTGTATGCCAAGGGCTATCGCATATACTTTGAGCATTACTTGATGTTTTCTAGATAGAGCTTAAAATAGATAGCAATATAAACAAAATGGAAGGACAGAAATGAATCCCAAAATGTCAATCCTAGAACATTTTTTTTTTGTACCAGGGGTTGAACTCACGACCTCACGCTTGCCAGGCAAGCGCTGTGCCACTGAGCTATATCCCCAGCCCAATCCTAGGACATATTTTTGATAAAAACTTGAGAAACTAGCCACAAATCATACCTTCACCTTGAAATTTGCAACAGAAATGTCAAAGCTTAATGTGTCTAAGTGTCCTGTAAGCCACTGTTGTTTTAGTTTTAAAAAGACCTATCCAAATGCTGAAAATGAAATGAGTAGGGGATTATACAAGGATGAAATAGTTCATGTTGGAGATCTTACATAGTTATTGTGGCTTAAATATTTTCCCTGAGAACTAAATCTAGCAAAACAGACGAAATGCTGTGAAAATGCCTAAACTGTCCATTAGATGTTTTATTACCACATTTTCTCCTGAGATAGGGATGGGAAACAAAATTTCCTACTTGATGTATAATGTTAGTGTTGAGATGTAATATACTAAGGACTGCAGGGTTACCTCCTCTGTGGTAGAGTACTTGTCTAGCATGTGCAAGTCCAGGGTTCAGTCCTCAGTGCTACAAAACAAAACAAAAGGAAAAGAGAAGAATTATATTTCTCTTTCCACTTTAGGGCTCCCACCAGAGGTTTTTGTCCTGTTATTCTCCAGTAGTAATTGTAATTTCCACCTAGTTCCTTCATTGATCCTATATATTTTCCACCCAATACATTTCATTCGACCTACTTGTACACAAAGTTCTTATAGAAAAACTCACTAATCTCATTAAAGCCATGCCCTGGTCTGCTTAGGAGAAAAGTTGGAATTGCGTGTGCCTGTGCCAGTCACTATACTTCAGTAACAAATGACCCCAGAGTCTCTGTGGCTTGCCTGGTGGAAGTATTTTCTCACTCATGCTGTACATCCAACAGAAGTTGTTACCTAGACTCAAAGAGGCTTTTCTGACAATGTGCTAGCCATGATTTCCTTTCCAGTGGGAGGGGTGGGTGGCTTTCTCTCCGGAGGTGATTGACAGGCCAGGGCAAGTCTTACAGCGGTGCTCATCTGTGGAGTGGGCTAGGAAGACCATGTGTCTGAACAGGAAAGCCAGAAACCAATAACAGCTCATACTTTCCCTTGATTTCCCAGAGGAAAAGCAATAACAGCAAAGGATAAAGGTAATACAAGCCAGGCATGGTGGCAAATGCCTGTTAATCCAGCACTCTGGGAGGCTGAGGCAGAAGAATCACAAGTTTGAGCCCAGTCTAGGCAACTTAGGCCCTGGAAAGAAAAAGAAAGAAGTGCAAAGACCCTGGACTCAATCCCCATACTGAAAAAAAAAAAAAAGAAAGAAAGAAAAAATAAAGATTGTTGTAGAGCCAGTACTCCCATCGTGTGATACCCCTGAATGTCTTCTTAAAGAAATGTAATAATGATATTGCATACAGAGGCAATGGCCAACTAAATCAACCCAGGGCATGTTTACCATTTAGTCTTCTGCATTTCTTTGTTCCTTTATCTCTCAATAAATATTGATTGGACGATCATATATCAAGTACATAATGCACGTGCTGATTTAGTTATTCATTTTGATTTTTTTTTGGCAATGTGTCTTTTATTATATTACAAGTAAACATTCTCATGTATCAACAAAGTCGAGAATTAGAGAATATACAAATACCTTTGGGAGAAAAACATTACTCAGTATAAGATTAAGCCGTGTAAAAGCTAGGTAAAAATAGAAGACTAAGGAATAGAATAGTCACAGTGAAATTGCATTTTCATACTAGGGAGACAATACGATGTTTACAAATGTGTGTCCGGTTTATTTTGCTTGTGAGTATTTTCTCGAGTTACATCCATTTACCTATAAAAGTTTCCAGTTTATCTTTCTTTATGGCTGAGTAGTACTCCATTATATAAAAGTACCACATCTTTTTTATCCATTCCTCGGTTAATGGGCATTTGGATTGTTTCCACGATCTAGCTATTACAAATTGTGTTGCTATAAACGTGGTTGCACATATATCGCTGTGGTACGATGTTTTTAATTCTTCTGGGAAGATGCCCAGAAGGGGAATAGCTGGGTCAAATGGGACCTCCAACCCTAGTTTTTTGAGGAGTCTCCACACTGATTTCCACAGTGGCTGCACCGGTCGACACTCCCACCAACAGTGGAGAAGGGTTCCTTTTTCCCCACAGCCCCTCCAGCATTTGTTCTTAGTTGACTTCTTGATAATAGCCATTCTTTCTGGGGTGAAATGGAATCTCAGTGTTGTTTTAATTTGCATCTCTCGGATGACTAGTGATGTTGAACATTTTTTCATATATTTATTTGCCATTTGTATTTCTTCATCTGAGAAGTATGTATTCATCTCAGATGCCCATTTTTGGATTGGGTCTTTAAATTTGGGAGGTCTGATTTTTTTGAGTTCTTTGTATGTTCTCGATAGTAATCCTTTGTCTGAGGAATAGCTGGCAAACATTTTTTCCCACGTTGTGGGTTGTCTCTTCACTCTGTTGGTGATTTCTCTTGCTGTGCAAATCTTTTTAATAAGATGAGATCCCAGTTGTTGATTCTTTGTGATACTTCCTGTGCCATTGGGGTTTTATTCATAAAGTCTTTGCCTACACCAATGTCTTCAGGAGTTTTACCTATTCTATTTTCCAGGAGATTTAATGTTTCTGTTTTAATATTTAGATCTTT
The DNA here is from genome assembly GCA_028451465.1 of Erethizon dorsatum. NCBI lineage: Eukaryota > Metazoa > Chordata > Mammalia > Rodentia > Erethizontidae > Erethizon > Erethizon dorsatum. The sequence continues at coordinate 67,310,025 of CM051836.1, read as the reverse complement.
GATGCATTTTGAATTTAATTTAGTGCACAGTGAAAGATATGGGTCTAATTTTAATCTTTGGCATGTGTAGAGCCAATTTTTCCAGCACCATTTATGAAAGAGGCTATCTTTCTTCCAGTGGATGTGTTTGGCACCTTTGTCAAAGATAAGGTGGCTTAGTATGTCTGGAGTTGTTTCTGCATCTTCTAATCTGTTCCATTGATCTTCGGGTCTGTAATCTTTTCTGTTTAATTCTTTAACTCATTTTCACTTTCCTGTCAAATTTTAGTTGCACTTAAGTAACAAGTCTTGCATTTCAACTTTCTTTTGCATCTATTATTCAAGTACAATTCTTGCATTTTGCATCTATTATTTTTTAACTTCCTTCAGAGTACAGTCTGACCTATTTTCATTACCATACTATCCAGGTGATTTCTTACTAAATAATTGATAACCAGGGAGTGAATTGAGTATATTGGCTATATTTTCAATATTTTTATGAAGCAGTTTTGATTTTAAAAACTATCATAATTTATTAGTATTTTAATTTAACATCTTAAAATTTTATCTGTTACATAGGTTTAATTTTTCCCAAGATGTTTTATCACAGAGTCAAATGATTCCAGCATATATCATTCATTTTTATGGCTCAGAAGTCTTTACACAGTGAGTGAAATTATTTAGACAATGAAACACATCATGATGTCTGAGTGCAGCCAAATTCTTTTTTCTCAATAACCAATATCCTTTTGGTCTATCTTTGATTTAACTTAGTCTGTTTTCTGTTGCTATAACAAAATATCTTAAGACTGGATAATTTATTTTTATTTTTTATTTTTTTATTTTAAAGAGAAGAAAAAACAAAACAAAATAAATCAAAAAAGAACAAATTTTCAAAACAACATAATAGGAGGGTAACAATGGTTAATGCATTATGTATTGTTATCTTTAAGTTAGTTATTCAGGATACCAGATATTAGCATTCAATTGTCCAAATATTATTGGCACAAACCTTACTCTTCAATGAACTAAGTAAAATTAGTAGTGTATCTATCTTAACCATCTTATATATATATATACAATTGTTTTCCTTTCCCTTCTTTCTTTTCCCTATTCCCCTATTCCAAAGACTGGATAATTTATAAGGAAAGAGGTTTATTTTGACTCACAGTTCTGGAAGCTGGGAAGTCCAAATTCTCCAAGTGCTTGGTTTCTGGTGGGGTCTTCATGCTGCCTGCAGTCATGGTGGGGAGCAGAAGGGCACGTGGATGCATGGGAAAAAGAAAGCTTTATAACTACCTGCTGTCATGGTAACTGATCCAGTCCTGTGAGAACAAGAACTTACTCAAGAGTTGCCTCAATCCCTGCATGAGTGTGGATCCCTTAGGACCAACATGCTTCTGAAAGGCCTCACTGTTTCTCAGTACCATTGCATTGGGCGCCAGATTTCAACGTCAGGTTTTTTGGGGGGTGTGCCTTATTTAAACCATATTCAGTTGGCTTATCGTGTGGGTCTATAATTTTGTTTTCCTCAGAACTGGTGAATGTAAGTACTGTATTTACTTACGTAGCTACCATGCCCCCTCCCCGTAGGCTGCACAGGACATCTTGCCCGTGGTAACGGTATAGTAAAGTCTTGTACAATGGATTTGATTTTCATCGACACCAGAGGCTGAACTTTTCAGGTCAAGAAATGCTTAGAAGAAAACTGTAATTATTTAATACAGAAAGAAGCTATGGGCCTATGTTTGAGGAGAGGTCAGATAGGAGAGACTGCACAGAGGGCTCTGTGTATGGAATGTTCTAGCCTGTTTCAGTAGTCTTGATTTGTTTCAAGAGAGCAACTTGTCTCACTTTGCCCATATAAACTTAATGTTTCTGAGATACAAAAAAAAAAAAAAAAAAAAAAAAAGCTTTCTGACATAATGAAGCCTCTATCACTTTTACCTTCTATCTTCTCCTTAATGACTTTAGTGTCTTCCTTTCAGGAGGGCAGCGAACAGATTCCCTGGGACCAAATCCAATGTTTCTGCCTTGAAGAAACATAATTAACTGACATTTTAAAAGCTACTTTATAGGTCTGTTCTGACTCTGGGCAAAGAGCACCACTTGATTTATATTTATGAAAAGTCTACTTTGAGAATTTGGGGGTATTTTATGGTAGCTCTTTCAGTTGATTACTTTCATTTAATTCAGTAAATTATCTAGGACAGCTGTAGTGATGTCATCAGAAGCTTGGCTTTTACCTCAGGGTCCTTGGAAGGCTGCCTGATGCAGAGAAAAACCTCCCACGGCGAGCAGGGGCCCAGTGTGTACAGAAGGTGACTTTATGAGCATCTCCTCCCACCCCTCACTGTCCAAAGGGAGATGACTGCTCTCATTAATTCATTTTCCTCTTACTAGGGAAGTTGAACGTTTAGATATTAATGGGAAAATTATCGAAATGTCAAGGATTTTGTTTTGTGGCTCGGATCCCCTGAAGCCTCACTCTGAGTGTCCCACCGTGGATTATAGGGCCACATTTGGAAGACATGGACAAGATTTTTGGTATTAAAATAAAAATGCAACAGAATGAGAGGCTCGTCAGACCTTCTTTTGTTGTGTGTGACCATGATTCTTATTCAGGCTGACCAACGTGGTTATATAGTCATTTAAGAAGATCTCAGCAAGGAGCAGATTTCAGATTCCAGTGAAAAGTTTTCTCCCAGAGGCACCGTGCTTCAGGAAGTATGATTGAAAGTTGGTGACAATGGGCTGAGTGGTACAGTGCTTGCCTGGTGTGCACAGGGCCCTGGGGTTAAACCTTAGCACTACCACAAAAAAAAAAAAAAAAAAAAAGAATTGGTGATACTTATTCACAAGCCTTGGGCACTGTTGCCACTTTGAAGCACTGGTGGGTGTGATTGCTGTGCTCCTGGGCACGTGTGACTATCACTGCTGGGTTTTCTAAGGAATCTCAGATATTAATTCAGGGCCAGGTATATCTGATGGCTTTGGGTTCCCACAGAGGAGCCCTGAACCATTTTCATGATAGTGCATCTCCTTCTAACTTTCTAATAAAGAGGCTTTGTGCAGTCCTGTGTTGGTGCCTGGGATATAGTTAAAGAAAAAAGTCCTCTGTGCCTCTCGACTCCAAGCTGGGCGCTTCCCGGACATCGTCATCCTCCACGTGAGGACTCCTGGAGGAGCAGTCTGTATCCGTAGGTGAGTGTCGTCAGTGCAGTCCTTTGGCCCATCCGTCCTCCCAGGGGAAAACAAGATGAGACAAAGCCAAACAAGCACAACTGTCACCTCTCCAAGGACACCGCCTGCTCCTTCCTGCCTGCTGCTTGTCATCCTGATGTTTCTGATAAATTCCAGAGAAGATCACCAATTTTGGCCCTGGAATTAAGGCTTTTTACTTTAGTTGCAGGAATCAGAGACCTAGAATAATTTGGGTGCGTCTACATCCCGATGAGAAGTGTTTTATACAACTTGCTAGCCCGTGTTTAGCCAGTGGATGAGTTGTGCATAGATCAGTGTGGGAGTGGGTGCGCTCATTTTGAGAACTTGAAAAATATTCTTATATACACTTAGCAACTTGACTTATGATATGCTTTTTATTACTGAAGAGATGCCAGGACTTGGCTTATTTTTCATGCCAAATTAAAAAATTATTTATAAGCAACTATATTTGACCATGTGTAATCTTATTTGTTTAGATTCATTGTTATTCATGAAGAGCTGAGGTCCATGGCTTTGAATTTTGAGCCAGTTCTTTTGGAAATAGCCAGAAAACATTTCTTAGGTCTCCTCTGGGCCCAGGGTATCAAGAGGATTAGTGCAGCCAGTAATACAAATGACTATATCTGTTATTATGTTTCAAATTTAAGCAATATACCACTTAGATGAGTCAGAAAATAAGCTAGTGATAAGCAGTAATAGCTTGATATTTAGTAAATATCTGATTAATCTTTTAAAATGTGGACATCCTAAATTGTACAAAGGTGTCATCCAAAGGTGTCATTTTATACCCAAATAGTGGCAAAAGGGGAATATTTGATAGCTGTAACCTGTTTGGGTCTTTATTCAGAAATTGTGTTGAAATTAACTTAGGGGCAGTTCCTATAAATGATGTCACGATACAGTAACACTTCATCTCTTAGAAGTCCACTCTTGGCTTTTTTACTCAGACAATATTGCCAGATTTTACAGCTGCAGTGTAATTTGAAACAATGTGAAAATTGCCCTATTTATTCCTTCCAAGCAAAGGGGCAAATGCTATATTAGTTTTCAAGTCACAAGTTGGTTAAGAGCCAAGGTCGTTCACTCTCCTCTTGTCCTTTTTATTAAAGCCTTTCCTCCTAATTCCATAATTTTGATTTAAATTCTTTTAAACTAAGAAAGGAAAAAACCCTAAAAGTTACTGCTAACTCAGAATAGCTCAGAAAGGTTATCGAGTTAGGAATTCTGGAAAATGGGATACTAAGAGGGATTTATACATTATGCTACCAAAATCCTTTTATGTAAACTAGGTAAAAACTCCATCAGATCCTGCCTGTTTTAGCAAAACAGCCCTAGAGGATGAGTGCATTTTCATCGTATAACCTTCCAAAAACAAGGGAGGCAGTGTTTCAGGCCCGGCTGCTACCTGTAGACTTTCCAGGAGCTTGTGTTTATGATTCCTAGGGCCTGTAGATTGCATCTTACACAATAGTGGATTCTGCTCACTTCTCTTGGTTAATTAATTCTTCACATTCTTTAATATAGCTCCTTTTGGTCCTATTAAGATTTGTATTCATCTCTGTTTACTTCTATGCTTCCATTATGGCCCATGTTATTGGCAGTATAGAAAAAAGCCTGGTTTCTTCCTGTTCCCATTACTGTTTTTTTTTTTTTTTTTTTTTGTCTCCCCTGAAATATCTACCCTCAAACCTCTTTACATCTTGACCTAGATGTGATAGCTCTGCTTGGATGGCTTAAATAAAATATGGTGGAAAAACAGTACTCATTGTCTTTCCTGCCCCCCACCCCCAATTCTGAATCACTGCTGGCTGTCTCCTCTTGCATCCTTGGTATCCAATGGGAAGGATTAGGGCCTGGGCATTTTTGGAGTTAATTTATGTGCTTCTGTTTCTGCTAAAGAATTGGTTCATTAGGCCATCTTCTGGCTTTAGTCAGCTCATGCCGTGGTGAAGCAGTTCCTCTGATTTTTCTCCAAACTTGTTGCAAAACTCAAAAGAATTACTATCATTTTTTAGTGGATCACAGGGACTTTCTTTTTTCAGCCATCATTGATTGTCTCTGCTCTGTGGCAACATGCATAATCAGGGGCCTTTAACTGTTTTTGAGCCATGGACCTCTTTGGTTCTCTGCTGGTCTATGGTGTCTCTCTCAAAACATTTTAAATGTATAAAACAAATATACAGTGTTACAAAGAAAATCAGTTACATTAGAACAAGTTATAAAAAATACTAAGATTGTAATATAGTATGATATATACTGTTGCTTCTTTTTTTTCTTAAGTAACATGACTCATTTGTGGGTCTAAATCTTACCATAATTTAAAAGTATTAGTGACAGTAAAAGATGTTTTTGATATCTGTAACAATTGGAATATGATAATTTTTTTGTGACAGAGTCACAAATTCTGCTAATACGATGGTGTATTAACTGAAGGTCATGTTGAGTTTTGGTTGGACTTAGTGACCTAAAGATATAATTTTTTCCCTTCTAGTTCATGAACAACAGCAGTGTGATCTGCTCTGACCCATGCATGTATAATCCCCCGTGACCTTTGATTTCATCAGCTTCCCTGTACAGTAAGTCCCCGACTTACTAATAGGTTCTGTTCTGGGAGAATGTTTGTTCCTAAGCCCGATGAAGAGAGTTTTATATTATACACTCATAAAAGTTCACAACTGGAATGTTTGTAAGTCGAGGACCTACTGCACTGCAGCCCCTATCTGCCCGGGGACCCTGCTACCACCTTGTTTTTCTGTCTCACTTTACTGGTCCTTGCTTCTCCTTCACTTGACCCTGCCCTTGGCTACCTACTCACTCTTTTACTCTCTAGCCCATTCAGACAAACTAAGGCCATTACGCTGTCTTGCCCATTCTGCTTGTAGATGTTCGCACCACTTGAGAAATTCTTCACCATCCTCAAGTTTTATTTTCCCTTATGATACTCTATTTGAGAGTCTCAGTTCTTTCAAACTCAGCACTTGAATAACCTCTATTTGTAAAGCATCTTTACAGTAGGTATTTTTATCTTGAATGTTTCACTTCTCTGGAGGGAGGAAAGGTAGATATTATTTCACCTGTCTGTCCATCCACCTGCCCATTGATGCAATATTTATTGGTTGTCATGGTTGGGCATAGTGAAGAAATGATATATGGATGTACACCATGGAGACTTCGTCTAACCTCAGGGATCAGGGAAGGATAGAGGCTGAGAGATTTAAGCTAAGGTGGGTAAAATCTGGTGAAAGAGGGCTGGGGGAAGGAAATGGGGAGAATGTTCTAGGTATGTGTTCCAAATAGCAAGTGCTTGTCTACAGACAAGGAAGGAAACTGGTCTTCAAAAATAATGGCTTATGAAAACCACACAACCAAGCACCTGGGAATCATTCTCTCTCCATTGTGTCATCTCAGGAGTGGAAATGATATCCTTTGGTGTTTCCTGTTTCCATTGCCTATTTTAGCTCATAACTATGTTTAGAACTAGCTGATCTGATGTGTCTGTTTCTTACCTTCCCCTAGCAAATTGGATATTCATTGAGGAAACTTTTGTATTTATTAAAAAAGAAACCTCTTGTGGAAGTTAAAATTCTATGAACTTGATTGACACCCAGGAAAGATTTACCACTACATGATAAGAATGATATTAAATGATAATAATTAATGTTTATTGAGTTTTTCCTATGCACTAGTCATTTTTCTATATACTTTACTTATATTAATTCATTGACTCCTCAGAACACCCCTTTGAGATAGAGACTATTACTGAAGGACACAGGGTTGTAGCGATGGTATGATATGATGCAATTTAGTGTAATATAGTAGTCTCTGAACTAACAAATGTATCTAAATGTGGTCAGGCTGGAATTTGAACTCAGGCAGTCTGGCTCCAGAGCCCATGTTCATAAATTACTTGGTTTTATATTTGGGATAATAGAGAGATAAAAACATGCACAAAATCCTGTTTCTTTGCTTACCTGGCATTCTAACTCCTCAGACCAAATTTATCATTGTATTATTCAGCTTTTCCATTGCCAGAACAAAATACCTGATGTATACAATGTAAAGGAGAAAAGGTTTATTTTTGGCTCATAGTTTCTGAGATTTCAGTCCATGGTCAACTGACTCCAAGGCAGAAACATCATGGTGGAAGGATGTTCCGGAGGAAAGCTGTTTCACTTCATGGCAGCCAGGAAGCAGAGCAAGAGGAAAGAGCCACAGAAGAGGCCAGGACCAAATACATTTTCTTAAGATCACACCCACATGACCTACTTAGTACACTCACAAGTGTGGTTTACTAATCTCCTAGGTATGTCTGAAGCCAATCAAGTTGACAATCAAGATTAACCATCACAAATCCACCCCTTGTTAATTTGACACCCAAACACATCTTTTAAACCATACTTTATCTCCAAATAGAGACAATAACAGTGCCATAATCCCACCTAACATTATGTAAGTATTTTGCATAAAACTGAAAACACATTAATTTCTTTCTCAAAGTCTGAAAAGTTCCAGCATTATTCAAAAGTCCAAGTTAAAAATCACATCTGAGACTCAAGGCAAACTCTTAGCTGTGAATCTCTATAAAATTCTTAAAGCAAGTTACATGGTTCCAGGATAAAATGGCATAGGGTAAACACTCCCATTCCAAAAGGAATGAATAGGAGAATAAGAAAGAATAGGACCAAAGCAAGACCAACATCCAGCAAAGAAAACATTATATCTTGTAGGTCCGTGTCCAGTATCTGGGGCATATGGTGGCATGATGTAACCTGTGAAGGGCTTGGGCCACATCACCTGTATGGCCTTGTGGGTTGTAGCCAACATTGCCCTCTCTCTTGGGCTGGCTCTGTTCATTACCAGCAACTTTCCTTGGAAGGTGTTTCATGTTCCTCCAATCTTCATCTTCCCAGGATCTCCAATGCAGCTTTTGCCTCACTCTCACAGCTTTTCAGGACTGCCTGGCAGGGACTCTGAACCAGTCACATATTGCCTAGTCTGCCAGGCCTTCCTTTGAAATCTAAGTGGAAATCTTCTGGACTCCACAACTCTTGCATTTTACATGCTTCAATACCAGCATACATGGATGATGCCAAAGTCTACCGCCAGTGTGAGCAGGAGCCAGGACCCCTTAGACTGTGGCAGTGGCCTATGATTGCCTGGATGGTTGAATTCTGGGGAATACTTCTCTTGGTGGCTCTGAATTAGCAGAGAGCCCTGGAGCTCTCTTCTCAAAACAAATGTCTTTCAGAGGACTTTATATTTTTATACTCTTGAGCCTGGTATGGGATGGGTTCTGGCCAATCTGAGATGCCCTCAGAGCATCTTTCCTGTTTTCCCAGTGTGAAGTACTTGGCTTTGTAAAAAATGGCATTAATCTCTTCATCAACCACACTTTCTTTGTCCCCAGCTTTACATGCACTACTTTTCTGGTCAAACTGAGATTTCCAAATCTCCCTGCTCTGCTTTTTTTTTTTTTTTTTTTTCCTCACTGTAGATCTGGCTGTAAGCAGCCAGCAATACCCATGTCACAGCCTGAACATGGGGCTGTCTTAAAATATCCTTTGCCAAATTAGTCCCTCACCTTTAAATTTAGCCTCACACAAAATGTAAACAGCTTCTTTGCCATAATGTAATATGAAAGGCCTCTAGTCCAATTTCAAATAAATTTCTCATTCCCATCTGAAACCTCAACACAGTCTTTATTGTCCACATTACAATCATTGTTCTTGTGTTCTAAGCTCACATCAGAATTGCCCTTGAAGCTCTGTGTGCAGCCTTCTATGGTTTTTCCAGCCCAATTCTCCAGACCTTTCTGCTTTTTCTACACCCTTGTTTCAAAGGCTTCTGAACCACATGGTCAGGTCGGATCGCAACCAATGACCCCATTTCTCACTACCAATTTTGTATTAGTCAGCTTTTCCATTGCTGGGGTAAAATACCTGACATGCACAACTTCAAGGGGGGTGTTTAATTTTAGCTCACAGTTTCAGAGCTTGGTTGGCTGGCTCCAAAGCAGAAACACCATGGCAGAAGGGTATGGCAGAGGAAAGCTGCTCACCTCATGGCAACCAGGAAGGAGACTGAGAGGAGAGAGCCAGAGAGGAAGAGGCAGGGAACAGATATAGTCCCCATGTTCACACCCTCATGACATAGACACACCAGAGGTTAGCTTTTCTAATCTCCTGAGTGTGTCTGCAGCCAATCAAATTGATAACCAAGATTAAGCATCAAAGCTTAGCAGCCAGAGCTGGATGTGGTGGTGTATGCTTGTAATCCCAGCACTTTGGAGGCCAAGACAGGAGGCTTGCCTGAGTTTGAGGTCAGTGTGAACTACATAGTGAGACCCTGTCTCAAAACAAAACACATACCACATAAAATGAAAACTTATCAGCCAGAAATTATGATGTTGCTATTGTGTTTTTATCAGCAAATTCCCATGAAGAGATCTCCAAACTCACTTCACCTCCCTTTCCCTTTCTCCACTATTCACTGTGATTCAGCTCCACTACCTACTCCTGTGGTCCACCACCTGCCAGTGAGCCCAGCCTAGAGAAAGAAATGGTAAACTGACACTGTTGAACTCTTGCTGAAAACAAATTGCAGAGAATGCATTTAAAAAAACAACTCCATTAGTAGATGTCATTAGCTATATCCAACCAAAATTAAGTTCTTTTTAAAAAATGTTTTCTTCTGACTTAGGACTGTGAATCCCTGCTCTCATCCTCATAGTTGTGCTCTGGAGTTGGGGCAGCTGAGTAGCAATTTATTAGGTACAAATTAAAGATTGCATATGGAGCTTGCTTTTCCTCATGATTCATGCAGCGGAATATTTTTAAGCGTGCCTGAGAGAAAATCCATTTGAAAATTAGAGGATACTAATAAATGCAATGTAATTAGGTACTGAAGATATCTGACAGCCGTCGTGCTAGGTACTGACTTGCATATCTCAACCCATATTCTACTTTTGCTTTTAGTTTAATATTTTTTAGATAATCCCAGTATTTATAGAGGTTACTTAAGGATACTAAGTGCCAGGAGGTTTACAGTCATAGAGGGAGATAGAGGTAAAATGAGAAACTCTAAAACATTAGTATTTAGGACAGTATTTAAAAAAAGAGTTTTGCAATTGGGTCAAGTATATATGTATGCATGGGTAGAGGAAAGTCATATGCATTAGGAAAAGGGAAAGGTTTTTGCATTATATTCTAGTACCATGGTGTATTAGGATAGTGTTTTATAGATGGTGAACTTTTTTTTTTTTTGTGAGTCCATTCTATCTTATAAGACCTTATAGAGAATCATTTTATTAAATGCAGCACATAGACTTAAAAGTAAGGAGGGAAAAGCAGAGGTTTTGTATAGTGTAAGGTAACCTCCAGGAAAAGTAGCCATCTGGCCAAATACTTTGAAGTCTTGTGAAGCCATGAAGACATCATCTACACCTTTTTTGTCTGTGCTGGGGATCAAACCCAGGGTCTCACGCACACTAGGCAAGTGCTTTCTCCCTGAATTACAGCACTAGCTCTACAATTTAACATTTTTTGAAAGACGGGTTCTCACCATGTATTCCAGGCCAGTCTTGAACTTGCTATGTAGCTGAGGCCGTCTCAAACTTAAAATACTGCCTCAGCTTCCCATGTGCTACCATTCCCAGTGTACACCACATGCTTGGGTTATAATTTAACTTTTTAGAAGTGAAAATAGAGCTTTTTAAAATGTGAAGGGGCTCCAGAGTTGGAGGGAGTAGGGAGTGATGGAGAGGAAGGGGACAACAAAAGAATTAAGATGTGTTATGTATATGTACAAACTTCCCCTGATAAATGTAATCATTATGCATGGCAAAAATGTGCTGGTAAAAAATACTTTAAAAAAATTAAAAAAACCAACCAACCAACCAACCAAAAAAAGAAAATACCAATAATGTAGCATATACACTGGAAGAAATGGCAAGACATTAACATCTCATACTATTTATTATGGTGGCTATGAATATTTATTTACTATGGGTGTGTGTGTGTGTGTATGTGTTGTAGAATGGTTAATATCCAGATCAGTTTCATTTAGTGGAAAGCTGACCTCAAGTAGGTGGAAGATAAATAAGTTTCAAAACAGAAGACTAGCAGAGGTTCCTGTGGTTTATAAAAAGGAAGTGGTTGAGGGAGGAGATTGATGACTGAGGATTAATAGATCAGGGGCAGCTGGTGCAGGGTTTTGTCACAGACCCTAAAGGCAATAGGGATGGGGCCATCCCTCTCTCCTTCCTGGTAGGATGGGAAATATCATCAGAGGGTAATAAATATATTTAGTTTAAACTTCAGTTCTTTATGTTTATATGAGAGGATTAGATTACACATTTACTATAACCCATTCCCCCAAATATTCAGGGATGAATAAAAAACTAAATAAGTCTTTTAACAGGATGGGGGAGGTAGAAGAGGGTGTGTGTGGATGACATAGAATGATATAAAAACGATGATGGCTGTCAGACTCCCACAGAATCTTCTCTTTTGTCTTCTGCTTGACCTTCTCGGGTTGGCAACACCAGCCAGAGCTGAGTGCTCATCATGACGGTAGGGCTGGACAGAAAGAGATGACTCCCATACTACCGAAAGGTCATAATCTTAAATGGAAAATTCGCCACCCCAATTTCTCCCCTTAAAAACTGTTTCTCTCCCAACTTCTCACATCAGTGAAATATACTTATAAGCCCCTCATGCTTGCCTTTATCTTCGGGGTAGTGATTAGAGTCAGATGTTGAGACACTCCAGGCTGATTCGCCTTGACTCGGCCACAGTTGAGACCATAAATCCATGTGTCACATGCTGGGTGATTGCCATTTTTGTTATGTACATAAATTATGTCAGAACTGGAGCCCAATGTAAAATTATTCATCATGTTGCTTGTCAACTAATCATCACAGAAGCCTTTGTTTGATGTTGGTCCAGATGTCTAATTTCAGGACTATGAAATGCAGTACTGGGTGCCAATTTCAAATTCAGATGTCACCTACAAGTTTTATAAACTTGTTCTGTACAGCCACTGAAATCTTACAAGTGGTTCTCAGTATATAAATAATAAAATGGTTCAATGCTGTTAAAGAATATTGTACACATATTGCATGCATATTATCTAAAAAATAAATGTTATTGATAAAATGGAAAGTAAACCTAATAGAGCAATTAGGAACATGGACACTGGAATCAAACCTCAGCTTGACTCGTGGCCTTGCCACTTATGAGATGCTTAATTTCTCTTCACCTCATCTTCCCCATATATACAGTGGGAATAACATAATACAATACCTGTTTTGTAGTGATTTTGTGACAGTTAATGAGATGGTGAATGTAAAGGCCTTAGCCTGGCAATTGTGAGTGCTCAAAAAATACCAGCAATTAATAATAATAATAATAATAATAATAATAATAATGATAATAATAATAGAAACAAATAATAAAGGTGCTACCCTTAACATCCTGCATCATAATACTTTGCTGAAAATGCAGATGGATTAATGTCTGTAGTTGTTATTAATGTTGATATTGTAGAACATATTTATTTTGTCCATTTGTTCTTTACAATGACATGCAGAATGGCAGTAATATGTCCTGAAGGTGAATTATTGGGAAATGACATCATATTAAGTTTTGAAACGTCTGTTAAAATGAAATCTTTTTCAAAGTTTCCATCTCCTCTCTTGCCCCTTTCCCTACTTGAAGAGAAATTTAGTGGTGACAATGCTTATATAATTTCCATGCTGGCACAAAACAAATGATCTAAATTCAGCGAGTCTTGGAAGCAGCATGCCGCAGGAGAAGAAGAATAGGACCAGGAGGCAGAAGTCTGAACACCCCCCTGCACCACACACACCCACTTCTGTGTTCAGCTTTGGAGTACAGACCTTAAAAACATCACCAGCTCTGTGACACTGCAGAGACTCTAGTCAGCCATTGCTTCTTTTGTGCACACACCTGGTATTGCTACTTGTGTACATGTCCCTTATTATGCTTGCAATACTTTAGGTAGGTACATCGCTGCTTACCTGCTAGACGGAGAATTCTGTGAATATATTTTATGTATCTTTGTATCCCCAGTGCCCAGCATACAGCCTAATACTATAGAGTAAAGATTTGTTGAATGATTGCATGACTAGAATCAAAGCATGGGTTTTGGTTTCCTTCCTGGGTGGTCTTGGGCAATTTATTCACTCTTTCAAGCCCTGCAATTTCCTTGTCTCTAAAATGAATGTAACATTTAATTTGTCTCTTACAAATAATTGATGCAAGCTTAACTGAACAAGTATGCCTATTTCCTGTGAATTTCAACATGCCAGGCAATAGAAGATAATTTTCAAAACTAGTCATGATAATAACAATGTTGGAAATAATATATATTGTGGTGCAGTTTATAATAGTGACACTTGGAAGCAACTGAAATTCCATCACTAGGGCATTTGCAAGGTAACTGGTGCTACATGCATATGTTGCTAAGTTGCTGATAATAGTTATTGATTGTTATGTGCTAGGCCCTGTTCTAAGTATTTAACAAATATCTCGTTTAATCCTTATAACATTTCTATCAAATCTAGATGGCATTCTCCCCATTTTACAGATTAAGTAGAAAGTATGGGTGGCATAGAAAGAGGAACACAATTTTTTATTGGTATGTGTTTGCAGTAGATAATGATTACATTTATTGTGGAGAGTTGATACGTGCACATAACACATCTTAATTCTTTTTTTATCCCTTACTCCTCCCACCCCTCCCTGCTCCTTCCAACTCTTGGTCCCCTTCCCATTTGCAAAAGCTCCGTTTCCATTTTTATCCCTTCAATTCTCTTTTTCCATCCCCCTCCTTCCTCCATCTCTTGTGTTTCTCATGTAAGAGAATCCATACGATACTTAAGCTTGCATGGCTGATTTTCTGATTTATTTTACTTAATATTGCAGTCTCAAGGTACATCCATTTACCTATGAATGTCTCAAGTTTATCATTCTTTGTGGCAGCATAGTGCCCATTGTGTTTAAATACCACATTTTCTTTATCTGTCCATCTGTTGATGGGTATATAGGCTGTTTCTAAAATTCAGCTATTATAAATTGTGCTTCTATAAATCTGGGTATTCATATATCACTGTAATGACTTTAACTCTTTTGGGAAGATTCCTAGAAGGGGAATAGCTGAGTCAAATGGAATTTCTGTTTTTAGTTTTTTGAGGAATCTCCATACTGACTTCCATAGTGATTGTACTAGTTTACATTCCCACCAACACTGTGGAAGGTTCCTTTTTCCCTGGAGCCTCACTAGCATTTGTTATTATTTGATTTTTCTCCCCTGTCACCAGCAATTTTATTTAGTGTAGCTAGAATATAAATACATAACAATATATCCTTTCTTATCACAGGTAGTCTTTTACATAACAAATCTGTCACTGACATCTTAAATAACAAAAAACCTGAATCTAAGTTATCAGAAAAGAAGCAAAAATATAGGGAAATAATACATTTTATATAAATTATAAAGAACAGTTACAACGAAAATCTATTACTTTCCTCTCTAACTTAATGTTACAAAACAAAGTCAATATTATTCTGTGATCTGCTAAGAATGCACACTGTGGCCCTTTCAAAAGACAGCAGTCAGACAGGATGTTACTTTGATGTCATTCACTCCTCTCGGTTCTTAACTGGAGTTGAGCTTCCTTTTCCATTCTTTAGGTGGTGGTGATTTGACAAGATTTTCACCAAGAAATCCAACTTTAGTGTCTGGGGCAGTGGTTGCTCAGTCTGCACCCGATGAAGTCAGTCTGCACCGAGATCACTGTATTCTCAGAGATAACTTCAAAAATGTTTAGGTTACAACAAACCCCAATGATGCAACCACTTGTCAGTATTACATTTTTGCCTGTGTATGCTTTTGATTCAGTCACATTACCTCCCATTTTCATGGCTTGAGAGCAACAGCCAACTTTAAACACATTATTGGTGCCAGTGATCATAGGCTTGGGTTCAGTGTCAGGGGTGATGCTGTCTGGGTGAGCAGTTATGACCGTGGCCTGTTCCTCTGCTAGGTTACCTTCACCAATCACTATTGGCCCAGCTTCTGCAATAAGTCATGCTTTCTGGTAGATCACTGTCCTAGGTCATGCAGTTATAGCTCCTCTGATCTCACTTTCTGCGCAGACAGCTGCTCCAGGAGTAACCTTCATATTCTTTTGAGTCTTTTCCACTACGATATGAACCTACTCTCCAATTCTTGATTTCTTCTGGAGTAACAAAGTATCTCAGTGTTGTATTAATTTGCATTTCTCTAATGGCTAGCAGTATTGAACATTTTTTCATGTATTTATTGGCCATTTTTATTTCTTCCGTAAAGTGTCTACTTGTTTTGGTTGCCCATTTTTTCATTGGGTCTTTTAGATTGAGCGGGTCTTATTTCTTTTGAGTTCTATGTGTATTCTAGATATTAGTCATCTGACTGAGGAGTAGGTGGAAAACTTTTTCCTATTCTGTATGTTGTCCCTTCACTCTCTATGTTGTTTCCTTGGCTGTGTGGAAGCTTTAACATTTTATGTGATCTCACTGGTTGATTTTTGGTATCTTTTTTTTTTTTTTGTGGGTACCAGGGGTCGAACTCAGGACCTCGTGCGCCAGCAGGTGCCCGTGCCGCTGAGCGATATCATCAGCCCTTTCTTCGTATGTGGGTTCTGGGAGTTGAACTCAGGACCTCGTGCTTGCCAGGCAGGTGCTTATGCCACTGAGCTATCTCACCAGCCTGATTTTTGATATCTTTTATTGTGCCATTGGAGTTCTCTTCAGAAAATCCTTGCCATGCCTATGTCTTCCAGAGTTTTACTTATTTTATCTTTCAGCATATTGTGTTTCTATTTAACATTTATATCTTTGATCCATTTTGATTTTAATTTAATACATGGTAAGGTATATGGGTCTAGAATTAGTCTTCAGCATGTGGATATCAAGTTTTCCTAGCACTATTTATTAAAGAGGCTATCTTTCCCTGAGTGTATGATTTTGGCTCCTTTGTCAAAGATCAAATAGCTGAATGTCCTGGGGTTGTTTCTTTTTCTTCTATTCTGTTCCATTGAACCACATGTATGTTTTTGGACCAGTACCATTTTTTTTTTTATTATTACTCTAGCTTTGTAATATAATTTCAAGTCTGGGATTGTGATGACTCCTGCTTTGCTTTTGTTACCCAGGATTGATTTTGCTATCCTGGGTCTCTTCTGATTCCATGTGAATTTCAATTTATTTTCTGTAGATCTGTGAGGAATGCTGTTGGTATTTTGATTGGAAATGTGTTAAATCTGTATGCCAGTTTTGGAAGTATTACCATTTTGACTATATTGGTTCTGCCTATCCAGGAACAGGGGATATCTTTCAATTTTCTGATGTCCTTTTCCATCTCCCTTTTCAGAGTAATGTAATATTTGTTGTAGAGTTCTTTGCTTCCTTGGTTAAGTAAATTCCTAAGTATTTAACTTTTCTTGATGCTATTGTGAATGGTATCGTTTTCCTAATTTCTTTTTCAGTGAGTTCATTATAGTGTATAGGAATGCTATCTAATTTTATGTGTTGATTTTGTGTGCTTCTGTATTGCTGAATTTGGTTATTAATTCTAGGAGTCTTTTGGTAGAATTTCTTTTTGAGTGTTGTAAATTGAGGATTGTATCATCTGCAAATAGTGATACCTTGACTTCATCTTTTCCTATATGTATCTCTTTTATTTCTTTTTCTTGCCTGGCTAATGTTGCAGGGACTATGTTGAAAATGAGTGGTGATAATGGATATCCTTGTCTTGTTTCTGATTTTAGAGGGAAAACTTTTCAGTTTTTCCCCATTTGACATGATGTTAGCATCAGGTTTGTCATAAATGGCTTTTATCAGATTGAGATAAGATCCTTCTATACCTATTTTCTTCAGGAATTTTATCATGAATGGATGTTGGCTTTCCCCCATCTATTGACATGATCATGTGACTTTTGTTCTTGCTTCTGTTATATGATGGATTATATTTATTGATTTGTGTATATTGAATCATCCTTGCACCCTGGGATGAAACCTACTTGATCATGGTGTATGATCTTCTGGATGATTTGTTGCATTCTGTTTGCCATTATCTCGTTGAGTATTTTTGCATCTATGTTCATTAGAGAGATTGGCCTGTAGTTCTCTTTCTTGGCTGGATTCTTCTCTGGTTTCGGAATCAGGGTAATGCTAGCTTCCAGGTATGACTTTGGAAGTACTCCTTCCCTTTTAATTTCATTAAATAGTTTGAGGAATATTGGCATTAGATCTTCCTTGAAGTTCTTGTAGAGCTCAGCAGTAAATCCATCACTAGGCTTTTCTTAGTTGGTAAGTTTTTTATTACTCTTTCAATTTTATTGCCTATTGTTGGATTACTCAGGATTTTTAAGTCTTTTTGGTTCAGCTTTGGTAATTCATATGTATCTAGGCCCATTTTTTTTCTGGCCTAAGCTTGAACTTCTCAGGCAGTCTCAGGCCATCTGTGTCTATCCCTCCCCTTTCTCCATTTCCCATGGCTGACTCTTACCCTGTGTGTGTGGTAGTGCAATACATCAGTCCTAGAGTGAAGCCTTACTATAGATGTTCTGTGACTTGGTCCCACACGATCAACCCTTTTCCAAAATGGTGCCTGATTAAACTCTCTCTGGCAATATGGCAGGTCTGCTTTGGATTTCTTTTCCAACTCTGTCCTGCTGTGAAGAAGTCGCTCTTGGGGTAGAACCCCACGCTGGTTTTTTGTTTTGTTTTTAGTTTACACCATCTGTGGATTTTTTCTTGGGACTGGTGCAGCCAGCCCATCCGTTATCTTTCCCTCTCCCAGCCTACTGTTCTGGATGTACCTCTTCTTTGGGGTGTCAGCCTCATCCTGGATCAGGTCAGTTGTTCAGTAATCACCACTGCAGCCCTGTGCTGCAGGGAACCAAGTTACACAGCCAGTGAGGTGTTGGCAGTTTGAGGCCCACAGCGGGTGGGGTTGTCCTTGTACAGGATTGTCCTCCCTCTGCGTGGCAGTGGGCGGGGTCATCCCCACTTGGCATGGTCGTGAGTGGGCAGAACACAATATTTTTACAGTATTGAAGAGCAAGGTGAAGAGCAGCATGGTAAGTGTTGTGTGCATTTGTTAAGTAGAGAAAAATAACACTGACAGGTTATCCATCAAAGAATTATCCGTAGGTATCTCTGGGGGCCAGTGTTATAGGAAAGTTTTTGTTCTTTACAGAGTACTTTTCTGTTTGGTTTGAAAAAAATTTTTACAGTGTGCATGGATTATTTTATAATTAATAAATGAAAGCCATAAATAATAGTCTCACTTTAGAACTATCCACTTTATAAAAAAGAAGTACCTGAGATGCTAAATGTTAGCATATCTGACTTACTAATTTAATTCTTTTTGTGGCAGTGAGAGTTACTCAATTCTTGATTAAAAGGGTACACTTGAAATAAAAGATACCTAGTATTTCTTTTTTGTTACCACAGCTACTCACCATTTGCCTTGTTTCCTGGATCTCAGCAACCTACTTGGATTGTCATAGAGGTGAGGCTAGGTGAAGTTTTAGCTAATAATACAGTGTCATATCCCAGTGACTATAAGAAAGACTGCAGATGTTTAGCCAGCAAATGCCTCTTCCCATTAGGGAACAAAGTATTTAAATTTCAAAACCTTCATATACTAAATGACTCTATTCCAGATCATACAGAAATTGTAAATTTTAATTAAATCTGCTGCCTTTTCCCTTCACCTACTAAGAGAGAAGACTCAGGTTGGGCAGCAGCTATTTAAGCAGCTGGCCTAGGAAACTGTGCAGCAATATCTATACGTAGTCCTGTAAGAAGGTCTGGGAGCCAAGTGCTAGTGTCAATGTGCCATTGAAGTTACCAGCTTTTCACAAGGGCAACAAAGTGCCATACTGAAGGAATGCAGCTCCAGCTCCTGCCATCTGGTCAACCAGCCCCCTTGGCCAGCACTGCACCTTGTTACCTGTGGGATTCCAACTCTCACTGTTACCTCAGAAACTTTTGGTACCACAGAACTTTCTCACACTCACTGGCCCAAATGTTTGCTACATTCCGGGCTACTCTGTGTGGTTAGCCAGCCAAATTCCAATTTTAGAATGCTGCTTGTGACTGTGAAACTCTGTCAACTCAGGCTTTTAAAGGGCTGACAGGGTTGGGGGGCATGCTGGGGAGGACACAGTATGCAGATCAATAAAGAAGCAATTTCCAACCAGAGAGCAAACATGTTTGGATTTCCAGAGGTTTGCTGTATTAGCGGTGGTAATAAGACATGCTGTCTGAAAGGTGGGACGGCCTTGGAGTTTTAAGTCATTCGCAATTCATAAGGAATTGCACTAACATCCTTTCAGATATAGGGCTTATTTCACCTCTGAATTCCTAGCCACTTCACAACCTTCTTCCATTAAGTAGTTCAGAGTTTGAAGTTTCTAAGTCACAGAGTTCTTCTGAATACTATAAATAAGCCTTTCTCTTTCTGAAGCTTATGGAGTCCCCTCCATTACCTTGCTTGTTTCCTCCCTCCCTCCTCTTCATTCATTTCATCCTCCCCTCCTCTCCCTTCCATTCCCCTTGCCTCCCCTCCCCTCCCCTTCTCTTGCTCCCCTTCCCTTGCCTCACCTTTCCTACATACTTAAATGCCATTCTTTGACAACGTTTTTATTAGCAGCGAAGATACAACTTGGACCCAGACAGGCAAGTTCCGTCACTTTCATGAAACCAACACCATTCTGAGGAAAGTCAGATAACAAATTATAAGTCTGATAATATTAAATACTATGAATAAAACTAAACAAGATAGAGTGGTAGAGAAGGGGGCTGCCTGCAGGTGGGTGATCTGCAAAGCGTCTCTGTGGAAATGAAATCTTTTGGCTGGTACCTGAATGATAACAAACCATGGTAGATACGTTTAGCCAGACCCGGGAGCTTCTGCTTTCCGTGTGGAAATGGCAGATGGGGGGTGGATGATAATACCTCCCTCATAGGCTGGCTGGGATTAACGGAGGTAACATGCACGTATGTCCAGAAGATGCTTTAGTGCACAGTGGCCTTAAATAATGACAGTAGGGCTTTAAAAATGCCACACTCACTTTTTATGTTAGTGGAAGTATTCATCAAATCATCTATATAAAAATCTGCTGGCTGTGGAAGCCAGCATAAAAGGTGTGCTAGAGCCATGCTTTGGATTTAGGGTGTAGGACCAAACAAGATGAGGCCAGAATCTAGGCTGCCTCTGGAGATCACCTGTGGGGTAAATTATATTCCATTATTTGCCGACTTTATTTCAGGGATTGGCTGGAATTTGTTATTTGATGGCTGATTTGGACATAGGACTCCACTGTGTGAACCTCGCCTCAGGTTTACTCAACCAATTTTTCCTCCTAGAGGAAGAGGTGAAATGCAGGAAGCTTTGGGGCAGGGCCAGCGTGTGGGTCTCGGGAGGCTCCTGCCATGTGTGCACGTGATGCCTGGCAGGTCCCCCCCAGAAACTCCCAAGCTCTGCACCGTGGAGAATGGAGGAGATGGATTAATATGCGGGAAGGTTCCTGGCAGGTGTTAGCTTGTGGCTGCCACGGGTTAAGAGGATAGAGGTTCTTCACTGTGAGAATGCTGGAGAAAGCACATTTCACTGTACTTGGGCCCATTTGAATTTATTCTTACTGGTTGGTAATTCTTTTAGATTTCATTTTTAAATACTGCATTCAACGTTTGCTCTAAGAACATGGCAATAATCAGTGCTCATATGTATGTACAACATTTGACCTAGACCTCTGGATTTTGTAGAAGCCCTGGAGGTTGCCAGGGTAGCCCCAAAATGGCATCCCCATGTGGTGTGGCGTAGTGCTTTAGAGTTGTTGATACTCGGATGCTGGACCTCTAGTGGTCGCATCTAGCCATAAGACCCCAGTTAACATCTTTATCTGCTTTGTGCCTCGGTTCCTCACTGTGAAGTGGGGATCAGAGTACCCACCTCGAGGGAGTGCGGTGAGGATTAGTGTGTGTGAGCCCCTTAGAGCAACGCCTGCCCTTGAGCCAAGACTTTCTACAGGAAGAAACAGGCCCAAGAGGCCACAATTCTGGCTTGAATGAGCAGATTTGCAGAGTTGGGATTCGAACAAAGTGTCTTAGTTTGAAGCTAAATAATCTATTTTTTTTCTCGTGTTGAATAGTTTTGGGTTATGATTTTAAAAAGTAAACCCAGAAAATAGTGAATAAAGATGTTTAGGAGCCTAGTAGTATAGCAACACACTGTTCGAAGTAGTGTTACTGTTAATCTCTGCTTTACCTAAGGGGAAACTGAGGTACATAGCAGTTAATTTGGAATGACTCAATGATATTTGGTATCTTTAGTATGTGGTCTTTTTCTATCTGTTTCTAATTTTGTGTGAAAAGTATAAGACTGAAAATGGTATTTCCAGGGCTAAAGTTACTTGAATTTTTTATAGTCCAAAACTATAAAAGATACGTTTAATAAGATGAAATAGCAATGTAGACATCACCATGCGCCTTGTCCTTTCTGAAATGAAGCTATAGGTAGTTCTTGGTGGAGCTCTTATTCATCAAATATACCTGAAACTTCTTTTTGGAAATTGTCTGAACAATGGGCACTATCTTATTTTAAATTAGCTCTTAGGGTTAAAAAAAATTTAATTAAAAAATTTTTTAAAATGGAGACATAACTCATTTTTTTGTGGGTGTGCTGGGATTGAAAACAGGGCCTCGTGCATGCCAGGCAAGCACTCTACCACTGGGCTATGTCCCTTTTTAATTTTTTTTTTTGAGGCAGGATCTCCCTAAATACCCCAGGCTGGCCTCAAACCTATCCTCCTGCCTCAGCCTCCTGAGTAACTGTTATTACAGGTGCACACCAGCCTAGCTCAATGCTTTTTTTCCATAGGTAGAATGAAGTGTTAGCTGGGCAGAATGGTACATACCCGTAATCTCAGCTATTCAGGAAGCTGAGGCAGAAGAATCACAAATTTGAGGCCAGCCTGGGCAACTTAAGAAGACCTTGTCTCAAAATTAAAATAAGGGGCCGGTGAGACGGCTCAGCGGCTTAAGCACCTGCCTTGCAAGCGCGAAGGCCCGAGTTCGACTCCCAGATCCCACATACGAAAAAGGGGCCGGTGATATCGCTCAGCGGCACGGGTGCCTGTTGGCGCGCGAGGTCCTGAGGTCGTCCCCCCGGTACCCACAAAAAAAAAAAAAAAAAAAAAAAAAAAATTAAAATAAAAAAAACAGCTGTGGATGTAGCTTGCTCTGAGTTCAATCCTCAGTACCAGATGGGAGGAAAAAAGAAAAGAAATTGTTTTAAAGGTAAAGAAAAGAAAAAAGGAAGTGGCTAATAATCAAATTGGGGTTAAAAAGCTAAAGGTGCCATGTAGCTCCAGTGGACGGGGAGGGGTCACGTGGAGTTCTGTTACTCAGCGGCAGCTTCAGCGAAGCAAGAGAATTCCCTCAGTGGGGACAACTGTGGAGATGAGCATTATGGGATGCTTAGTGAAAATCCAACCAGACACCTTCTGTAGGATATGGAGAAGTAAAGAGGAGTCAGCAAATTTATGAACTGGTTTGAAGCTCTAACTTCTCTTTTGTAGGGTTATCGCTTAAGGGAAATCCTTTCGGTTTTGACTATAACCATCAACAAGCAGAAAGATTTGAATTTCATGAAGTCTGGGAGGGAGAGTGTTGAGAGGCCTGTGCACCAACATGATCAAAGAAGCTGCTAAAATGAATTTTGCAAATGAGAAAAAAAAAAAAAACAACTCTTTGCATTAAACACAAGTATGCTACCTTGGAGTAAAAAAGCACATCCCTTGGAGCTCTGACTGGCAGACTGATTTAGAGGGGAAGTGGGCGGCAAGGTGGGAAGCCCTGGCGATGGCTCCTTGGGAGAGGCAGAGGAACTGGCAGTTTATGTGCTTCCCAGTGCTCCCTGACGGGGGAGGAAGGAGCCCACCAAGGGGAGAGTCCCGAGAGTGCCCAGGCCCACTTGATGTAGTTACGCAGCTGGCCTCAGGCCGGCCCTGGACACATGAAGTTGGTGGTGTCTGCCTAGGGTTTTGGATTGCAGAACATTAAGGTCGGGCACTTCTCTGCAGCAATAAAATCTAGACAAAGCTACAAATTTTCATCAACCATTCAGGACCAAATATCAGTAATTTGCCCGAGGCAGCCTCCTCACTGGATGTACCAAATGTCCTGGAATGTGATTTTTATTCTTTCTCCAAAAACTTTTCTATGAGACATATAAAAGCCAGCCATTTCTTCTGTGGCTGATACAATGTGGTTTTACCCATTGTAACGTGGGACACTGACTGTTAACTCTCGTGGCATCTTATTTTGCGTATATTTTAAATTGAGTTTAAGTCTTCTGAAGGTCAAGTCTCTGAATATGTGATCACATTCCTCTTATTTTGGTATAAGAACTCAGATACCTTCTATGAACTTCTTAAAAACTACTTCACTAACTAGTAAGCATATGACACAGGGTCTTGTCTTTCCCTCACTCCTTTCATTGTCCCTTTCTTTCTCTATGAACACGAAGCTCTGTTTATGCTTTAAGCACTTACAGTGATTTCTTACTCGTGACCTTCTTTTACATGTAAGACAAAAATCAAATTCAGACCTTTGAGAAACAAATACCAATACTAGTACCAGATGAATAGCGAGTGCTTTTAAAATGCCAGTTGAAGCCAGGTATGGTGGTGCATTTCTAATTTTAGCTACTGAGGAGGTTGAGGCCAGCCTAGACAATTTATAGAGACCCTATCTCAAAATTAAAAAACATTTTTAAAAGGGCAGAGGATGTAGCCCAGTGGTAGAGTGCCAACCTACCATTACTTACCTAGCATGTATGAGGCCCTGGTTCAGTCCCCTGAATTGGGGTTTGTGTGTGTGTGTGGTTTAGTTGAATGACAGAACCCAGGTGAAAGTTAAAAGCTGTTTTTCCTAGATTCTTTTTTTTTTTTTTTTTTGTGGGTACTGGGGGTCGAACTCAGGACCTCGCGAACCAGCAGGCGCCCGTGCTGCTAAGCAATATCACCGGCCCCTTTTTCGTATGTGGGTACCGGGAATCGAACTCAGGACCTCACGCTTGCCAGGCAGGTGCTTATGCCGCTGAGCTATCTCACTGGCCCTTTTTCCTAGATTCTTATTTGCTTCTTGAAGTAATCTTATAAGAAACTCTTAAGGCCAAATACATTTCATATTTCAGAATTTCTCACATTTAAAAAAGTTGAGGGCCGGTGAGACGGCTCAGCGGCTTAAGCGCCTGCCTTGCAAGCGCGAAGGCCCGAGTTCGACTCCCGGAACCCACATACGAAAAAGGGGCCGGTGATATCGCTCAGCGGCACGGGCGCCTGCTGGCGCGCGAGGTCCTGAGGTCGTCCCCCCGGTACCCACAAAAAAAAAAAAAAAAAAAAAAAGTTGATACGGGGCACACAGCATATATTATGTAATCACTTCAGTGACAGTGCTCAGTATTCAGACACGTCGATATTTTTGGTAACGAAGCTCAAGAATGTCCACACTGGGTAAATAAAAACGATGAATAGCTTCTGGTAAGTTCAGGTCAGGTTTCACCATTAAGTTTTCGACAAACTTTTGGTTTTCAGAGCTTTTGGGATTTTGGAATGGTAGCTTTTTGAAACTGCTTCTTGCTTATGCTGCTGTTAATTGTTGCCTGTTCTGCCTTTAAAAAACTGGATTTCTGTGGGTCAGATGGGGTAGCTCTTGATATCATTATTCATCTTCTGCTTCCTGCCGGAAATCTGTACTTCTTATATTTCCGGAAAGAGGAAAGCAGAGGAAAATTCATCTTTGGCCTTCCCTCTGGGTGTCTGTGTTAGATTCTGATTAGCTCCATCTCTCAATTGTAAAAATATTCCTCTTGGCCACCAAATATCTCAGTCACTCCCTTGATCCTGCTCCTTTATCTGTGCTCAAAAGATGTGACATTATTCATTGCCTGGTACAAATGGATTCTTAAATTGAGAAGTGCCTATCTGTTTTTCTTTTGGACATTTGGAAAGATTTTTAGTGTGGAACAAACTGTAAAGAATAGTTTCCTTGTTTTAGCAGAGAAAATGACTTCTAATGGCTTCCTATCTGGGAAGGGCCTTGATCCCATGGACTGTTTCTTCCCTTCTCCTCGTACCGTGGTTGTGGTTTCCACTCTTGCTTTTCTGTACTCTCGGGGTCTTTTCTGCACTACCCCATCTTTATTTCTCTTGCCTGCTGTCTCTGCTGCCTTCCACTTTCTAAACAATGGTATCCACTTTCAGTGACTTTTCCCTGCAGATGGGGTGTCTGTAGGTGTTGGTGTGGATGGTCACTTGCCAGTCTCCGCACAAGTTGCCTAACACACTGCTTTTCCCTACTCTTCGTGCTGGAGGCTTTTCTATTTTGGATTCTGCTCACATATCCAGACACTTAAACGTCTACCTTCCTGGCTGTTTCAGAGAACTTGGGCTGCTGGGCAGCTGAGCGGTGGATGTCTGCTATGCTGCTGTTTTAAAGAACTTTTATATGCCCACGGATGATTTTGATCCAAAACTGGGGCTGCTAATTATGAAATCTGAGAGAATGCAAAGATTACTGTAAGAGTCCACGTAATTCTTAGTTCTTTTCATGGCATGTATATGAGTTATTTTGCTACATTCTTCTCTGTAATAGTTATAGGTGTTTATAATGGTGTGGATGTTTCATTAGTGAAATTTATGAATTGTAACTTTAGCCTGGCAATTTTACATTAAGAGTTGGATATGTTTAGCACAGTTCAGATAACTAAGTCCTCTAAAGGGCCTCTGCATATTACTGCCATCCATATTTGAGGAAGGATTTTTCTCTGAGTATAGCTAAGCAGTCGGTCTGTACTGCAGTTGTTCCCACCCAGCATCGTCATTTCCTACCAGGGGTTCTCCGTTTTAGACTTTGGATTGGCACGGAAATGTTATTGCTTAAAAGAGCCATGCTCTTCCTGAGTGTAGTTTGACAGGTCTTTGTAAACAAACTTTTGCTGCCTTGTTGAAATTAGTGGAAAAATCTAGACCATTATGTTTATAGTTAACAGCTATTGAGGAATCGATGTTGGCTTTCCTTTCATCTAAAATAATCATTACAGGTTAAGTAAGAAATACCTTCATTTGTACTCATGGTACGTAAAATAACACCTGCTTCTGCCTGCTCCTTCCTCTTTCTACCATAAACTACCGAGGGTCTGCCTGTGTGAACTATTCATTTCTTCTGACTCAAGGGAAGGCCATATCATATGTGTGTTTAAGTGCCACACAAAGTTTGTCTTCAAGCTTACAAATGGAGTTTGTTTGCCTTCTGCCTGGGGGTCAAGGGAATGGGCAGTTTTGTGTTATCAGTCTGCTTGGCCATTTCCTCCCTCCTCCCTTACTGCCGTCTCCCTGTCTTAGGCAAGGAATGAGTTGGTCCTGTGCAGTGACCTTCCCTGGGTCAGAGGATTCTGGAAGGCTTTGTGTGCTCATTTCCTTAAAGAAGTGGAAGGTAACATGTTTGAAACAGGGCAGCTGTGGCCTGTTCCAAGCATTACTGTTGATTATTTGTTTTTCTGGATTTTGACAAAGGAGCTCTTGCCAGGAGACCTTTGCCCTCCTGCTCATGCAAACCCCAAATTACAAAAATACTTAGGAAAAATAAAACAGAAGCCGGGCTTAAGGTTATCTTACCAAAACAGGACTCTTTCCTTCTTTAGATTGCAAAAACAAATGAGTTCCCTAGTTAGGTTCAGTCAATCATTCCTGGTGAATTTGGTGCAAGTTTTGCTTTATCTATAACTCATACCACATTGTCTGGTCCTGGGGGCTTAGTTCTGTTCCCTCGCCTTGTTTGCCTACCAAATGGTGAGGCCGGTTGGAAAAAAGGAATAGTTTACTGGTTTCTTTTGTCGTTCATGTACTCAGTAATTAGGAGAAAATGTTCTCTAGAATGTGTGCTGGGTGATAATAAGCAGTTTTCTTGGGTGGTCTCCATAGCTCAACAGTTAGATTGTTCTGGAATTGAGAGTCTCCCAAGTGATCTCCTAAGGGGGCAGGGGAGGAGCGTGAACTTTCTAATCTTTGGGAGAGAAGGGGGTACAGCGGTAGTGAGAGAGTATGGAGTAGGGAGAAAGAATACGAAGTTTGACTCAGGCCGTTGGTTTTGAGTCCTCTGCCTCTTACTTGCTGTGGACCTGGAGCACTTACCTTAACCTCGCTGTGCCTCGTGTGTAGAACGGGGACAATAATAGTCCCTATCCCGTGTTATTGTGACTAAGTAAGTTAATATTTCTAAAATGCTAACAACAATGCCTGGCACATAATAAGTGCCATAAAATGGTAAGCAAATTAAAAAGTGGAGTTGGGAACATGTCAGAAGAGATTAGTGTCAAGTAGTCAAAGGGAGTGAACCCATTTCAAAGGAGAAGAGATAACCATTGTTGACATAAGTGGCCAAAAAAGCAAGCAGGTTGGGGACCAAAGATAGCTAATAAATCTGTCCATTTGAAGATCTTGAGTGGCTTGTAACGATGCAGATGTGTGACTTTAAGTGAGCTATTTAACCTCCCCCTCTGTACAAGGTGACAGCTGGCTGGCTCAGTATTCTCTGACGTGTGTTCCATCTCTGGGAAAATCCATGGACTACTGCCATTTTTAGTGGGTTGCTGGGCGCAGAAGCCAAACTGTGGTTTCAGGTGGGATTGAGGAAAGATGTCAGAGTTCCCACCTGGTCTCTACATCGTTTCCTGAGTGTGAGTGAGAAGCAAGAGCATTGCTCGTGTCAAGGCCGGGGCTGCAAGGCACTGCATTGAGCTGCTCCATGAAGATAGTTGATGACAGCTGCCTGCAGACAAGTACAGGTTTCACTCGTCTATTTTTCCTTTCTTCTCTCAAGCATTTGGTTCTATTTTCTATTTTTTCCTGACGTTCTCCCTTTCTGCATTGCACACGAAAGGGCCTCGTTGTTTGACGTCTGTCTACTTGGGCAGGAAGGAAGTGGTACACAGCAACATAAATAGCAGGTGCAAATCCTCCAGATGCATTCTAGTGGAGAGAGAATGCCTAAGTGGCTGTGCTGAATTCTTCCTGCCTCTCTTGATAGCATATTTTTGATATAGTCCATCTGCACACCATTTTCTTGAGTCTGTGCTTTTGGTTTATTTCATTGTTCTCATTTTTCACCTTGAGCTCTTTAGATATTCCTGTTCTGCAAAGCTGTGTTTGTTTGTTTTGTGGGTTTTGTTTTGTTTTTACTTCTGGTGCTCTGGTGCTGTGTTTAACCATTGAATAAAGGGTACTCATTTCTGAGGCACACACTTATTCTGGCGGATGTTATGTGAACAGACTGTTCTCTGCAGATTCTCGTATCTTTGAGAGGTGATGCTGACAGTGGCATTTGGCAGCATGATGCTCTATTCAAACAAATATTCAACTTGGTTATGTTAATGTTTGTATCAGGCTTTGGTAACTACAGCCTTCACAGATTTAAACCTATAAAGAATTATAGAAAAAGGATGATGAGGTCAATGGAAGTGGTAATTGCATCTATATTTTCTCAGGTTTTCTTTTCTTGATTTTTCTTCATAAAGATTTCCTTCAGGGTCTTTTTAATCAGTTAGGATGTGTTAGGTTATGATGCAGTAACAAACAATACTTAAATTTCAGTTGCTTAAGCAACAAAGTTTTCTTCATTGTATCTGCTGCGTATCCACTGGGGTCTGGCTCCCATGTGGACCAGCTTGATGGAGTCTCCCCCATCAGGGATGTTGTCAGTTACCACAGTGAAGTGAACAAAAGGAAACATGGTGAATCCTGAACCACATGGTGTGGGATTTGGCCTAGAGGTAATGTTGTTCTCACTCACATACATTGGCCGGTTGATGAAAGACAGATGAAAGCAAGTCAATTGATCACGCTTAACAGTATGTGGGCAAGGAACCACAACCCTATTGTGCTCTTGGAAGGAGGAGAATTGGAAATATTTGGTGGATGTTAAATGCCTGCTACTTTAATGGATGACTGTTGGCACAAAGATGAATAAATAGACTATATTGTAGTCCTTGAGAAATTAAAATTTTACATACCAGCTTTAGAGATTGTGAAAATATGATGAAGCTAAGATGGTTTAAAATCATCTCTGTATTTAAAAAAGATTGGCGATGTCTGACTCCCTTATTGTCCCATTTTCCAAAAGTTATGAACAGCTACTAAGTAACCTTAAAATTTAAAATCTTCTAAAGAAAGATTGGTTTTTCTTAATTGTACATAATTTTCGGATCTGTCTTTGAATCTTTATAAGTGAAACACACCGTTTTTGTGTTTTTGCCATGTGTTAGCAGTCTAAAAATTGAATGCGTCTAAAGAGAATAACTTCTTTATTACATGCTGGCTTAAAACTCAGACAGAATTCCATTGAAAGCCAATCGTTTTTTTTTTTCCTATGTGACTTTTAGTGATGAAATTGGAAATAAACCAGCATTGTGGCTTCATAACGGAAAGTGTAGCAGTTCTACACAATACACAAGCAAGTTCGCCATGTAAAATATCAGACATCTGTCTGAAGTTGGTGCTGACCTTCTAAACTGCGGCTGAATGTTCAGATTGTTATTTCCCCATCCTCCCCCAGTGCATTGCCAGTGTTGGGTTCACAGCTCCATGCTTCTTGTCTGCTTCCTAGTGGGTTATGGGTTGCTTTCTAGAGTCTAGACATGGAATGAAAAATGATTATGTAATCCATTTCCTGTTCTTCTCTGCAAAATTCATGGGGAGGTCTCAGAGCTTTGAGACAGACCACTCCTACCCCCAGTCAAAAGAGCCGACATTCGGGGATCTATAGACACAGTCCCCTTACTACCTGTGGGACTTTGGGCAGGTTGCCTAAGCTCTTTAAATCTCAGTTCCATTCTCAGCAAAATGAAGAACATTAGAATTATTTCAGAGGCTTCTGGTGAAAGTTAAGCATATGGCTCATATAAAATGCCAGCAAGTCTGACACGGAATAGGCATCCAGTAACTTCCCTTTAGCACCATGCTTACTGGGTTTTCAAGGACTTCATCCCATTTTATCTCATGGGAACGAATCTAGGAGGTGGCAGGCATGTAGCTGAATTGGATTTTCACTAACTTGCCAAAAACAAAAACGACAATGACAAAACAGACTTTCAATTCTCTCGGAGTTGCTGTCACAGTTGACTTAGCAACCATCTTACTTAACGATGACATGTGTCTGTTTTCTCCGCCAGTCACATTTCTCTTCACACTTCATCTTGTTAGTTTCCATATAGATTGGGTCCTCTGTCTTTCTTAAGTTATAAATCCATCCTCATACTTTTTTAGGTGATTATTTTAGTCATGATTAAGAATTGGAGGATTGATGTAAATACTACATGAGAAGAAATCAAAAACTAATGATTTTAATAATATCCACTAACACTAATGGAATAGCTAGTGCATAGGTCAGCTTCCCATTACTATAACAAGATAATTAGCTTATGAAGAGAAAAGGTTTACTTTGGCTCACAGTTTTGGAGTTTCCAGTCCATAATTATTGGCCCCATTGCTTTGGCCTGTGGTGGGACAGCACATCGAGGTGGCAGAGTATGGTGGGGCAAACCCACCTACATCATGAGCAAGGGAGGAACAGGAGAAAAGGAAGGGGCCAGGGTCTCACAGTCCCCTTTGAGAGCACCTGCAGTAACCCAAGGACCTCCCACAAGGTCCCACCTCTCAAAGGCTCAACACCTCCCGACCTTGCCAGGCCTTTACCACATAGGTCTTTGCGGCGGCTATGGGGCCTTCAAAGGTCTGAAGCGTACCAACTGGTATGTGCCTGGTTCCTAATTGAAGTTTTCATTTTTCATATGAAATCATTGTTACTCTTCCCCCAACCCTGTAAAAATAGCTATGATCATTATTTCCATATCACAGATAAAGAAATTCAGGCTAGGATGTTTAAGTATTGTGCTCAAGGCAACATACTTAGAGCTCACACTGGAGTTTGAATCTGGGACATTTGACTCTAAAATAGCTTGTTTTTCTCCTCTGAGTTCTATTATACAAACAAGTTTGTGTTCAAAATAGGGAGGTTATATTCCTGGCTGATGAATGTTGTATGAACACTGTGCCTGAGTGGATTTGTTGTGGCAGCTAAAAATAATATGGTATATTGTTGGCTTTTTATGCAGTCTAAACTTCTTGTCTGAGTGATTTGAAAATATAAATATGTCACTGCTCTTGATTCTTTGCAGGGAGTTTTAGTGACCTGGAAGCCTGGCTTTTGTGTAACTGCGTTTGTAACTTCAGAGTTTGTGTTTGTGTGGTCCCTCATCTGCAGCCATAGTGGCAGGGTTAATAAATTGAAGTAATGGTAAAGATAGAAACTAGAAAAACAGATAATCTGCACCTTCCTGTCTGAATTACTCTCCCATTTTTCTCACCTTGATAACTTTCTAAACAAATTGCTTTACTATGTGAATGTAGGACTCCTCTGTCCTTATTTAAATATTATGCTTTAGGCATGACTTTGCCATTAATTTTCCATTTAAAAACATTTTTCAAAGGTAAACATCAAGGCCTGGGTGAAAGCTATGGGTGAGGATTTTTACACTGAATTATGAGATTTATTTGGCTGGATACCATTCTTAAATGATAGTGATCCTTCCTGTCTTAAAACCCGATTGCTAAAGTACAGGACATATGGGAGATCTTAAAAGGCTCAAGTTCCTGTTATAATTTTTTTTCCGAGTAGGCAGGAGTGTCTGGTGCATCACGTTCCAATCTAGTTTCATGTTCCTTTTGATCAACCAGAAAGTAAAACTGAGCAAGACAGCATCTCTCCAAGGGTTAATGCCCTGGAATTTCACACTTCACAATTGGCATTATGTTCTTTGCATTCTTGAGGAATTTTCTCACTAATGTCAAAAGACTTTGGTTTGTTATTCAGGACAGTGGTCCAGTGACTTTGCATATCACATTCCCTTAACCTTGAAGGAAATCTCTGCATGCTAATTGGGGAAGGAAGAAAAAAGTAGTGCAAGTAGTTCTCTGGCTACAGATGAATTACATGAATGAGTGTATTTAGTTAAAAAACAAAGCACCACAAAACCCTTGCAAGTGAGTGGGCGTTCGGGTAACGTGGCCGCTTACTACATTTTGATCATTTGGTTTATGCCCTACTACTGTTGTGTCACTGTGATCAGATTACAGAGTTTTAAAAAAATATTTTTCTCCTTGCTTTAGCTACTTATTGCTGTGTAAGGAACCACTCTAAACTTAGTAGCTTAAAATAGTAACAATTTATTGTTTCTTAAGATTCCATGTGTTGACTCCTTTGGCCGGGCAGTTCTTTTTTTTGTTTTGTTTTTGTTTTTGTTTTTGTGGGTACCGGGGGGTCGACCTCAGGACCTCGCGCGCCAGCAGGCGCCCGTGCCACTGAGCGATATCACCGGCCCCTTTTTCGTATGTGGGTTCCGGGAGTCGAACTCGGGCCCTCGCGCTTGCCGAGCAGGCGCTTAAGCCGCTGAGCCAGCTCACCGGCCCCCTGGCCGGGCAGTTCTATGGTCACTGTATTCAGCTGGTGTCAGGCTGGGCTGGAAGGTCCTAGAAGTCTCCCTTCGCACGCCTGGTACCTCAGTGCTTCTCCACGTGGCCTCACTACTTCATTCGTTTGTCTCCCCGGTAATGCGGTGGTTTCCCAGTAATTGAGGTGGCTTCCTCAATAAGCTGGGTTCCAAGAGAGAAAGAACTTGGGCTGCCGGTCCTCTGAAAGCTAAGCTTGGGAGCTCCAGCATCTACTTCTACTATATTCTGTTGATCAAGGGAAGTCACAGAGTCATCCCGATTCAAGTGCAGGGCAATAGATGCTACCTTGGGTGAGTGGAGTGGCATATGCCTCCAGGGAGGGAAGGAGCTTGGCACAGTGGCAAATGATGAGGTCTGAGGGGAGGAAGCTCTAGGTAGGTGTATTTGTAGCTCTCTCTCAGCTTCTGAGTGGTGGCATGAGCAGCCAGATGTTCTTGAGTTACCCAGGGATAGCTAAGAAGCAAATGGGCTTAGGTCATAAACTGGGTGGAGGAAGAGACCCTGAGCTTACTGTGGCATCCCGTGGCCCTGTTACCAGCAGCAGATGTCTGTGGAATACCCAGAGTTGTAGATCCCACCTATCTCACTTCATGCTCACCAGGCCAGCAGCAGCCCATCTTAGCCACTTTGCAGCAGAGGGCAGTGGGAATCCAGAGGGTACCATCTGATTTGTGATCTCCACTTTCCATATCGCTGCAGTAATGGACACTCACTCTCCTCTCACCATACACCTGGCTGCTACCATGAGGATGAACAGGAGGAAGGCAGGAAATCTGAGTAACTGAGCATGGTGCCTAAAAAGACTAAACCTGAAGAAATTGTTTACTTTATAGCATCAGACTAAATATTTGCCAGAAGTGTCTACAATTAGGTCTTCCCCCATCTGGTAATCTGAGTGATGACTCCCCTATCCACATGTACTACCTAATCCTTGAATCCTCTGACTATGATGATCAAGCCATGGATTCTGAAATGGGGAGATAATTCTGGATTATCTGAGTGGCCCAGTGTAATCACAAGGGTCCTTATAAGAGGAAGATGTATCAGAAGCAGAAGAAAGGAGACATTATGATAGAAACAGGTGCTGGAGTGGTGGAAGAAGGGGCCATGAGCTCAGGAATGCAGACAGCTTCTAGAAAGTGGAAGAGGAAAGAAAAGGTCCCCTGATGCTGCCAGAAGGAATACAGCATTGCCAACATCTGGACATTTGACGTCTGACCTCCAGAACTGTCAAAGAATTTTAACTTACTAAACTTAATGTGATGACTTGTGGTAGCCCCAGTAGGAAATTAACCCATCCCTCTATCCCAAGCAAAAGTCATTTAGAGACACTGAAGCTACAATTTCTCTGTTTATCTCAGCCCAGAGAAATGTTAGAGTTAGCTTTATTCTTCCCCTCCTCATTCTCTAGGTGAGATATTCTCTCTTCTTGATGAATAAGAACATTGAGGGGTAAAGAGTGAAGTTCATAACTTTGTCCTGGTCACATGGTTAGTGATTGAGTCTGGATTGGAATCACAGAACCTCTCAAGGGACATCATGCAAGAGGTAGGTCTTAGAGCAGATGTATCCGTTAGGAGTCTATGTTCAGAGAAAGCTTTTAGGACCTAAAAAAAAAGCCTATTTCCAAAGTCCCACATTGTAGCAACTTATTGACATGGTGCTTTCTAGAACTGATATGAAAACAAGTGCCCCTACATGAGTTACATTATCCACTCATCCTTATACTGAAGATTTTAATTGATTCCTTAAGAGATGATCAGTGTAGCATATTTGCTGCACATTTAATGATGCAGGCAGTTTTTAATTCATTTACAGTTTTTTTTTTTTGTAAAGCTCAGTTGTAATAAAGTTTATGAAGCCATGAGAAAATCTCTTTAAACTTTGTGCTTCTATTAAAAGATACATTTGGGGTTGTAAATTAGGATGCCAGAATGCCCTGTTCCATCTTTGGAGGTAGTAGTGGTGTGAGCCTTTTGTCTTCTCTCCTATATCCAGATGTCAGGGCACCAGGACAGTCCCATTTGCACGTCTCCTTGTGTAGAAATGGTATCTCTAAACTTTTGGTTCAATCTGGGGAACCCCTCCTGCACTTCTCTAGCTTTTCTAACTTAGAAGAGGGCGCAATGGCCTCACTGGGGGATTGGGATTGCAGAGCCTGCTCATGAGTCTGGGTCACTCAAAAATAATGTCCATATGTTGGGAATAGCTTGTGTTAAGAATAATCTTTGTGAGCCAGTTAATACTGTGAGAGATTTTTTCCTAACATTGTCATTGCTATTTGTAGCACAAGTTCCAACCAAACAGCTTTTCCATTTTATCATCGGGATTGTAGAGGCGCCATGTAAAATAATTAAAATAACAGTACCCAAGGCAATCTATGTGAGCGACATGGTCAGTTTGGGAAATGGAATTCAGAAACTTCTAAATTTCTGCACATAAGCTTTGGTTATATCCACGGAACTTTAATGTTTTTCGGTCCTTGTGGAGGATGGGAAACCAATGTTTGGTCCATGTCTGGGCTTTTTTGGAAGTGTGGAGCCAGCAACAACAACAAAAAAGCATTAAGAAGATGTATCAGAAAGTGGAAAATTAGGGTACAAATATGTGATTCCTAGCTGGTCTTCTGCACTCCCTATCTGAAAGGTGAATCCTTTAATCTAAAAATGAACGCCATCTCCAGAGTCTCCTAGGTCATATGTCACATACTGTCACAGCTTGGATCCCTTTCCTCGTGCTCTTTGTTATTTCTGAACGTGAGCCCGACACAAAGTCCTGTCTTGAGAAAGATTTCCAGAAGGGCCACTGTAATTGTGTGCATGCTTTAAAATAAAAGTAAATCCCTTTCTCACTTAAAAAAAACAAACAAACCAACCTGCTTGTGCCCGGTGAAAAATATCTTTGCATGTCTAGACAGTGGTGCTGACCAGCTGCCTTTTGTAAGGAAGTAACACAGAAAAACTATTATTCTCCCCAGAAACCTTGTAAGGTCCTCTGTGACCCAAGTGACCCCTCGCCCCACTAGTGAAACAGGAGCCAGAAGTGTGCAAGGAGGCTGGGCTGGGGGTTGATGACTGATGGTGTAAATCAGTCCTGGCATTACAGGGCTTTCCTGTTTTCAGCCAGCAGCCCTTTGTGGACTGCTGCTGATTGTCCTGCAGATTGAGGGTGAAAAAATTTCAGAACCAGTGCGAGTAGCATCCCTGACCTATTGTTAGGCTTCCACCCAGTTGGCATTCAGAACAAATAGAAAGGAAACTCTGTAATGGAATTAATTTAAATCAAGGCGGAAAGAATTAAAGGACACTTTCACAGGCAAAAATAGCGGAGAAAGGATCAAAAGGGAACTGGTATTTGCTATTTGCTTTTGCCAGATCCTATGCTCGGGGTGTTTTGCAGGTGACTTCACAATCGTGAGAAAAGATTTAAAAACAAAACAAACAAACAAACAAACAAACAAAAAAACCCAGAGTGTCCAGAATAGCCCTACGCATATGAGGTTGTAGTTATCCATGTGTTTCCACATAAATTCAAATGTTTCCTTCTTTTCTCCCTAACACCATCCATGTTCACGATTGTAAGTCATCAGACACAGTCTGGGACTGCTGTTTTTGGGTATTTAGCTATTATTGGATAAGTTGAAAATGTTTTGCTTTTACAATGGCCCATAGAGAGTTGTCACATGTGGTTAAATCTGGATGCTATGGTGACCACAGGATCCTTATATCCACATCCAATCCATTGTGTGCTGAATTTGTTGCCAGACTATCTTCTATATGGGGTGTGGGAAGGTGCTGGGCACTCACTATTTTATGGCAGGGTAGCTTGTGCCTTGAACAGCTATGATCTTTTCACACAGTTGTGGAACAGACCACATCCAAAGCATCTTCGGTGCTTTGGTCATTAACCCTTGTGTTGCACAGATATTGAACTTGCCCATTTCATACATGAGGAGGTGCTGCTCGTTTAACAGAGATATGGCCTCCTTCATCTGCACCTCCTCAGATGAGGGGATGGAGGTATAGAGTGGTTAAGTAACTTGCTTGGTTCACATAGTCAGCCAGATCGTAGAGCAAGGATTCAGACCTGGGTCTATCTGGCTCCATGTGGGAAAGACTAATTTTTTGGTTTCAGTCTTGCTTTTTACATTTCCAATCCATTGAATGCAGAGCTGACTCCACATGATTAGTATGCTGCTTACATCACGTGCACCTCACCCAGTCCAGGTGGCCTCAACCTAAACAGATTTGCATCCTGCTCGGCAAGTCTAATCTATGGAATGTATCAAGTAGATCACGTGCCTGGCTGTGGTGGCATTGTTCAAACTGCTGCAAAAGTTTCTAAATACTTATTCTCACCATCTATAACTTATGATGCCAGGGACTGATAATAACCAATTCACAGATCATACTTTAAGTAGTTCTGCTTTTGAATAAGGCAATGGAGAGCACTGGTCCAGAAAAAGCAAAACTCCTTTGAATAAAGAGAAAGATTGGGAGTCAAGTTGGGTGGCTAGGAATTGAATATGTGAAAGATTATACCCTCCAGCTGACAGATGGTTTGGTTTCCTTCTTCTCCCCGTGACAAGCCTGAATTCTAGCAGGTCATACTTTCATTCAGTACACACTAGTTTTTGTTTGCAAATTAGATTGGAGCACATTACAGCCTCCACTCCAAGAAAGATGCCAAGTGATCTCTAATATCTGTAACAAAATTTACATGGGGGGAGCTCAGTAGGAGGGCACCAACATACCCATCCTTCTATTAGTTTCTCCAGACATCCTTATTAATCCACTTGGCAATTCGTTCAACTTTCTTATTGAGCTTCTACTGTAGACTGGGCCCTCTACTGGCTGTTTCATGATTAAGGTAATGTTCCTCTACTTTGTAGATTGCTGCAGGAGAAAAGAAGTAAGAAGACATGTTAAACAATAATTCAACTTTAGTATTAATTTGGTTAGTTTGCCCTCTGTAATTGTCTTAATCCATTTTCTGTTGCTACAACAAACTACCTCAGACTGGTTAATTTATAGAGTAGAAGTGTATTTGCCTCATGGATGTGGAGGCTGAACGTCCAGGAGCGTGGTACTGTCATCAGTCCAGTATCTGCTGAGGGCCTTCTCACTGCATAATATAATGGTAGAGGGCATCATATGGCAAGACAGAGTAAGGGTGTTAGCTGGGAGTCTCTTCCTCTTCTCATAAAGCCACTAATGCCATCATGGAAGTCCCACCCTGATGACCTCATCTACCCTAATTATTTCCCAAAGGCCCCATCTCCAAATACCATTTACATATCAATTTGGGGATTAAATTTCCAATACATGAATTCAGGGGACACACCCATACCATAGTAGTAATTAATAATCTTAAACATATTATTTAATTCTTCATTCTATTCTTTTTTTTTTTTTTTTGTGGGTACCGGGGGGACGACCTCAGGACCTCGCGTGCCAACAGGCACCCGTGCCACTGAGCGATATCACCGGCCCCTTTTTCGTATGTGGGTTCCGGGAGTCGAACTCGGGCCCTCGCGCTTGCAAGGCAGGCGCTTACGCCACTGAGCCATCTCACCGGCCCTTCATTCTATTCTTTGCAGGAGACTAAACAGGGCATTTACAGTAAAACTAGCATCTAATTAGAACGGGGTTCCTTGGGAAAACCACATCTTGATGAAATATTTTTCACTTTGGTACTTTTTTCAAGAATAAAACCTGTTAGGCAGAAGTGTGAAAACTGCCTGTACTTAGCAGAACAATTTGTTATGTGAACCAGAATTGGTTAAATAGCACAGTGTGGTACCATTTGAGTTTCTCTGGCCTAAGGTATTATAAATAATCTCTCCTGGAATTTGAGGTTCTACAAAATAAAAAAAAGAATACCACTGTCTCTTGTTGGTGTAGAGCAGACCCAATTTGGTGGTGTATAAAAGAAATTGAAGACATTTTCAAAAGTCATCATCGAGATGCTTAATATGACGATGTAGCAGAGTAGTAAGTTTAGCCTTAAGTCTTTGACTCTTGTTATTCACAGATTTTTTTCATTCATACTGTTGTTCATACTGGTTTTCCTTGTCACATGACGTACAGGTCTGTTTTCCTGGGCTCTACAGGTATAGGTGTGAATGATTTCACCTTCTCTTTCCAGCACTTCATTGCTTTGGAAAGTGAAGGGCAGCTTGGATGGATTGCTGAGGATTCTTAATGCAGCTGCTCTTCTGAATTAGAATTAATTTACTTGGAGAAGATGTAGCAATAGATACCTAAATTATTATAGAAATCAATGGAAAATGAAACTTGCTTCTATTTTAATGAGAAATGAAAACTGAACAGCTTCTTTATTAAAAGTCTACAGTAATATCGTAAGATCTAATTAGTACATTTTTAAAAATTACTGTTTTTTTTTTTTCTAGTTTCCTTTGCTCACTGTCACTCTCTTGTTTTTGAGTTTCTGTAAAGAAAGACTTAAAAATTTATGGCACTTTCCCTCTCTCTCAAATCTTTTCTTCTTTTTCTCCGATTTGGTAAAGACATCATTGTGCATTGGTTTTAATATGAGGGAAAATGAAGGTGGGAGGGGAATTTGTATAAAATATTTGGAATTTTTCTTCCTCCCCATCGTGAGCATCTAAAATATGCACGAGATTTGGAAAACAAATTAGAAACAGGATCCCAGATATTTAAAAAATGCATTTCTAAATGGTGGGGAGTCCTGATTTATGAGTAGTGCTATTTCATTTAGGAGCTTAAATTGCAAAGTTGTATGTAATAGTCTCTTTTTTTCTTGGGTTTTGTTTTGACTTCTTCAAGAACGAAAGTCCTTTTAAAAATTCGTATTAAACATCCACATTGCTACTGTAAACTAGTTCAATAGTATGAACTAATAATATTATAAAATAATAGTATATTAACATTACATGTTTTTTGGGGGGGACATCTTCTAAGGGAATACAGAATAATTTGAATCAGAAATACTTTTGGTTCTTTGTCCTCCCTGTCCCTAAATTCCTAGGTTATTTGGAACAAGAAGACCATATATGAAATAAGACATATGATTCTTTGTCTTACACATTTTTATTTTATTTTTTTATTAGTACATGTTTGCAGTACATAATGCTCACATTCATCTTGGGGAATTTGTACATGTACATAACACATTTTAATTCTTTTTTTTTTTAGTCCCCTTCTTCCTTCCTTCCCCTCCACCCTTCTTCCCTCCTTCCCCCCCAACCCTTCTTCCCCTCTCCACTTGTAAAAGCTGTTTCCTTTTTACTTTCAATTCTTTTTTTTCTTTAAATCTTTCTTCCCTTCCTTTCCTCCCTGTTTCTCCCATCTTTTGTTCTCTTTCCCATTTGAAAAAGTTCTTCCTGTTTCCTAATATCTATCCTCATTTTGTTCCTTATTTATACTTTGGATTTCTCACACAAGAGAAATGATGTGCTATTTAAACT
The DNA here is from genome assembly GCA_028451465.1 of Erethizon dorsatum. Lineage (NCBI taxonomy): Eukaryota > Metazoa > Chordata > Mammalia > Rodentia > Erethizontidae > Erethizon > Erethizon dorsatum. The sequence continues at coordinate 67,269,727 of CM051836.1, read as the reverse complement.
TGTGTTGTTAGACATGAATTTTAAAGTCAAATAAGACAGATGGGTCAGAATCATCCACCAAAAAAATCTTAGAAAAGACATGCATTTGACCATCATCAGTGACTATTTTTGCTCACTTTGGTTTACATGTTTAACGCAGTCTGGCTCACACATGGCTCTAGTAGGCATTTGTGGAGCAAATGAGTGAAGGAAGAAATCATGTATGTTACCAAGCAGGTAACTGACTAGCTGATTTCAGTGACAGTTGAGAACTTCATTTGTGTGGGTCACCATTGTGGGTTGAAATCATCTGTATTTTCCAAACTTCCTCTGTTCTCATTTTGGTTGACTGTGTTCACAAAGACTCTCTAACACTCAGAAATCCAAGTATAGATTCTCACAAAAGCCCACATGTTATGGTGATGCAGTATGGAGATAATTACAGATTGAATTTTAATCATTTAAGCAGCGCACGTCTTCTACCCCTTCTCCCTCCAGTTTGTTGCATGTAATTACATTATTATATGTCAGTCACTTAAACAGGATAAACAATAATTGCTGGAAACCAAGATTTTTAATTTGAAGAAAAGAATTGCTATGTAAATGGAAGGGAAACATACAAATGTGTTTGGTGATTCTCTTTGATTGTTTGTTTAGTAATTCGGGAAGTGACTTAAAATTTGCCTGCTAGTGTTTAATGCTAGATTTTTATCAAAAGAAGGGTCCTATCATTTTTCATATGTGTTTAGTTGAGAGGTTTGTTTAAATGGAAACATAAGCTAGCAAGCAACAATCTCACTTTTAGACAACGAGTTCCTCATAAAAGCTTTGTGTTTCGTACTCCTATGTACAGTGGGAAAAAAATCTTATAGGAAGATTTTCTTCTCTCTTCTCTGGGGAGTGCATCAGATGTGACCAACATAGTGAATTCAGACCACCTGCGAGACTCCAAATTACTTTTCCTGAATCTATGCTGAATTAAATAACAAGAGTTGATTAAAGTATTTAAAGCAAATCAAGGAATATTCAGATGAATCCGTGGGTAAATACATTTAATAGTAGTATGGACTTTACTCTTATTTCAGATGGATTACTAGCCAATGAAACCATTCTTCTTTCATGTTGTAAAGCTTTCCAGATTTCAGGAAGCTAGGACAGCTGTATTTTTTTAAACCTTCACATGTGATCCAAAAGCATCATTTCCTAGGAGAAATAAAGATCTGTTAATCTACAGTATTTGTAAGCAATGTCTAAACTCTTGTTTGAAAATATCAGAGGTACACTTGGTGGGGGGAAGCTTGCCTGCCAGATAGAATGGAATGTTCTCAGTTAGCCAAGGGAGCAGCTTGGATGAAAAAGACTCAGAAGCAGGTGCTCCACAACCTCTGATTTCTGTGTGCAAAGGGCTTTGCCTGTCCTCAGGGGTAGAGAACTATTAAAATAAGCAACTCAGCAGTTTCTGTGTGCTTGCTTTGTCTTCAAGCGTGTTCACACATAAAGATATGCAAAGATCCAAGGAAATGCAAGCTGACTGGATTTAACTAGGACTGCGATTGTCAAGACGGGCTGCAGCTACTAGGACAAACTGTAGTCGTGGACAGTAAAGGTATTTCTTTCTGGATGGCTATTGTCAGTAGGACTGCAGAGAGTTGAAATGTGTGTAGGAGAGGGCTCCAGAAACTGAGGAGCTCTTCTCATTTCTGTGAGTCTGAATAGTCCCCTAAACTTAGAAACTCATTTGGTTTTAATTTACATTTTGGCAGATTTTTCTCTCACAAAATTCTTTTTGATACTCCTAAACAGCTATTTGGTGGCTTTTTTCAGAGTTACATGTATATATATTTTTTTTCTATGGTGCAGGGAAACCATGTGTTTGTTATAGTAGTTTTGTTGAGAAATGGTAAGAATGATGGTACAATTTTAGATTAAAAAAAAATCAATATTAACACATGAACTTGACCATAAGGGAAAGTCACAGAACCTGGAACTACTCCATTGATGTTATGCGAGATCACGGCTTGTGCTTATGGTGACTCCACATTGCCCGACACAATGGCGTCTTTGCCCGGGAATCTCTACCTCTCACTGGGATTATCAAAATATCACAGCGGCCTTCCTCTCCAACTAACCCTGGGAGCAAAGGAGCTAACACCATAAACCCATGCCAAGCGCAACATCAAGTTCCACCAGCTCTGAGGAGAGACATTCCAAGAACCCTCAGTGTCCCCTGCATTGGCAATCACAAAAAAGGGATTTTCAGTCTTGCTTAACATTGGGGCTTTGAGTATCTCTTATGATAGTCTTTCCTTCTCTAGCAGTTAGGGCTATTGTCTTTTACAGGAAATCTGCTGTGGGCTATATTTTACTGAAATCTGACCATCCACTGTCTCTATGATGACCAGGCCACCAGACTGAGGTTAAGGAGCTGGGTTATTTAATGACAGTGTTGCCAGCATCTACCAGCTCAGTGTCTTGCTTAATAACTGTGTGTGCTTTTGAAGGTACAGATGAAGAGGGTCTTAAGTAGTTTTGCATTCTCTATTGAACTTGTGGGAAGTCTTTTTGTATCTTCAGCCTCTTATCAGTGATCAGTTGACTGATCGCCCATGAAAGATGGACTCATGCCATTGTGAGATCCCAAGCCCTGCTTAGGTAAAGCAATATAGCAGGCTTCTGAAATGAGATCCTTTGTAACGTAAGTGTAAAGCAGGAAGGATCAGAGGCACCTGTGGAATTTTTGTGCTCAAATTTTTTTGGCAGTGAAAATTGCAGCTGAAGCACCATTCATATTTTAAAGAAAAACAGTAGAAGTGTATACTTGCAATTAATTCTTCCAATTAGGTATTCAAGCAAAGCATAGAAGTATGTGAAGGTTTCCTTATCTTTTTGCCAACTGACCTGTATCTTTCCATGATACTTTCAAGTGGAATTTATTTAGCCTAAAAGTGGAAATTAATTTTGCACCGATGACCTGAGATTAGAGTTTCTGTGCTTTCTGGGGATGGGGGTAGCTACTGACCTTTCTATCTTGCTTTGTTATCTGTTGGTCTTGGCAGTACCTCTCCCTTCCCGGATGCATCCCCAGAATGCTTCAGTGAAGCAAATGCTCTCTTTGGAGAATTCTGGCTCTTTGTGGCTGAGATAAATATATATCAATTTAAAGTGGGTTTCCTCTATGAATGAATTCCTGCAGAGTTGCCATTGTGGGAAGAATTAAAAGTTTAAATATACCAGAATGAAGGTTTCCTAAAAGGATATGGTTTGAAGCCTCAGTCCATTGAGTAATTCTGCTAAATAGGTTTTTCTTGGCAAAGGGTTTGAAGGTAGCTGCCCATCTGTTTTCAAAATGGAAGATGAGGAGATTAATTTTCAACTGCAGGCTCAACTGGAACATGGTTGGGGGAAGTCTCCATCCTGTTGGTCATTGCTTATTGGAAGCACAAATAGAGAGGGCAGGAGCAGGGGTCAGTGCTGCGGGTAGAGAGGATTTAGACTTGCACTCCTGTTCTTGCTGCACCATACTAACATAAATATATTAAACTAGACAAAAGTCTAGATCTCCAACCAGTGGGGAAGAGAAGGTCATCCTAAGAGATTTACAAATATACATTGTTAGTGGACCATAATTTTTAGAAGTCAGCATTCAGAGGCCAGCATGGGAATAACTAGAATTAAGTGAGTTGTGAATGCTGATTGCTTTATTTTCACACTAGTTAATGAGATAATGCAGCACACATCCTCCAGCCTTTCTGGAGTGGAAAACAAATGGAGAGATGTGTTGAGTAAGTATTGGAAGACAACAACATGAGCTTTTAGGCAATTAGAAGGAATTTAAAGGAATAAACCATCTGTTTATGATGGAACTAGTAACAGCCTATATGTAAGTCCTATTGCTAATACTTTATATAAAAACAAATGATAACTTCCCTAATGGTTTTTTTGATCTTTCAAAGTTTCTTTAAATTTGCAAAGTGGCTTCAGAGGTGGAGTTACTGTGGCAGTGAGAGGAAGAATGATTTTATGTGGATGTGTGTGTGTGATTCTGAGTAAAGATTCGGATGTGGATCAGTGTAATGGAAACATCAGCAACAGATTTAAAGGTTAAATTTATTCATTGCATTTCAAGAGGATCAAGTGTTTTAATAGAAGCCTACAGAGACTTCGGGTGAATTGGGTTAAATACTACCTGTTCTTTAACAGGATTACCCTTCTCTGTATCTGGAAGTCAGTAAGACAATTCTTGGGCAGCAGAATACTGTTTTTATTATTATTGCAGTGATGTCAATCCAAACTTGATGACTATGATTCATGGAATCTTCAAGGAAAACCAAATATTCTTTTTAAATAAAGTAATAGAGTTGGGAGTTGCACATCTGCTCTTAAAATCTGTTTTTTATAATATGGAACATATGTCAGTCACCACGTCTTTTATTAAACTGAGAGGAAATTCTTGTTGAGTGGATTAATACTGGATCCTGGAAATGTGGAACAATAGAGAAGAGCGTAACAAAATAAATGCCTGTTTGTCTCACCTCTTTACCTATAGAATTGTGATTTTCAAACTGCTGGCTGTGACCCTTACGAGGGTAATGAAATCAAGCTAGGTGTGCTGTGACTAGCTTAAAAAAGTGAAATAACAGGAAAAAGTATCAGAGTACATTGAATGTGGCAGGAGGTAAGTCTGTTCTGTAAATGTTTTATTGTATGTGTGTGCATGTGTGCGCACATGCAAATGGACACGCATGGGTGTGTGTAGTCGTAATGTAAAATGTACTTTCCCTGCATTTTTTTCTAGAGCTTCAGCCATAGAGGTGGCTTTAGGGTTGGCTGGACTAGAAAATCCCACCCCTGATAGCACAGATCAGGCTGATGGTCTAGGCTAGGGTGATATCTGATATTGGGGGCCCAAGCACTGAACCCCTCTTCCCAGTCTCTGAGGTTATGTTCACCTGCAAATTCAGCTGCCTGTGCTGGCCTGTTTCCTTTCAGATACAGAAATTCTTACATTGCTCTTGGTGTTTCCTGTTCTCTCTGTGGCCTGCACTGAACCAAGAATTAGAAGCAAAATTTGAAATGCATAAGGAAGCACAATTCCTTATTTCTAAGGTTTTGATAATGGCTTTATTGAGAGATAATGCATGCAAATGATGTCTTTAGCATGTTCACAGAATTGGGCAGCCATCAGCACAACCATTTGGAAAACACTTTCGTCACCCCTACAGGAACCTGGTGCTCTTTGCCTTTGACCCTCTTCCTCTCTTGGGTTGATGGTGCCATTTTGGTAGAAGCCCCAGGGAAAAGATTATTCCACAGCTATTGGGTGGCACAGTGTTCTCCACATTGTTTTTTGATTTCTTACTTCTTTGGTAAAAAAATGTTTTTTGAGCATGTACCCCCAATTTAAGTATCTAGAAATACAGCTGTAAATTACATGTCACTATATTGGTATAGAATTACATCATCAGGCATACACTAATGAGTTCAGCCTTTGGTAGAAAAGCTGATATTTTCTTCACACACCCCAGCAAATGGCCCAATATCCACCCTCCTTCACCTGTTCAGTGGCTTTTGGTTCAGTATGTGTAGCCGATGTGGTTAGGGTTCCCTGGCCTCTTGGTTTTCCTGCCCTCTAGCACGGCCCAGCGCACTTCTCGCACTCTTGCGTGTGGTGCTCCAGGCAGTGTTCCTAGGGGCTGGGCTTTCCTTCACGATGCCAGCAGCATGCTGGCTCGGATACTCTCCTTCCTTCCTCTTTCTGGCCACCTTTTTCTGCTTCATGGGCAACTTGCCCAGGGTTACCTCTTCTAGTACTCTTCCTCCCTCCTCGAAGCTGAGTGAGGTGTTCCTATCTCTCCTTTCCCGTAACAGCCTAGACCTAGTCATCGACACACTCAGTACATTCGTTGGTGTCCATCCCATGCCAGACAACAGGGGTGGGATTTATACATTGCTTACATTTTCTTTCTTTTTCTTTCATTCCTTCTTTCTTCTGTTTCAAATAGTGTTGTGAAGTGCGTCTTCCCTTGTACATGAATCTTTGCACCTTTTCTTTTCTTTTTTTTTTTTTTTGTGGGTGCTGGGGGTCGACCTCAGGACCTTGTGTGCCAGCAGGTGCCTGGGCTGCTGAACGATATCACTGGCCCTTTTTTCGTATGTGGGTTCCGGGAGTCGAACTTGGGCCCTCGCGCTTGCCAGGCAGGCGCTTATGCCACTGAGCCATATCACTGGCCCTGCACTTTTTCAAATGTCTTCTTAGGACAAATTTCTGGAATGCGGATGCCATTTTTTGTCCTTGCATAAAAAAGAACAGAAAAATAAATAAGTTGGAACCAGATTGTGTAGTAGCTTGAATCTCAGGTTTGAGTGATTCTGAACATTAAGCTTATTTGTGGAGACATTGTTTAGATTAATTTACTGGAACTGTTGGAATGAAGCGCCTCAAAGCAGGTGGCTCAAGTGACAGACTGGACTTGCTGTCTCACAGTTCTCCAGGCTTGCAGTCCACACTCGGAGGTTGGCAGAGCTGGTTTCATCTGAGGGTGGTAAGGGGAAGATGTGGTTCAGGTCTGTCCCTTGGCCACCTTCACGTTCATATGATGATCTCCTTAATATGCATGCCTGTGACCAAAATTTCCTTCTTTGTAAGAACACCAGCCATTGGATTACAGACCTGCTCTACTCAAGTGTGACATCATTGTAACTCAACCCATTACATCTGTAAGGATCCTATTGTCAAGTAGGGTCACATTCTGAGATATGGGGGTAGGACTTTAACATATGAATTATGAGGGGAGGCACAATTCAACTTATGTTTACTGGTGCAAAATTGAATTTATGTTTTTTTACACTAAATATATACATATATAGATAATACAGATATAGTTGAAGCTTCCTAATTAGGAATCATATATATTTCTCTTTTTATTTATGACTGATTTGTACCTATTTTATCCATTAGATGTTATTTGGGGCACTTAGAAATATGTGGAAAATAGGGGCCTGGAATATAGCTCAGCAGCACAGCGCCTGCCTGACAAGCGCAAGGTCGTGAGTTTGATTCCCTGTACCAAAAAAAAAAAAAAAAAGAAATACATGGAAAATAGTGTCAGAACTGGAAAAATATGGACAAACTGTGTTAGGGGAATTAGGAAGGTAACAGAATGGAATAGAGTGCCTTGAAGATAGTTGGCACTCCATAAGTATCTGTGAGCCGTGGGAGTGAAATAGTGAGGTAGAACATTCAACTTTGCAATGTGAAAGTTGTAATGGATATTTCTGTATACTTTGGGGTTACTCACATATTTGATCAGTCTAAAATTGTCCTCTGTCAGGATGGACTGAGTTCTAAACTTGATGGTTCCCTCTGTGTGTGTAGCTTATCACAGAGGAAGTGTAAATGCTGAAAGAAAAGGGCTTAAATCAATAAACTCATTACTACTAAGATCTGCTTTTCCTTCTGGTCAGTCTTTAGATATGTAGATGACTCAAAATGACTTATTACATGGAAAAAACAAGAAGTACCCCACACACAAGGTAATTATTTGAAAACATTTATTTTTGTCACCAAAAGAGAACTCAGGACTTCCTCCACCCCCATCCTACTGCATTTCCTGCTTCTAAGAGTTTTTTTCTTCTTTTTGGGTCCTCCCCTCCCGAACCAAGTGCTGGTTCTGGAATATTTGAGGATTGATCAATTGTGCTGTCACTCCACATTCAACTGCATCTCAGATCCTACAGATGACAGTGGAAACATTTTAAATTTTGGAAGAATGATAAAGCTTTGCAATTCACAGTTCTGCATTTCCTGGTTCCAAACAGTGCCTTGATGTTTGTTTGTTACTTTGTATAGTGGAAACTTTGACCTGCACTGTCCTGTTATTGCACTGTTTGCTTTTCTTTTTCCTTTTTATTCTGCACAAAATTTCATCTCTTTAGTTAAGTTTCTCCCTGCCTCATCCTTTTACCTTTTTCCAAGCTTTTCAGTGCTGGGAAGCTTTGCTGGCTTAGGCTTCTTTCTCAAAAAAAGGTTCATTTGCCACCCTTCCTCCTTGTAAGTTTTCTAGCATGTTTTCTGGATGAGCTCTTTTTGCCCTTTCTTCTCAGGATCTGACAGCCCAGCCTGTGCTTGGCTGTTGCTTTGGGCTCAGACTACTCCACACACCCTCCCCACCACCTTCTCAAAGGGAAAGAATTGGGGAAAAAAAGAAAAAAGAAAAAAGGCATAGTGTTTTCATCATTATGGCAACCACTGCCTGCCATTTCTCTGCTCTTTTTGAAGTTACTTCCTAGTTGTGAAGGTTTATCTGCATAAAGTTATCAAATAGCTGGAGTAAGTGATTTTAACTGTTTCCCATCCTTATTTGAAGGCTTGGTCTTGTTTCCTTTTCATAAGCCCCTTCTGTAACTGGCACCTGGATTTCTTTACTACAGATACCAAGGTATTTCCTCTGCCTCAGTGGCCCCTAGAGCATTTCACTGTATCTAGACCTACAGGTCCCTCTGTGTGAGGCGGTACATCAGCTTATTATGTGCTCCCAGCTTGAAAATCTCTCTTGGTAGACTAGTGTGTGATGACAGTCTGTAACTCTTCAAAGGTGTAGACTTAGCAATGTGTGATAACTTATTTGGGAACATGGTGAAAGTGAAAGTTCTCTGCTTCTCTGAGTCATGGTTGACTTATAAATGGTTCTCAGGAACTACTTTCGTTCCTACCATTAGTGTGGGCGAAGCTATCCAGAAGGCCATGTGGAAACATAGAACTGTGTCCAGAGGATGGGGGAGAGCACACAGATAGCTTCTAATGACACGATTAGGGAATCCGAGGTCATTTCTTTTGAATGGTCATTGATGTAAGAATCGTTAATTGTTTGAGGTCTCATGTAATTCTTGAATCTCTTTCCTAACTTTTGCATTAGGTGGCTGTCTCACCTTCCTGTACTTTCAAGGTCTGGAAACTTACCCCCTTTTAGGGGCACCCTCTTTACATCTAATGTACTTTTCTGTTCCCTCGATAGATGAGCTAGATCTGGAGAGTAGAGGTCTTGCTCATCTTTGTGGCACTCATGGCGCTCATGCCTTGTTTTGTTTTAGGTGCCTGATAAATATTTGTGTGAATACTTCAGGGCCTGGTGTGACCTGGGAAGCTGTTCATACCCTTCTTTCTTGATGGTAGTCAGTGGGGTTATAGACACAGGGGATACGCACTTACTGTGGGCTGTTGGTCAGTGGTCCTGTGGGGGACTGTGGAAAACAAAAGGACTTTTTATGCCACACTGGACCAGCACTGGGATTATCAGTCCTGCTTATCTTTGTCAGAGAAAATTCTATCTATCTGTCTTATCACCCATCTACATATCTATGTTTAAATATTACTGCATTAGAGAGAAGTCTATCCTTTGCTCTTACCTTGTGTAAATCGCACCCTTGCTCCCTATTACCTTCAGCTTTGTCTTTATTGTTCTCTCCATAACTGACTTGGTGCTCCCTTCTTGGCTCTTAGCATCATTTGCAATTGCAAGCACATTTAATATTTTTATTCTTCACTACAATGTAAACTTCTTCAAGGACTGGGATAGAATGTTAAATAAGGGAGTGAATAAATTAAACCACTGAGTGATTCTCTTTGATCATTATACTATTAAATTAAACTAAAATTTAATTTTGTTTCATCAATTTGTGCTTAAAGATTTTCACTTACATTCTGAAAAAAAACTTGTATGTTTGCTAATAGAAATTAACAAAAATGGAACTTTTTCAAAGGGTGTATGATCAAAAGGGAGAGTGTGTGTGCATCAGCAAAATAGCTGCAAAATTGGGGTCAGATGGTGCCAGTTGTTCATTCTGTTCCAGCAGATGCCACACCCCTCCCGGTGAGTCCCCCCATGGAGGCTCTGAAAAATATGTAGCCTTCAGGCAGCTGTCTGCGCATCACAAGGTGGTGTATCTAGGGGCGGTGCACATTTCACAGCTATTTCTAAAAGATAAAGCCAAAATGCAGGACATGCAGTGCATGCTAACATTCACAGTGAGCTATTTTCTAGAAGGACCTGTGAACTGATCTGATTATTAGGCTATTTGGAACACATGGTAGGTATGTTTTAAGAGCAATCCCATGCTCAGTGGTGAGAAAATAGAAGATTGAAATCCTGACCTTTCCTGGTTCTGCATCAAATGCTTTGCGAGCACAGGAAATATATATATACCTGTGGGTTCTGCAGCCTCCTCCTTTGGATGTGTAAATTGCCAAATTTAATGAAAACATGCTTCTTTGGCTGATTAGTTGGGGTTATTGACAGGTGTACTATGGACGCAGCCATAAAATACACTGTATTTCTCTGCAGCTTTCACTGTTGTAAATATTTCTGTGTAGTTTATTCTCTAGTATGCAATTTTGCCAGATTAGAAGGAAAACAATAGCTGAGTATTCTTCAAAATGAAGGAAAGGAGGCTGCTATCAATTATAGTGTTTAAAAATATGGCTTTAGATAAAAGGATAATTTGTTATTTAGTGTATCAAACAATATGGTGAGCAAATTCTGGCTGACCACATCTGAGTGTGTTTCCTTAAATCCTAAAAGGAGAGGAGTGAGCCAGGAGTGATGAGGTTGGAATCAGTCCGGGGCAGAGAGGGTGGGGCTGGGTGGGTGGAAGGGTACTGCGTGGTTGGGTCTTCAAGCTGAGGATGAATACTGGGGGAGGTCACTGCATTAGTCCTGTGTGTGCAAGGCCAGCTGCCCATGATGTCTCACTATTTCCTCAATCAGCTGCTAACGATGTGCCTTAAACTCAGATATTTTCAGGTGGTTGGCATCGTCTACTTAATCATCTTCTAGACTTAGTTCATACACTGCCCAAAGGATTTTTTAAAAAATCACAGTGCAAACCTGTTGATGAAGAATTCTGCCTTTGGTTACTTTCATGCAGGACACATACTAACAATGCTTTGAGCGTGGTGAACTATTAAAGCTCCAAACTCTTACTACTGTATTAGTCTGTAATGTCAGGGGTCTTGTTAATCATGTTGGGTGTTTTAACCTGTTACAAAGGCAGGACATTTTGGCTTCAAACAAGATATCCTCCCGACTTGATGCTAACATATCAGAAGTCCCTTGTTCCTTTAGGGAAACTAATGTAGTTACTTATCCAGTTGGTGAGTTTGCATTTTAACATTCCTTTGATTTTAATTTTATTTAGCCCCTGAGTCTAAGATACACACTGTATTTTATTGTTTGTCTGCATGAGTTCTCATAATAACAGTGGAACAGCTAGATCAATATCTTTTATATGGTCCGTTGCAGTTTATAAAACTTATGAGTCGAGAGCAACGGGAGCTTTAATAGTCTTTTTTAATGAAAGAAGCCTCAGTTTATATTTCTCACACAGATTGTATTTAAGATTTAGGTCAACTTTTGTTTTAGAATTCATACAGTTTTATGAACAGAGAAAATGAATAACTCAATTGTTTTATAAATCCATACCACTTTTTGATGCAAGTTTTCTCAGTTTTTTAACTATGTTTGATTATCTGTTTTGTTTTTTGCACAGAAAAACAACTACAAATTCCCCGGGTGCTACAAGTAATATGTTTTGTCATAAGCAACCAATTAGACAATGTAGCCTTATTAACAGGTTGATCTAGATTTAAAACAATACAGCGTGCTGTCGACCATCTTCTCGCACCAGTATCGCAGTTTTGAGAGTGACACAAAGGCAGAAGCAGGGAGTAGATGCCTTCATCAGTCATCTATTGCTGTATAAAGAAAACATCTGTTCTCGTTACTATGCCTGCTTAACAAATTACCCCAAGAAATAGTGACTGAAAACAATGACAGAATTTATTTCATTCACAGACCTGCAATTTGGTTAGAGGTTGGTTGGGCTGGCCTGTGTCTGAGCCTCATACTGTCTACCAGGTCAGCTCCAAGGTCGGGGCCTGGCTTCCGCTGAACTTCTTTGCTCACAGGTCTGGTGGTTGGTGCTGGAGGTCAGCTGAGACTTTAGTCTGCCTCTCATCCATACCACACACACCTCTCCGTGTGGCCTGGGCTTCCTCACAATATGGTTGGTATTCTGTCACAGTGCAAGAAGGAGAGGACAACCACCAGTCTGTACCACTGAAGCAAGACCATCAGAGCTGGAGGGCACAAAGGGAAAGTGGCACTTGGAAAGTGGGCGTGTCCACACCCTAGAAATCAGAGTTCACACACTTAGCTACAGAGAAAATGCACTTGTGCTCTTTACAATAGGCGCGATATGAGAAATTGGTTTGATTTATTAGACCTGTTGCTTTCAATTGGTTTTCTGAAATGCTGTAACTTCTTGATTAATTTTGTCATGCTTTCATAGCAAGACATTATTGACATTATTCTGCATATAATAAATTTGATCATTTTGCTTTATAGGTTTATACTATTTGTCTTCTGAAGTCCACACAGAGACCTACGGGAAGTTTATGCTGCTGAGACTTTTAGCCCTATAACTAGGGAAAATAATTAACTAGATCCTTTATAGCATTGGTTTAAAAGGCGATGTCAAAATTTACTGAGCATGTTGTATAGTCCAGACACTGTTGTAGACACTTTCACAAATAGCTCACTTAATTATGCCAATAGTACTACGGGGTAAGTAGTTTTATTATTTTCATTTTATAGGTGAAAAAACAATGGCCCAGGTAGCTTTCTCCAAATTATACAGCCAAATGCCACAGCTGAGTTAATGGACAGACACCTAGAGAGTTTGGCTCAAGTGTCCAGTTCCCGTGGTGAAGGTAGAGGATTTGGGCAAACCCTAGACCTTTGACTTCGAGTTCTTCCAAGAAACCACGTGATTCTTCCTCTTTGAAGAGTTACATAAATGAATTCAACAAATATTTGCAAATCATCTAAGAGTGACTTATAAAAGATTTTAAAGATTTAAAAATGAAATCTTTAAGATGTCATCTTTGCTCTCAGGGACCTTATAATTTAGTAAAAGTTTTAAAATAATATAATGAATTTTAAGGAGACAGTTGATGAGTGAATGAGAAATTATGATATGAGGAACGTGAGAGAAAGGCAAAAGAACAGTGCTTTGGAGACATTAGGCAATTAATAAATGTTATGTTGAAATTAAACCAAATTTAGAACAGATTTTAAGAGGCACTTAGTGCTTGAATAGGGGTGGGAAAATCCTAGTCACATGTGAAGGAAGGAGCTGGTAGTTCAGTTTGGGTATGAGCAAGGAGAAAGTAGGGGCCAACACTGGAGGTGTAGGCAAAGCTGGACTGCTGAGCATTTTCTCTAAGTATCAAGCTAAGGAAGTTGAGCTTTTTCCTCAGACAATGGGAAGTAACTGACATCGTTTAAATAGCGCACTTGAGTACAATGGGTTTGCATGAACTTGCATGAACTTTTGAGGCATGCTGAATCACTGAGTTGCTGTTTAACTTGCAAAAGCTGCCCTCTAAGTCTCACTATTCCTAGTTATAAAATAGGGATAACAATACTGATCTAGGGTTATTATAAGGAACAATGACCCATGATATGCAAAATTCCCAATATCATGCTTAGCATAAGTACACTGTATAAATGATGATTGCTGGCATACTTTTATATCACATATTATTTTAATGATAAAGATGATGATTATGGTTGTCTTTAATGGCAGTAATTATCAATAGTGATTTTGTCAATGAATTAGATTAGGATTAAAAAGAAAAATCCAGCTGAGATGCTGTATCAGTTGTGTTCAGTGAGGAAAACAAAAATCATATTAGGTATTTCAATGGAGGGACTGTAATAGAGGGAATTTGTTAAGAGGATGACATCAGAGCTAAGAGTTAAGCAGGGGATGGAGAAGAATCCCACAGATTAACGACAGCAGGGAGCTGCCACTACCTACTCCTAGGACTGAAAGACATAGATCGGTAGGAGAGGTTTTCACCTAAGCTCAGAGACCGGGGCTGCTTAGTGGATGCTAAAACCTTGGTGAAGTCGGCTGGTGGGAGCTGGCAAAGTGGCAGGAAGGGCTGACCAGTGAAAGCTGGGGTTGTGAAGGACGGACACCACTGCTGGAGGTGCCACCATGGGCAAAGCTGGGGAAGGAAGAGGTTTCTGGTTCCCTCCCTCTTCTGCCCACTTCATTCAAAGCCTCTCAGTGACCGGTGAACATCAGTGAGACTGTCTTACTGGAGGCCAGTTGTTGGGAGCCTGTTAAGTCCTCTGTGATGTAAAGCAGAGAGGGGGCGTGAGAAGTAGGACATGGATGTGAGCGTAAACAGCCGGATGACTGGCACAGACAGAATTGTCATTGGCCATATCAGCCCTGTCCAGTATGATAGCCACTGGCCACATTTATTAAATAAAATTAAAAGTTAAACATTCACTTTCTCAGTTGTATGAGCTTCGTTTTAAATTGTCAGTATAGTTACATGTGAGTAGTTGTTACCGTAGTGGACAGTGCAGTTATAGAATGTTTCCATTGCTGCAGAAAGTCCCAGAAAGTTGTTTGTCTATATGCATCGATGGAGGATTTGATAGAGTGATGCAAATGGAAAGGTAGATTCACTGAAGAGGTAAAACGAACAGACCTCATAAAATTTGTGTGTGTGTGTGTGTGTGTGTGTGTGTGTGTGTGTGTGTGTAGAGCAGTGAGTAAAGAGAATAACAGGCACTGACATTTGACATCATGGAAATGTATTGATAGTGCTTTTAGAAGTAAATAGGGGGCCGGCGAGATGGCTCAGCAGCATAAGCGCCTGCCTGGCAAGTGCAAGGGCCCGAGTTCGACTCCCGGAACCCGCATACGAGAAAAGGGCCGGTGATATCGCTCAGCGGCACGGGCGCCTGCTGGTGCGCGAGGTCCTGAGGTCGACCCCCCGGTACCCACCAAAAAAAAAAAAAAAAAGAAGAAGAAGTAAATAGGAAACCAAAAGAGGTATCTGATTTGTGAGGGGAGGTCTGTTTGCCTTGGGCGTGGTGGATCTAAGGAGCTGGCCAGCCACACCTGTAAACCTATCTGGGCAGTTGCATATTTGGATCTGGTTAGAGATTGGGCTAGAAATATAAAATCAGACATTGTCATCGTAGTTGTAATAGTTGGATTTTGGGGAAGAGAGTCCAAAGCTCCTAAGAATTTGTGATTTTCTTTAAGGCTACTGGTACAGAGTAGACCCTATGGTCTAAAACATGGCAAATCCAGTGACAGTGACTTCATTTGAAATTGTCAGTCATGTACCCCAGCTGCACACGAAGGTCATCAAAACCCAAGCAGAAGTGACCGGTAAGGAGGACAGGACCGTTGGAGACCTTGATGGAAATGAAAAGCAGATCCATGGGCGTGAGGTAGTATCACGGGTATAAGGTGGCAGAGAAGTGGATGCTGCACTTAGGAAACCTGGTTCAAGATCTATGAGGAGGTGCTGCATGGTGTGGGGTGCAGACAAAGTCTGAGATGAGGCAGAAGTGGAATGGAGGAGCCTCCTACTTGCACAGAGGAGATGCAGACAACGAAGTCCCTATAGAAGCTGAAGTTGCTGTGGGTTTGTCCATCACGTAAATGTTTTTTGAGCATTGGCTGTGTGCATAGCACAAGTGTGCCTAGGCTGTACCGTATTAAAGGTAGCACCCAGCCCCTTCAAGGAGTGCATTGTCGAAAGGAGGAATACTCTCCCAGGGCAGGTGTGGGCTCCATCCCTAGAGACTATGAGAAATTCAGTGGTTGGAGGAGAGAAAGTGGGGGCTATTCAGAGACAGTAGAACTGAGAGGGCAGAGGGGATTCTGGCTATTAGGTGTGGGTTATCACAAATCCACGGCTAGGCTGTAGAGATGTTTAATAAGGAAGTAGAAAAGGGACAGGAAACAACTCCCAGAACATGTTAAGGCAGTAGAAATGTTAGAAGAGCAGGTCATTGTTTCTGAAGAAGTTTGAAGAACTGGCCAGCACTAAAAATATGTGGATAATTTTTCTATTTATACTTTTGAGCTGAGATTTATTAAAGTTAAATATTGCTATCGACAGGGCACACTTAATGATTTTGTAAAGATTTGACAAATTCATAGGCGCTTAGGAAGCATTCATGCTTAAGAGAGAGGCTGGGATGTAGTAACCACTAAATAAATGGTCACTATTACTGTTTCCACTGTGCTCACTGTAAAGGTCGTTCTAAAGCTCTGGTGCTCCTCTTGTCATGACAGCCAATTTCGATGGCAAGTGAGCCCTACATTGATCAGAAGATCGTCTGCCACATCTTCAGTAAGAGCAGCCTGCCCTGGGTCCAGGTCCCTCTGCAACCCATCAGGCCTCTCTCAGTTCATGTGTGTCCTATCATAAGTGGGGGAGTAGGTGTGTCCTTTTCACAGTTCCTTTTGCACATAAGCCTTTTTATTTCAGCGCGTAGTTCACCGATGTCCAGAGCCAATGTGACATGCCTGATGGCAAGGAAATGCCTGCTCAGATGCGTTTCCTGCTGTCCTCAGTTCTCCTAGGACTTATGTGTGGCAGGCACTACATATTGGCTAATTGGAAATTGCTTTTCTTTTTCTTTTAAATAAACTAATAATCTCTTAGTGGCTCTCTTGTTTCCTAATTTCCTTCCATTTGTTTAATGCTCAAGATACAATAATCTGGTTGTTTGTAGTTTGGTGGAAATAGTCCCTCTCGTAAGCATGAATGCTGCCTAAGCACTTATGAATTTGTTGGATCTTTCCAAAACATTGTGAAGTAGGCACTACTGTTATCTCCACCTTACAAATAAGGAAACTGAGGCAGAGAGGGTTAAGAATGCGATATACCCTGGAAGTGTGAAGCCTGGCAGTCTGGTCATGCTTCTCTCATTTCGGTCCTGGCCATGCTGGGGATGGTGTGTGTTCACTTACTTCTTTGATTGCTTAAAATGACTACAGAGGGCCAGGGGTACAGCTCAGTGGCACAGTGCCTGCCTGGCAAGCGTGAGGTCGTGAGTTCGATTCCTGGTGCAAAAAAAAAAATTTAAAAAAATACAATGACTACAGGAATTTTACTTAATTTGATGTATAGTTCTGTTGTGAGTTGCATACTTCTGGTTGTCTTTTAATTAATAAAGAAAGAAAGAAAGAAAATAAGAGACGTGTTTTGAGAAGCTGAGGATTTGTGGTCCCATTTGGAAGTACCGTTGACCCACTGCATGTGTGATTCCACATCTGGGGATTCAGTCATGAATAGGAAATATTTACATCTTAATGGGAAAAATTACATTTTAAATAAATGTATGCTTTTTTTCATCTTGTCATTATTCCCTAAACAATATAGGATGCCATGACTATATTGACAATTTTACCATCATGAAATGCTATTTACATGGCTTTTACATTGCATTAGGTATTATAAATATTAAAGGTGATTTAAAGTATACAGGAAGATGTACACCACATCATCCCCTCTAAGGGTATTAAGTATTTTGGTATCTGAGGGAGTCCTGGAACTAATCGTCCATTGCTACCAAGGGGTCACTGTATAATTTTGGCTTCAAATCATCTGACCAAGAGAGTAAAATCATAGTTTTCTATACTTCCGTAGAACATCTGTGATGAACTTTCCACAAAAATGACAGAAAGCAGAGGTAGATCTTACTGGGATTGCTTTGAGAGCTCAGACCTGATTGCTATTAGGTTCTTGAAAGCTTTGGGAATTTCTTAAGCTAAAAAGCCTTCAACTTAATCTGGATTTTTTTTTAGAAAAAGTTTTGAGGATTTAGCATTGTGAAGGCCATCAGCAAAACACTTGCCCAAGTGGCGTTTCCCCTTCATGTGTTGTCCCTTTTCTCTGCATGGAAAGGATTACCTTAGTTTAAAAAATAAAGGAGAGAAGTGGTCAGACCTAAGTAAGATCCTAATGAAATGAACATGTGCATCCCACGGCCCTTCATCAGGGCCTAGACCATGATGGATTGTTCCGCAGACTGTCTAAATCAGTAGCATGTTTTTGGACAGCTTGCAGCACATCAACCTATTTAGCATTTTGGCCAGTGTTGCCGAGGGGGCTGCTGCTTCAGGTCTGCGAAGTTCTCTTTGTATGATAAATAATTACAAAGGGAACCTTGGACCTCAGCATCTGATGGAAAGACTAACTGGAAAGAACGCTGAACTTTGAATGTATGCAGCCCCAACATCTGGTGTGGGGACCGGATGGATTTGGGAGGAGCCAGTATGTTTGGCATCTGTACATGAGGTCCTAGAATGTTCTTTTCAAGTTATTTGTGCTGGTCCCAGTTGACTTGTATCCTTTAGGAAGTAAAAAGGCAACTGCAAAAAGGATTAATTAGATTCCATCTCTCTGGGAAAAAAAATCTGCATTAGTGTCTTACAGTATGAGATGAAAGTTTTCATGAAATCATGAGTTTGACTTCCTCCTTGTGTAGATGATGATCCAGGGGATGTCTCGAGAAGAAAAAAGTTTTACCATCACGAGGGTCAAATGATTAGAAGGAGAAAAGGAATCCCACAGGGATCTTGAGACATTTGGCATAGCAAAGCAAAAGTAATTCTAACATAAACTTTTGAAAAAATGCTTTGAATCATATAGAAAAACATACGTAAGCCATCAACTGGTGCTGGATGCATCTTGAAATTTTGAACTTTTGTACATAACATAAACTAAAAGAAGCACAAGTTTTACACCAATGACCCAAAACCACAAAGTAATTTACTTTTATTAACATTGGAGTAAATACCAGTGTTTGCTGGCTTGTGGCTTGGATATGAAACATAAAAGAGGAAAAGTCTGTTTGGCTTTCCCCTCCAAAAAAGCGAATACAGCTGTTAAAAGGCAGCATTTTGACTCACTTGTAATTGTCCGGAAATTTAAAATAGACCTTTAACATTTTTGGAGTTTATATTGAAATTCCATCTTCCATGAAATCAGTGAACATAGGTTTTATAGTGCACATTGGTCTCTCATGTGTTGTTTGTATCATGTGAAAGGCCAAGGCGATTTTGAGCACCAGTGCAGCATAAGTCTTAATGATCTTGGGATGTGGCTGCTTGGGTAGGATCCAGAGCCCGGTACCTCTTGAGCACAGAACCAGTTATTTCTGCGCTTCTGAACCCACTCACCTCCAGAAGGTCCCAAAGGGGGTTGCACACAGAGAGAACAAGCTAAGGAATATTCATGCTGCTTCTTTCTTTAGTAAGAGGGTCTTTTCACAAACTCCAGTGACTACTTGAGCAGGGTGACCAAGTGTCAGTTGTTTAAGATCAGGACACAGTTGCTTCCTGGAAGTCACCCTCTTCTGATGCATACCACATGTATGCATCGGGTACAGACTAGAGCAGAGACAGTATGATCTGTGTTTAGGGGAAAGTGAGAAAGGAGAAACCAGGAGAAAATGAGAAAGGTTGCATGGTTTTCCCTTTGATGGTAAATCTGTGATAAATGTCTATAACCTGGGACATAGGCATTTAAAAATTAAACAGGTAGAAATCTACCACTAACTATAGCATTTTTCCCAGTAGGAGTCTCCTGGGAAAGCATCCAGTGGTTTTTCTGCCTCCACTCCTTTACCCAGTCTGTTCTCTCGGTCCTTTTTCTTCAGTGGCATCTCATTGAAACACACATCTGGTCTTGTCACCCTGAACCAGCTCTGCTCCACATCTTTCCATTCCTTCCCATTGTTCTTGAGTTCATTGTTCTTGACATTTATTTCTTCTACGTCCATGAGTCTGCACCAATCCTCATCGCACCCACAGCTCTCGCCAGGTGTCAGACTGAGCTCAGCCTTGCTTGCTGTGCTCCAGCTCAGGCTCCTTCCTCCTGTCCCTCAAACTTGACACAGACCCTCTCTCCATTTGCCATTTCCCCTTCCTGGAGGGCTCTTCCCCCTTCTTCGCTTGCTTCCTTTCCCTTCCCTCCCTCCCTCTCTCTCTTCCTCCTTTCCTCCCTCCCTCCTATTCCATTCAGATCTCCATTCAGGAGCCATTTTCTTCAGTAGGCTAAGTCTTCCCAGTCTAAGCTATCCTAGCACTGGAGGTTTTTCTTCCTGGAATTTACAGCAGTTGTGCTTTTACACTCGTGCTCATTTAGCCGCTATTTTCTCCTCTCTCTGTCCTGTCCCTCCCCACAGTGTCTCTCTTACAGTAGATGCATACAAATATTTTTTTCAATCAGTGAATATTCCGGAGTATAAATATGCTCCTAGATCACAGAGGAAGACCAGGAACATTACTCATCTTGCAGAATTTAGAAATTTGCAATGGTAGTGCCTCCATGTTTTTGTCTTTCCTGAGACCCTTGTCTAGTTTTTGGTACACATTATGTTTATTCAAAAACCTCAAGCTTTGAAACATTTCTTTTGGACTACCACATTCCTGGGAGGCTACTCCAAATTTAGATGAAGTTGCATTTTCTACAGTTTTTCCCCTGTGGGTGTCTCATTTTTTTATTCTTGGCAGGGTCCCTAAGCTTTCTTACGTCGGTGCTGTGAGGTGTAGCTTCCCCTTAGAGCTCTACAGTCTGTGAGCCCATCTCCCTGCTCACATCTAAGGCCAGCCCTTGCCCTTGTGTTCTACATCCTCTCATCTACTCACAGTCTTGCTCTTTGCTCCCATCATCACTATCCCTGTCTTTTCTTCAATACCAACTTGTCTTTCTCTACTGTATCACCCCTTTAGCTGCGCCTTGTCTATACTACACACCCCTCTCCAGCTACTTCTCCTTCTCAACTCATGCAAAGAGTTGCCTATGCTTTTCTTCCTTCATCCACCTCAATGTACCCACATCCCCACCATTCTGTAGAAATCGCTCACGTCAAGTCACCTTTGTTCTTTTGTGACCCAATCTAACAGACAATTCTGTTTTCATCTCACACAGCCTCTCTATGTTATTGAACCATTTCTTCTCCTTCCAAATGCTTTTTTCTCCCTTGTCTTCGAGGACATCCTCATCTCATGGCTGGTCTCTTAACTCATTAGCCGCTCCTTCTTATTCTCCTTTGCTGGCCTCCCTTCTTATTCCTGACTCTGTTTTTTTTTTTTTTTTATTGGCCCCAGTGTTCAGTCCTTGGACTTCTCTCACATACTCTGTGGGTGATTTCATCTAGTGGTCTCAGCTCACATGCAAATATACATCTTTATCTCTGTCCCTTTCTTAGAGCTCCAGTACTTCTAACCCCTTCCTCTGTATCTCCATTTAGAAACCACATAGTCATCTCAACCTTAATAGGAAAAATTATGACTTGATTTTTCTTTACTAGCTACTCCTTTTAAGGTTTCCTCATGTAGATTATGTCAAGTATCCTGTTGCTCATGATAAAAATGTAGAGCTCTTCTTGTTCATATCTCACATTGGGTCAGACAATCAGAAAATCCCATAGCCTCTAACTTCAAACGAAACCTGGGTCTGCCACTTCTCTTCACCCCCTCAGCTATCCCTCTAGTCCAGGTTACCATCTTTCTCCCCTAATGGTCCCATTGTGTCTTCACTGGTCTTCCTCTCTTCAGTTTTGCCTTCTCCCCCTGCACCCCCCAGGTTGGTTCTTCATAGAGTGATCAGAGTCATTTTATAAAATGCTAAGTCACTCCTTGCTCCAAACTTCGTTTTCAGTGGCCTTGAGCAGCATGAGAATAACTTTCAAAGTCTTTACTGTGCCCCTAAGCCTGTCAGCGGCCTCCCTGCCCTCGTCTTCCTGCTGCCTCCATCCTTGGCTCCATTCTAGCCACTTATGCTTGTTTCTTTGGCAGGCACTCCACGCGCATGCCCACCGGTGGGCTGGGACCTTGAATTTCTCTCTGCCGGAATGTTCTTCCCATGGAAGCGAGCAGTGCTCTCTCTCTATGCCGGTATCTGATTGCATGCCACTTCCCTGGAAAAGCCCTTCCAACCTAAAATGGCCCAAGAAGAAATCCACTCTCTGCCACTTTGTACTCTGCTCTGTTTTTCTTCACAGCTTTTATCACCATCTGATGCTGTGTTATATTTTTTATTATCTGTCTTATCTACTAAATGGTACCACAAATTCAGGAACCACATCCTCTATGTCTAGAACAATATCAAGCATAAAATTATGTACTTGGTAAATAATTGTTGAATAAATGAATCTACTCAGGGACACAGACCAACACAAATATTAGTGACAATCCAAGGCAAATTAAACCTTTTAAATTACCTTTGTTTGGTCATTTACAATTTCTAATATACTGTCTTCTATATAATTGTCTTAGTTACTTTTCTCATTGCTGAGACAAAATACCTGGCACCCAAAGTTGAGGGAGGAAAGGTTTATTTAGCTCACAGTTTGTAGAGGATTCAGTCGATAATCGGCTGCCTCCAAGGCAAGGTGGCATGGCAGAGGAGAGCAGTCATGGCTGGCAGACTGTAGCAAAGCAACAAGGAACTTTAACAGCATCTTTCTCCCTCTTTTATACTCTATCTAGGCTGCCGGGATTAGGGAGGTGCCAAACCAATTATTGGACCAGTTTACTAATCACACATTCTTGATGCCAGGTCCACACATTCTAGATCCAGTCACCTCTGTAAAGCCCACCCCCTGCAACTGCATGAGGCTTTAGGGGGACATCTAGACACAAACCGTAACAATAATGTCATTTACGTTTTACCTTTGTGCTAGTCATCATTTCATCACTATGACAAAATACCTGGAAAGTCAACCTAAAAGAAGAAAGGTTTATTTTGGCTCACAATTTTGGAGGTTCCAGTCCATGGTCAGCTGGTTCCATCGCTGTGCCCCTGAAGTGAGACAGAACATCTTTGCAGAGAGTGTGTGGTGGAGCAAAGCTGCTCACTCATAGCAGTGAGGAAGCAGGGAGAAGGGGAAAGAAGCAGAAGGTGGGGGAGGGGAGGGCAAGATATACCCTTCAAAGCCAGGCTTCTAGTGACCTACATCGTCCAAATAGGCCACACCTACTAACAAGCCCACTAAGCTATGAACTCATCAGTGGATTAATCCCTTGATGAAGTTAGAGCCCTCATGATCCAATCACTTCCTAAAAGCCCATCTCTGAGCACTGCTGCTTTGGGAACCAAGCCCCCAACACATGAGCCTTGGAGGTCATAGTGTATCTAACTGTAGCAATCTGTAAGGTCAGTGCTGTCATTTCTCCTATTTCACAAGTGAAGGCAGTACAGTGCAGATGTGTTTGATCCAAATGTCGTAGTTTGTTGGGGTCAGAGGCAGGAGTTAAGCTCAGATTTTCTGATCATGACACCTGTCTTATTTCATGTACAAAAGACAAAGTGCACAAGGGGTTACAGAGCTCTTACTTTGGTTTACCAAGGTGTTTAAGGGGTAATGTGTGCTGTAGGGAAATCTTAGAGTATTTTCGTCTTGAGGTTCGAACATGGAGTTGAACATAAGTGAAGAATAAGGGCATCCCAGGTATGAGAAATGGCATGAGCAAATGCCAAGAGGCATGCGTATATGTACGTAGTAGTTTCTTTGAGCAGTAGTCTGAAGAGTTAGGGCTTGAGTGCTAGGTGGTGGGAAACATTAAAATATCTGATTCAAGACTACCATGTGAAGAAGTATACGTGAAGATCTCTAGCTTGGTCAAAGAGAGGGGTGGATATCAGAGGAGACAGGAGCAGAATCAGGATTCTGGGTGGGGAGGACTAGGGGGATGGAAGAGAAGATTCTTGCTTACCACTAAAGAAAAGAGGTAAAGATACTGATAGCGCTCAGGATTTGGGGTCTCAGGGTACCAATCTTTTCAAAGTAAGGGATTGTTTTTCCTGAAAGCACTGATAGAAAACTAACCAAATCTAGGGGTTGGGGCTTTGGGTTGTTAGTAGAAATCTTGAAATAGTCATTATGTGAAAGTTAATGGAAAGTGTAGAACAGCAACTGCTAGACCTTAGCTAAAACTAATGAACATAATTTCCCCCATCACGTGTTAGCTCTTTTTATTAAGCAAATATTTTTGTATTTTTAAAGATGATTGTGTCCATCACATGTCAGACTATCTTGCATCATGACTTCAGGCTTGGTGAAGCTTGCTTTTAGAAGCTGACTCACCTCAAACTGGTTTTTAAAATGAATGTTCCAGGATGGTGGAAAAAGCTGGGTGGAACAATGCTTAATATTTCCAAGTGAGCACTTGAAAATCTATTTCTGCATCTGAGTAATAGGATCTTTGAGGCTCCAGAATTATTTTTGAACTGGTTTGCTTGCTTTTAGAAGCCCTGCTACCCCAGGTCTGTGGAATTGGTGAGGATTTTACTGTAATTGCTTTTGCACCTGACATTTGATGGATTGTTTTGGGAATGACTTAGTCATATATCTAAGAAATATCTAGTGTTTATCCTGCTAGAGATTGAATTTAATGGCCAGATGGCTTGAATTGACCTATCTGTGTCTAATGTTAAAATTCATGACTGCTGTGTTTCTCAATTAAATTTCAAGTTAAAAAGTCAAGTATGTGTGTTTTGGAATTGTATTGTGAAGCATTCTGTGATCTATTTTTATGACATTGATTTTAGCTGTGTGCTTTTGTTCCCGGAGCTTCCTTTAGCTCTGCATACTCTCCTCTTTCTTCCTGCCTATCCTAGCTCATCCCTGCTTTTTGGAAGACTTCTCTTTTTAAATCCTACTCCCACTTGCCTATTTCACTTCTCTGAACATCTGTACTCAAGTGCGCTTGTCATTTTCCCCCTTAACTTTGTTATAAACTGGTCATACAGGGTGGTTTTAAATTTTTTTCCTTTATGACTCGAGATATTCCCCACAGGGCTGGCAGGTCTGAGAGCACCTTTGGTTCCATAAATCTACTTTTCTATTTTTTAAGAGAAACAATAAAAAAACCTTTGCTGTGTTACTTAAATATTAGCTCTTCTGATTTTTCAATTTTGGTGACTGTCTTATCTGTCTTCTGATGCTATAACAGAATACCATAGACTTGGTCAATTATAAAGAAAAATCTTACTTCTCACAGTCCTGGAGGCTGGGAAGTTCAGAGTGTGATGCTGGCATCTGGCAAAGGTTTTTTGATGCCTAAGAATATGGAAGAAGAGCAAGCAAGAATGGGGCAGCTGAACTTACAATAAAACTACTCTTATGTTAACTAGCCCACTCTAATGATATCCACATTGATTATGTCTCAAAGAGCTCCCTTCTTCATACTTCATACAATGGCAGTTTAATTTCAATATGAGTCCTGGATTGGACATTCAAACCATAGCAATAAAAATATCATGTGTGCCTTTATAGCAAAAGCTAAACAACACCTGCAGCTCCCTGTTTACCCTCAGGCCAAGAGTTCACCAGTTCTGCAAAAAGCCAGCATTTTTTTTTCAAAAATTCCACAGAACACTGGCCCAAACTATCCAAGGATTTTCTTGAGAATTGGAAAGCATGACATTATGTCCTACTGGAGAATCTCATTAGCATATTGTCAATCCTGAGAAACTAAAAATATTTTTTTAATTAAAAACAAACAAGCAACCCACAACATTCCCCAAACTTACTTGACCATGGATCCCTGTTTCCCCAACAAATCTCCTAATAGCCCATGGAGCCTGAGATCCTATAGAACATATTTTGGGAAATGATGTTAAGCACTTTTCTCCTGAGTAGGCCAAAGAATAAGTGTGAAGGCCACTCTCCATGAAATAATAATTCAATCTCCCTAAAGACATAATGTGAAGAACAAATACTGCCTTTGCAATTTAACTCTGCCCAATACCATAAAATGACAACTCGATAAATGTCGAGTGTGGACCTTTTAAGGACCTGCCAATACCAGGAGTGGGAAAAGGCTGAAAGGTATGTGATCTTTACTGACCGTTCTTGCAGATGTTGGTTTGTTTCCTCATCTTTTCTGGGGTTTGTCATTGTGTGCAGTGGCACATGTTGGTCCCGTTGCTACCAATGTGTTGCATAATGGATAAGGCTGAAGAGATTCAGGCAGGATTTTAAAAATAGAGAAAGAACAGAGCTGATGGTTGTTGTGAACAGCATAAGTCCTTTCTCAGCTTCTTTTACAAACAACAGATCCATGTGTTGGTCAGCTGTGAAATAACTGGTCTGCTTTACCATTTCTGTTCATTACCTTCCTAGAAGTGTGATCCAGAGTCTGTTTTGGGTAGTTTGTGTCCTTATCTTGGAAGTGGAATGTTTTCTTCCCTTTGTCCTCTAGAAATTTATTACAACCTGGGTGTCTTCCTACAAACTTATTCAGTTAAAAATTATATCACTCTGCCCTAGCATTGATTAGAGACAATAATTAGCTTTGCTATAATTTTTGCTATAATTTATAGCAGAGCAGGGAGAAATGTGTTTTAAAAATTCAGCTAGAAGCACTTAAATGTTAATGTAGTTATATGCTTTGTCTTCAATCATTATTTGATAGAATTCTGCAATGTCATGGATATTGAGGAATTATAATACAGCTAGAACACTGCATTTAGGTTGACTGTGACTCATATATTATACAGACTGTGTATTTATAGCAGGGTTTTGGAGCCAATCACAAGGCCAGTGAGAAAGAATTGTGTTTGTTTCTTTTGTCCTGTGTGTCCAGTGACATCAGGTTGAGCCTGAATTCAGTCGGGGGTGGGGGGCAGGGTATTTACACCATAGATGTTGGTCACTGCTGCATAGCAAAGATTCCTCATCCCCAGTGAGAACTAGCTGCTCACCATTTAGCAGTACTTCATTGGTTTTAGGCCATCTCTCAGTATAACTTCATTACAGACCATGTATCCCTCATCTGAAATGCTTGGGATCAGAAATATTTTGAATTTTGGAATATATGCATATAGAAAACAAGCTCTTTTGGGAATGAGACCAAAGTCTGAACATGAAATAGATTTATGTTTCGTATACACCTCATACACACAGCTGGAAGGTAATTTTTACATAATATCGTAATAATTTTTTGAATGAAACAAAGTTTCGTGGTGGAATTGTCATGTTGTTGCTCAAAAGGTTGCAGATTTTGGAACATTTCAGATTGTGGGTTTGCAGATTAAGGAAGCTCGACCTGTGTAGAGAATTTCTAAAATATCATCAAAGACCTCTTAGAACACAGTGAACTTTATAACATGGTACAATTGCCTTTTCTATATTTTTTCCTTTCTTCCTCTCCCCAGTCTTTTGGATAATGAAATTTAAGATGATATGTGGACCCAAGTTCCTGTTGTTTGTTTCATAGTTAAACATGATCTCAATCTACTAGGTTTATAAAGAAGAACCTTCTTGTTTTTTCTTTAATTTCACTGGTGGGTAGGTAGTTCAGCAGTGTGTTGTGTTTTTATAGTTATTTGTGACACCCTGGAGATGGGCCTCCTTCTTTGATGTGTGCCAGATTCACAGCCCAAGCAATGTGTGCTTCTGTGGAAGCCAACATGGCGGCTGCTCTGTCAGTCAGGCCAGGCACCAACCTCACTGCTGTGTCAGCACAGCCATGATGGATGGCATTTAGTGGTCTGGGATCACCACCTGCTGTCTTCATCACAAATGAGCCAGAAGAACGGATTTCCTGCCATAATGTACTATTTGTAAGCTTAAAGAACCAGAGGAAGATAAGAGGGGAAATATTTTGCGGTGGAAATGTCTAATGGCCTTAAATGAGGCATC
Organism: Erethizon dorsatum; assembly: GCA_028451465.1. NCBI lineage: Eukaryota > Metazoa > Chordata > Mammalia > Rodentia > Erethizontidae > Erethizon > Erethizon dorsatum. The sequence continues at coordinate 67,242,206 of CM051836.1, read as the reverse complement.
TTGTCTTCTTTCCTTCTCTTCTTCTCCACCCTCCATTAATACATATTTATTTTTCATTCCATAGGGGATCCAATTGTATATAGGATTATTCAAGGTTGATTCTTTTGTATATTTGTGATGGTTTTCGAGAAGCAGAAATGAAAATCTACTGACAAAACAAAAATTCTTATTATTTTACCCCCACAGTGTTCAGTGAATTGAGGATAAATGTGCAGATATTTTGATATTTTTCTGGACTTAGGGGCTTATTTTTTTATTCTACCTTGTGAGGAAAAGGCACATTAAGGGAAGAAAAAGCTGGCACAGACAGTGGGAAGTCAGATTCTTATTTGCAACTCACTTATAATAGGGGAAATCAGCAGGGACCCAGACATATTTAGTCAGTGTGGGTTACTGGTTAGGAGTACTGGCCAGGAGCCAGACCACCCACCCTATCATCCTGGCTCTGCTACCTGCAAGCCCTGGGAAATTGGACAAATTGCTTAATAGTGTGTACTTCCATTTCTTCACTAGAAAGCAGGGATAATAATAACACTTATATCAGACCTCTCGAGGGCCCACTGAGCACCTTTGTGTAAATTTGAAAAAGACCTCTCCATGGGTCTATTCCATAGACTTAGTATGGGCACTGACTTTATGCCAGTTAAAAACACAAGACTCTTCCTTCAGAAGGGTTTGTGTGGTTTGGTGAATGCAACATGGGCCAGCTTAGCTCTGATTTATCTGATCTACTGGCTGCCTTTGTCCAAGGCATAATGGGTTTAACCAGCTATGATGGCTCTGACCACCACGCAGGGCTCTGAGGAGTCAATGAATCAATTAAAGATCAAAGAAGATGCTGTCATCATCACCACCATTTCAAGGTGAGACTAGAGTAGAAGAGGGTTCAGACAGACCTGGAGAGATGTGCAGGAGGATTGTAGTCTCAGAGAAGTGAAGCAATTTGCTGGAAGTCCTGTGGTTAGAACCCAGTTATCGTGGCTTTGGCCACCCCCTCCCCAGTGCCGATGAGGCATCACTAGACGATTGCCTGAGCCAAGCAAAAGAACCACTGGTAAAAGATGAGGCTGAGGGGCACTGTGGTCATACCAGCCCCAAGCACTCATCCAGGGCCATCCAAATAACACTCTCAGAAGGCATAATTTTTAAAATTTCCAAAACCAAACAGTACATTCATTCCCTTGCCCAGTATTCAGAGGTTCATTTAAAAATATATACTATGCAATAGTAACGTGTGGATCACAGCTGCTTGGGAATGGTGGATGCTGTAGTTTGAATATGGTTTGTCCCTTCCAAACTGTGTTGAGGCCTAGGCCTAACTCCTTGGTGCAGAAGTATTGGGAGTTGGGCTCGAGTCATGGGCCTGTACCCTCATGAATAGATGAATGCCATCTGGTGAGAAGAAGTTCTCACTTTCATGGAACTTTTTTAGTAACTTTGAGAGCCAGTTGTTCTAAAGCAGGGACACCCTCATGTTTTGTCTTTTCCATGTGACCACTTACCCCTCCACTTTCTGCCATGAGCTGAAGCTGTACCTGTGGTCCTGGACTTTGTAGCCTTTAGAACTATAAGCCAAATAAACTTCTTTATAAATTACCCAGTCTCTGGTATTATGTTATAGAACATAAAATGGACTAATATGATAGACTTGAGGATGATGAAATGGATGTGTATTTCTGTCATATTGGAACTAAAACCTATTAAAAGTGATATTTCTTAGTACAAAGTATTTCTGAGTAAAGCTAAATGGAAAATATATTTAGTTACTAATGAGAGGGGTTAAAATGAGGTTGAGCCACTATGGAGATTAGCTTATATAGTCCCAGTACTCTTTACAATCTTTGTAATTATAAAATATAACACGAGTTGCTATGGTTTGGATATTGTTTGTCCCCTGAACTCGTTTGGAGTTTAATTCCCATTGTGAGGTATTAAGAGAGTGGAAACTTAATCTGACTATAGTGTTTAGAGTGGGGCCTTTGAGAAGTGACTAGGCCTAGATAAATCATTATGGCAGGACCCTCATGTTGAATCCTGGTGGCTTTGTAAGAATAAGGGGAGAGCCCAGGGCACACATCCATGCTTCCACACACCCCCCCTCATTTGGCATGTGATGCTTTGAGCTGCTTCGAGGCCCTACCTGCAGGAGGTCCAACACCAAGTTCATCCTGCCAATCTTGTACCTCTGATCAAAGAGCCGAAATAAGCCTCTTTTCTTTATAAAGTAGTTTGCCTTGGGTATTTCATTATAGTAATATGAAATGGAACACGAGTCTAGAAAATTACATAAAAACATAGCTTGGTTAATTATAATGATTACTCAAATCAAGAAATAGATTTTCTAGACCTTAGATGCACCTCCTGCGCTTCCTCCCTCCCAGTGATCATCTGGTCCCTCTTTCCCCAAAGTCACGGTCTTCATTTGCTGTTGATTATTTTCTTGCTTTTCTTCAGCATTAATTTGCATGGGCCAAACCTTCTTTTCAAAAAATAGGCTACTTGAAATGCCATTATGCTATCTTTATACGGAATATTTCACCATGTTTTATTTTTATTTGGTAATCTAATACCTTGTTTGGATGAATTCTCATAGTTTTTTTTAACTTGACTTTGATGCCTTTTAAAATGCTAAGTACTGGTGCTGTACAGCAGTTTGTGGTTACTTTGGATTCTTAGCTAAAAACTGTTCCATTATTAGAATATCAAATAGTGAAATCGATCACTTCTACACACATCTCTACAATGGCTGCAGGACTGTGTGTACTTGGCAGAGCCTTCAGTTCTAGTTCTTTGCCCAAAATTAGGAAAGCAAGGGGTTGACCCTTCTTCCTTTTCATCATTAGTGCTAACGTCATGTCGAGTTGGTGGCTGGCCAGTGCCGATTCTGTGTAGTGAGCAGGTGAAAGAGTTGAACTTAAATGTGCTGACGATAGTGAACTGACTGATAGTGACTGCCATCAAAACAAATATGAAAAAAAATGCTCCTAGAAATTACTGAGGAAGCATTGGACAGGTTGTCGATCTTAAGTATTTACCTTGGATTGTTGAGCTAGTTTCGAACATTTCATTGTGAATATATTGAAACAGTTGAAAGAAAGGAAGGAAGAAATGATTGGTTCAGTGAAACTCATATATTCACCACCTAATTTCAACAGTTGTTAACATTTTCAATATTTGCTTCCTACACACACATATACCCCTAGTATTTTTCCAATCATTTCAGAATAAATTACATGTATCAGGTGACTTCCTCTCTAAATATCTTATTATGCACCTTGAAAGTACAAGTACATTCTCCTATATAACACCATACCATTAGTACTCTTCTTTTTGTAAAGGGAACAAGTGATCCCTAAGATCATCAAATGACCAGTACACATTCAGAATATCTCCACTGTGCCCCACATGTCATCCATAAGGTTTCAAGTATTCAGTGAAAGAATTGACATTGTAATCTGTCATAATGTATCTTAGTCTCTTCTTTAAAATAGCAAGCTTTCCCTTTTCTTCATGACATGGACGTTTTGCAATCAATTTTTCATATAGAATGTGTTTGTTATTCTCTGGGTTTACACAATTGTCTCCTTGTAGTCTCATTTAATGCAGTCAGATGTAAAGGAGACTTTCACAGGGCTTCCTTGTCTGTCTTTGTGCCCGATACTCACAAACCTAGATTCATACTTCACATGGCAAAGTTCCCTCAACTGAACTCTCTCTCCTAAGTGGTATTTCTGAATAATCATTTTAGCTACCTGATTTTATTTTATTTTTTTATTATTTATTTATTTATTTATTTATTTTTGGTACTGGGAATCGAACTCATGACCTCGTGCTTGCCAGGCAGGCGCTGTGCTGCTGAGCTATATCCCCAGCATTAGCTACCTGATTTTAGACACTCCTATTGTGGGTTTTCTTCCCCTTAGATATGAAACTTGAAGAAAAAGTGCCACTCAAATAGATCTACCATTTTGCAAATCAGTAAGTAGTAAATGTCCTACTAGACATTTTGTATCCTGATTTCTACCCTCTTAAGACTTTGTAAAACAGGTTTTTTTCTGCGGGGGGCATGCAGGCAGTATGTGGATTGAACCCAGGGCCTCATGCAAACTAGGCAAGTCCTCCATCAGCGAGCTCCTTCCTCAGCTAAAACAGGCCTGTGTAGCCACCTTGCGGGCAGGTGATGGAGACTTGGACTGGTATCATAGTGTAGAGACAAAAAAAAAAAAGAAGTCAGACTTCAAATATATTTTGGAAAGAGAGTATTGCCATTGAATGTGTCCCTGTGTTATTGAGGAAGGCAGATGGAGACCAAAGTGAGGCAGGTTGGATTGGGGACAGACACCAAGACTTTTGTACCTAGGACTGCCTAATTCAAAGATTTTACACTTCACTATGTTGAAGACTAAGTGACAGTTGCATAAACAAATATTAGCCCAGAACTAAAATATTTAAGGAGCAACATGATACCCAAGCAAAAATAGCTTTAGTTAGGGTGTGTCTCTGCTCCTCCAGTGACAAAACCCTTAGCTCACAGCACTCTGCTGGTCTAGTTTCTTTCTGGATTCTTCTTTTTCTTTGTTCTCAAATCAGTTGCCGAGGCTTTTGGTTTGGAGAATTCATCCTCAGTGTTGCCTGCCATTCTTTGGGGCTTCTGTTCTACCTTCTTGGACAGGAGGGACAGCTTGAGGACGTATAAACACAGTCATGTTAAGCCCACACACACATCTTCGCACTGGCCCATTTTCTGTGTCTAGATCATGCCATGGCTAGATCAGAGGATTTAATGCTCCCAGAGTGCCTTTGAGCCTTGGCTGTATTCTTAATTATTTTTTTTTCTTTTTTCTTATTTGTCTTTTGTAGAATCTTTCAATCTGTGACTATAAACAGTGCCTTCTGGTTTTCTGATGACACGATGAAAATATAAATGGATTCTGCAGATTGCATTTTATTATCCTCAGTATTAAGCACACAGCTGGTACAAGAGGGAATCATGTTCTGATAATGTTGATTAAATAACCTCTGGCCTGGACTTCTGTGCTGTTTCTTTGCCAGCCCAAACCGAACAGATATGAGGAGCTATAGTAATGAAAGAACGTGTCGTGATATAACCACCACAGGAAGGTGATTTGGGCCTGTAGTGGTGTTGTGGGCAGTGCAGCCCTGGCTGGATGAAAGGAGAGCTGATTCTAGTCTCACCCTTGCCACCGGCTTGCTACTGGCTAGCCAGCCATGTGACCTTCAGCCAGTCAATTTGTAGGACATTACCTTTCTCACCTATAAAATAAAGAGTTGTGCATATAACCTGGACTTTATTCTGGTGCAAAGAAGAGATACGGATCGGTCTATAACAAGACCCTTGGATGCTGTGTGGGTGGTGACTTGTGAGGACCGTATAGGTGGCTACTGCAGTTGTCTTGCTGACAACTGACAGATGATAGAGGCTGACAGATGATAGAGGCTTGGACTAGTGTCAGCATAGAGCAAAAGGGACAGACCTAAACCGTAGTTTGGAAGACTCCATTGCTCTTCCCGGTGGTCTGAATATGTCTCCGCTATTGGGGGAGGGAATTCGTAGTGCCATTCCTTGACATGGCAATGACTAAAGGTTGGGTTAGGGCACAGACATAAAGCCTTTTTGTATTAACACATTCATAATGAGGCTATAAATGCATGACTGTCCCATCAGGCAGCTTATACCACTCAATAGGACTGTCCTATGCCACCCAGTGGGACAGCCATGCATGTGCCCCTGGTGGTTCAAACCAGCAGGAACCTGTTAATCTTGTTTAGTGTGAGATATTTATTAGGTACCCAGGTGGAAATGTTGAATGAGAAATGGGATATTTCACTGTGAACTCAAGGGTTCAGCGCTCTGTATAAGGATGTGAGTTATCCTTCAGTGTGAGCTGTCGAGAGCCATGAGGCTGGATGGAATTACACAGGGAAGTGAGGGACAGCAGCATTGTAGAAAGAGAAGAGAGAAGTGAACGTGGAGGAAAAAGCCATTTTACACTTTATAGTTGGGCAGTGAACAGGTAGAAGTCCCTAATGCAGTGGCTAAAGGAGAATTTAACGAGGCAGGGGAAAAGCAGGAGTGTGGGTTGGTAGGAAAACACGAGAGAGGCAAGTGATCCAAAAAGGAGGTAGTGGTTGCCTTGTGCTGCTGAGACTTCGTGATTAAATGAGGAAAAGTCTTAGGGGTTAAACAGTGTGGTAACACTGCAATGTAAGAAAAGAGCCAGTACGGCATTAAGATCAGGGAAGAAAGAATGGTAAGGAGGACTGGGGGGAGAAAAACCAACAAGACCTATAGCACTGTTATTATTGCTGCCAGAAATGATAATGAAATGTATTGGTTCTTACCATGAGCTGGACACTGTGGACACTTGACTTTCACGCAGACCTTTGCAGTAGGCACTATTATCATGTCTCCATTAGGGTTGGTGCAAGTTCCTTCACCTGCCGGAGATAATGTAGTTTATGCTGGTGGAGCAATGAGTTAAGCTCAGGTCTAACTCTTGATGCTTTAAGAATGTGTAGTGGATTAAATGAGGATGGTTTGCAGGTGGCTGAACTATGATGATAGGGTAATGAGTACTGGATACTCATGTGGTATCACTGGGTACTCATGTTGGACTATGAAAGGGAGGAGAAGAACAGGATGATACTCAAAGGGCTGGACTGCGTTAGCGTTTTTAGGGAAGGAGGGAACTCATTATACTACCAGAAGGGGATGAAGGCTACTGTGGAGTGAGTAAGGTTGAGATAAGGAGTGGGAAGGGATATGATCCAGAGACTTGATAGGGAAATCCAGTTTAGGGAAGTGAATATGTATTTCTTTTCCTTGTGCTGGCGGGAGAAGATGAAGAGGTAGGTGTAGATATGATATGTGGAGAGATGGGGGTGCAGGTGTATAGGGGTCTTAAGGCTCAGCCATCTCATTGTGATTTTAGCACTGAGGTCATTGCCTGCACATGGTGGGAAAGTCCATGAGGATGTAACTGGAATGACAGTTTGTAGGAGGAAATCACAGCCTTCTGAGAAGTGTACCCACTTTTATACAATTTAGAGAAAATATCCATGTCTTTTGAAAGTTAAGTGAGAATCTATTCAATCTTGTATTTTGTCTCAGTTGCTTGAATCCAGGGACCATTATTTTGTCAGCCAACAGAATCTCCTCTTCAGATCATTTACTAGGGATTGCCAACATTTATTTAAAATGCTCTTGAGCCCTGCAGTTTGTTAGTGGGTTATAGTTTGTCTAACAGATCGCTTTCAGCAAACAACCTAAGATTAATGAAGGAATTTCTGAAATATCATTTATATACATGGTAGTGATCAGGCTGAGAAACTGTCTCTTGGCAGACTTTGACTCTTTGTAGCAATGACATAATTACAATAGTAACAAAGTAATTAGCAGAATGTAGCACTGTGATATACAATGTGCTATATTATAAACACATTGTAAAAATGTTTCCATGAAGTTGTGTGGTTTTCTTTATTAGACTGGTTCTTTAGAGTTCTCCATATTTCAGTTATTTGAGCAGAGCCATGGGTGTAGACAAACTTTGAAACAGAATTACCTTTGAGCCCAGGGGAAAGGAAATCGGATACAGATGAGCCTCCTCAGAAATCACTTGCATAGAGTAACGTGATGCTGCATTATGAGGCCCTTTGTTCTGTTTTTAGTTTAATTGCTAAGTCAGAAGAAAGCTCTTTCCCCCTTTGAACACCATCAAGGTTTTGGTAAATTAGCCATTCATTGGCTATTTTAATGTGCATGGTCCTCCAACAAATATTTTGGTTTGTAATTAAGTTGAATTAATCCTGAACCATGAAGCTGGCATTGGGCTTTCCTGAAAAGCACGTAGGGTGTAGCTGATGACATAATGACCATTATAGTTCTTCTGAGGCGCCCCTTAAACAGAGAGATGTCCACACATGTTCTGAGCATCCCCATGCCTTGGGAAGTGTGTTAGGCCCACCTTTAATATGATTGTGGTGTCCAGGAATTTCTGTCCATGCGTTCCTACATCCCTATTTGTGTGTGTGTGTCTTTAATAATTAAACACACAAAGGTCGTTATGTTCAACATCTTTAGGTAAGAACCTGTAAGAACTTTGGATTCTGCTATGATGAGTGAGAGGAGAGTTCTTGGAGTTTGTGAGTGGAGTGGTGGCTTGAGCTGACTTTAGAGGCTCACACAAGCTGCTGCTTGAGACTAGATGGATGGGAGAGAAGGGCGGAAGCAGTGAGGCCAGTTAAGAGACTCTGGCACTATCCAGAGCGAGATGTCAGCAACTTGGAGAAAGGTGGTAGAATGGAGGTCGAGAGAAACACTCAGATTCTGCCTAAGTTCTGAAGTTGAAATCAAGAAGATTTTTTAAAGCAGCCTTTTAAAAATTGGCATATGTTTGCAGTACTTAAAAATTACATTCATTTTGGGGGAATTGGCATGCATGAACACACACAAACACACACACACACTCATGGTATCTTGATTATTTTTCACCCCTGCCCTATAACCTCTCTCTTCCCCTTTCCCCTCATCCCCTTCCACATCCACAAAAAGTCTACCTTCCTGTTTCCTACCATCTCTCCTTTCTTTCATTCTCTATTTATATTTTGGATTTCTCATATATGATAAATTATGTGAAATTATTCTCTGTCTGACTTATTTCACTTAACATCATGGTCTCAAGATCTATCCATTTTCCTACAAATGACTTGAGTTTATCCTTCTTCATGGCTACATAATACTCCATTGTGTATATATACCACATTTTCCTTAACAAGATTTGTTGCTGGGTATGGTTGGTTATGAAAAACAGAGGTCAGTATGACTCTAAGATTTTTGGGCTGAACAACTGAAAGGATGGAATTTCAAGGATGAACGATTTGAATGGGTGAGAGAGCAGGATTTGGGGAGCTGGTAAAATGTGCCTGGCATTCATGCTGCTCTTCACCTGCTGGCCCCTGAATGCTTCTAAGCCTGGGCTCTTCCCAGCCACCTCATAATCCCAGGGCCCTATCATAGGCTGTCTTTGAAGTTCAGCTCATTTTCTATCCTGTCCTTGTGTCTTTGGAGAGTGACTGTGATGATGACATGGTTGGTGGCTTGTCTGGAAGTTTCCTAGAAGCTCTCAGCAGGTTGGGATCCAGGTGGGATGGTTTGGGAAGGTTTGGGCCATTACTTGTCACTTCCCTCTGCAAATGGACTTGGTGATTGGTTCCAGGCAGCTATGTTGCTGTTAATTGCAATAACTTGTGCTATCATGAGGGAAATGGTAATTAGCAGTATTTATAGTTAGAATATATGATATGTGACATGGTATACATCACATGATAAACACATTGTAAAGATGTTGCTTTGTGATTCTGAATTGATGGCTTAGTTTAGTATTAGTCCATTTCTCATTACTATGACAAAACACCTGAGGCGGGCTAACTTTATTTAAAAAAAGAGGTTTACTTAGCACACCATTTGGGATGCTGAAAGGCACAGGTTCTAGTGAGAGCCTCTCCTAGACTGTGTCACTTCATGGTAGATGTGCAAAGCAAGAAATCACATGACCAAAGAGGAAGCCAGGGAGGATGGTGGTCCACAATCCCTTCTAAAGACCCTAGGACTCCCACTAGGTCCCTTCCTCAAAGTCTCACCAACTCCCAATGCTGCCACCCTGGGGACCAAGCTTCCAACACAGGAACTTTAAGGGCACAGACAACAGCCAAACTAGGTGTTTGCATTGCAGTTTCCTGTGCAGATGGGTCCCATGGGGACCTTTTAAACAGGCCGGTTCCAGCTTAGTGCTGTTAGCATGGATCGCTAACGTTACCTCCAGGTGAAGATGCTACCGTGGTCACTGGTCTAAGGACTCACTTCCGGGGCATAGTTCTTGTTAAATTGCTGGAGTCTCTTCAGCTTTTCCTTCTCTTAACAAAGATGTTGGCGCCTCCACCCTAAATACTCTGGAAAGAGAATGCTAAGGTGTTTAAAGTCTGTGTTTAAAATACTAGCTTTTGAAAGGTGTCTTTCTTCAATTTTTAGTGCCTTGGAAAAATTATGTATTTACAAGCTGTTCAGAATGAATTTTTATCCATTTTTGGAACCTTCCCTCAAATAAGGACGAGAGGATATTAACAAAATAATTTTTGAGGTATTACATTACATTAAATTGCCTATTGAGTTGTCCTTCTAGAGAGAGCGGTAATGAGGATTTTTAAAATAGAATTTGAGCTTTGGCTTATGAGGAAGAATTGAGAGCATTTGGTTTTCTTAGACTACTGTTTTATCAGCAATTAAAGAAAAGCTTTTTGGTTTTTTTCCAAGATAAAATTCAATATATCTATATAGCTCTATCTATCTATCTATCTATCTATCTATCTATCTATCTATCTATCTATCTAATCTATATATCATAGAAAGTTTTAGGAAAATAAGGAAAAATTTAAAAAGCAAAATAGAAATCATGTTATTTCCACCATGAAGAAAGAGCATATTGGTATTGTGTGTGGGCATGGGTGTGGGTGGGTATGTGAGTGTCTTATGATGTCTGTGTGGCTTTGGCATCAGAGTATTGCTGGCCAAATGGGATGAGTTGGGAGGTATTATCACTGTTTAATTGTCTGGAAGAGTCTGAACAGAGTTACATTATTGCATCCATAAATATTTGGTACGGTTTGCCAGATAAGCCTCTAGGCCTGATGTCTTCTTTGCAGGAGTGTTGTCTCTTTCTTTGTTGAGTGAACTATAGTTGTTTGTATTGTGGAATTTACCAGGTGGTTAATTTATTAGCACAAATTTATTTATAAGATTCCCTTGTTGTTCTTGTAATATCTATAAGATCTGTAATGATGGCATTTGTCATTTCTGATATTGGTCATTTGTGTCTTCTTTTTCTTTTGCATGTACATTTCCCCACTAACACTGTTTCAGTATTTTTCCATACTTTTCGATCTTGTTGTCTTTTTCCTCTACCACGTACATTCTAATTTACTTTAAAATTTCTTTTTTAATCAGTGTGTGATATTTAGAATTGTGTTAGTTTTTAAATATTTGAGGACATTTGAAAGATATTTCTGTTAATTTAGAATTTAGTTCCACCGTGCTCAGTGAACATACTTTGTGTAAGTGCATTCAAATACAATGAGATTTGTTTTCTGACCCAGCATTAGCTCTGTCTAGCTCACTATGAACTAAAGAAAAAAATGTGATTTCTGTGGAAGGTAAGAATTCTAGAGATGTCAGGCCAATGTTTGGTTGACAGTGGTTTTTTTTTTTTTTTTGTGTGGGTACCGGGGGTCGACCTCAGGACCTTCTGTGCCAGCAGGTGCCCGTGCGGCTGAGCGATATCACTGGCCCTTTTTTCGTATGTGGGTACCAAGAGTCGAACTCAGGACTTACCAGGCAGGCGCTTATGCTGCTGAGCCATCTCACCGGCCCTGGTTGATAGTGTTTTTCACAGGATTTAAAAAATGTACATGTATCATCAGTATATTGAAGAGAAATATTTAAATCTCTGATTCTAATTATGGATATGTCCACTTCTCTAACGGTTCTGTTTCGGCTTATGTACTTTGAACTTTTTTAGCTAGTGCATTAGCATTTAGGATTATGTCTTCCCAGTCAGCTAATTCTTTTATCATTATGAAATTACTCTGTCCTTGTTATTGTTCTTTGTTCTGAAATTTCTTTGTCTGATGTGAATATAATCACTGCAGCTCCCTTGTGATCAGTGCTTGCATGACGTATCCTTTTCTACTTCTTTTCTCTTTCTCTGTTTCCTAGTACTAGAGATCAAACCCAGGTCCTCATGCATGCTAGAAAAGTGGTCTACCACGGGGCTATGTAGCCAGCCCTCCTACTTGTCTTTTTACCCTATCACTGTCTTTATATTTATGTTACTGTTGTGCACATTTGTAGGCAGTACCTAGTTGGGTCTTGCTTTTTTTTTTTTTTTTTTTGTGGGTACCGGGGGGTCGACCTCAGGACCTCGCGCGCCAGCAGGCGCCCGTGCCTCTGAGCGATATCACCGGTCCCTTTTTCATATGTGGGATCCGGGAGGGTCTTGCTTTTTTAACCAATCTGATAATCTCTGTTTTTTAAGTGGAGGTATTAGGGCCATTTATATGTAATGTTATTATTGATATGGTTAGGCTTACGTCTACAATCTATTTGTCTTATTTGTTCCATCTGTTCTTTGTCCTCTTTTCCTGTTCATTATTGCTATTTATTATTATTTTTTTCCCTTTTTATTACTGTGATATTTTCTGTGGTTTAATTTTATTTCTTTTATTGGCTTATTACTGGTAACTTTTTATTTTGCTATGTTAGGGCTTTCTTTAAGATTCATAGTATGCCTCCTTACCTGGTATTTTGTAGGTGCTGAGTAAGTACTGAATGAACAAATGAGTGAATGAATGTCTTCCTGATGCCCCAGTTGCAGTGTAGTTGAGAACCAGAGGACCGTGAATGGCCACCAGTTCAATGTTGTCTGACAATTATTCTTTCCTAGCTTTTGTTCTTTCTCTTTCTCACTCTGCTATTTATGGATGTGGCTGTAACTCAGGTCTTGATGCTAGTCTTTCAAGGTTGCAGATCTATATTCTGTCCTCCCCCCAGCTCTCTGTTGTTTAAGTAAATCTTTATCCTCAGGCAGTGCTTTTCCTGGGCTCCTTGAAAGCGTGTGGGTTGGAATCTCTAGATGGAAGAGCCTGTGGCCTTGACTTATTGTGGTCAAACCCCCCAAAGTAATGTATCCTTATCAGGAGAAACAGATTTTTATAAGGTACCAGATAGGAAAAGAGCTCCAAACGAAATGTTCTAAATTTAACTTTAGCTGATCTAGGCAAAGCTGCACACATGGAAAGGAAATTAAGGCTTAACAGATTTTCCTCATTCTTGGAATGCTACCAGTTTTTTCGAGGTTGTGAATATTTTTTATTTTTATTTTTTATTTATTTATTTTTTTTTTGTGGGTACCGGGGGGTCGACCTCAGGACCTCACGCGCCAAAAGGCACCCGTGCCGCTGAGCGATATCACCGGCCCCTTTTTCGTATGTGGGATCCGGGAGTCGAACTCGGGCCCTCGCGCTTGCAAGGATGAATATTTTTTAAAAAATTGAATGTTCTAATTAAAAAATAAAAATTTATGCTTTTTTTTTCTTTTCCAGCAAGTAACTGGCCGAAGTTTTGGTGATAAAGATTTTCGGACTGGATTAGAAAATGGAATCCTTCTCTGCGAGTAAGTATAGCCTATATCCCATTAGATTATTCCAGAAGCATTTTTAATACCGTTCGGTTTGTCTGTAAAGCTTCTAGTTTTTTATTTTTAATTTATTCACACTTTGAATATGAAACTCAACAAAATCACTGGGCTCAGCAGGAAGGAGCCCAGGAGCTTGGTGTCTAATATGGAGGCTTGGTGTCTAATATGGAGTGGGGGGACGGTGGCAACTGCTGACCAGATAGAGAAGGAGCAGGTATCCAGTAGCTTCTGCCGGGTCCCATCAGTGTTTACTGTGAAGGAATTTGGGCCTAGGTGATTGTAAGGATGTGGACCTAATTGTCATAAAGTAGGAACCTTTTCTCCCCCTTTAAACCCCGAAACAAAGCCACCTTGTGCCAAATGAAAGCAGCGCTTTTATACATTTACACATCTTAAAAGCACATGGGGTGATGCTCCGCACCGGGCCTGCTGTCACGGATGTACTTTCAAACATGAATAATTCGCGCTGCTGGAGAAGTTCAAGTGTGAATAATAACTGCAAAGTTTAATTTTTGTTTTGAAGTTAGTTCTGCTGCAGATCACTGCTATGACGGAAGGAAGAGCTTTCTGGTTTTCAACCCAACATAAGTGGTTCTCAACCCAAAATAAATGAGAGCCTTTGTATTTATAGATATGTGTGGACAGAAACTTCAAACCAAGGTTTCAAAATTTGGATTGATTGAATAGGTTCAATAATTTGGGTACTGATTTTTGTTTTATTTAGATATATATCCAGTGAGCTATGCGGCTCCTAAATGTGTGATTTGATGGGTTTTCAAACATATGTGCATGTGTGCAACCTACACTGTAATCAAGACATAAAACGACGCTCTTCATCCCCCTTCCTAATGAGCCTCAGTACCCCAGAGGCAAGCATGGCTCTGATTTCTTTCACCATAGCATCTCTTTCACCTTCTCTTGAATCTTACATAAATGGAGTTACAGAATGGATTTATTTTGATGATTTTTAGGATATTGATTTGATGTAGATGGAGAAGCAAGGATTTTAGAGCCTGAAAACTGAAAGCTCGAGCCCTTACTTCTCCTCTCAAGTCTTTAACCTTCTTGAGTCTCTTCTTTTTTCCTAAATGGTGGTAAGAAATTTATACTACAGTTCACAGGCTTTTTGTGGACATCAACAGAATAATGGGTAAGGTATTTGGAAAGACTGTACAGTGCTTTAGAAATGTTTATTTTGCAGAACCTTTCAATACTGTCCATGTCAGCATTTTCCCTACCTTTCCACTGCCTTTCACTGCTCAAAGAAAAATCGCTGTCCTCCAATTGCTGTTTCCACATCCTCTTTCTGTGGAGTCTCCCCCTTCTCCTAGTGTCCTTCCTCAGCTCCGCTGTGCCCTTATTACATCCAGATCAGAGCCCACTTGCAGGTGAGCGGTGATTAGCTCAGCACCTCCTGGCCATAGGGTGACAGGCTTCAAAGGCTTCCGTTCTGTGCTTCTGATGATTCTGTGTTCAGCTCTCTCCTGACAGCCAACTGCCAGGAGCTGATCTCATTTATGTGGACCGTGCTGTCAAAGCTCAAGTGAAGCAGATCTTTGGTGCCAGTGTTTGTTCACCTGCTTATTCCACGGATTCTTATAGGCATCTACCTTTCCACTATATTCCCATGAATAAATCTGTCGGTGGGGTCATGATTACCTACCTGGTTTTGGATTCATTTGAAGACAAAACTATGGCTCTAAAGGAATTTACATGCAGAATTTGTTTCTTTCTCAGCCAAAGATGCTGAGTTAGAGGATGGGGTCTCCCTGTGTGTACAGTGGCACTATCCACAGGTGGGTCTTTTACACCCTCAGTAGCAAATGTTAGGGTGTCGGGGTGGAGAAGTGGGGTTTAGATTGAGGCTGTGATCAGGAAGCACATGGTCAGAACAAAATAGGGGCTTCTTTAGATGCAGAAAGGGCTTGGACTGCTGTAGCCTGAGGACAAAGCTGAAGGAGATGGCGTACGTGGAGGACGTACTCTCTGTGCAGGAGGACAAAACCCAAGACAAGTGAGTTATTGTCTAAGTCCTCTAACTATGGAAGAGTAGCCTTCCTGGTAGGTTAGAAGAAGTGAGTTTTGGAGTCTGAAGACCAGGGACTAAGTCCTGACTTCCCCAGTGTGACTCCAGCCAGCAGCTCCGGCAAAGACTCTGCTAAGGAGGAATGAACCACACAGGCAGCCTGCGTCAAGGAAAGCCAGGAGCAGGAGCCCCGGTCTGAGCATTGGAGATGAAGTGTGGTCAGGAGCCAGGGAACCCAGATTTAAAAATTTCTAAGTGTAGGACCCATGGAAGCATGAAAACGAAAGCCATGAGCCAGGAGCAAAATGCAGTGAAGGTGGGCGACGGTGGAGGAAGAGGGTTTCCTTCATCACCTTTATAGCTAGGATTTGTCTGAGCTAAGAGTATGGGGCTCCCACAAACTGAGATTAGCAGGTGTATTTTTGTACTTTGTGGTCCACTGAGGAGAAAAGGGGACTTGTACTACTCCAGAGATGGAGTTGGCGTATGGAAGGGGACGAAAGACAGAAAACTCAGTTGGGAGAGTCTCGGGGCAGTTATGATTCTCAGGCAGTGGAGCCGTGCAGATTTGAAACACCTGTCTTTGGAGAGTAGATGAGCATGGCCCAGGCTGTGCCGCCTTCGAGAGCCAGAGAGAGTTCTGTGGATGCTGCTGAAGGACTTCTAACTCACAGACAGCCCCCCCCTGGGCCACAACATGGAAACATACAAGAGCTCTGTGATTTTAAATAGTGAAACCTGGGAGTTCAGCTCTTCTTAGAATGGGGCTTTCATACTACATGGCCTTCTTTATAAAAAGAAAAAAACTATTCAGAGGATTCCACCTCTGAGTTATTCAAAATAGAAGCTCCGTTGGTGTTGTGTGTGACCCAGTGGCAAACCCACAGGCAGTATTGGTGGCTGTTTCTTTTTCTGTAATGTTTTTGTCTGGGTTGGATCCACTGTCAGTGTTCGTTGCAGCTGTGTACAGACCCCATGCTCTGTGCTCACCCAAATGCCTTGGGTTGTTTATGAGTCTGAAAAAAATCTCCTAATTCTCATCAAACAGAAGGGCATCTTCTAAGTCTAGGGTCTGGCCTCCCTTTTATTGGCCTAGATTCAAACTTCCCTGTAGCCTGTAAGGTGCTATTGTTAAACCCATTTTACAGAGCAAGTAACTGAGACACAGAGGGTTAGCTAAGTTGGCTAAGGTCACACAAATAAGAGAGATTTAAATTCATGATGTCTAATTCCTTAGCTTTGGCTCTTGACCACTGTGCTGTTTCTAGAATTGGAGTTTTTACGGGAGAGAAAATCAAGAGGCTGAGGGATGGGGCTGGAGTGAGAGATTTGTGCCAGAAAACCAGGAGTCTGGGGAGAGGGCAGTGCACAGGCAAAGGCACTGCGTCTCCACAGGGCAGAGGAGTAAGACGACTTGGTGGAGCTGCTGTTCTGGGGAAGATACGAGCATCAAGGGCCTGGGGCTCCCCGTTGAGATGAGAAGGCAGCTTCCTAAGAGCGAGCGTGTGGGAGAGCTGAGAGGAGAGCAGGCTGTGGTCAGCGACGGATGCAGGGCTTTCTGTTCTCTTCAACTACTAATGGAGGTAAATGAGAGCAGGGCACCTGGGCTAATGACTGGAGACAGAAGAGAGAAGGTGGGCACCTGTAGGCCGTGTGTAAGACAAGAAATAAGTAGCGTTAAAATCACCCTGGGGACCTTTGACTTTGCATGGCTTTGTGTATGCGACCCTGTACTGTGTGTGACGCTCATGCATAAATGTATAGCTTACAGCAAGTAATAGGTAGTATAACATAGAGAGCACGTGCCTCACAGAATTACAATAAATGCGTTTTTCTCTCAGCATCCCACTCTTCCTCTGTTATTTTTGCTAAGTCTGTCTAGTGAAAGTTTCCCGTTAAATCCTCAAATGATGCGAGCCCTCTGCTGAGAGTTTAATAAAAGGTCAGAGGCAAAATGCGACAGAAATGCAGACGTGTGACAAGTGTCATGCTGTTAGAAATAGTAACCAAACTCTGCACTGTGGTCTTGAGGACTTAAGGGTAAAAGAGCCAACGAAGAGCCAGTCCCTAGAGAACCTGCTCCCAGGAGGAAGCAGCTGGCGACAGCCTTCTAGTCCCTCGCCCGGACTCGATCGTCTGGAGGTAATTCCAGAAAGGAGAGTTTCTGCTGTTTCTCCTGAATGATGCTATTGTTTAGATAGAACTCTGTGGAATTACATCTAGATAAGAGGTTGGCAAATTATGGCCTTTGGCCTATTTTTGTACTGGCCTTCTGGCCAGGGATGGCTTTTAGAGTTTTAAAGGGTTGTAAACAGAACAAAACAAAACAAGAGCAAATACATGGCTCACAAACCCTAAAATGTTTACTGTCTGGTTCTTTACAGAGAAACTTGACCAGCCCCAAAGGACTATGGAATTAATTTTAGATGTAAATTGTTTATTCTTGTAAGGCTAAGTAATTGAGTTTGGCCTGTGCATCATGCTATTTGGGTAAATTGAATAACTTTTTACAAAAGATGCACTCAGGAGTTTCTTTACAAGTTTTCCCCACAACATTTTATCTAAATAATTTTTTTTTTTTTTTTGTGGGTACCGGGGGGACGACCTCAGGACCTCGCGCGCCAGCAGGCGCCTGTGCCGCTGAGCGATATCACTGGCCCCTTTTTCGTATGTGGGTTCCGGGAGTCGAACTCGGGCCTTCGCGCTTGCAAGGCAGGCGCTTAAGCCGCTGAGCCGTCTCACCGGCCCTAAATAATTTTAAAATTATAGAAAAATTACAAGAAGAATATATATAAGGAATATCCACATATCCTGCACCCAGATGCAGGAATTATTCTCATTTGGTCATATGCCCTCTATTTATGTGTTTATGCCTCTTTTTCCTGAACCATTTGAAAGTAAGATGCAGATATTCAATGAAGTTCAACTCCTAAATGCCCCAGCATGTATCTCCTAAATCCAGGGACATCTTCCTACGTAACCCTTCAAGATTTTCAGCAATAATATAGTAATGTCTAATGTAAATTCCATGGTTAAGTGTTCCCAGGGTCCTCAGTAATGTCATTTCTACCGATTTTTTAAAATGTAGACCCCAATCAAAGATCACACATTGCATTTGGTTATCATTTCTCTTCAGTCTACTACACTTGAACTTCAGTACAGTTGTTTGTATCTTTCATGATATTAACACCTCTGAAAGTTCCAGATCAGTCATTTTGTAGAATGTCTCACATTTGGGTTTTTCTAATTGCTTCCTCGTGATCGGATCCAGATCAGGCAGTTTTGGCAAGAGTATCATTACATGAGTGATGATACCATGTTCTTGGTAGCTTGTCCCCTTACCAGTCATGTTATAACTGATAATTGGTTAAGGTCATGTCCCCCAAATATATGCTTTGTTAGGATGCATCTTTTCTGCAATCTGTAAAAAGGTATTCTGAACGGGCGTAATAACTTGACATCTCAAAATCTTCTACCCAGTGGAGTTAGTAGGCATTGATGATACTTCCTGCAAGTAGTGATTCTCTCATTCTATTTTTTCTGCCTTTGTTAGCTGGCATTCTTATGTCTCCTTTAGAGAAATTTTCCTTTCTCCTTTTTTTTTTTTTTTTTTTTTTTTGTGGGTACCGGGGGGACGACCTCAGGACCTCGCGCGCCAACAGGCACCCGTGCCGCTGAGCGATATCACCGGCCCCTTTTTCGTATGTGGGATCCGGGAGTTGAACTCGGGCCTTCGCGCTTGCAAGGCAGGCGCTTACGCCGCTGAGCCATCTCACCGGCCCTCTTTCTCCTTTTTTTGTTGAGTATCATGATGTAGTCATGGAATCCTTTGTATTCCTTATGTAATAATCCATTAGCACTTTTCATGCTTCTCTTAATTTGAAAAGCAATTTAAAAAGCAATCTTTATAGAGAGTGAATAAGTTAAGCGATAATAGCAGGCTTGTTTTATAAATGAATCCAGAATATAGAATTTCTAAGGTTTTAAATCTGCACAGTAGAGAATAGATTTTTAAAGTTTGTTTGGATAGGTAGTTGGCTCATATTGGGACTTGTTTTCCTATATTCCAATTTTTTTTTTTCACTCTGGGGATTGAACCTGGGGAGTACTGAGCTGCACCCCCAACCCCTTTTACTTTTATTTTATTTTTTATCTTGAGACAGAGTCTTGCTATATTTCCCAGATTGGGCTCAAACTTATGATCCTCCTGCCTCAGCCTCCTGGGCAACTGGATTAGAGGAGTGCTCTACCATGCCTGACCTGTTATCTTCTGATTCTTGATTTATCTCAATATTTACCTCTGGCAGTGAGATGCCCTGCACTGGCCAGTGTTCATGCAGATTGACCAATATTACTTTACTGGGCAAAGCTCCAGGATGAAGAGGCTTCCAGTGAGGACATAGAGAGAGAATCCTTTAGAAAATGGTGGCTTCCAGGTAATATCACTAGGGAGTTTGGGTAGAAACCCAAAAAGAAGGTCCATTAATGGCCACTGTGATTTTTCTTAACTCTTGAGAAAAGTACAGACATGGATCACATCTATAAAGACCCTTCAGTATTTTAACTTAGTTGTATTAAAGATTATTTTTCCTCTGAAGGGGTAGATAGATGTGAATGGGAAGGAGCCTGCTAATGGCTTTCCAGTTTCATCTTATCTAAAATATTCTTTGCAAGAATCTCAAGGAAATGAACTCCAGAGTCTTTCCCAGCCCCAGGTGTTTTGACCAGAGCTATAAAAAAAGTCCTGTTTCTACTCATGGACATGCAGTGGCGTCACTGGCTGAGGAGGCTGAAGAGCTGTCCACACTTTTGGGTGTTGTTTGAAGTGTGAAACCAAGAACCGATGAACCTTAGGGGATGTGTCATCTCGTTGCCGCACACTGTAAGGAGACAGAGGTATTTAGGGTTTTCTTTCTTCTGCTCCCCTCTTGCCCTTTTGGGGGGTAATTCTTTGAAATATTCCAAATTTTTCTGAAGTCATTATTAGAGAACAGACAGGCTTCTTTGCATTTTTTTGTCTCAAGTATAAAAAGAGCGTAACTGGAAAATCTTCTTTTCCTGAAGATAAAGCATGACTCTTGAATACATAAATTAATTCCCTTGTCTACCATGAGAAGGGTGCTGTGCAAATATTAACCTAGAAGCAAGGACTTGAAATCAATGACACTTTCACCCTCCCATACCCTGTAATTCTTGTCTCCTTTGGGTTTTTTGGTACATGTAGATACAAGGAAAAAATGATTTTCTACATTTAAATGCTGCATTGTGGGACTTTTAGGGGGTTAGGGGAGGAGAGTTGGGGTTTTCTAGTGAGAATTTTTATAGTTGCTAGTGGTAAAAATGCAACTCAAACCATTTTGAACAAAAATGGGAAGTGGTTGGTTCATGTGCATAAGCACGGAAGTCAGTCATGTATACTGAGGCCAGCTGCATGCACCCGTGCTCGAACAGTGTCACCCGAACATTGCCTGGCTACTGGCCAAGCCACTCATCCACCCATCCACCTATGTGTCATCCATCCCTTACCTGTGCTTTCTTCTCTTTGGCTTTGTCTTGGGGTAAGTTTTTCCCATGCAATGACAAATTTGACCACCATTAGCTTCCAGTTTACATTACACTAGCTCTGGAATTCTAGCAGGAATAAAGAGATCCTCTGAGTAATTGCAGTAGAATCCTGGCACCCACTCTTCATGAACTCAGGTGGGGTCTTTTGTGTGTCTTAGAATTAACTGGACGGCCAGGTTCGGGTTTGCTCTCTGGAGGAGCCAGGAAGGAGGGTGAGCACTGTCCACATTGCCCCACCCTACAACCTCACGACAGGCCTAGAGAGTTGGGGAAGGAGAACTCCTCAAAAGGAAATGGAGAAGCTGTTATCAAAGAAGTAAGAATGGCAACTGGGCCAACACAATGAACAGATGCCACTGAGGGACTCTTACCCCAGCCAGAACCCACAGCATTCTAGTAAAGTAAAGGTGGGCTTAAGAGCTTACGACGGTGGACACAAACTTTGTGCGGTGTTGTCGTGGCCTTATGTGGGGAATGCTCTTGGAGGGACTGCACTTCCAGATCTTTCTTGTTAGAGTCCATTCCTTCACCTCTGTTCTCATAAAACCACAGAGAGCGTGAGGTAAAGTGGAGGCTGCAGGAATCTACAGCTCACCTCTTCTCCAGGGGCTTGCCAGAGAAGAGTCTCTTCCAAGAAACAGACTCTGCCCTTCATAGGCCTGTTCCCTCAGCCTTTACGTCATGACTGCACTTGGCCTGGAGCCCTCTTTCAGCCTTGTTACTTCTTTTTACCAGGGATTTGGGCTGATGTGCCCAGAAGCTGCCATTTTTCTCCTTGTGCACTTGTGTTTCTACTGTGGTTACAGCCACATCTGTAACCTGCTGCCTTGGGGCATTTGAAGTCACCAAAGAAACCTGCCTCCCAATTACACCTCTTGTACCAAGCCTTAGACAGGTAGTCCTCTGAGCAGTCTGTATTTTCTTTTTTTATACGTATTTATTTTTGGTTCTGGGGACTGAACCTGGAGAGTGCTGTGCTACACCCCCAGATCTTTATTTTGTATTTCAAGACAGGATCTTGCTAAGTTGCCCTTAACTCACAATCCTCCTGCCTCAGCCTCCTGTGTAGCTGGGATTACCAGTGTGTTATGCCAAGCTATACTTTCTCCTTTTTATAGACAATACTTCCTACCAAATAACTTGACACCAGATTCCCCTAGAGTGAACAGGTGTTTTGGGGTTTTCGGCTGGGTTTCTCCTTATGACCACGTGCTGCCTCCTGACCGAAGCCCTTGCCTTCCAGTTCTGTCTTACCTCAGGGGCTGTCTCCGCATACCTGAGGCCATTTCTATCCAGGGGCTGGGGCCAACCTTTGCTTCTCTGACATTAATCCTGACATCTGTCTTCCTGAGTTTCCTGTTGTTCCCTTAATCATGTCTTCCAGCAGGTTCGGGGAGCCCCATTTAATGGACTCCCTGTGGAGGTCCAAACATCCTAGATTCACAGGTGGTTGTGAATCTGATGAGCTCATGGGGCTCCCCCAGGATGTACTGACATCATAGGAACAATTCCTCTTTGCTGCTGAACAGACCCACCCATTGCAGATGTTTTGCCTCTTTAGCCCTGCCAGCTTCAGCCAGTGGTGCCTCCCAGGCATGGGAACAACCCAGAGCCAACTTAGATTTCCAAATGCTTCCTCGCAGTGGCGGTGTGCAAGGCCTCTTGTACCTTGCCCATCTAGAAATGCAAATCCAATTTCAATGTGTGAATACACTAATTTTCTTACCCTGTCTCTAACTGATATGCTGTCCTTTCTCCTGTGGTTTGATTTCCATCCTTCCCCAATGCTTTTCTTTCTTTTTCTTGCTATCCAAGGTACAGGTTTGACAAAAGCTAACATACCCTTTTACGACAGAATACAGTGGAAGGCGAATGGACTTTGCAGGTGTTCCACTGACACCTTTGACACTATTGTATTTGTAGACAAAACAAAAACAAAAACAAAAAATCAAGTAATGTGGTTTCATTCAACCTAATAGATAGACCAAATTCTAGATTTGCCTCCAGTATGTCCTTGGGCAGGTTACCTAATTTCTCTGAGTCCCAGTTTAGTCATCTATAAAAATGGTAACCCTAACTCATAGGGTTATTCTGAGGATTAAATGAATTGAAAATAGTCTTTGCTTAATGTTTGGAATGTGGCAGCCACTTAAATGTTTAACTTTTGTCCTCCATTTATGTAATGGGGAAATTACTACCTCAGAAGTTCCCTGGAAGCTTCCAGAGAGAGAACACAGAGGAGAGCTCAGCAGTGTCTGGTGCTCCCTTGGCTCTCTGTGCCGTTAGCCGTCCTCATTATTGTCGTTGGAACTAGGCCAAAAGTCCATTATGACCACGACATAGTCAACGCGACTCTGTGTCACCGAGCACCCATTGGCTCTCTCCTGTAGGCTGCCAGCGAGCCTCAGGATAAAGGAATTTGGATTTTACTTTCTAGCTTCTCTGTCTACCTTGTGATCAAAAGCTGGGCAAGAAACTTTGAGTCCCTCACAGGCTTGATCATCTGTGAATAACGAACTTTGGCTGGCAGAGCTTGGAGCCCAGAGCGATTGTTTTGAAAACAATGGCCTTGACCTGTGCACTGATGTCATTTCCTCTCACTCCCTCCAGTCTGCAGCTTCTTTCTCTGGAAGCTGCTCCGGAACCCCGCAGGCAGAGTTGGCCGGTGCCCCTCTGGCTTCTAAGCACCTGTACCTGACTGCCTTTACCTCTGTGGCTGCGTCTGCTTCCTGCACCAGATCCAGAGCTTCTTGAAGATCCTTTCTAGGTTGTATTTCCCTCACTGGACACCAGTCTGGCTCATAATAAACTGTTACGGATGCTTGCTGAATAAACGGAGGTCCAGTAATAAAATCTGTGCCTCGGTGGCCTGATCTTCTCCTCAGTGACTATCTTTAACTTTCTCCTCATATTAATCAATATTATCCTCTCTTTTACTCTTTGCTTCTTCCTTTCCCACCCTCTCTCCTCCTCTACCTCCTCCTAGTCCTTTCTCCTCCTCTTCCTCTTCCTCCTTCTCCCCCCCACCTGGTGTAGAACAAGACCTATACCTGAAGACCAAGAGACCAAATGACAGAGGCACTTGTTTCCTCTAAGTATAAGATTCTCCATCATGATTTTCATCTTAGGAGTCATAAAGCTGAACTTATGAGTTTTATTTTGCCGACATATTTTCATGGAATGTCAAGTCTGAGTATGTTAGTCTGCAAATAAGTGACTAATACAGAATGTCTTAGTGGATTTTTGTCTCAATTCTTATGTTGCTGAAATAACTTTCTAAAGATAAGAAATCTGTTGGCAAACATTTGTCTATATCATCACTGATAAATGAGCTGCATGTTCTAAGGAGGAGGACTTGTCTTGGATTTTTGTCGTGATTTCAGCATGAGATGTGGTGTGACACTAGTCCTTAAGAATGGGTTAGGGTTGATGGTGTAGCTTTGTGTGGTGATATTGTATCCCCTGGAGGACTTGTTGGATATGGTCCATGTGTAACACAGCAACAGATTAGGTACCAAGGGACATAAAAAGGGAATGTAAAAACATGATCTTCAGAAGTTTGATAGTGTACTTGGATATTGGACATACGCCCAATGCCCTGAAGTTACCATATAAACCAGTGCAGGAGTAAATGCAAAATGAACATGATTTAATCTTTAAGATTTAACAAAAAGTTAAGCAGGGGGATATTGTTGTGGTATGGGACACAGTGTGGGGGAAGATGTTATATCAGTTGAATTTTCTCAAAGAATACACTGAGGGAAAGACAAAATATTTTTATAGGGTTGGGCATGATGGCACACCTATTGATCCCAGCACTCTGGGAGGCTGAGGTAGGAGGATCACAAGTTTGAGCACAGCCTGGGCAATTGAATGGCTCAAAATAAAAAGAGGCTGGGGCTGTAGCTCAGTGCCAACTCCCTGGGTTCAATCCTCAGTGCAGGAAAAACAAATTATAGGAGAAACAAGCTTACACTTTATACTTTACAACGCTACTGGTCACCGAAATGTGTGAACTTTTCTTTTCCCCTTGTAGACTGACCAATTTTCCAACATCACCTGGGTGTCCTATAGCTTACACTCAGTCTTGGTACTAACTAAACTTAGACCCCACAGGCTCACAGCTCTGCCCCACAAGATGATACCCCACTCCAGGTGCCAGTTACAAGTTCCCAGCTTACCCACAACTTCTGTTCAACTTGGCTACAAATTGGAGGTTCTCGTGACTGCCTTCTTGGATTTAATCATTCGCTGGATTGGCCCACAGAACTCAAGAGAAACACTTTGCATTTACTGGTTTATTATAAAGGATATGATTAAGGATATAGATGAAGAGACAAATAGGGGAGAGGTTCAGGGCAAGGTATGAGGCAAGGGGCATGGAGCCAGCCTCCCCGCACCTCCATGTTCAGCCACCCCAATTCTCTCCAAATCCCACCGTTCAAGAAATGTGTGGAGGCATCAACACTTGGGCCTGCTTGGTTATTAACTCCATTTCCAGCTTTCTCTTCCCTTCCCAGATGATGGGATGGGGCTGAAAGTTCCAAGCTTCTCATCAGGTTCGGTTATTCTAGTGACCACCTCTTATCCAGCAGTCCACTAAGAGTTGGCTTATTAGAATAAAATTAGAATAAAATTGGAATAAATTAGAATGAAAGATGCTCCTGTCACCCAGGAAATCCCAAAGGATTAAGAGCTCTGCACCAGGGCCAGTGATATATCTCAGTGGCATAAGCGCCTGCCTGGCAAGCGTGAGGTCCTGAGTTCAACTCCCAGCACCCACATTAAAAAACAAAACAAAACAAAACAAAACAAAACTCTGCACCAGCATCCAGGGTCAAAGAGGAAACATTAGAACAAAAGGTATTCTTAGCATCCCTAGTGCATAGGAAGTTACAGGAGCTTTAGGAACTCTGTGCTTGATGAAGATAAAGGAATATACATCTTATGTTATAAATCATGATATCATGGCATCCTCCACAGGGACAACAGGAGGGCAGGTTTGGGGTCAGAAGTGAGTATGCTGTGCTTGGTGTACACAGAGGAGAGCTCCTGATAGGAAATGGCTTACTCTTCCTTTACTCAGTGAATCATTTGGAGGAACCACTTACAAATGTGGTAAGCCATTATAAATAAAGACGGTTACACTTTACAATAAAGTCATGCAACATGGCCGGGGTGGGGTGGTGTTGCTGATCAGATCTGGACTCAAAAGTTGACTCCATATGGGATACAAATCTTGGTTTCCCTTGAGGCAGCAACGTTTCAGTGTAGATCTGAATGAAAAATAGAAATTCTTCTCTTTTTCCAAGAAAGATGAAAGTAAAAAAGCAACATTCTCTAGGCTGAAAGAATGACATGTCTGAAATCCTAAGACAGGAGAAAGCCATGTGTATTGGGAGAATTGCAGGTAGACTTGTCTAGCAAAAATGTAGAAAACAAGGGGTGAGATCAAGGTAGATGGAGAGGGGAAACAGGGAGAAGCAAGCTTGTATGGGGACTTCTAACCCATTAGGTTTTTAGATTTGATCCCTAGAGCAATAGAAATGAGAATTTCAAATAAATCAGCAGGGCTTGGTAGAGCGTATTGATGAACTAACGATTAAAAATGACTTTGGTGTTTCAGTTGTTACTGATGAACTGTGGGGTTTGGGTTTTGACCCAGCTGGAAAAGGTCCTCTGGGTGTTGGAAAGGTCGTGATTTCAGTTTAGAAAGGTGAAGACTGAGATGTCCACCCAGAGGCAGAGACCTGTAGGCTGCTGGGATGAAGGCCTGGAGTTGAGGAGAGAGATGATGGCTTCGACTTGCTCACGGTTGGTTTGGCGAGCCATCAGACGTTAAGGTTAAGCTGTGAACTACAACGGTCTAGAACAAGATCTCAGTGGGCAGGGAAAAGAATCTAACAAAAGATCTATCAGAAAGATGAGGGGAACCCCAAGGAAGTATGATGTCATGGAAACCAAGGTTGCATTTTCCCTACCAAGTTCAGGTTGAGTAAGCTCTGTTGATGTAGTAGAAGGAGGTCTGAAGACCTTTGTCAATTAACACCCATCTCGGAGAATTACCAGTCAGTTGACCATGATTTTACCTAATTGTTTTAAGTCTGGTTCATGCTTTTGCATCATTTAAGTAGGCTTGTTTTCAGAGGCATTAGGAAATGTAAACTATACATGCAATATTTTCCTGACCCAATGAAAGGAAATGAGATGAGTGTGATCCAACAACTTATTAGTAGAATGGCCGTAGAGTTTGTTGTTCGATCCGAGACATTTTTGAGGCTCGAAGGGGATGTTAACCGGGTGAGACACTGGAACAAGTAGAATCTTGGCCTGTCCTCTGCTAACTGGGATGCAGGATCTCTTTAGACTGGCGTCTTCTGAACGCCAGTGCTGTTTTCAGAGCTCACAAACCCATCTCTTCCTTCATCTTCACGGCAACCCTGGGAGGTGATCAATCCGAGTCTCCCCCCACCTTTGAGGTTGATTAGCTGGGGACCCCAGGTGGTGGCGCACAGTGTGTCTTTGGACTTGTTGTCTAGAGCTTTTTCTGCTGCCCAGATTCTCAGTCAAATCTCAACAAAGTTGAGTCCTTTTGCTGTTACTGATTTTGGCTTTAGCGGGCTGGGAAGAATTTGATCGTCCTTCTATGTAGGTTTCTCTCTTGTCTTTCTGCCAAATCACAGCTGGCCCCACCGACTCGGCCTGTCTCCAGCTTTTTGGCACCAAGACTCTTAAGCCTTTAAGTTCAAGTAAGGACATTTCAACCCACTCCTTTTTCTTTTGTTTTTTTTTTAAGATCTCCTGTGAAAAGCTGCTTTTTGTTTGAGACTGGCCCGGCTTAGGTGGGGACTTAGGCAAGGACTGCGTATCACCCAACAGCCTCCTTTAGGAAAGAGACAAAGAGATGGAGAACATGGAAGGCCAGTGTGTAGGACTCTCACAATGAGCAGAATGGACCCTGAGCATTGCTTTTTTTGAATCTCACCAAATAAATAGCCCTGGGTTCCTACTCAAAGGAAGATCTCTTAGCACAGTGGGATACTTTTCCTGTCGAAACTGATCTTTAAGCATCAGTTTCAGTGCCTTCTTGGGGAGCTCTTGTGTGCACTTCAAGATGATGTAATCCTTGTCACAACTTCTTATCTCTTAATACACAGTTTTATAGGACACAGATCCAGTAGGGCATTTATAGAGTTTGTTTTGATGCTTTCCAAAAATGTGTTTGAAATTTATTTATTTATTTTTTAGCATAATTACCATTCAGGAACCATTTCCCTAGAAATGTAGTGATTTCCTTCATCCTATCAGTCAGGGTCTTCATAAATATTAGACTTGTGCTGGCTTAAATCATAGTTTAATGTCCCTTCTCCTGAACAAATTTAATGCACACCTAGCATGATCGATTGACTTTAAAAAATACGTAACGGCAGGTTTAAATACGGAGTGCTTGTGGGATGGGGGAAGCTGGACTGCTCCGCTGCCTGCCTGTGGGGTTCTATGCTGGATTAGGCTTTGCTTGGATTTAAGAGGATTTAGTAGCTCCCTAATTGCATCTCCTTAATCATTCATTTTTTGATTGCCTCTCAAGGGCCACCAGGCTGGGTGGGCTGGCTCCCCATAATGAAGTGTGTGGAATTCCTGCCTCACCCCTTCTTGTGTTTCTTTTGGTCACCCGCAAGAGAGGCCACTTTCTTAATAGCCTACCAAGGGCCTAGTTGAGAAGTGCTTTCTCTTTAACGCTAACTGCAGAAGTAGACTTCATTCTTTATATTAGAGGGAAGAAAGAAGGAATGAGAACAAGAAGTCTGGCGCTAGCCTTTCCTTAAGCTGCTATGGACTCTGCTGGAAAGCTAACATTTCCAAACATGGCTTTATCATGCCTAGTCCCTCCTTCCCACCAGGCAGGACATGATCCAAGCTCCTTTGCCAGGCACCTGGTGTCCCTCATTGTCTGGGCGCAGTGTTTCTGTTTGGCTTCTCTGCACCGTCCCTGTGCACTGGCCCCAGGATGACATTTGTCATTACTTTCTCTGCGCTTCCCCACTCCACAGCTTTACTGCACTCTATTCCAGGCATCCACAGTGCTC
Source organism: Erethizon dorsatum (assembly GCA_028451465.1). NCBI lineage: Eukaryota > Metazoa > Chordata > Mammalia > Rodentia > Erethizontidae > Erethizon > Erethizon dorsatum. The sequence goes on along the minus strand of CM051836.1, from coordinate 67,213,260 downwards.
TTCTCCCCGTCCACTGCCAACTCTCTGCATCCTCAGAGCACACACTGGGCATCTTTCTCTCCACTAAGGTATTTCCATGACAGTGGTCTGAATTCGGTCCACTGTGCACCCATGGCTATAACCACTATGCATTCAGGAAGGGAGATGACAATGCTGATTGCACGTTCTTCCTCCTTTCCCTCTTCTTTCTGTTTTCTGGTTTGAAAGACATTTTGGCTGTGCCTAGAGTAAGAAATTTGGTTCACATGTGACACTATTTAAGAGATTTCATGTTTCTGTTAAATCATAAATTCCTTAAAGTATTGACAGTAACTATTAGCTTTTCGTTATTGTAATAAAATGCCTGATACTATCAACTTCAAAAAGAGCAAAGGCTTATTTTGGCTCAGAGTTTTGGAAGTCTCAGTGCATAGTTGCTTGGCCCTGTTGCTTTTGAACCTGTGTCAAGGCAGCACATCATGGTGGGAGCCCATGGCAGAAGAAGTTTGTTAACTTCATGGTCAGGATGTAGAAGGGAGAGGAGGTGGAGGGGCCAGGGTCCAACGTTGCCTTCAAGGGTGCAGCATCAATGACCAGGAGACCACACTTCTTCAAGTTTCCATGACCTCCCAGCAGTGCCAAGCTGGGGATTAGGGCCTTTGCTGGGTATTCTGGATCCAAATTATGGTGTGACTCACTCATCCTTGAATGCGTAATGGTTATTGCCCAGAGAAGAGATGAAGCAGACTTTTGAAGGGAGCCTGGGAAGAATGAAGATTCTTCCAAAATTAATATTTTTGAAGTTAATATGTTTATAACTTACCAATAAATGTGTATTAAAAATATTCCATGTTAATTCAAAATGGACCATAGGCCTAAATATAAGAGGTAAAACTATAAAACATAGGAGAGAATCTTTGGATCTCGGATTAGGGAATAGTTTTTTATGTATAACATTAAAATAGAAGTGATAAAAGAAAAAAAGACAAAATTGTACTTGACTAAAATTAAAAATTTTGTTCTGTAAATGATACCATCTCCAATCCATAGAATGGGAAAAATACTTCTAAATCATATATCTGAAAAGGGACTGATATGGCTTTTGTCTAGATGTCCCCCAAAGCCTCACGCAGTCATAGGTGGAGCTTTTTCAGAGGTGGCTGGATCTAGAGTGTGTGGCGCTGGGATTGATTCATGGTGCAATGCTAGGATCAGGGGCACTGGGTGATAGAAGTGACAGGAAGAGCTGTGGTCACGCTTTGTTACTTTGCTACCTTCTGCCTACCATGAACTGTTTCTCTTCTGTGATGCCTGTCTGCCATGCTACCCTGCCTTGGAGCCAGCTGATTACGGACTGAAACCTCTACAAACTGTGAGCTAAATAAACCTTTCCTCCTTTAACTTTAGGTATCAGATATTTTGTCTCAGCAAGGAGAAAAATAATTAAGACAGGGACAGATATGCAGAATATACAAAGAACTCTTTAAGCTCAGTTACATAAACAACCCAATTTAAAAAATGGACAAAAGAGCTGAGTAGACATTTCTCCAAGATAGCTGCGCAAATGGCAATAAGCACATGAAAAGATGCTCATCATCTGTAGACTTTAGAGAAAAGCAAATCAGAATCATCCTCACTAGGGTGACTGTTCTCAACCACAACAAAAAAAAAGCAGTAATAGGTATGGCCCGGATGCACAGGAATGAGAACACTGATGCATTCCTTGTGGGCTCATAAAACGATGCAGCCACTTTGGAAAACACGGTGGTAATTCTTTAAAAGGGTAAACATTACATGTCATATTACCCAGTAGTTAGACTCCTAAGAACATGTCCAGCAGAAATGAAAACACACATCCAAGCAAAACCTTCTACACACGTATTCTGGCAGCTTGATTCATCATAGCCCTAAGGTGGAAACACTGTAATGTCCATGAAGCAGTGAATGGATAGGTAAAATGTGGTGTGTCCATAAGATGCAACTGATTTGACCTTAAAGAGTAATGAAGTAATAGCGTGTTTTATAACATGGTTGAACCTTGAAAACATTATGCTAAATGAAAGAAACCAGTCACCAGAGATCACATTATATGACCCCATTTTTATGAAATGTCCGGACTAGACAAATCTGGAGAGACAGGAAGTAGATTAATGGTTTCATAGGGATGGCGGTTGTGGGTGGGTAAGAGGGGAGGGGAGGCTATGGGTTGGAGTTTCTTTTAGTGGAAGGGAAACTAAAATTAGTTTGTAGTGGTAGTTGCATAATCCTATGAACGTAAAAAAGACATTCTATATAGGTGAATTGTATGGGAACTATATCTCAAGTTATTAAAACGTACAAGCACACACAACGGGATATAAAATATTTGCTTCAAGATGTCTAAAATGTCATTTATTTTTTTACTTATTTATTTTTTGTGGGTACCGGGGGGTCGACCTCAGGACCTCGCGCGCCAGCAGGCACCCATGCCGCTGAGCGATATCACCAGCCCCTTTTTCGTATGTGGGATCCGGGAGTCGACCTCGGGCCCTCGCGCTTGCCAGGCAGGCGCTTACGCCGCTGAGCCATCTCACGGCCCTAAAATGTCATTTAGAAGAGTCCTTCCAATGTCGTTTTGTTTCTTTCTAGAAATACTAGTATGGTATTGTAATGTGCTGCTCATATTTGAAAACTTCATGATGAGAATGTGCTGCAGATAAATTGCAGTTATATTCTACCCACTGCCAGAGAAACGTAAAGGAAACCACGAAAATAAAATGTAAAGAGAAACTGCAAAAATAAAATGTAAAGAGAGACACCTTCATTAAGACCGGGAATAGTAACATTAGACAAAGAGAGGAGGCTGTGGCATGGGCAGCGAGGTGACGTCACTGTTTAGATGCTATGTGGCTTTGCTGCTGCTCAGTTCCTTGTCCACCACGGATGAAGAGGCTGCCATTGACCTCTGAGTCTTCCCTTGCCTGAGCCTCTGTCCACAGGAGCAGCTTCTCCACTGCTCCAGCGAGAACTGCCCTTTGCATTTCTCCCGCACACCTGCAAGATAGCATGATGCGTGCTGCCCGAGGGGAGGTGGCCAAGGTGTTTCCCACTCTGCCCCTCCCATTTGCGTCCTCTGTGATGCATCCAGAAGAAAGATTCCAGAGACTTTCCTCATTCCTTCGGGGTCAGCCAGCTCCCCTGTCCTTGAGAGAGACGAGGATGTCTCCACTATCCCCACCCCTTCTCCCGCGGACCCTCAGGAGCCCGATGAAACAGTTAGTGGTGCCAGTGAACTAGGAGCCTATCGGAAGGTCCTTTCATGATGCGGTTGCCTAAATCCAACTTAATCTTGGTCCTAAGAGGATAATTCAGATGTGACCAACACAGGCTGCAACACTGCTAATGGACCTGAAGACTTGTTGTTTCGGAACTGGTGTTCTGGGATTTCCTAATACTTTGTCATTGTTGCTCATTTCATTATCAGTTCACCTGGCAAACAAAAATTGAGGCCCTACAAAGGCCTGGCCCCTATACTAGAGCTGAGTTTACAGGGAGGATTAACTCTCAGCCTGAGGAGGGAGGTGTACAGTTCCTGTGATCTGTGGTAAGTAGGGAAGCTGGAGAATATTGGGATCTGGAGATGGGAGACTCAGAGTTATGATGTCCCCCCACCCCAGGTCCCACGCAGTCAAAGGTGGAGCATTTGAAGGGTGATTGAATCACTGTGCTGCTATAGTTAAGTAGCTGTTAGGAGGTGGGGCCTGGCCACAAGAGGCAGGTCACCGAGGGTGTGACCTGGAAGGGTGTACCTTCCTCCCTGGGTCACTTTACTCTCTGCTTCCCAGCTGCTGTGATGTGAGCAGCTTTCCTCCATGTCAGGACCTTCTGCCATGCTGTTGCAGAGCTGGAGCCAGCCAGCACTGACTGAAACTTTGGAAACATGAGCTAAATTATACTTCTCTTCCTTTGAGTTGTGGGTGTCTGGTATTTTGTCCCAGCAACAAGGAAAGTGACTAAGACATACAGTCTGTACCAAGAGAATGAGGAGGTCACATTTAAGCTGGGTTTTGAAGGATGAGTGGGAGTTTGCTTGGCCCCAAAGGAATGTAGGGAGGCCTGTGGGAAAGGCAGGCCAGACGAAGCAGAAAGCATGTAAAAATACATAGCTATTTGAAGTCTTTGCATGCTGTGGGCCAGGGTCTAGGACAAGTACAAGGTGGGACAGACCAAAGATAAGAAGTCAGTCAGTTTGTAAAAGGCCACCTTAAGGAGTTTCAGCAGCCTACACTGAGCAACAAGCAGCCAGCATCATTTCTGTACAGAAGAGCAGTGAGGTTAGGTGTGTATTTGAGGAAATTACCTCTGGCGGTCATGGAGACTTCACTTGCTTTTTGCTATGCACCAAACATAAATATGTGAATAACAGCTTGGTGGGGTGGCACACACCTGTAATCCCAACCAACATTCTGGGAGGCCGAGGCAGGAGGATCACAAGTTTGAACCCAGCTTGGGCAACTTAGAGACTTAGTGAGCCTGTCTCAGAATAAAAACATTTTAAAAGACCTGGGGATGTAGCCCAGGTGAAGGCCCTGTGTTCAATGCCCAGTGCTGAAAGGAAAAAAAAAAAAGGAAAGAAGCAATGAAGAAGAGTAAGCAGAGCTGCTTACTACCTGTACCGTGCCCTGTCCGCCCTCAGTCTACACCTTTGCTGGTCACACCCACGGTGGCCAAGTTCTCTTCGTGTCATTCATTTAGTGCGTGGAAGCCTCTTCCCCACAAAGCTGTGTTTTGCACGGTGCCCTTTGTGATGCCTTCCCCGTCCAGGACTGGGTTGGCCCCACTGAGGGACCCTGTCCTGGGCGCTTGTCCGGGCTCGCTGGTGTGAGGTCAGGGTGTGCAAATGACGCGCGGAGTGAATAGGAAGGAGACTCACAGTTCTTCCTGCCCGCCTGAGGCGCAGACCTCCCCTTTCCGGACCTCCAATCTCTGCAGCCCTGATGGAAGTGAGGGGAAGAGAGAGGAGCCTTGGAGGGAGTTAAGGACAGGGAGACTTCAGCAAAAGGCAGGGCCAGCTCCAGCTCTGGGTGCAGCGACAAAGAGCTGAGTTTGTCCCTGGCCCTCCTGACTGCCTTCCCTTTGTGGCGTCCTCCTTCCTGCCTCCCCATCCCAGCTCCTGCTGCCGCCCAGAGGCTGCGTCCAGGTGGGCCGCCCTCCGTAAGGACTGGCATGACCTCTTCTCACTTTTGTGCTTCTGTCGCTCCCAGGCAGGAAGCTCCGGAGGAGAGACGAGCCCTGCTTGATGCGTCAGGCAACCCCATGCGGGAGGGCTGGGTGGCAGCTTGCTTGGAGGGTGAGGCATAGGGCCCACCCCTTAGAAAGCCTGTCCTCCACACCTGGCCTGTGCCAAGTGTGTTACACGTAGTGTTTTACTTCACTCTTACACTATGGCTAGGAGGTATTTTTGTCCCTATTTTATAGAGGGGGAAACTGAGGCTCACAGATGCTGAATAGTTAGATAACTGCCTAGGGAATTAGAGTTGAGACTTGAACCCAGATCTTTGTCTCTGGAGGCTCCTGCTGCTCGTGGAGCTTTATGGATCCCAGCCTTGGCGTCCTCGGTTCTGAGAACTTCTTCCTGAAGATGTGGTGGGGCCGGGAGCTGGCTGCTTATCCCGCTCAAGACAGCACACGGAGACTTCGGTACTACGGTTTCCTTCTCCACCCTCCTGACAGCAAACCCAACAATAACTGGGTTTTAGCTGAGCAAAAGAAATGCTAATTACAGTCATTTATACATAATTATTACACAGCACAATGAAGATCACACATATCGTTGCCTGTGTCAGAGTAACTTTCGTCTCCGTTTTCTTTGGTTATACTAAACTCTGTTCATGTTGCCTGCTCTCACAGTTCGTTGATCACATGTGTCATTTTAAAATGGTAGTTTATGAAAGCAGGGGGCATCTTGAGTGGGAGGCATGCTGCGAAAGGCAGTTCGGGAGTAAATGGGCTTTATTATCAGGTGAAGGCATTTAGATGATATCCTGTGGCCTTCGGGAGACTGGAAGTTGTTGGAGGAAGGTTGGAGCTTCACCAAAGCCAGGACTTGTAAGTGGTCAATGTGGGTACCATGGGCAGGTTAGGTAAGATGGCAGGGATGAGGGCTGGAGACTCTTTGAAATTTAAAAAGTAAAGCATCATAAGAAAGTTTTCTGCTCAGATTTAAGAATCTAAGTTTTAATGCCAACTCTACTACTCAGGAGCTCTGACTTCAGATATATGTCTTGACCTCTCTGAGTGACTGTTTCCTTTCTAGATTATTTGATTTGATTTTTAGACCTCTAGTACCCAAATTCCATAATTTCCAGACAGCCAGGAGTGGTCATGCAAAAGATGGACTGTGAGAGAGATCAAAAATGAATCAAAAGGACTCTAAGCACTTCATGGAAATGCTTTATGTTCCTTTGCATCCTTATAGATTATTTCTTTGGTGTTAATTTTTTTAGTACTAACAATAGAAGTGATATATAAGAAGTTATTTCCTTAGAAAATACATGAAATAAATATGAGTTCATTTGCTTACAGTGCCCCAAATTTTAGTTCTACTTTCTGCTGCCATCCCAGTAGAAAGGGGAAAAGAAGTGCCCAGGTGTTTAATTTTGCATTTGGGGACAGAATTTTCTTGGATACAGTTAGCCAAGGTAGGGCTCATTTTTATTGGAAAAAGCCCTCCCTAAAAGTTGTGATAGTTGAGATGGTATTGGGTGCTATGACTAACAAGCCCCTAAATCTCAGAGGTTTAATACAATGGAAATGTATTTCCATTCTTGCATAGCCTAAGTTTGGTAATAGGTAAGGGGTGAGACCCCTCTGTTCTGAGCAGTTAGTCAGAAAATCCATCTAATGGAGACTTCATTTTCTACACGTGTTTTCCAACGACTACTTGGGTGTCAACATCTAATCAGTAAATGGGAAGGAGAGAGAATGGAGAGTTGGTTGGGAGGGCTTTTAGGGCCAGGCCACAGTGTGATATAGATTATTGATGCCCACACCCCATTGGCTAAAACTGTTCTACAGCTATAGTGAAATGCAAAGGAGGCTGGGAAATAGAGCCTAGCTGTGTGCCATGAGAGAAGAAAGGTGATTTTTGGTGAGTTTGGTGAATACTTTCTGCTATAAGAGCTGTATTAGAATAATAATAGCTTTGATGAGCCTGCAGATTCAGAGCCTCAGACCCATCTTTAGGGAATTTCAAGTCTACAAAGACCTTCTAAAGCCCCTAAGATTTTTTTTGGTCGTGCCTAATACAAGTGACTTACATATGGCCTATGTATCACCATTCTGTACAACGCGTAGCACTCCACAAACATTTGGGAGATATTAATGATGGCAATTTTCGTTCCAACACTATTTTGTTCATACGATATTCCTCTTTGGTTCAGGTTTCTCTTCTCCCTATGTTTTAGCCAAATTTTCTTGACCTCAAGGGCTTGTTAATTTTTCTTATTTGCCAAGAAAACTCTAAAACAAAATCTTTAGCAATGACATCTGTAACAGGTTTATGGCGAGGTTAAACTGATCACATGCTAGGATTCAAAAACAAATGCCATGTTAGATTAAATGAAAGTGCACATACCTTCATCCTCAGTCCATCGTCAAACCCAGACAATGGTCAAGGAAACCACATGGAAAAACACCATTGAGTCAAATTAAAGGGGTCACGGTATGCATAATTTTGTAACCATAGTTGCTTATGACAGCTGTACAAAACAGGCTAATGAAACGATGATGCAATCTCTTGCTGTAGAGAAGAAAGCAGCTTCCCATGAGATTAACCCTGTATTTAAGGTCCAGGTAGCTGCTCTGGTTTCTCACAAATGCTAGGATAATTGTTAAAATTGAATTTCTGAAGTGAATGATTTGGAGACTATGCTCAATGCTTTAAACTTTGCAGTGCCTGAACAATTTTACCTGTAACGTTCCCAGTCCAGTCCAAAAACAAATGAACAGTCGGTGTAACTGGCCATGACGAGATGATCTCGTAATAGAATCTTTGCATCGATATACTCAGTGCTTGCCCCTTGCAGAGCTATTATGTGGCCTGCTGGAAGATTCTGTATGAAAAAGAATCTCCTTATCCCAGAGAAGGGATTTGAGATTTTTTTAAGGTTATAGGTAGAAAAAAAAGTCTTCATTTTGTATTTTAGGTCCATTAAACAATGGTTGAGAGAATACCACATGCTGGATACCAGGTCTGAGTCAGAATATTGGCATGATCTCAACAATTGCTTTCCTAAGGAATCTGATCGTTACCCTTTTAAGAACTATATTCCATAGAGCATGGGCTGAACATGTCTTCAGTGCACCTGAAAATTCAAGACGGTTGCGCCTTAGGTGGGATGACAATGAACCACACATATGCACCCAGCTCGGGTCTTTCTATGAGTTGTAAATGTACTAGTGAGCATGCCCCATGAGGGAGAGACCTGGGGTCTTCCCTGTTTTCTTTTGTATCCCTAGCACCCGGCTTCAGGACCCACATCATGCATGCTCAATAAATACTTGTTACATACACAAAGAAACATGTGGAATAGCCTTATGATTTCTGGGTCACAGTGTGTTTTAGATTTAGAGTGTAAGAGTTTAATACACACCATTTAATTTGTGTCATAAGGAACACATTTAGTTTTACTTACCTTCAATGCCATTAACATCTTTCATAATTAAGAGTTATCCGAGGGCCGGTGAGATGGCTCAGCGGCTTAAGCACCTGCCTTGCAAGCGCGAGGGCCCGAGTTCGACTCCCGGATCCCACATACGGAAAAGGGGCAGGTGATATCACTCAGCGGCACGGGTGCCTGTTGGCACGCGAGGTCCTGAGGTCGACCCCCCGGTACCCACAAAAAAAAAAAAAAAAGAGTTATCCGAGATCATAACTTTTCTTATTTATTTATTTTTTGTGTGTGGGTACTGGGGGTCGACCTCAGGACCTCGCGCGCCAGCAGGCGCCCATGCCACTGAGCGATATCACCAGCCCTTTTTTCATATGTGGGTTCCGGGAGTCGAACTCAGGCCCTCGTGCTTGCCAGGCGGGAGCCTACACCGCTGAACCATCTCACCGGCCCCGAGATCATAACTTTTCTTACTGTATTGTGTTGTTTTTCATTGGACACATATGCTAGGCAAGTCATAAATATTTGTTGTTGACTCATTTATGTGAGATTCCTATTCAGAGGTGGCCAGTAAAAGAAAATAAGCAAAAGGTGGTCTTTGGCAGCAGGCTAATTAATGGAAAAGTTGAAATTAAACAACCTGCACTTACAAAAGGGGCATGTTTAGTATATTGAATGAGCCAATAAAGAAGCTTGCATTTATCAAAAACTAACAACAGACACCGTCCCATTGGACCCTCACCACAACCTGGATGGCAGCTGAGGGTTTTAAATCCCTGTTTTAATTACAGGGAAAACTGTGACCTGACCAGGTGACTTCTAAGTAATTCATATCTAATGTGCGTTATACTGACCTGTAAAAATCTAGACTGCTAACTCCAAGTTCACTGCCTTCCAGCTTCTTTGAGTTGAGTGCTAAAAGTTATCTGTGATGTTTTATTTACTTATGCTTTCTAATACCTATGATCTTTAATAAGCATACTTTTGTAAATGTATATAGCTGTAAATTTAATTTTATACCTATTTACATATGCTGATGTCTTAAAAATATACATCAGATCACCTAAGTCTCCATTTAAAGCGTCTTTTGACACTTCACATTGAACTTGGAAGAAAGTCTAGACGCCTTTGCTGTGCCTGGCTCTTCTGTGCACTTGGACCCAGGTGTCATGGACCTCTCCTGGTACTCACAGTGTGCAGCTACATTGACCTTCTGACTGTCCCTGAATATTCCAATCCCACTATTGCTTCCGGAACTTTCTATTAACTGTTCAGTCTGCTGGGAGCTCTTGTCCTCCTTTCTGTCCTTGATGAATACCTTTGTATCATTCAACTTTTTTCTTTAATGTCACCTCATTAGAGCAGTCTTCTGATTACCCACTACGGTACCACCTGCGAAGCATGTCGCTATGCTAGTCTTCCCAGCATGCATGCTGTCTGAATTTCTCTTTGTTTATGTGTTTATTTTCTCTTTTTCCCAGTGACCCATCCGCTCACCTGTACTAAGATTATAAATTCCAAAAACAAGAACTATGCTTATTTTGTTCACCGCTGCCCTCCCTATAGCTCAAATTGTGTGCAGCGTAGGGCAGGCACTTGACAAGAATAGCTTGATAAATGAAAATCTAAAAATAGTTGCTCCTACTTAACTCTTGTTTCTTTAGTATTTTTGTCTGTCATTGTGGGTGTATTTAGCATAGAAGACGAGGGATAGTACAAATGTCTAATTTCTTAATTGTGCAGAATTATGCCAATTTCCTGGAAATATCTTTTGATGAATACAAAGATTATCTATTACCAGAAGACAAATGCAAAACACCTGTTAGGCCTTCCAGCTAAAGGTTTTAGGATGCTCAGACCACAGAGTGGACATTGGCGTGGGGCTCTGCTGAGTTGCGGTTTTCTGCCAAGAGAACAGCAGCCTCTGCCTCTGGAATTCCTGGAGGTGATGCGGAACCCACAGACAGAACTGCTGTTCTCTGTGTCTTATACTAACCATCCCTCAATATGTGCCGTCTTCTGCTTTTCCTTGCATTCCCCTCTGATGGCAGTGGTATCCCGTTACATCCACGCGGTGTGCTTTGCTTTGAGTTGTGTTTTGAGGGTGCATACTGAAGCTGGCCTTTTTTTCCTTCTTACATTGGGTTTGTAATCATAAACCTTTTAAATTCCAGCCATAGCATATTTAGTGGTCCTTTCTTTTTTTTTTCTTCAATTTTTATTTTTTATTAGTATATGTTTGCAGCACATAATGATTACATTTCTCATGGGAAGTTGCTACATGTACATAACACCTCTTAATTCTCTTTTCATCCCTTCCCCTATGCTCCCTCCACACTCCCTCCATCCTTTGGTTCTCTTTTGCAAAAGATCTGTCTCCCTATTTCCTATTATCTGTCATTTATTTTGCTCTTTATAGTTTGGGTTTAGAGAAACCATGCTATATTTAAGCTTGGTGTGTCTGATTTACTTCACTTAACATTATGGTCTCAAGGTGCATCCCTTTTCCTACAAATGACTCAAGTTTGTCCTTCTTTCTGGCAGAGTAGTACTCCATTGCGTATAGATACCACATTTTCTTTATCCATTTGTCTGTTGATGGACATATAGCCCATAAAGCTGAACTTCCAAAAGCACCAAGCTGTGCTATGAAATGATTGGCTTAAGGGTTTGTAGCACAACTGTAGCTGTGCATACTTTAGGAAGATCTTCACATCTGTTTGGGGTTCATTTTTTTCCTCCTACAGAAATTGTGGTACAAATACTTTACCTTGTCTTGGGGCAGACAAGATAATAATGCACTAGATAATAATGCACTAGACTAGATAATAATGCACTTCAGAAGGTACATAAATGTATACTTACCCACATCATCACTTTATTTTTTATTTTTTTTATTTTTTGTGGATACCAGGGGTTGACCTCAGGACCTCGTACACCAGCAGGTGCCCGTGCTGCTGAGCGATATCACCGGCCCTTTTTTCCTATGTGGGTTCCGGGAGTCGAACTCGGGCCCTCATGCTTGCCAGGCAGGCGCTTATGCCGCTGAACCATCTCACCGGCCCCTGCACATCATTACTTTAAAGCATGTCATCCTCACTGAAAAGATTTATATTCTAATTTATATAGAAAGGCAATAGAGGTATTTGATTAATTTACTGTGAATATTCTTGAATCTTATTCATAGCTGTTTTGTTGAATGTCTTATCTGTTTCCATATAAATTCAAAAGGTGTCCTCAGTTTAATGCAAAATACAAGACAAGCAGGTGTTTGGCAATTCTTCAATGTGAATTCAATGTTATCTTTTATTGTTGTGTACTGTAAACTGTGTGCAGAATTGGGAGAATGTTTACATGAAAGAAATACAGCTGCCTTGATCTTGAAAATAGTCTAAATACTTAAGAGCCCCATGACTTTTTTTTTAAAATTGATAGTAAAACATTTTGAGAGAGTTCATAGTTTTTTTGTTCTTTTTTATTAAGGTCTGGCATGATAGTTTGCTTTATTTATTTTTATAACTTTGTGTGACAAGGAAGATTCTGCCATATAAATATAATTCTATGAAGGATGAATGTAATGAACTATTTAAGACTATTTAAGAACTATTTAATCTAAATACATATAAAAGAGAAATTGGAGCCATCATTATAAAAATATTCATGTCTCTCTTGGATATGGAAGACAAAAAGGGTAACTCTAAAAGAGAATTTTTAATTGTGAATTTTGAAGTAGAGTTGGTTGTTTTTCTACTGGCAATGAGGCATGGTATCTGATACTAGCATTTCATTTAATTTTAAAAATTAAATTTATTAGAGAAGTGGTTGATCCAAAATGTTGTGAATTGAATTCCTGTAGATAAATACACATAAGCATAGAAAAATGTTTATAGAGAATTTATGTGCCAAGTGCAATGCTGGCTTCTTACCTGTTTTATCTCTTTAAAGCTGTATTGACACCTATGCAACTGATATCCTTATATTTCTGTATTAGAGTTGAAAAAACTGAGGTTAGTGTGTTTGTCCAAAGTAACACCCATAGTAAATGACAGAGCTGGGCTTCGAATTCAGTCAGGCGGAGTCCAGAGCCTGTGCTCTCGACCCCTCTCCTGGATGCTCCATGTCCTCGCAGCTCAATGTGCATCAATAAGGTGCGCTCTCCAATTAAATTGTGCAGCCTCTAACATGTATAGTTGGTCCTTTACATCTATGAATTCAACCAACTGCAATAAAAAAAATTTTTTTAAAGTTCATCTGTGCTGAACAAGTAACAGGCTTTTTTTGTCATTATCCTGTAAACAATGCAGTAACACAGTAAAATAGCATTTATACATAATAAGTACTGTAAGCAATGTAGAGATGATTTAAAGTACTCAGGAGTGTGTAGATTATATGCAAATATTAAACCATTTTGTATCATCACTGTCTTTATCACCTTAACAACATTTCTCAATATATTAATACACAGTGTTGTCAAACTATTTCAAAGAATTTCTTTTACCGACCTGTAGAAATCTATCAAGTCTACGTCCTTCAGAATTTACCTTAATCTTGGCTTGCATGACTTACAGCAGAAGTCAGTAAACTTTCTGTGCAGGGTGGAATGGTAAAGGTTATATGCCTTGTGGAGCACATGTTCTTTGTCTGAACTACTGAAATCTGTTATAGCACAAAAGTAGCTGCAGACAATACATAAATGAGTGTGCATGGCCGTGTACCAATAAAACCATTGAGAAGAACAGGTGTTGGGCCACACTGGCTAATAGGTTGTAGCTTGCTGACTCTTTTGTGTGTGTGTGTGTGTGTGTGTGTGTGTGTACCGGGGATCAAACTCAGGACCTCGCACGCCAGCAGGCGCCTGTGCCACTGAGCGATATCACCAGCCCTTTTTTTATATGTGGGTTCCGGGAGTCGAACTCAGGGCCTCGCGCTTGCCAGGCAGGTGCTTATGCTGCTGAGCCATCTCACCGGCCCGCTTGCTGACTCTTGAATCATTTCTCTTTGGCTGGTATCCAGAAATTTTACTTAACTACTCCATTCTTGAAATAAGTGTTTCCATTTTAAAATCTTTCTTTTTAAAAAAAATTATGTATTTTTTATTACTGCATGTTTTCAGTACATAATAACTACATTTTTTGTGTGAAATGTGTACATGCACATAACACATTTTAATTCTTTTTTGTCCCCCTCCCTTTCCATCCCTCCCTGCCCCTTCCAACTCTAGACCCCATTCCCATTTGGAAAAGCTCCATTTCTGTTTTTTGATTTTCTTTCTCTTTAATCCTTTTCTCTTTCTTCCCTCCTCCCCTCTATCTCTTGTTCTCCTTCCCATTTGAAAAGATTTCCCTACTTCCTATTATCTACCTTTTATTTTGCTCTTTATTTATATTTTGCATTTCTCATATAAGAGAAACCATACAATATTCAAACTTAAACTTATGTGTCTGATTTATGTCACTTAACATTATGGTCTCAAGGTGCACACTTTTACCTACAAATGTCCCAAGTTTATCCATTTTATGACAGAGTAGTACTCCATTGTGTGTAAATACCACATTTTCTTTATCCATTCATCTATTGATGGACATATAGGCTATTTCCAAGATTTAGCTATTATAAATTATGCTACTATATACATGTGTATGCATATAGCACTGTAATATGATGACTTTAACATGTTTGGCAAGACACTATACCTAGAAGGGGAATAGCTGGGTCAAATGAAATTTCTGTTTTTAGTTTTTTGAGGAATCTCCATATTGATCTTCATTGTGGTTTTACTAGTTTACATTCCCACCAATGTAGAAAGTTTCCTTATTCCCCATAGTCTCGCTAGCATTTGTTATTATTTGATTTCTTCATGATAGCCATTCTTTCTGGAGTAAGATGGAATCTCAGTGTTGTTTTAATTTGCATTTCTGTAATGGCTGGCTATGTCAAAAAGTTTTTCATGGGCCGGTGAGATGGCTCAGCGGCGTAAGCGCCTGCCTTGCAAGCGCAAAGGCCCGAGTTCGACTCCCGGAACCCACATACGAAAAAGGGGCCGGTGATATCGCTCAGCGGCACGGGTGCCTGTTGGCGCGCGAGGTCCTGAGGTCGTCCCCCCGGTACCCACAAAAAAAAAAAAAAAAAAAAAAAAAAAAAAGTTTTTCATGTATTTATTAGCCATCTGTACTTCAGGAAAGTGTCTAATTATTTCAGATGTCCATTTTTTGACTGAGTCTTTGGTTTTGGGGGTATCTAATTTTTTTGAGTTCTTTATATATTCTTGATGTTAATCCTCTGTCTGAGGAACAGCTAGCAAAATTTTTTACCATTTTATAGGCTGTCTCTTCACTCTGAAGGTTGCTTCCTTTTCTGTGAAGAAATTTTTTAATTTGATATGATCCTATTTGTTGATTCTCAGTATTATTTCTTGTATCATTGGGGTTCTGTTCAGAAAGTCCTTGCCTATGCCTATGTCTTCAAGATTTTTAACTATTTTGTCTTCCAGCAGATTAAGTGTTTGTGTTTTAACATTTAGATCTTTGATCCATTTTGATTTTAGTTCAGTTTATGTTGAGGTATATGGGTCTAGATTCAATCTTCTGCATATGGATATCCAGTCTTCCCAGTGTCATTTATCAAAGAGGCTATCTTTCCTCCACAGTGTATTTTTGGCCCCTTTGTTGAAGGTCAAATATTGAATGTATCTGGGGTTGTTTCTGCTTCCTCTTTTCTGTTCCATTGACCCACATTTCTGTTTTTGCGGCAGTACCATTCTGCTTTTATCACTGTAGCTTTTTAATATAACTTCAAATCTGGAATTGTGATGCTTCCTACTTTGCTATTGTTACCCAGAATTGCTTTTGCTATTGTGGGTCTCTTCTAGTTCCATGTGAATTCTAGGATTGTTTTCTCTAGATCTGTGAGGAATGCCGTGGGTATTTTGATTGGGATTGTGTTAAATCTATATATCAATTTTAGAAGTACGGCCATGTTGACTATATTGGTTCTGCCCATTCCGGAACATGGAACATCTTTCCACTTTCTGATGTCCTCTTCAGTCTCTTTTTTGAAAGTGATGTAATTTTCCTTGTAGAGTTCTTTCACTTCCTCGGTTAGGTTAATTCTTAAGTATTTAATTTTTCTTGATGCTACCGTGAATGGTATTATTTTCTTAATTTCTTTCTCAGTGAATTCATTGTTAATGTATAGAACTGCTGTTTGTTTTTTTGTCTTGATTTTTTATCCTTCTATATTGCTGAATTTGGTTATTAATTTTAGAAGTCTTTAGTGGAATTCGTTGGGTCCTGTAAATGGAGGATCATCTCATCTGCAAATAATGATGCTTTGACTTCTTCCTTTCCTTTATATATCCCTTTTATTTCTTTCTCTTGCCTGATTGCTCTGGCTAATGTTTCAGGGACTATGTTAAACAAGGGTGATAATAGTGGACATCCTTCTCTTGTTTCTGATTTTTGAGGGAAAGCTGTCAGTTTTTCTCCATTTAATATGATGTTGGCAGTAGGTTTGTTATAAATGGCTTTTATCAGACTGAGATAAGGTCCTTCTGTACCTATTTTCTTCAGGGTTATTGTCATGAATGAATGTTGGATTTTGTTAAAGGCTTTTTCTCCATATATGAAGATGATCATGTGATTTTTATCCTTGCTTTTATTATTGTGATGAATTACATGTATTGATTTGCATATGTTGAACCATTCCTGCATCCCTGGGATGAAGCCTACTTTGTCATGGTGTGTGATCTTTTCGATGATTTGTTGCATTCTGTTTCCCAGTGCCTTGCTGAGGATTTTTGCATCTCTGTTCACTAGAGAGAGTGATCTGTAGCTCTCTTTATCGCTTTGATCCTTGTCTGGTTTTGAAATCGGGTAATGCTAGCTTCTAGGAATGACTTTGGGAGTACTCCTCTTTCAATTTCACTAAAGAATTTGAGGAGTATTGGCATTAGATCTTCCCTGAAATTCTGTAGAATTCAGCAGTGAATCCATCATGTCCTGGGCTTTCTTAATTGGTAGTTTTTTTTATTACTGCTCCAGCTTCGTTGCCTGTTATTGGATTACTCAGGATTTTTGAGTTTTCTTGGTCCAGTTTTGGTAATTCATATATATCTATGAATCTCCATTTCTTCTTAGTTCTACAGTTTATTGGTATACAGGTTTATGAAGTAGTTGGTAATAATATTCTGGATTTTGACAGTGTCTATTATGATTTTACCTTTTTCATTTCTAATTGAAGTGATTTGTGTTTTTTCTTTCCTTGTTTTGATAAGATTGGGTAAGGGTTTGTCTATTTTGTTTACTCTTTCATTGAAGCAGCTCTAGTTTGTTGATTCTTTGTATTTTTTTTTCTTTTTGTCTCCATTTCTTTGATTTCTGCTCTGAACTTTATAATTGCCTTTCTTGTACTAGGTCTAGATCTGGATTTTTCTTCTTTCTCTAGAACCTTGAGGTGCATCATTAGGTTATTTATTTGGACTTGCTCTCTTTTTCTGATGTGGGCATTATAGCTATAAACTTCTCTTAGGACTGTTTTCACCACGTATCATAAGTTCTGATATGTTGTACTGACATTATCATTTAATTCTAGGAACTGTCATTTCTTTTTTAATTTCTTCTGTGACCCATTGATTATTCAAGAATGTACAACCTCTTACTTTCAATTGTTCCTTCATGAATAACCTATTTTACAAATACTGCCGTCCACTATATTACCCTGCTGCTAACCTTATTTTAGTTTTACAACTTGCCTTTATTTTTCTTCACTCTGAATTTATATTTCCTGAAGACACACAGATATAGTTTTTCTTTTGCATTCCCTTTCTTGTATTACCATTTTTATATGATTTCAACCTTACTGTGAAAATCTTTTGCTCAAATATTTTATGTACCTAGGGAATCATGGTCAGCCTTGCTTAAAATCTTTAGGATGTGACTGGCTAACCTCTTACTAAATATAGTCTTCCCTTTTTGGTGAAGCTCAACCACATTTAACAAGTTCCTCTCCTCAAAGAGCAAATAGGGTCTGGAGACAGTATCCGTCTTGGCCAATCACTTGCGAAGATGGATGTTGGTCTCTGAACTTACTGAATCCTTGGAGAGATCCTTGCCTTAGCCAGGAGAATTGGCAACAAGCCTCACGTGCATTGTATACCTGCCTCCTATTCCAGACAGTTCCCATCCAACCTCAGCCCAGCTCATGTCTTTGTCCATTCCCTTGAAGCACTTCCTGTCCTCTTACCTTTCTCCTCTGCTAACATTTCCAAATTCTAAAACTCCACCTGCCATGGACAAACTTGATGTTGGCAAAGCTTTTCAGTTGTACGCATGAAGTCTGATAGATGATTGAGATTTACTACATGCTTTCAATTCACTGCTTTTCCTATTCAGCAATTTAGCTGTAGCTCCGGATAAAGGTGATTTGTGTGATCCGTCCTGCTTTATGTCTCACTTGACATTCTGCCTTTTTCATGACAGGTTGCTGAATGCTATAAAGCCAGGACTTGTTAAAAAGATCAATAGATTGCCTACCCCCATTGCAGGATTGGTGAGTATCCAGAATTGAGATTTATTTTCCAATATTCCTTTGCTCTAACCTAAGGGTCATGACAATACCATTTATTACAGTCTCTCCTACAATTTATACCCTACTTGAGTGAGAATGCATTGAATCCATTAAATGAAGAGGTCACTTAAAAATGAAAAATTCCAATGATGTCTAAATGGCATCTTAATCTTTGTTTGTATTTTTTCCGTGAGTGATAAAGTCCTTCAGTCTTCAAGAGGTAAATTTGTTTTGGGGTGAGAGGCTGATAATTGGGTTGACCCCAGGAGAGGAATGTGATTTTAATTACGTTTTCTCATTTCAGTGCCTCACTGCATTCCCTGGCATTGGAGGGCAGGGGAGGTGGAGAGAAAGAGGATTTCAAGAGAAAGCAGCACTTTCATAATCAATTGCTGTTTCAGTAAACTCAAGTTTAAATACCTCTATTCTAACTATTTTTAAATCAACAATTCTAAAGACATAACAGGCACTGACGTGGTCCAGTGTCATTGGGAGGACTTTTTATGCACAGCTTTTGCCCTTCTGAACCTGTTCATCTGAAAACTACAGAATGTCATTAAAACAAGAATTTTTTCATGTATTGATATGTTTCATAATTTCTGGCAACTCACTTTAATTATTTAATTGATGTTGTCTTGTGTATTGAAAAAGAAAAAAGAAGCCAGGCATGGCAGCACACACCTGTAATCCCAGCTACTTGGAAGGCTGAGGCAGGAGTTTAAGGCCAGCCCAGTCAACTTAGGCTCTGTCCTCAAAACAAACTTTTTTTTTTTTTTTTGGTGGGTACCAGGGGTTGACCTCAGGACCTCGCGCACCAGTAGGCGCCCATGCCGCTGAGCGATATCACTGGCCCCTTTTTCCGTATGTGGGTTCCGGGAGTCGAACTCGGGCCCTCGCGCTTGCCAGGCAAGCGCTGACGCCGCTGAGCCATCTCACTGGCCCCAAACAAACATTTTTTAAAAAGGGCTGTAACACTGGCCTAGCATGCATGAGGCTCTGTATTCCCCAGAGCTGCACAAAAAGAAAAAAGAAAAAGGTGGGAGATCAGGTAAACAATCCACTCTTAATCTTGGAAAAAGCTCATCACACACGTGCACATATGCACACACATGTGTGCATACTGGGCTGGGAGTGTACGTGGCCTGGCAGTGACTCACTGATTTTTTCTATTATGAGTGCCTTCTGTGCAAGTGTTTCTGCAGAAAACAATGAGGAAAATGTCAAGAATTTGGGCAGGATCCTACATAGACCTTAGTGATTGTGTTAAAGTTTCTCAGCCATATTACAATGAATAACTGAGATTAGATGTGACAAAACCCAATTGTGTTTGAAAACCATGGGGGTCCAGTAGTGGGGCACATAGAGTCAGCAAGTTGAGTGAATTGGATGCTTTCTTTATTTCATAAATTGCTATTTCTGTGGATGTATTTGATTTCCAATATTGGTTGGTAGTGAGTTAGTAATCAGTCATTATAAATCTTTCTAATTTTGTTTGTCAGAATCATATAGCCAAGTAAGTTAACACATAGGTGGATAGGTAGATAAATTTAAGAATAATGGATTTGAATAATTTTATATAATAAGTAATATATGGGCATTATATTAGATTTTAGCTATACTATATATATTAGTATGTACATACATTATTTTAGAACTTTTTATTAAATCCATTGCTTCCAAAGGTTAAAGCTGTGGTCTTAATTATTCTGGCAAATATCCGTTTGGTCCTACATCTGTGGCACCTGACCATGGGCCTTGGGGTTTCATGTTACAAGAACAGAACTCAGAGCAGACAGTCAAGGAAGGCCCCAGGGAAACCTCTGTGAATGGAAGCAAGCAGCTCTGCATCTAGTAGTTAAGGGGAAAAGGGTTTTGACACTGTAGATTAAAATGTGAATCATAAATAATTTTAGTAAAATTGTGCTTTGGGGACACATGCACTTACATTTACATAATTTCTTATAGAAATATCAAATACCTTATGTAAATATCACATATGTTGTCTCTACTTGGGAGGAGACAGACAGTATGATGCAAGCAAGCAAGCGAGCGAGGGGGCCTCTGTGACATTCCTCCCATTCATGTACCTGACCTCTATTCCTGCTTTTCCCTTTTCATTTGGATTTCCCTTGTCCTTTTCCTTACCCTTTTCTAACTAACACTTCTCCAGTTACCTTCATCTTAGGTCACTTCTATCTTCTTTACTGATTTATTATCTCTAGCCATATTTAATATTTTAGCATTAAATGTTACTACACTTTAGCATTTTCGTATTTAGATGGTGCTTTCCTAAATATAGTCAACTATTGCTCATTGTTGAAGGATCCTGAATCTACAAATTTGGCCAACCCCTTTCTCTTTCCTCCACTTACCTTCAGATCAGTATTTCCAGAAATGAGTACACTAGCTGGGGCCCTGGCAAGGAGCAGAACTGTCGCGTCCCCCTCCATAACTTGCAGGGTTCTCTCTTCGAGCCCATAGGCTGAGGGGAGACCATCTGTGCCCATGTTCTTGTCTGTCTTCCTGACTTTAGCTCTCTATAACATTGAGCCAACGCAGCATTCCTCACCCAGTGCTGTCCCCTCAACTCGACCTGGAGGTCTACTGGACAGCTCTACGTGTCCTTCAAGCCCCTTAAATTCAACAAATTCAAGTCAGACTCCCATGGTCACTCCCATCCACCTGTTGTCTGATGTCAGCACAGCGTCTTAGACATGCTACCAGAGAGGTCTGCAAGTTACTCCAGTCCTTCCACTGCCTCTGTCTCCCTGGCCACTGCCCTGGGGCAGGCTGTCCTCATCTCGTGCTTGGGCTACTACAGTTGACTCACTGTTCCTCAAACGCTGTTCATTCCCAAGTATGATGCCTTCTCTCATGCTTCTTCTTATGCATGCAATACTCTCCTCCTGCTCTTCTTGACAAAATTCTGTTTGTTTACCAAGATCCACCACAAAACCAACTGTGTGAAACCTTCAGTATTTGTGATCTGTTAGGATCTTTCATTCCAGAAAGCAGATAGAATCCCTTGATACAGGAGAAAATGAGTTAATACACTAGAAAGATGAAAGTCAGCTTACTTCAGGGAGTAAGATTTTGAACAATTTTTATCAACAGTTTGGAATTAGAGGGCTGTAAATGGTTCAGGATTCATGTTAAGACTCTGTGGCTTGGGCCGGTGAGATGGCTCAGCGGTGTAAGCGCCTGCCTGGCAAGCGCAAGGGCCCAAGTTCGACTCCCGGAACCCACATATGAAAAAAGGGGCCGGTGATATTGCTCAGCGGCACGGGCGCCTGCTGGTGCGCGAGGTCCTGAGGTCGACACCCCGGTACCCACAAAAAAAAAAAAAAAAAAAAAGACACTGTGGCTTTAAGGAGTTAATTGGCCATGATCAAACTGACCTAAGATTTCTAGAAATGCACTAAGAAATCACAATTCTGAAGATACAAATCAGGAAAGTCCAGATTCAGGGACATCCTGCAAACAGCTGGCCTACACTCTTTAACGCGTCAAAGTTATTAAAAGAAACTCCTCCATCCCCAAAAGGCTAGAAAGCTGTTGTAGATGAAGGGTGGCTCTGGAGATATGGTAGCCCAAGGCAGTAGATGGTCCTTGATTGAGAAAAAAGCAACAATAATAGAGATTATTAGGGCGACTGAAGAAATTTTGAGTGTGATTGAATATCAGACAATAGCACTCTCTTGGTTTTTGTATTAGTTAGCTTTCCTGTTTCTGCGCAACATTCCCAGTACCCACAACTTAAAGAGTCTATGGTCAGCTGGCTCCACGGCAGAAACATCATGGCAGAGGCACATGGCAGGGAAATAAAATCGACTCAATTCATGGCATGCAGAAGACAGAATAGGGGAACAGCACAGAAAGGACGGGACCAAGGACCACATAGTCCCAGTGTCACACCTTCACGACCCACACAGACATACCCAGAAGTATGCTTTAATAATCCACTACGCAATTCTTAATCCAGTCAAGTTGACAATCATGATGAATGGGCACAGTGTTAAGTTCCCTGTATATGATAATAGTCTTCTAGTACACAGGGGAATATTCTTGACCCTAGGAAGTATACATGCTGAAATATTTAATGATGTATACAACTAATTTCAAAATTTCAGCAAAAAGACTGTCTGTAATGTTTAATTTTATGTACATGTGGAGAAAGAGATGGAAGAAGGAAAGAGGAATAAAAAGGGATAGAAGAAAGGAAGTTTGGTAAAATGTTAAATAAAGGATACACACATGTCATGGTACTAGTCTTGGAACTTTTAGGGGGAGGTTTGAAGCTTTTCAATATAAAAAGTTTGAAATTAAAAGAAATTAATTATCTTTTTTGTGGGAAGAGGGTAGGAACTTCAAGTAAATACTCGATTTGAAGATGGTAAAGACCATCTTGGGTTGACAGAGATGCAGCCTTTTCTGTGGGTGTATTTTTCACATGATATTTTCTTTGTCTTGATATTCATGACAGTCAAGAAAGGGAAGACGGAATCTGCACATGGTGATGCACACCTGTAATTGGAGCACTTGGTGGTGCGAGGAGGCTGAGGCCAGCCTGGGCTATATAATGAGTTTAAGGCCAGCCTGAACTACATAGTGAGACCCTGTTTCAAAAAAAAAAAAAAAAAAGAAAAGAAAGAAAGAAAGAAAGAAAGGGGTAGAGAATCCCTCAAAGAAGTCCTTGAGGTTGGTTTGTACTTTCTTAGGGGGTTGACAGGCCATGGACCATCTATTGACCAAGAAGTCTGCAGTAGCAGGGGCATAGAGATCTGAGAAGGGCAGCCAGTGGGGTTTCCATGCCTGGAACCCAAGCTTGTGTGTCTTAATGGCCTGGTGTTGAGAAGCCAATCCATTCAGATGGCCCAGCTGCTTGACTTGAAGATAAATAGAAAAGTGTGTTTTCACATAGCAATCCCAAATTATAAACATGTGTAGATTTACAAAGGCATGAATAGGTGTATTTTAGCCTCTGAGTTGAGCTGTGGTTACAAAGAATTCAGGGGTGAAGGTGTTAAAACAAAGTAGTTGAAAATCATTTCCTGGCAAGAATGCAAAGAGCCTGGATCTGGGTCTGCGTTTCTTCTGTAATGATTGCTGACACATGAAGCCGCACGGCGACTGCCTGCAGATGCTTGCATTCTTCTGTAGGTGTTAGTGATACTGTTAGCCTCTGCCAGAATGGAAAGACCTCAAGTTTAGCTCTGGGCATAACAAAGCCTTTCAAAAAGCTGCCCTTTGGTCATCCAGCTCCTCAGCATCGCACAGTCAAGTCACATCGTGAAACTCAGTGGTCGTTAGAGATCCCATGAAGGTTGTTTCATCCTCTGTCCTTGTTTAGTGTAGGTGTTTGGACATTAAGCCTTTTCTTGCTGAGATTTTTATTCTGACAGCCATTTGCATGAGCGCGTGTGAGTTATAAATGGAAATAGATGAAATTTAGGGACTCTGCCCTTGAGTGAAAAACTGTCTTAGAGCTGTCGCAAAATATTTGCTTGATCTTGCATAAGAATCCACAAGAATAAGACTGATCTTACAGATGGAAGGACATCTTAGATATATTTCTTTTATAGATGAGTACTTGTGGTTTCACAAGGGGAGAATTATTTGCCCAAGATTAGACTAATAGTAAGGGCTGAGGTAGATCCCGTATCCTGGCCACCTTTCACCCTGGTTGCTATATAGCCATGTGTTCTTAGTTGAGGATAGAACATGTTAATGACAGGTTATTTTACTTTTTGTGAGAAAGCAAAGACTTACTTTTTATCTCTTGTTCCCCCCATGTTTGGGCCAATACATTCAAAATATCTTTCCTAACTCTGTGAAAGGCTCCACTTCCCCAAATGCCTCTTAGCCAGACGAATGGTAGAAATTTGACTCACTGAGGCGCAGTATCACAGAACAGGAATGTGACTGGTAGAATTATCCTACCATCTAGTAAACTAAACTCACCCAGAAATGCATTTTTTTAAAGAAAAGATGTATTTTTCTCTAATCAAATTTCAAATATGGTTATAGCGCAGCTTCCTGAAATGAATAAAAATGTAAATTTCTATAAATGCTGTAGACCTTAGGAAGCTTTCAAGAGGTATCTGCTTTATTTTATGAAACTGATAACAGAACATTTGACATTTCTTGTTGGAGGGAGGTCAGATTGGGGAAATGACGAAAGGGGTGGAGAGATTTCCACATTATGAGAAGATTAAAAATATTTTGGAAAAAGGTAGATATGTGAGCTGTTGAAAGCTGAGTAGCAAGAGTCAGGAGCCTGCAGGCAACTTCATCTTTTTAGGAAGATGACAGGGCACTCAATTTGGGTCCCCAGTGTTGTGATTGTCTGTCACCCAGGAAAAAAGTCCTTTGCAAATGCTACCTGGGGATAGGATTAGCTCTTGTGTGGCCAGCTCACCCTTATGAACACCTTATGTTTTGGGTGTTTGTTCTACAACTTCCTTCAGAATTTCTAGAGCCTTTATCTCCCTTCAACAGTGTAATGGTTACTTCAGAAAAATCTGGTCAAAGTTCTGTTCTATGCTTCTATCTCTTTCAGTTAAGGTATTGTTTTAGACCATGAAGGAGACAAAGCAGGCAATAAGAGAGACCAGAGCCACTGCTATGGTAGTGATGCCCGTCACTCGGTGTCAAATACCTACTGTGTACCAGTTACAGTGCTAGATGACCCTTCTTCATCTTTTCAGTGGGCCTGTAATGTCATCATTATTGCTGTACCCTTACTAATCTCAGGAAATGAATGTTCAAAGAACCAAGTTACCAGCTGTCCAATTAAAGAGACAGAATTAGAATTGGAACCTGGGTTTGCCCAACTCTGGCCCAATCCATTCACAGTATCTTTCCTAACTTGTCCACTGTGCTACCCCATCTCTATCTGGCCTTGCCATATAGAATGGATTTGTATACTGTGGGTTATCTGTTTGGAAGCCTTAACCTCTAAGGACACCTGAGAAAGTTTCTCCCCTTTCACATTTCAGATGAATTAATTCCAAAAACTTGAAGCAAGGACCTATTTTATGTAACATTCTACTATCACCCCTATTAAATCAAACTCCGTGTGGCTATACTTCAAGCACCATAGTCAGTGACACACCAGTCTGGCAACTGATGATAATCAGAGAACATTGGAAATCTTTGCTGAAGTCTTTCAAAAAAGCCTGAAGCAATTCTACTGATGTAGTCAGCCTTCCTAAAATGCCCTCCTTTCTTGCTCTCTTTCTCTACACACACACACGCATCTCACGTACACATGCCTTATGCTCACCAGCTCCTTCCAAAGCTTTCCCTGAGCTGAACCTCCCAGCCACGCTGTAGCAGTGCTTCCCTTTCCTTCTCCTTACACATTTTTTCCTGTCACTGTTAGCCTTTTGAAGTGCCAGTCAGTCCAGCTAAACAGCTCTCCTTGCCCGTGACCATGACTGGGGACAGCAGACACAGAATTCTCACTCCTGGGTGGGGAGGAGGAAAAGCTTAGAATACCGCCCTCATGTATTGTTCCTGCTTCACTGTGCTCGTGGTGGCCATTGCTGGCTCAACGGGGCAGCTCTGGAGGTTGCCGGACTCTTCTTTTGAAGACAAGTAAGAACTGGTAGCTGAGTGATGTTCTTTGTGGAGGAAACACATTTCACTGCAGGGAATGAATAGATCTTGTGCAGTATCTCAGCCAAAACTGAATTTAATGACACATTTTCTTTATCCTCATCCTTGGCACGGTGTGAGAAACCTCGTTTATGTTCTCACACCCTACGCAGAAGGAATGCTCAATTCACTGCTCTCAAGTCCGGTGCCAAGGCCAAGCACAAGCTGGAATAGTAGTTAGCATTTTAGTAGCTTTAGATGTAAAAGAGAACAGACTGTAGAGAAAAGCAACAAGCACAGAAGGCCTTTGGTACATTCAACCCTGTGTTCAGCTAAACAATAGAATATGAACCTAGGGGGTCTTGGTTTATTTGATGCCTCCCAAGTCAATACGGCTTGTGTATTGCTGGCTATAACAACCTCCACAGTTGGCTTGTAAAAGTACAGGCCATCTCATCGCCCTCATCTTCTCAAATAACTTTATATGTCTCTCCAGTGCATATGGAATAAAATCCAAAAAAAACTTCCATGGCTTTAAAGGCTCTTCCTGAATTAAGGTAACAGTGCAGGGCTACCTCTCACCACATGTATCACTCTTAGAAACCATCCATGCAGCTAATTTATGACCTAATCCAAAAGCCTTGGCTACATAGTGAACACAGAAATACAAGTGTCTCCGTTGGTGAGAGCCATGCTCCACAGTGAGCTGGACATTTCGAAAGACCGCACTGTTCCAAGTTGGCCTTTGGTCATTCACTGATGTGCTTGGATCTGACCAACAAGTTAATCTCCTTGTCTATGGGGGAGGGATATTTGGGAAAATTCAGTAAGAATTTTTGTCCCTTCATTCAGCCCGTGCTTATTATTTTCTATCTGATTTTCTTATTTGAGTGTATTACTTATACACTGCTGTGTAACTTACTGGCTTAAAACAACAATTTATGGGCCGGTGAGGTGGCTCAGTGGCGTAAGCGCCTGCCTGGCAAGCGCGAGGGCCCGAGTTCGACTCCCGGAACCCACATACGAAAAAAGGGCCGGTGATATCGCTCAGCGGCACGGGCACCTGCTGGCACGTGAGGTCCTGAGGTCGACTCCCGGTACCCACAAAAAACAAACAAAAAAACACAACAATTTATTATCTCATAGTTCCTGGAGGTCGGGAATCTGAGCAAGGTCTAGCTGGGTCACTGTTTCAGTATCTCTCACGGGGCTTCATTCAAGGTACTGGTCAGTGTCGTTTTAAGTGTTGTCTGGGGAAGGATCACCTTTGCTGATTTATGTGAATATTGCAAAGAGAATTCCTCTTAGGTTGTTGAGTAAAGCCATCCTGAGTTCCTCCCCATGTGGACCTTTCACATACAGCTCACAGTGTGACAGCTAGCTTCAACGAACTAAGTAAACACGGACAGAGTGAGAGAGGGGGTGGGAAATAAGATGGAAGTCACGGTCCTTTATAACAATCTCTGGAGTAGCATTTCATCACTTCCAGCATACTCCATTAGTGAAAAGCACCAGGTCCAGCCCCACTCAAGGGGAGGAGATTGCACAAGAGCCTGAATATCAGCGGCGAGAGGTCCCTGGGAGCTGTCACAAGCTGCCTGAGTGTCGCAGGGAATGAAATGATGCTACACACGGTCCCTGGCTTACATTGGTTTGACTTAACAACATTTTGACTTTACTGTGGGGTGAAAGTAATACTCATTTGGTAGAAACCATGCTTTGAATTTTGCTCTTTACTGAGCCATTGATACGAGTATGACACTCTTGCAATGCTGGCAGCATCAATGAGCCACAGTTTCCAGTGGGCCGCACGGTCATGAAAATTAAAAAGTGACACAACAGTGTGCTGTGTTGCTAAGTTTGAATATTTGGTAAGCTAGATACATTAAATGCATTTTAATGTCATGATATTTTCAACTTAAAATGGGTTTATTGGGACAGTACCCCACTGTAAGTTGAAGATCATGTGTGTTAATCTATTGAGAAATCTGGCCTTGTCTTTTTGAGACAAGTTTTCTCTATGCAGTTTAGGCTTGTCTTGAATTCACTTTATAGCCCAGGCTGGCTTTGAACTCGAAGTGATCCTCCTGCCTCAGCCTCCTGAGTGCTGGGATTACAGGCAGGCCCCCACCACACCCAGCCCATAGATTTCGTATTCTCCTAAAAATATGTCCCTATGATTATGATACTTTAAAAATAACAGTTTTCCTTGGGTAGTCTCTCTTACATGATATCCAACTTCTGTTTCCTAGTTTCCTTTTGTATATAACACCCAAAAAATGTGGTTTGCTTGTTCTCAACTTCTGACTAAAAACCTACTTATAATTCAAGACATAATTCTTGCCTTTTGGGGATCTTTTTCTAGGAGACAAATACACTTGTAATATCAAGTAGAGTGAAATGTTAATGAAGTATAACATACAGGAAAGACATTATGATCTGAAATAAAAAACTTTGGAAGAAATGGGTTTGAACAGGTTTTCTAGGAGTAGTGAAAAATGGAGTTGGAGAAGGATATACTCTCTGGGAGTAAGAAAGAATGAGCCAGAAGGACCTGGATTCTGTCTGGCAGTGGCTTATATTTGCATATGACTGTAGCTGGGGCCCGTGATCCCTGAGAGAAGTCAGTGCTTTGGAAAGTAGACCAGGAGCGGTACATGGAGACCAGACATGGAAACAGGGAGGTAAGTCTTTTGCAAAAGAGAAGGGGACCAAGAGATAGAGGGAGTGTGGTGGGAAGGGGAAATAAAAAGAATTTAGTAAGACGTGTTACGTACACGTACCAACTCCCTATAAAGAATGAAATCATTATGTGCTGCAAACATATACTAATAAAAATTTAAAAATTAAAGAGAGACCAGAAATGCCATCTGGAGGAGTTTGGACTCCATTGTGTGCAGTAAGAGCCACTGAAAACAGGAGAATATTAGGTTCCAGACAACTCTGGCAGCTATGTGGAGTGTTATGGGACAAGACCAGCAGTAAAAGTCAGTTCAGAGATGAGTAATCCAAATGAGAAAGGATGAGGAACTAAACCTTGCTAGAAGCACCGGGAATAAAGATGAGATAGGAACCATTTGACCTTGAATGTAATATGCTATCAATTATAGGACATGCCATTTTTAAAAGTATAACTAATTTGTTTTGGTAAAAACCCTGCCAATTCAAGTATGACACAATACTAAGGCACCAGCAATGGAAATATGCAACTTTATTTCAGAGGTTAAAAAAAAAAAAATGTGCATGTTGGGCTTGATCAAATACAGTAAATAATCTTAGGAAGAGGATGTCCACAGTTTGGATTTAAGTAACTTGGAGGATACTGATGCTGTTAATATGAATCATGGGAGCAAGAAAATGAGAAATAGATTCCAAGAGAAAAGACGAATTCTTGTTTGGACATATTGAGCTGGCTATCTCTAAGAGATATTCATGTGCAGATGTCTGGCAGACTATTGGAAATGTTGCTTTGGAACTCAAGGAAAAAGTTTTAAAAAGTTGGACTTGATTAATAAATGAATAATTTTGAAGTTAAATCTTTATGCTTAAGTATATATGAAAACAAATTATTTCTTCTTCTTTTTTTTTTTATAATCACAAGCATTACCAATTTTTTTCCTTCCACAAAATGTAGTCTTATCTTTGGAGTGTTTGATCTTGGCCAGGAGTTGGGGAAGGAGGAAGAATGACAAAAGGAATTTGAAACCACAGGAGAAGTCATTAGCAATTGCACTTAGATTTAAAAGTCATGCAGATGGTGACCTAGGAAGATCTTCATGTAATTGACAGTTTATTAAGATTTCATACCCACCCAGTCTTGGGCCTTATAGCCTCCCTGACCCCTGATATTTCCCTCTTAGCTCTAGGTGAGTGTACTAATTTGCTCTGATCACCATAACAAGTACCACCAACTGCGTGGTTTAAAGAACAGAAATTAATTTTGTCACAATTATGGATTCTGGAAGTCCAAGATCAAAGTGTAGGCAGGGATTGGCTTCTTCTGCAGCCTTTCTCCTGGCCTTGTAGATGGCCATCTGTCTTACTTTTCTCTCATTGCTGAGACAAAATATTCAACACCCAAAGTTAAAGGGGGAAAGGTTTATTTAGCTCACAGTTTGTAGAGGTTTCAGTCCATAATCAGCTGGCTCCAAGGCAGGGTGGCACATGGTGGTGGAAAACAGCAAAAGCAACAAGAGAGTGTGAGACGAGCCTTTTTCTGTCCCTTATATTATATCCAATCTACTGGGATTAGGGCGGTGCCAATCCAATTAGTGGACTGATCCAGCAGTCACCCACCCTTAATCTCAGCAGCCTTAACCCCAGGATTGCACTACAAATCAATCACACACTCCAGATTCAGCCACCTCTGAAAAAACTCTGTGACTGCATGAGGCTTCAGGGAGACATCTAGACACAAACCATAATACCATCTTTACATGTATCTTTACATGGTCTTTCCTGTGTATGTGTCCTCATTTCCTCTTTTTATATGGACACTGTCAGTCTCCATTAGGCTCCACCCAGATGACCTCATGTAATTTAATTACCTTTTTAATAGTCAATTTACAGTCATATTCTGAATTATAGGGAGTTAATAAGGAGTTCAACATATGAATTTGAGGAGGATGATGGGGGGTGTTATGGCTTGTGTCTCAATGTCCCCCCCAAGCCTCATGTGGTCATAGGTGGGGCTTTTTCAGAGGTGGCTGGATCTACAGTGTGCAATGCTGGAATTGATTCATGGTGCAATACTAGGATGGAAGGCAATAGGATTAAGAGTGTGAATGCTACTACCCTAAGTGGCCTGGATAAGATATAAGGCATAGGAAGAGCTGTGGCTGTCCCTTGTTGCTTTGCTATTTTTTGCCCTCCATGAACTATTTCTGCTCTGTGATGCCCCTCTGCCATGCCACCCTGCCTTGGAGCCAGCCATTTACAGGCTGTGTGTTATGAATGACTGGGGTTGTTAGCTGAGTCTAATAGCCTCTTCATGCACCAAAATTATTTTTCCAAGCTTGTTTCCATAATTATTTTGTGTCTCTGCAAAGGTGGAAAGTTATATTTAGCAGTGCCATAAAGCCTTTTTGCCTCAGTTTTTTTTTTTTTTTCCTTCCTGTCTCTGGAAAAAAAAAATGCTGTTCTCTGAAGAAAGAAACCACTTCTTCTCCCTTATCTCTCACTGAACAGGGTTCAGCAGCGCTTGTGACATTACATCAGTTCCTCAGTTTTTTCCCTTAGGAGTAAGACCTCCAATTAGGAACTGTGAGAAAAATATATAATAGCAGGGAATACATATTTTAGCAAGTTTTGCTTCTCTTTCTCATAGTCGTAGTTCATCTAAAGAAATTTCTGCGGAACTAATTCTTAGTATGTTTTTCTAACTCAGGTTTATAGGGATTCTCTAATTTGACAACAGGAAAAAAAATTAAATACTTAAAGGCGTCATATGATAAGGAGAGCAGCCTAGGCTGAAATAACACTTCTCTTAAAATTGCCTTCCTCCAAGATTGTTTTTGTAGGAAGTTTGTCTTGGCAAGCCTTTCAAAGAGTTGCTTGACACCTATCTGGCAATTAGCTGGCTTCCTGCTACAACCCTGGGTAAAGCCACATCTCAAAATGGGTACAAAAATTACTTTCTGTTTTATTCTCTCCACAGTATAAAATACTGGATTAATGAGTAAATAGTTTGATATTTATCTTTTCTAAAATTCAGCTTCACTCAGTTTAAAGTTTTGATATGATTTAACCATAATTTTCTAAAAAATAAAGTGATTGATACAATGATAGTGGAGTAATATTTTACCTCAGTAGTGTTCCTCACAAAATCTCCTAAGCTGTCTAACCACGAGAAAAATATCAGACAGATCCAAAGAGAGGTTCATTCTGCAGAATACCTGCCCAGTACTCCTCAAAACTGTCCACGTCATTGAAATTAAGGCAAGTCTCAGAAATATGGAAAGTTGGAGGAAACTGAGGAGACATGAGAATAGTATTGCAAATGGGACCTTGAAGCAACTAAAGAACACTGGAAAAAATGAATGAAATCCAAGTAAAAAATGGAGTTTGGTTAATAGTACAGTGCTCTGCCAATATTTGCTCATTAATTGTTATAAATGTACCATAGAAATTAGGGTGCAGGATATAAATTCTACTTGATCTTTATACTATTTTTGCAATTTTCTATAAATCTAAAAAATATTATAAAATAAAAATTGTACTTAAAAATAGAATGAGTGACAATAAAGGTAAAAGAGCGTAACACAAGGAAACTATGAAATAGGCAAGGAAACACAGAAGTTATTAATAAATATTATATGTCAGCCTACCATTTGATGTATTGGTATCAATAAATGGCAGGATACCAGTGAGTCAGTTGGCATATCAATCTAATAAACTTTTATTAAATGATGAATTGATTGTAAACACGGTATTTTATAGCATCTGAAATTCCAAACAATAAATCCACACATGACGTTTCTGCTCACATATTTCAGGATCCTGTTTTTAGAATCTGCACAAGGAAATATTTTATATCCCTCAGGGAGGTTTAATAAAAAACAACAGGTGGAAAATGGGTTTTGCAGTAGCATGAACGACCATAACCATAAATACTAGTAGCTCAGAATTATACCAGCAGAGACTGTAAACACATTAATCATCCAACAGTGCAGAAATTCCATTCTCAGATGTCATCTCAATTTCAGGCACAAAGATGAAATGCCTCCATTTAAATTCAAAACACCGAATGGATATGGTGATCCTTTATTTTCATGGGGATTCATGGAGTGAGTTCGATAGTTTCCTCATCTATAACATGGGGTTGATAAATCTCAGCATCATGGAATTAATTGAGATGATACACTGAGTGGTATATAGTACACTCTCATTAAATTGTAGCTGTGCTTATTATTTATTATGCTTGTGTTTATTATGATGGCTTTAGAATTTCAAAACTAGAAGCCATCTTGAAATTTATTTTTGAAACACCATTATTTTAACAGAATGAGGAAACAGTCTCGGCAGCTGGTGACTTAGCCAGGGTCACGCACCTACATTGTTCCAGATTTGGAACTTGAAGCTTTGTCCCTTAGCCTTGTCTATTCCTGATCCAGCTTGACCAACCATGTTGCAAGCCTACTGTGTGCTGGTGACTGTCCTGCAGAATTGCATTTGGGCATCCTTCACTTTTGTGATGCTTTTTCCCTTTCCTCGGAGGGGACAGAATTCTCCGCCTCCCTTTCCAATAGGTGTGGCAATCAGCTCTCTTCCAGTCCTTTCCCTTTCACTGCATCAGCATTTCAGCGGCTGCAGCTGGTCTGGACAGAGCAGGGGCTGGCAATGGCAGGGACAGCTCTGGGAAAGGGAATCTAAGGGCATCTGGGCTGCCACGTTGGGGCCGACACAGGGGAGATGCCCTGCCCGCCCATCGGAATGGTCACGCTGGAGGTCCACGCCAGCTGTGAGGACCTGCGGGGTAAGTAAAATCCATTACGAAAAATCATGCATGGGTGTTCATGAGGGAAGGAAGGAAGCTATTTAAATTTTAACAGTTATTAAAAAGTTACTATTTATGTACTAATAATATGGCTAAAGTAATACTAAAATTATTTTCCTATGAATTCACCTTCTTCATATCCCCTGAAATTTTTACCACCTGTTGCTTTTAATTGGGCTTCTTTTCCCCCTAAGGAAAGTAGTGCTTTTCCTTTTCAGGTACGTGGTGGAAGACACATAGAATGTAGAATATATTAATTTGGCAATAAATAACAAGAATTTTGTTAATTAGGAATGACACTGCTGTGTTTTAAAAGTTTATCCCAACAGCAGGCTGCTCCTCCACAGCACGTAAGGCAGTGTTGGGGGGCTGTGTGTGCAGTGGGGCTCTCTCACCTGAGCTCCCGACCTCTCTCTCCTGTCTCTCCTGCCCCTCGTACGTGCTAGAAACCCTCTTTTCTTGAAAGGAGGACGGACAGAAGGGAGGAGGACACTGAGCCAGGAGACCACAGCAGCAGGTCTGAATGCAGCGCT
Organism: Erethizon dorsatum; assembly: GCA_028451465.1. Classification (NCBI taxonomy): domain Eukaryota; kingdom Metazoa; phylum Chordata; class Mammalia; order Rodentia; family Erethizontidae; genus Erethizon; species Erethizon dorsatum. Next base: position 67,179,439 of record CM051836.1, on the reverse strand, counting down.
GCGGATCCCAGCCTGCCCCACTTACCTTGTCCTTCAAAGTCAGTGTTTACAGCGAGCTGGGGAAGAAGTGGAGGTTATTTCTGGGCAGCTCGCTAATAAAATCCTGTCAGACCTGTCTGAATGCTAAACGCATCATGGCACTGGTTATCTAGGGGAAGGAAACTTTCCTTCATCAAATTTATGAGGCTGGATTTCAAAACCAAGCTGAAACAGAGCCTCTTGAATCCCCACGGCAAAATGACTCATCTTCGTAGAGTTGGAAAATCTATTTTTATCACCTTTATTCAGCCAACTCCTCATTTTTATTCTCTCACTGAACTACTGCTGTTTCCTTCATGGTGCTGAATAAACCAAATGGCTCAGAGTCTGCAGTTCCTGGGGGTTGTTTCCAATACGGCTGATTCAGCAGCCCTGGGGAGAAGGGGATTGCTCTGCCCTGCATGGGTGGGTATGTGGAAAGTGAAGGTCAGAGGGGACCTGGGCTGCAAGCTTCAGCAGCTGCCTCTTCTCAGGAATTCTGCCTGAGGGGATGTGCCACTTGGCTCCCTGCTTTCTCTGAAGGTACACTGAGGACCCTGGGGGAGGGGGGACCATAACTCCTCCTGGCACCCCCAGGGAAGAAGGGACAAGAATATACCAGTTTCCTTATGGCTTCTTTGCTCAGCCGATAAGGAGGGCATAGAGAAGCTTCCAGTGTGTATCCATCTTCCATTAGAGCAGAGAGGGACTTCCTTCATTGCTCTCCTTCCATTCAGGTCTGTAACTCTGCCACTGCATGCTGCTGCCTCTTCCCACTGGCTCATGTTAGAGTCCCAGGTAATGCTAAGAAGCATGGTGATTGTTTTGCATAAAGACATTTAGAAGATAAAGATACAAAAAAGAACGCACTTTTACTGAATTTCTTTTGCTAACAGATTCAGCATGCTTATTCTGTGGGTGATACAACAAATGGTGATTAGAAAAGCAGCAGCGGTGTTGGCTGCATAGGAACAGTAATCATGCTTGCTGGGGGCACTTTCACCAGCTGGTATTCAGTAGACACTCAATAAATATTTACTGAGTGAGTGGCTAGGATACAATTCCTCATAACCCTTGGCCTTCTTCAGCTCTGTCTTGCAGGAGGTAGTGTTGTGTCCTGGTTTGGGGCTGATCCAGAGTCGGTCATTCAGCCTACGTGCAAATCCTGGGTTAGCAACTCCTTACTTGCATGCTCCTTGGCAGTTTGCTTAAACTTTTGAGGCCCCTGTTTCTTCATCTGTAAAGTGGGCATAATATAGTGACTAGCTTATATGGTTTTCATGAAAAGCAAATGAATGTAGGTAAAGAGCCTAGAATTTTTCCTAGTATAGTATGTAGTATAAGATAAGAAAAGCAGGAGCAGGAAAAGGAGGAAGAGGAAGAAGAGGATGAAGAGAACCAGAATTTTTGGCTTTGGAGGTCTTCAGCAAGGACCTGTATTTACCCTGGACAGCATCCTGTCCTTTGCCAGATCTGTCTGAGTGGCAGTTTTGTTCCTGGATACCTTTTAGCCTAGGCCTGGTAAATTACCAAAGTGAACTATGGAATGGAATAGTTGACTTTTTATTCTACTTTCATCCCAGTGGCTGGATTAATTCCTGGGGTCTCTGCTATAAGTAGTCATTTCTTCCAGAGCAGCCATCTGCGAAGAAATGGAGCTTAGGAAATGACTGGGGCATGTTTTACATGGCTGGATTCAGTTCCTTCTGTTTGATTCCCATGTAAGTTTTGGCAGTTCTTTCCACAAGCATATCTGTGGGAGGCACTGGAGAATGATTTTGGTAAACAGCCCCCCTGGATGTTGTTGGCCATGTCCCTGCAAATACCATAAATGACAAGTGAAAAGTCACTGCGGTTTCCCTGCCCCTCCTAGGGCTGACCCCAGGACTGGCCTCTGAGAGCGTGACCTCAGCCACAGTTGTGGTGTGAGCAGTGGCCTGCAAGTGCTTGGGGTTCTCTGGCTTCTCGGCTTCTCTGGCCCAGAGCAGAGCTCTGCCCTGCATCCAGTTTACCCTCTGTACACATCCTGGGATTTTCACTCTCACCCTGATTCTGCTGGCGTCATTTTTATTTCATCTTTCTCGTTCCATTTTCATTTTTTCACGATCAAAGTAACTAACCGGACTTAGAAGTTCCCAATTATTGATACACACTGTTGCTGCTACATTTTGCATTTAGAAATGCAAAAAGGCTTAGAAAACGCTTGAATGTGTATATACATACATATATGAGAAGGTACAAATGGCAGGAGGTTTCTTGTCTCAAATTATTCAACCAAGGTAATTAAGAACTAAAATTATATATATGAATTTAGTGAAATCTTCAGTTAGCAAAAAATACCTAGAATATTTGATTTAAGTAGACTTCTTGGAAGGGAGACCTGATCCATTTCGGAACTGAGCATCCTTTTGTTTCCTCCTTTTTTTTTTTCTTTGCCCTTACATAGCCTGTGCTGCTTATTTCCTGATGTTGACCTATTTTCCTGTTTCTGTCTTCGTCCATTTTCTTAAAACAAATATATGTAGGATTTACTGTAGATGATAGTTTAGTTATTTCCAGAAATCTGCCTACCGCGGTAACCTGCAATCATAACACCATGAAGGAAACTGATCTAGACGTTTTCTTGAGTTAGGGACAGTCTTACATCAATGCAGGTGTTGGCGATAAAAGAAACACCGAGTACATCGTACGGCGCTTGTATGGATGGACTCCGATACATGGAAAGTAAGAGCTAAAGAAGTTATAAAATAGTCATTGTATTATTCTTTTTTTGTGTGTGTGTGGGTCCGGGAGTCGAACTCAGGACCTCGCGCGCCAGCAGGTGCCCGTGCCGCTGAGCGATATCACTGGCCCTTTTTCGTATGTGGGTTCCGGGAGTCGAACTCGGGCCCTCGCGCTTGCCAGGCAGGCACGTACACCGCTGAGCCATCTCACCGGCCCCATCGTATTATTCTTAAAGAATTATTTGTTTTAATGCAACAAAATCAAGTACCATATATAATGGCCAAGGGACCTGTTGACTTTTGAGAAATAATTAAGTAGCCTCTGTAGCATCAACATTTTTAGTGAGTTATGTGTTGTTTTGATGACTGCTAATTGCATAAAACATGTGATTTGTGGGGAAGAAAGTAATACATGAAACTATATCTAAGTGATGTGGGTGTTAATTCCAGCAAGGAGTATTTGTCTCCAAAACAACTGGTGTCCTTCAAGGCACAGAACTTCCAAAGGTATTTGGTTTTTATTGAACATACATATATATATTATATCTTAATAGAAATATGTTGATATATATATATATATATATATATTTAGATATAAAACCACAAAACATACCTAATATGTTTTAGTGTGTTGTTAGGTCATCTTTGAGATCCTTCTACACTATCTCTACGATAGTGCTTTGTATCAGAACTTGTTTTTAAGAACTTTGAATTTTTCATTAAATTTGCTCAGGGAAGACTGTAAGCCAGGTTAAATGTATATATGCCAGCTAAACTTTAGGTCTACTTTATTCTACTCTTTAAATGTCCTTAATTGAAACTTTATTTTTTTCCTTGAGTACAGGGATGAAGACTAGTGTGTTGTCCAGTATACTGAAATGTATCCTCGTGGTCATTTTGTCTGCACTGTGACTGTGATTAATTGGACAATGCATGAAAGGATATTATGACCTTCTTAATTCTTCTGTCCAGATCTCAGGTCCCCTGTCAAGCTTCTGAGGTCCAGAGCAGCACCATGCTCTGGGGCCCCGACATCTTGGCCAGGTTTCCAATAAAAAACAGAGGCGCTCTGTTACACTTTTCCAGAGAGCATGCGGTGTGTGTTTGTTTTGTGATGGGTCTTTATCACTTGGTGGAAAGATGTTTCTGAATCTTAAATGAATGATCACGTGCCCCATCATTGCACAGATCCTCGTGTGGTTTTTGCATGAGTAACAGGTTGTGGGGGGTGTTGACAAGTCCACCATGGAAATCATTCTTCTCCAGGTGTTTACTTCTATATCTTTATCTGAAATCCAACCTTCTCACCTATAGGCACATTTCCTCACAGCAAATAACACAGAGAATCCTTGGTTATCTATCTCAGACATTCCACCTGTGCCCCCCAAAGCCGCAGCAATCCAGTGATTATTCTGCATGCTTTCTGCACCATGCTTTGGTTGTAATGGGCCAACTGAAAGATAAACTACTATTAAACAAATCTATGACTCTTCTGAGAACAGATGCAGCTGTTGAAAGAGTTTTAGAACATCGCAACTCCTCAAAAGACTGTGAACATTCTTGAACTCTTTAAATATAAGTGAATTTTCTTCTGTGTGTGTATGTTCACTGAAACTTATGAAAAAAAGAGAATCTCAGTAGCAAGATATTTGAACCCTTTTGTATACTTAACCCTGCAAGGTTTTTCTTGGCAGGACTTGAAGAAAACTTGGCTGTCATTTACTCTCTGCTCCTGTTGAGAGGAGCACTTGAGACCCAGCAGCTCAGATGTGGCAGAGAGAAGCCCAGAGAGGAGAGTTGCCCAGGACCCTAGGGGTACCCAGTGGCTCCCTGGTTATCCCATTACCTAGTTATTCTACTGCCTTCATCCTGCTCCCCAAGGCTGAGTTTTTCTTTTATGACTTTTTTTTCCCATTTGTCCCTACTGCTGTGGATATAACATTGGAGCCTGCCCTGGACCACACGTCTTCCTTTGGTGCTGTCACGTTCCTGACTATAGATCAGTCCTATTAGGGTGGTTATGCTTCCTAACTAAGAAGCCTCATTTATCTGTGCAGGGGCAGCTGATAAAGACTACCCAGGTTTGTTGTCATAGGTTTAGTCCTCAGAAACTTTGCTGCTTGCCTGAACTACCTCTTAGGTGCTTGATCTAACCTCCTGTTGCCAGGAGCCAAGGAAGCAGTAAATCGTACTGGTCTCTCTTCCCTTTCAGTCTGCCTTGTTGCCATTCTGCAAACAACTGCTCTGAACTGGCAAATGCCTCTGGGACATTCAGTCTCATTCAGTCTTTGGCTCCTTTTTTAATGACCTCAGAGTTACACGGGTACGGCAGATTTTGCTCATCATCCCGAGTTTTGGTGTAATGTGAGTTGGAATGCTTAGACAAATTTGTAGATATTTTTAGCAACATGTAACGTTTTGATGCATATCTCACCTGAAAAATTTCTCAGATTTGCTATTTCTAGTTTTTAACAGCTTCACAAAGGGGTATTGTATTTGAGTTGGGAGAGAAAAATATTTTTATTTCCTGCCCTTGACTTTTAGTGGGATTGATAAAAAGCATCAAGGCTTTTTGAGTTCTGGATCCCCTGCAAAAAAACACATTATGTAAGAAGGAACTTGAGTGGTTTTTTTCCTGTTTGTCAGTATGAGGTGAGAGCTACTGTGGAAAGTAAAGACAGTCCCCAGAAAGAACAGACAACAAAAAAACTTGCTAGGAAAATCACAGCAAGAGTGGTTGGGGAGCTACCCATTTCTTCTGACTCCAGACTTACTGCTGATCTCGACTGATGACTTTTACTTTCTCTCCCCAGGTTAACCTGAGTTTTTCAGGTTAGTTAAAGGCTCCTTTATTCATGTATAGTCCTGAAAAGAAGCTGTTCTAACTTGAGTTATAGGGTGTTAGAGCTAACCAGAATTGTATTAAATGGTTATTTAATCATTACATAAGTAATAGCCTCTTGTGGTTGATCAGAACTCATTAAAATAAGTCACAGTTTGACTTTTCAAAAAGGTAAACATACATATTGAAGCAGTTGGAAGACAAAATTATATATTCAGTAAAGAATATTCATTTCATTTTATACTTATTTGGCATTTAATATTTTTGGTCATAGTTTAGTTGGCCCAGTTTGTTAAGTTGGTTAAATTTGCAAATGAAGTATTAATAATGGACTGAATGCTTGCCATAAAATAAGAAATTATTCATGTTTGGCTTGCTTGTTTACTCATTCATCAAGATTTCCCAGACTCAATCAACAGGTTTCTAGCAGACATTTGGTGATTTATTATGCCTTCTACGTAAAGTAGAAAGAAGCCTTCACCCATATATGTATTTCTAATATAAATAATCCCTGGAAAAATGTTTATGTTGTTCTGTCATACTTATGTGCCTATGGAATGAAATCAATGTATTGATCGTTCTTCGTGGGCTTTTTTTTTTTCCCACTTTCCTCTTTAATCCCCTGGTTCAGTTTCTTTGATCCTGAATCTTTCAGGCATGTTAACCACTCTTTTTTTGTGTGATTTACTATTCCACTTAGGTTATTTCAGGCAATGAGCATATTACTTTCCCTGTGATAGATTAAAGTAGAAGTGAGCTTTAGAGCAAAAATTGCTCTCCTGGGTCAGCTCCATTCTTCCTCTAGGCCAGCTTAGTACTCTTTTAGCCACTGAAATGCCACAAATGCCCCTTTCCCCCATCTATACCTCACCCAGATCGTCCTGTCAGCCTGGGGCTTTACAATTTCAAGAGTCAAAGATTTGCAGTTGGAGGTGGTTCTTTACACTTTCTCCTTCCTATTATCCTTTTTTTTTTAAACTAAATAATTGTTAACTGACAAATAATAATTATATATATTTGTAGAGAATGGTGTGATGTTGTGATGTGGAATGATTGAATCAGGCTAATTAACATACCTATCACTGTATTAGTTGCTTTCCCATTGCTGGGACAAAATACCTGACATATACAACTTCAAGAAGAAAGATTTATTTTGGTTCATGGTTTCAGAGGGTTCAGTCTATGGTTGGCTGGCTTTCAGGCAGAGAGAGCATGATGGTGTAGGAAAGCTGCTCAACCTGTAGCAGTCAGGAATCAGAGAAAGAGAAAGGAAGAGGTAGGGATGAAATACACCCTTCCGTGTCATGCCCCAGTGACTCATCTCCTTCAACCACACCCTACCCTCTAATAGCACATTTGGCTATGAACTCATCGATAGAACTCACTGATGAGTATAGCACCCTCATGATCCAATCACCTTCCAAACACAGGAGACTTCTGAGGGACATTTTAGATCTCAACCATAATAATCACCTCACATATCTATTTATTTGTGATGAGAACATTTAAAATCTACTTTTTAGAAACCTTAAAATATACATTGTTATTAACTGTAGTTACCATGCTGTGCAATAGATCACTAGAACTTACTTCCCATCTAACTGAAAACTTTTTGCCCTTTGACCCACATCTTCCCTTTCCCTGCTCATGTCCCCCCTCCCTGAGCCCCTGGGTATCTACCATTCTACTTTACCCTCATGAGTTTGACTTTTTTCAAATTCCATACATAAGTGAGATCGTGCAACCTTTGTCTTCTTTTGCTTATTATTCTTTAGGGTGTTACATACAGAAGCCCAGTGTCTTGTGGCTTAGCCACTTCAAAACTAGGTGACCTCAGGGCAGCTGTTTAGCCTTCTTCTAAGTTTCACCTTTTTCCCCTGTACAATGAAGATAAACTAGCATTCCTGCCTCATATGGCTATTGGAAGGCGTAAACGTACTTAAAGAAACTAGTACTCTCACCTGGCGCATGGTACATGCTCAGAAAAGGTGATAATGCTGGTGGAGGTGTCAGTGTGAGTCACATCTTTCCATAAACTTGTATCTTCCCATATGTGAAATGCCATATACTAGCACCTAATTCATTGATTTGTGAGGACTAAAGATACATGGATCAAATTAGTGTGTTGTCTGGTCCCTAGTAAGCTTTCAGCAAATGGAATGGAAACTTCTTCAGTGGTATAGGTCATTACCCTTTTCCTATTTATCTCTACCCTTTGTGTAAGGCTCACACATGAAGCCATAAACCTTCTACAAGGCCCAGTAACTAAACTAGCCAAGTCTCTGTGAGCTGGCTACTTGCTCTCTCTGTTTTTGTTCCTGGTTTGCGAAGTGGGTGTGTTGAAGTAAGGACTCTGAATAGTCTCTTCCTTTAGTCTTTCAGCAATGATCACATCACTCAACTCATTTTTAAAAATATCTGTTAATGAAAAACTTCTTTGTCAAGGTTTACTAAATTAGTCTCGTCTCTTAGTAAAATTTCTCAAATTCAAAAAAATCAGGCTGTTTGGTTTGATTAATGACACTGTCAGCTGGCCCTATCCCAAAGTGTAACTGATCAGTCTATAATTCCCCAAAGCCATTCTTATTTCCTATGATTATATTTTTAATTTACAAACGCTTGGCCAGTTTCACCAAAAATTAAATCCTGATGTCTTCCAGATATATGTTGTATGTATCAAGGAACACAATTCAATTGTGTCTCTTTGCCAATGGCTGCTTGTACTTCACCCCACCTCCTAAATCTCCATCTTTTGGGGGAATAGTCATGAGAAACTGGTTTCCATTATAATACATCACCCCTGAAAGCAGAGAGGCTAGGATTGCAGTATGGTTTCAGGCCAAGAACTTTGGACTAGAAGCCTAAAAACCTGGCTTATAGGACAGACTGTACCTCCAGAGTGGAGGGGCCTGAGTTGCTCAGCTCTGCAGTGAAAGAGGACTGAAGTGACTCCTAAAACTTTCCACCTGTGAAGACTCATGGTCCCCATCCCTTCTGATGTTGTCACGTACTATCATGCTATTAACCACCACTTGTTTAGTGCCTTCAGTATGCCAGCTGTTATCTAAGAGAAGTTAACATCTGTTGTGTGTTCATTATGTACCAAGCACTTTACTATTTACTCCTCAAAATAATCCAATATGGTAGATGCAACCAGTGACCTCATTTTTTGGGTGGGGACACTGAGGCCCAGGGATCCAGGCTCCTGCTCATGGGTGTGCACTGAATGCGGGACAGAGCTAGACTTTGCAACCAGAGGCTGACGCTGTGGCCTTGCCTGGGGACACTTTATTATACAACATTTCTAGGCACTTTAGTTCTTCTCCTGGGGGGCGGTGGATATAAGATACCTTTCTTTCTTAGAAATGGAAAACGAAGTGCAGGAAGGCTAAACAATTTGGCCACAGTAGCCCATGTAGGGTGTGACTGAGTCAGGGTTCCAGCCCCAGCCTTCCTCTTCCCCACCTGGCTCCTCTCATAAGCACCTTTGTAAATCAGTAAAAAGCTAAGGTAATCATTTTTTTTTAATTTGTTAAGCACACTTCTGGCTATGCCAGATTTATTTGAAGAAATAGATACAAATCGCTTTGTAATTAACACATAATTTATATGTAGATTCTTTTTATTTAGTGAAATATTACAGTTGCATCTGATTCATGTTTGATTTATCTTATAATCCAAATAATACTGTCTGAATTAGTGAAACAGGGCCAGGGATGTAGCTCAGTGGCACAGCACCTACCTGGCAAGCACGAGGCCCTGAGTTCGAGTCCCGGTACCAAAAAAAGAATTAGTGAAACAGCACCATATACCCAAACTGCAAGAGATGGCAGGATTCACACACACCATCCTCAAAGTAGCTCTTATTAGCCACATCTTCTATCTCTCCCCATGCTATAAAATTTTTAAATATCTGTTTCTTCTTTATAGGAAGGTGAGATTCAAAATCCCATATAGAATCTAACTGGTTAATTTTATCCAGCATGTCTAATGTGTAGTAGGTGCTCAATTAATAGCATTTAACTGACTCAGTAGGAAAAATAATCTGATCCCCTTACCTCATTTTACTTTAATCGTCTGGAGTAACGGTGCAAGGCCATCTCATCTCACCAGCTCTGGGTGCACTGAGTGGAATCAATCACACAGCACATTGGCCTGAAATACTAAGTAACAGTTGACAGGAAGTGGGCAGAATCTTCCCTTGCTCTTACTATTTGTATAAATATTAAGTATCATGGCAACAAAAAATGAATAGCCGGAGGAAGAACAGAAGCATATGGAGAAGTGGAAGACCACCTTGTGAAAGAGGATTTGGAGGAAACTTTTCATTTGACTCATCTTGGTAGGATCAGATTGCTAACATGGTTTATCGTATTCCTGAGCAAAACTTACTAAGATTTGGAAATTAGTTAATTTATTGATGCCCTTTTCAACTCTACAATGGACTTGAAACACCTTATAAAATATAAAGGTATAGTTAGGGGAAAAGCTTTGACTGGAAAATACCAACATAACCAGGACTGTACAGTATTATGGCTGCACTTGCTCTGAAAGCAGTTAATGTTGCACTTTTCTTGTTAAAAACATGTTAGAAGAAATGAATATATATACAGGCCTCAAGTAGTCAAAAAATAATAATTTGTATAATTTGGGCACAAACTTGACTTTGAGTTTCCTAGCACCCACCGCAAAAGGGGAAATGTGATTAATTATGTAAGTTTTAACTTCCATGAGACATGCTCACGTTAATTTTTCATCAAGCAGAAAGCTGGTGTTAATATTCTAAGTTTGAAAGAAATTCCTTTTCTTAGGTATTCATGTAGGAGACTCTGATTCCAAATATCAAAATGTTTCTTCTGGGGCCAGTGAGATGGCTCAGCGGCGTAAGCGCCTGCCTTGCAAGCGCGAGGGCCCGAGTTCGATTCCCAGAACCCACATACGAAAAAGGGGCCGGTGATATCGCTCAGTGGCACGGGTGCCTGTTGGCACGCGAGGTCCTGAGGTCGACCCCCCGGTACCCACAAAAAAAAAAAGTTTCTTCTGTCTTTCTACTTCTGTGATAGGAAATTGATTATATTTAAGATGAGAAGTAAGTTTTTAAAGTCATTATCAGAATACAGATGGTCCGTGAGGAGAAATACACGTGTTTCATGCCTCCAGCACTGTTCACAGAGTTCATGAGTTTAGTTGAATTTTCATAATCACGGATATTTATAACAGCTTTGCCTTACATTTCCAAGCTCATTAGAAACCATTCAGAACAGTGTTTGGTCCTTGAAATTTCTTTTTAAAAAATGCTTGGAACAAACAAAACAACCCTGTGAGATCTGTTCTTTATACAGCTGCATTAGGAAATCTAAAATTGCTTTTACCCACTCATAATGGTCGGTCCTGGGACTCCTCCAGGAGTAACCCATCCGCTAGCACTGGGGCAGCAGGAGGATTCGAACAAGAGAGAAAAGGTGTGCATACAGAGCAGGGGCCGGAAACCATGGCCTTGCTGCCTTTTCTTCATGGCCCACAGGCTCAGAGTGATTTTTGTGTCTTTAAATGATTGAAAAAAAATTAAAAGAAAGGTATTTTGTAATGCATGGAAAGTAAGTCAAATTCAAATTGGTATCTCTACATGTTTTTATTGGAATCCAGCCCTGCTCATTTATTTACATGATGCTTATGGCTACCTTTGTGCCACAGTGGCAGAGCTGAATAGTTACAACAGAAAGAATATGGCCCTCAAAGCCAAAAAAAATCCATATTATTAGGCCCTTTAAAGAAATGTCTGCCAACTCCTGCTTCTGTGGAGAGAGTGCTTTCTGTATGTTCGTGAGCCAGGTGAAGAGTCTGTGAACACAGCTGTCCTCAGGCATGAGGATCTCTATCCATGTGATGTTTAAAACATGGCATCTACTAAACTTGCATCAGGATCCACCTGAGAGGAAGAATGTTCCAGAAGGCTGGAATCTTGGGCTCAAGATCAAAGATGCTTATAAATGCTACCACCCTACTCTTGAAATCTTTCCCTTCCAGCTCTTGTTCTCTGGGAATCAGTGTCCTTTCCTGTCCCCTGCTTCTTTCCCTCCTAGGCTACTTCTCACTAATCCATAAAAATGATAAATATCAATATTTTATGGATTCATGCCACAAAATATTCAAAGCACCTCACTCTTTCCTCTCCTGGATATGAAGCCTGTTCTTTATTAATGCCATATTTTAAACAATCATAAGATCTCAAGGGCACTAAACAGCATTATGGCTCATGCATCAGAGGTGGTCAGTTTGGTGGCTCTGCTGAAATTGTGACTATTCCACGTGTCGCTCCTGCGCCGGTTGGCTCTCCCAGGCATGTTCTCAAACTATGCAGTTCCTTCCATTATTAGCCACGAGTTGTCATTTTTTGACTACTCACCATTATGTCAGAATTTTTCTTAAAATGTGCACCCAGACCTGTCTGAGAAACTCTCTTCTAGATATGGCCTGACCAGTAATAAAATGCAGGGGAACTATTATTTCTTATCCTCCAGATACGTTGTTTCTGTTAATTGTTAATTTGGGGTAAGAAGGAATTAGCATATTTAGGAAAATTTCAGTTGGTTCTCATCTCACAGTAAATGTGAGAAAAACAAAATTTTAGATCTTTGTCCATATATATTGCTGCTTAGTCTTATCCATCCTTTAATGCCTAATTCCCGAATTATACCAACTGGATTTTGTAAATGGTCTTTGAATACGTATTGTATCAACTATGCTTATGCGTTCATCCAGTAAATACTTGCCCGTTGGGTCTCAGGCACCATGCAAGGAACAAGTTACACACACCATCCTTGCCCTGTGGAGCTAATGCTCCAATCGCAGCAGGGTGGGAGAGCTGGTAGAGATTTGGCAGTCAGGATTAAAAAGGTATTGTCAACTTGATAACATCTTTTTTTGCTGTGAAGGCCTCTCTATTCTGTTTGAGAACTCCTGTACTTGATTAAAATTCCAGTCATTGCCGTTTGATTGATTGATATTTTGGGGTTTGGTGAGATGTTGACACATCTGCTTGAACAAGGAATGAATAGTTGGCAGATGTGGAAACTGTTCACAAATTTCAAAAAGCAGGTTTCTGTTGAACATTATGAACTTGATCGACATCACACTCATGGTGATGTTGATTTAGCAAGAGTTTCCTACTGTTTTCATGGAAAGTTCAAACATCTTTCCCTTGTGCTGCTTGAAGGGCCTAATGTGTGAGGGATTTTAGGTGCAGCAGCATGTGGTGAATACTTAAGCTATCCCAGAAAAGCTTTCTGTCCCTCATGCTACATGTTGTGCCTGAGCGAGGGCCAGCTGAATGCCTTCCACTGGTTCCGGACACCCTGTTAGCGGGCACTTGGAGTTGTCCTGACTCTAGAGTTAATATGTGAATATCCTGAGGGAATATCTCCTCCGATATCTCCTTGGTTGATGTAACATTTAAAATGCAAAACAAATCTAAACGAAGCTCTTTTTGCCTTCAACTGTGAAATATCAGGAATCCACAAGGTGCTGGAAAGCCAAAGGCAAAATACCTGCCTTGTGGGGCATAAAGTGCTGAGAGAAAGGGCTGTAGGTTATAATTTTGAACATAGTGATCAGTATGTCTTATTGAGATTGTAGTATTTGACCAAAGACCTGAGAAAAGTAAGAAATTAGTCATGTAATTATTGAGAAAATATCATAATATGCAGAGATGACAACCAGGGCCAAGATCCCAGGGTCTAGCTTTGCTTCTTTTTTTTTTTTTTTTTTTTTAATCATCAGCTCTGCTGTCGGCTGGCTAACAGATAACATGAGCTTCTAATGTTTATGTGCTGATGACATGTCTAGCATTGGGCACTTTACATATACTGTTTGGAATCTGCCTGCAAGATAGATTATGTTACCCGTACTCATTTACCGTTGAGGAAACTAAGACTCAGATGAGTTAAGTCAGGTATCTCGGGCAGCAGCTGAGGTGGGATTTGAATCCGTCTGCCTTTGAACTCTATTTCCTGAAGTCTGAACATTTCCTCCTTAGCCATGTGGCTTCTCTGATATATATATATATATATATATATATATATATATATATATATATATACATATATATATATATAACTTTGGTGGGAATGGACTGGGGAAATTGCACTTGGGACCAAGCTATTTGTGTGTGCATGTGTGTGTAATGTGTGTGTGTGGGAGGGGGGGTTCTTGTAACTAAGAGATCAGATTTCTAGGAGAGAACATTACTCAGATTCTTCAAAAATCTACCTTTTCAACTTTTTACAGGAAATGCCCCCAGAATAAGTCAAACTATATGGAGTTGAGCATCTGTCTAGGTTAACAGAGCTCTTTGTATAATTTGTCTGCTAGAAAAGCAGCTGTTCTGTTTATTTTTAACCATCACTAATCACTATTTTTGGAGTACATCTCTAATTCCTTGGGATACGAAACCAGTTCTTGGTTCTGAACTGTGCTATTAGCGATTGCTTGACAAGCTTGCCTCATAATAAACACAGACCTTTTTGTATTCTACTGTTACAAACTGTATCACAATGTGGGCTGTTGTAAAGTGGTCCACATATTTCCATAGCAACAGCACAAGGATGGAGCCCTTTGTGCTTGATGCTTAGGGACTTGGCATTAAATAATCATCATGAACCAACAATGTCATAATAGCAAAGATAAATGTAAAATTATGTTCCAAGAGCTGTAAACAAGGGTTATACAAGGGAGCCCCATGTACAAGTCAGTGCCCTTAGCTCATTAAAAAAAATACAGCTCCATTCTCTCACACATTGAGAATTTACAAGAGTTCAGGGGGGACAATGTGGATAACCTAGGTCTTTTTTAAGGATACCAAGGAAATTTAATTTTTTCTGTCAGATAACCCTAAATCAAGTAAAGGCATCCAAATGTTTTATTTGTTTAAAATTTATATCTGCTGTGTGTGTAAATAAAATGGTCAGAATCCTTAGCAAAGCAGATTTGGTGGGCAGAACTGACACAACTTTAAGTGCTGAGGTATTAAAACATCACTAGAAATTTAGGATGAAGATGAAGATTTGATTTACTGTAACTCCCTCCATACATCGCATGGACAAAAGGATCTTTCCACGCACCTCACTGGGTGATGGCGAGTGGCTTGTCAAAATCCCCCAGGTGGGTCAAGTCAGTATGGGGCTTTTGTGGGGCTTTAAATATGAGGCTAAGAGTCAAATACAGAGAGCTGAACTTGACACCAACACATAGTCTTCTTCTAACTTCCAGCGCTGAACTCAGCTTCCTGTGCAAATTGATGTTCAATAGTTTTTACGAATCGCAGAGTCTCAGCCTGCTCACACTACCCATGGTGCCAGCCCTGTGTTTCAAGGACTGCTCACAGTGCCTGGCTGTTGGTTGATTTAAAGTTTAAGTACAGCTGTTACATCCACATCAAACCAAATGGAAGTTAACCATAAACGCTGTATGCTTTTAGGTCACTCTTTGACACTTTGGTGACAACCCTCAGACCATTTTCACTCTTCTCTAAAGAGTTTTTTAAAAACCAACATTTTAGAAAAGAAGAACTTCAAAGCTTGTGTGTGAGTTGTAAAGGTGGGAAAGAGGCAGCATTGGCCTTAGATCTTGTGGAAATTCCCTAATGGGGGAAGGGTACCACTGAGCCATGGGCTAAGTAAATGACTTGGAACAAATTAAGCGGTGGTATCTGATGGTGCTTCTTCCCTACACAAAACCTTTTATTGGTTCCTTTCCCAGGCAGGATACAATCCATATTCTGCCCAGCAGTCTGCCCAGCCTCATTTCCTGCTCCTTTATTGCCACATCCCCCAACTCCCAGTGCCATTACCCTTCAAGTCCCTTCCTCTTCTGGAAAGAGGCAAACCTGAAGTTTCTCTTGGGGATGCCGCTCACATCCTCTCCCTGAAGCCCCTGGGCACCCTTGAGTGGGTTCCCACCCCCTCATCCAGTTCTTTATGATGTCGATCATATCATATTTATGAAAGATGTGTCTAATTCCCCTCCTTCGGACAGTAAATTCTGTGGAGCTTAGGGACCCAGTTCTATGAGTTCTGTGTGTGACATAATTACAAGTATAGCTCACCGAATGACTGAATTAGCACTATAAACAGGAGGCCTCCTGTGTATAATCTCAGATAAAGCCGAGCTTCTTGGTGAAGGTTAGTGGATTTTAAATTTCCACACGGATTTCAACAATGTCTTCATCACATGATAGTAGGATATATGATTGATTTAGCATTGTCAAACATATATAGCTTTTTTGTTTGCTTGCTTTTTGTTACCCATCATTGTTGTAGCTGAACAAAAGTAAAGCTTCAGTTTGTCAGATTAATTACGCCAGACAGTGAATGGTTAGGACAGTATATGTGGAAGACAGTTCGTGTAACTTGCTTTTTAAATACTCTTCAACAAATTGCAGATTTTTGCTACTAAAACATCATGAAATAAATTGAAAGTCCAGCTTCAAGTCATCTTGCCAGAACATCAATATTCTTTCATCCTCAGACATTCCATGGAGACTGTGTCCTGTCTTTGTTCTCCTAATCTAACAGGAAGAAGGGCCACTCCTCCCTGTCTTGATCCTGTTTTTTTCCAGAATGTCTTCAGCCAACCCACACTACTGTAGCACATCTCTCTCACATTCTCCATCTCTTATATCACCAATAGCCCCTTCCCATAAGGCTACAAAACAACCTGATTCCTATTTTATACTCTTAATCCCTCCTTTCCTGAACCTGGCTCCTTTGCCACTTTCCATCTTCTCCATACTTTTCTTTAGGGGCTTGTTGCAAAAATATCCTGCATGTACACCATCCATTGCCTCGTCATCTTCTCACATTTTAACCCCTCACTCTCCGACTCTGTGTCATGAAAGGGCACCCATTGCCTTCTACATGATTGACAGCATGAACCAATCCCTACCTGAAATTACCCGCCCTCTTGGCTATTGCTACTCTACAGCTTCTTTCTGCTTCATTTCCTTTATGTGTACCTTACCCCCACTCACCGTAGGCATCTTGTGGTTTCTACCTTTTGTCCTTCGGCAGTTCTACCTCTTTTTCCTTGGCATCCCTGCTTACTCCTTTCATTTCATCCACTGTCTACATAGTAAGGACTCCAAAGCCTAGACTTACAGTCTCAATCTCTCCCTACATTTTTTTCCTCTTTTTTTTTTTTTTTGCTTTTGTTTTTTGTTTCCTTTTTGTTTCAAGACAGGGTCTCACTATGTACTCCAGGCTTGCCTTGAACTCACTATGGAGCCCAGACTGGCCTTGAGCTCATGGCAATCCTCCTGCCTCAGCCTCCCAAGTGCTGGAATTACAGGTGTGCATCACCATGCACAGCATGTCCTCTTATCTCAAAGCCACCTGGACTTCTTTGCTGGTGTTCTTCACAATTCCCCACTTTCATTCTGTCCAAAGCATAGTTGATCTCCTAATGTATCTATCAGGATATCTTATTTCCCTTAAAGCCCTATTTTTTGCAATGACCACACTGTCTGTCCAGCCACCATGCTGAGACAGTCTCGACACTCATCTCTCCATCCAGCTATTTCCAAGTCCTGTAAATTCTACCTGAGTCCTATCTCACAATCCATCTCTTCCTTTCTGTTTCTACTGATCTTTGTCAAAGCTTCTGCCCAAATGGGGATTATGTCACTCTTCAGCCCCTTCCATGCAACAGTTGTTTTTGTCACTTTTCTTATTGCTGGAACATAATACCCTACACACACAATTTAAAGGAGGAGAGGTTTATTTTGGCTCATGGTTTCAGAAGTTTCACTCCATGGTCAGCTGACGCCAAGGCAGGAAGGGCATAGTGGAAGAGCCTGGTGGAAGAAAGCTGTTCATGTCATGGTGGCCAGGAAGCAGAAAGCCGAGGGAGGAGCCAGGGAGAGAGAGATACGCTTCCATGTCACACCCCCAGGGACCCACCTCTAACTAGGCCCCACTTCCTAACAACACACTCAGCTGCTGAACTCATTAGTTGATGAGTCCATTGATGAGTATAGTTGTCTGATGATCCAATCACCTTCCAAGACCTTTACTCCTGAGCACATGGGAATGGGGGTTGGCATTCCAGATCTAAACCATAACAACAGTGAAAGACTTCAAATTCCTTTGGAGGCCACCTAATTTTTTTTTTTTTTTTTTTTTTTGAGTACCAGGGGTCGACCTCAGGACCTCATGCAGCAGCAGGCGCCCGTGCCGCTGAGCGATATCACCGGCCCTTTTTTGGGATCCAGGAGTTGAACTCGAGCCCTCGCACTTGCCAGGCTGGCACATATGCCACTGAGCCATCTCACCGGCCCAGGCCACCTAATCTTGATAGTAATTCACCTTATATAGCATGATAGGTTGCAGTGGAAGGCAGGGCCTTGTTCATGGCTAAACTGACTCCCAGCCATACAGATCAGGAAAATCTTGGTCCTCCTCTCCCTCAAATGTGTTTGCTTTGCCCTCATGCGCTCCTCTTTCTCCTGTCTTTCCTGTGTTTGGGTACAAAGCTATTCTGACACTTTCTGCTCCAGGAATTCAGACTCCTGAGAAGACCCAAGTGGTGACTTGGATCTGTACAACTTTTCAGGCTCTTTCTGACCTTACATTGCTTAATCCAATCTAATTGTGAAATGAAAAGAAACAGTACTTCCCTAACACATATTTAAATCCTTTGTAAGTTAGTCTCCCCTCCTGTCTCTCTCTCTTCAGTTTAGAACTGCCATCCTTAAATTCAGTCCTGCTGCCTTGGCTGTATTTTTTTTTTTTTTTTCTCAATCTTTTTCAGCACTGCATGGATTTTTCTGTAGGTGTTAGAAAAATCTAAATTCCAATTAACTTCGCTGCTGATTACTTTGTAAATCTTGGTGAGTCAGAACTTGTTCATAAACGACGATGAGAATTTTAAAGTTTTCTGAGCCTGACAATACATGAGCAGAATTCGGATGAACTCATTAGAATGTATAGTCACTGCACTTGTATGAATGATTTGAAGGAGAAAGCTGTAAATAAATCTGGGGCTTTCTAGTTTTGTTTGTGGTTTTCAAGGGCAACTTTTGTGTTTTGACCTATATGAAAATTTATTTAAATCTCTGTTCAACTTGGACTCATATTTTTGGGCATTAAACAAAAATAAAAAAAAGAAGAAGGGAAAGGAAGGAAGGAAAAAGAAAATAGGGAGGAAGAAAGGAGGGGGAGAGAGAGAGAAGGAAAGAAAGAAAGAAAAAGAAAGAAAGAAAGAAAGAAAGAAAGAAAGAAAGAAAGAAAGAAAGAAAGAAAGAAAAAGAAAGTTTCTATAAAAATTCCACAGTTAAATAATTGAGCTTCTACCAGGAATTTGATCAACAAAGACTAAGGAAAGAGTAGGGTGGGAAAAGTACCCAAGAGTTTTATTCTTTATGCCCCCTAATTATACAGTAAGAAATAGCAGATGTCACAGGAGTATGCACTTCAGTAAACGTTTGCCCAAGGAGGTATTTAAGAATCCACAGAAATCTCCCCGAAGGCCTCTAAGAACCCTTCTGTCTGTAATGCATTCTGATTATAAAACATTTTCTGCGTGTCTCACCCTCTTTTATAGGCAGTATCATTATCGCTTGTGGGTTTGGGGTTTTATTTTGCTTTTGCTTCTGTTGTAAACCTCTGAGCTGCCTTCAAAAGTAGTCAAAGTGGCCTTTCAGGTGTCACCAGCACCAGGATTGGGCAGGCAGAGTCCTGTCTCATCTCTTTTGAAGACACGCTCTCCTCCAGTTCGCCTGCTAATAAACTTCCTCACTTTCCAGCCAGAACTTTCCATAAACTCTTTTGTTTCCCTTTGAAAATTGTCTTACCCAATCACCAGTGGGGTGATTGTGGTGTATTAGAAGTTTTCTCCTTTTCAATGTGGTGAGGATGTGTCAGGCTTTCTGAGTTGCATTTGACTTTCCCTTGTCTCCAGTAGCATTTTAAAAGTCGGAGGGAATGTCAGCTAAGTTTCTATTCAGAAGTGAAAGGACGGGGGAAATGTCAGTAAGTCTGGTAATAGGATAACAATTTTGGTGAAATGCTTAAATGGAAAAGAAATACTGTTGACTTACTGTGGTCATCCTGTCCCAAAAGAAATGAATTTAGACTTTAATACAGTGTACTGATTAGATAGCAAATAGCAAAATTCCAAATTGTTGCCCTTAGTGTCTGGATTACTAAGTATTGTACTGTGGCTGTGATTATTGGTATGGAAATGTTTAAACTTGGAAAGTGTGGGCTAGGGTGTGGGAATAAGTTGGTCCCTGTATCTACCTTTGTGGGGTGAAGGGTTTGACAGAATTATCTTCTTATGGATATTGGGATGTCTGCACTGTGAAGAAATATTGCCCTTTCTATGTCATTGGGCAATATGCTTTTCCTTTTGCCAGAAGCAGTAGATATTTGATAGAAAAGATCTTCAAAATGGCTTTGGCTGTGTTGTCACCCTGGGCAGGGAATTATGAAAAGGTTTAATTCCCCAATTATGGTAATTTTAACTAGATTACATTGAGCAGGAATGAGTCTAATGAAGACAAATCTGTTTTATTCTCCAAATGGAACACTGGAGATGATTATCTTATAAACTCCAAAGACTGCTTAAGTTTGGAGGACTCATCTTCTACCATTAGTACTTGAAGGCTCATGGAAAACCATGGCTATCCAGTCCTTGGGTTGAATTTTAGTGCTGTCACCTGGCAACTCTGTGACAGTGTGCAAACCCCTGAACCTCTTAATGTTCAGCAAACCTTACTGGTAACACATTTGAAGGATTACCATATGGATAACAGATTGTATCTATAAAATGCCCAGCACGTATGGGCACACAGTAAGAGGTCAATAGGTAGCACCTATTACCATCATCATCATCCTGACATCCGTAATGCATGTATATTTTTCTTTTTAAAGAGATAGTTAGAGCATAGGTAATCATATCACCACAGCCAGCTTGTAAAATGAAAGGAGTATCTCCCAAATCAGGTGACCAGCCCAGATATTTATTTGAAGATGGGTTTTAATATTTTTCCTACACAAAATGGCAGAAATAAATTACTTACAGTGAGAGATGATAAAAAGAGAGCAAAAATTTCCTGCCATTGTGCTGAATCTGTATAGTTTACCAAGAAATTCTGGGGAACTCAGTAAACCAATGGCTTGAAAGCAACTTCATTTTGGAGAACAGCACTTCCCTTCCCCGATCCTTCAAAAGTGAACCAACACTGGTTGTAAATTCCTTTCTCAGCCTTGTGCCCTCTTCCATTGCATAACCACCCACCTCCAAGTCAGGTTTCCTGGCAAGGGAGGATGAGTTTTTTTTGTTGTTTTTTTTTTTTTTTTTTTGGTTTTTAGCAGAATCAAATAGTTTATTTTTTTCTTTTCATTTTTATTAGCACATGTTTGCACTGCATAATGTTTACATTCCTTGTGTGGAGTTGGTACATTACATAACACATCTTGATTCCTTTTCCTTTTCCTCCCCCCTCCCTTCCCCCATCTCTTGATCCCTTTCCCATTTGAGAAGATGTGTCTCCCTACTTCCTGTTACCTAATTTTTATTTTGTTCTTTATTTCTGATTTGGGTTTCTCATATAAGAGAAACTATGCAATATTTAAACTTGTAAACTTGAGCTATTTGTAGGAAAATGGATGCACCTTGAGACCATAATGTTAAGCATCAGTTTTTATCACTCAAACCCTAAGGTACTTCTACTAGAGAAGAAAACAAAACTGTTTCATTTTGCCTGCTTCCTCATTCTTGTACAAGCACTCAGAAAATTTACCCTCAGGGACCTCCTGTCATTTTAAATCAGAAGTATTGGGCTCCTCAGCAATCTCCTTCATTCCATCCCAGAGCCAAGGACCTTTGGAACTGGACTCCTACCCTGTTTTACAGCACAGGAAATTATAGGGCAGAGTGGTTATGCAACTTATCCCAGGCTCATAGCTAGCAAATAATGAAAACAACAGCTAACATTTGTTGAATGATCCTTATAGGCCAAAAGCTGTCTGTACATTATATATTATTTTAATTGTTCCTCAGAGCAAGCCTGAGAAGATAGATAATACTCTTTTCTGCATTTTACAGAGGGTAAAAGAAGCATAGAACACAGTGAGTAACTTGCCCAAGGTAATGGCCCTGCAGCTAGAAGTCAGGTGGCTGGCACCAGAGGCCCATGTCACTCATTGACTCTGCTGGCAGAACTAGGAATAGAACTCGGATCTAAGCTACTTGCAGCTTTCCTCATTCCCATGTAAATATCATTGCTCTAGGCCATTATAGTGAAGATAATGGTATGTTTGTCTGTAGCTCGGGAACATTTATTCAGTAAATATTTATTGAGTTTATAATATAGTTAAGGATCTGCACTTGGTTCTTCGGGAATATAAAAGGAGATATGATCTCTGCTTTGTCCCCAGTGACATTAATGTATCCTTTTCCTGAAATGGCCCAGTGATGTCCATAGAGTTAACACTACTCATGTCAGTTCTACTATAAGCCATTGAGTCTTTAGGAAATCTGAAGTACTTGAAGGATAAATTGAAAACATATAATAAAATATGAATAAGAAATGTGTTCAAATTAAATCTTGAGTAGGTTGTGAAAATAATGTAACAGAGTTGTATTGTCAGTACCTAAGAGCTTGTGGGATCCTGCCATGACTTTGTTTTCTGCTTGCCACCATTCTTTTTTAAGCAAGGGTCAGCCATCCAGGCCAGATTTCCTTGGTTTATACACAGTTATTTGATGCCATTCCATCACGGGCTGGCATCTTAGGAAAGAAGGTTGGATGTAATTGAATTCCCAAGAGGAATTTCCCTATCTTTGTTAATTTTTTTCAAACTGGTGTTTATCTGTGTCTACTTTCATTGTTTCAAATAGAATCTTATAGTTTTCAGAATTTCTCCAGTTTCGTAGTAAAAATGTCACTCAGCTTTAATATCCTTCTCTAAGAATTCCAAGATATTTTACAGGGCCCTTGCACCTATTACCACTGGTATGCTTGGAGTGGAGAATGCTTAGATCTCCAAATCCCAGGTGGTCATGTTGAGAGGAGAAGTAGGCATTTGGCTCCTGGTTTTGGGACAGACTCGGGATGTGTGTGGCAGGAACTGAGGACTTGAGGTGCCATTTCAGCTCGCTCAGTGCTATTCTGAGTCTGCCCAGCACAGGTGTCACATTCCACCTTGTGCCCTACCTGCACTCTGACAACATCTAAGATGTTGATGATAACTGAACAGCTAACATTTGGCAACTATATGTGGTGTCCCAGGCATGGCACTAAGTTCTTGGAAATTTCTTATTTAATCGTCATGATCAGATTATAATGTAGATGTTTTTATGCCTGGAAATTTGTCCAACATCACAAAACGGGCTCTGACAGAGCCAGAGTCCAAACCAAAGTCAGTCTCACCTGTCAATAAACTCTGGTCCATCAACACACGGGAGCCCTGAGGCTCATGCAGTGTGCATGGAAGCAACTGTGAGGCTTTCGGGGGTGGGGAAAAGAAATCTGGGGAGAGATATGAGAAAATGTCAAAATATTAAAGGAGAGCCTCCGTGTGATGTAGGCAATTTTGTGGAGGTAGATTTAACACCAATGAGGAGAAATGATTGGGAGAAGCATGTTGATGCAATACATGAAGAAGTTTTCTACAGTAACTGTGTCAGTCAGCTTCGCCTCGCCGTGACTACACACCTGACATGAGCGGCTCAAAGTTTCAGGCTTGCAGTTTCAGACATTTCACTCCGTGGTCAGCTGGCTTGTAGGCAGAAACATCGTGGTGGAATGGTATGTCAGGGGAAAGCTGCTCACCTCATGGCAGCCAGGAAGTGAAGTGAGAGAGAAAGAGCAGAGGAAAGAGACACCTTTCAAAGCCACACCCCTGGTGACCCACTTCTTCCAACTAAGTCCCATCTCCTAATAACCCATCCAGCTATGAACTTATCAGTGGTTCAATCCATTGATGAGGTTAGTGCCTTTACAATGCAGTCACCTCTCTAGGCATCTCCCAATCAATCAAGTGGACAATCAAGATTAACTGTCACAGTAACTATGTGAGGTGATTCATCAATTTACTTGATACTGGCAATCATTTCTTAATGTAAATGTATATCGAAATGTCATATTGTGTGCTTTAAATGTATGGAACTTTTATTTGTCAATTATACCTGAATGCAGCTGGAAATAAAGGAATAAAATTAATTTGGTAGAGAAAAAGGTTTTATGTCACGTTCCGAGTCATCCAAAGATTGGCTGAAGGGCATGAGAAAGCAGCCACTTCCTTATTAGTGAAGCTTTTCAGGCTGAGGCTGGGCAGCTCTGTAGTAAGGACTGAACCATTGCCAATCCTATAGTCCTTTGATTCCAACCAGTAATGTTCTCCTCAGCACCCTGAAGTGCCCACCAGAAGAGCTGCAAACCTTCTACTTACTCACACTTCTCTGTTCTCAAACCCATTCTTCCTTTCACAGTTTTCAGGGAACTGCCGAACGGTCTGTAATGGGGCAATACAAAATAGATGAGGGAGAATAGAGGAGCCAGAATAGAGGAGGCTGAGGTAGGGGGAAGGTTTGCCTGTGTTTGGAGCCCATCTCAGCCACTTGCTGTGTGTGCACACTAAAGTTACTTAACCTCTCTGTGCTTTGGTTTCCTCATCTGTTATGCTGTAAATACGATACTACAGTTTTACCTGAGTACTCATCATTAATTGGTTCTGGGATATGCAACACGTTCCAAAACTGCTGAATACCAAACAAATTGTTTTGGCTGGGAAGAGTAGCAAGTCACAAGCCAGTCAACACCAAAAAGTTCTAGCTTGCGTATTGAGCACCAAACCACAAGTAACAGAACAAAATTTTTTGTGTCAAAATGCATCCAGTACCAGATTCAATGAGTTTCAAAGTAATTGACCACCTCCTCTGTCTCTAGATCCCCTGTTCCTATTATTATTATTAGTTCATGTTTATGACATATAAAGATTACACTCATTGAGGGTAGTTGATATGAGGAGAGGAAGGGGAATAAAGATAACCAAGAACTGTTCCATACATGTGCCTCTTCCTAAGATGAATGTAGACATCATGCACTCCAAACATATATGAATGGAAAAGTAGTCAGCCAGGAAAGTTATAATTGTATCCAAATGTCTGTGTTTCCAAGATTAATGAAATTTAAGATTAATTCAAAATTAATGACATTTAAAGAACAGTGGTTGGCATGTTTCAGATGCTCGGTAAGTATTAGCATTGGCTTTATAAACATGATGGTGCTTTTGGCTTGCTCTCAGCCAAGTAAATGAAGCACTTACTGAAAAATAATCATGACAAGATCTACGGTAGCAGCAACATTAGTAGTCAGTGGCCAAGGCATAATTAAATTCCAGAGCCCACACTCTCTAACTACTTTTACTTACTGCAGTTGATTACTGGGTTAAAAGATACACCTGAGTTATCTTATTTATTCCCCCTGGAAAACTTGGTAGCTAAGTGTTATTTCATTTTACAGACAAGGAACTGGGGACTTAGACAGGTTAGATAGTTTGCCAAGTATCAGTAAATGCTAGAAAAAGGTATGATTGGAATCTAGGTTTTTCTATATTCACCTTTGGAAGTATTTCAATAATTTATGCAGTGGTCATATGTAGTCCTTTTTGTAAGTTCTGCAATTAAGTGGCATCAGAAATTATTAGAAGTTTGTTTCACTTCCTAGGCAATGTCCTTAAAATTTGCAGCTCTGATAGTTACTTAACACGGGCAATAAAATGACATTTGCAGAGTAAATAGTCAGTACGATCTAGGATTTACAACAAAAAGTGACAGTGGCCCTATAGCCTCACCACAAAGAAAGCTTTCTTATCATATTATAATAAATCATGTAATATGAAGATAATTTGAAAGCAAAGTGATTTTCAAGATCCAGCCTTGGGTCTGCTAATATTACATGCAGCTGGACACACCAAAATCACAAGACAAGAATTGTCACCATCCCTTGCAATGGGTGTCGTAGTTTCAATCCCTGTGAACACTGACTGTGTATATTCAAGACTGTGGTGACATAATGTCCTACTTATTTTTGGATCTAAATTTTTTCAAACACTATTACTAGAAAAATACCCTAAAATAGATTATTTCTTCTGGCTTTCCTTCAGAAAGACTGAATAAGAAAAGTATGATGCTGCTAAAATAGGCCAAAATGTTGATGAAATGTCTGTGAATGTTGTAGGATATAGTAAAATGTAAATTGTTTTCTATGTCATAAAATAATGGGAGGCAGCAAGCCTAGGTGTTGGCAGTTCCTATGCATAGTAAATAACTGCTGAAAAAGGTTGCTTGACTTTGAAATCGATTGCAAGGATAAGCATTTTAAAGCATTTTCTCAAATCCTAGTTCTTTCAATTTTGTTATTTACCTCCCTGTTCAGATTATGCTGCCTGTCTGTGCTCGTTGGCAATCTCATTAAATTTTTATTCTCTTTTTGTCTAGTGTGCTTGTGTTTCCAGTTTTTCATCTTGTTTACTTTCCCAATATGATGCGCTGAAAATTTACAGAGTGTAATAGAGAACTACAACTAAAAGAAAAATTTTATATTTCTTAATGTTGTGCTAAGCAAAAATTATCAAGCAGAACAAATTGAGAACTGACTATATAAATGTCTAAACCAAAACCAGCACAGATACTGTTTAATAATTGTTTTTGTTTCTCATGACTAATAATACTATCATCACCCATTATCCCTATTGAGAGATGTGGGAATTAAACAGATACAGATCAAAACATTCACTTTCTTACTGATAAGAGCTAAGTTGAAAATTGTAACTTGGGTCTCTGGCCTTCTTTTTCTTATGTGATGTCTTTAGTTTCAGTGTCCATGTTGCAGTGGAGTAGCTATGAACTCTTATTAATTTTGATTTGCATGTTTATGCTTGGACAGAGAAATTAATTTTGGAGAAGGAATGAATTGTGAGGTTGGACCTGTGTACCAAGGGAAGGAGGAAATTGTCCTTCCATTCCATCTATAACAGTGGCCCTTCTCTGGACATTTTGTGGCACATATATGTTCAGTAGGTAGTCTGACACAGTTAGAAAGATTTGAGAATCAATAGTCTTTAGTCAACTTTAAAGCTACTGAGGTGAATGACACTGTCCAAGAAGAGCAGACCAAAAAGTGTAATTGGCTGTATGGTGTGACTTGGAGAATGGTCATTTAAGGGATAGGACAGAAAGAACTCATGAAGAAAACAGAGAAGATGGAGCAGAAACATGGTGGATAATGGAGCGTTGTAGCATCAACGAGAAGGAGAATGAGCTGTGAGAGAGAAAAGGGGATGAGCTGTGTGTCACGTTCAGGTGGAGAGAACACTGCAAGAACTGGGATGTGTCCCTTTGATAACAAGTCGGGGATGATCTCTGACCTTAGTGATCATCAGATGGTGAGAACTGAAGTGAGACTGTGAGGCCAGCAAACAAGAGGAGGGAAATAGAAACCGTGGCTGAGGACCATTCTTTGGGGCAAGGGAGCTGAGGAGGGAGGCTGGATAAAGGAGATGAGGAAGGGCATTAACCTGAGGGAGTCACACGGTCCTTGCAGGACTCTTCTTTAGGCTAGGAATTTTTTTCTTTTCTATCTTTGGAGAAGAAGACTGCTAGGAAAAAAAGACAACTATAGGAGAGGTTAAAAAGGTAGACTGAGTCTTGGAAGTTAGGAAAGGATGATTTTGAGAAGGAAGGAGAAACTTCTTATATCTTCAGAGCAATGATAGGCAGTGGGTACGAGAAGGTAAATAAGGAGTTCACAGTGTCATTCCTGAGAATCTCAGATTTCTCCATGCAGCAACAGGCAAGGATATCTGAGAATAAGTGGAAGCAGGGCTACATAGGAAGCACGAGAGAGAGAGCTGGGAGGTTGGATTAGTTGCTGAGGGTAACAGGAGAAGACTGTGGTTTCATTGAGGATTCGCCTGAGTTTGGAAGCCAGGAACCTATAAGGAAGCCAACATGTTCCACTGGGTGATCAACGAGTTGGAAGCTTGTTAAGAAGCCCCAAGCCAGTGTATGTTCAGGGTGAGAGACAGCTGGATGGCCTAAGTGTCTGACCATGGAATATGGAATAGATTTTCCAAGGTATCAAGGTAGGTAATGATGAGATTCAGAGTGGGTTTTCAAAATGCAGCCTGACCTTAGAGGAGGTAAAATATGTAGCTCTGCTGTGGCTTGATTTCAAGGATGTTAAAAAGCAGAACCACCTGAAAAGTTCACCCCTACCCTTATAAAGTATTCTCAGGAGTCTGAAATTCTATTGGGGGATGCTTTACACTGCTCTTTAATTTATAATAAACTAGAAAAAAAGACCTTCGATTAGGAGTATTTTAACCCCTAATAATTTTTCCCTAAGCATGAATGAAAGATAATAAGGGGCCACTGTCAGAAATAATTATTGGTTTATGTTAATGAGGTAGAAGCAAGTGGAGACAGTAAGTGTGGGCACTGAGTATGAGAGAGAATGAAATTTTAGCTGCTGAACAAAATTTTTCTTTGTCCCATTTTCCCAAAAGCAAATCTACCTGCAAATATAATAAAATTAACAACATCTTCATAAATGCAAGATAATGGTCTTGCAAGTGCCCCACTAGGTTATTATATACAGAGATGAACACAGTTTTTTGGGGTTTAGAACCGCAGAGAAACGTGTTTGACAATTAGCAATACATTCAAATTAAGTAGATTATCATTGGAAATGGCTTCATAGTATATCTCAGTGCCCAGAATTGCATATTACACAACTTTTACAACCCTAGTTCTTTAACTTAAGAAAAGAAAATATGAACCATCTTAATTCCCACAGGAAAATTAAGAGTGGAGTTTGAGTGGTATGGAATTTAAAAGGGAGGTAAATAAAATGGACCTCTGAGAGAAGACTTTCTGCCAGAAGAAAACAAGGCTTTTAGCAAATTTTAATGAGTATGGTTAAAAAAAGTAGAGTAGAACAGATTCTTTCATAATGGAGAGAAAATACAGAAAGGAATAGTGCAAGGTTGGGCTGAAATGAGCTGGAATTTGCATTCGTGAAAGTGTTTAACCAACATATTGCCACACAGAGTTTATGTTTTGATTTCAGTATTTGTTAGAAAGGACTTTGGTTTAGTAGGGAAGGACCTACTTAGTAAATCTTAGGTTGTGTAACAACTTTCCAGTCTGGGTACAGTGGTGTGTGCCTGTAATTCCAGCTAATTACAAGGCAGGATTGAGAGTTCCAGTCCAGCCTACACAATTTAGTGAGACCCTGTCTCAAAACAAACAACTTTCTAGACATAATGCATCAAGAACGAGGACACTGAAAGAAGGGACAGAGAACAGCATTCAAAGGAAGAGGCAGGCACTTCAAAGGGGCTGTTACCATTTGGTGACCTCATGGGAACTCTTAGGTTGGAGGTCCTTATTCCCTCAGGCTCAGATGTAATTATCTATAGCAATGGGACCGTTTCTATATCAATGCATATATATATGTGTAGGTAGAGAAAATCTCCAAGTAAATTTGGCTGGTGACTACCAGTCCCTCCTACCAATAAGGTGGCTTTGAGTTTCACTGTCACAAACCCTCTTTCTGTACCAGTTGTACCAATATATTGCAAATTGGTCAGACAGCAGAAGGCAAGAGAGAAATAGTCCATATGTAATTGGCTTGGCTGTACCTGGAGGAGACCCCTGACTGAGAAAGCACCAACAATCAATGTAAAGTTTTCCTGGAGTTCACTGTTAGTTATGTGTGCAAATAAAAATTTTAAAAGTGGATAACAGAGAAAATGAAAACATGTGTAACAGTCTACTCTGGGACTGTTAGCATTCTGGTTTCCAGCCTAGTTTTATTTCTGTGTGTTTGTATGTAGATAAATGGCAGGGTCAGTGTCAACACATGCACCAGTTTTCTACCCCTCCTTTTCTCTTGACCTTAATCATGAGGATAGCCCTGCATTAAGTATTCTTTGAAAACGTTGTTTTCATGGCTGTATAACTTTTTCCTTACAGGGATATAGAATAAATGATTTAAATGTATTTCTTTTGGGGGGGCATTTGGGTTGTTTCTATTTTGTAAGCTATTATAAATCAACTTGTGATGGAAAATAGTGTACATAAATCTTCCTTTTTCCTTACCATTATTTTAGGACAAATTCCCAGTAGTAAAATTGTGAGATCAAAGAAACCCCACATTTCTAAGGTTTTTGAGACATATGGTTTTTGAGACACCCTCAAAAAGGGCGTAATATACATTTTGCATGTGTAAAGTGTTTAAAAACCCTCATGAAGGAATATTTGATTATAAAAGCTAATATTAGGTCATTAGCTTTAAGGACTATTTTAAAGTTCTGAGTTTGGACTTTTGCATTAAGCTCCCATCTATAATGTAGTGGAAGAAGACAAACCTCTCTTATATTCCATCTGTGAGGGAGTTTGTGCCAAATTATCCAAATGGACCTTTTTTTATTAAAGCAAACCTAAGAGGCAGGAAATACCATGGGTTTTGTTGCACTAGTTTTATTCCAGCCACAGCTTAAGTACAGAATCAGGTGGGATCTGGAGGAGGTCATCAAGTGAAAATTCCAAAAAGACCAAATGTGTTGAGCTCATGTGGGAGATTCTGCTGGATTTGACTAATGTTCATGTGGGTCCTTTTTCATACAATAGATCCAGACACATCATTGGAGGCTGGTACAGGCCATTAACTTATCTGCATAACTGTCACTCTGTCATTGTTTAATGTGGTGGATTTCAGCTCTGAAGACCTCAAGGGTGGCTTGAGTACCCTGTGAGGCTGTTTCTGGCTGTGCAGGAAGTCATTCATAAGACTGAATAAAGGAGTGATATGGGCAAGAGATTTGGGATCAGGCTTAAACCCTGGCTCTACCATTTGCTGGCCATTTGACTTTGGAGAAATAATTTCACCACTGGGAACCTTGGTTTTAATTTTCTCCTCTGCAAATTAATAGCATAGTCTGTAGGCTCAGTTGTAAGGATAGAAAGAATAATGTCTATGAAATACTTAGCACAATTTCACTTCTGAGTTTTTTGGGTTTTTTTTAAAATACTACAGTTGCATCCCCATTATGTGAAATTATGCACATGTGCACACACACACACACACACACACACACCATATTTTGCAATAGCAAAATTTTTAAAACAACCTGAATGTTTATTGGTAGAAAACAAATTTAATTAGTCTGTGCCTAGGAGCTCTTGTTACTGCTAAAGTGTGAAGACAGCAACCAGATAGTTTTCTTTAATACCTCTGATGTGAGAGGTATCACCACTGAGAAAGTGCAGTTTTGCCTGTTGGTGTTGTATTGTCATCAGATGTGCTTTCAATAGGTGAATGTCTTACCCCAAATGCAGTCATTCAGTAAATATTTCTTAAGTGTCAGCTTTTCACATACTTATTACAAGTCTAAAATTTAAAAGTTGCATTCATTTTGATATGTAGTCTTTTGGAAAAAATTTTCAAATGCTGTTTCATCATATGGATGTGAAATTCTTACAAAAGCTCTCATAGAAGTGCTCAAGAACACTCTGTACTTGGTCATGTAGCTTCTTGGCATATAAAGCTCGTATTAGGAATGTCTTGTGAGTAGCGGGGAAATGTTTAAGGTTAGGGTCTGAGTATATGAGAGGATTAAAACACATTTTGGCAAGTGTGTGCTTCATTTTGTAAGTGAAAGGATCTGTGGCTTTTCTTCCAGAGCTTAAATACCTGAAACAGAACAAGTCTGCCTCGGTGGTATAGAAATACACCTCTCGTGATGCAGAGGGAGCACGACTTTAGCAAATATTGTACTCCCAGCCTGTTGGCCTCATGGAGATTCCCCTACCACTTTGAGCTTCAGGTCCAGCAGCTGCAAGGGATACTGTTGGTCCTACAATAGCTGCCCCTGAGTAGTAGAAACCCCTCTTTGGGACTCTTTGTTTTCTGGAAAGAAAAAAGACAGGCTTTTCTTAGCCATTTGTTGTCACTTACTGACTTCAAATGAGTATTACTTTGCCTAGTTGAACCAAAAACAACGTGGAAAATACAAAATAAAAAGAGTGGAGATAACACAGTGTCATTAATAAGCAATGTATTTACAAAGACCTTTTTAGACCTCCCAGACTGCATAATTAGTCATTTACACACATTTTTTTGTGGGGTTTATGTTTGACCTTTGAAACTACTATATAACCTAAACACATTCATATTTAATTATTTCCAGTCTTGTGTTTCTATATGTGTCTTAGTTACTTTTTTCATTGCTGAGACAAAATACCCAACACCCAAAAGGAAAGGGGGAAAGTTTGTAGAGGTTTCGGTTCATAGTTGGCTGGCTCCAAGGCAGGGCGGCACATGGCAGAGGGGCATCGCAGAGGAGAAACAGTTCATGAGAGGCAGAAGACACCAAAAGCAAGCAAGTGACAAGACACTTTCTGTCCCTTATATCTAATCCAGACTACCCACCCTTAGAGGGCTTAGCACTCACAGCCTTAATCCTAGTGCCCCTAATCCTAGCATTGCACCTTGAATACATCCTAGCATCACACCCTTGATCCCAGCAGAACTATGCCAAACCCATCAGTGGACTGACTTAGTAATCACACACTCTAGACCCAGCTACCTCTGAAAAAGCCCCCACTGCATGAGATTTTGGGGCGAAATCTATATACAAGCCATAACAATATGTG
The DNA here is from genome assembly GCA_028451465.1 of Erethizon dorsatum. Taxonomy (NCBI): domain Eukaryota; kingdom Metazoa; phylum Chordata; class Mammalia; order Rodentia; family Erethizontidae; genus Erethizon; species Erethizon dorsatum. The sequence goes on along the minus strand of CM051836.1, from coordinate 67,147,132 downwards.
TTTAAGACTATGAATTCTTTATACTTGCTCAATCTACATTTTCCAAACAATTTTTACTTTTGAAATGAATTATTTATTGTTTTATCTTATTATAAAAACAATACTTTCAGAAAAAATGAAAATGATGACAACCCTTTTGGAGGGAAACCTGGAGATATCTATCAAATAAAACGATACAAAGTTTCTTTTGATTAAATAATTTCAGTTGTAATTATTGTATCCTACACATACATTCCCAGTTGTGTGAGATGACATAGTTATAAAGTTTTTTATTATAGCATTTTGTTTTTTGCAGTAGCAGATGACTAGAAATAACCTAAGTGTCCGGTATGATTTTGGTGACTTTCTGACCAAAAGACTGTCTGGGGCAGTCTTCATCTGTGCCATAGTTAGTAAAAATATACCTTTCTTTCCCAAAGTCTCTCAATTTATGCAATAAATTATGTATTTATGCTGATTTTGTTCCTGTCTTACCACGGAATACCAAATAGTAATAAAACTAAATGATGACTCTGTGTCTTTGACTAATTTAAAAGAAAAAAACAAGGTGTTCCTGCTTTGGGTTTTAAAAAAGTGAGGGAGAATGTGGAATATGTGAAAGAAGATTTCATACACACAAAATATTTGTGGAAATCCATACAAGACACTGAAAATGTTAGTTGCATTAAGGTTGAAGTCTGGGTGACTGGAGGGTAAAACTAGTAGTTTAAAGGGAAACTTTATGATATATAGCCTTTTCTGTATTTTTTAACAATGCTCTTTTTTAAACTTATAAACTTCAAAAAAACTTCAGAAAGGGAAGAAAAATTATATATAATTCATATATATATGTATATATATGTATATATGTATTTTTTTATATATATGCGGGTACCAGGAATCGAACTCAGGACCTCGTGCTTGCCAGACAGGCGCTTGTGCCACTGAGCTATATCACTGGCCCTCCAATTCATGTATTTTTAAAAATAACTTTTAAAAAATTATCTGCCCTCATGTGGACAATTTCTATTCTGAGTTGTTCAATTATGTGATTTTTATAGTACTGTTTTTAATTATCTACATAATTTGGACTACAAGGTTAAACTTCTTCCAATCATTTTAAAGCCTAATACAATTGTAAACCAACAGAAGTGGATATAATAATTTCCAAAATAAGTATATTACTATAGTACTACTTAAGCAGTCCCACATTGTTGAACATTATGATGTTTCTAATTTGTCACTTTAATAGTGTGGCAGTGGACATTCTTTTACAAAAATCTTTGTGAATTATCCATGTGTATGTCTCTGGGACAGATTCCTAAGAGGCAAATTGCTGAATTGAAGAAATGCAAGGGGCCGGTGAGATGGCTCAGCGGCGTAAGCGCCAGCCTGGCAAGCGCGAGGGCCCGAGTTTGACTCCCAGAACCCACATACGAAAAAAGGGCCGGTGATATCACTCAGCGGCACGGGCGCCTGCTGGCAGGCGAGGTCCTGAGGTCGACCCCCGGTGCCCACAAAAAAAAAAAGAAATGCAAAATCCTAAGGTTTGGTGCACTCATCTATAAATCACCCATCTAAAAGATAACATAGAACTGGCTTATACTCTCGCTACTGGTAGTTGAATATGAGATTGTTGCTTCTTTGTACCTATTCATTTTGGCCAATCTGATGGGTAAAACTATTCTTATACTGTTGTTTTAATTTGCATTTAAATTTTTGGAGTAGGTTAGATTCCCCTTCCATATATTTATTAATTATGTATCAGTCTACATAAAAGCTAACAGAAGAAAAATAAACAATGCTTTACCAGGACCAAAGCTTTAAAGGAATGTTTTGGGAGGATGGAGTTGCACTTATTTATTTATTTATTTTTTCCTGTGTGTTTGTCTAGATGCTCAGATTAAGAGCTGCTTTTAGAAATGTCAAATCTGAACTGATTATGTAAGTCTATAGGCCAGCTGCTATGTTATACCCCCTCTTCCTTTGAACATCGGGACTGTTTACCATATCCTATTTCCTAGTCTACAAGTGTCTTGCCTGGTCACCAAAATTGACAGGGCCTAAGATGGCCATTTCTGCTTCTCGCAGTGGTATTGTCTTGGGCAGGAGAGGCCTTAAAAGTTCACTGTAATTTTCAGACTTACTTGAACTCACAATAGGACATGGCACCCTCAGACACGAGTGAGGGGATTCTTTCTGCGAGTATAGGTTTACCTTCCTGGGCTCTTTCAGTGGCATGGAGTTGGCTGTCTCTTGACACAGTCGCACAGTCCATCTGGCTTACAGCGGGTCATCATTAACACAACGGCAATCTGCATCATGTATAAATGTCTAAACATCAAACAAAATCAAACTCTTTTGATGTCTTTCTCAATCAGTCTTTAGTTTCAAAAATATTCTCTACAGTGCTGAGTATAACAGCAAAATTGCTTTAAGCACCCACCCCCATTCAAAGCAGTGTTTTAAGGGATTTAAAACACTTAACTGGTTCAGAAGACACTTCATCTGGGCTGACTGCCTTTCTCTAGCATCCTCCTGGCATTTGTAATATCCATGCAGCATTGTGTGTCCATTTCTCCACACTTCTGGTCCCTGGTGCCTGACAAGACCCAGTCTCCATTTGAAGGCTTTTCTGTTACCTTCCAGGGCTGCAGGGGGACTGTTCCTAGGGGCAGTGTTCCTGCAGCTGACTGGGACTTTTCAGGAAAGCATGGAGTAGGCAGAGAGAGAACAGGAGCCTCGTTTAATTTTCCACCAGTAACATTGTGAGGCAGGTAAGCACAATTTACATTTTGTACCTGAGGTCATTGAGACCCAAAGCCGATGAAGGAGGAGACAGCATTTTTACATTCCATCTATTATAGTTTTTCTCGCACCATAGCAGGTGTCCTGTAGAACGGAGGTCTCCAACCTTTTTGGTACCAGGAACTGGTTTTATGGAAGACAGTTTTTCCATAGATGGGGTTTGGGTAGAGTGGGTTCAGGAACAACCTAGATCCCTTGCACGAGCAGTTCACAGGAAGGTTCGCGCTCCTGTGAGAACCTAGTACCGCCGCAGTAACGTAAGCGTTAGAGAGCAGCTGTAAATACACCCGAAGCTTCCCTCGCTCGCCACCATTCGTCTCCTGCTGTAAGGTCTGGTTCCTAACAAGACACAGACCAGTCCTGGTCCCAGGCCCAGGGACTGGGGACACCTGCTGTAGAACAATTAAGTAAGTTTCATGTCAATTTCCAAAGATCATAGGTCAATATATAAAAATAGACCATTAAATGTCCATAGACCAAGTACCGTCACCCTCCTTACCTTAACTGTGTACTTGACCACAAAAACTTTCAAAAGCTCAAAGAAAGGAGAGGTTTAGTAGGTCACGTTTAGAACCTAGAAATAAAAAGCAAGAAGGCCATTTAAAAAACCTTATCTACTTGCAAATTATGAAACGTACTCCTCGATAGCCCTGGAATCAAAAAGGAAACCAAAGTGAAAGTTAAAGTTATTGGGCAAGAAATCAAAAACAGGATTTATTTTGTTATCAACACTTCTAAGCACAGCGCAGTCTAAACAAAGAAGTGAATACAGCGCTCACAAGAAATTTTCTATTCTCTGATTAAAAAATGAAGAAAACAGGACCACTTATTACTCAGCTTAGGGAACAGAGAAGAATGCAGTAAACCTTAAAAGCTAGCAAGAGTAAATTAATAAGGATAAAGCTGAAATTTAAAGAAAGAGAATGGATAAATAAATTAAAAAGCCAATTCTTGGAAAGACCAGTAAAATAGATAACCTCCTTTAAAGCCCAATTAAGGGAAAAAATGAGATAGTAAGAGTACAAAACAAGGAAAAATAGAAGTGGGAAACCAACAGTTACAAGGTAAATTATAATTATTTTGAGACTTGTGGCAAACAAATTCATGGCAAGAAGTTTGAAAACCAGCTGAAGAGAATGATTTCTGAACAAAATATGAATTATGAAAATTGAAATCCCAGAAATAGAAACCCTGAATATGTCAATTACTATAGAAGAGATCGGATAAGCAATTAAAGAGTTAGCATTGGCGGGGACTCCAGAACTACACAGTTATAGAGCTAACCTTAAAGGACAGATGGTAATATTATTTCTGCTAGCTTTGTTGAAGAGTAATTGACAAATTAAAATTGTATATGTGTTTGAGACGTACAACATGCTGGTTTGATATACTGTATGTATACATGGTAAAATGATAACAGTAATCAAGGTGATTAACACAAGTGAGATTATACAGTATTTTTCTTTCTCTGTCTAGCTTATTTCACTTAGCATGATGTCCTCTGGGTTCATCCATGTTGTCATAAATTACAGGATTTCCTTTTCTTCTTAGGGCTAAATAACTTTTCACTGTAAATATGTATACTGTATTTCCTTTATCTGTTCATCCTGACGGACACTGGGACTTGGGTTATTTCTATATCTTGGCTACATTGAATCATGCTGCAATTAATATATTATTTAAACTATTCAAAAAGGATTTTTAAACCCTGAAAACATGCAGTGTACTAGCCACAATGCTAAAATAGGGGGTACATGACCCATGCATGATCGATCACCCATGCTATAATGGGGAATGAAGTCATAGGCTTTATCCATAATGCAGAGTCTGCGCATGTGTACTACAGTGGCTCAGGTGGTGCCAAGCGAGCAGGATGCATGGTGCATGGAAGACTCCATGGAAGGCGGTGTTTGAGCAGGTCTTTAGAGTCCTCTTCAGAGCCTAGGTGTGCACTGACTTTTATTAACCCATCTGAACATTATTTGTAGCCCATTGATATTCTTGGTTGCTGCATCTTGAGGCTGATCAGGTTTATGTCTTTATATCCCATGTGCTAAAATTTATGCACCAGGAGACAGTGCAGCAATGTGATAAAGAACAGGGGCTCTGGAATCACACTGCCTTGATTTGATTCCTGGTTCCACCATTTATTCACTGTGTGCCCTTGAGCAGCCTGCTTTATCTCTGTGTATTTCACTTTCCCTTCTGAAAAATGTGGATTGTAAGAGTACTCTCCCAGAGGGCTGATGGAAAGCTTAAGTGTGTAAATATACATCGGTTACTTAGAATAGTGTCAGGCACATAGAAAGCACTCAGGAAGTTAACAATAATGAGGATGATGATATTTCGATTGTCACCATCATCTTTATCATTGTAGATGCAGGGAAGATGCAGGCAAAGTTTATGGCTTTTGAATCTGCCTGGCATACTTCTTAGCTTTGTCATAGACACACTGTATGACCTTGGAATGTAACTGAATTTACTTTTTGTTGTATTGTGGTAAAATATATATAACATAAATTTTACTATTTTAACTTTTGGTTTACAGTGCTAAGGACTGAGCCCAGCATTTTTAAGTGCACAGTTCAGTGGCAATAAATACATTCGACTGTGGTGTAACTATTGCTATCATTCATTTCCAGAACTTTTCATCATTCCAGACTGAAACTCTGTACCTATCAAACAGTGATTCTGCTGAACTCATTTTAAATGTGGTCTCTCCCTGTGTCTGTCATATATCCAGACTCAGGGCTAGGTTGCTGGAATTAAATGTGGTTGAAATTGCAAAGCCCCAAACTTATTACAGGGCCTCAGTACTTCTTGTCCTTAGGTACGTGTGGATATATCTTCAAAAACCCAAGAGGGGTTTTAGGAGAGGGTCCTTCTCAGCCACACAGGTGGCCCTCTGCACCCCAGCGTTCACTCTTTCACCCCCCTCTCCATTCCTGGTGACTTTTTTCCTCAGATACGTTCTTTTGTGAACATGAGCAGCATATGCAGTGTGTTAACTCCTTTTAGATGCCAAGAATGTGTTACATGCTATTTGGGAGAGATAAGTTGCCCATTAGATTTATTGTATAAATTAGGCCAAGAATTAACTTAGAGAGAGGAAGCCGGTATCCATGGAAAATTTATTATTTTGAGAATATTTTTTACAAACATTCCTTGAAGACAAAATGTGGTTTCCACTTGTGTATGATTACTAAGTAGAGAATGTAGAGTTATTTGAAGACAGTCTTTCCTCCACACCTTTTTTGAATTACAGAGGGAAAAAAAATTGCAATCATAAAGGCGGCCCCAACTTGGATTAAGAACCTAATGAACTTGAAAGGATAAAAGGAGTGGTGGTGACATTTCAACCAGATTCTTCTTTTTCTTTTTCTTTGAATTCCTACTTCCTCCTTCTCATTTATATTTTAGTATCAGCAGATATTTTTAAGTGAACTTTTCTTCAGCTGAAAATTTTAAGTACTTAATTCACTCAGGTCACGGTCTGTGTGGGTGAGTGCAAAGGTTGCTTATGGCTTTTTACTTTGTGGCATTTCCTTTCTTGCTAGGTCTGTATCCTTCTCAGTAGAGAGGTTGTGACCTTTAAATGGGATAGGGGTGATGGTATTTGGATCTATCGATATGGTTCCTGCCCTGCACACTCATTTGGCTCCTAAAAGCCTGTTTCTATTTTTGATGTCATCCACATGCCTGCCCTAGATTGTGAAGGACTTTGTTCCTGAAGTCACCCTTAAGTAGTAAATCATTGTCTTAACTTGCAGCCCTGGAGAGACAAGTGTGAAATGTACACTTTCTTGTGAAGCTTGAAGGATTCATAGATGAGTACAGCCCTTACTGTTCGACTCCCGTTAGCCTTGTATGCCTTGGGGTTGGCACTGCCCTTGTAGGGACTGATGGAAGATCGGCAGTTTAGATGACAGGGCCACAATCCAAGTGTGATAAATATCTCACTCTTACTCTTACTTGAGTCTCATGTTAAAGTCGGACCCCTGTGTCAGTAGTTCATCTGGCTCAGCATTTCTGAACCTGTGTTTTGTGATATTAGAAAGCTGACATTTAAACTAAGGATTCTGAAGTTCTTATGGAAAGAGTTTCTTAGTAAAGATTTTTGCAGACATGTGAGTCTAGACATTATGGCCTCTGGTTTGTGGGGTACTGTATGCCACATTTCTCTCACTTGTTTAGTCCGGAATCTCGCAGGACATATACTCCAGAACCATGTGCTGTGATAACAAATTTTGTGACTGCTAAGGGAGTTTTTGTATTAAAATATACAATAAAAATTACCATTTTAACCATTTTAGGTGTACAATGCAGCGGTATTAAGTATATTCACAGTGTTGTACAGTTGTCACCACTGTCCATTTGTCTAGTCCATTCAGACTGCTATCACAAAATACTATAAATACCAAATAGCTTATAAGCAATGGAAATTTGAGGGAGGGAAGGGATGAAAAAAATTAAGAGGTGTTAAGTACATGTACCAACTCCCCATGAGGAATGTAATCATTATGTACTGCAAACATGGACTGATACAAAAATAAAAATTAAAAAAAAGACATTTATCGCTCGTTGTTCTAAAGGCTGAGAAATCCAAGATCAAGACAACAGCCGATTTGATGCCTTGTGCACGGCCGTATCCTGGTTCATAGACTATCATCTTCTTGCTATAACCTCACATAGCAGAGAAGGCAAGGATGTTCTCTGGAATCTGTTTTATACAGAAGCCTATTTAAGGGGGTTTGCCCTCATGATTTACTTACCTCCCAAGGCCTCACCTACGAACACCATCACATTGGGGATTAAGTTTCAAAGTACGAATTCTGGGGGAACACGAGCATTCAGGCCATATAGCACCATTTTCAGAACTTTTTTTTTATCATCACAAACAGAAACTCTGGGTCCATTAAACAATAACTTGCCATTATTTCCTGTTTCCAAGATCCTGATAACCTCTATTTTATTCTCCGTCTCTATGAATTTGACTAGTTAAGTACCTCATATAAGTGGAATTGTATGGTATTTTTTCTTCCGTAACTGCTTATTTCACATTGCATAATGTCCACTATTGTAGCATATATCAAAATTTCATTCCTTTTTAAGACTGAGTATTCATTATTCACATTGTTATCCATTCATCTGCTAAGGGACATGTGAATTGTTTCCACTTTTTCACAATTATGAATATGAACATTACTGTGCAGTCCCTGCTCTCAATTCTTTCATGTATATATTTAGAAGTAGATTGCAGGATCATTTTGTAATTCTATATTTAATTTTTTGAGGAACCACCAAGGTCTTTTCCATATCAACTATAATTTTTTACATTCCCAACCAGCAATGCACAGTTCCGATTTTTCTATATTCTCACCAACACTTTTTTTAGAATAGTCGCTTGAATGAATATACAGTGATATCTCATTGTGTTTGATCTTCACTTTACTATGGTTGTTTATCAATCGAGCACAGACAGATGTGACTAATTATGCCATTAATTACGCAGCTCACCACAATATATGACTCACTCGTGTAGGCTTGAAAACATCCCAAATAGTATATTCCCTGTTCAGTGAGATGAGGCTACTGATCATACAGTTGAATGTGATTGCAATGCCAAATTGCTTTAAAAGTTTCTAAATGCTCATTTTCAACTCTACATCTATTTCATTGCGGACCTGTCCCAAACTCATAGCAGCCCATAGGCACATTTATCACTGCTCTTAGTCACATTTTACAAGCCAAATATATGAGTATTACTTAATGAAGTATGATGGATGGTTTAAACAGTTTTACTCTAAGCCCAGACTATTTTTCATTCAATTCGCAAAGCACAATTAGTGAATTATGCTGGGAAAAAATTTTATAATATAGCATTTTTATATTTATGGTGAATTTTACAGACAGTTTAAGTAGTTCGGGAAAAAGTCCAGTAAATTTTAGAGGGGCAGAGTCCGTGGAGTCTAGACAGTTTTCCTGATAGGCTGGACTCCCAGTTCTCCTGAGATAACTCTATGCTATTGATCTTCAAATGGGCTTGAAGGTGAAGTCCTTGAGAGGGGAAATAGGTGCTACATAGATAACCAAGCGTCTGGAACTAGAAGAAGGGATAAAAGCTTTTTGGGACTGGGCATCCTCGTTTTCTAGATGTCCCATAAGGGAAGAAGAATTGGACTCCAATTGTTATGATGGCCGGGAATTGTGCCTGAAAAAGCTCTTCCAAACAGAGTTAATTAAGTAGCTTAGGCGTCATTCTGTGGGATCAGGACTGTTAACCTTGGGGAATTGAGGCAGCTTAATACATAGACTTTCAAAAAAAATCTTTAAAACAAAACTAAATTTTATTGGTTATATTTAATATGTTTACAATGCTAGAAGTAATTCAGTCTTCTGGTCCATAAGAACTTACAAAAAAAAAAAAAAAAAAAAAAAAAAAAAACCACTTTGGATCCACTTTTGTGAATGCAGCCAATATTCCCTGTGCCCTATGTCTCTTCCTGAGAAATCACATTCTCCTTTCTAGGGAACTATTCCTGTCCTACTTCTCTACTACTTATTGGAAGAATTCATGGTCTCTTTGACCCTATCCCATTAGCTACTATGAGAGAGACCTGGACTCTAAGCAGGCCAAAATGGATCTTTTCATAGGATTTTCTTTCAAATGCAAGTGAGAGGAAGAGTCGGGCCTCCCAGGGGGTGACAACTTTCCTCCATGAAACTTGGGCAGTAAGGGACCCATGTGGAAGAAATCTGTGTGCAGTGATAGCCAATAAGCTAGCATGCACAGTGGGCAGACAAGAGATGAAACAAGTCTGGGTCCCACACTCACAAGGCTTGGATTCCACTTTTTCAAGGGGTTATCTGCATCCCCTATTTTCTTTCTGGATTTCTCTCACTTGCAAATAAGAGTCCAGCTCTTATGCTAACCCTTTCCTGGCCAAGGCACTTAACACATTGTCATTCATATAGTAAGTATGGAATAATAGCCTTGGATAAATGTTTAAAATTAAACAAAATTAATATAATCTTTGGCTCTTTGATCATCACACCAACCCAGATTCACATTTTACTCTTGTTGAAAAATATTAACAGATTATTTCAAAATGCCTTAGAAGATCCAACTTTATCTTTTTATTAAAAATGGTTTTTAGGGGCTGGTGATATAGCTCAATGGCATAAGCGCCTGCCTGGCAAGTGTGAGGTCCTGAGTTTGACTACTGGTACCCACATAAAAAAAAATGTTTTTTAGATGCAGGACTTGGGATGGGTGAGGTGAAGGGATATAATTCTTGAGGCATAGAGACATCTGTGAGGGAGGAAGTGAGGGCAAAGGGATTGAAGAAAAGAGGGGACACTGTGCAAACTCCTCCAAGGGCCAGGGAGGGAAATTACTAGAGATGCCTAAAGGGCTACCAAGTACATCTGCCTAATGGGTCCACTAAGGCAGGAGCCCAAATATCTAGCAACCTTACTATTATTTCCAGTATTCCTTAAAGCTGTTTGTTAGGGACTAGGGGTAGTCAATAAATAATATTCCTCTCTTCATCTTCCAGCTGAGATATAAATGTGAGAGTCAGATAGGGATGGAAATATTAGCTTTACTTCTCATGAAACAAATTACAGCAAAAGGGCTTAGAGCTGTGGCCAAGTGGGTTTGCTAATCCTGAATGAAACAAATGAATCTGTCCATTCCTGGCACAGATGGACAACCACAGGCCTCCCCCACAGTGAGAGGCCCCTTACTACATGGCGGAGATAGACAAGATACATATGTCCTACAGACAGACTGTCTTCCATGGAGAGGAAATCCAGAACTGGCAGAGGAGGGTGTGCCCCATTCTAGGGGAGGTGGGTGAGGGCCCAAGAACATTATTCAAGCTGATGTCCCTCCATGTAGACACTAACAGAACCCTCTTCAAGTAGAGCCATTAAGTGGTTGGGTTAGCCACCAAGCCTAACTGTCCCACCTGTAGGATTTCTTTTCCCTACCCATTATTCCCTAATAGAATGATAAAGAGGGGAGAATGTTGAAGACATTCCTCTGACTAGAGGAGCCATTGAACAATCATACTAATTAGGAGTGGGTTGTGAAGGAAATAAGGCAACAGGGGGAGAGGGCAATGGATAGAGAGGAAAGGGAGAAGTCTACATAGCAGATGTTATGGGAAAGAAGGAAGGAGAAATCTGGAAGGGGAGGGACTGAGGTCAAAGAGTAGGGTGTAGGAGTTCAAGGTCCCTTGGGCAGGTCTGGGTGATGGTGATTATCTGGAAGTGGAATGTGCAAGTAGAAATTATTAGAATTAGTCTAAGAACTGTAAAGCCACCTTCTCCATATAGAATTTAAAGACAACTAGAAGGTTGACTGTATTGAATGGTGACTCTGGTGCCAGCATCCTCCATCAGTGTGGAAGAAGTAATGGGTAGTCAAAGGTCATTGTGGTGAAGAGCTGATGGCTCAGGCCTCAAATGGAGTGGGGACAGCTCATAGGTAATGGGGTGGGTAATAGCATTAGTGTCTGAAAGGACCAAAGGAGCTCTGGGGGAGCCATTTCTTTTTTCTTGAAGCTTTCCTAAAAGAAGCAGTCAGCCAACCTTCCTTGGACCCACCATGCATCATAATCTCTTCCCTGCTAAACATCCCCAAAGTACCTATACATTTGCACTATTGTTTTTTATACTGACTTCTTGAATTTCCAGCAATCTGTTTTTTATCCTATTTTCCCCCCAAAGTTGATAATGTCTTACAAGTCAAAAAATGTGTTCATTGATGATTTAACAGTTTGCATCCTAAAATAGAAATAGTGTCATCATGATAAACATTTATTGGATTGTTGCTATATGCCAAAAATTTCTATTTTAGGCACTTTACATGTATGTTATTTAACTCCACACAACAGCCCTATGATAAGTATCCTCATTTTCATAATCATTCCACACATTTTTATTGATTGCTTACCAATTACACACCAGATGTTGTTCTAGATAATACGGGTGGGGGGAGCAGTTCAAAGGCCCTGGAAGGGACCTACCTGGCATGTTTGAGGACCATTGAGGACTTGTGCCAGGCTAAGGTGGCATAAAGGGAAAACCATGGTCATAGAAGGAGGGTGCAAGAGATCCTGTGGGACTTGGGAGGCCATTGTAAGGACTTGGGCTTTTAGAAGACAAAACTGCAGCTGCCGAGATTTCACATCTTGTCCAAGGTTATTTGGCCAGTAAGAGGTAGAGCTGGGGTCTTCAAAAGGAGACCCCAGAAACCGATGCCAGACACATAGTGCTCCCTGACACAGAGCTCTCAACTGGCCTCCCCTGGCACTGGCTCCTCTGGTCCTCCTCCTGCTAGTTTTTGCTCCTCCACAGGCACAAGGACTTATCCTCCTCTAGCTATCCTTTATTTTTTTATTATTCATTTTGAGACAGGATCTCTCTATGTTGCCCAGACTGGCCCTGAATCTTGTGTTCAAGTGATCCTCCAGCCTTAGCCTTCCAAGTAGCTGGGCTACAGATGGACACCACATCCTCACCGTCTTTTAAATGTCAGCATTCTGGATAGTTCTGTTGTGATTCCTCTTGTTCTCTGAGTTCTCCCAGAAAATATCCGACTTTCCCTCTACTTCTGATGTGTGCATATTCTGTAACTCCAAGCCCAGATCACTCTGCAGGGGCCTTGCTTCTCAACTTTAGAGCCAAAAATTAGTTCCAAATGAGATACGGCCCTCTGTAAAAAGTGTTCCAAATGTGAATTAGTTTCTTTTCTCAGAACTTCTTCTTGTTGTTTCTTAAAATGATCTCAATGGCTAAAAGCCTTAGCATCACCTAAAATACTGTCTATCCCTTCCTCCAAAATTCTCAGATCCACTCAATTGCCAAGCCAAAGAGAGGTGCTTCCATCCTGCCATCTTTTCTGCTCTCATTGCTTCTGGGATGTCTCCCCCTGAGACCTTGGAATAGCCTTCCCCACTCAGTGGGTCTCTCCTGCTGAACCCAACATATTCTCCTAAGACTAAGGTCAGATCCCAGTACTCATTCCTTCCACATGAACTGGCCTAGTCTTCCCACTGCTAAGCGAACCATCCAGATCATTACCAGGGCACTTATGGCCCTCCTCAATCTTACCTTTCATAGCTTTTTCTCCCTCCAGCCTTCCATTCTTTCTTCTGTAATCCGCCATGCTTTTGTTCATTTCCCATCCATAAATTTTTTTGCTTTTACTTCATACAGCCACTGAGCTGCCACATTCTGGGTCAAGCCACCCTAGAATTCCCCCAGGCAAAATGAGTTGCTCTTTCCTCTCAGTAGAAGAGCTGGTATCCTCATTAACTGCTCCTGGCAAATAAAACTGCACTGACAGTCTGGCAAGCTCTCATTTTTGTTGGACATCGGCCAATTCCTGGAGTTTGACTGGAACCCATACAGGCTGGGGCAGTCACTGTGAACACACGGCAGGGCCAGGAAATCCCCATGTTCTATTAATGATGGGGTAAGTTCCTGGAGATATTTAAGTAATGTATTCCTTAAGTTCTAAATTTCTGAGTTGCATTTCTGTTAAAGGAAATTTGTTTCCAATGCATAAAACCTAACAAAAACCATGCTTTTAAAAAGTCTTATAGGTAGAATAGAAAAGTAACATTTATGTTAGCTATTGACTTTTCTAACAAGATCTGGGTCTTCTCTGATATCCTTGCAAATCTTTCTGGGGTATGCTAATCCTTATGGAGGTTTTTACAGCAAATGTTTATCATTAAAATGTATTAAAATGGTATATTTAGCAGAGGTAATCTCAGTTTACATGTTGATATTTTCTACCTAGTCTTTTCATTTATAGAAACTGAAATTTGTAAGGATGCTTTATATATATTGCATTTTAAATACCTGGCAGTAGAGGTGTATGGATTCATTTGAAACCCAAATGTGTGTTGATTTCATTTTCTCTGAACTCTAAATCTACCTCCATGTTGATCTTTCCCCACTGGTGTAAAAGAAAGCCAAGGCGAGTGAGCACAGAAGGGACCTTGTTATTCCCTGCCTGTTTTCCACAGAGAACTGCCAAAGGCTGGGTGCCCGCCTCAGAGCAAGAGAGTTGCTTGCTTTCTGTAGTGAATTAGGGAGAGAGAAGCCTTCTCAGATGGAATCAACATCTGGAAAAGGGGAAACCAAGCTGATCCTTGTTTGCCTTCTGAAGAAAAGAGGGAGAGGCAGAAGACAGTGACGGTCTCAGGGACTTCTATGAAATGCATTGCTGGCCCACCTTCCCCCTACTTCTGTCCCTCTCTCCCAAAGTGCTGTCATAGGGGAAGGAAGCTTCTGGCATGGACAAAAGCTTCAGGGATCCTTGATCCGATGGCAGTGAGGAGTAAACACACACTGGATATTTCAGAGCGCATCTTCCCACTAACAAGTTCTCCTCCCTCTGTAATGAGCACCTTTAATGTGCACTTTGGATTAAGTAGGTTTTTTGGACTGAACTTGAAACTACCATGCAAGGATTTATTTCTTTGTAACAGTTACAAAGGATGACTTACAAGCAGCTACCTTGGACATGAACTTTCGAGACACTAGCCTGCTCTTACATTTGAGACTGCCAGCATAAACGAGCCAGACTGTGGTTAATAACACCTAAGTAACAATAGCAGTAACTATTGATTTAAAAAAATCATCTCCTGTGTAACTAGCAATGGCTGTGCCCACAGTGTGTCTGTTTTTCATGGATAGATTAGATAGATAAGCTGCTCTTCACTTCATCTTCCTGACCTGAGTGGGCAAGAATGTCATAATAATGCCTTCTGTATACAGTAGTCCCCCTTTATCTACAGGGGATGCACTCAAAGACCCACACTGTGGGCCTTCCTTAAACCTGGAAAAGTACTGACCCTTTCATACTTTGTTTTTTTCCTATACATACACATCCGTAATGAAGTTTAATGTATAAATTAAGTACAGTAGGAGACTAATAACAATAACTAATAACAAATTAGAACAATTGTAACAGTATACTGTAATGAAATTGCCAGCATCACTATTCTTGTGCTTTGGGGCCATTATTAAGTAACATAAGAGTTACCTGAACACAAGCACTTGATATCCCTATAGCTGACTGATAACTGAGATGGCTATGAAGTAGTAGGTAGTGTATACAGCATGGAAACACTGGACAAAGGAAAGATCCGCATTCTGAGCAGGACGGGATGGAATGAGATGAGAATTTATCACACTACTTGGAATAGTGCATAGTTTAAAACTCACAAACTGTTTATTTTTGAAATTTTTCCACTTAATATTTTCACATGATGGTTAACCATGGTTAATTGAAACTTTGAAGGCAAACATGGAGTTGGGGGTACAACACCATGGGCTGTGTTCTTAATGTGTATTTTCTATAATTCTAACATCTCTACAAGACTGATAGCATCCTCCACCTTACAGATTAGAAATATGAAGATCAGAAAGTTTAGAAAGTATGCCTAAGGACAATGTAGCTAATAAGCAGATGAGGCTGAGATTCAAAGTCCTTCTGAATACAAAGCTGTTATTCTGTATCTGTTAATATGTTTATTCTCTTACTACTTTTGTCTAATTTGGTATCAGACTTCTGTTTATGTGTATCTTGAACAAATCTAGGTATTTGGTGGATTGTGAAGACTAAAGAATTTTGTTTCACTCATTATTCTAAGTACCTAGAGGAATACCTAGCACATTGCACTGAACTTATTTAAATATTTAGTAAGCATGTACTACATGACAGGGACTTACTACATGGTAGAGACCGCTCTAAGCCTTTCCTTGTCTTGGCTTTGGAGTAGAAAGGAAGGGAGCAAGGTATAAAGGATTTCAGAGCAAGAAGCCTCAGGAGGGTGTTAAGCTCTGGCTCCACCATGACCCCTGGAGAACTTTCTCATATGCAGGGCAGGCACACAAATTAATGAAATGGAGAACCATTAGGCCCTGAACAAGGAGGATTTAATGCATGGTAGTTCCACACACAGTGGTTTAAATCCTTCTATTAATACTAGCCCTGGTGCAAAGTGGACTCTTTCAGGGACTTTATGTTACACCTCTGTGTTGAATTGAGATTCATGTTACAGTACTTTCGTGTGGCCAGGAAGGGTAACTTTCCATGTTGCACCTGAGCACTGACTTCAGTGCTTAGAGGTGACAGTGATTTTTCCTTGAATTTTGTTTAATCAATTTTGCCAGTAAAGTCCAAATACTACCTAGTTGAATCTGTATTTGTAAATTTAAGAGCCTTTTCTTGTGCAATTTCTGGAAGATTTTCAGATGTACAGAGAAGTTGTGAGAATGTCATAGCAAATAACTGAACACCCTTCACCTGTGGCCCAAATCCAGCCCCATGTCTGCCTTTGTAAGAAAGTGTACCAGAATACAGACACTCACATTTGTTTGCATAGGTTCTGGTTACAAAAACAGAATCGAATTATTTTGACAGAGACCACCATGTGGCCCACAAATATTTACTAGCTGACCCTTCACAGACAGTGTTTACCTTCCCCAGTCTAGATTCACCAATAGTTAATATTTTGCCATATTTGCTTTCTCTCTCTCTGTAGAAGAAAACATATGCACAGTCTCTCTCTTCCCCTCCTTGCTTCCCTCCTTCCCTTCCTTCCTGCTTTCTACTCTCCTTCCTCCCTAACCCTCTTCTGTGAAAATACACATACCCCCCCATACACATTTTACCTGAGCCAGTTGAAAGTTATGTTACAGACATTGTAGAGCCACTGCTAAATACTTTATATTTATGCTTATAAATAAAAGCATTCTCTCCTATAGCTGCATCATCATCATCACACCTAAGAAAATTAACATTCATTCAATGATATTATTCAATATATATAGTCCATACTTAAATTTGACTTTGAGCCTTACTTCATTTTAGATCTAGGTTCCAGTTAAGGGTCATGCGTTGCCTTTCTTCAGCATGGCTTATTAATCACCAATATTTGTCTTTACATGACATTGGCTCCTTTGAAAAGTGCTTTAAAAACTTCACATAAAGATTACTAAGTGTTAATGGGTTTGTGAACTCTGCACTAGTAAGAGCTGAAAGTAACAGTCCTTGTACTAAATCTGTCTCCCACTTCTTTTCCCTTGGGATTGAGACACTATTAGACTATTTGATTTCTGAACTTAAAACATTAAGATGTGGGTTTTGCTTGAAATTGCAAATGTGGAGAAGATCTCAGTGTGAAGAGCAAGGCAGATGAGAATTTTCGGAATGTGCTTTGTGTAATTAAAGGCACAGTCCTTGCCCAGTCTAGTGGCCGTCCTTGTTAGCTCTTGGCTGGGTGGCTCTTTCTCCTGGCTCTTCTGCATGGGGCCTGGCTCCCTTCCAGTCATTAGGTTGCACCAAGAAGCTGGAAACAGACCTGCAGTTATTTAAGTCCTCTAGCCCTAATTGTTCAGGCTGGCTGCAGCACAAAGCTGTCATGTTTGCAGGCTGTGCGCTGAGTGGTGGTCGGGTTCCAGGGCGGTGTGTGCCTCTGGGAATGTTCATAGGAAGAGCGCCTCCTTGGTTTTTCTAAGAATCTGGGGAGCCACTATCGTGCACCTACTATGAACAGGGGTCACAGGTCTTGTCCTTCATTGTGTCTTCCCATGATTCCTAGAGAGCAATAACATCCATCCTTTTGCTTTCCTCTGGGCAAGTGGAATTCAGAGCTTTCAGGCCAATCCAGGACACTCACGTGCCCTCCTAAAGACTCACCTGTGCACCTATATGAGTCACTGTTTTGGTTTGGGGTTGCCATGTTCAGTAGTTAAAGGATTTGTTTATTATTCCTGAAATGGGGAATTACCAGTGAGGGGTGCATCCTTTTATGAATATGGTATCCTCAGGATGGGTCAACAATGAGAGTTGGTGGTGCCTTTGAGAGTCTCAGAGCCGAATAATCAAAGAGGGTGTGTGAGTGTGTGTGTGATTGGATGCTTGAAGGTGGCAGGCACAAAGGAGAAAATCAGAGTGAATGAGAAAAGGCAAGGAAAAAAGAGAGACTTAAAAATGAAATTTCAGGGCCGGTGAGATGGCTCAGCGGCTTAAGCGCCTGCCCAGCAAGCGCGAGGGCCCGAGTTCAACTCCCGGAACCCACATACGAAAAAGGGGCCGGTGATATCGCTCAGCGGCACGGGCACGCAGGCGCCCGAGGTCCTGAGGTCGACCCCCCGGTACCCACAAAAAAAAAAAATAAATAAAGAAATTTCAGGAAGACAGAATAAGAATAAGGCACCAGAAAAACTGGAGATGTGAGAGGAGAAATTGTCAGCTTTTAGGGCTTAAATTTTTCACATATAGAGAAACCTTGTTTCCGCATGTTGTGTTGAGTTGAGGGGCAGACTCAGGCGCTGAGTGACTGGGTGTGGTGTGTAATTTCTCTGGGCTTCAACCGCTGATGTGTAAAATGGAGACCATAATAGTATCTGCTACCTCTATTGTTTTGAGGATAAAAGAGATAATCCATGTAATTCATAGAACATCCCGGCACATGGTAAATGCTCAGTGACTGTAAGGTACATTTAGTGAATTATAAAATGCTTTACATCATTCAGAAAACTGGTCTTCTCATTGCTAAAACCCTCACTGATCTTGCACCTACTTTCTTGACTTAAAATAGTCAATCAAACTTTAAAAACAAAGGCTTTCGTCTTACACTGACAAAGTATTTTCACAGTTTTCAACAATACTTTATTATAGCAATTTTATATCAATATATGGTTATAAATATACTGATAATAATGTTTGGTGCTTTTTTTTTCTCATTTTTCTATCCAAGCAGTTATATGTAAATGTACCAGACAAATATCCTCATGTGTCCCTCATCTTCAGACTGCTTCTTCCACTGCAACACGGACAGCCAAATTCCAGGGAGAAAGTGTTTTGATTCTGCAGTCGCTGGGCAGCAGTGTGGTGCAATTTGGAGGTCTGGGAACTGAGGATAGACAAATTTTCTGGAAGCAAGTATATTGACATACCAAGTTCACTGATAAATGGAGATGTTTTGTGATAACAAAATTAACTGGGAAAAAGAGGATTGAAAAGTATTTGAAAATTATTTCACGTAAGGTAACAAATATTGGGACAAAATGACTTTATTAAAAGGAAAGATGCTATATTCAAATTAAATAACAGGATGATCAATGTATAAATAGAAAAACCTGGGTCATTTTAAAAGGACTCAATATATTTCTGACCCCCCTTTTTTTTCTTCTCTTGCTTTCCCTCTCTTTTCTCTCTAAGACAAAGTTAACCAATGAAAAATATATCAGTAAGAAAGTAGTAAACTATAAACTTAGGGAGTAGGTGAAAAGTCCTAAATTTGATCATTAAAAAATGTGGAAAATAAAGAAGAGACAGGCAAAGGCATGGTCAACTTCAGATATGGCCAGCTCACCGATCAGCTGACTAGAGGTCCCATGGATGGTGACAGGGCTGTGGATGATGACGTGTCTTACCTGCTGAAAAAGCCCAGGGCCTCACACAAGAAAGAAAACCTGCTGGGATGGAGGC
Source organism: Erethizon dorsatum (assembly GCA_028451465.1). Classification (NCBI taxonomy): domain Eukaryota; kingdom Metazoa; phylum Chordata; class Mammalia; order Rodentia; family Erethizontidae; genus Erethizon; species Erethizon dorsatum. The sequence goes on along the minus strand of CM051836.1, from coordinate 67,127,820 downwards.
ATCTTGGTGGGGGAAAGTGAGATTGTAGTGTCCCCTGACTGGTTGCCTGTCTCCTGTCTTGTCCCTTGTAAGTCCTTCCTTAGTGCTGTCTCCTTCTCCCATCTGCTCCCCAACAATTTCCTTCCACCACAGATCTGGCATTCATGTCTCAGATACAGACCACACCCCGCCCTGACCCCCTTCAGCCTGCCTTCCATGCCTTCAAAGCCCTTCGTGATCACCCCGCCTCCATAGCCTCCTCGTCTTTGGGTGCTGGCCTTAGGGTTCATGCTTGAGCTCCTTGGACACGCCATGTTGTTTTGCCACGTCTGTCCTTTGCTGGCTGTATAACCTTGGACAATGCACTTAGCTGTTTTGGGACTCAGGTCGCTCATCTGTAGAAGGAGGATAAGAAAGAGTAGCGCCACCCTCCTAAGACTGTGCAGCAACTAAACGGGTAACATATGCACAGCGCTTGGAAGAATGCCTGGCATAACACGGGCTGCAGACAGGTTAGAAACTTACTGCTCTTGTTCTTAATCATTGTTCAGAGCCTGGGTTTATTAATTTTTACTATTTCACTAAAAATTATCAGAAACCTACCAACTTAACACTTTATTATCTCACATTTTCTGTAGATCAGAAGTCTGCATAACTGGGTTCTTTGCTCAGAGTGTCACGAGGCTGTTGCTGGGAGCTGAGAGCCTTTCTAGCATCTTCCAAGCCTTTTCTAAACTCATACAGTAGTTAACAGAATTCAGCTCTTTGCAGCTATATAACTCATGGCCAGCAGGAACTCTGACTTCATTTTCTTCTTCCTCTTCTTCTTCTTCCTCTTCTTCTTCTTCTTTTCTTTTCTTTCTTTTTTTTTTAATATGTGTGTACTGGGAGTCAAACTCAGCACCTCACGCTTGCCAGGCAGGTGCTTATGCCACTGAGCTATATCACTGGCCCTCATTTTCTTCTTAAAAGCTCCTTTCATTATCTCAGGCCCAATCAGATCATTTTTCTTTTGATTAACTCAGAGCCATCTGGTTAGGGATAAAACCACAGAGTGATACCCCATCATGTTCATAGGCTTCACTCATAGTCAAGGGGAGAAGATTTCATAGGACATGTATATCAGGGGGCAGGATTCTTGAGGGTCTGGAAATCTACCTACACAATGGAGAATTGGAAATGCTACCTTTTCTGGTCTTTTTGTTAAACTGCAGTTGGGTGAATACTTGATTTGGTAATCACCACCATCATTTCATATGTGCGTAGCATCTTTCTGACAGTATCTGATAGATTCTTGCTGGTGTGGCTCCTATAGCTGCACTTCCCTGTCCTGTAGTTTTTACTAACTGGTGAGTCAGCTGGCACCTTCAAAGTCTTTGAGGAAGAGAACAGTTAGAGACTTGTAACTGATAAACCTGTTGGCTGATGCCCTGGAGTTCCAGGATGCCCCACATCTTCAGTTTCTTTCAGAACCATTCATTCATTCTGATGATCACAGCAGAGGAAGACTAGAACCCTCTTTAATTGTCGGTCTAATTCCAGTCCTGCCTGCCACTCTGCTAGTACTAGCAAAGTATATTTTTATCTACTAGGGAAATTTTCCTTTTGAGGGAAAACTGAATTATTTTCAGAAACTTTCCTTGCTTTTCTTTATCCCATTCCCAAGTAAGTCTAGGTTTTTGTTTTTTGTTTTGCTTTTAATTCAGTTTTTAGTCCACGAAGATATTATCAGTCAAGATCCATAAAGAATGTACACTATTAATAAGAAAAACCTAGTAAAGATGAGAAAACCTTGTGGGTAGTGAAAACTATTGTTATTATTTCTTTAATACCGATTTGAATCTGGTTCTAGGCAATAAGATATAGGCAAAGAATTTTGAAGCAATGGAGACTATTTGGCCCTTAGAAAATACTATTTCCTAAAACGATGCTAAATTCTCCTTTACAATAGCATTTTACTTGCAGTTTTATACAAAGCTGTGAAGTTAAAATGGAAAAATGAACTTGGCATGGTTGTAGGTTTGGAAGTTTAAGTGTCTGTTTATTCTGGCGTTTCCTAACGAAGCGTGATTTTGTTACGCAACACTATGATTTAGACATGACTCTAGCAGTCTCAGTGGACGGTATCCCTCCAGAAACTTGGGATATGAACAGTAAAGGGCTGGTTCATAATGATAATCTACCATAATGTGGACTTGGATGTCTTTTCTTCCTTCCAGGATAACATCATCTTATTCTTGAGAGGTTGCAAAGAACTCGGCCTTAAAGAATCTCAACTCTTTGACCCGAGTGACCTGCAGGATGCTTCCAACAGAGTAGCAGTCAAGTGAGTGATGCACGGTTTATGTTTGAGGAAACCCCTGATGGTTTGGTTTGCAGTTTTATGATGATTTTGTAAGTTCTAAGAGGCAGAGGATTGGGTATGCCTAATAAAATAAAAATATGAAGACACAAACTAAGTTTTCAAAACAAGACACGCTGTCCTTCTGTCTGTGTAGCTTTCATTCTGATCAAACAGACTTTTTTCAAATACAAGAGTCGTATGTATAGAGTCAGAATTTTTTTTTTTTTTTTTTTTTTTTTTTTTGTGGGTACCGGGTGTCGACCTCAGGACCTCGCGCGCCAGCAGGCGCCTGTGCCGCTGAGCGATATCACCGGCCCTTTATTCGTATGTGGGTTCCGGGAGTCGAACTCGGGCCCTGGCGCTTGCCAAGCAGGCGCTTACGCTGCTGAGCCATCTCACCGGCCCTAGAGTCAGAATTTTGTAGAAGAGAAAAGCGTTAAGTGAAGCTTAACAGAGAGGCAAGAGAAAAATACACACAGAACGTTTGTGTGTTAGACAAAAACCTTTTATTGGCGCCAATTGGGCATTTGAATAGGCTCTTGGAAGACCACAAACTAGGTAAATAGTTCTGAACTCTGCGTATTGTGCAAAAAGGAAATTACATTAAGGAGAAACCTCTCCTTCATTTCCATTTGTAACTGTTTTCCTCATATGTGTCAGTAATCAAACTCTGTGGAGATGGATCATTGGCCCTTTGGCTGTCATTGACTATATCTACTCAGGGAGCCATGGTTGGAGCCGAAGTATTCCCGGAGAAGAATGTCAGAGTGAAAGAAAAGGCAGTGGTCACAAATAGCTTGTGACCAGGATAAGGAGAGGAAACATCCTGATGAGATGGCACAGGTCACTTTTCTGTAGTTTAGATGTTCAGAGCCTACTGATTTCCTATGAAATATTTTCCATCTTAACTAAGCAATATTTGACAAGAATGTGTTTTACTAATAAGCTGAATTCCATAGATAGGGTCTGTGGATTGGTAACTTTTGGGGTCATTTTATTATGGAAGAACAGAAAAGGGAGAGAATCCCAAATTCAGAGCTGTTAATTTTGTAGTATTTCCTGATACTGATTTCACAACAATGACAATATAATGGGGATATAGGGGGAAATGGAATCTGTTAATGAAATAAACCTTGAGGGTTTATATTGGATTTTATGATTTATGACTGAGAATAAGGAAGAGTCAACTGTGACCGATCATCTAAAATTGCTTGTCTGTTGTCAATGTGCCATTCTTTAATATTTCCCATGGAAAAAATTTAGCTAAGTAGAAAACTCACTTAATAAAAATTAGGATATTTGAATATAAAAACCACCATAATCCTCATTTTACACATCACATGCTCCACTTATTACTGTACCTAAAGCTGGCCTCTATAAATCCTTGTTCATTTGGGGAAATTGTTTTAGGTTCTGCCTCATCTGACTTTCATAGTTTCACCTGGTCGCGAGTGACCAGAAACAATAGGAACTGTGCAATGTCATGGGCGATAATTAGTCACACATGCACTGCTTGGACTGTGAAGAAAAGTTCACTCTGAGTGTTGCAGCTGCATTTGGATTTTTTGGAGATAGGGGAGTCTATGGCTGATTGGTTTTAGAAATGCGTGAATCATTTCGCTTACATACAAAAATGAGGCCTCAGGAGATCAGGGTATAGCCCTAGGTCTGCAGCTCCCTAGGTCAGTGGCCTTAGTTTTACATAAAATGTTTGGATTTTTATAGGTTTTTTTTTTTAATCTGCTTTTTTTGTTGTTGTTAAATGAAAAAAATTTAGTAGATATCTAAGCAGATAATGGCATATCTTTTTTGTATTAATTGCACACCACTTTTCTATTAAAACCAAACACATGAAAACATATTCTTAATCCAATCCAAATTGGATTAATGCTTCTTTTAATCCAAGTGCTTGATGATGGGTTTATCTCCTCTGTAGTATACTAGTCCTTTAAATCTCAATTGACTTGAAGTTGCCCACCTATTTGTTCAATATGCTTCGGGCAGAATACGCTGCAATGAAATGCTCAGAGTCTAAATACTTTATGGAGTTCTTTACTGGTTTAATTGATACAATTTCTACATTTCTGCCCTCCTCAATGAAGTTACTATAAAGAAAAGGATGCAGCAGTTCTTTTAGTATTTATTGATTAACATGTTAATATAGCTTTGAAATAATTTTGGAGAAAGTTTAATGTTTTTCTATATACTTTTGTTGCTTGTAGTTTAAGAGTAAACATGTATATATATTTGAGAATGTGTGTGTATGTTTGAACATAACATGCATATTTTCATGTTTTGGGCTAATTCCCAATGTTAATTTATGTCCAGAGCAGAAAAGAACAAATATTTGGATAGCATTGCTTCTGGTACACATAACTTCAGGTCTGTTTAATTAAGGTTTCAGACCTTTTTTAAAGTACTTGCATAAAGATTTTGGAAGTGCAGTCAGATTTCACCCAAGGCAGACTTTTCAGCTGCTAAGCTTTGAAAATTCAGATGTAAATAGTCACAATTCTAAACAGAATTCTTCATTTTCCAGATGTGACCAAGTTCATCTTTTCATGTTGCATGGTGGGACTTTTTTCCAACCTTGTCCTATTTGTTTGGTAAACAATTTTATTCAGTGCCTGAAATCTCCAGTCATAGGCCTTTAAAAACTAACTGTATTCTTATATTTCCTTTTATGTGTTCACTTCAAATTCATCTCAAAGTTGTTTAAGAAACAATCACAGTGAAGAAATGGCTACTCTGATATTTTTTCTTTTCCTTTTCCTAACCTAGGAATCCTGATTATACTAGGAAGCTGAAAAATGTAAGTGCTTTAACTTCCCTCTCTATCCTTGTTATTTTAATGGTTCAAGTACAGTATAAAATTTAGCTAAATTCAATTCCTCTCATAGACTTGCTTGAAAGAGTCCTTCTTAGAAAAAGAAATACGTATGTCTCTATAGAATAATAAGTGTGATAGAACTAAAAATAGTAGATTTGGGAGACTTTCTCTTTAATTAATTAAGTGTTCAATCCAGAAGTAAACAAATGAAAGCTTGTGTTCTGTTTGTGATTCAGTTTCTTAAAACACAAAATGATCAAGTCAACACTAACATTAGTTGATTTCCATTTGTGGGCCCAGATGGGATTATTAAATTAAGCAATTGGGCAAACTGTTTTAGGAAATAATTGGCATAATATGAATAGTGTTGACAGCTGTGGCCCTCTCCTTTTTGTATTTTGTTTTCCACTTTATCTTTGGAGTTCTTAATAGTCCTTGACTAAATCAACTTTTTGTAGTTAAATCTTATTTTCAAATAGCAAGTATATTCATGCTTTTCATTTTAAATTTAAATTGGAAATTGTAAGAAGTAACCTATATCTAAAATAGAAAACTTAGCTGTGACCTCTTTTTTTTTAATTTCCCAAATGCTATTTGATTGACATTCCCATTTTTGTCTTCTTTTTTTTTTCCCCTTCGTACAACTAGAGACATGTACCATTTTTTCATCATACAATTTTAAACAAATCAGAAAACCCATAATCTAAACTACAGCATGGTCTAGCTTCCATTTCCTTATTATCCCTTCCAAGACAGGCTCACACTCTACACATTTGTTATTTTATGGTCCTAGCCGGTGTCCTGACATTTGGAATTGTCTGTTCCCTAGAAATTTATTTGTAAGCAATCAGTTAATAAAAGACCTTCTGGAAGTCTTGAAAGATTCATGATATAAAATTTTCCCACAGAGGCAGAAAACTGAGCCACATCCTAGCATTGGTGCACATAACCATATTTTGGGCCTGTGGCCAGCTGAAACCATATTCCTGTATCACATTGTCCAAAGCGTTTTCTGGCCTACCAAGTGGAATGAGTTACAATAAGTCCTTCCCAGCCTTGTTGAACCAGTAAGACAATGTGAAACTGAAATGCTAGTCTCGAGTTTGCACATGGGCCTCAGGTTCTTATAAGTCAGCTCCAAGGAGTTCATCTTAGCTGAGTCCTGCTGGGAGTCAATGAGAAGAGCATTTGCTCTTCTGGACAGACTCTTTGGAAAGATATAACAAAATTAATTTAAGACTATAGCATCAGACCATTGAATATTCATAGAAATCCTTAAACATCCAAGGTTGTCTAATTGGTAGAACCATGTCAAGGATAAAAATTCCCCATGTCAGGAATCTTTCTGTAGTCCTAAGTGAGGTATATGTAGATCATATCCATTACTGCATTGCTCTCTTCCGGTGCTAATCAAATATATTGTGTAGATTCTGCACTGGGAAGCACTAATTAACCTCCATAACTTCTTTGGGATTTTTGCCATTATTCTTAAGCAAACCTCTGAGCCCACAAATAGAAACTGTGGGCCTTCAAAATCACCCCTTTCAAAGGGAGTTGAAAGTCTATTTCATTACTTGTCTAGGTAAAAACACCAAAGAATTTCCGAAAGATGTTGCTGCCTAATTTTGAAGCCACTACATGAAAATAATTTTAGAGGATTTATTTTTCCTTTTTGCTATCTTGGGGATCACTTTCTCACAACCTAACTTTTTCTAAAACGAGTCTTATTATAACTACTGATACAGGTTTTGTTGATGGAGACAGCATTGAGTGGTTCTGATTAAAATTATTTTACATTTAATGGATCCCTCATGCATGGAGGTTTTTGTAAATCAGCCTTGATCATTCCCTCCTTCCTGCTTGCTCATTAGTAGAGCACTGTTGATTCCACAGCTTAAACATCATCTGTGAGGACACGTTCTCCTGCTCGGGTGCCTTGTTTTCTTCTACAGGTATTAGTTACCATTTACTGGCTGGGGAAAGCTGCAAACAGCTGTACGTCCTACAGTGGAACTACGCTGAAGCTGAAAGAGTTTGAAGGGTTGTTGGCTCAGATGAGAAAGGTAACTTGGCTTTTCCTCTTTATCCCATGAGGTTCAAACGAGATGGGAAAGTGACACATTTCCTTGTTTTTTAAGATTGCTACGGTTCCACGTGGTGAAATTGTACAGGCCAAAGATGTCACATATTCAAGGAAATGAATATTTGTCTGACCAATGACGTCTTTGCCTCATGTGTCTCATACCTACCTGAACTTTAATACACTTTGGGGAACAGCAGATCTGAGCTGGATCGAACTTTAATTCCAAAAGAGCAAATTTAATCTCTCTATATAGCTTTGTATGCAAAGGAGCTTGTTTTCTTGGAGGAATAATGCTTGAATTAAACAATGTGGAAAATTATACAAAAATGCACATGTGCTCTGCACTTTCGGCCTAAAGGTCATTTTGCTTGCCCCTCAGGGCCTTGGTGTGGGTGAGCAATGCCAGCCACGTTCTGGCCTCGGCACTTGCCCTAGACAAGCTCTGGTAAATGAGAGCATTCTGTTCTGATATGTATTTCTTATGGTCATTGTATTTGAATGACCTAGAAATTGGGGAAATATTTGTAAAGCTTGATTTGTTTATTTGATAAAACATTTTGATTGAACATTATTAACAGCTTGATTTATTTATTTGATTATGGGAAAGAGTAAGGTAGGATCTTGCCAAGGAAACGGTGGAATGTTTTGTGTGTGCCTGCCTGCATGTTCCTTCCCGAGGCTCAGCAACATATCTAATTTGTCCAAATTATTAGTAATCTGCGTCCATGTATTTTGAATCAGGCTATATTACAACACAATAGTTGAGGCTTTGCTCTTTCTCATTTCTCTAACAGACAAAATAAAAGAACTAATAAGACCTCACTGAGAGATATTCAGTGCTTTATGACTTTTCTTTTAATACTTAAAGCAAGAAATTTCTTCCACCTTTCTAATAATGTACTCTTCTTTCCTTAAATTAAAACTAACAGTCTTCACATTTGGCCAGAGCCATTCTGGCTCATGTACTGATAAATAAACAAAGCTTTCATACTGATCATGACACATATAAACAAAGTTCTTTAAACTAAATTCTTGTAAAAATAAGCACACCCTCACGACAAAGCACAACATGTTGTTTCTTAGTCCTAGTTCTCATCTGTTCTTTAATTTTCCTCTCACATTATCCTTAACAAAACTACAAAGGTAAGTTCTAGTCTGAATATGAGAAGTTCACGTGTTTGTTTTTATGTTAAATGTAGACTTGAACAATAATGTATGGGGCATTGTTTTAAGCTGTTTGAAGCTCCACCTCACAATTCCCCTGCTGGATTCTGTTAGAATTTGGTTTATTCTCATTATTGAAAGTTCTCAGCTCCTCTATAATCTGACCACCTATTGGTTCCTTCAACTCTCCTCGTTTCCCTTTCTACTGAGACAGTTAGTCACTTCAGCTGCCTTTGAAGTGACTTGACATTAATAGCCTTTACCCTCTTTAGTTACATGGCAGGACATGATGCGGTTCATATCCCTAAACAAAGCATGACTGTCACTAACGAGGCCAGCTGCACTATGCCCCTGTCACTATACAAAATTGAGGGTAAATGACCTGAACTTCGCTGGTCTACCCAAGCAGCTGGAAATAGTTGTTTTATCTATAAATTATTGTCTCATTTTATCACTTAGGATTGGGTTCAAATGGGAAAGAACTCCAAATAATAGCTAAAATAAGGTACGTATTACTAACTCATATAAATAAAGCCTGGACGGGAGAAGTCCAGGGCTGCAATGGGTGTTCCAGGTCTGTCCCATGACAGGAGGCCTGGGCTGTTCTGTATTCTGCACCACCATGCCTTCTCCCCTGCTAGTTCAAGATAACTGCTTAGGCTTTCCTGCTATGTCAACATTCAAGTCAGGGAGAAGGACGAATGGGGGGACAAGGGTCTATGTTTTCCCTTAAAACAAACTTCTGGGATGTTACACACTATGTGCCTGCTATGGTTTGAATGTCCCTTCTTGAATGTATGTTGAAATTTAATTGCTACTGCGATGTATTGAAAGGTGGGACCTTTAAAAGGTGATTAGGTCACAGAGGCTTCACCTTCATGAATACATTAATGTTATTATTGCCAGAGTGGGTTCATTATCTTTGTTATAAAAGCGAGTCACTTTTACATGTGTGCTCTCTAACCTTATCATACCCTCTGCCTTGTTATGAAGGCACTTACAAGATGCCAGCACCTTGATGTTGGATTTCTCAGCCTTCCAAACAATAAGAAATAATTTTTTCTTTATAAAATATCTAGTGTATGCCATTCTGTTATAGCAGCATCAAGCATACATAGACGACCCCCTGCTTACATCCTATTGACTTGAACTTAGTCACATATTCATGCCTACCAAAAAAAAGACATGGGAAAGTGGACTTTATTTCAGCTGAAAGTCATGAATATTTTTACTAAAGGAGTGGATGACAAATTTTGAGGGAATACTAGAGTCTCTTCTGTACATATTTAAGCTGAAATAAATTTGAAACATTAAAACATTTAATAAAACATTTTCTTTCACAAAGCAGAATAGCCAGAAATATTTTACACTCAATTTTCTAGTGGAAGAAATGTACATGAAATTGCTAACTTTAGGGCAACTCATAAAGTTCTGCCATGTGCCTAATGCATGTAAATCCCTTTGCATAGAATCTAGCACACAGATATTCAGAGATTGTTGCTACTGCTTCATACACAAAGGGTCTCTGCAAACAGGGTGACAGTGGCCTTTCACTGGGCCTGGGTATGTCAGGGAAGGCCTCCCAAAAAGAGGGGCATTTAAACTGAACAAATTTTAGTACAACAATCTCAGGATTGAAGAGGCACCATAGAGATCTCAGGGACTGGAGCTACAAGGTCATCGATTTTGTTCTTCGTCTGTGTCTTTTTCTCATTTCTTCTGATTGCTGCTTGATTTCAATCTCCCTCCTGCAGGCAGACATGCCCTTGTAAATAGGGAATGTGGCCAACAGCATTTCCACTGCCTCTACCTCCTTCCCCAGAAAGGCAAGAGAACACTTCCCATAGCCCCAGATGTACAGTTCCTGGGGATGTGCTGTCTTATTCCTGCACAAGTCACTGTGACCACTATGAGTGGCCTCAGGAGGTGAGGGCATTAACAGAAAGAAGGAATAAAGAGGAGGGAACAGGATGGGCAAACAAATGCAGACCCTAAATAACACTGCCATCAGCATCTATTCCCTCAACCTGCCGTATATTTCCATGCCATTTATCACCCAACTTTGTGTTCATGGTATCTCTGCTTATTTTTTGTCTTCCCTTCTAGAAAATAATGCCCATAAGAACAGGGGGTGTGTTGATTTCTGCATAATACTGTGTCCCCAGGACACAGTACCTGGCACATAGAACATGCTGAGCCCATATTTGTGGAATGAATCACTTCCACAACTGAGTGGGTGGGTGGAGAATAAGTGATCATATTGGAAAACTAGAACCCTCTGACACTTTCAAACAGGACCTGGCTACCTTATATTGTAAATCACTAAGGAAGCAGAAAATGTTAAGTGGTAAAATGGAGGCATCTGGAGTTTCTCAGATACCCTAAGACATCCACTGATCCTAGCTGGTTCTCATTCTCACAGAAGGGGTAGAGAGAGGACAAAGAGTGAAATAATACAAAGGTTTCATGGAAGCTAGTAGTTCTCCCCTTTTCATTAACACATTCCTACTAGAACAACTAGCAATTAGCACAATAGACTGATTTCAGTCTTATCTCCCTTCCTCAGAGTGCTCTGTTGAAGAAGGCAAGCTACCCAGCTCCAAGGTGAAAAGCACAGACAATGTAATTAGACCCCATGAAAGGAGAGCTTAGACTGCATCACCCTTTGTGGAGGTTTATATTTTATCCCTTCCCCCAAAAGTTCATTTTAGGTGACTGAATAAAGGCCAACAAAACTGTGTGTGCAGCGGATGTCCACATCTTTATTTCTGGCTAGAGAGCGTGCCTCTTGCTTCACCCCAAAGTTCCTGGGGCACCAGGTTGACCAAGGGTAGCCACGATGACCTGGTTTTCACTATTCAAACTGGCTGTGCCACTCAGCTCCCAGGCCATGCACTGGACCCAAGGATTTATTCTTGGCTTTCTGCACAGTCATGAACATGGCAGCCTTTCTGTTTTTCTTTCCCATAACTAGCTGTGAGGAAGCCACTGAAGCTCCGAGAAATATGTTGACTTTCCCTTTCTTCCTGGCTCTTCTCCTGTGGTTTGTGGCATGGGGGTGGAGAAGCCTTGGGGGAAACCTTTCTGATATTGTTTTTTCAAAAATCCAGTTTTGTAATGTTGCGCCAAGCAGCTCATAGGCATGTCATTTCCAGATGCGACCAGTGGTCCACATTCCTGAATGTCTGCCCTCTCTGATGGGAAACTGGGCCCAGGGCATGTAGATATGGGATATAAATGGAGAAGGAGAGAAGAGTACCATGTGTGTAAAGCTGTTTTCCTAACTCAATTTACAAGTGTGCAATTTGTATATAGAAATTTATATGCCTGGTGAATAAATGATACTAATTAAACTATAGCAGATATTATTACTTATTCTGTATTATGCATTTTTCTGAATGCCTTCAATATAGTAATACATTTAACTCTCCTAGCATCCTTGGGAGACAAGTGTTAGTACTGGCCCCATTTTACAGATGACTGGTAAGGTAAAATAGCTTGTCTTAGGTCACACAGCTGGCATGGGGTGGAGCCAAGATTTAAACTCAGTCTGGCTTCCTACCATGCCCTTAAGCATTACCCCAAGCAGTGTTTCCCGTGCAATATTTATAGTTGAGTGAGCTAGTCATAAAGAGCATTTAGCTAAGGACATCATCCACGTTAGCACCATCCCTAGTGAAAGGGGATAGTAAGTACCAATAGGAGAGAAGAATATCCTGATGGTAGAGAAGAAGACCTGGTGGGAGAGCTATAACTGCATCAAAGGCAATTGACTGTTTTTAGGTTTTACCATTTGGAATTTGGAGCCAGAATCCTGTCTTAGAATCATGGCTTTGCCACTTACTATGTGATCTCAGTCAAGTTACTCAACCTCTCTGCTACTTATTTTTCTCTTTTATAAGATAAGGACAGTGCTAAACACATCACTGGGTGGTTGTGACAACTAAACAACATCATGTACAAAAAGCATCACATACAGCCCTAGACGTATAATAAATGTTCAGTAAAAGTAGCCTTCATTTTTTAGCCATATGGCCTATTCTCAACAGATAAATATTTCAAGATAATGGTTCACACTTCCAAAGAAATTAAATTCAAAACCATATCTGACGTAGTTCTATACTTTTTCAGTGAGCCACAAGTTCTTCCTTTTTCAGCGCTTGGGCCTGGATTTTGTTCCAAGTCCTGGTTAACTTTAGACCTGCAAGTAAACTACCTTGATTTACATAACTGGCATTTCTGCCTGCCTGTGGAAGGTCACATCATCTGTACTTACCCAGGCCATTTGACAGCCTATTCTTCAGGGGCATTAATCAGGTCCTCCGTGTGGAGGCTGCGGGGTCCTCCTCTCTGCCTGCCCTTGTCCTCTGGCCCATTCCCCTCTCCCGATGCAAAGTCTGCGTGTGTCTTGAGAATCACAGCCACTCCATCCCCCCAAATGCCTCCCTCTGGTGACTGTGTCAGAGAATCCGGATATAACTGATAGGAGCAACCAGCAAAAGCACTTTCTACAAAGGCATTGACTCCCGTGGGCATCTTAGGCAGTCTAGACCAGTTTCCAAAAGTGCTAATATGGAGAGTATTTATTTATTTATCCTTTTGACTGGGAACCCAGAAGGGACCTTCATGTGCATCCCGGGAAGTCCACAGTGTGACATTCCATCTTTGTAGATGAGAACATGTCCCTCTGCTGGTGTTATCCACAGTCCTGATTTTAAGCAACAGTCTGGCAGATATTAAACTGAGGTTTATCTTTGAGTGACTGGAGTTATTTTTGTTTTCGTCAGCCTGGACTATTGTGATGAATGCTAGGACACTGGCGGGAATAAGGCTTTTATTATAATCCGAGGGTGAGGATGGCTTTGACTGACCTTTCTTCTGCTGGAGTTTCAGTGTTTTAGTATGTGCCGCTTGTGCTGGAAAGAATTTATAATCACAGCCTGTCAAAGACAGCCATTGTTCTCACTGCTCTGAACATGTGGGTCAGCCCCAAGTACTTTCGGCTCCCTCAGCGCCAAGAGCTGGCCGAGAGCAAGAGCATGCCTGGATTCTTTTGAGGCATCAGGAAAAGCATTTTGCATATTTTTCATTGCCTTTTTTTTTTAAACATTTTGCCTCAGAAAGACAGCTCCCTTTCAGAGCAGGAATTTCCCTTCAAGGTAGCAGGAGATGGAAACATGCTGCTCCTGGATTTTACAGAGCTGATTCTGCTGCGAAAACAAATGCCTGCATTTGCCAGATAGCAGGAGCAGTTGCCCGGCGAAACTAGGGGCTTAGTCCCGGACAGACATGCAGCTATGGATTCTGAGAGACAAGTCAAGGTTAAGGTTTTGCTTTTTCGGTTTTGCTTTCATTAATCCTTGTATTCTTGTAAATCCAAACTTTGTGATCCTTTATTCTTAATTCTTTATCCATTTTTTGAACCTTATGGTGTATGATATTTGAGGACTGTTTCTAATGTGCGTGATTTTCAGGTTAAGAGAATGTGGCCGAGAAAGGTTAAGGAACTCGTAGATGCTAATTGCTGCTATAGCTGGTTGCCGCACCCTTTTTCTTACTAACATGATGTGCAGGATTTTTGGAAACAGATTTTCCTGCTCTCATAGGCTCTGTGTCTGTTGCGGTGATGTTTGTAATTCTTTTGCTTTGTTTTGGGGCAGGAAACTGATGACATTGAGAGTCCTAAACGCAGTGTCCGAGACAGTGGCTACATTGACTGCTGGGATTCCGAGCGCAGCGACTCCCTCTCCCCACCTCGCCACGGCAGGGATGATTCCTTCGACAGCCTGGACTCCTTTGGCTCCCGCTCCCGGCAGACGCCCTCGCCGGATGTAGTGCTCAGGGGGAGCAGCGATGGTAGGTTGAAGTCACCATAAGCCGCAAATCTTAGAATTAATCATTAATAAGGGCTGCATGGTTGCTGGGAAAGCAGATTCCATACCACCTTGCTGGAACCCAGTAATTCTATAAGCTGGTGGAAAAAGTCTTTGAATGTTGGTTTTTATGGTTCTGAGAATCTTGGTTGGCTTTGCCAGCAGTTTATTTGAACACCACATGAGTGAGCATATCTTCTATTGGAAAATGTGTTACATCATTTCTCCCTTGGCCTCAGCGAGTCAAGACACTGTGCAGACCATTAGCTCATAAAGTGTGCTGAAGTTTATATACTCTGGGTATGAGAAAGGGAAATGTTTCAGTGAGTACCGCACTGTCTAAGTGGAAATGGAGCAACTTCCAGCAAACGGGGAATGTATCACATCTGCTTATGAAAGTCCCAAAGCTTGGGGTTGCATAACTTTCCCTGGCACATTGTTGGCAATCTATTTGATGCTTCTGATACCTGTCTGGTTGGCTGGCACAATGCAGGTACCCACTCATGTGTAGTGCACAACCCAAGCTGCCTGTTTGCCCCGAAGCTAGATTTGATTTAAATCCCATGGATTTTATATCACCTGTATGGAATGATCAGTTTTCATTATAAAACTGTGTGGTCCTGTAATTTGATATAAATTTAGTGACCGCCTTTTAGAAGCTACTTGCCTTAGTTATCTTGTACCTTTGTGGCTGTAGAAAGTGAAAGTGGCTTGACTATTGGCATAACCTTTGGCGAACGACACCAAGGCTAGCGGAAGCTTAGTTGTTTTTATTTTTTATGTATTGCGTGGTTGATGGTATTATGTGGGCTGAGCTCATGCTAAAAGACCCTTTTGGCTATAAAATTATATGACTAGAATGCTTAAGTATTCAATGTACCCAGGTTTCTCAGTGAATTACTCAGCATACAATATCTTGTTTAATCCTCAGCACAGAATCTCACTTAGTCCTCCCGTGGAGCTGTGAAACTCTCCTTATCCTTATTTTACAAATGAGCCTTCAAGATATTAAGTAATTGTCCCAACGTTTTTGAGTGGCAAAAATCACTCTCAATAAAATGGTCTAATAATATTAGCCTCAAAAAGTGTGAGTCCAAAACTTATTATGCTCTTAAGCATAATTTACCTTTGTGTAACAGACGTTTTATTCTAAAATGACTGAACTGATGCTTTTGTTTAGGACTTAAACTTTCTAACCTCAGGGCCATATAATGTATGACTCCTAAAGAATTCTGTGGTCCATTGTAAGCCAATTGAAAAACATTTCTAAAGTTTTATTTGACATCTGAAGTACCACCCACAGTACTTGAAGTTAAATACCAACTCCATGATCTAATTAGGCTTTAACATAACCAATAGTAGATTTGCTTTTACAAAACGTATCTTAACTGAACTATTTCACCCATATTGTTTTGATTGCTTTTAAAAAATTGCATTTCTTTTTCACATTGGTGTTCTATAACTTGTAATATAGACCCTTTATCCTTTTTTTTTTTTTTTTTTTTTTTTTTGTCTTTTTGAGACAGGCTTTTGCTCTGCAGTTCAGGCTGGCCTTGAACTCACTTTGTAGCCCATGCTGGCCTCAAACTCATGGCAGTCCTCCTGCCTCAGCCTCCCAAGTGCTGGGATTAAGATCCTTTATTCTGTCACCAGCTTCAAGGGGTTCAGAATTTATAACAAACCACATCTTGAAGGGATTTGAGATTTTGAAATGGTGATTACTAATATTATACTTATATGTACTGTGGTACAGTTTAGTTTGCAGCAATTAAGACTGATAAACTAGAGTCTGTTTATAAATAGTTTCCCCTTCTAAAGAATAACATGGAATTGAGCTTTAAGAAACACCATCATGAAAGAGTATCTTACACAGATTTCACCAATCAGCTTGATACCTTAAGGCTTATGTTCCTGTAAACTAATCAAGACCTAATGAGGTTTTTAAAGAAAACAACACATTTTTAATCTGCCTTTAAAAAAAAGAGTATAATTTCAGCCAAATACATGTTGGATTTCATAAGAGTTTATGGTATGTTTTTTCAAATGATGCTAATCAAGAAGATTGCTAGTTCTAATAAACACTTCCAAATTTGGAAGAACTTTGTTTTAAGTCTTGAAAATTTATTTTCTAGGACTCACAACCAATTAGACAAAGTCCTACCATGAAATTCTTCAACTCTATATTGGGTCAATATGGAGAGCTTTTCTTTTATTATTATTGGCACCCACTGATACATTCAGAAAAGGCAGTCGAGAAGTACATTCATGAGAGGTGCCATGGCTCTGTGAGTTGGACACAGAGCTTCCTAATGGGAATTCCATCGATCTCTGGGTTGATTCAGCCAACCTTTCTTGCTAGTTATGTGCCCAGTTCCTCTCTCACCTTCACTAGCACCCCTTCTGAGGCCACTTAATGAGTTTCATTGCAAGGAAATACAAAATCTTCCACTCAGTTGCTTTTAAATTAATGCCCGATGGTGCACTGTGTTAAGTGAATATTCTTATGCTTTATATGAAAGATATTAAAAGAGATATAAGGATTGAACAAATTAAAGTGGTAGAGGAATATTCAAAAGCAAAGCATTGGGATTGTATGACAAGGATATGTTTAAAGAAATAGAGTCCCCTAATTGCCAGAAAAGAGGGAAAAGTAGCCTTACGGAAAGGAAGATCAGACTTTGATAAATAATACCATCATCCTGTTCCGTTTCATTTTCTGACTTTAGGTATACATGGAGAAGCGAGTCTAGTAAATGTCCATGTTGGTAAAATGAAGTGAAATCTAAATCTTTTTAAGTCCTAACCTTACCTGAGGTGACCTTCTGAAGGCGTACCATGGCAGCCTCTTCCTAGGCACTTTCTGTCATCTCGTTTTACCCTCATGACATCCCAGGAGAGTGGTATTGTCATCTCTGTGCAAGCTGTGAGGACCAGAGGTACAAAGAGTTTAAATTCCCAGGGTCACGGAACTACTGCGAGATGGAGCAGAAATGATAGCCTGACTTCTAAGCACCTAAAACTACATCTCTTTCAACTGAGCCACCTGCCTTGAGATATTTGCAAGCTAACATTTCCTGAAATGTCTGTTTAAGACATTCATCAAAGAATAATTGGAGGGGGGAAAAAGTGATATGCTTAAGTGTGAAACATTTTGAGACTTTTAATCAGCATGTTATAGATATGTTTTAAATATTGTACACAAACAAGGTTCATATATTATAGAGTTTTAAAACTGGGAGACATGAGACAACTCTAATCCATTACTAAGCTTTTACAGTTGATTGAAGAATTATTCTCTCCCATTTATTCAGTACAGTGTAATACTTCCCCCCAGTTCAGACAGTTTAAGCAGATAACATTTTTCCAAGAGAAGTGTGTTACCAAGGAAAGATCTTTGGGAGTCCAGAGAACAAAAACTAGATTCTCAGAGCTATCACTACCCAGCCATGAAGAGAGCCTCCTTTGATCTCTCTGAGCCTTTATCCACCTTAATAAAATGGGGATAATATCAAGTGGGGAAACAAATCTATGAGTTTGGCAAGGCAAGGTATTAGTGTTTGTTTATAAAGCAATTCACAGGGAGCTGTAAAAGTTTTATTAGACACTGAAACAGTTAAAAGACTCGGGAATAGGGAAGGGTTAAGTAACGAATGCTAATACTTGAATACTAACAAGTAATGAAATGGTCAAAATTTCAGAAGGGAGCCTGAAACCAAGCCATATGAATAATTCATAACCTGAATATTTCACATACAACAATGGGCAAGTTGTTTATGGGCAATGCTTTTAACTTTTACTGTCTCTTTTTTTTTTTTTTTTTGGTACCAGGAATCGAACTCACAACCTTGAGCTTGCCAGGCAGGCTCTGTACCGCTGAGCTATATCCCCGGCTTTTACTGTCTTTTAAAAGCTATTGTATCATTTAATATCCAGGGAAAGTCATTTTACCGCTCTTTTACAGTAAAGGAGAGTAAAGTGTGTTGGGTGAGTGTAGGAGCCCACAGCTCACTTCTGGTAGCTCCAGAACTGTTAGGACAGAGAAAGTAGGCAGCATTTGTTGAACACTTGGTGCCAAGCCCTGTACCGATAGTTTTCCATGGATATAATCTTCCCGGCGGTCCAATGAAGCAGGTGATAGTTATCCCATTTTACAGATTGGAAAATAGGCCAAAAGTTGTGAAATAATACATGCAAAATCTCATGAGACTGATGAGTAGCAGAGCTCAAAATGATGTGGGTCTGACATTAACTGCTATGCCATGCTGCAACATCGCTTGGCTCTTAGGTTAAAGCTCTCTTTTTTGTTTTTTTTTTTTTTGTTTTTTTTTTATTTATTTATTTATTTATTTTTTGTGGGTACCGGGGGGTCAACCTCAGGACCTCGCGCGCCAACAGGCGCCCGTGCCACTGAGCGATATCACCAGCCCCTTTTTCATATGTGGGATCCGGGAGTCGAACTCGGGCCCTCGCGCTTGCAAGGCAGGCGCTTATGCCGCTGAGCCATCTCACCGGCCTAAAGCTCTCTTTTTAAGTATAAATGGATACATTTCTATATTTTCTACAGAATGATATTGTAATGGTGTCGCTCATTAAGAATTTTCAACCAACATCAAAGTGGCAGTTACTTATATGATAGTGTTTGTCATAATTATAGCCTCATTCTAGAAGGTCCTTGAAATGTAATGAAATAAAATGAGAGGAAACAAGAATACAGTATAATTATTGGGGCTGTTGTCCAACAGAAGGCTGATGTTGGCAGCACTGAATGCCTTAGCATTTTCTGAGCCACTCTTTAAGTCAAACCAATTCATTTATTCACTAAATAATCTGAAGATGAGTGCTGTGTGCACAGGCGAAGACAATGCGGTTAAGAAAAAATACTGTGACCACTTTGTAGCCCTTTTTCTCCAAACACAAGGTAGAAAAGATAGTGCCCCAGAAGGGAAGACAAGATCAGAGGGCCATAAAAATCGCAGGAAGGGAAGACTTGTCTCCAGCTATGGGAGCCAGGGAATATTCCATCGCTTCTTGGAAGGCAAACCCTTGGTATAATCTAAATTGTTTGCTTTTCTGAATTCCTATTGTTCTTTATCTCTCTGCTCCTTGGTATTTCATGGTTTGGTTAAAGGTACCTCAAAGACAAAATTCCATGTAATTCTTATTTGTTAGAATGTCTGGCACAATGTAAGATGTGCAGTAGGAGCTCGGTAAAAACTCTTCTGGTGAATTGATGTTTTTTCTTTTGAAAGTCACGGGTTCTCGGCAGGCATATAGTTCTACTGGAAATGTGTTTCTTGTTGTAATTTCCAGATACAGTGAGGCTTACCTCTATTTTATTTTTAAATTTGTTGCTTGCTTTTTATTTTTCCTGATTAGAATTAAGAGCTTTTTGCAGAGCTTTCTGTAATTTTTGCAGAATTGTAGACCAATTTAGACTAATATTTTAGATTTGTTAAGTGATTAATTTAAGGAAGGAATCTCCAGAACCCACAGATTTAACCACATCCCTAATCCTGTGGATGTGCCATTGGGCACTCGCTGCTAGCCAAATGTACTTCTTCAGCATCCATCTTCTCTTCCCCAGGGAGAGGAAGTGACTCTGAATCCGACTTGCCACATCGGAAGCTACCAGATGTGAAGAAGGATGACATGTCTGCGAGGCGGACTTCCCATGGTGAGCCAAAATCAGCAGTGCCTTTTAACCAGTACCTCCCAAACAAAAGCAACCAGACGGCCTATGTCCCTGCTCCTCTGAGAAAGAAGAAAGCAGAGCGAGAGGAATACCGGAAGAGCTGGAGCACTGCCACCTCCCCCCTGGGTGGGGAGCGGCCCTTCAGGTAAGGCTGAGCCGCGCTTCTCCCTTCCTAGTGAAGCTCCTGGCCATGGAGGAGGTTAAATAACTATTTCAGACCGGTGTACGATTGATAGGGAGGTGGTCAGGACAGACCCTGGGAGAGAGCCGATTATGATCAAGTGACAGCTTTGTCAAAATGCCTTCACCTGTGCATGGCACACAGTAGGTATCTGACAAATACTTGTCTAATGAATGGAACTTTGAAGCCAGTTGTGTTGACAGGGCACGGAGAACAGATCTGTCCCCCATGTCTTTCTGTGAAGAATAACTCCTGATCCTGTTAGATTAGCTGTAGAGGACATCTTATGCAAAAACAGACTTCTTAAAATTTCAATGCAAGTTCATCTAGATATAAGCAATGCATGGAGCATGCTTCACAATCTCATATAAATGGTGCTAGTAAATGGAAAGTACACTGGATGGCTTATCTCTTTAGAGAAGCAGTGATTTTCTTAATCTCTGTGTATTTATTCAGCAAGTATTGACTGAACATCTGCTGTGCTGAATCTGTATGCTTTGGGGATTCAGTAATAAATAAGATAGAGGCCTTGCGCTAAATAACCTTCTAATAAAGGAAACTTTTCTTATTGTTCATTTTCACTAGGTATGATTTTCCATTAAATAAACATTTTGTTAAAAGTTTTAATTTTTAAACAAAACTAATGAATTTTCCCTTTCTGACAGACAAAGATTTTTCCTTTCAATATCAAGTTTGGAATAGCTTTTAGTGTTTAGAGTGCGATGCATTGTATTAACAAGTGGACGATTTAATTGTCTTCTCATTACCAAGATTATGTCGCATGCTATGACTTTTTTTAAGTGAAAAGTAATATCAGAATGGCTGGGAGGTGCCTAGCTCCCTGGGCTAGTTTTTTAGTTTGATAAACCATGTTGTCCAACTCACTAGTTATCCTGAACCGATAGAGGAGGAGGGAAGCGAAGCAGGGTCTCCGGGTGAAGAAGACCCAGCCGGCCAAATGCATCTTGGGGGGCAGTCTTGTGATGCTGGGTTAGCGTCGCCCCACAGCAATGGTAAGGAGCAGCTGCCTGCAGAGGGGGCTGAGGCGGCACCAGCTCCCAAGTCTGAAGACAAAGATGCCGCTGAAATCCAGAAACGCAGAAGGCTGGAGCAAGCTGGAATCAAGGTCATGCCTGCAGCACAGCGTTTTGCCAGGTTAGCTCTGCCAGCGGAGGGCTGGCCCGGCTGGCTTTCTGCATGCCCGCAGGTTTGGAATCTGTCTGGCAAGTTGGACTCTGCGTCCTGCTCTTCCCAGTGCATCACTCTTCCCTACTCTGAACAAGTAGTCTCCGCTGAGTTCTTGGTTATTTTAAATGGAGGTAAAAACTGACCTCCTTGCTGCTTGATAAGACCTTGTCTGGATGCTGTACTTGTGGTCAATCATTTGTGGGCTGCAGGATTTACCCAGCAATAATGTCTTATTTTTCTGTTGTTCGTGCCTTGTTAGTTTTCAGACTACTCCTAAATGGCTCACCGTGTCATTTTACACATCACAAGAAAACAGTGTCCTGAGATGGGGAACACCTTCTTTACATAGTTAGCCTGGCTTACAAAAACCCACTTATTTTCTTTGTGTTAAGGGAGAAGCAAGTAGGATTGACTTTGTCTCAATTTCTGAAGCTTATAACAAAGAATGGAGTGATTACTTCTCTTAATTGTAACAAAGGCAGTAGTATACAATCCTGATGGCTTCATATTACACACAGGATGGAGACATTCAGCAATCAAAGCCATAGGAAAATACAGTTCTAGTTTTACGTAGTGTTTTGAGAAGCTGTCACACATTGGCATTCATGGGAATTTTACACTTGAAATTCCTTCGCCACTTGCCATTTCATTTAATTCTAGAAGGCAGGTGATACTCTCATTTTTCAGAACAGGAAACTGAGGGTCAGTGACAGTAAGTGATTACAGAGTGAGTCGCGGCTGACCTGGTGGCCAGAGTAAGGTGCTCCAGCCGCAGGACCACATCTGCCTCCCACACATTTAGCAGAACATTTTCCATATCTCGGTACAACTCCGTATGTTGTTGCTTCAGTGGTCTGGGTCTTAATAGAAATATCTGGCGTTGACTTAAATGGATTTAATCCTAGAGTAGCTTTGGATTAATAAAAAGCCAAAACTATACTTCTCTGTCTGTGGGATTCCACAGACAATCATGCTGATCCTAAACCTGTTTGTGCTTCTAGAAAATTCTAACAAAATCATGCTTCTTTTATAAGCAGCTCTCTGAAATAATGAAAAGTCATATCATAGAATCTTTTTTTAAAAAGAGAATCCAAGTGGGGTTTTTTTGTTGTTGTTTTTTTTTTCATTTGACTCTAAGAACTTGTCAGATATGTACTTTTTTTGCATCCTTCCAACATCTACTTATACCACAGACCGGGCTAGATGCCGAGAATGATATCCTCTCCCCATGTACCTTTTTCCAGACTTCTTGCTTCTGTCTTAAAGCCCAGGACACAGAAGTGTATGTACTAAATAATACAGATGAGAGTATGAATTTATTTAAAAATTTACCCTTAATATCTTTGACACATATTCCTTCATTTTTTATCTTTATCTGTGAAGACTTTAAGCTAAAATTTACTGGGGACATTGTCATCATCATCATCACAGTCATCATCTTTTGAACTTCCGAAAGGGCAAAGGGAGGTGGATGAGGAGCTGCACTGAACTGATTGGGAATATCCAGGCATAATAAGGATGCAGAGAAAAGAAGTCAGGCACAGGGTGGGAACTGCATGAATGTCCTGTGACACCTAAGTAACTTTGAGGCTTATCGTGCAATAAAACATTGACCTCTTGCATGACAACTCCCATTCAGTACACAAACATGGAATCTCAGTTAGTTTATAAATGTAATTCTGATTGATGTTTAATATGTACAGTGTATCTATAGCCATTTTTGCTCCCATCCATGTTTCCTGTTACCTGGCTTAATTTACACCTCTTTCATGCATATTAACTCTATTAAGCAGAAGTTTGCAGATCAATTAATATCATCACACCTGAGAGCTTCAAAGTCAGCATTTAAAATTGGGTTCAGGATAAATATGCATGTAGAGAATGTCCCGATAGCAATGCAGCATAGCTGCTCTAATCACCTAGAATTCATTTGTGAGGCAGATTTTTTTCAGCTGCTTGCTGACTCATAAATGTCTTATACATACCAAGCTACCAGCCTGGCGCGTCTGTGTTTTTGTCACTTAAATTTCTGCAAGCCACAATACAGTTGAGAGTCATTCTAAGTTTACCCACATTTGGGGTCTTGCTTTTAATGTGGGAGACAGTTGCTTAATTGGAATTAAATTTATATCATGAAGAAGAAAAGGATTCTTGGTGAATATAAATCACTGAACTATGCTGATGTCTCTCAAAGCATTTTAACCTCGGTCTCCTCTTTTGACATCCAGATGAATTCATCCAGATGAATTCTCTAGATCCGATGGAGGCCTGAGATACTTCATGGGACCCATTTCTCAGCTGGGAAAGTCAATGTTTGCAGGGGCCAGTGAGAGTGTGGGTGTGGGTGGTGTGCCAGGGAGGTGTGTACTGACAAAGAACAGAGTTTTATTTTTGTAGACCATTTTTTTCTGTTTGTCTGCCTCCCAGGGATTCTCAAATACCTCTTTGCAGTACTTTTAAAACAATATACAAAAAAGAGCAAAGGTGCATGTTATTCCATTGTCATGTGAGATTAGAAACCTGTAAATCCCAAGCTCCCCGTGAATCAATATATAAGGATCTTAGCATCAAGGGACAGAAAATAGGACTTCTTAATAAATATGTGGCATTTAATATTTATTAGTTTCTCTCGAAATAAAAAAAAAGTATATAAACTACTTTCTCTTCTACTTTATGATCGTGTTAACTTGATTACCCCCCCCATAAGGCTCTGCCAAAGAAGCTAGGATTTCTGTTTTTAAGAGGATAAAATAAGAACCAAGATCCACTTCCCCTGAATTAAAATGCCATGGAGATTTGAGTTTTCTTACTTCGTGTTTCCCATTGGAGAAGTAAACTTTTTTTAACTGAATTGTAGGTTTCACGTGATTGTACTTCTTTTCTAATTGTTTTCATATGTTTCAGCGCTCAGTATTTTCTGCTAGTCTGTGAATCTTCTCAACCACATAGTAATTAATTACAGAGGGGAAAAACATCCCTGAGGAACAATAGACATTTTAGAAATCTTTGGAGGAAGAGCAGACATAGCCAAGTGCCAGACATGTAGCCCTCCGCATTCCTCCTTCCCAGATGCCGGGCCCTGGACGGCTGCTGTACAGAGCCTCGGTCTCAGGACCAAGCGGACACAGAACATACGCGAACTTCTGTGACTCTGGATGTCTCTGCCCTGCCTGGAAACAGAGTGAACACGGAGGTTTCTGGTGTTGCCCATGACATTCCCAGGAGGATGAACAGGCTTTTCTGGAGCACCCAGTTTCTTTCAATAGAACAAACCGACTGCCAGGCTGAGCTGGTTGCTTATGCATTGCCAAGCAAAAAGGGGTGAAAGAAAATGCCAACTTGTCCTTCATTTAAATTATTATCTCATTCACTTTGAAATATATTCACCTTAGAAACTTGGAGACAAGAGCCTTTTCTGGCCTCTCCCCTATGCTGGCTCCATAATCTCTCCTACTGCGACAGCCTTACTTGTTTTGGATGAAGCTTGGCAGGGTTGCCAGGTTGGGGGCAGGGCTGGGCATTTCTCACTGCATGAAGGACCATATTTCTCCCAAGTAAGCGGTGTTCACCAAATGATTCCCTCTTCCCAGAACAACTCATCTGTGAATAACTTGAAAGAAAATAAGAGGCCAGACAGTCTGCGTCTGCCACCTATATTGATTTAAATTAATTTACCCAAACTCAGATAACTTGAACTAGAGACTTTAGTCTTCTCCTCTACAAAGTGGGCATCATAATTCCCCTTTTACAGGGCTGTCAGGAACGTGAGTGCTTCTGGAATATACTAGCTGCTCTGAAAGTTGTTATTAGAAAGTAAAATAAAATATATCAGAATTTCACAATAAACTGTCATTCAGGTCCATTAAGAAAAAAAATAGCACATTATGAAAGTCATTGAAATAGTTTTGTAAGTAGGCACCCCGTGACTACTTTCCTACACACCTGCCTTAGACATACTATTTATTGTTTTATGGCCAAAAGTGCGACCCCAAAGTTTGTATCATTATGTTTTCCTCTCTATGAGTCTGCCTTGAACTTTTGAATTTACAAAATTCAAGCCATCAGCAAAAAACTCATTCATTGTAACTGTTTTCAAGTGGGAGGGCAGTGTCTTCAAGGAGTCAATGATACAGAAACTTGCTTGAACCCCTTTTTAGAAGTCCACATATCTAAACTGAGATCACTTGAAACAAGTCCTGCCACACTGGGCATCTAGCCTAAAAAGAAATACCAGGGGAATTTGTACCGTGGCTGAGCTCACATGATGCGTAAGGTACCAGCTTCTCCCTGCTCAAATTGGCATTGCAAATCGGCAGGGCTATTTGCATAAATGTGTACTGTTTTATTCCAAAGAATTCTGCCTGAGATGAAGCACAGGATCCCTGGTCAAAAAAAAAAAAAAAGCAAGCATTGATCTTGAATTTAAGCAATTCAAGATGAGGGTCTGCTCCCGTGCCGCAGTATGAGAGTATAAGTACATGCTTCCGCGTCGGGCCGTAAGTTTGAAAGGGCTTTGTAAACAATAAGTTGTAGTGTAAATACTGTAAGGTGTGATGAGTTAGCAATCTGCTATCATCAGTTCTGACTGAATGTTGCTGTCTATAACCAGCAATGCAAATCACAACTCTATTTTAAGTACAACTCACAAGATCTCTTTAGTAACCAAATTACTTCCCTTTCTCCTGCTTTTGTAGTAATGATAATGCCTTATTATTTTTTTTTTTATATGTGGGTACGGGAGTTTCGACTCAGGACCTCGCGCTTGCCAGGCAGGCGCTTATGCTGCTGAGCTATATCACCGGCCCGATGCCTTATTTTTTGTATGATGCTCTACTTTAAAAACTGCTCCTGACATGTTCCTTTCTTCAGTGAATAGTACAGTGGTCTATTCATTGTCATAAAAGTGGACCTGTGAGAACAGACAGGCTAGGTTTGCATTTTACTTTAAGCACTAGCTCTTTGAACTTGCAAGTTTCTTAACCTAATCTCAGTTTCCACTTAATAAAATGGGAATGATACTATTACAGATTTTGCAGAGTTAGTGTTAAGCTTAAAGGAATTCACACTTAGGGAATTCTAGCACAAAATATGTATTCTTTAGCCATCTTCAGTATCATTTTTATATAACGACTTAAAAGACAATAATTCAGTACCCTATCATTTTGCACTGGGCATTCCTTATAGCCATAGTCAACCCATACCAGTTGGCCCTTGCCAGAGAAGTTGGCTAAGGAGGCGGGGAGGACAATGAACACCATGCAGGCAGTGAACCAGGAAGGACACTGCAAGTAGAGTCTGCAAAACAAAGCACAGGATTTTATGTTTTAAGAAATAAATTTATTTAGGGAGCAAAGCATCACTCCCAACTTCTGTGTTTTAAAATTTTATTGAGAAGAATGGTTATAGTGAGAAATTTTTCTGGGCATGACCAATGATGCTTTGATTTGCCATATCAGATGGAATGAGGAATTTACTGTCATTTTAAGAAGTTAACCTCCTTTGGAACTGTGTGTAGCAAAGCAACAGACAGTAGGCCAACTGGTCGACCAGTGTACACAGTTTCATTCTCCTACTCTCAGCCAAGCTAATTCCTTCTGTCTTCATTCCTAAAATGAGGAATGTCCTTTGAGGATAATTACTCTTTATCTTCCCTCAGGAAATCCGTACAAAGTAGGTGAACTTTCTTCAGAAATCAAGGTATTTTACTGAATTATCATCTTCAAGAACTGAGAAGATTGGGCCGGTGAGATGGCTCAGCGGCATAAGCGCCTGCCTGGCAAGCACGAGGGCCCGAGTTCGACTCCCGGAACCCACATACAAAAAAAGGCCAGTGATATCGCTCAACGGCACGGGCGCCTGCTGGCACGTGAGGTCCTGAGGTCGACCCCCCGGTACCCACAAAAAAAAAAAAAAAAAGAACTGAGAAGATAGTAAATTATGAAAAAACTTTTCAACGTTTTGTTTTTACTTAGAAACAAGGCTGGTTTTATGAATAGGTGGAGGGGTGGATGTTTGTTTGAATGCCACATAGGCTTCATTGCTCTGTCCTCCCCACCCCACTGCAGGATAAAAACCAAGTTGAAGAAGTCCTAAGGTTTACTGCCCGATATTCCACAGTTAAATTGTGCACCATTAACAATTTAAAGTTCATATGTCAAAGGGGCCCTCAAGACTCCTTTGAAAATGGAAATAGCCCATACTAATAATTTTAAATTCTTTTTTTAAATTCTTTTGAAACTGTATTTGTTTTTTTTATTTTAAAGATAAAAAACAATAAAAACAATGATACAGAATTTCAAAACAAGATAATAGGATTAACAATGGTTAATATATTGCGTATTGTTATCTTCAAAGTAGTTGCTCAGATTACAAGATACAGGCATGCAAAATTGATCAAACAATGTAAGCACAAACTGTTATTTTCAATGAACTAAAAGAAATTACTAGTATAATTATCTTAGCTATCTTGTGTGTATATATATTTTTATTTATTTATTTACTTATTTATTTTATTTTCCCTACCTTCTTTCCTCTTTTCCCCCATCCCAGTTGTTCTTTCCTTTTGAGCAGTTTCTTTTCCTTTCACAATATCTATTTTATATTTTGGATCTTATTTACTCTTTCAGTTTCTTACACTAGGGAGACAATGTGTTTACACACGTGAGTTTGATTTATTTCACTTATGAGTATGGTCTGTATTTGCATCCATTTACCTATAAAAGCCTCAAGTTTATCCTTCTTTATAGCTGAGTAGTACTCCATTGTATAAAAAACACATCTTTTTTTATCCATTCCTCAGTTGATGGGCATTTGGGTTGTTTCCAAGATTTAGTTATTACAAATTGTACTGCTATAAACATGGTTGCGCATATATCGCTGTGTTATGATGTTTTTAATTCTTCTGGGAAAATACCCAGAAGGGGAATAGTTGGGTCAAATGGGACCTCTAATTCCAGTTTTTTGAGGAATCTCCACACTGATTTCCACAGTGGTTGCACCAGTCTACACTCCCACCAACAGTAGAGAAGGGTTCCTTTTTCCCCACAGCCCCTCCAGAATTTGTTATTGGTTGATTTCTTAATGATAGCCATTCTTTCTGGGGTGAGATGGAACCTCAGTGTTGTTTTAATTTGCATTTCTCAGATGACCAATGATGTCAAACATTTTTTCATATATTTATTTGCTATTTGTATTTCTTCATCTGAGAAGTGTATATTCATCTCAGATGCTCATTTTTGGATTGGGTCTTTGAATTTGGGGGGCCTGATTTTTTCAGTTCTTTATATGTTCTAGATAGAAGTCCTTTGTCTGAGGGACAGTATACTAAAATTTTTTTCCACTCGTGGGTTTTCTTTTTACTCTGTTGGTGATTTCTTTTGACGTGAAAAAAACTTTTTATAAGATGAGATCCCAGTTGTTGATTCTTTGAAGTATTTCCCATGCAGTCTGGGTTTTGTTCATGAACTCTCTGCCTACCTCTATGTCTTCAAGATTTCTACCTACTTTCTCTTCCAGTAGATTTAGTGTTTCTCTTTTGATATTTAGATCTTTGATCCATTTTGACTTTAGTTTAGTGCATGGTGATAGACATGGGTCTAGTTTTAATCTTCAGCATGTGGAAAGCCCGTTTTTCCAGCATCATTTATTAAAAAGGCTATCTTTCTTCCAGTGAATATGTTTGGCACCTTTGTCAGAGATAAGGTGGCTGAGTGTGTTTGTGGTTGTGTCTGCATCTTCTAATCTGTTCCATTGATCCTGAGGTCTGTTTTTTTGCCAGTACCATGCTGATTTTATCACAGTGGCTTTGTAGTATAATTTCAAGTCAGGGATTGTGATGCCTCCTGTCTTGCCTTTGTTGCCCAGGATTGCCTTTGCTATTCTAGCTCTCTGCTGTTCCCAAATGAATTTTAGGAATGTTTTCTCTAGATTTGTGAGGTATTTTAATGTTATTTTGATTGGGATTGCATTAAATCTGTATAACAGTTTTGGGAGTATGGCTATTTTCACAATGTTGGTTTTTCCTGTCCATGAGTAAGGGATATCTTTCCATTTTCTGATATCCTCTTCGATCTCTTTCTTCAGAGTGCTTTAATTTTCAATGTATAGATCTTTTATTACCTTTGTTAGATTGATTCCTAAGTATTTCATTTTTTTGGATGCTATTGTGAAGGGTGTGGTTTCCCTAATTTCTCTCTCAGTGAGTTTGTTGCTTGTGTACAGGAATGCTGTTGATTTTTGAGTGTTCACTTTGTATCCAGCTATGCTACTGAATTTGGTTATTAATTCTAGAAGTCTTTTGGTAGAGTTTTTGGGATCTTCTATGTAGAGTATCATGTCATCTGTGAATAATGATAATTTAACTTCTTCCTTTCCTATCCTTATTCCTTTTATTTCTCTCTCTTGTCTAATTTCTCTGGCTAATGTTTCCAGAACTATATTGAATAGGAGTGGTGGTAGTGGACATCCTTGTCTTGTTCCTGATTTTAGAGTGAAAGCTTTCAGTTTTTGTCCATCTAGTATGATATTGGCTGTTTGTTTGTCATAGATGACTTTCATGAGACTGAGGTATAGACCATCTATTCTTATTTTCTGTAGGGTTTTTATTATGAACGAATGTTGGACTTTATCAGAAGCTTTTTCTGCATCTATTGAGATGGTCATGTGATTTTTGTCCTTGGCTCAGTTGATATTGTGTGTTACATTTATTGATTTGCATATGTTGAACCATCCCTGCATTCCTGGGATGAATCCCACTTGGTCATGGTGTATAATCTTCTTGCTGATTTGCTGCATTCTGTTTGCTAGTATCTCATTGAGGATTTTTGCATCTATGTTCATTAGAGAGATTGGCCTATAGTTCTCTTTTTTGGTTGGGTCTTTCTCTGGTTTTTGTATCAGAGTAATACTTGCCTCCAGGAATGAGTTAGGGAGAATTGCTTCCCTTTTAATTTCATTAAAGAGTTTGAGGAGTGTTGACATTAAATCTTCTCTAAATTTCTTGTAGTATTTAGCAGCAAATCCATCAGGATCTGGGCTTTTCTTTGTTGGTAAGTTTTTAATTATGTTTTCAGTTTCATTAACTGTATTGGGCTATTCAAAATTTTTATATCTTCTTGAGTCAGCTTTGGTAATTCATACATTTCTAGGAATCTGTCCATTTCTTCTGTGTTTTCCATCCTATGTGAGTAAAGATTTTTGAAGTAGGTATTGATGATCTTCTGAATTTCCACAGGATCTGTAGTGATTTCACCCTTGTCATTCCTCATTGCATGAATCTGAGTTTTTTCTTTCCTTTTTTTGATAAGGTTGGCTAGGGGTTTATCAATTTTATTTATTCTTTCTTTCTTTCTTTTTTTTTTGTGGGTACCGGGGGTCGATCTCAGGACCTCGCACGCCAGCAGGCGCCCATGCCACTGAGTGATATCACCTGCCCTTTTTTCGTATTTGGGTGCCGGGAGTCGAACTGAGGACCTTGTGCTTGCCAGGCAGGCACTTACGCCACTGAGCCATCTCACCGGCCCCTATTTATTCTTTCGAAGAACCAACTCTTCGATTCATTAATTCTTTGTATTGTTTTCTTAGCCTGAATTGCATTAATTTCTGCTCTAATCTTTATAATTTCTTTCCTTGTATGGGCTTTGGGCTTGACTTGCTCTTCTTTTTCTAGAGGCTTGAGGTGCAACATTAGGTTATCTGTGCTCATTCTGTTTTCCTGATGTAAGAATTCACCACTGTAAATTTCCCTCTTAGGACTGCTTTCATTGCATCCCACAGGTTCCGGTAAGTTGTATTTGCATTTTCGTTTGATTGTAGATATCATTTAATTTCTTCTTTGATTTCTTCTGTGACCCATTGGTTATTCAGGAGGGTGTTATTTAATTTCCATGTGTTTATGGGGTTTTTGCAGTTTCTTTTGTCATTAATTCCCAATTTTATTGCACTGTGGTCAGATAATATGCACAGGATAATTTCAATTCCTTTGCATTTACTTAAGCATGTTCTATGGGATAGTACATGGTCTATTTTAGAAAACATCCCATGTGCAGCTGAGAAGAATGTGTATTCTGATGTTGTTGGGTGGAACATTCTATAAACATTGACTAAGTCCATTTGTTCACAGGTTTGATTCAGTTCCATTATTTCTTTGCTGATTTTTTGACTAGTTGATCTATCTCTTTGTGACAATGGGGTATTAAGGTCCCCCATTACAATTGTGCTATTGCTTATTTGATTTTTCATGTCTATTAATATTTGTCTTATATAGTTGGGTGCTCGCATATTTAGTGCATATATATTTATGACTGTTATCTCTTCCTCTTGAATATTTCCCCTTCTTTATCGCTTTCAGTCATTCTTGGTTTGAAGTTCAAGTTTTCTGCAAACAGAATAGCTACCCCTGCTTTTTTCTGGGTTCCTGTTGCATGGAGTATTGTTTTCCATCCTTTGACTTTTAGTCTATGAATTTCTTTTTGAGTTAAATGTGTTTCTTATATATAGCATATTGTTGGATCTTGTTTCTTGATCCATTCTGCCAGTCTGTTTCTTTTCATTGGTGAATTGAGGCCATTTACAATGATGGTTATGACTGATATGTATTGGCTTGTCTTTGTCATGCTATTTTCCTGCTATTGGTTCCCTACTTTTCCCCTGTTTATTTGCTTTCCCTGCTTGGTGTTTTCTTTATGTTGTTGTTCTTGGAATTGTGGTCATTTTTATCTCTGTCTAGAATATCTTTCAGTACCCTCTGTAGTGTTGGCTTGGTGGTCATGAATTTCTTCAGTTGTTCTTTGTCGTGAAAGTATCTTATTTCTCCATTAATTTTGAAAGATAGTTTTGCAGGGTACGTCAATCTGGGTTGGAAATTGTTTTCTTTCAGGACTTGAAATACTTGACTCCAATCTCTTCTTGACTTGAGGGTTTGTTTTGAGAAGTCTCCCATGATTCTGATGGGCTTTCCTTAATAGGTGATCTGTTTCTTTTCTTTAACAGCTTTTAATATTCTGTTCTTGTGCTGAATTTCTGAGATCTTGATTATTATATGTCTGTGTGTAGATTTATTTTGGTTATGGCTAATTGGAGTTCTATATGCCTCACTTAACTGTATGTCAGATTCTTTTCCCATGCTTGGGAAATTTTCTGCTGTTATTTCTGTAAATAGTTTTTTTTATGTCATTTGTGTTCATTCCACACCAATTATTCTTATATTATTTTTCTTTGCATCATCTTGGAGCTGTTGGATTGTTATTTCCTTATCTTTTGTTATTTTCAAGAGATCTTTCCTTTCATTATCACTAGCTGCGGTCCTGTCTTCAAGATCTGAGAGTGTCTTCAGTTTCAGTCAAGTGGTTTTGCCAGCTTTCACTGGAATTTTTAATTTCCTGGATATCTGTTTGAGTCTGTTTCATGCATTCTATTTCTTCCTTATATTGATCAATCACAGTTTCCATCCTCTTCTTATCATCATCTATTTTTTAATTTATTTCTACTGAATTGCTGAACAATTCCTTTATAAATGTTGACATTTCTTTTTTACCTAAGAGATTATTTCTGATTTGATTTCCTCTATAGCCTCATGGATTTGTTTCTTTACTTCAGTTGCTATCATTTCAGAAATTTCAGGCATGTGTCTTCCAATTTCTTCTATGTCAATATCTTCTGGAGTTTTTCTGGGTGGGCTGGAGGTCTGAGATTGCATTTTGCTTCTTCATCTTGTCATTTTCTATTTCAAAAAACAATTTTTTTTTTGTTTTCTGTGATGATCCTTGTGAGTTTTGTGGTAGGTAGCTATATCACTAGTATCAAGGCCTCTCTAGGAAAACTCTGTTCTTCAGGGATGTCTTCTGTGTGTAGGAGATTTTTGGTTTATGTCTGTCCCAACATTCTACCTTCCCAATTAATTAAGAGTGGGATGTTGATATCTCTTTGGCTCAGTCCCCAGTCCTTTGGTGTAGGGCTATGGTGAGGTTATTACCCCAGAGCTTCCAGTATTGTTACAGAAGAGAGAACAACTGATTACAGCAGATATGACATCCTGACTAAAGTAGTAAAGTTAGCAATAACAATAGCATCGAGCACAATTTAGAAACTGACTAACTGTGGTAGCTATTGATTTTGAACTTTAGACCATAGGAGCAAAGTCCATAGTTATATAACAGATCCGATCGTAAATTAGGAGTTTGTATGCAAAGTGTTTCCCCTTGGTAGTGTGGTTTTACCCTGTGGTGGGAAATTTAGGGAGGATAGCGTACAAAACAAAGATAACTGGAAAGGAAGTAGAAGCAAGGCTGGAGGACAAAGGATGATCAGGCAAGGTTTGGGAAACTAGAGAAGGGAGTAGAAAAGAAAGAATGAAGGAGTAATTGAGGGATTATTTGAACTTGGTCTCTGGGTTTGGGGGATGGGATTGGTTTTCTGTGGCTGGAGTTCTCCCAGCTGTTTAGAAAAAAGAGAAAAAAAGAAAAAAATAAAGCAAGCAAGCTAGTGAGAGAGAGAGAGATGGAGAGAAAGAAAGAAAAAGAAAGAAAGAAAAGAAGAAGAGAAAGAAAAAGAAGGGGAAAAGTTGAGAGAAAAGGGCTGGTTACCAAGTCATGGATTCTTCCTGAGCTGGTTGCCGGTCCTTCGGTATAGGGGGAGGGGCCGGACACCTGTATTCCTCCTGTGGAGCCCATTACCAAGTCCCCTTTAAAGTTATTTTGGCAAAAAGTCTTACCACGATGTACTGGACATCTGGCATTTAACTGGAAAGCTGTAATGGTGGTAGAGAGTTGTGGAGATAGAAGAGGGGAGAAAGGGTCACTAATGAGAGGGTGCAAGGCGTAGCAAGCCTTTTGCCTTGGGTTCACCCTATGAGTGGTCTTAAACTACTCCAGATGCTTCAGGTTAGCTCAATTCTGCAGAAGGACCTTTCTTACACTTTACAGTCTGGTGCACATCCTAGTTGTGCTCTCACACAGCTGCATTCATTGGCTTTCCCTCGGATCAGTTTCTTGGTGGTTCCGCACTTTGCCTTATTAGTCAAAAACAAATTAGGTCTCAGCGGCACGGGTGCCTGTTGGCGCGTGAGGTCCTAAGGTCGTCCCCCCGGTACCCACAAAAAAAAAAAAATTAGGTATCTATTTGGTGCATTACTAAATGTGCCGAAGAAAAAAGGAACAGCAACAAAGCTTCTTACTTTTCCCCAATTTCATGAAATGGTTTGGGATTGTCACTGTCAGAGCCATTTAGGATCCCGCTTTCTTCATGTTAATGGAGCCCTGCAAATTAAATAAAGTTTTAGTATTGCTAATGTCTGGCTAAATTCAAGGTTTTTAATCCCACCTTAACTATGCCGCAGCTCTGAGCTAAAATAATAAAGCCATGTTGTTTGAACTAACAATATTGGGAGAACTTTTCAATAACAAAGTTATCTTCCTGGAGATGGGGATTTAATTTTTGTAGGGTCTGATCACATGTGGAGTTCCATTTAATTTTGCTTTATCAGTCAAAAGCAATTAAGTGAAGAGAAAGAAGCTATTCGTGATATTATCCTTCGCAAGGAAAATTCTTTCCTGACCAACCGACCTAGCGAAGATTCAGAGTCGGAAGAGGAAATTCCATGTCGACTGCCTGACCTTGAGAAAGATGACTTTGCTGCAAGGAGAGCAAGGATGAACCAAACTAAGCCTGTGGTGCCGCTGAATCAACTCCTCTATGGGCCTTATCGAAGAAAAGATACAGAGAAGTCAGATGGCAACAAGCAGCTCTCAAAGAGAGTTTCAGAAAAGAAACGTCTAGAATATAAAAGGTGTGCTCTGTGTGTACCCATGAAAGAGAAAACATAATTAAGCACAGGGTATTTGTATCATAGCCCCCATCCCTCTCTTTCCTTCCCTAATTATATGCACTACATAGTGGTGCATTTTTAAGTGAACTCCACATATCCAATCTCTCCTAGATACTTAAATGCATGTGACAGAGAGTAGAGTGGCCATGTCCAAAATAGGGCTGAATTTATCAAATAAACATTGAATTCCAGTGTGTGGATGTGCTGATCAGGGTACATCACCATATTTGGGCGCTGGTTTCATTGATTGGCACTCTTGGCCAGCTAGACATGTCTCTCTCCAGGCTGCTCCAGTCCATTCGAAGCATGGAGAAGATGTAGTTTTTCCTCTGCTAGAAGCTCCTTTCTCTTTGTAACTTTTAGGTGTTGGAAGTGAAAAAAGGAAAACTTGCTTTTTCTTGTCTCATACATAAATAGTGACCTATATTATGGGAGCTCGGGAGAGTAATATCAGCAATGTCACCTGGACATATGATGTTTCCCATCAAAACAAAACAACAAACAAAAACTCCTCAAATGTAAAATAGATGTCTATATGTCCTATCATGGAAATTGTTTTCAAATGAGTTTCCTTTTTCAAATGTTTTTCACATCAGATTGAGCATTCCCAATGTGAAAATCCAAAGTTCAAAATGTCCAAAATCTAAAACATTTTGAGTGCTGATATGACTCCAAAACTCAAAAAATGCCACACGTGATTTCATGTAATGGCTCACAGTAAAAAAAAATGCAAGTGCACTAAAATATTGTATAGAAATTACCTTTGGGCTGTGTCTATAGGTATATGAGATGTGATCCAAAGATATAGAGAACATTTAATTTTTTAATTTATTGCAATAAAAACATATTGCCATTAATTTCCTCTCAAAATACTCCCCCTCACTTTGAATAATTTTTCCATCATTCTTGCCACTTTCTAAAGCAGTTCTGGAAGTTCTCTTTCATGAGTATTTTTCATGGCTACCTTGATGTACTGAACTGATTCAAATTTTTACAGCCATTTCTATCAAATAAAAACATTATGGTGTGCCTTCATCCACCTTACTCATTGGATCTGGCACTATGTTACTTCTGGCTCTTCCCTAAAGTCAAAATGACTATGAAAGGTAAATGTTTTGAATCGGGTCAGGACATAGAGGGAGCCGAGACAGCTCAACTGAAGACACTCATGAAAGAGGA
The DNA here is from genome assembly GCA_028451465.1 of Erethizon dorsatum. Lineage (NCBI taxonomy): Eukaryota > Metazoa > Chordata > Mammalia > Rodentia > Erethizontidae > Erethizon > Erethizon dorsatum. The sequence continues at coordinate 67,091,485 of CM051836.1, read as the reverse complement.
CTTCCAGAACTGCTTCAGGAGGTGGCAAGAATGATGGGATAAGTCAAAGCAAGGGAGAATATTTTGAGGAGGATTGTTTGTCTTTTATTGTAATGAATATTTAGAATTTGAACATTCACCATCTATTCTGATCATACCTCGTATATGAAAAATAAATGAATTTTGTATTTAGACTGAAGTCTGATTCCCAAGATGTCTCATTACATAAGTATATGCAATATATTTCAAAACCCAAAAAAATCTCAAGTCCAAAACACCTCTGTTCTGAAGCATTTAAATAAAAGATATTCAACCTGTACATGTCAGAGTGGAGAAAGGAAAATTGTAGTGAGATGAATTTGACCAGTGATTTTTGTCCTAAACAGGGTGCAATTTGAGGTGTTTGCTTACTGAGCTTCATCCCGCAGAGTTTATCATACTCATAGTTTTCCTCATAGCCAAATCTGTTAGAGTTAGCATCTTGATTATTTTTGTGCCCATGATTAGAGGTTTTTAAGTCCATTGAGCTTAGAATACTATTATCTTAACTGTACTTTATACATCTAAACATGGTTCTTTGGGCAGAGTTATTGAGCACAGTAGAATAGTTAGTACTTTTTTTAAGGAAGCACCAGATACAAACTAATGAAGATTCTTGGATGCAGAACAGGGATTAGAGCAGAGCGGGTTTTTCACAGGACGCATTGTAAGCTTTTGGCCTGTGCTGTCCTTGCGGGCTTACCTCATAGCAAACCATTCGGAGGGCCTTGTGGGAGAGATCAGTTGTTGCAAGTGAGACAAAGACTTGGAAATTGCCGAGCATCTAGGCATATGGATGCTAATCTGCAATTTGAGTTAGGAAAAGGACTAGATTTTATGTCTGCCTTTTTTCTCCCTTTATCCCTCATGAAATTTTAATTCCTGATATTCCCAGCTGCAGTTGTCTGTTGTCACCTGACTCTGTGTCTAGGGACACAGTTCTGGGTCTGGAGCACATCATGAATTCTCTAGACAGCATCAGAGAACTTATGAGACAAATAAATAAATATCCTTTTCCCCAAACTAAAAGGAATAGAAAATTCTGTAGCCTTCCTATTGGAATGGGTGTAGTAAATGCACCAAATTATAGCAATAGCAAAAGAATATCTCTTGTTTTTCTGGTTTGGATGATATATTTTGAAAAAAATTAGCCTAATTATGTGTGGTTTTAAGATTCTTTTCTCTCAAAAAACATATTAGAAATTTAATATGAATAAAATGTTTATGCATATAGATGCCCACAGCTTTGGATTAAATTACAACATTTACCAGCTAGTATTCACTTCTTAGGAGAACAACTGAAACTATCAGTTTGGCATCAATAAGAGTGAATGATTACTAACACAAGAAACAAATGGGTATTGACTGTGTAAATCCAAGGAAAGAGCATATACTCCCTTTTGCGAGTTTTCAGTAGCCAACCCTGATATATGCTATGCAGCACTGAGGCCCAACGTTGACATTTTCTGTTCAGCATTGACTTTAATGTACTTTCTGGCAGTTGTGGGTTTATGGTTGAGATACTTCTTATGTGAAAAATGTTCCAGCTATTTTCAGAATAATCCTAGAATTTGGATCATGCAGAACTCATTACTAACATTTTACCAATGCAGTAAAAAACATTCCAAGGGGGCTAAGGGATTCAATCAGAAAACTTTAATTCATTACAGTAACTTGAATAGTGTGGGAATTGGGCATCATTACTGTCAAGCTGAAATCTTATTACTGTTCTTAATAGTCTTTCAGTGAGCCCTGGCTTCTCTTCACAAACTAAACTAGAGACTGTCGTCTGCTGGAAGAAACTGTCTTATTGCAGTGTTTAAGGGGCAGCATAGATAAAAGTAATCACAGCTCCAATTCATTCCATATTCTCGAGAAAGGGAAAGGTGCTTCTGTGCTTTTGTTCTGTTTTGGCCTCTGAATTTCCATGCTTGACATTCTGTTTGTTTGGTGCCCTTCCTTGAACCTGATTTCCCTGATGATGTGGGGACCCGGATCAAATTGACAGAAACCAGGGCCAAACAGAAGAGGTGAATTCAGTAGTGACCTGTGTTATCCGAGCTCAGGAGAGTGAACTGGTGGAGGAAGGACTCAGGAAGGTGCCAGACCTGTACAAGGATGACCTGGCCCAGCGGAGAATTCAGGGCAGCCTTGCCCCTCATCGCGAGGTTCCGAGCTTCATCACTCTCTCCGCTATTACTGAAGCCGACTTGGAGACGTGGGAGAGATTGAAAGTGTCAGAAAAGACGAGGTGTGTCGTGTCTTCCCTGGTTTTCTTCCCAGCAGTGGTATTGTTTAACATGGATGGAATCAAATGTTGGTCCTTGTTTCATTTTAAGTTTTGATGGCTGGAAAAAGTACCTCTCAAAACACAGAGCTTCTGGAAACCAGCATATTCTGCATGAAAAGAAACTTATTAATACTGAAAGTAAAAGCTACATTAACAGAAAACATCTTTAACCAGCTGGCTTACTATGAATGGTATTTAGTTTGCTAGACTTATTTACTATAAGGAATTTAAACTTGATTTGTAATTAATTTTAATTATTGCATTGTATATAAGATTTTCCTATGTTGTCAGCATTGGTTTCTTGAAAGCAGTAGAGGGGTAGGGGATATGGCTCGGTGGTAGAGTGCATGCTTAGAATACACAAAGCCCTGGGCTCAGTCCCTAGGAATAAAATAAGAGAGAGAGAGAGAAAAAGAGAGGAGAGTGAGAGGGAGAGAGAACTATTTACCTATGCAAGAGAATGATCATTTCTTTATTGGATTGGTTAATGGAAAAGCAATTCTGCCCCAGCCATAGGAATACTTCTTGTGTATCTACTTTTATATTTTAAACCTCTCATTGCTTTGTACTAGAAATCTTGGAACTTATTTCTGGTTCTGACTAGGGATGGAGATGCTCAGCACATCTGTGCCCCTGAGCCTTCACCAGAAATCAATGCAGAAACTGCCATCCGTGATGACTTTGCCACCCGCAAAGCCAGGGCCTATACGAAAGCTTCCAGCCCAAGGCAAAAATTTGTGCACTTTGGGCCTGTGACAGAGATAGATCAGCAGAAGTGGAGGCGGCTCAGCATTGGCATGGCTGGGCCTAGGGAGGATGCAGAAGTTGCCAGTCACGACAGCAAGATTCAAACTTACTCTGTGCCCCCTGCCTCGGAGGCTACTTCCGGCTTAAAGGAAGATCAAATCCTTAATCCACAAAATGACTCCAGGTATTTTTTTTTTACCAGCTCTGTGCAAGAATGTCTGCATGGGAGCCACGGCTGTTTTTACAGGGTTTGCTGGGACTGGGGGTTGTAGCTCCATGGGAGAGTTTGTGTTTAGCATGTACAAGGCCCTGAGTTCAATCCCCAGCACCTCAAACAAAACAAAACCTAAGAGTTCAGTGAAACGTGTTACATAAGCCCCTAGAGTTAACATAGTTTTAACAGACTCTTCTGCCAGATAGCAGGGAAGTCATGCTAGGGGATAACCCTAGGGGAAGCACGTGTGTGAGGTTAAATGGCAGGCATCCATTTCGATCCTTTCGTCGTAAGAACTACTGCCTGGGGATGCCGTAATCTCCACCAATGACACTTATTCCCTCTGCTGCATTAAGTGCTGTTTTATTCGTTGAAAATATTGAATGAGCTAGGTGGAATGTTTTAATGATATTGCTAGTGTTTCTTCTAAGGATATATTGATTTAAAAATCTGGTTTATCTATAAATTCCCTCTTTCCTATCCCATGGTTCTAAAATACCTATTAGTATCATAGCTCAAATTTTAAACATTCAAGTAGATACATTAAAAAAAAAAAAAAAGAGGGGCCGGTGATATAGCTCAGCAGCATAAGTGCCTGCCTGGCAAGCGCGAGGTCCTGAGTTCAGTTCCTGGTACCCACGAAAAGGAAAAAGAAAAAAAAAGATCTTTCCCCTCCCCTAAGTTGTTCAATTACATAACACATCTTGAGTGGAGAAAGGTTTCTGAGAGATTTCTTTCAGTCAAATGTTTCTTTGGATGAGTCACTGCCTAGATTTGAGAAGCAACAGCTTGTAGGCTTGTTACCAGTTCTCCTCCCTTCAGCTGTGAAGTCCTGAGCCCTTGCGGGGGGTCAGTTCTGTGTGCTGGTCTCTCTTCCCTTAAGCAGGTACAGGACATTTACGAGGTTCTGGGTTATCTCAGGAACCTCCATTTCACCTCCATGGTGGGAGCAAAGTGAGGCTCGTCATGTGGGAGAAAATGCTCTGTGCTTTGACTGTGAAATCCATAGGAAGTAATAGGTGGACTATGACATGTACAAGGGTTTCTTTGGTTCCAGACTGTGGGTGACACCATTGAGGTGAGCAGACTTAAATATAGGTACTCCAGAAACACATACGCAGGCCTCCAGAGTCCGGTGGGGTTCTGATGTAAGGATGGGGCAGGAAATTCATGGGAAATAGACTCTGGAGCCCTTGATTGCTGTAGGGGCCATCGCTGAGTCCCATGGTGACAGGGTCATTCTAGGCTTTCTGGACTTTTCTCAGGTCCCTGCCAGAGTGCACATTCTCTTATTTTAATCTGATTTTGTCACCTTTATTAACCAGCCCAAAGAAAGAGAGCAGCAGAACTCTCTCTCTGAATCTTTCAGTCTCAACACCCTTTGTTGTCTCTTTTCATAATACTTCTTCCTCTTGTCTTTTGTCACCCATGCTACTTGGTTAACAACAGGCTCGTGAATTCTGGCTTAGATGATTGCAGAAGGGTCTCGTGGCTGGCTCCTGTGCCAGAGTCCCAGGAGGAGCAGGTCTACAGCTTGGGTGAGGGCCCAAGGAGGCCAGAACAAGGTGAGGAGCGGTGTCTCCCGCCTCCTCCAGAGGTGAAGAATAACGGGGGCGGGCAGGCCTGTGGAAAATTCTTGCTAGCAGTAAAGCTGTCTTCTCTGACTCTAGTTGCATACAAACAGCTGCCACAGGATGACAAAGAAGGAAATGAAGGCGTCGCTCAAAGGAATTCTGTGCTGCCGCCAAAGGCAGAAAGATCAGAGGCGCTCAGCCAGCCCCTGTGAGCATCCTGCCTGCATTCCATGGTGTGCTGTGTGTGTGGCCAGTGTGTTCCCAAAAAGCATCCTAGCATCCCAGTATGCACTCAGTGACTGACGCAGCCGGGAGTAAAGTCCCTTACAGGAATGCCCAGGATTAGAGGTCTGCTTAGGGTGCTCACCGTAGGTAGAGAGCCTTTGCATGTGGCTGAGGACCGGCCAGATTTCATTCTTAGCAATCATGAAAAGCTGAATGGGAGCCTTTCCCATTTGAGTACCAGCTGCATGAGAGAGCTTCACGGAATTAAAAAGGGGATTTCCTACCCAGCTGCTGTGTGCACTTCTGCCTCCATGGATATTGGCTTCTTCTGTCTTGATTGATGCCAGTGAATGACACTACTGAATACCTTTAGCAGTAAGTGGCCTTTGACTGGCTGGGCTGAATGTAGCCCTAGAGCATGTCCTCTGGCTTCTGCATGGGAGTCTTCAGGGACAGAAGAAAAGTCAGAGATGGTGACAGTTCCTATCTGGAGTGGCAATGGACTGGAAGGCCAAAGAAAGTTGACTGATTCACAAAAAGATGACATGATGACCAAGAGATGTCCCCTACACCCACTGGATCCAACCCAAACCAGTTCCTTCTAGTTCCACTTGCAAAGCAGCTAGATGTGGAAGAATCTGCCAAGGGTCCACCCATGAATGGTCAGAGGTCACAAGGTTATCCTGTGCCCTTGTGGCTTTGGTTCTCTGGTCAGAGCCGTGGTACATGCTTTGAGTGTGTTGTTAATTCGTTATGGTGCATCAAAGCTACTTACCTGCTATTGCTAACAAAAATGAGTTAAAATGGTCCAGTCTACCAAGAATTGTGTTTCTTTTTTGCATATAAGCAGGTGTGGAAACAATATTCGAGTAGTGAATTTATCTGTTAAATATTCTTTCTGGTTTTCATCGTGTGGGCACAATAAATGGGAAACCCTTATTTCTTCCTGACTCACAGAGGAGCGCTGGGTAAAGGGGTCAAACTGCCTTCTGTGCTACTTAATTTTACTTTAATCCCAGGCCAAAATGATGAGTATCACTTATAAAATTTGTAATTTAATTTTTCAACATTAGCAAACACTCATTGCCTTCTAGAGGTAAAACTTGTATGCTGTGCTCTGCCTTGACTTAAGATGAAGAATAAGGAAATAATCCTCGGGTTTGAGGTCCTATATATTGAAGCCTCCATTGTCATTTAATAAGAGTGATATGGGGCTGGTGAGATGGCTCAGCGGCTTAAGCGCCTGCCTGGCAAGCGCGAGGGCCCAAGTTCGACTCCCGGATCCCACATACGAAAAAGGGGCCGGCGATATCGCTCAGCGGCACGGGCGCCTGCTGGCGCACGAGGTCCTGAGGTCGACCCCCCGGTACCCACAAAAAAAATTTAAAAAATAAAAAAAATAAGAGTGATATGTTTTTATTTAAAGTGTGGTCTGCCTAAACCATATAGGGCAAAGGAGTGGGGAGTGTTTCACACAATGGCAACTTCCTATAAAATAGGAAGCAGTGAGTTCTGCTTCTCAAAGGACCATGAAGGCAGTGGGGTCAAAGAGTAGAGTAGGAGCAAAGAGAACATTAAAGTGATCTCCAAAACTAAACCAACATCCTGGCCATCTTTATCACCTGAATCTTATCTATGTTTCATTTTCTTCTGAGTTGTAACAATAGTAGAGTCGAATTTCATTATAGCCTTTTTTTAGGGAGCGGGGATAATATTCATGCTTTACTTGGCAGAGTGCTTTGTAGCCTTTTCAAAGCACATCCACCCCCCAGCTCACCTTTTCACTCGGGTTCATAGGTAGGTTGAGTGATGTTGACAAATAGGCAGCCTGATATGAGAACTGTTAAATGGATGGACGACATGTGGTTCCCAGCCTGGTTAGGGCTGGGCAGTGACAGAGGGACTGGAAGGACCACCTGGTCGTCCACAATCACTCACCTTCCCAATGTCCTGATACAGTGCTTGGCCCTGGGTCATTGGGCTGTTATGAGGCAGGTAAGAGTGAAAAGAAAGGGCTGGGGTGTAGCTCAGTGGTAGAGAACTTGCCTATCATGTGCAAGGCCCTCTCAGTTCAATCCCCAGCACCACAAAAAAATTAAAGGAAACTAAATACATTCTGGGTGGATTCCTACTTACTCCTTACATAACCTTTGAGAGTAAGAATTTTGCAATCAGAAAACCAAGGCCAAGGAGCACACAACCAGGGATTTTAGAACCAAGATTCAAACCAGTTCAGTGGAAAACCACTCTCCCCATCCAGCCCATTGTCTCCACAAGTTAGAGGAATCAGTGGAATCTGATGAATTCCCTGACACTTCCATCTATCCCTGTGTTTATGATTCTGAGAGTCCTCTGAATATTCAAATGGGAATGAGTAGTTTGAGCTCAAGGAGATGTGGTCAGATTAACTCTGATGTACTCGTGTGATTGAGCCAGCATGTATGTTGGGCATTTGTGTTTCCCTTTCAACAATTTTTGTGTGTGTGTGTGTGTGGGTACCGGGAGTTGACCTCAGGACCTCGCGCACCAGCAGGCACCCGTGCCACTGAGCGATATCACCGGCCCTTTTTTTCATATGTGAGATCCGGGAGTCGAACTCAGGCCCTCGCGCTTGCCAGGCAGGCGGGTACACCACTGAGCCATCTCACCAGCCCCTCCTTTCAACAATATTTACTGAGTAATTATTGTGTGCAAAGCATGGCTGGTTGCTGGGATATAATTTTAGATGACTAGTAAAGCCATTTTCCCCTCTCACTTCTAATTAACATAATGCTAGTTCACATTATAGAAATGTATCATCAGCTGATTATTGATTCTGAAATTCTTTGTGCTGAAAGTTACATAAATATAACCAATATTATGCATAGATTATGTCCTTTATCTAAATAATCCCACCTTCAAAATTAAACTGTGTTGATGACTTCTTCTTTTCTTTCTCCTTCCTTCTCCTCCCCCCTTCCTCATCCTACTCCTCCTTCTTCTTCCTACTCTTCTCCTTCTCCTCCTCCCTTTTCTCCTCCTTCCCTCTCTTCTTCTTCTCCTCCCTCTTTCTCCTTCTCCTCTTCTCGTTCTCCTGCTCCTGCCCCTCCTTCTTCCCTTCTTCCTCTTCTTCTCCTCCTCCTCCTGCTCCTCTCCTCCTCCATCTTCCTCTTGTCCACCTTCTGATAGGATGCTTGTGCCAACCATGACAGCTTTGTACCCCATAGCCTGTTGACATACTTACTTTGCATTTTACAAATCTCCTTACTAGTGTTTTTTTTTTTTTTTTTTTTTTTTTTTGGTGTAACTTGTCTTTACTTTTTGGTTTTCTGTGGGACAACTGAGAAAGCCACTTGAAGCCCAACCTCTAATTATCTTCCCCTTACCAGCAAAGGCAATTCTGCTTAAATGTGTGCCCTTTTAAAGCTAATAAATTAGTCTGAGAGGAAACTCCTTAAGCCCATAATTGCATCCCAGTGAAGATAAAAGCTTATCTTCAGAGTCAATTTCCAGAGCATCCAATAAATATTCAACAAGTACTTACAGAGGGTCTCCTCTTCTGGTCACTGTCCAGGGAACCCAAACAGAAAAATTCCTGCCCCACAAGACTTAGATTTAAGTTTAAATCTGTGTTTGTCAACAGAGGTGGTATTGAAATGCTGTTAGAAACAATTGAATGCCCTTATATGTTGGGTGTCCATTACAGCCCATTACTACCAAACACAAAGGCATGAATTTGTGTAAAAACAATTTAAATTCAAATATATCCTACATGCAACAACATAGCTGAACTTCACAAACAAAATGTGCTAAGGAAGTCAAACCAATGAGTCATTTTATATAGGACAAAATACTCCAAACTAATCTATAAGTTTGGTTTGTGATAATTCGTCAAGATGGATATATAGTAGGTACATTTTCTGTATGTATGTTATACTTCAGTGAAATGCTAGTAAAATATCTAAATAAAGACACACAAACACATAACTGTTAACAGATTATTTCTCCATTTACCACCCTTAGGAATATCTTCTTTGCTGTCTTCTAAGGATAATTTAGAAAACACTGTACTTGAATAAATGTATGCCAATACATGTATTTGTTAACTTGGGGACATCTATCCAGTCTTCAGAATGCAAATTGCTCATGCACTCTCTTGATGTGGAAGAATCTACTTTTCACTGCTCCACTGTAGTGGTGTTTTTAGAGCGTTGAGAATGTCAGGCTGAACTTCAGTGCTGTCTGAAACTATCTCTGGAGAAACGAAATGAGTCTTTCGCTGCCAGAAGCAAAAGTAAAACATTCACAGGCCCTTCCCTTGTCTTTCTTTTGGCCATTTCAACAGACATTGTAGAGATTTGCTTGGATATGCCTGCCTTTACTGTGAGTGAAATAATTATCAATAAATGTGGACTATTCTAGAATGTTTGAAAGAGAGAGAGAGTTGTGTGTGTGTGTATGCATCTATGCATTGTGGGGTGTTTTCTCTATGATTATGGAAAAAGACCTTCAGAAATTATTCTTTTTCCTATAAACTATTATGATACTGAGCATGGGGACCAGGTAATGTTTTCTGACAACTGCAAGATGTAATTTACTGAAAACTGGAAGCAGGACACATTTTATTTACTGCAATAATTCTTTGTCCACCATCAGAATACGGAAGTGAGAAACCTTTCAGCATATAGGTAAGGACTGTTCCTTAAAAGTCACCTTTGCTAAAGGGATGATCATTCACCAGTTGCTTTTTTCTTTTCTTTTCTTTTTTTTTTCTTTTTTTTACCAGAAATTGAACTCAGGGCCTTGCGCTTGCCAGGCAGGCACTGTGCCACTGAGCTACATCCCTAGCCCCAAAGTTGCTTTTTTAAAAATGTGCTTAAAATATGTCCTCATACTGTAATTTTTTAATTTTTTGTCTAGCTTGTCTTTTTCTTTGCTTTATCAGACACATTTAGACTTAATGCACCACAGATGATAACAACTTTACAAATCTAAATTATCAGAAGAATATAAAAGATTGAAAAAACTTCAGTTTTTCAAGTTATAGAATATCACTCAAGTCTGGTTTTGATTAAGGCTACCAGTTTTCTAGGAATTGTGGGTTTTGTCAAATGCACACGGAAGGAACTGAATGAGGCTCTGGCTGGAGCTCTGGTTTGCTTTCAGAAAACTGCAGAAATATTCTTTGATGTCACTTGTGCAAATGCATTAGCACATCAGGGGTAGTGTCAGTGAGGGTGTGCTTATGCACTGGGTGTCCATTACAGCCCATTACTACCAAACATGAAGGCATGAGCAGTTTAACTCTTTGTGAATGAACATAATACACGTTTTGTGTTTTATGCCAACTTCTCTAAACATTGCAGGTTACACCTAAGCCTCTCTGTGTTTATATTGAACACATTCTTTGTGGGTTACATGAGATTATTTTCATTTCCCTCCTGGGCTTTAATACAAATTTCACATCCTTTAGAAATATCAAGAGTTTTCTTTGATTTCCAGTAGCTAATGAATGTTGCTAATTGTATGACACTTCTCTTCTAGTATGATCAATGAGAAGGTTTGGTACATATGTATTTTCCCCAGCATTTTTCATTTCCAGCATGGTTACAGCATTAATTTTCTGTCTTTCCAGTCCTCTAATTTTGTATTTGGTCTTGTAGATACGGTCTGAGAACTCCTGTGTCAGATGACGCAGAGTAAGTGGTCTTGTATTCGTAGGATTACGTTAATTATTAGCCTAAACCGCATGCTTCCCCTTACTCACCACTAATTGAAATGCAGCTGATGCCGCAGCGAGCTGAATGGCTAGCTGACTTGTGCAGCAAAGCACTTGAACTTGGAATGCAGAACATATGTTCCGTGCAGGGAAGATGAATGAAAAAGCAACTTAAGCGTGATTCTAATATGCAGCTGCTGCTTCAAACTTAACATTTGCTTCTCATAGACTGGGCATGTTAAAGTTGTTCTCATTATGGTTTGGACATCAGTACCCCTTCTGAACCACAGAATTATTAAAAGGGTACTTGGAGCTGTGCATTTAATTCTTGATATGCTGGGGTTTAGAGTTAACAATGAAGTAGTCATTGCCATAGTCGCATTTTTTCAAACTAAGAAAATAAACCTTAAACCACTAATTGTGGATTCAGAAGCTCAAATTCCTCCTAGGCTGGAATCATATAAACTATGGGATGCTTGAGACCAAAACATTGGGGTTTTGTTCAAGTTTCTTGGCATAGCAAGGGGTCAAGGATGTAAAACATGACTTGAGCTTCCTCTCCTGGCTACTTGCTATTCACTCCTCTCGGAGATTTACTCTTTGCCCTGCACTCGTATCCAAATTTGAGGAGAATCCACACCTCTCATTTGTGACCACATTAAATCTGCTTCAAAAATGGATTTCCCAAGTGCAAATCATTCTGCAACTGACATACAAAACAGTTTTCTTTGCAGAATACTAGCCTTCTCAGATTTGAATAATCTGTGTTTTAAGAAACTGGATTAGTAATTAATCCCCATTTCAGTAGTGTGGTGAGCCTGATACCTCTCCACTCTGCAGAAGGGTTTCGTGTCCTAGTGGGAGGCTGAGCCATTGGGAGAAGGAACATCAGCCTTCTTTTTGCCTCTATATTTCAGCCATAGTTTCCAGGTCACAGAGGGAGGTGCTTACATAAAAAGGCTGTAAAACCCATAAATATTATTTCCATTGATGACATGAAATCAGACCCTCCAAAATTAAGTATTTTCACATTGTGCTTTTTCCATGCTATGTTCAAGATGGCAGCTTACTTGAGTCTCTTGGCCTTGTGCAGTCAGGCTCCTTTGCCAAGTTCCAACACGCAATCTCTGACTGTTAGTTATCTGCACATGGAGTGCTCACAGCTCAAAACCAAATTCAGCCTGAGCTTGACTGATTGCTCAGAGCTAAGTAGTCTGTAAAGCTGAGCCCTGGTTATTACCTTTAAAACCTACAGCAGCAATATTTAACATTCATTGAGAGGAGGATTGTATGAGATTGATAGGCAAAGCACTACTTTGATTTAGTGAACAAAAACATTTTGATAGAATGGATTTATTCTTCATCAGTGCAAAGCTGCTGTGCAATTTGACTAAAATAGATCTCTGAGAAACCCTACAGGGTGGAAAAAAGGAAGCTCCAGTAAAGAGCTTTCGTATTTGGCGTGCATGTGAAAATGAAACCTCGCCACAGAAAATACAGTTTTTTTAAAAGGGGGCGCGCCGTTCTCTCCTCTAAGTTTACAAAATCCAGCCCCATGGACCAAGAAGAGTTAAAGGAACTTCTTTCCCAGAAGTCTTATCTGGGAATAGCCAAAGTTCCCTATTTCCTGCTTGGAGTAGACACAACTTGCATGAAGCCATGTGGGGAGCAAAATGAAAAGCTGTTATCAGGAGTTAATTTATTAAATAGAAATGTGTGTACTATTTTCAGTTTATTCCCCCATTCTCTTCCTTTTTCAAAATCTTTAAAGGCAATTATTGTCACTGGCTATATTTATTAATAATCGACACATTCTCCAAATACAGCACAATCAAAAAAAGATGTGCCCTTGAAGGAGACTATAGGTCAGGGGCAGACCTACCACACAGGCAGATGGAAATTTCTGTTCCCAGCCAGCCAAAAGTGTCCCTGTAGATTTCATTTCATTTCCTTGCCCTTTCCTGACTTGCGCATTCTTCCTCAGCCAACATTCTCCCTACCAAAGAGTCTGCACCTTAGGACAGTGAGAGGCCATTTTGTTCTGAATTCCCATCCTTTACACTTGGCCCAGAAACAATGTCCAAGGGTCCTCTGAGGAAATTTGATCTCATCCCTAAAAAATGGCAGCCTAGTCCCAAGAGAGTCCCAAGTTCTTGTCCCAACAACCCAGGGTCATAGGTGTTGGGGCTGAGAAGCACAGGTTTAGTCTAAATCACTCTAGACTATTCTGGAAGCTGGGCTTTGCGAAGTCTCCCCTGCCTTGCCCCATCCCCAGACCCATGCTTCTTCATTTGAGAGGCTGAGTCCAACCTCTGAACTAGGGGACATTTCTAAGTGGTGATTCAGCTCATTTTCTATCAAGTATTGTCAATTCTCAACTTTCTCAGTTCCTTATTTTTGAGAGGACATACAGATATCACATAGTTTTGTTGTTTCTTTTTTGGCCAGTTTGCTGGTATTTCTTTTTAAAAAATTTTGGGGAAAAAATACTTCCTGGTGTAGGAGAGGGCAAACAAGAGTTTTTCTTTTTGAATAGCATTTGGCCTCCTTTGGGCTGAGGTAGTCAGAGCTTCACAGGGGAGCTGAGCTGGAAACCCAGGCCACAGAAAGGCAATTCTGAGGGCCTACTCCTGGCTCTCCAGGCCCTTTTAGGGAGAGAGCCAAATCCTGGATCTTGGAGAAGGCTACCATTCCCATCCCTGGATTACAGAAGAAGACCTGGCTCCGTGGCTGATTACTGTGGCCTAAACCAGAATTCTGGCCTTTAGGAACTATAGATGGTGAAGTTGAAGGAAGGGATCTCCTTTTGCTCCCACAATCTGCCTGCTACTTCTTGGATTGTATAAGGATTTTATATAAGAGAAAGTTGGTGGCTCAGAAAGGTTTCTATCTTCTAAGGTCTTCACACAGATTGTAAATTGCCTTAAAACATAACTGACTGGATTGGATATTTTAAAGGTAAGGTTTTTTGTTTTGTTTTTCACTTTGAACTATGAGAGGAGGAGTGGGGTGAATTTTGATCTCCTTCTGGAAGGCCTGCTTCAGTGAACATGAGTTTGACTTTTCTAACCAACCCTGTAAATTCCTAAGTCTTTCTTAAACAACATTAATAAATTGTATAAAATAGGTGAGAAATCACAGCCCTTCTTCCCTTTTGAGGACCACAGTTTATTTTTGTTGGAAAGCACAGCTGCTGAAATCAACACTACCCACTGAGTAGGTGGTGGCAGCTTCTTATGGTGCCAATAGAAGGCTCAGATAAAAATCCATCTGTACAATTGGATTGTTAGAATGCTCTTGGGAAAGAGAGATTACAAGAACCATCTTTTAATTTTAGTTCTCTTAAATCAGATGTAAATTGTACAACATCTGGAAGGAGGGGAGGCATACAGACCATTCATACAGATTTGCTCTGAGTGGGTTGCGGTGAGGGTGGGCAGACATTGCCTGGGGCATTGTGGTCTCCGTGCAGAGCGCTGTCTGCCGAAGAGCCCATAGCATCCAGCCTCGCTGCTGCTGCCGCTGCTGCTCAGTGTCTGGCTGTGGGGCAATGACTGCGGACATCGCTGGTGATGTGTAGAATTAGTTGCTGTACAAGTGCATGGCTTTTCTTTTTCTCTTTGTTAAGCTGGCTTCAGCAATAGACTACCACCGCTTTCTGTACCAAGTGGTTCACAGTAAATTTTTAAAGGACCTCCATTTCTTGAGTTTTGAACTGTGTAACCCACTTGGTCCCAGAGATAGTAGAAAGAAAGAAAAGGGGTGGGTGAGGGAGGGGAAGCAGAGAGAAAGGAAGGAAGGAAGGAAGGAAGGGAGAGAAAGAAAAAAGAAGAAAAGAAAGGGAAAGATTTTGCTTTGGTTTCTGTTTGTGCGTTCATGCTGCTGCCTCAGCTTTTGCTGTAACAGAGGTCTGTGCAAGCATCTCTGGTCTTACCATTTAATAAGCTCCTATAGAATATTATTTGTATGCACAACCTAAGAGTTTTTTTTAATTGCCTTCCCTATCTTTTTTTCTTTTAAAAGCGTAAATTCAGAGATATCTTGACAAAAATAAATTTAAATGATATATGTTAAGACATGGATTATATACTGCTTTGTGTATTTTATTCCTTACTCGTATTATAAAATACCTTATTTTCTTGATTCCAAGATGCCTTCAAAGGTACTATCAATTACAGACAGTTTTACAGGAAATAAAAAGAAATAACGACATCAAACATACACATCATCCATTCTATGGCCCAATATAATTCAGTAGTTATTGGATGCATCTAAAACTCAAGGTGTCTTAAGCCTGAGGCCCTATGTTGGCAAATCGGGAAATTAGAAAAATTGCCTTCCTTCGTGTAGGAAGCATTGAAGCCACCTCTTTTACAAAGAAACATTTACTGCAGTAAAGTTCCACTTCATGGAACACTGCCCCCTCCACAAATTCTCCAAGCTCTATACCTTTTAATTCTCATTTTTAAATACATTTCTATATGAGAGGAACCCGGGACTTCGAATACCTTTCCTAGTTCTTCTTTGGCACCTATATATAAAATGACCCCATGCTGTGCCATTTCTGAAGACAAAGGCACACTTTGGCTTCTGCAGCAGGAGGCTAGGGCTGCAGGACGAGGGAGGGAGGCAGCTTCCAGCGCGGTGGCGCCCCCAGGCGGCGGAGCGCGCGCGGAGCAGAGACGGGCGCTGATCTTGCTCGCTTTTTGTTTTGCTCTCGGCGCTCAGGAGCACGAGTATGTTTGACATGCGGTGCGAGGAGGAGGCCGCGGTGCTGCCGCACAGCAGGGCCCGTCAGGAGCAGCTGCAGCTGATAAATAACCAGCTGAGGGAAGAGGACGACAAGTGGCAAGACGTGAGTTTCGGCCAAGGCTGCGCGCGGGCAGCGGGAGGGGACTTCCAGGCCCACACCCGCCGGGTGGGTGGACTTGCACTCGGCGGAGGGAGCCCCTAGAGGATCCCCACCGGCGACACGGTGAAGGTGATAGCAGCGATGTGAGGGTGGCCAGGGAATGACACGAACGGGCAATCAGCAGGTACTCTTCCCAAAAGCTCGGCCACAGGGAGGGAGAAGCGAGAGGCAGGCGGTTGGAAGGGGTTGCAGAAGGAAGGGTGGGCTGTCTTTCGAGATTCTGTGTTTCAGGAAGAGGATGGTGGTGGTGGGGACAACACAATAACTGCCAGCCCTGAAGGCATAACCTGCACTGCGCGCTGTTCTAAGTGCTTTGCCTGTAATCACTCATTCATTGTTCTTAGTGACCCAGCGAGGTACACCTGTCACCATACCTGATGCCACACACGAGTCCCGGTCCAGCAAAATCACTTGCCCAAAGTCAGTGCTAGTGACTGGGGGAGCCAGGATTGGAACCAGGGAAAAGGGGTGGAAGAGGCTGCTGGGGCCTTGAGATTATTGTGTGCTGAGAGCAAAGAGCTAACACCGAGAAATAGCTTGAAGTTAGGGATGCGAGGTGGCATAGTGGATCATTTTATTTAATTCTCACAAAGCACTCTGAGGTAGCTACTGTGAACCTGATGCGCCCATCAGTCAAAATAGTTGACTTCTCCAAAGTCGATACAATGCAGTAGGAACAAGTGTGTCTACCGTATATTGAGCACTTACTCTGTGCCTGGCACCTACACGATAATCACATTAAAACCTACAGACTTTTTAGTTGAGGGGCCGTTATCATCCCCATTTTAGAGATGAGGACTCTGAGGAACAGAGAGCCTAAGAGACACCTCTGAATTTCCAGCACACGGGAAAGATAGTGCATGGCTATTTCCCATGCCTGCAATCTCCTCCATCTGACCCCAGAATCCTCACTGACCATCATTATGTTATAACTACCTGTCGAATTTGTGGTGAGGTTGTTCTAAAGATCACATAAATGAATACATATAGAATTAATAAGACCCGTTTTTTTCTGCCTTTACTTCTAAGAGGAAACTGTAAATTTCTCTCTGCCATTTTATCATTAGCAAATCTACTTATAAAGCAGAGGTCATAAATAGGAGAAAATGAAGTTTCCTACAATTCTCTTGTGCAGCAGTTCTCTACCATTTAGCAAGTGACATAAAATTTGATCACATATTTCATACTGCCATGTTTCTTAAAAATGCTGCCCTGCTATGGCTTGTGTGAATAATACTTGATTATTTCCCGCCTTTGAGGCATCCTTGTGCCAAGCACAGTTACACTGGATTGTATGCCGATGCCCTGGCATTGTGCCTCCAACCCTCCTCAGGGTTCACTAAACTCTAAATCATAGAACTAGTATTATGTGCAAGCTGAAGAATATTCTATCTCCTCTCCCCCAGGATCTGGCTCGTTGGAAGAGTCGGAGAAGAAGTGCTTCTCAGGACTTAATCAAGAAAGAGGAAGAAAGGAAAAAAATGGAGAAGTTATTGGCTGGAGAAGATGGGAAAAGTGAACGAAGAAAAAGCATCAAAACCTACAGAGAAATCGTTCAAGAAAAGTGGGTCCTTTCTGTTGTTTTTAATGCACAGTATCTAGATGTGCTTTTCCTTTAAAATGTTGGTTACCACAGAAGCTCTAATACCAGTAACTTACTGTCTTGGTTTAACTCTACCTTGGTTCTCACCAAGGTCTTCTTTGCAGTTTTTGTGACAGTTGACCTTGTCATTGCTCCTCACCCCATGCCCTGTCCTCTAGGGAGCGGAGAGAGAGAGAGTTGCATGAGGCTTATAAGAACGCACGGTCCCAGGAGGAGGCGGAGGGGATACTTCAGCAGTACATCGAGAGATTCACCATCAGTGAGGCTGTTCTTGAACGCTTGGAGATGCCAAAAATTCTGGAAAGAAGCCATTCAACAGAGCCAAACTTATCCTCCTTCCTAATCGACCCCAG
The DNA here is from genome assembly GCA_028451465.1 of Erethizon dorsatum. Lineage (NCBI taxonomy): Eukaryota > Metazoa > Chordata > Mammalia > Rodentia > Erethizontidae > Erethizon > Erethizon dorsatum. Next base: position 67,073,851 of record CM051836.1, on the reverse strand, counting down.
CCCCATGAAGTATCTGCGGCAACAGTCACTGCCTCCACCCAAATTCACTGCCACTGTTGAAACCACCATTGCTCGTGCCAGCGGTCTGGATTCCAGCGTGTCAGCGGGCAGTGGGTCTCCAAGCAAAACTGTCACTCCCAAAGCAGTACCTATGCTGACTCCCAAGCCTTACTCCCAACCCAAAAACTCTCAAGAGGTTCTGAAGACCTTTAAGGTAGGAGGGGTTGTTTAAGAGTAGAACCGAAACTGAACTCCAGGTCATCAATGGAAAGAAGCATTCTGGCTCAAGGAAACACAGTTATTTTTACCAAACAAAGGCCAAATGGGTTAATATTTATAATTGTTAATTTTGGGGTCCCAAGAGATTTGGTCTTTAAATACTAATGGGATAGACAGTCCCGTTACTGTTCTTAATGCCCCTGGACCCCAGTGAGATTGACAGTTGAGTCATCTCAGTGAGCAAGGTCTGTTTTCTAGTTTGGCATAACGGCATGGTCTGGGTACAGTAGTGGAAGAAACCCTAATTTGGTAACACCCTAGTATCTACAACTATCAGGAGGTATAGCAAATTCCTCCAAACAAACTTTTTAAGTACTTTTGCTTTAAATAGAAATATATACAGCTACATCTCTTTTAGGAAGAGATTGACATCATATCCAGAAAGATGTTACGGATTGGAAAAAAAATACAAAGAACAGATGGGAACATGGGATGTACTTGGGCCTCAGATGAGGACCAAGGTTTTTTTCTTACGTGGAAACACACTGGCTTGCTTTACCAGTGAATGTGAAACAATAATGTTCCAGAATCAAAGAACCTTTGACAGCCAAACATCTTTTCACATCCTCAGATTCCAGTATTTCCCCCCCCATGGTGAGGAAACACTCATCCTTTGTCTTAAGCTCTTTTGACTTCAAAGAAAAATCAGTTTTCATTGTCCTTACAGAAGGTGTTTGTAATAGAAGACAGAGGTAGAATTCATCTTTTTAGGAGATGCGACAGTTATGACTATAAGAAGTTTATGTAGCTCAACTAATCGAGCACTGTGATGTTATGTATCTTCCTTAGTGAATTTCACAGGGAATCAAACAATGGTTTCTGACTTTTGCTGAAATAATTCTGAGCTGATTTTAAAAACCTGTGTCTTAAGCTTTGATAGGATTGAAAAAATGTTCCAGCTGTCTCATCTGGATTGAATTGAAATGTTTGTCTCTTTCAGGGAAGGGGCTGTGTCTTTACTAATCACAGCTTCATCCTAACAACCTGGCATTGGTGCCAAGGACGTGGTAGGCTTTGCATTTAGTGAATCAAGAAATGAATTTTTCCTGCAAAGATGAGCTATGAACTATGCAGGTCATGCACACACTTATACACATACCTAATGTGCTCAGCGGTCCAGGTATTTGTCTACTTTCTTTTACCTGGGACCCATGACAATGAGTGGTCTATGATATTCCTCCAAGGAAATTTTTTTGTTGAGGTGGCCCTGAACAGGGGAAGGAGGCACCTTTATTTAACTGAGGTATCTGATCAGATCATTTAGATATCCACTTCCCTTCCTGCATGTAAAGAGTGCAGTGTGATCATTTATACAGGGGAGTTACGATGAATGACTTTATGATAAAACTCAGACTCAAGAAACCTCTGTCCTTCTCCATAGGTGCTAAATGGTGTAGAGGCCTCAGGAGACCATTGAGGGAGGGGAGGTGTTGGGAACTTGAGTAGACGTCTCAGAGCTGGAGTTCCCTCTTGGCTAGTGATTGTCTCCTGGACTCACCGTTGGCCTTGGTGGCTGTCGCTTCTATTGATAGCCTACAGCTCCATCGCTGAGTGGGTAATGGAGAGCTGTGGTCAAAGGTAATAGGTAGATAAGGAAGTAGTCACCAGGAAATGCAGCAGGGAAGCTAAGGGAAGTGCATGCATGAATGTGTTCCTTGGGAAGGGCAAGGCAGTAAATACTGTACAGGCCAGTTGTTTCATCAGCACAACAGACTTAAGAGCAAAGGAAGTTCTGGACATGAAGGTGCATGACTGTAGTCCCAGCTACTTGGAGGCTGAGGTGGGAGGATTGCTTGAACCTGGGAATTCAGGACCATCCTGGACAATATAGGAAGACCCTCATCTCAAAATGAAATAAAATAATAAAATAAAATATCCATACTATATTTTTTAAAAGTTTAAGCCAGTAATTTTCAAAATAAGAGTTGCCACCAGTTGCTACATTATTAAGTCAATTTAGTGGTTCAGAATGGGTATTTTTTAAATAAAGTGGAATAGAGTATTATAAAAAACAGCATAGTGACCATGTACAATAAAGATATATATTGCCTTGGGAAACTTCTATTTTAGGAATGTGTGCTGAGTTGTGATTTTCAAAATTTTATTGGTAACATATAATAAAGTATGAAAAGCCAGTGGCACAAGGTAAATAAATGATAACTGATTCCTAGGCTTCCATTATTACTTTCAAAAGATTTTACATGCCACAGTAATAGCTAATATTTAAGTTCCTAAAATGTGTCAGATTCTGTTCTAAACTCTGGACATATATTAGCTCCCAATGACAACAACAACAAAAATCCCCGTAAAAGCACTATGAGGAAAACACTGTTAAGTTAAATTTTGCATCCGAGCACAGAGGAAAGCAAAGTTTGTTGGAGATCCTATGGCTGCTAAGTAGTAGAGTCCAGATTAGAAATCTGAGGTCATCTCTCTGCAGAACTTGCTCTTGTAACCACTGCACATTCTGCCTCATACTGCAAGCAGAGATTTCTAGATGCCTGACCAGGCTAACCACGCTCTGTGCTCCTCCTGTCTTGCTATTACCACCTTCCCTAGACCTGAGTGAAAAACGAAACTATTTTGATGTGCATTCCTTTTAGTCTTGAAGAAACTGGGGTAATAAAATTAACTAGAAAGGGGGATTTATTGTAACATATCATAGAATCGGATTCCCTGCTTCCCATGATAGCTTCAAAGAAAGCACCCATTGCCCCCATTACCACCACATGGTAAAGTCCAAATTGTGGAATAGCAGTTAGAACTTAAATGAAAAATTACTGCAACCTAAATATGTGGCATGTGTTTGCGTTTAAGATTCCTTGGTTTTCTATACTTAAAAATAAAAGCACACCATAAATCAGGCAAACATAAAGTATAATCTAATAGTGAAGTGGCCCGACAGCCTTTTAAAGAGGCCCCTAAAGATGGCATTTGTAGAAGCCCTGACTTGTAAACCCATGAAGACATTTGAGAGAGCTCATTCTTTGCTGGACTGTGATTATTTAACAGTAATTCTCTTAGGTAAATCTGGATCTGTTACTTTGTCACTGTCTTTGATTGCGGAATAGCATATTTTTTTGTTCATTCTGGCTTTTACAGGTAGATGGGAAAGTCAGCGTGAATGGAGAGACAGTCCATGGAGAGGAGGAGGAGAAAGACAAAGAGAATCCTGCAGTGGCACCTGGTCCCTCCTTAACCAAATCCCAGATGTCTGAAGGCGTGGCCAGAGTGCATGGGTCCCCAGTGGAGGTGAAACAAGACAATAACAGCATTGAGATCAACATCAAGAAGCCAAATTCTGTTCCCCAGGAACTGACAGTAAGAACCAAACTTTTTTTCACCTCTTGGGGGTAATTGTATCATGGAAGAATATAGTTTTTTTGAAATATGTAGGTTATGCCAATGATCAGTTCTTCTGCATGGGAATATTAGTTTGCTAGAGCTGCCATAACAAAGGGCCACCCACTAAATGGCTAAACAAAGGAATTAATTATTTCACTGTCCTAGTGGTTAGAAATCCAAAGCAGGGTGTTGGCAGGATTGGTTCCTTCTGCTGACTGTAAGAGATAATCTGTTCCCTGCCTCTTTCTTAGCTGCGGGCAATCCTGACATTCCGTGGCATGTAGATGTGTGTCCTGATCTCTGTCTTCATCGTCAAAAGCCGCCTTCCCTGTATGTGTGTCTGTGGACAAATTTTCCCTTTTATGAGAACCCCTGCTCCGGGACGACCTCATCTTAACTAATTACATCGGCAACAACCCTATTTCCAAATAAGTTCACATTTGGGACTTTGGGGAGATGATTCAAGCCGTGACTATGGGCTATAATCAAAGATAATGTATTTTGTGAACCAAAAAAATGACTTTTTCTTATCTTTATATTATTGGTTTCTGGGGTTATAGAAAACATGAATCTTTACAATGCGTTTTCCTTTCCGTTTGGTCAGGACCTCATTAGACTTGCTAATACAATTTGAAAATAACCGGTACTAACAGAACCTGATTTTCCATCTTTAATGATATGTATAAAAGGGTCTTTTTCTCACTAGTTAATAAAACAAAATTCATTGAAAGGAAAACTAATTTTTATTAGCTCAACCCTTTAAATTCAGAGTAATTTAAAGCATTAAAGGACTGTTACATCACCGAGCTGAGAAAGGGACAGTAACTCAAAACAGCAGAGACGAGAACTCTAACGTCACAGCCGGCACTGTGGAGTAGGAAATATCATTGGGAAGATTACACTTTCTTGGATTTCTCATCAGAAGGACTCATGCTGATTTTATTGATCAGACCAAAAGTGTCACTAACACAGACACAGCCCAGCTTTTGGGGTGCAGGCTGGACGCTGTTCAACCTCACTTGTCCTCAACAGAGGCCAAGTTTCTGCCATTTTAATTTCTAGCATTTAGGTTTGTGTTTGAGTAAAGGATGGGGGAGCTGTTGAGATTTCTCCTCCAGCACTTCGAAAGATTTGGTCCACACAGAGAGCTGTTTTCCAGTCCCAGGGCTGAATGTTAGGTGACCCAGCTAGCGAAAATCCACCAGGGGACGGGTCGTTATTTTTCTTATCTCTGGGGTTTGTCTTTTGAAGAATAAAATTGTGGTTTTTGGAGGAGTTAAGATGATATGATCTTCCTCACAGTGCCCAATGCTCTATGAAAGAGATTCAAATGGGAAGAGAGCCAAACTCCTTACCATGGTAGCATGTTTCCTAGTCTCCGGGAGCAATGTTTTGTGCCCAAGGCAAAAGCTGAGTCTCTCCCCATCAGCTGTAATTTTACTTTGCATTTCTATAAATCTGATGATCTCTAAAGAGTCCTTACAGATTATTGTGAGATTGAAGTTGAGTTCTGCTAACAGTACAGGAACTTAACTGGTGGAGTAAACTTCTGCTCTCAAATTTAAACTAGGAGTCCCCTAAATTAATTAGATGTTACAGAGGTGGGATTGCTTTTCTAAAACAGTTAGTAATTCTTCCCTTATTTCATTTTTGCCATACTTCCTGATGAGCATTTTCTGAATTCTCTTCATTAAAAAAGACTTTACCTGGCATGGTGGTGCTCACTTGTAATCCCAAGTACTCAGAGGCTAAAGTAGGAGCATCCCTAGTGCAAGGCCAGCCTGGCCAACTTAGGAACACCCTCTCTCAAAACAAAATTCAAAAAGTGCTGGAAATATAGTTCAGTGGTAGCATACACAGAACCCTGGGTTCGATTCCTAGGACTGGAGGGAAAAAAAAAAAAAAAAAAAAAGATTTCACAGTGATTACATATTGCCCTAAGTATCTTATTTTAAGAAAAAGCAAAATCCCATAATCTGAAAGGATTTGTGTTATTTCAGAAGCTTATATACTATCACAAGGAGTAATCCAAACAAAAGATAGTCATTTAGACGTTCTTCTTGAGAACCTCAGCTTCAGGATGCCAGCCTAAGCTCATAGAAAAGCCCAGGACTCCCTTCTCTTGAGAATATCTTCCTTGGAACATTTGCCAAACTCAGGGTCTTCTCTAGTTCAGTAAACCCTAATGGTTCTGACGAGTACCATAGCAGCTCTTCTGTCCCTGTCTTTAATACTATGGGCTCCTAAGCTAATGCTGGCAGAGGCTGTTACATTATTTTCTGGGTTGGTAACTATCTCCATCAATCAGACCAGAAGCAAAGTTGTTAGCTATGCTCTGTGGATCTTTGGCTCATTACTGAAGCACTTCATACATGCAATTTAAGACACCCAAAGTTTCCCACTTACAGGGGCTTATCCCAGACGTCATTTTAAAGAAATCACTTTTCCAGTAACCCACTCCTCAATTTACTTCCTTCTCCCTTATTCCAACAAAAGCTTTCCTTAACTATGCTACAGCCAGTGTATTCCTATTGGAAAAGTGGAATGAATGGGTTAAGGCAGATGTATGGTGGCCAACCTTGAAATGGGACGCTAAACTTCAGAGTCTCCCAAGGAAGGATACCAGCTTGGACTTGCTTTTCTACTTCTAACTCATGTACCCAATTGTCAAAGGAATAGTGTTCTTCTTTTTAAATAATGGCTTTCTTCCAAAAACTGCATTCCCAACTGATATACTCTCTACAGAGGAGTAGTCTCACCCACCACTGAAATGTCACAATTTCTCTAGGGTGAGCTGGAACTGTTCAAAAGGCGCAGCAGCAGCAGCAGTAGGCAGGAGTATTAATTCAGAATGTGAGGGAGAGCAACGGAGAAGGCAGGCATGACACCCCCACCCCCATGGGGCAGGGGAGGTAGGTGTGTCAGCCTCTTAGGCTGGCGGGAGCCCTTTCCTATGGCATGTTGTCTCATTAGTTCCCTTCTACCTCAGCTTTCTCATTTGACACTCTTAGGACCATGGCTTTCTTCTGGTAGAAATAAATCCTATATTAGGATTTTGTTTTTTAATATTTTGTATCTACCCATCATTCTTGCTGCCCTACCTCTAAGGTAATGAGATTGTGATAGCAACTACCCTGAAGATGAGTGCCTGCTAAGTATGATAAGTGCCTGCTTATAACTGATAGGTAAGCCCTATTTTTTTTTAAATAGATTTTAGAAAGTTATAAACTTGCTGATGCGAAAAATTCTCATAATGCAACTGGAAAAGTATATAAAGCAATGTACAGTTAAATAGATTATAGAGTAAGGAGGCCAATGGGATGTATTAGATTGCAAGAACAGGTAAAATCATTGTAGTTTGGGTGTGGTCTGGGAAGGTGTGTGGGATGTGGGTTTTGAAACTTGACCTTAAGTGTAGGATTTGCATGGGAATGGGGGCAGGGAAGCAGACAGTTCCACATATTGGGAATAGCAGGATCAAAGGCATGGGCATAGTCAGGCACCCATGAGAGGACCTAGGAGGGAGGAGATGTGATGAGGGTGACTATCGCTATACACTGCAGGCAGGAGGCTCGGTCCCTCCCTCCCAGTTACCCATGAGATAATTCAGAGTGTTCGTTCATTTCACCATGTGGAAACCCAACACTTTTCCTTGCATTTGAAAATACTGGCTTTTGTTAGAAAATTATGTCACAGCACAAATGGCAGAATTCTAGAATACAGGATTGGGAAGGGATTCTGAAGTTCTTCTCATTTGAGGACATCTATCCTGTGTTTAAGTAGACTACAGAAAGAAATTTTTGTCTCCCTCAAAACTTTCCCGTGTTGTCTTGGTCCACTGTCAGTTATATTTGTATTTGAATCTCTTCTTTCCTCAATGGTGCAGAAATGATCCTTTCCTAAAATATCTGAAGTACTCCATGCACTAAGTCAGAGATCAAACTCCACCTGAACAAGTAAAATTTTTTGAGGCTCAGTTTATGTTTTAGTCATTTTCTCATCACTGAGACACTCTACTCAACACCCACAGCTTAAAGGAGGAGTTTATTTTGGCTCACATTTCAGAAGTTTCAGTCCATGTTCGGCAATCTTAAACACAACAGCATGGTGGAAGAACCTGGGGAGGAAAGCTGCTCACATCATGGTAGCCAGGAAGCAGAGCCAAGAAAGGAGACACACCCCCTCCAGGTCACGCCCCCAGGGCCCGCCTCTTCTGCCCAGACCCCTCCTAACAGCAAGTCAGCTGTATCACCCCAAGATTCAATCACCTTCCAAATGCCTTGCCTATAAGTGCATGAGTCCTTCGGAGGGCATCTTGATCTCAACCCTAACATTGATGTCAAGGTGACTCACAGACTACGGGTGTCTCTAAGTTATTTTTAAGATTGTCATCTAACAAATGGAAGAAAAAGGTTATATTTCTTCAGGAGCCCAAAATGGTGATAGATATAGTTTTTTAAATTAAAGTAAGAGCATCAAAATTACCATATGGAACTACATAAATTTCATATGAATGAGATGGATTTCTTGTCATCGTCCTGCTCCACTTGTCAGTTGTCCCCGTTGTAATTGTCTAAAAGACATACAGATGTGAAAAGCTTTCTCCAGAAGACAGCTGTCCTTGCAGACTCTCACATGACACTTCCTGCAGCTCTTATGCTCCTTCTGTTGTCTTCCTCCTGCCACTGAGGCTCCCAAGTCTTCCCCAGACAGTGGCCCCGCTGTCACTCCGTTCCATGACTGTCGATCAGCCCCCTTTCACCCACTCAGCCCAAAGGACAGAGCCACTCTGTCCCTCCTGGCCAGCAACCTTCCAGCCAGGTTGCCACAATTCTTCCTCACCAACTGAGCGAAACTCAGCTCATGAGTATGTAAACCACTTCATCTGCTTTTCTCAAACTAAATAATGAGATAGGTTTGTTTTTCCAATACCGAAAAAGCCCATGGCCTTCCTCTTGAAAATTCAGCACTTTTGTGTTTTCTGATCCAGGAAAACAATTCGACCTTTCTCCAAGCATTTCACTTTGCAGTGAGATCGGGGTGAAGGCATCTGAGTAGGCGCTGTTTTCTTCACAGCTGAGACCAACTGCAAATTCCTTCTAGATGTCAAATGTCGACAACCATTTCTTTAGAAACTATTTTCTCCATCTTAGTCATACTTAAATTAAATACTCTCTAAAAAAGCATTAAAGATTTTTTAGATACAGGAGCATTTACAGATTTCAAGAAAGTATACATTAGGGAAAATAAAAAATTAAACCTGGCCCATCTTACCCGGGTCAGAGTCTCATATTGGTTTGAAAGTACAGTGCAAGATATAATTTTTTAAGACATGGACAGCCAGATCTTCTATGACGCTCCCCTTCCTTCTGGGGACAGCAGACTCCTGGGGGTCCAGAAGCAAAAGGAGAAACACATGCATAGTATATGGGATACCTGGGTCCTGAGCCCAAGGCGTAATTAGACTGGTTTTCCAGGCTTGTGTCCAGATAAGTCATTTAAGACTAGAACCAGTTAATCCCTCAGAATTCCAGAATATTTGCTCAGGAAAGGACCTTGGGCATCACCGTTCCAGCCCATAGAGGTTAAATGATCAGTCCAAGCTTCACAGCCCTGCTGGGCTAGAGATAGGACCAGTATCCAGCCCCAGGTCTCAGGAGGCTCTTACCTCTCTGCTTCACAGCTCTAATCCACCCTGCAAAGTTGCAGTCTGGGCCAGTCCATCAACAAGGTTCTAATTAAAAGGTTCTAGTAACCAGGTAGGTTTTGTGGCTTGACCATGTCCTTGTCAAGCCAGGAAGCTGCCACCTCCCACCTGTGTCCTCAGGGCTGAGTCTGGCACCCGGACCAGTCTGGTCCCATTCTGAGCCAACATGAAGCCAACTCCTGCCTTGGTCTCATGGAAACCTTTCTACACTCATTCACATCCAGGGATCTGTTTTTATTTACTTGTTTTTATTCTTGAGAAAGTGTTCCCAATAGGCGGAGGGAAGGCCTTTCCTGTGTTTGAGCTATAAACAAAGGAAAGTATGGATCAGAAAGTCCATTTCCCAGCAAGGCAGGTTTGTTTGAAGCAAACCTCTGTTTCTATCAGGATGGGTGAAAACTGCCAAATTTGAGCTCATTTCCTTGGGAGCAGTGATGTGAGTACAAAAGTTGCAAGCTTTCAGAGTGGAGAAGGCAGACACAAGTTAGTTACTCTGGCTTTGGAGATTCCCCTTCATTACAGATGGCCTGTAAACATCGCAAAATACAGAAAACTACAGAGAAAATATAAACTACCTATTACTCCAGCCACCTAGAAATTAATACTGTTAAGACTTAATTTTTTATTTTTACTAGTACATGTTTACAGCATGATTACATTCATCATGGGGAGTTGGTATATAACATATCTTAATTCTTTTTATGTGTCCTCCCCCCTTCTTTTGATCCCCTATATATCTTCTTCTGCTCCATGTATATTGTGTTTTAAAATGGGTTCATTTATGCTAGTTCCATAAGTAATGCATACTAGGTGCTTCTCTCTCTGCTTCCTGGCTACTGTGACGCGCGTAGCTTCCCCCCCCCATAATTTCCACCATCCCCTTCCTGCCTTGGAGCCAGCTGACTGTGGACTGAAACCTCTAAAAACCATGAGCCAAAATAAACCTCTCCTGCTTTAAGTTGTGGGTGTCAGGTATTGTGTCTCAGCAAGAAGAAAAATACGGAGACAGTGATGGATTTGACTCCATGCCCAGCTTGATAAAGCTTGGGCATTATCAGCCCTGGGCAGTGTTCCAACCTCCTCTGCCTACTAGTAGTGTGATCCTGGGGAAGTCACTTAATCTCCTAGGCCTCAGTTTCCTCACCTATACAGAGGGAACTATATCGGTACTGTCTTTATGCTTGCTCTGAGGATTAAGTGAAGTTATCTCTGTGAAGTGCCCCAGCAGGCTGACACCTGGTAAATGCAGTAAGTATTCGTCGTAGTTATTGCTAATGCTACTATCATTTTACCACACTGAATGCTTTAAACCATCATTTCAGGGTAAGATAATTTGGTTGACCAGAGCTCAGTATTTGAGTATTGAGCTGTGTGGAAATAGATTTAGAAATGTGAGAATTCTTGAAAGTAGAATTTCTCCATTAGTCGTGCATATGTAAACTTTACTAGAATGCGGTATGCTAGTCAAATAATCCTTAGTGAAGTAGTCAATGCTGAGAATCTTGTCTTGCTTGCATTATACATTATGTCTAAAGGGCGTCATGGATTATCTTATGTTATTGAGTCCAAGTGGCAACTTTCCACATTTTAACATCTCTAAATCAAGATTTCTCTTACAATCAATAGTGTATCACTTTTAACAGAAAGTATGTGTTCTATTAGTAGTACCTACAATAATACAACTTGAAATTGATGGCTTCTTAGATTTAATAAACTATGTTCATGTCTTTGTTCATTTTTAGGTTGCAGAAGCTTTGGCCCTTTTTTATAGTTAATTATTTCTAGTAATTGGAAACACCAGTGTTGCCTAGACAGCCCCAGATAGTTTTCTATAATCTAATCCATTTGGGGAAGAAAGCTAAAAATCTGTATTTCTGCCAGTATTTTTTTCCTGTTTTTTTATATTTTAATATTATAAAACAAACCACTATCAGGTATTAATTTTTTATATGTGTGCACTTTAAATAAAACCAGACTTATTCTTTTGTAATGCTAAACTGGTTGGTCTTCAGTGGTTCATATAATAGTGTGAATGCGCACACACACACGTAACTACAATAAAAAGACTTTAATTATTTTCACTCGTTAGGTCTCTTAAAGGGATTCAACTCAGGCTTGTTGGTATATTAAAAATTACAAAATCCATTAAATAATATCAACATGATCCTTATTTCCTGGCTAGGGTTTTAACAGTACGTTTTAACTTAATGTTATATTTTTCCAGAATTGACATATGGCTATCTATTGCTAGGAAATTCCCATCTAATTATGAAGATTTCAAAATATCCCACCTTCCAAAAGAAAAATCACATTTTTTCCACTGGATGCTGTTGTAAGATCTTCTAGAAGTTTGGAGGTTGTTGCTTAAAGTTTATTTGTCTTTGAAAATTCAATGATGGTTTCTGCCAATGCATTTACTTTAAAGAACTTTTATTTTGGTGACTAGAGAAGCAAATTTTGATTTGATTTATGGATTAAATTATTTATATTAAATAATTAAATTAAAATATTTATGAGAGATCAATAATCCATAGCCTTTTGAGAATCTATGGGGATATCTTATAAAGTATTTAATAATGCCTTTTCTGAAACCAATTTTACCTTTTATCTGAAAACCTTTCAAAATTTGTGAAACATTTCATATATACTTTACAAATTTAAATTTAGCCCTTTATGGGAAACTTCTACTAAAAAACACATTAGTCATTGTCATGTTCTTTTTGGTTGTCGAGGCATTAACTAGTACTTATTTTAAACTTCACTTATTTTTTATCAAGCAACTAGGATAATATCAGGAAAAATTTTGGAATTAATTCCAAAGTCAATTGGCTCCCAATGAAAGACAATGTAAAATTACACTGATTTTGCTTTTTGATTACAGAAGCAATGCATAGTCATTGTAAAACATTTTAAAATGTATAAAATATACACAGAGAAGGAAAAATCACCTTAAAAATAATCACTATTGATATTTTGTACATCCTTGCTGTCTTTTTACATGTCATACCTTTTAATATATGTATCAGCAGGTATAACTGTGTGTGTATAGACATATATAATATAATCCTTTTTGGGTTTATTTCCATTTTCACAGTGCTGGGGATTGAATTCGGGTCCTCATACATGCTAGTCAACTGCCCTACCACTGAGCTACGCCCTTAACTGTTTTAAAAATTTTATTTTGAAACAGAGTCTTGATAAGTTGTCCACGCTGGTCTTGAACTTGCAATCTTCCTTCCTCTGCCTCCCAAGTAGCTAGGCTAACATGCATGTGCCACTGCACCCAGCTGTAATCTTATATGTGTAGACATCATACTACGCACGCAGTGCGATGTACATAGCACATCACAGTATGCTTACACACTGAGCTGCACCCTCAGCTGGCTCAACGTCCTGTCTTTCTATATTTGTGTAATAGTTCCCTTTATGGATGTAAGTAATTCATGTAACTGTTCCCTGTTTTTGAACATTTAGGTTGCTCTAAAATTTTTAGTATTATAAGTTCATCAAGCATACAAGGTGGTACAGTTGAGGTACTGAGAGAGGAACACAAGTGTAAAAGTGATAAGTTGGGGTGCTACTGAGAGAGATAACCGCGACAGTGATGTGCCAAGCAGATTAGAGAGCGAGCTCTGAATCAGAGACCCCCTTTTGTGGAAGAACGGAGAAACAAAAGCAAACCTGAGGAACATTGGCACCTAATGAATACTCATGAAGTAGGAATCAGAGATCACTTTAAAGTTTAATTTTTGTGATGGGAAAAACTGGTGCCATAAACTGAAATTTTCAGATTTGGAGGAGGGACTAGCAGTTGACTGTTAGCCGCTTACTATGACCTTGATGGTCAGTTACACTGAACTGGAGCTGCGTTAAACTCTCAGCGATGGAAATGAAAACACGAGTCATAAATGGATCGAGGACATCATGATGGGTGCATGGAATAATTGATACATTTGACGGTGATTTGGCACAAGCAAAGCAAAATAGGGACCAATTAAAATTTTTTAGGGATAACCTATATTTTGTTGAAAAAAAAAAGGAGTAAGAACCAGGGGAAGAAGAATAGGGAGGAAAAGAGAGTTAGCATTCCAGTAATAGATGTCATTGGGAGCCCAGGAAGGAGGAGAGCTTCAAGAATAAAACCCAGTGTTAAGAGCCACAGGCAGCTATGCCCGAGGCAGGCCACGAGAGGTTAACTGTAACCTTAGGACAGAAATGAAACACCAGCTTCCCTAGTGATTTCACCCTAAGTCAAATCGAAAGCCTTGAGGAGCAAGCAAGAGGTAACTGTGATTTACATGTTTTGGCTGTGGAAAAAAAAGGAAGAAGGGAGAAGGGTTGGGGAGAGGGAGCATGAGTGTCCTCGTGTCCCCCTTCATATGACATCTCCTTACAAGGCCCATAGACACACCCGTAAAGCTGTCCAGGAAGCCTGAAGAGTGAATTCCTGTGGGCAACCCGCCTTGTTGGCCTGAAAGTTACTATTAAGAACAAATCCTTTGTCTTTTTAGAACTTGCAAAGGAATACTACATTGAAGGGGGAAAATATATTTTTCAGGCAACCACTGAGGAAACTGAACCGAACATCCAAGAGGATGAAAATGATGGTGAAAAAGCAAGAAAAGGGAATGCAGAGCTCACCTCATCAGGTTTGTTTCATAATAGACTAATTTGAGGGTAAAGCCTGATAACTCTTGAGATATAATAAAAATAACATTCAAGAACTTTTGCCTCCTGAATTACTGTACAAGCAGTGTGGTGGTGCTGCCTCCTAGAGGCTGCCGGGGGGAATTCTGACCATGGGTTCAGTGTTGCTATAAAAATAGGAGCCCCGGCTTTTTCCCTGCGCAGTTATGTTCTGTCTCTTGCAAGCGTATCTCCATCATCATAAAAATTGCATTTCTCATACAAAGAATTCTACAATTGAAGGTCATATTTTGACCCACTCTAACCACAGTAGATAAGACATGTGTCAATAATATATCATAACAATAGATGCTGAAATGATAAGGCTGGTGAATTATTTGAAAGAATAAAGTAATGCCACAGCCCTGAATGGTAAATATGAATATGCTGTACCCATTGTTTAGAGAAGGATTGTTTATTCTCTAAATTCTCATTCCTCAATTTGTTGTGAAATTTTATCAGTATTTTTTAAACATATTTCTTCTTTTGCTGACTGTAAAACCTGTCACCTTTCAATGCCAAATTATTCTTAAGTGGTGCTTTAAAATAAATTAAATTTCATTACTAGAAATAATAACATTTAAGAAAAACTAGACTGTGCCTCCGCATTTTGATACGCCCTCTTTCCGGTGACTTTTCCACTCTCTACAGTATACTGATTACTTATAAGAGAGCAATTTGTTTTCATTGCATTATGTACATCTGTCCCACATCCTTAACACATTCCAGTTAGAAATGTGGTGTTAAAGAGGAGCACTGAGATACAGAAGGGAGAGTCAGGCTGGTGCTCAGTCCTGGGGACAGAAATTATCTCTGGATGTTCTCTTTTGTTACCTAGTGTTATTCAGATGTAGACTGTGACTCTATTAAGAACTTCCGTTCTTCTTCTGGGGCTATTTAATGTGCTTTCAGTTGCTACTTATTTTATACTATTGTGAAAGAGCTTGGAGAATTCCGGCGTCTTGAGGTCTTTTCATCACTATAACCTGGCTTCTTACTGCTGGGGGCGGGCATGGAGCATGAGGTGTGATTCAAAAGTACAGTGAATGTCTAAATTTCAAAAATTTTAAATTTATTACAATGAAATACAGTTGCCATTAATCCCTCTCAAAAAATTACCCTTTCCTTCAAACACAGATATCCCATTGTTCTTTCCACTTTCTGAAGCAGTTCTGGATGTCATCTTTCGTAAGTGTCTATATGAGTTGTGATCAAAAATACAGTGAGTGCTGCTGCCGAGTGCCATCCAACAGAAAAGCAGGCTCCTAAAAACATTACAGTGTGTCCTCATCCACCTTTTCACCAGACCTCGCACTGCGCAAGGCTTCTGTGTGATTTCTCTTCCCCAAAGTCAAAGTGACCACAAAAGATAAACACTTTGAATCAAGTCAGGACATCCAGACAGCCGCAACCGCACAACTAAAGGTGTGAAAGGACTTTCAGAACTGTTTCAGAAAGCGGCACAAATGATGGGAAAAGTGAGTTCAAGTGAGGAGGAAGAGTATCTGGAGGGGGGTTAAAGGCAATGTGTCTACTACTGTAATAAATTTTAAAAGTTGAAACATTTGCCGTATGTTTTGATCACACCTCATAAAGGCTCACTGTGGCTTTGCAGGACTATGGTCTTTTGTATGATTTCCTTTTTCTTTTTTCTGTTTCTGGGTGTGACTCCCTTTCAGAGTCACAGCATTTTACGACAACTGTGACTCGATCCAGCCCGACTGTCGCCTTGGTGGAGTTCTCCTCCAACCCTCAGCTCAAGAACGACGTGCCAGAAGAAGAAGACCAGAAGAAGCCAGAAAGCGAGATGAGTGGAAAGGTGGAGCTGGTGCTGTCCCAGAAGGTGAAGTACACAGTGGAACAAAGCAATTGCCCCTAAAGCTAATGTGGCTTTGTGCTGGAACTGGCCACTGCTGGTGCAGTTGTCAATAGTGAAGATTTATTTCTCTCCTAATCTGTTCCCCTGTCTTTAATCTGTATTTTTTCCTAAAACAAATATACTACGTTTTCACTGTAAAAATTTTAAATATATATAGAAATAAGTAGAGATATATAAACATAAATACATAGTGAATGTATCAAGTGTATAACATATATAAATACATTTTTAAAATATACAAATGCATAGAAAGGGAGAGAGAATAAGTAATTGAAACCTGCCTCTTTATTAGTAATATTTGGAATATATTCTTTCAACATCTTTTAAAACTTATGTTGAATAAATTTTAATTTTGAAAAATTTAACACATTTGAAAGAAAAATGTAGTATAAATATTAGTTGTAAAGCCTTGCACTTAGGTTTTAGTTGGCAGTATGGCAAGTCGCTTATTTACTTTTTAACCTGACAGTTTACTAAATATTCTCTTTCCAGTATTCCTTGCTTTTCAGCAATGATACTTCTGAGGCCTCTAGATTTGCATAGCAAGAAACTTAGAAAATTATTATTCTGATATAATGGCTTTTAAACCCTTGTTCTTAGTAAATTATGTTTGTGCTTGGAGTCTTGTCTCATTTACATTTGTTTGGTTTGTTTCCAGCTACTCAGTCTAAAAGTCTTCATCATTTATCCCAGTTAGTCTCCACCTTGGCTACCCTCCGAATTTAAAAATTGCTAGGCCCACTCCGAACCAAATAGATGAGAGTCTTGGAGACAGGGCCCAGGCAGCTGTATTTTTTAAAAGCTTCCAAGTAATTCTGATGGGCCATGAAGAAGGAGAACCTCTGCCTTGCACACCTGGCAAGCTGTATGTGGTGGTACTCCACCTTTAAAATCAACCATAAACTTGGATTTGATTTTAAAGTGAAAATTTTATTATTTAGGTCTAGTTCATCCATCATTTATTCAGCCAATAATTCATTGCGTACCTACTACGTGCTGGGTACCATCATACTTGGATACTAGATATTCAACAAAGATCATGACATAACCCCTGGCCTTATAGAACTGAGAGTTATGTGTCTTGGTAAACCCTGGAGAATGTCTTTGCTTGGATGCTTTTTGGGTATTTCAGACCCTAGCTGTCCCCCACTGTTATCCACTGAGAATTAAAGAATAGTCTGGAGATTGGTACAGGGGAATTAAACTGTAAGTCAGATAGTAAGTTAGTGGTGGGCAGGATTTTCCACCTTTATCTACAAGACATTTGTAGCCAGTATTTATTTATTATTCTTGAAAACTCATTTTTCCACTTAAATCTACACTGAAAGGAAAACTTTATATCATTCCTAGAATATTGTTTTAATTGATCAAAATGAATACTGTAACTAAAAAGTATTCATTGGCATTCCCCACAGTGTCCCCTCATTTGTGTGAGCTACCTTCACACCACTGGTGTCACATCTGCCCCACTATGGAAAATATTATTTTCAGGAGTCCTCATGTTTGTTGTTGGTTTGGTTTGGTTAGGTTAAGTTCTGTTCTGTTCTGTTCTGTTCTGTTCTGTTTTGGGTCCTTTGGCCATCTGGTAAACATTATTGTCAAAATAATATTTTTAAAGCATAAAATGAAATACATAGGATTCCTAGGTTGTCCCTGGTATCTAGTGGTTCTGAGTATGTACATACAGCCACTAAATTGTGTTCTGTGGACTCCAGGTTAAGAACCTCTGCTAGTTGATGAGCAAATGGAATTTTGGTCTTTGAACCAAGTACCTTTCTCACCTCCACCCTCTGAATTTCTCTCCTTTCTCCCTTCCCTATAGCTACTACTTACATAAGCTGACCACAGTGATTGCAACAGCTTTTCTTCTCTGATTTCCCTTGAGGGTATTACCTTTGTAAAACAAAACTCCAACAATACAGGCTGACCTCTTTACATAGTGGTCATTCCGAGCATTTCTGCTGACCATTAACTGGTTCATATACAGCCAGGAATGATCTGAATAATGTTTTTGTAAGCCTCATACACAAAAAAAATGTATATGAGGTTAAGATTTGATGGTTGTCAACTTTGTTAAAATCAGACCTTAGCTTTAGTTGTATGTTTAATACTGAACTTCATTTGGACATCTGGTCGACCTCAATAATGCTGGATGAAGAGATTATATTTTCTTCAGGGTTCTTTTAGGGTTGAATATATTATTACCTAAGAAAAATCTATGCAGAAGAAATCCTAACATTAATTTATCCTAAGAACCAAATCACAGAGCAGCTTATTATGAAATAAGTGTTCTATAGTCTCACTCACTCTGAGATCGTTAGCTATCGCATCCATCTATCAGGAACGCAGTAACCAGCCAGAGAATGAAATCACACACAGCTCAGTCCTGAGAGAAGCTAAGAAGATAGGAACAGATAGCAGCACCAAATTCTTTACTTACACCTGTGTTCAGAGTCTACTATTATTTTAGACATTGTGTTAGTAAGTTCGGTAATCTGGTCTTCAGCAGTAGGTTGACTAGATGCAACACATCTAGGGAAGAGCGATTCTAGAAAAGGTCATTAGTTAAAAAGAAACAAAATTAAATGACAATACTAAGAAAAATCCACTTTACAAAGTAAACATAAGAACTACTTATGTTAAAGTCTATAATTTTAGAACTACTTATCATGAGGACAAGTAATTGAACATGCCTCAAAAACTCTTTAAGGGCATTGTTTGCTAATGGTTATTTATAATGCTTCTTTGTCAACAGGCAAAGTGTATTATCTTTAATGCACTTTGCATACATTTGTGGGGAGTTGAGTAGTATCTTGAGAATAATGTCCATTAAAGGGAATGTTACTTTAGTGTTTAGCACTTTACAGAGTAATAGTTTTTAAAATCGTCGTATATGAAACATCCCACTTCCTGACATCATAAATTCAGTATTGTGTGTTACCAGAAAAGAATATGTGACTAATCAGTAAGAAAATGAGGGGGTAATATTTTATTCCAAAGATGGGCGATTGTCTTCTGAGTTTGGAGAAAAATGATGAACACATTATTATGCTCCCTTGATTTCTCTGAAACACTGACCCCTCTGTTGATATAGGAAAGCATGAATGGGTTTTAGGGAATGGGTAAAAAAATACCATTTAAAAGTTAAATGTTTGAGCTTGTTTCTATATCAGATCCTTACATTTTCTTTCATCTATGTGTTTATTAATAGATAATGCTTATAATGTTTATGTCTGTTGCCCATGGTCCAGGTGGTAAAGCCAAAATCCCCAGAACCAGAAGCAACTCTGATGTTTCCATTTCTGGAAAAAACTCCTGAAACCAACCAAGTACATTTGCCAAATCTCAATTCTCAAGGTAAAGAGAAGGAAATATTTTATTTTATGTCCTGTTCTTTATTTTAAAGCATGGTTGCATCCTGTCTGTTAATGTTCCTTTAGCCATGTTATTTGCCAGAGGCCATGGTGGCTGAATTAATAACTTCAAAGTGGTGAGCAGAGGCTGCGTTCTCCATTTGACCAGGCCGGGAACCCCAGCTGCCATGGCCACTTAGTCAGCCAGGCACTTTAGAAACAATCGGCCCCATGTAAGTGCTTAAGACCTTAAACTTTTTAGTATTGGCTCTAAGCCAAAAAAGACAAATAAAAATGAAAAATATCAATTAAATTTTAAATAAGTTTCCAATCTTAATATTGTGCCAACTTTATTGTTAATTCTAGTCTTCATAGAATGTCTATTAATTTGACAGTAATTTGGGGGAAACGTCAGATTTTTACCTAATAATTCTTGGGTATGCATGATCAGTACTGAGGAAAAATTCGTATCATAGATTAAACATGTTACTAATAGGCAAAATTTTAACATTTCCAAAAATTCTTTACGTTAAAAAGTATGCCAGGAACAGTGGCACACACCTATAATCCCAGCAAGGCCAGGGTGGGCTACATGATGAGTTCAAGGCCAGCCTGCACTACAAAGCGAGACCCTGTCTCAAAACAACAACAACAAAAAAAAGTATATAAAACATTTAAAAATATATATCCTTGGTATGTACACTATGTATTTACAAACCCTAATACTGAGCACATATGTTAATGTGCTGCATATATATGATATATTTTACTATAATGTATAAAGGGGTAACATCTAAAAATAAGGGCATTTAGGGTCCATAAAATAGCAGTGACCCCCAAGTACCTTGTAGGCCACATGTGAATTATAATCTACTCCTTTACAATATTTTTTTTTTATATGCGGGTACCGGGAGTCGAACTCAGGACCTCGCACTTGCCAGGCAGGTGCTTATGCCGCTGAGCTATATCACTGGCCCTCCTTTATAATTTAAAAACCCAACTTTAATCACTTTGTCCTAGTGTGAAACCCTGGTACCCACATAGCCAGAAAGGACCCTTAGGAATATAACATGATTCATAGAGGGAAGATGGGTCTTGAGAATTCGGCCACCCATGAGAATTATTCTTCAACACGGATATAGTCCCAAGCTTTATAAATGCAAGTTCTCTACTTGTGGAAACAGCTAGAATTTGGGAGGCAAGGACCGTAAGCCTGACTGGTTTTTGTTTTTTCGAGTGTACTTCCTGCAGTACAGCTTGTAGATTTATCAGTCCAGGCAGAGAGAGAAAGGTACAGACTCATTGTGACTGGGATTTATTACTTCTCTTTGCAAGGTAGGCAGCTATTTGGGGTCACCATTAGCATAATCCCCTTTATGCAAAACAGGGAACACTTGGGAGGGAATTAACTGATACATGTACTCATGGTGGTTAGTTTCTCAATGTAGAAGCGAATTCAATACTATCTTCAAAGAATTTGTTTTAAATTTGTCGATCCTGTGGAACTGACTGAGGTCTCACAGCCAGGCCAGCAGTGGGACATATTTAGACAGATTTTAATGTGTCTAGTACTTTGTAATTTTGTAGAGAATGAAGATAGAGTGGGAATAGATGTTTTACGCCATATTAGTTTTGTTGGAGTATTTATATATTCCATTACCTGTTGTAAATAAGCATTTTGACTTATGGAAATGTGCTGTTGAATTAAAGGGCTTTAATTTGTGCTCTACTCAAGTTGAATGATTAAAAAAAAATAAAATGTAGTAGCCCTAGAGCACAGATGGCAAATCTTTTAGCGCTTTCAATCATAACAAACAGCCTGCTGCCCCATGTGTGCCATAGGTTCGCCACCACTGCCCTAGAGCATTTCAGAGTTCTAAATCATCTAGTTCTTAGCTGTGTGATCTTACCCATCATGTTCTTTCTAATGTCTAATTGTCACCTGTAAACCAGAAATGATAATCGGAGTACTGGAAGCATTACGTGAAGTAATCTTTATAGTGCTTAGCTTAGTATGTACCTGGCCCAGAACAAGTGCTGACAATGTGACAGTGTGCTACAAGTGATTGTAGAATACTAACAGTGGGAGAAATATAGAGCTAGGTATGATGTAGAAATAAACTGTTCTTAAAGGCTTTTATTAAAAGAAGAATATTTACCTTATAGAGACATGGCTGTAAGCAGTAGTTTTCAAAGACTCATCTGTTCCCAGGCCCTGCAGCGCTTGTCTGATTCTCTAGGTCTGGCCAGGGAACAGAGTATTCATTGCGTTTCTAACTACTTAGGTGATACTGATTCGGCAGATCAGAGCCCACAGTGAAAACCACTGACTTGTACTATTTATTTAAATTGTGCCTTAAAGACATCATTGATAGATATGAAAATAACAGTGCCTACCTTCAGGAAGCAAGAGGCCTCTAATAAATGTAATCTTAAAAGCCATGATTTGTCTTTAATTAGGCTAGGGGTAGGAAGAATCAATGGGTCTCTGCCCGGGTATAAAAAGTCACTTCACATTTAAGTGACTAATCTGAGGTCCAGCATCAAGTCCAAAGGAACCAGAGAGTTACAATCAGAAATCCTGAAGCCACACCTAATAAATACTCTCTCCCCCAGAAAGGGATCTCTTCCCTATTTCTGTAAGGCTGTTTACAGACTGGTCATCCAGGCCATGAACGTCTGAACACATACATGCATCAATAGTCTTGAAACATTCTGAAAACATTCATAAAATGCATTGAATGGTGACAGTTTCCTTCCTCAACTCTCTCACAATAGTAGAAAGATACCTCACAATTGTATTTTGTGTGTGTGTGTGTGTGTGTGTGTGTGGGTACCGGGGGTCGAACTCAGGATCTTGCGTGCCAGCAGGTGCCTGTGCCGCTGAGCGGTATCACCGGCCCTCACAATTGTGTTTTAATTAAATATGTGCATACTTTAAAGCCTGAAGTCGATATAGAATGCAGACTCCTGACCATATATGGGGAAGAGATTTCTGCTTCACTGCTACCCAGGAGAGGCAGGACCTGAGTTAGAATATTTCAAGAGCTGTTGAAAAATGGATTCTGGAAGGAAAAAGTTGGCGGATCTGTAAGAAGCAGGCAGTGAACCTCTCCAAAAGTGCCATTCGGACACTGGAATATAGTGACTGGAGGAGGACAAGAAAGAGGGAAGTGGCTCCCAGGGACCCAGGAAAGATCTGAAGCGCAGTTTGGGGCCCACAGAGAAAGTGAAGAGAGAAACTGCAACAAAGAAGAAAGAGGTGGCCTCCGGCACCATTTCCTTGTGTCGGTAATCCCGACGCGACTGAAGCGGTTCAAATCTGCGGACACGCGGTGACTGCCGGCGCCCCCGGGGGCCTCCACAGAGGAACGCGAGAAGCGGCGGTGCAGAGGAGCAGCGTCCATGAAGGACACACTGACTGGCGCTCCAGCGGGGACCTCTGTGGAGGAAGGCAAGATGCCGCGGAACAGAGAAGCACCAGCCAAGAAGGAAACACTGACTGGCGGTGAGGCTGACGCCCAACCGTCAGGCATGCAAGAGAGCCACTAGCCGGGCGCCATTGTGGGGGGGGCAGCAGCTGAGCTGAGAACTCAGGGCGGCCGCCACTCCATCCACGGCTCCAGCGGGGACCTCTGCGGAGTAACGCGAGACGCCGCGGTACAGAGAAGCACCAGCCGAGAGGGACGCACTGAGTGGCGCTTTTCTTCCTGGTATTCCAAGAATCTCCTAAGAGTTTGAAATACTAGCAATAAAGCAACCTACCATAGGCAATTTACAAGCATTCCAGGAATTAAACTAAAGAAAGAAAAGAAAATGAGACGACACTTAAACAAGATGCAACCCCACACATCCAGTTCACCAAAGGCAAACCCAGGGGGCAGTGAGGTGGGACAAACCGAAAGCCACCCACCTGACATCTCTGAAGTGGTAACAACAAAGCAGTTGAATGAGGCTCTGGAAAAATTTAAATCAGAAATAATTTCTCAGATAACTGCAGAGATAATGTCCACAATGAAGACCATGCTTAAGGACGCTAGAGCAGACACAGACAAAAAAATAGACGAGCCTAAGAAAATGATGGAAGCCATGAATGCTCAGCATAGGAAAGAAATGGAATCCATAAAGCAGATTCAAGCAGATATCCAGGGGAACAAAAATTCCATTGAAAGTATTTGTAGCAGATTAAGCCAATGTGAGGACAGGATCTCAGATATAGAAGACAGGCTTGCAATTAGTGATCATGAAAAGAAAGAATTCTTAAAAACAGCAAAGGACAATGAAAAATCAATCCAGCAGCTGCTAGATGACGCAAAGAAGAATAACTTAAGATTGATTGGAGTCAAGGAAAAAGCAGGAGACAGCATAAATGCCATCAGAACACTGTTCACAGACATTATCACAGAAAATTTCCCTGGTAGAGAAAAAGAATTTGACGTTCAGGTAAGTGAGGCTTATTGAACTCCAATTAGCCACTATCAAAAAAAATCTTCAGCCAGGCATATCATAGTCAAGATTTCAGAAATTCAACGTAAGAGTAGAATCTTAAAAGCTGTTAGAGAAAAGAAACAAATCACCTATAAAGGAAAGCCCATCAGAATCACAGTGGACTTTTCAGCACAAACCCTCAAGTCAAGAAGAGCTTGGAATGATGTATTTCAAGTTCTAAAGGAAAATAATCTTCAACCCAGATTGATGTACCCTGCAAAACTATCTTTCAAAACTGTTGGAGAAGTAAAATACTTCCATGACAAAGAACATCTGAGAAAATTTATAACCACCAAAACAGCACTCCAAAATGTTTTGAAGGACATTCTAGAAAGGGATAATAAGGACTACAACTCCAGAAACCCCAACAGAAGGAATCCACCAGGCAGAGCAAATGATTAAAGAGAGGGAGGGAAAACAAAAATTAAAAGAGGGAGAGCCAACAAGAAAATAACATGACAAGGATAAGTCAATACATATCAGTTTTAACCATTAATGTTAATGGTCTCAATTCACCAATCAAAAGGCACACACTGGCAAATTGGATCAAGAAGCAAGATCCAACAATATGCTGTATACAAGAAACACATTTAATTCAAAAAGAAATTCATAGACTGAAAGTCAAAGGATGGAAAACAATACTCCATGCAACAGGAACCCAGAAAAAAGCAGGGGTAGCTATTCTTTTTGCAGACAAAGTGAATTTCAAGCCAAGAATGATTCAGAGAGATAAAGAAGGTCACTACATCCTTGTAAAGGGAACAATCCAAGAGGAAGAGATAACAATCATAAATATATATGCAACAAATACCAGTGCACCCAACTATATAAAACAAATATTAATGGACATGAAAAATCAAATAACCACTAATACAATTGTATTGGGGGATCTCAATACTCCACTGTCACAAAAAGACAGATCAACTAGACAAAAAATCAACAATGAAATATTACAACTGAACCAAACTTCGGAACAAATGGACTTAGTAGATATCTACAGAGTGTTCCACCCCACAACATCAGAATACACATACTTCTCAGCTGCACATGGGACATTCTCCAAAATAGACCACATACTGGCTCATAGAACCTGCTTAAGTAAATGCAAAGGAATTGAAATTATCCCATGTATATTATCAGACCATAGTGCAATGAAATTGGAAATCAATGGCAAAAGAAACCACAAGAATTTGCTAAACACATGGAAATTAAATAGCACCCTACTGAACAACCAATGGGTCACAGATGAAATTAAAGAAGCAATTAGACAGTTTCTGCAACTGAATGATAACGACAGTACAACATACCAGAACTTATGGGATACAATGAAAGCAGTCCTAAGAGGGAAATTCATAGCATTAAATTCCTTTATCAAGAAAACAGAGCAAGCACAAATAAACAACCTAATGGTGAACCTCAAACTTCTAGAAAAAGAAGAGCAGGCTAAGCCAAAAGCTCGTACAAGAGAGGAAATTATAAAGATCAGAGCAGAAATTAACGTATTGGAGACTAAAAAAAATACAAAGAATCAACGAATCAAAGAGTTGGTTCTTTGAAAGATTAAATAAAATTGACAAACCCTTATCCAACCTTATTTAAAAAAGGAAAGAAAGTACTCAAATCCACACAATTAAGAATGAAAAGGGTGATATCACAACGGACCCTGCAGAAATCCAGAAGATCATCTATACCTACTTTGAAAACCTGTATTCTAATAAGATGGAAAATGCAGAAGAAATGGACAGATTCCTAGATACATATGAATTACCAAAGCTCAACCAAGAAGATACAAAATCCCTAAATAAACCAATAACAATCAATGAAATCGAAGATGTAATTAAAAACTTCCCAACAAAGAAAAGCCCAGGCCCTGATGGATTCACTGCCGAATTCTACAAGAAATTTAGAGAAGACCTAACACCACTACTTCTCAAACTCTTTAATGAAATTGAAAGGGAAGCAATACTCCCAAATTCATTCCTGGAAGCAAGCATTACCCTGATACCAAAACCAGAGAAGGACCCAACTAAGAAAGAGAACTACAGACCAATCTCCCTAATGAACATAGATGCAAAAATCCTCAATAAGATACTGGCAAACAGAATCCAGCAAATCATCAAGAAGATTATACACCATGACCAAGTTGGATTCATCCCAGGGATGCAGGGATGGTTCAACATACGTAAATCAATAAATGTAATACACCATATTAACAGAACCAAGGACAAAAATCATATGATCATCTCAATAGATGCAGAAAAAGCTTTTGACAAAGTCCAGCACCCAATAATGATAAAAACCCTACAGAAAATTGGAATAGATGGTCTTTATCTCAATCTGATAAAAGCTATCTATGACAAACCAACAGCCAATATCATACTAAATGGACAAAAACTGAAAGCCTTCTCTCTAAAATCAGGAACAAGACAAGGATGTCCACTGTCCCCACTCTTATTCAACATAGTCCTGGAAACTTTAGCCAGAGCAATTAGACAAGAGAAAGAAATAAAAGGAATTATGATTGGAAAGGAAGAAGTTAAATTATCATTATTTGCAGATGACACGATACTCTACGTAGAAGACCCCAAAAACTCCACTAAAAAATTGCTCGATTTAATAAGCAAATTCAGTAGTGTAGCTGGATACAAAGTCAACACTCAAAAATCAATAGCCTTCCTGTACACCAATAACAAACTCACTGAGAGAGAAATTAGGGAAGCAACACCTTTCACAATCACATCTAAAAAAATGAAATACCTAGGAATCAATCTCACAAAGGAAGTAAAAGACCTCTACACTGAAAACTACAGTACTCTGAAAAAGGAGATTGAAGAGGATATCAGAAAATGGAAAGATATCCCTTGCTCTTGGGTCGGAAGAACCAATATAGTGAAAATGGCCATACTTCCAAAATTGTTGTACAGATTTAATGCAATTCCCATCAAAATTCCAACAACATATCTCACAGAATTAGAGAAAACAATCCTAAAATTCATCTGGAACCAGAAGAGACCTAGAATAGCAAAGGCAATTCTGGGCAACAAAAGCAAGGCAGGGGGCATCACAATCCCTGATTTGAAATTATACTATAAAGCTACTGTGAGGGCCGGTGAGATGGCTCAGTGGCGTAAGCGCTTGCCTTGCAAGCGTGAGGGCCTGAGTTCGACTCCCGGATCCCACATACAAAAAAGGGGCCAGTGATATCGCTCAGCGGCACGGGCGCCTGTTGACGCGCGAGGTCCTGAGGTCGACCCCCCGGTACCCACAAAAAATAAATAAATAAATAAAGCTACTGTGATAAAAACAGCGTGGTATTGGCAAAAAAACAGACCTGAAGATCAATGGAATAGAATAGAAGATGCAGAAACAACTCCAGACATACTAAGCCACCTTATCTTTGACAAAGGTGCCAAACACATTCACTGGAAGAAAGATAGCCTCTTTAATAAATGGTGCTGGAAAAATTGGCTCTACACATGCTGAAGATTAAAATTAGACCCATATCTTTCACCGTGCACTAAACTAAATTCAAAATGGATCAAAGAACTAAATATTAAAACAGAAACATTAAATCTCCTGGAAAATAGAATAGGTAAAACTCTTGAAGACATTGGTGTAGGCAAAGACTTTATGAATAAAACCCCCATCGCACAGGAAGTATCACAAAGAATCAACAACTGGGATCTCATCTTATTAAAAAACTTTTGTACAGTAAGAGAAACCACCAACAGAGTGAAGAGACAACCCACAACGTGGGAAAAACTGTTTGCCAGCTGTTCCTCAGACAAAGGATTACTATTGAGAACATACAAGAACTCAAAAAAATCAGACCTCCCAAATTTAAAGACCCAATCCAAAAATGGGCATCTGAGATGAATAAACACTTCTCAGATGAAGAAATACAAATGGCAAATAAATATATGAAAAAATGTTCAACATCACTAGTCATCCGAGAGATGCAAATGAAAACAACACTGAGATTCCATCTCACCCCAGAAAGAATGGCTGTTATCAAGAAGTCAACTAATAACAGATGCTGGAGGGGCTGTGGGAAAAAAGGAACCCTTCTCCACTGTTGGTGGGAGTGTCAACTGGTGCAGCCACTGTGGAAATCCGTGTGGAGACTCCTTGAAAAACTGGGATTGGAGGTCCCATTTGACCCAGCTATTCCCCTTCTGGGTATCTTCCCAGAAAAATTAAAAACATCATACCACAGTGATATATGTGCACCCATGTTTATAGCAACACAATTTGTAATAGCTAGATCGTAGAAACAACCCAAATGCCCATTAACCGAGGAATGGATAAAAAAGATGTGGTATTTCTATACAATGGAGTACTACTCAGCCATAAAGAAAGATAAATTGGAAACTTTTATAGGTAAATGGATGCAACTCGAGAAAATACTCACAAGCGAAATAAACCGGACGCACATTTGTAAACATCGTATTGTCTCCCTAGTATGAAAATGCAATTTCACTGTGACTATTCCATTCCTTAGTCTTCTATTTTTACCTAGCTTTTACATGGCTTAATCTTATACTGAGTAATATTTTTCTCCAAAAGGTATTTGTACATTCTCTAGTGCTTGAGTTTGTTAATACAGGAGAATGTTTACTTGTTGTCTTTAAAAAAATAAATAAAGTTTGAAAAATAAATAAATAAAAATAAAAAAATTGACTTTGAAAAAAAAAATAAAGCCTGAAGTCTTTATTTGCACTGAGAATGCTGGGTTAGCATGCATAGACTGTAAGGATGCAAATGCTTGGCAGTATCTGTGTGCATTCGATGTACCACATACAGACACAGAGCACCCTTTTTTATATATAAGAGGAAAGCAGGGCCGGTGAGATGGCTCAGTGGCGTAAGCGCCTGCCTGGCAAGTGCGAGGGCCTGAGTTCGACTCCCGGAACCCACATAAGAAAAAAAGAGCTGGTGATATTGCTCAGTGGCACGGGCACCTGCTGGCATGCGAGGTCCTGAGGTCGACCCCCGGTACCCACAAAAAAAAAAAAAAAAAAGGAAAGCAGCCACAGACTTCAACACATAACCTTTGTAAAGTATAAGGTACAAAATAATAATTAAACCACCCATCTCTGATACCTTTTGAATTTTTCTAGTGTTCCCCAAAAGCAATGTAAACTGTGCACTTTGCTTTTAATAGCATATTGAGATTGATTTGACGTTTAAACACTGTCACCATTAAATATGAGCCTGTAGAATTTCACCAATACACATAAAGATAAACAGGTGCATAAACTGTCCTTGTTCTATTAACCTGTGTTTGTGTCTTTGGGTTTTGTGTGTGTGTACTAGTGAAACATTTGGTACATTACATTCACTGGCTCTCAATTCTTGTGTTGATTACACCCAAGCCTTCTTTGGTATGTGGGGGACATAGTTCTGTTCAGTTTTCACCTGGTTTCATGGTTTTCTGTTTGTTCTGTTCTGCCATCTGATCTAGAGTCGCCTGGCACAGCCAGTGTACCGCTTAGAGTTCAGAACTCTTGGCGACGTTCCCAGTTTTTCTCCCAGTCAGGTAAACTACATACTGGGTAGCTGCATTTCTTTTGTGCAAAAATCCATGTTGGGGCAACCAATGATGTCTGGCATTTGTCTTTGTTTCTAATTTCAGGGGAAAAATGCTTGTACCTGACACACAGTTAGCAAAGAACTACCATAATTCTTTGGTATCAGTACCAGTTATACTAAAATTGGAGGAAATTCATAGAATTTTATGTTGATTTTGAGGAACCAAAGAAACAATATTATTCACCTCTTTCTTTATTGTCTCTCCCTCCTTTTTAAAACAAAGATTAGAAGCTTTTGCCAGAAACTGGTAATGGTTCTCTTGTTAACTGTGTGGCTCTCTCTCTCTCCTTTCTGGATGACGTCTGGCCTCTCTGTGTGACACTTCTTCGTGTCAGACAGCGAGTGAACTGCTCAGTCAAGCCAAACACGGGGGGCACTGAGAACCAGCAGCCATAGGAATAGTCGTTGCTTCCTGTAGTCTAGTACCTGGTGCTAATGGATGTAGTCAATCATTTTACACTGGCCATACCTTCTTTTGGTGATGGGTACAACTTGCTTCAGGGGTCTGCTTTGTTATAATTTTCTAATGCTCTTGATTTACCAAAAGAGAAAGAAAAAAAGAAAAGAAAAAAGAATTGGTTTGAAGCTGACATGTGAACTACACTGCCCTGAGAGAATCAAAAAGAAAGACAATTAGGAGCTACTAACATTATCTTTTTTTCTTTCTTTTATTTTGTGTAGCAGATTCTCCAAACAGTGAAAAGTCTCCTCTAACTACGCCTGTAAGTAACTCATTTTAAGGAATAAGACATTCGTTTAGTGTGATTTTAGTTTGTAATGTATTTGACTTTCTTACAGCATACTCAACCAAAAATGAGACCCAAACAGTTTACTTGAGAAGAATAATTTAAAGGCATGCATAATGCCATTGGGCAAATTATAAAGACATAGATTATCATTATGTGGAGTTATCATCCCTGGAAACAAAATGATGTCAGGAAATGTAAAAGAAGCCCTTAAAATGAATGTAATAGGAAGAATGAGTAAGCATTCAAAATCATTTTTTAAAATAAGAAAAACTCCTCAACATAGAGACCCAGCCTGAACATTTTCTGGGAGACCCACAATGTCTTTGTCATGCCTCTTGTGACAGTCAGTGTCTTCAGTTATATTGTTTGTACATATTGCTTTCTATTTTTTATTTAAATAAAGTAAGAAAGCATATGGTAGTGAAGATATCAAGGCGCATGACACTGTGGAAATCCCATGCTGCTGAATTATATCTGAATACTCTGAACTGGTGTTTCCAATGCCGAGCCTGTTGGGCCTTGTTCATCCTCTGAAATTCCCATCAGGTCTGGAGACTTCCTTCCTCTGTGACACAACCAACTGCAGCACTGCCCTTGAGCCACCTGGGGGCAGCCGTGTCATCACAGTTGTAGCTTTCATTCCAGACTTGCTAGCCCTATGCCCTGAAGATACTGTGTAACTTCTCTGCACCCCATCATCTTTGATTGTACAATGAAATAATAATAATAGATTTTTTTCAGGGTTGTTTTGAGCCTTAGTTGAAATAATTATACAGAATATACAGAATCCTCTGGCATAGTTCCTGATACAGTAACGAATCATCCCTCTCCAGGGGTTAATCCAAGAGGCCCACCACAGCCAATGTCAATTCTTATCTAAAAGCAAATTGTCTCACTTGGGAATTTCTAAGTGCCTGTGCAGAGTGGAGAAGGGACCCATCACTTGTCATATAACCCTCGATCTCTCCAACTACAGTCCAGAACTAAGGACCATTTGTGAAGTTTCACCCATAAGGCAACACAAGGAATCCTGAGTTTCTTGGAAAGTGGTATTCCCCTAGGGTGGGTGGGAACCCCATAAGGATCACAGAGTTGGCTTTCATGGCACAGACCTGAAGAGTGTGACATAACCCATTAATTCCATTTTAAGTTACATTTGGAACAAGGATGTCAATTGTTCGTGTGCCCCCTCGATGGGTGTAGAGAGGAAGAGCGTCCCAAAGACATACGTTATCATTTCTGGTTTATGGAAAGTAGAATGAGAAAGAGACATTACTAACCTATATAAATTCTCTGAAAATACTGCTACCCCACAAATTTGACGTTCTTCCAATAGAAAATGGCTCCTCATATAATAGAAAAATAAAAGAAACTTGAAAGTAAGTAAAGTTTGAAGAGGAAGTAAGCATGATATTATAGTAACCTCAGTAGACCGGCTACTTTCAGTCAGACTTTGGAGTGGCCACCGGGCTGGGAAGGCAGGATTGGCATCACCCAGCATGAAGTAATTCCACTGCTTACTCAACAAACACTTATTGAGGGCCAAAATGCAAGGTCTTGGGATACTTAGAGGGGTAAGAGACATCCCTGCCCTTGAGGAACCCAGAGCCAGGGGAAGATACAGACCTACAACAAATAGAGTGAGGAACAATGTGGGCTATGTGCTCTCCAGTCCAACTTCTTCTAGCACCTTGTGTCTGTCCTTGAGGACAATTATCACGCAGTCTTCTGTTGATCCTTTATACGTGGTCACTTCCCCATCTTCTCTTGGCCACTGTGCACCCCCAGCGCATCCTCAGCCCATAGTAAAAAATCACCAGATCAGCACATAACCACCAAGCAAAGGAACTTTGAAGTCACTGTTTTCCCCTCTTGTTTATAATGCTGGTATTGTCCTCTTTATCTTCTTTGAAAACACCTAATCATTCTCTCTCGCGCGCGCGCTCTCTGCCCCTCTTTCTCTGTCTCTGCCTCTCTGTCTCTGTCTGTCTCTGTCTGTCTCTCTCTCTGTCCAAAAAATCATCTGTTTTCTGTGCAAATCCATCTGTCCTATGCTTCCCTCTTTTGTCTGCCTCTTCCTTATGGACTTACTCTTGAGATTACCACTTAGTGTTAACCTGAGAATTGAATAGCTCCTAATTGTTTCTCTTATTTCCCATCTATTGGACTTTCCTCCCTATGGCTTTATTCACATGAACACCCCCCTTTCCCACAAAGAAGGACTATGTCCCTATGAGAGGTTGTCAATATTTAAATGACCTTCAAGTCCTAGGAGAATGCGGGGGTGGGGGTGGAGTCAACCTCCAATATCATTAAAGTCCAGTAGGATTTCCCATCTAGGATCTACATTTGGATAGCATTTTATGGTCATCCAAGGAAATTTGGTTTATATACGATAAATACTTTTCCCTCCCGCCTAATTTGTCGTAGTGTATAGTACACAAATGTGCAGTGTGAATCTCAAGAGTGGAAGATAGGATGTGTGTTCCCTGTCTTATTTTCCTGCTTTTCTTTACCATTCTGTGAATATCATGGCCAGCTCAACCATTTGCAAGAGCACAGCAGGAGTACAAAATGAAGCCCACATATCATCTGGCTAAACGTGGATGTATTAAAGTGATAAATGTTCATGAAGTTATAAATCCAGCATTACCCATGGCCTGGCCTGCATTCTATGCCTGGAGACACATCATTGGGGCAGCCTGGGCACTGTGCACCTGAGTGGTGGTGGAGATCTTTTGGGGCCAGGGCAGGGTGGAGTGTAGGCTGGTCTGTGCACCCCTCTCCCACTACACCCATGCCTCAGTGTCCACGGGGACGGGACCCAAGACTCCTGCTAACACCAAAATCTTTGGATGCCCAAGTCCCTTATATAAAATGGTATAGTATTTGCATATAACCCCTCACACATCTTCCCATATACTTTAAATAATCTCTAGATTAATTATAATACCTAATACAGTGTAAATGCTATGTAAGTAGTTGTTATCTATATTGGTTAGGGAATAATCAGAAAAAGTCTGTGTATTTTCAATATAGATGCCTCTTTTCTTTTCTTTCTTTCTCTCCCTCACTTTCTTTCTCTCTATTAAGATTGTTTTCAAAGTCTTTGAGTTTGAGTTTTTACCTGGATCTTGGGTGGTATAGGTAGGCACTGGTGAGTTAAATAACCCAGTATAAGGAAAACTGGTGTGGAAAACAGTAGAGTACAAATTAGCCGCACAGTGCAGCACAAACCCCTTCTTACAAAATGTGCTTCTGCTGAAATAACCGCTCCCATTGGCTTGGATCCAGGATCAATACACAGAATGAATATGTTATGTTCAGGTGCCTGAATGCAA
The DNA here is from genome assembly GCA_028451465.1 of Erethizon dorsatum. Lineage (NCBI taxonomy): Eukaryota > Metazoa > Chordata > Mammalia > Rodentia > Erethizontidae > Erethizon > Erethizon dorsatum. Next base: position 67,040,432 of record CM051836.1, on the reverse strand, counting down.
TCAAGTTATCACTTCTAACAAAAATGAAGCAAAGCCTTCCCATTTCTGTGGCTAATTACTTCATGTTTCATTAGCTTCCAAAGAGCTCACAGAATCCTACCAACATCTTGGGAGTAAACTAAAGAAAGAATAAGATTTTTAAAACATTCTGATGCTGGGCACAGTGGCTTCCACCTGTATTCCCAGAATTCTGGGAGACTCACGCAGGAGAGTCAGAAGTTCAAGCCCAGCCTGGGCAACTTAGGGATTTCGCAAGATCTTGTCTCAAAATAAAAATTTAAAAGAAGGGCTGGAGGAAGTGCAAAGGTCCTCGGTTCAATCCCCAGTGCTGGGGGGAGAGGAGGCTTATTTCACCAAGGAGGACAATAAGATATGTGAAGGCTTTTGGGTGTCCATCTGGTGCCAAGCTAGAGGCTAATTGTCTTGTCTTTCCTGCCCTGTCCTTGAGGATGCAGCTTAATTCTGATCATGATTTTATTTTTCTGAGCAGTTTAAGTTCTGGGCCTGGGACCCAGAAGAGGAGCGGCGGCGACAGGAAAAATGGCAGCAGGAGCAAGAACGTTTGCTTCAGGTAGGACTGGATTTGCTACTCTTCCCCTGTTTCTTTTAGATGATGCTCTCCTAATTTCTGTTGCATTAGATAGATTTTTAGCACAGGAAATGGGATTTGTGAATTCATTTTATGTCCAGGAAACAGAGTATTGCGTATCTCATTCTTCCTCCCAGAAAGTACAGTGATGAATAAGAGGAAATATTGTTCACATTAACACTTTAAAAACCTCCCAGTATTGATTAAGAGTCACTTTACCCACCCATCGCCTCTTTATTCACCAATTTCCAGCCCAAGTGACGATGAGAATGAATTAGCCAAAATCTGTCTAATAGCATACAGGTGGAATCAAATTTGGCCTCAGTTTATTGCGTCCAACCAGGGGGTTTCTCGGGGTTTGGGTCCCCCATAATGACCCTCCACCTCTCTTCAGGATCTTGCCTTCACTGGTGAAGAATGGAGAAGTGGGGCTCTTAGTGGAGAATAGGGGAGTCAAGACTGATACGGTGCGAAGCGGATGTTTATTTAAAATGTGGCAAATGCAGAGAAAGCAGAAGAGCTATCTCGGCAGCAGAGTGGTGCGACAAGATAGGGGGCATCCTGCTCAGGATGCCCGGCGAGTGTGGGATGTGCCCATACTGACGGGGTAAAGGTGTTTTGTTGATTGGTGTGGGCTAAGCCAATCAGGATCTTAGCCTTTGTTTCTGAGAAGGGGACAAGGTCAGCATACAGAAAATGTGAGTAACACTTTCATAAGGATACCATAGGATACGTTTTCTCAAGTACATGGTATACAGATAAGCATGTGATGATTTTACAGTTGTCAGCCGTGGATAGTCGTCAGCCACAGATAAGCATGTGATGATCTTATAATGTTAGTCATCTGGGCTTTGTCCTGGGTTTTTGTTTATGTTTCTCTAATCTGCCCTTACACTCCCCCCTCTGACTCAGTCATCCTACATCCGCAGGACAGGGGATTGCTTTGGCTGGCTAGGGCCAACATGAAGGGCAGGTGGTATTGGTCGAGGAGGGACGATCGAGGAGGCTGAGGTGGAAGGAGGCTGGTAGCTCCCTGGTAGGTTCCATCTGTAGGAACATCTGGATTTCGATAGCACTGCCACTGTACAGGCACAAGTGGGAAACTGCCTGCCGTCAGCTCGGCTGTTTGTTCTGATGCAGAAGTCGTGTCTCCTCCACTTCTTAAACGGCCCAGTCTTGTATCTAACCCTGGCTAGGGTTCCCAGCCCCTCCTACGAGTTCAGTTCTTCAAATAGAAATGTTTGCTCTGTCTTCGAATGAAAGCTGTTAATTAGCAATGCTGGAAACCGCCTGAGAGCAAATTTGTTATGCCTTCTATTTGTTTCATGGATTAATGGAGCTTCCAAAAGCAACTACTAAACTTAGAAACTAACCTATATTGAGTACTTGGGATATGCCAGGAACTTTGGTGCTTGACATATTTAATTTAATTTAAACCTTTGAAGTATGTCTTTTTCAGCCCATTTGCAATTAAAGAAACTGAAGCTCATGGAAATTAAATTAATTGCCCGAAGTCATGGAGCTGACAGGTATTGAGCTTAGATTCAGATTCGGGTCTGAATGACTATAAAGCCTGGGCTGTTTTCATTCTATTCTCAATAGTTACTGAAGTTACCAAAAAATCATAAAAGAGAAGAGTATTAGTTCCCAGTAAGTTGATGACTTCCCGCTGCTGTGTAGAAAATGATACTGAATGCAAGTTTATTTTACTTTTTCTTTCTTTCTTTGTTCTGATCCTTTTGGCCTAATTCCCAAGGGTCAGGGGTGGTTTAGTTTATCAATTGTAACATGGCTTTAGCTCTGCCAGTTAAGTTTGGCTCTTTCGAAAATTGCAGAAGATTAGATCTTCAACACCAAAATGTTGGTGAGAACCTGATTCATCAAGTCCAGAGCCATCAGGACTTCTAGACCAGTCCTGACCATCTGCTATTGTTTTGAATATCAAGTGCTTCTTCTCCAGCTAAATGGTCAACAGTCAGGAGTCACAAATTCCATGGAGTAATGGAGTGCACGCTCCATCATGGTGCTCTGAAGGGTGGCCATGCTTACAGATGAGGCACCAGGCATGCAGTGCTCCTGTCCACTGAAAGGTTACCTGGCGTAGCATCATGGGTTGTGGAAAGAGGGGCATGTGCACGTTCGTGCGCATGTGTGTGTGTGTGTTTATGATTGTGTGTAACAGACAAGCTGCATCTCTCAGTCCCTGCACCCTCAGGTCATTGTCCTGGTGAGGGGAGACAGGGACAAGTAATGGGAATTCCTGGAACCAATAAGCCTAAAAAGCTTTACCTGCTTTTTAGATTTTCTGTATTTGGGGGGATCTATTTCCCCTATCCTAAAAGCCCCTGAAGTCCGTCTTCAAAACTTTACAATATTCAGTTTTGACAATAAGTTTTTACCTGGTATCAAAGAGCCCCTGCCATGGGTTGACCGACAGTGCTTTTGGTAGAACATTAATAAGAACATCAGTCTCCAGACATTCCAGTAAAGTCCTTCTGCTCCTAAGATAATGACATAACAGGTATCCACGGGGGAAATCTCAGCGCCTTCCTGTGCAGATGTGCACAGACGTGTTTCAGCCTCTGACAGAGGATTTACAATAATCAGCCCAAACACTGGAGGGTGTGCGGCGCCTCAGTGATTCCTTTGTGTCTGTCAATCAGGATGCCATTCCCAAGACTCCCGGGTGTCAGCTCTCGTTTTAATCATTCATTTTTTTTTTTTTTTTTTTTTTTGTGGGTACCAGGGGGTCGACCTCAGGACCTCGCGCGCCAGCAGGCGCCCGTGCCGCTGAGCGATATCACCGGCCCCTTTTTCGTATGTGGGTTCCGGGAGTCGAACTCGGGCCCTCGCGCTGGCAGGGCAGGCGCTTAAGCCACTGAGCCATCTCACCGGCCCTAATCATTCATTTTAATCTCCATCCATTCCCTTCATCTCGTCAGCTGTCAGGAAGCCAGTCACATTGATTGGGGGCCATCCCTATTCAGAGCATTTTATTTTCCTCCCAAAAGTGGCGACTACTGCTGCGCTTTCTGAACATAAGAATGGAGTTCTGATACAGAAGCATTCTAAAGGGTGTTTAACAACTGCTCTTAAAGATGAGGAAGGGGATTGGTGGAAGGGAGAGGAAAGGGAGTAATGGGGATGAAAATAATTTTTAAAATGCATGTCCCAGTATACCAAAATGAATTTCATTATTCTGTATTACTAATACACACTGATTTTTAAAAATCTGCTGTAATTCAAAAGTTACTGTAAGCTGGGAAGGCTTTGTTTTGGTACAGTGGTGAAAAGCAAAGAATAATTTAGCTATTCAGCTAATTGTCATCTTGTCAACTTTGGATCTCACTGTATTGTTTGTCTTACAAACCTACAAGGTTTTACATCTTTTATTAAACTCTCTTTGGCAACAATGTACTTCTTTTCTTTTTGGGGTGGGGTGTCAGGGGGACTGGGGATCAAACCCGTGGCCTTACACATGCTAGGCAAGAACTCTACCCCTGAGCTACACCCCCCGCCTAGCAATGTATTTCTGTTAGTAGAATGGCAAAAACTCATCTCCGAAGGGCCCAGTTGAAGCAAACTGTTAGTTTAGCCTATGTAGAACAAAGTTCAAGTTAAGGAACATTGAATTTTTTTTCAGCTTTTCTCTTTCCACAAGCAGATTTCTATTTCTTAATCTAAAGAATAATTCTACGAAATGCAATGGCAGAAAATACTACCCTCCATTGGATTTTTACATTCCTGAAGCGTTTTGAGTACCACACGATAGCATTCCCTTTTATGGCACAAGTTAATTAGATTTAGAATGTTACCACAGGAAGGAATTCTGCCACTTGTTGGACATGGTGGTTTAGAGCAGGAAAATGTCCCAGATATGTATACAAGGATCACTTTCAAACAATGTATGGACACTCTGTGACAGGAGCGATACCAGAAGGAGCAGGACAAGCTAAAAGAAGAATGGGAAAAAGCCCAAAAGGAGGTGGAAGAAGAAGAACGCAGATACTATGAGGAGGTAGGAAACTCTCAAGAACTTTGACCTTGTCATCCCAGCTCCTCAAAGACAGTCCCTACCTTTTGTACCTGTGTCATGTGCATGTGTGTGGCTTTATCTGTCTTTGCTCGCTGCAGAGCCCCACCAACCTCTTTAAAAGAATTATATCATCTCGGCTATAAGAGACCACAATACCCCCTAAATGTGGTAGTGTCAAGAGTGATTTGAGCCATAGTCAAGGAGACAGTATGATTGTATCTTTCCTCTGGATATAGTCTGATTCTTGGTCTGTCCTACAGAGACGACAAGAAGAAATCCGTTCATTTATGTATTTTTAGGCTTGTTTGTAGCAGCCATGTTTGGCAGTGATGAATTAACTTATAGGATAATTTGGGCATTTTGGCTAAATGAATATATCCTTACTAGTGCATTCACTATGTAGTACTAAGATATGGGGAGAATTTTATTTAATTTTATTTTTTAATTAACAAACCAGACCACATTACAGAATTTGAAGGTGGGTACATTTTTTGTGTTATCTAAAATTTGTTTATGATTAGTATTGTTGTGAATTTTGTCTTCAACCATAATTTTTGTACATAGTCATATCCCTAATAGCATTTTTTAACTAAGCTTTCTGAGTCACACAAGTGAATTCAGACTTCATTTTTCTACAGTCAATGCTTATTTCTAAATCATTGCCCATAGAGAGTACTGGATGATTTGCATGCTTTTAAAAAATAGATGTTTCTAAATGCTTGCTTCCTCACACATATTCTGATTTTTTTTTCCCTTAAGTTCCTTAATGTAATTTTTCTCTTGATAAATATAATTTACCACTTTATTGATTCCTGTCCTTCCCTTAGGAGCGTAAAATAATTGAAGACACTGTGGTTCCATTTACTATTTCTTCAAGTTCTGCAGACCAGCTGTCTACCTCCTCCTCTATCACAGAAGGCAGTGGGACAGCGGTGAGACCATCAATTAACAGCAATCTGTGAAAGAAATAAACTTAAATAGAAGTATAAGACCGCAATGCCAAGTTTCCCCACCAAACAGAATAGTTGGAAACCAGGCCTGGCCATTCCCCCAGAACCGTGTCATGTGCTGCATGCATTGCACACTCTGTTGTCACTGCTTCTCCAGGAGCAGCAAAGTCGTTACAGCAGACAGGCCGGCAGGCTCTAGTTAGTGGAGCCATGCACTGCAATGTCCTGCTCACTGCCTGGCTCTTGGATCGCTCCTTCCTTCAACAGACATTCGTTCCTCTCTGCCAGGCCAGGCCTTCTCTTGCACTGCTCGGCAGCAGCAGACACACTTGCATTATATTCTCCACCAGTTCCAGGAATGTTGCCTCTATCCCCAAAAATTCCACAAGAAATTGGCAGTGCCTTTGAGAGCTGGAGAAAGCCAGAGAGGCTGCTGTACCTCCAAGTCCCCCAAGTAAGGTCATGAAGGTACTGAAAGGAAGTCAAACCAAGACCTGCACAGTCCACAATCTATAAAATAAAATAACCCATGGGTACCAGGCAAACATTTGTCTTGAAATAAGCAGTCCTGTGAGTTGGTTTTATTTTGACAAGGGGATCTTCTAATCACTTTCTTTTATGGCATAACTTCAGAGACAAAGAGAGTCCAGATTATATATTTATTTCAAATAACTGGAAATCAATTAGGTTCCATTAATTTGCATGACTGCACTTTACATTATAGGCAATGTGATTGAAAAATGCTTCGAATATTTAATGACCAGACATAAATATTGTCCAGTACATTTAAAAATTATATTTAAGTCAGGAGTGGTGGCACATGCCTATAAAACAAGCACTCTGGGAGGCTGAAGCAGGAGGATTGCAAGTTCAAGCCCAGCTGGGCAATTTAGTGATTTAGCAAGACCCTGTCTCAAAATAAAAAATAAAATAAGGCCTGGCGTTGTAGTTCAGTGTGAATGCCCTGGGTTCAATCCTCAGTACTGGAAAAAGAAAACATACATATGAATATGATTATCCTTGTTTTCCCCTTAGAATAAGACAGACTTGGAAAGCTGTCATGATGAAGAAAGAGAAAGAAAACAGAAGAAAACATTCCAGGGGAATGAAAATGACATATTGCATAAAACTAAGGAAAGTGATCTGCTGGAGGAGAAGGGCAGGTATGAACCCATACCTGGCTGTCCATGAAAATTCACAAAGCCAAGTTCTGTCCACTTGCCATTGCTAACACAAATCGTATTCCTCTTTGAAATGATCATTCCAGTAATACATTACATATTGCTTGAATGTATTGTAATAGCTCTGAAGTCAATGTCCTTATGCTCTTGAATATAAATAGCCCTATTTTTAAATAGGCAAAACGTTTTTTAAATAAGGAGAAACAGTATAGATCATCAAATAAGTCTGTTGTCAATTCAAAGAACTGTCAGTCAATTCACTGAAATGGTGACAGTGTTTGCAAGGATAACGGCTGGAATGAGACCCTGGAGTGTCATCTACTGTGGTCCACTATGGACCCGAGCTTGGCTGTTACTATCCCCTATGCTGTGAGAAGCCATGTTTACTCTGGCTCATAATATACAGGGTGGCCAACTGCTTACTTGTTTGTGGTATCACCCCCACCATGGATCCAGTATGTTGCATGAGGGGGAGATCAGAAAAAGAAGCCAGAAACCCCTGAAGCCCTCAGGGTCACTCAGATTGGAACAGACTCTGGGGTAGCAATGGCTATGATCGGCTTATTGATGCCACCCATGCCTGACCTGGAAGGGACCCATAGAGTGCCCAGTTGGCATTCCTCTGTGTTCCTTCTGAGACAGATGTTTGCCTCTGGGGTCTGAGATAGCAGGCAGGTCCTGGGAAGTGTGCATGTATCTGCATTTGTATACAGCATCCCAGGGGTCCCAAAGGCAGGAAAGGCTTTCCACGTGTCATTTCTAGGACTGGCTGGAAGTTCAGCTCTTGTGGGAGGTTTTGCTCCGAATTCTCCGGGGCTTGTTAGCTAGAAAGCTGTGTGAAGCATGAGTTTGACTAGCTAAGGGCCTGCGTCCGGAGATGGCACTGTCTTTTTTCAGTTAACACTTTTAACAGAGACTTTCCAGTTTTATGAAATCAAAACTACTGATCAGGAAGATTTGAATGATGCCAAAAAGTATTTTATGTGCATTTTTGCTAGTTCTTTGTATAGGCATTTCATAAGAATTTTTGTTCTCCCAAATGTCCTCTGTGTCACCACCAACTTGCTCTGTGTCTCCTTCGTTTCTCCTTTCCTGGGACACGGAAGCTATTGAAAGCCCAGTGGATTACCACAGGCTGCAAAGGTCCCAAGTGGCTCAGGTGATTTCTACAGTGCTCCCTCTCTTGTGAAAATGGAGTTTCCAGTTAGCTCCTGCATCCCTTGAAGTGGTTAGAATGAATAACTTTGTGGACAGGCAGAACATCCCAAATGACAATTGCTTTATAATATTTTAAATCTAGTTTAAAATGAAAAGAATAAGTAAACCATCTCATTTCTTTTCTCAGATTATAACTAGTACTTCCATACCCTAAGTGATGGGACCAATAAATTCAATCCAGCGGCTTTTATCTGGATTCTGAAATATGTTTCTTTATTTTAACAGCCTATCGCAAGGGCCATGGGCTCCCTCTGAGAATTCCGCATCAAAAGGAATCCATCAGGATCATCAGCTGGATACAGAGGTTGGGGCCCCACCCTGTGGGACAAACCCACAGCTAGCTCAGGGTAAGAAAGGAGAAGACTAACCCCAGGATTTAAATTATTGTAAGACCTCTGTATCGTCCAGATAGATATGACCTCTGCAGCTGTAAACTTCTCTTTAAGGGCCCCAGACCTCTACCTTATGCTAAATATATAATGAGTGAACTCTGATCATCATGACCTGAAGCTGATATGGTATCACTGAGGATTGAGGACCCAGTGAGGCTTGAACAAGATATATGTTTGTGTGTGTATATGTATTGAGACTTCCTCAATTTTCCTGATTTCACTACTGGCCTCAATCTCCCCACAAAATGCTTATGGAACTTTAGAATCCACATGGCCAGGTGGAAATACGGGAGGAGGCTGAGAAAGTCCTAACAGCTCTCCTGCCTGTGCCACCCTTGTTCTCACCTGTGCCCCCATACTCCAGGCTCCCCACAATAAAATTCAAAGGTTTTCCTAAGAAAAAAAGAGAGAATAGAAGGAAAAAAATGGAAACAAAGCTTTTGTAAATAAGGAGGGGATCCAGGGTTGAAGGGAGGGGAGGGGAATGGGGAAAAAAAGAAGAATCAAGATACGTCATGTACAGGCACAGGTTCCTTATGATGAACATAATTATTATGTATCTCAAAAGTGCACCAATAGGGCCAGTGAGATGGCTCAGCGGCGTACGCGCCTGCCCCGCAAGCGCTAGGGCACGAGTTCGACTCCCGGAACCCACATACGAAAAAAGGGCCGGTGATATCGCTCAGCAGCACGGGCGCCTGCTGGCGCGCGAGGTCCTGAGGTCGACCCCCGGTACCCACAAAAAAAAAAAGTGCACCAATGAAATTAATTTTTAAAAAAGGTCATATTCTGCATGCCACTGAAAGTTCCAGTGTCAAATCTATGAATGCCTCAAGGCTTCTGTATTTTGACCCCCTTAGATTTTTAATTTCATGTTGGTGTGTCTTTTTATCTTATTTGTTTAATTTTTAAATTTTTTTACTACTAAGAAAGCTTCAAGAGTATTTGCTGCTGGCAGATACTTCTTGACTTAGTCTAAGGTTGGAAGGATTAAAGAGGGGTGAGCTAAGAGGATAAAAAAGTAACCATAATATATGTTTTGGGACAAAGTCAAATTTGGCTAAGCAAAAAAAACCTTTCAATGGTGAAATTAATTAATTTGGCCTTGTATTTTGAGCACATTTTCTACTCATACATTTATATGGATTGATGATCATACATAAGCATACACTTGCATATGGTCCCACAGAGAGATACCTTATATATCCTATATCTCTATATGGATGCCCTATGAATTTAAACCACATCACAGTTGGTATAATTCATGGTTCAGAGGAAGCAATGGGTGTTTATGATGTTTTAGAAATTATGCCCAAAGTTGTAATCCACTCAAATGTGCTTTCTCTAATGAATAAAAAACTCAGTACTTTGAGTGTTGTTACTATTATATCAGAAATCACTGAGGCAAAAGATCCTGGTTCCAGATCCCCCATGTTCCCAGAACTAATTCATAGTGCAGGGGACACACGGGCCACTCCAGCCCCTGGCTGCCCACAGTCGCCATGAAGTGCTGTGAGACTTCAGCAGGCATCAGCACTTTAAAGAAAGGTGACCTGCAAGGCATAAAGGTGACTTTCCTGAGTACCAAGTTTGTGTTCTTTACTTGGCACAGACCCATCCCAGAATCAGCAAGTGGAAAACCCAACAATGCACATGTTAGAAGATGTGAAGCCAAAAACCCTCCCGCTGGATAAAACCATTAACCATCAGATTGAGTCTCCAAGTGAAAGGCGGAAGTAAGTAAACAAATAATACGGATGTGGGATTTTTAAAAAACATATTGACTTTGAAGGGGGAAGAAATGAACAAAGGTGATAGCAAGATGTCGGTAGCATTTTTGTGCTTTTTTCTCAGTTTGATATCCTTGACACAGTAACATATATTTACAGAAGTTTGAGATTGTCTTCCAGCCAAGTGAATAATCACTCTGAATTTATCAATTTATAAGAAAAAAAAATATTCTTAACCTACAAATCTAAATATTTGGGAAAATTTTCAAGTCTGTTGTACTAGTAACTTACTTGAGTTAAACTATCTCAGAGCCTATGAACAAATATTCTTTCATGGAAAACACTGTTATGTTTTTATTATTATGCTCTCTCATTCAGGTAGCCACCCTAGGCTACATTTTAATTTGGTAAGAACTCTATTTTTTACATTAATAATAGTTCCTATCATTTTTGTGTGTTTCAGTATAACAGGCACTATGTCGAAGAGTTTACAAATATTTCTCTCCTTTTCTTATGCTAACTCACAGATCCCTTCCAATGAGGAGTTTATGAGGTCGTTGTTCCCATAAGGAAATTAAGCCTCGGGGAAGTTAAATAACTCACCCAAAGTATTTGACTAGTTAAGTAGTAGAAGAATTCAAAATGAACCCACACTTTTACAGCAAAATCCGATTTAAAGCAGAGCTTCCTTGTAACCACACTTGCAGAAGTACATTTATTATACTTCAACCAATCATTCTGCATACAGCCAGACCATCTGGATTCAAGTCTGCCTATTGTCTTAGTTACTTTTCTCTTGTTCCTGAGACAAAATGCCTGATGCCCAAAGTTAAAGGGAGGACAGTTTTATTTAGCTCCCAGTTTGTGGAGTTTTCAGTCCATAATCGACTGGTTCCAGGGCAGAATGGCACATGGCAGAGGGGCAATAGTTCATGGCAGTGGAAAACAGCAAAATCAACAAGAGAGAGCAAGACAAGCCTTTTTCTGTCCCTTATATTGTATCCAGTCTACTGGGATTAGGGCAGTGCCAATCCAATCAGTGGACCAGGAATCACCCACATTTAATCCCTTAATCTTAGCATTGCACTACAAATCAATCACACACTCTAGGTTCTGCAACCTCCGAAAAAACCCTATGACCGCATGAGGTTTTGGGGGGACATCTAGACACAAACCATAACACCTACTTTGGACCTTGAGCAAGTTACTTAACTTTTCTCTGCCTTAGTTTCCTCATTTATGAAACAAGAATAATAATAATGTCTACTTCACAAAGTTTCATGCCTGGCTAATAATAAGTACTATATAGTCCTACATAGATGATGATGGGTAACTGTATTGTAAGAGAAAAGTATTCAGTTTTTGACCCACTTTTCTTGTTAGGTTTTCCTTTTCCTCGATACAGTATTTGGGCCATTTTCCCCTTTTCTGTCTATCCAGTTTCATTTCTAAATAGTCACCAGAGTCAACAGGAGCTCAGTCACATAGGTGTCATTGTTATTGTTGCTAATTGTAGTGATTCTTAGCTGTTTTTCAAGGCCTAATACTTACACTGGAGGGTACTGGATAAAAACCTGATGTTTTGAAGAAGAAATTCTCTGCCTGAAGGGAGAGTTTGGGGTGACAAGGGGCTCAGGGAGTTAACTGAGAGCAGAAGGTGGATGAACTCAAGCTTTGTTCTCTTCTGTGTTGGTATTTTTCTTTTTCTTGTTCTTTTCTGTGTTCTACCCCTCTTTTTACAAATGAAGTTAACTTTTAAAATCCAGAGCCCAGAAGTGACAGCCAAATGACATGCAGAGCTCACATGCAACCCACAGCATCCGCACCACCCTACCCGAAGCCTTTGGCTGGGGACAGCTCATGTTCGTCACTGCCAGCCCATGGTGTAGTGGTTGCTAAATATTTTGAATATCACCCTTTATCACATGAACCCACGGTGGAAACTGCCTCACTGAAAATGCCTCCTGCCATGTCTGCCCTGTGTTCCTGGGTATTCCCCTAGATATTCACTCATTTCTCCCTTCAACCATGTTCATAATTTCTATATCCATCTCATCATGTAAAACCAGTTTGGTGAACAACTTTGATAGAAAATCCTCAATTTTAACTAAAGAAGAATTAAACTGAAAAGAAAGATTAGAAAATTATTCTGGTTTTTCTGTTCAGCAGTGCCAGCATGCCAGCCTGGTTCTGATTTTATGTAGGCAATGCATGTATAATCCTTGCTAGGCAGAATTACTATTTGCTTTTCTTTTCAAAAAAAGTTACCACTAGAACACTCTGTGGTCTCTAATTTGATTGCCGTGGAAGTGTTTTTTTCATTTTTTGTTTTTGTTTTTTTAATAAAAAATGTCTTTTCTTTTGGAATTTTGGGCCTCTGTTGACTTGTTGTAATTGTTGGCTCCTTTACCATGTTACAGGAAAAGCCCTCGAGAGAACTTCCAGGCTGGGCCCTTGTCCCCCTGTTCTCCCACCCCTCCTGGCCAGTCACCAAACAGGTACAAGAGGTTAGCGAGCCTTCCCAAGGCTGCTATGTGCGGAGTCGAGCTCGCCAAGCATCACTCCAGCTCCACTGGTGCTTGCCAAGTGATTTGGGGGGATTTGCCGTCCACATCCCTTCCCATACACACAGAGGCAGCAGGAAGGAAAACATCCCCCATCTGCCTGCAGATTCATCTGCTTGCAGTAGAAAAAGTCAAGTGTGTGACGTTGGCATGCTGTGACCATAAGACTTTAATTACATTGTGTGGAACTTGCAATCTAATAATAAAATCTACCAGACAGCTGCTGGGCTCCTCCGGCGGCATCTTTCCCTCTATGGCAGCTCAGCCTTCTAGGCAGGGCTGGTTGAAGGCTCTTCCGGAGACCCAGGCAGAGGCTGGGAAGCCAAATTTCACCTTCCCTTTAGCCTACTCTGGCTCTCTTAATGATTGCTTCTGGACATTAATTGAGCCCCATGATATTCTTAAATGCTGCCTGAATTTCCATTCACTGGAGAGACAAATTACTGAGTACTCAGAGGTTTTAGTTAATGTAGAAATTTCTTATCTACTAGATAAGAGGGAAATCCTAATAAATAGGTTTTGATTAGGACACATCTTTCTCTTTTCTATGGTATTTCTTTCTGTTTCCTCTGTCCCTCTGTGCCACTTTGGCTTTCAAATGACACTGCACATTTTTAAATTTTTTGTGTAGTTCCAGAGACTTTTCAGATCACAGACAACACTATCATCTGACCTCGGTTGTAGTAAGGCTCCTCGAGGTCAGCCGTCCAGTTTCACATAGGTCGTTGGCCGTGTCCTCTTCCATGGCATTGGTCTACTGCCTTTGGTTCTGACTGTTGGTGAGCACTACACTGGGGCTGCAGAATTACCAAGGGGAGGTGGAGACAGCCCTGCCCTCCAGGGTTTTGCAATTTAGAGAGATGGCAAGTGTCTAAATTATACGTTCAGTGTTGGCGCTGGAGGAAGTAGCAGAAATAACCTAGCCCACCCCCTCATTGTACAGGTGGAAGGGAAACCCAAATTGAGTTTTTCACAAGAGATCACAGAACTTGGTAGCAGTGCACAGGTTATATCCTACATCTCAGGGCCCTTTCCCTTGTTCCTCTTCTGTTATGGCACAGTTGACTCTATATTTTTAATCAAAATTTTTGCATAGCAGATAAAAAGAAGTGCCCTCGAAGGGCAGTGAACCATTTATGGAAAATGTTAAAGCAACATTGGAACCTTAGTAAAGCTAAACTTCACTATCTTTTAGGATTTATGGAAACATAGGATAAATACATTGAATCATTCCAAGGTATCTGAATAGACTACCATATAAACTTATTGGAACAAAAAACTTACATACACACACACACACATATGTACAGTAGAATGAGTACAGCAATAGAGGCCTATTGTATTCAATCTAGCATTTATTATCTAGAATTTGTTAGAATTTCATTCATGATATAAGCATTTTAAAACTCCATGTTTCCATTTTTGCATGGTGTTGCATATTTGCATGTTTGGCCAATGACTCTAAAGTGAAATACGTATCCTTACATGGATTTGTCACCCTAGGTCTATAAGTGGGAAGAAGCTGTGCTCTTCCTGCGGGCTTCCCCTGGGTAAAGGAGCCGCGATGATCATCGAGACCCTCAATCTCTATTTTCACATCCAGTGTTTCAGGGTATGGACTTAGCGCTCTTCTAAGTGGAATTTTGTGGGTTTTTGTGTTTTGGGGATTTGTTTGTTTGTTAGTTTCTGCCTCATTCTGTGTGAGAAATACCTCCTGGAAATCCCAAAGGCTTTCTTGTGAGCCCTTGCCCCAAGTGCTACAGACCTGTGGGCGGACTCCATCATTCAGGATGAAGCGCTTCTCTCCTGAGTCCTTTTGGGATGTGCAGTTAAAAGAAGCACAACAGATGCGCGCAGTTTGTCTTTACTGAATAGCTTCGGCTGCTGAAGAGCCTGTGCTCTAGCAGGAAACAGGATAGGACGCAGGAAAACGATATTTCCGAATCTTTTACAGCTGCGTGGATTTATTTGGAATTTAACATATTTGCCGTTTCTTAAACTCTTTGGTTTCATGACAAAGGGTTTTTGTCTTTGACCTAAGTAAATGGCTATATCTAGTTACAAAACTGTAGTTCTCAGAATGAGTATGTTTGTAATCTCAGTTTGAGTATCACTCTTTCTGGAAGCTGCCTCGCCTACCTAGACTAAGTCAGTTGCCTTTGTTATAGAACTGTTCATGGTCATTATCACTCATCATTGTATTATTTCATTATCAGCTTCTCTAATAAATTATGAACTCCATAAGGGCAGGAACCATGTCTGTCTTGCTCACCACTATTTCCTCTGTACCTAGCCAAGTAGGCGTCAATAAATATTTGTAGATGAATGAATCTATGAATAAACTGAAACCAGATCTCCTGCCAATAAATACGTGAGCAAACCATTTATAGCTGATTTATTATACAATTTAAAGTTGAACTCTTTTAGCATATCCTGTCCTTTTTTTTCCACTGATGGACACATTTCAAATTGATAAATAACTTTAGAAGCCAAATCTTCTATCTCTAAAAAAGTTATTTCTTTCCCTACATAATGCTGATATACTTTGTTTCTTTCTTGAATTTTGTTTGCCCTACTTCTTGGTAGTAGCTTCCTTAGTTATAAATTAAACTAGCATGGGCTTAAAATAACTCCCACTTTGCCTGTAAATTAAGAGATAGTCAGTGAAGTTAGCCCCAAATTATTAATTTAAAAATACCAGCAATTGCATGAGAGTAGGACACCATAGACAAAACAGTGTATATACAGCTCGTAGCGTAATTTGGATGAAGGCTCCCTCTGCCCTCGGTGACCATAGAGCATGAATCAGAGGCTGGTCCTGATCCCACTGTAAGGGCTAGCAACTGGACCAACCTCAAATGCCACCTTCCCTGGTACGAACAGCAGAGTAGCTCCCACTGTTTCTTCTATACTCTGGCCATTTGGCTAAAAGGAGTTCCATTCCCAAGGGATTTGTTATGCCGGGTATCACTGCCATTAATGTGGAAATATAAAATGAAATCACTTTCCTAATAATTGTTATCTGGTAGAGCCTACCAACAAGGCTGGAAACCCTTTAAAGATTATTGATAGTCAAGTTGAAATTGATGATCTATTGGCTGTGAGCTTATTTAAAACCACTAGGGTTTAATCTGTTTAAAATGGGGCCGGTGAGATGGCTCAGCGGCATAAGCGCCTGCCTGGCAAGCGTGAGGGCCCGAGTTCGACTCCCGGATCCCACATACGAAAAAGGGGCCGGTGATATCGCTCAGCGGCATGGGTGCCTGTTGGCACGCGAGGTCCTGAGGTCGACCCCCCGGTACCCACAAAAAAAAAAAAAAATCTGTTTAAAATGGTTCTGCCATCTTGATTGAGAAATAGTGTATTATAAAGTTTAAAAGGATAGGCTTTTAGTCAATGACTTACTGGCTTCACAGCCTTGGGACAAACACACTAATCTCTCTGAACTTGTGTCCTTCTCTGTAAAATGCAAGGAGTTAAGATGAAATGCTCCAAGTATTTTCGCTGTTGCTGTAAACTGACTCTTGGGATGGCATCTCACACATAATAGATGTTCAACAGGGTGGAGATTGTAGAATTGATTACTGTGTGTGTGTAGTGATTACTGTGTCATTAACACAAATAGTAGCTAAGCATTATAAAAAACCAATTCCCTATGCATCCTTTAACCCACTATTCTTCTTCCCTGCAGTGTGGAATTTGTAAAGGACAGCTTGGAGATGCAGTGAGTGGCACAGACGTCAGGATTCGAAATGGTCTTCTAAACTGCAACAATTGCTACATGCGATCCCGAAGTAAGTACGGGGAGAATTCCCCAAGAGGGTGGGTAGAGGCACATGCGCACATAGGATCCCATTTAGGAATTCACATATTTTCCCCCATCAGTTGAGTCCCCTACCCTGAGAGGAACGATTCTTAGCATAAAAGTAGAAGACTTGACAATGAGATAACCTCTTATTTACCACTTGTTTCTCACTGGAAGTTACTGGTGATGTGGGTAAATTCTGTTTCTCCAAAGGCGCATAAACGCATGAGCAGGTAAAAACAGAACGCCAAATTCAAGGAATTGCCTAGGCTGGTCTTGGCTGAGATGGAAGAAAGGCTTAAGGCCTGAGACACTGTTCTTTGGTCAAGCACGTCTTTAGAAGACCAGGACCTTTGAGGATGACTCAGTGTGGAGAGTGACTCCCCACTCTATCGAACTGAGCACCAACTCCTCAGTGTCACCATGCCTATATTGAGGGGTTTCATTATGTAATATGATTCTGTTCCCAACCTAATGGAAAGTTCCTTGAGAGACAAAATGATGGATTCTACTTCTCCATGGGTTCCCCCTCCCCCTCCAAATACCTAGGACATAGAGCTTAACAAGTATTTGCTACCCTGGAGTTCCCTTGAGCAGCCTGCCTGCCCTCTGATGTTCCATATGCGTCAAATGTCCAAGGTTCATGTTCCTTTTGGGGGCACCAGGGGGTGCTGTTGATCAGCTGCTGTTATAGAAACTAGCCCCTGGCTTGCTTCTGAATTCTTCCTGGGTCTGTCAGGAGTCCTGGCGGCTAACCTGATATCAGGAGATCTTTCAGCGCAAATTCACCAGGCAGAAACACTTTAAAAAAAAAAATTAGAGCGAAGAGATGGGGTTTGAAATTCAGGAAGGTTTTATTATTTCTCAAAGTAAGTGAAGTAACATTTTCATTGCCTTTTTTACATGGCCTCTAAATCTGCGAGACTGAAAACTTAAAGAATAAAAACAGATAGTAAGTTGTTGCTAAATTGCCCAGGCTGGGCTCAAACTCACAATCCTCCTCCAGGCTTCCAGAGAGCTGGTATCACGGGCCTGTGCCACCACACCCAGCTTACAGTAAACATCTGACTTTGTCAGAACAATTCCAGTGTAGAGCCACCGCCGTCAAGCAGAACTATTTATACCATGTATCATATATATGACTAATTTTATACCATATGCTTTATATATATTAAAAATAATGATGGAAACAGTATACCATATATCCGTACAGATACAGATAAGCACGTACATGTGCCTTGTGTAATACATGCTCACCCTTTAAACTAGACTTTCTTTGTTTTGTTTTTTTTGCAGTAGGAAAACTAAACCCTTTTCTTACGGGTTTCGAAGTGAATTTTTCCGTGCTCTGCAAATTACACTTTTTCTCAAGTTCAGTGCGCGGGCTGAATGTGAATCAGGGAACCAGAAGAGGGCGCTGTTAGTTTGGAAGACTTGAAAGTGCTGCGGATCTGTCTTCCTTTCGTAATCTAAAGCGCTTTTGGGTGACAGGGAGCTGTTTTCATCCAGATTTTTTCTTAATTGAGAAGTTTAGTTGAGTAATTCATTGTCATTTCTTTTGGAAATTAGGTTTTTTTGCTTTTTTGTTTTCTTTTTTTTTTTTAATCTAAGCCAGGAACTTTTCTCTTATGCATACAAATTTAAAGGGTATTAGCTGTTTTTAATTTGAAATCTAAAGGCAAGAACTGTGGAGTTCCTATAACAAGATGAAAAATAAGAAAGTGATTTGGAAGTCTACAGATACGATTTTTTATTTGATATTTTAAATGTAATGTTTTATCAGGATATTTTAGATGTTTTATTAGGATATTGTACAACTACTAAGAAGAAACTAAAAAGGCCCCATTATCTCTCTGCCTAGATATTCAAAAGAATAAATAAATAAAATTTATAAATAATATAAAGTTAGAAAAATTGAGATTGTTCAGACACATGCCAAATTAAAAGTGAAAATCTCCACTTATCACTTTCTTTTTTTTTTTTCTTTCCTGTGGGTACCGGGGGTCGACCTCAGGACCTCGTGGGCCAGCAGGCGCCCGTGCCGCTGAGCAATATCACCCACCCTTTTTTCCTATATGGGTACCGGGAGTCGAACTCAGGACCTTGCGCTTGCCAGGCAGGCACTTATGCCGCTGAGCCATCTCACAGGCCCTCCACTTATCACTTTCTAATAATTTTTTTAACTTAAGCCAATTTTTTTATTACTACATGCTTCAGTACATAATGAGTATATTCCTTGTGGGGAGTTGGTGCCTATATATAACACCTCTTGCTTCTTTTTTCATCCTTTCCTTCCTCCCCCCTTCTTCCATCTCTTGATTCCCTTCCCCTGTGAGAAAGGTCTGTCTCCCTACTTCCTATTAGCTGTCTTTTAATTTTGCTCTTTATTTATACTTTGGGCTTCTCAGATAAGAGAAACCATGTGATATTTAAGCTTGTGTGTCTGATTTATTTCACTTAACATTATGGTCTTAAGGTGCATCCATTTTCCTACAAATGACTCAAGTTTATCTTTAGGGCAAAGTAGTACTCCACTGTGTATAAATACCACATTTTCTTTATCCATTCATCTGTTGATAGACATATAGGCTGCTTCCAAGATTTAGCTTTTATGAATTATGCTGTTATAAACATAGGTATGCAACTTTCTAATAATTTCTTGGGGGCAAGGACAGAATGAGTGTTTGTATATGTACACACACACATTTGCACACACAGAGAAACATATGTACATGATGTATATGTGTTGGGTTTTACTTCACACAGATAATAACCGTATAGTCATGGGGTTCTGCACTTGGTTTCTGTTGCTGTTGTTTTTGACTTAATGGCAAATCTTGGCAGTTTTTCCATTTACCATGTATTTTTTCTTCATTCTTTTCAAAGGCTTTTAATAGCTGCCTACAATCCCATTGTGTGGACATGCCTTAACTTAAAACCAATTCTCAATGAAGGGACACTTTGGTTATTTCCAGTTTTTAATATTTTTCAATGCACCAGTGAACATCTTTGAATATATCTTGCTAAACATTTGAAAACACCTCCAGAGGACACATTCTGAGCAGTAGCAAAGCTGAATTAAGAGGCACGTGCTTTTTAATTTTTCAGACATTCTTCCTATCATTGTTCAGAAATTACATCCTCCCTGCAAAATGTAGGAGAGGCCCTGTCTTCCTCTACACCAGTGGCAGCCCTGGGTACCATCATGTGTTAACAATGTCCACTCTGGGCTGGGGGAGTAGGTCAGTGGTAGAGCACCTGCATTCCCAGCACTAAAAAAAGTCCACTCTACTAAGTGGGGAGAAACCTCATTGCTTTGAACTGCATTTCTTTAGTTGTGAGTTTGAACGTCTTTTTATGTGTTCATTTACCATTTATACTTTTTTCTATAAAGTGCTTCTCAATCCTTTGTCCATTCTTCTGTTAGCAACCTGATTTGAGTTCTTTGCGAAATAAGGAAACTTTCCCTGTGTTATATTTGCTATATGTTGCAACTGTCTGTCATTGGCTTCCCATTTTGTGATTTATTTTCACACAAAATGTTTTTCATTTTAAGTAACTAAATACATAGTTTTTCCCCTTTTGTATTCTGGGTTTTGTGTCCTTACTCAGAGAAACACTCTATTCCAAAGGTTAAAAAAAACTTAGCTGAGATTTTGCTAAGAATTTTATCTTTTTTACATGTAAGTGGGAGACCATCAGAATGTATCATGGGATAAAAATTAAGGAGATAGCCAACCCTATTTTTTCCAGGTAGCTAATGATGTGAATAACACTTAATAAATAATCCCTTTTATTCTCACTAATTTGAAATGTTAACTTTCTCATAAGCTAAATCCCCATATATATTTGAGTCCATTTCTGGATATTTTATTATATCTTATTAACCTATTTATTTTCCATTACTGAATGGTTTTAATTATTATATCTTCATAATCTGTTTTAATAATGGCTACCTTTTCTCCAATTACTTTTTCCAAAAATTTTCTGACTTTTCTATGTTTATTTTCTAGGTAAATATTAATATCATTTTAGGCTGATTTTAGTTAAGTCAACACATGCCAGAGAAGAGTATTGCTTTCCTTCTTAGTGTCCTAAGAAATAAACACCGTATATCTTAGGAATGACTAGGTGAAGGGTTTAATAATTTCACTAGAGAATTATAAATATACTTGAATTGTTTGACTATATCTCATATGCATTGAAAGAGTCAGAAGGAGAAGAAATGACTAAAAATCATTTTTCCTTTTTTTCTTTCTTTAATTTTACTTTGATCTGAGTTGAGAAGACGCTAGGTGGATAGCTGTGAAAGGTGATTTACATCATAGGCGTTCTAAGTGAAACAAAATAATTTCATTTTGTGGAATAATAAAACTTGAATATATAATCCTTTTTCCTTCAAGTAACTAGTCACATTTAAATGAAATTTTTCTCTTGGAGGAAAAAATAGCATAACAGCATATTAAGATGCAATTCCTAAAAGCAATGTAAACAGTTTTTAAGTTCATATGTAAATGGGAATGGCAGTGCAGAACAAATTACCTGTCATGATTCAGCTGTCACATGTTTCACTTGTGCCATTTGTGCTTGGGTGTTGGATGGCTGTGCTTTGTACATGGCGTCCTGTTCCATCATTCACTCCCATGAAATGCATTTAACACAAACTCCCCAGGGTCTTTGCGAATGTTGTGATCGCCTCATCACAACTCTAGCGCCTCAAATGAAGGAGGAACCTTGTGAAGGTTTCAGCAGGAAATATGGAACTTAATCCTTTCCAAATAAGCTTGCCAGATAAAATACAAGATGCCCAATTAACTTTTTTATTTGAATTTCAGGCAAAAAAATGAACTTGAATTTCAGATAATCCATTTGTTTTAGTGTGATGCCCAATTAACTTTTTTATTTGACTATCAGGTAAACGATGAACTTAACTTGGATTTCAGATAATCCATGTGTTTGTCCTAAGTATTGCATGCTGTTGATTTAGTACAACTATGTCCTAGATACTACGTGGGCTATCCTTAGGCTTAAAAAGTATGTGTTTATCTGAAATTCAGATTTCACTGGGTGTTCTGTATTTTTACTTGATAAATATAGTAATCTTATTTCTAGATCACATGTCAAGTTCCTCTGGTTTCAATGAATTTATTCTTATAGAAACCAAAACCTAAAGTACCTATGAAAGAAAAAAAATTGGTTTTTTGCTTATCTGCTCCAGAGGATAAAGTAGAAAGCTTGTTGGGGAGATTATTTGGTTCACAGAAAACCCAGAGCTCTTGAACCAAATTTTAGGGCATGTGTACACCAGAGCACGTTGCTAAGTGGGGTCTGAGATGGGCTCAGTGGTCTGCATTGCTAACAAAGGTGCTGTGAGTACTGCGTGTCCTGACAGCGTGCTGTAAGGAACGGAGTGAGTCACGTTTCCCCTCTTCTGGCGGAAGAGAATTTGGCAAAGGTAACTGCTTGTTTGGGAAGTCTTAAAACCTCTGAAGCAAGAAATGCGCACGAACTGAAATTGTTGTTTCTTTCTTACAGGTGCTGGCCAACCTACAACACTGTGATATGATTTTCAAGCTTTCAGATCGTCGACCATTTCTTTACTGAGGGTGTCCCTGGCAACTGCTAGACAAAATCCCACGTTCAGGGGCTACTCAGCATTCATCTGATTTCTGAAAGGCTCTTCTGAAAGGTGGTGTCTGTTCTTTTGTAGCAGTGTTTGTGTTTTCCTGGGGGTTTTTTGTTGTTTTTTGTGGGTTTTTTTTTTTTTTTTGCATTTGCACAGTATATACAAAAGAATATGGAATTGTAATGATCCTGAATAGTTCAAAAAAAGGTTTTAACGTGGTCAAACAGGCTTACAGGTTAAAATGTGTTATTCTCTTTTTTGGGAAGTAGCTAAAGGATGCAATAAACCCGTTGTGTTTTAGTACTTCTAGAAATTAAACACTTTATGTTTACAGAATTGAGCTGCAGAAAGTGCAAGACATGCCAATTTTAGCAATCTTCTAAGACAGGAGCATAAATGTAATGCATTTTGGAAAAGCTAAACATCACAGTGAGTTCTTTCTCTGAGCTATAACTTGTTTTTAACGCAGAGACACTAGTCTGATAATATATACTGTAATCCTGAAAACATTTGTGTTACTTACCTTTTGAGGTAGAAATTATACCAATAAATTATTGCACTGTTAGTATTAGATTTTGTGTACCTTGGAAGTTATGTCATTAATATAGACTGGTTCATCAAACACAGAGAACCCTTGCAATATCAGCTAGACTTACACTCATAGACATTGCCCAAGGGTAGGAAGAAACCAGGGGAAAATATTTCAATGATCATCTCCAAACTTATTCACCAAAGTCTGTGAGGAAGTTTAATCTTCAAAAGAGTGGCAGGTCCATGGCAGCCATGAGGCCCAGGTAGCTTGCTTCTCTCCAAGCACTAGGTTAGGAATCTTCAATAAGGGGCTCATACAAGGTGTGTGGAATGTGAGGCATTGAGATAAATCTGTCTTACCTGTGGGGGCCACATGCACAGGTATCCAAAGAGAAGCATTAAGTCTATCCTAAGAGAATCCAGATGACATGATGTAATGAGCCACTGGTATGTGACCAGAAAGAAGCTGCGGCTCAGACTGTGCCCTGCCTACTCTAATGGATGCACGTGCACCTTCATTTCCCTACATCACCTTCTCTACTTCAAGAATTCTGGATTATTGCTCATGGAGTTTAGAAAGGAACTTTTGTGGAGACTTGGCTTATTTTCTGCCTGTGTGATAAATTTCAGCTGGACGAGAAAGAAAGCAAGTGACTAAAACCCATCACAATTTGCATCTCCAGGCTGTTTTCAAGACTGGGGAAAGGGGGACTATTTATTTTGCCTTAAAATGATGGCAAATAAGTGACGAGGACATTTTGTGAATGTAGACTATGGATACACTCCTAGTAGGTTAGTGTAGTCATAAGAGATCAAGTAGATGTGTTTATGTAAGCAATATTTTTTTCTGTCTTACTGAGTATGGTTAGCAATTATTTATTTCCATGCTAGATGATCCTTTGCATGTGGGTTCATGTAGGTACAGAAATTTCCTCACCACTGGAGGTATTTTGACCACTTTGTCATTTGGATGAGCTGTTATTGGATTGAAATTTACACATCATTTCATTAAAAATTGTGCCTTAGAAAATGCAAAGCTGTTGCACATAGCGATGAATTATGGATGCAGTACATTGAAGAGATGAAGTCACTTCCAAATTCCCACGACTTCTTGTGGAAGTGTTTTCTGTTTTACAGGAAAAAATGAAAAAGAAAAAATTAAAACAATTTTAAAAATGTACAGATTAAGTCCAATATTTTGATTAACCACCTGCATGTTTTATTAAATATTTTGATAATGTGGATGTTTACACTTTGCATGATATTAGCAAAGTACTTCACCACAAATGATGCATAAAACATGTACAATATGGTCATTCATAACCAATTTTTATAGAGTACTTTTTACATGTGGAATTCCATCCATTATGTAAGGATTATATGAATATTGCACATTCTCTTCTGGTTCCACACACTCATTTATACATGTTTCTTAGTGAGACTCATTGTACAAGTCAAGAAAAATAAAGCCACATTCTCCAACTGCAAAACATGCTTTCCCATAATGAACACTAGTCACCAGCACAGAATAATCTCCAACATTTTCTAAATTCTAATTGCCAACTGTTTCTATTTCTATTTGATTTATATTTCATTTAGAGTCAGTTACATGGCAGCTTAGGCAGGCTAGGTCTTGTTTTTTCCAGTGCAGCATAATAAGTATGATCTATTTCCTTTCAAATAATCTCTGAGATCCCAGGAAAATAAAATGCTGTGCTCTGTGGAGCTATAATGCAAATGTGTTTGTTTAAAAAACAGATGAGGCAAGTGAGTGATTTATTGCTCCTGAGGAAGTATATCTGATTTTTTCCCTCATACTCCAAAAGCTAGTCTCTTCTTTCCTAAGAAAAAAATGGGTAACTCTTTGTTTTTCACTAGCAAAGTTTCATGATGTTTCTTCATTCTTTCTATGTAGTGTTATTAATGCAATACATAGTCTAGTTATCTATACACAGCGTAAGATTTAACAAACTGAAATGATCCACCTCATATGTGAGTCCGTCCAAAAGATGTTACTGTCCTGGGTGGGCCAATGTTCTATATCAGTTACACTAATTTTCATTTACAATATTTATTCTAAAATGCCTCTGAGAAATAATAAAAAAAAGTTATCTAAAATGCACAGCTTTTATAGCAAATGTACATTTATAAATAAAATACTCAAATCAACTTTGTGTTCCATTCATCTTTTTGAAGGGGTGGGGATCCGTTTTCTTGGAGAACAGAGAGAATCAAGCCCTCTCTTGTGAGTACTGCTTGAGGCTCACACAGTCTGATGACAGCAATGACACATGTTTGAGGTCAACTATGTAAAGACAGTCAAACTTAGTGCCTGGTTGTAGGGGTCACTGAGGAATCGCCTTCCAGGACGAGATTTAAACTCCTTGAGATGAGATATACAATACCCAGAAGAGACCATGCAGATGCCAGTGGAATTTGTTGGAAACAATCAAATGATGGTCAAATTTCAGCTCGGGTTGGAGGAAACCAAGGCAAGCCCTGTGAAGCCCTGTGTGTCGCTGGCCCCAGCACTGCCCTCATGTGTCCCACTTGCCGTATGCAGTCTGTTTCACTAAGGCCCCTTTTCTCAGGTATCCAGAGACTATGCTGTGAACCATGGCACTCTGCTGGTGCCTCTTTCTAAAGCCCACATCGCCCCTGCCTTGCATTCTATCCCACATATGCAGGAGGTGGTAGGAGGGGGCAAATCCCTTGACGTTTTCAGTTAACATTTTCACTAGTTGCGTTCTGCTTCCTTTTGCAAAGTTTGCTGGGCAGTTAGTTGTTGCTGCTGCTTCTGTGGAAAAGTGGATGCTGTCCTTATGGTGAGAGTTTCAGTAGTTACCAGAGTAACCTGGTAACTACTAAATAACCTAATATATCCTAATATATCCATTTTTATTTAAATAACAGTCCATTCAAGTAGAATGCAATTCAAAACAAAGAAGACTGTTACTCAGAGAGGTCTATAAAGAATATCTTTACTAAATGAAAAAAATTTTGTCTCTGATGCATTGAACTAGCTTTATTCCCTATTCACTTTCTTCAAGACCTAAAGACTCCATTTCAGAATCCTAATCTAGACCACAAAAGCTCCCTCCCCCTTCCTTTGGTATTATGCGAGGCAGGGTTTACAAATTAGAATGACTAGAAAGTTTACACACTCAACCAGTTAGACATTGTTCTTGAGAACCAAAAAAGGACAACAGAGAATGGTATGGACTGTGGCAAACTGAAAAAAAGAACAGTTCCGTCTGAAGGAGACAGTACGTGGCTACATCCAGTTGTTTTCATGTGAAATATCCAGTTTATGTTGACAATTTCAAAAGTTTTCTGACACAGTGCTAGCCAAAGTTGTTTGGCTCAAAAAATATATGCCTAAGATTCCAATTTTGTTCTCAGGCCATCAGTTTATAACCTATAGATGAAGTCTTTGCTTGGTTTTTCTATCAGCTGCTACTAATTTACTGTGCTGCGAGTCATTTCATTTGACAAATACATCCATTGAAGGCCATACAAAATATTTGCATTTCAGAGTGTGCTGGGTCACGCAGAGAAAGAAACTAAGGTATTACTATGATTCATAATACTTCTGAGTGGCATTATTGACGCACTGTCATTGAAGATTGCTTTTTTTTTTTTTTTTTTTTTTGTCTTTTTAAGTCAGGGTTTCACTAGGCAGTTCAGGATGACCTTGAACTCACTTTGTAGCCCAGGTTGGCATTGAACTCACAGCAATCCTCCGGCCTCAGCCTACCAAGTGCTGGGATTACAGGTGTGCACCACCACTCCCAGCTGAAGATTGCTATTTTACAGGCACTCATGTTCAGTGTTTTGCCTAACTGTGCCCTTCCCCTTAATAGTTTTATTCTTCTTTGGTGATTCAAAAACCACAGAAAAGACAAACTAGAATTTTCCCCAAATTTAACTAGCATTATTTTATCATCTGTGTTTTTGCAAACATTATTTTATTTATAAAAATAGCATTCCTGGCATATAAGGAGATAAAGGTATGCCTCATTTTACAGGTGATGAACTGAGATACAAAAGGCTACGTGACGTATCCTGGATGAGTATAAGATTTTACATAATTATATTTAACCAACTGTTCCTAATCAGGGATGGTCAGGCAATTTCCTATTCAATTATCCCTGGCTCCTATGTCTGGGACCTCACATGAGGCCAACTAGGAGGACCTCTGAGCATAGTTGGACTTTGGTAGAATCTCATCTGCACTCAGACACTGGAACATACCTTTTACAATACATTTACACTTTTAAATAAATACTCAAATAGACTTAGTATTCCATTTTTTCTATTTGAGGTTTGAAAAAATAGAGGTCTCCCTTGTTGCATGCCCTTGGCCACTTTGGCATTTGTTGGAGTGGAAATCAAGGGGCCTCTCTGCAACAACTGCAGCCCTGGCTAGAGCCCACTGCCCTCTCCAACCCACATCCCCTCCAAGCCTCCCCCACCCCATCCAAGTCTGGTCTCCAGAGTGGGGAAACGCTAGACCCACCTGATTGATAATGTACGTCCAGCCCAATTTTTTTTTTAAGGAGAAAAGGGTTATTTTGGCTGACAGATGTAAAGGTTTTAGTTCATAGTTGGCTGGCTCCAAGGCAGGCTAGCATGGCAGAGGGCCATCGCAAAGCAGGCAGGAGACAGCAAGGCAATGAAGTAGCAAAGAAGAAGCAGCTGAAGACAACAAAAAGAGTCCTCTGTCTTTTATATTCTATCTAGGCAAGCCACCCTTAGGGCAGGTAGCAGTCACACAGAATGAGACACACTTAATCCTGCCATCAATCAATGACAGTGTCACACACACAGTCTCAGCATCACACGCCCTAGATCCAGCCACTCTGAAAAGCCCCACCTGTGACTGACCACATGCGGCTTTAGAGGAACATCTAGATACAAGGCATAACGTTCTGCCCTGGACCCCTAAAGACTCATGAGCATCCCTTTATGTATAAGAGATTTAGTCCAAGAGTTGCCAAAGTCCTAGCAATTTCGGCATTGCTGAAAAGTCCAAGTCCAAGTCTCCTCTGAGATTTACGGCAACCTCTTATCTGCGAGCCCCCATGTTGTGGAAAGAAAACCTAACCAGGAGGAAGACATGTTGCACCGAGGCACTTGGAAGGCAACAGCTTTATTACACCAGCGGGCTGGTGGGAATTTCAGTTCCAAAGCACCAGCCCTGACTTAGGGTAAAATAGAAACTTATATATGTTTGCAAGCAGGAAGTACAGAAGCTGATAGTGAATCAGTTTATAATTGGTTACATAGGCTGGGTCATATGTTGTCAGGCAGGTTTGTTCTGAGCAGGTTTAGTTAGAGGGGTTGTTTTTTAATCATAAGGTGAGAGTGTTCAGGGAGGGAGTTGGGGCCGAGGAGGTGGGTGAAATCATGCATGTCCTTGACTAGGCCAGGCTATCTTGGACAGACAGTCCTTGGAACAGGTTAGTAAAACAAGATATGTTTATGAGCTTGGGACTGCAGGCAGCGCAGCTGGATGCGGTCAGACAGAGCCAGGTCAGACTTCTCTGAGGTGCAGCTGGCGTGGTCAGTCAAGGCCGAGTCTAATGGTCCAACTCTGTGGTGGACTGGGTGAGCATATCTTGTCCTAGCATAATATTAGACTGTCAGTTTTAAAATTTCTGTCACACCTGTACACATGAAAAGAAAGTTAAACACTTCCAATATACAATGACAAACATTTCCTTCCAATGATAAACAGTTCTGTCCTACAAATGGGGTATAGAAAAGAACAGACCAACAGAAGTCCAAAATCCAGCAGCACAAACACTAAGTCCCATAGTGCCATGTCCAGCACCTGGAGCAATCTCTGGCAAGATGTGAACTCCAAAGCAGCCCAAATTTTATTGCACAGCTGGATCAGCTTTCTCAGTCAACAGGCAAGGCTTGAACAAAAGAAAGACTCTTTTCTATTCCCTCTACTAAGAAGAAGACTCTGAGCCTCCCTCCACTGGTTTGTATTCATATTGTCTCACTCCAAACATTCACTGATATGAGTCAAGGTGTTTTATTTTTTCAACGGGAATAGTGAAATTGTCTGTGAAAGCTGTGTTCCTTATTGTTCACCAGGGGCTAGAGAACTATTTCAGTAGGCTCTGCAAGTTTGGAAAACACCCAGCTGAGAGTGACTGACACACAACCATAAGAAGCCCCCACCACACAGTGTATCAAGCCCCACACTCTCACACCTTTCTGGCACAGAATTAATTACTATCCAAACTTGAAAAGTTGTGATAAGTGTGTGTTATGGTTTGAGTCTAAATGTCCCCCCAAAGCCTCATGCAGTTTTAGATGTGCCTTTTTTAGAGGCAGCTGAATCAATTTGTGATTGATTGATTCATAGTGCAATGCTGGGATTAAGGATGCTGGGATTAAGGGTGGGTGATTGCTGGGTCCACCCACTCATTAGATTGTCACTGCCCTAATCCTAGCAGTCTGGATAAGATAAAAGTGGCAGAAAGAGGCTTGTTTTGTCCTTTTGCTCTTGTTGCTTTTGCTGTTTTCTGCTACCCCAGCCACCATGAACTGTTGCTCCTCTGCCATGTGCCACCCTGCCTTGGAGCCAGCTGACTCTGGACTGAAACCTCTACAAACTGTGAGCTAAATAAACCTTTCCCCCTTTAAACCTTGAGTGTCTTGTATTTTGTCTTAGGATAAAAGTAACCAACACAGTTTGTTTCTGATACTTTGATATAACAACTCTGATATAACAACCATTCTGGGAAACAAGTGGAATATTGGTTAGGCAAATGAAGAATGCCTTTTCACAGATGATCCAAGAAATTTTGAAAAAAGGGAATAATCAAAGAAATTTGTCTTATTGAACAGTAAATTTTGCTATAAAGATAATAATAGATGAAATACATATCTGGAGAATAATTTATAAATTAACATGTAAAAGTGGCCCAAACGTGTGATTTATACCTAGATATCCCCCAAGAGCCTCACGCACTCGTAGGCAGGGCTTCTGGAAGGGGATTGCATTATGGGGCTTATAGCTGACTTGCTGTTAGGGGTGGGGTTTGGTCAGAGGAGGCAATCACTGGGGGTGTGGCCTGAAGTGTTTCTCTCCTTAACCAATCCCTCCCTTTCTTCTCTGCTTCTGTTGGTAATGCCATATTCAGCTCCCCTCCACCAGGCTTCTTCACCATCAGATCATGCAAGGCCTGAAACTAAAAATGTGAGCCAAAATAAACCTCTTCTTTAAATTCTGGGAGCAACAAGGAAAGTAACAAGAAATATTTAATTTCCAATTTAGCAATAAGAAATAAGTGAACTGCAGAGTATGCACATATATTTGGGTGAATCTCAAAAATAAAAATTACATTAGACTTAAATAGCAAGACACTATGATTACATGCATACATGACATGTTATGCTGTCATTGATAGAGAGTTCAAAGACAATAGAAAACTAAGCATTATATTTTGGGGGGATAAATACTATATGACAACAGAGTAAAACAAAGCAAAGGACTGAAGTTCAGGATTTGGAGCAGGATGTCTGGAGTGTTAGCAAGACAGTTGCAAGGAAATACTGATTTTATTGCCATTTTATTTTTTCACACTTATGTGTAAGTTCTGTTTTCTCATAAGTGCCTCAGCCCTTAAAGATGTTGCCATACAACTATCTAAAGTGATTGTGTCAGGAGTCCAAGCAGGGAATGCTATTTCTCTACATCACACCCAAAACTAGAATGTTGGGCTTTTTTTATTTTTGCTACTGTGATGGGAGAGAATGGTACCTCATTACTTTAGTTTGCATTTCTCCGACTACTGGTGAGGCAGAGATGAGCATGTTTGTTTTCTTTACCAATTTTCCTATTAAACAGCTTTATTTTAGATAGCTTTTTAACAGTGTGTAAATATTCTAGACCCTTTTATTTATTTATTTATTTATTGGAGAGGGTGATACTGGGGATTGAACCTAGGGCCTTTCCGCTGGGCTACATCTCAAGCCCATTTATTTTATGTATGTATTTATTTATTTATTTATTTATTATTTTTATTTATTTATTTATTAGACAGGGTCTTGCTAAGTCACTCAGGCTGAGCTCAAAATTGCAATCCTCCCATCTCAGCCCCCCAAAGTGTTAGGATCACAGACGCATGTCATCATGCCTGCATAGATCCTAATTTGTTGTCAATAGCATGGATTGCAAATGCTTTTTCTCAGTTTATGACTTGTCTTTAAACTTCGTCTTCCTGCAGTGAAATTTCAAATTTCAACACAATAAATACATGAATATTTTTATATATTTTGTGCTTCATATGCCTGGTTTAAGAAACTGTTTCCTACTTTAATTCCATAAATGTTCCTATGCAACATAACCTTTAAAATTTCTTAAAGTTTTAAATTTCACATTTGGATCTTTGTCAAGTATAGATCTAAATGTTTTTTCCCTTTAGAAAAACAATATACTAGCTTTGTGTCACTGTGACAAAACACTTAAAATGGTCAATTTAAAAGGGAGGAAAGGTTTATTTTGCCTCACAGTTCTGGAGGTTTCTGCCCATGTTTGGCTGACCCATTGCTTTTGGGCCTGTTTTGAAGCACTACATCATGGTAGGAGTACGTGGCAGAGGAAGTTGCTCACCGCATTGTGCCCAGGAAGTAAAAGAGACAGGTCCCACTATGCAAACTCCAGTAACCCAACTTACTCCCACTGGCCCCCACCTCTTAAATATTCTGCCACCTGCTGTTGTGGTGTCACATGCCTGTGATCCCAGCACTCTGGAAGGCAAGGGCAGGAGGATCCAAGTTCAAACCAGTCTGGGGAACTTAGCAACTTAGTGAGGCCCTAAGAGCTGGGGAGGTAGCTCAGTGCAAAGGTTCTGGATTCAGTTCCTGGTACTGAAAGAAAATAAAGAAGGCTCCACTACCTGCCAGTAGCACCACAGGCTGGCAACTAAGCCTCTAAGATCTGGGCCTTTGGGAGATACTTGTCCAAACCATAGCAATCAATTTTTCCGGAACCACTTACTAAAAAACTCATCTTTTCCCTGTTGATTCATAGTATCACTTCTGTGAGGGATTAATTTTCACATGTATATCCAAGAATCTTTTTCTGGGAACTCATTCCACTCCACTGGTATATTTGTCTATGCTACGCCATTATCACAGTGTTTTAATTTACTATATCTATGTATGGAACCTTGATACTTGGAACAACAAATTTCCTTTTTAGGTTATCTTAGCTACTTTTAGACTTATTCATTCATATAATTATAGGATAAGCCTGTAAAATTCTTTTAAAATGGGATTTTAACAAAAATTAAATTTATAGACTGTAATTTCCTAATTGTTATTGCTAATATACAAGAATATTACCAATTTCTTTATGTTAATCTTGGACTTAACCATGGACTGTTATTCTAATACATTGTTTTTAATTTCTCTTGAATTATTAATATCAATCATTATCTACTTAAAACATTATTTTGTTTTTTCCTATTATGTTCTAATTTTTATATCGTGTTGCATTGTTCAGTTATCAGGAAATGATGACAAAGGACATCTTTGTCTCACATTGTTATTTACATAGGCAAAAACTGGAAAACTGCCTAGATATCTAAGAATAGGAAAATACGTACAAAAATTATGCCATGTTAGAATAATTAACATTCTGTCATCAAAAATTTGTATTTTCAAAGACATTTAATTTAAATTAATAATATACCCACAATAAAATGCTATTTGAAAATGCCAAGACATCAGACTATAAGTATTACCTCGTTTTATGATTACAAAGAATAAGTTATATATCATGTTTTACATATGTAACCTAAGTGGTCCTACTGTAAGTGGTCCACTTACAGGATGGAGCTTCCCTAGAATATCCAAATATAAATCCATGCCCCAATCTCCAGGACTATAAGAAATCTAGCCCTCCCTGCAGCATTTCTGATTTTCAGAGTGGAGCGCCCTGTTTTTTTTTCCTCCACATTCATGCGTGATTGCTGCCCCAGGATGCCCCTTCAGTCACTTTGCCTACGTCACCATTTCTCCTACAATGTAAGCCCCAGACATGGATAGGACTTGCCACTTCTTTACTCTTCAGAGATCAGCTAACAAAGAGTAAATACGGTTTGAGGACAGCATGACCAAACTGCAAAGCAAGAAAGGAAAACATTAAATTAACATTCATGTATCATTGCTCTTATAACCCATTGGCCACAGCTGTGCCCAGGGAACCCTGTCCTTCCTTCTTCTTTGGCCCCTAACTTCTGGCCTGCTGCTGTGTTAGGTGGCACATTCCTCCCAACTAGAGTTCACTCTTTCATTCTCTCCCTCCTCCCCTCACTCCCTACCCCTGCTCCTAGGAGAGCACCCTTGTATCTGAAAATGTTAAAGGAATCAGAATCAAACCAGCTAACATTATGGTGACATTTTAGGACTATATCCAACCCACAAGAAAGGCAGCCTTTACCCTACTAAACATCTCCATCTAAAGAAACACAGACTCTGGAGTTGGAATGTCCAAGTTCAAATCCCAGTTCCACCACTTACTACTTTTGACCTTTGAAAAGTTGTTTTTCCTCTCTGTACCTTGGTATCCTTGCCTGCAACATAGGGATAATAATAGAATATTTCACATAGTGTTATGAGGATTAAATAGGATGGTGTATTTAAAATAGGACACATTCTAGTTTATAAAAAATGCAAACCATTTCTACTAATACCATGCATCATAAATAGAAGCAATATAGTGAAAGTTGTGGTAGAATTACTTTCCCAGTATTGGGGGCCACAATATGGGGGGAAAACTCTTGATTAACTTGTATCTGCATTGCTGGACTGTGTCACCAGAGTAGCTCTTCTGAGAAGAGAGCCTACCCCCAAAATAAATTCTAGCCTATAGCATTAAAGCCACAAAGACATCAAAAATATCCTCAGAACACTCTGCAAAATAAATATGTATCAACTTGATACATATTGATACATATTGTATTGATACATATTGGAAAAAATAAAATATCAAAATAAACTAAAATATTGATTGCAGTTATTGCCGTTTAATGGGATTATGGATGACGTTTATTGCTACCTGAACACTTTTGTGTCTTACCCACTCTGGCCTTCTATTTCTTTTTTCATATGAAAAAATAAGAATATTATAAAAGAGGAGAATACATTTTCTACATCCACACCAAATAAAGGAGTTTATAAACTTTCAGGTCACAAAAGTCTACAGTGAAGTATAGTAGAGCCTCTCATAAAGAGAGAGTCTTCCCGAACATTCAGTCCTGGCAGAGCCTTGCTACCATGTGGCCACACTGCTGCCGGGTGAGTGGCCTGGGAGCTTTTCAGCTGTGGCTCCGTAATGTACACAGAGTTTTGTTCCCATGGTGCAGCGCTGCATCCTAACATGAACTTGTAACCGAGACCAGATCCTCAGTGTGCAGTTTTCCTGTGCCGCATCCATCCTCACCTTAGGAGTGGGTTACGAAAAATGCTTGAGTAAAATCTAACATCAGAAACCACAGAGTTGCTACTTTCTGAGTTTGTTATGGCCATCCTCTTGAGACGGAAGAATGGACTGTGCTTTAAGGTAGGAAAAAGGATTCAGTTAGAGGTTAATGGAAAATGTCCTCTGCCCTCTGAAACACAGCAACTGAGATGCATCAGAGGCTTCTCATCTTGAATCAGATCTACTTTCCTTGAAAAAGTGACATTTGGTCTTTTTTTTTCCTACTCCTTAAAATAAAGGGTAAATTTTTCCTTAATGGACTTCATTATAGAATAGAACCCTAAGGACATCTAATAACACAAGTTAACAAAGGGCAAGCAGATAACGAACTCACAGAAAATATGATGTGGCAGTGAGGAGCATTTCCCAAAGTGTGCTCCTCAGATGTGTTGTATAAAATGTTCTTTGAGAAGAGGATTCCATGGACAAACGTCCTCAAAACATTCTGCATCTTTTTCCTTGGGGATAAGAAATGCATACTGAAGGGCTAAGTTCTTCCATGGTCTATACAAATTTGTGAAATCCACAATTTTCTAAATATAGTTCATCAAAAGATTCCATTCCAGACTCTTCATAACATCTTCTAACACTTGCGTTCCACGAAAGATTCTTTGAGGAACAATGATTAGATACTTAACACATTTGGGAATCACTCAAATATTTGATAACATGCAGACCTGTTTTTAAATTCGTAGACCATTTTTAAATTCTTTTTTTTTTTTTTTCGGGGATCGACCTCAGGACCTTGCATGCCAGCAGGTACCCATGCCGCTGAGTGATATCACCGGCCCTTTTCTCGTATGTGGGTTCCGGGAGTTGAACTCGGGCCCTCGCACTTGCCAGTCAGGCGCTTACGCCGCTGAGCCATCTCACCGGCCCCCCATTTTTAAATTCTTGATTCCCAGCTTTAAGAATGGACACAATAAGACCAGTTGAGTTACTTCCATCAGGAACTGAGGAAGTGAGGAAGGGAGGCTCCTGTGAGATAAGGAACAGTGCAGCTGTGGGCTAGGAATGAACACAGCTGGAATGTATAGACCTCTTTATTCAAGTTCTATCTTTCATAAGATATTTTCAGCAAAATGTAGTGTTTTCCTCAGGAACCCTGCTGAGAATATTGCTGAAGGATTCATTTGTCATTGCAGGAAAAATCACTCCAAACAAGACTTTCATGATATCTCAAGAGGCCATGTATGGAAGGAGAGAGTAATTTACATACCCAATATCTCTTTATGTCTTCTATCCTGGCCTGGGGCTCAGGAGGGAAAGTTCCTAAACTAGTATGCCAAGACCTCACGTACTGCTACACCATGGAGCAAAGATTTTTCACAGGGCTTATAGGTCTTAGCTACTCTTAAAAAGAGCATAAGCACTTTAAGCTGAATTTGTGGAAATAAACTAGTATTTGTTCCACATATGGGACAGTTGTGAAAAAGTTTAATCAGATAATCTCTTCTGATAGTAAAAGTAAACAATTAGTTTTCTGTCTTCTAGAAAGCTAGTGGCACAACTTGCAAATTCTGACCTTGTTAGTTGTCTATTTGACCAGCTACACCAAATTCTACTCTAGCCCTAAGGACTATCTTTGTTGTCGAAAAGAGTATTCAACATATGTCATTATTTTAGAGAACTCTTGAGTAGGATACACTTGTCCTTGTTTAACTTCTGAGTTAATCTTGGTTAAAAAAAAAAAAAAAAGTAAAGAACTGTCTTTTGCTTTAGTGAATCATTCACTAAAATAGTTTGTAACTTTAGTAAAAAAAAAAAATTATGGTAGTTCCCAAGTTCAGTATCATTGATTTTCTTCCTGTGATGTGGAGGTGCAGACTATTTTTGACTTTGAGTTGAACCAGTGAGTGATTCATTACACCTCTATGTGAGTCAGAGAATAAAAGTATGAGTAACGAGAATGAGGAGGCTCTGCTGAACAACCTCACAACCTCATTTTTTCTAATATCTGTCGGAAAGAGGTCTCAATAAAAACACTGAGATTTAAAATAGCTTTAAAGCTACTGTTACATCATTCATGGTCTATTGTTTAAAAATAAAAGGGTGAGGAATCTTGAGTTCACTGTCTTCCAGAGTATCTACAGTGGACAATCTATAGCCATCCCAACACCCATTCTACATGAGTCATGGTGTAGAGGTGAGATTGACCCTCCACCAGCTCCAGGACTGGACTCCGATTGCTGTAACCCTTCAGGAAAATCTCCCAGCTCTTGCCATCCATACTGGTTCAAGTAACCTGAGTTTAAGCCAACCAATGATTCAATCAGAGGGACTCTCAGAACTTTTGTTAGAGTTGAGGAAAACTTTCTATTTATCTTCAGATAAGGAAAAGGAAGCCCACATGTCTAATATTACTGACAGATTAAGCTGCACTCTCAAGGGGCTCAGCCTCAGGGTGAAGCTCATGTTGTAAATGACAGACAGAGGTAAAAGGACACAGGAAAGAGAGCGCACCATGCCACTAGAGCTTCAGCTCTAGGACCCACACCACCACAGCTTCATGAAATGTGTAAATTCCTTTCCTGTTTATCCAGTGTGAGTCAGTTTTTCTACTTCTAAGGGAAAGCTCTTTAAATGAGGCAGAGATATTAGGCTATGGCACAGCCATAAAATCACGTTAAAATTAGTGTAAGTGCTCACAATTCTATCCTTGGTAGTACTTAGATTTGGGTATTTTAAAAATTAATATTATGTTTAAGTTCAACTTTTAATAGGTTCTGCAGTTTTTCTTAGTGAAACAGGCCCTCCTTTAGTAGTCTTGATTTACCTTTTCTTCTATTTGTCCTTCCTCAACACCAAACCTCCTGAGTTTCCCACTCAGGCGGGTGATAACAAGAAGAGGAGGTTTGATATCTCTTAAGTCAACACAATTACTGCCACACTAGAACAATTCTAGAAAGCTGCCTCTGTGCACAGGTGAGGTGGCTTTTCTGATTAAAAATGACCTATATAAACAACGAAGTCCCTGTATTCCTCTGGCTAACTGTGTAAAGGGAAAAGGTTGTGACCCAGAGCAATTTTGCTGAAAAACAAAAAGCAAAATGAACAAACACACAAAAAGATGAGCAGTTGTGGTCAAATCGAAATCTGTGGTTCCCTCTGCACACACACACACACACACACACACACATGCCCAGGCACACACACACATGCCCAGGCACACACACACACATGCATAGGCACAAAACACACAGTGTGGCACACACACACAGAAAAGAACTTTTTTTTTCAATTTCAATTTCTTGCTGGTACATAATACAAAAGTTGCAATACATAATCACATACATAATCACAACTCGAGAGGAGTTGGTACAGAGCATCTCAATTCTTTTTTCATCACTTTCCACCACCCCTTCTTCCCTCCCTCCATCTCTTGGTCCCCTTCCCACTTGCAAAAGATCTGTCTCCCCAATTCCTATTATTTATCTTTTACTTTGTTCTTTATTTATATTTTGGATTTCTTATATAAGAGAAACCATATGATATGTAAGTTTGTGTGTCTGATTTATTTCACTTAATATGATAGTCTCAAGTTGCATCCATTTTCCTACAAATGACTCAAGTTTCTTCTTTATGGCAAAATAGTACTCCAGTGTGTATATACTATATATCACAATTTCTTTATCCAGTCATCTGTTGATGGACATAAAGGCTGCTTCCAAATTTAGCTATTATGAATTGTGCTGCTATAAACATGGGTGTGCACGTATTGCTGTAATATGATGCTTTAAAATCTTTGGGGAAGATAGTTAGAAGGGAAATAGCTGAATCAAATGGAATTGGTAGTTTTAGCCTTTATGAGAAATCTCCATTCTGATTTCCATAATGGATTTTACTAGTTTACATTCCCACCAACAATGTAGAAGGGTTCCTTTTTGATCTTCTAGAAACCATGTAAGTTCCTACATCGACCTTTCCTAGAGAAGAAGGATCGGCGGATCTGGTGTGAGATCATAATAGCTGACAGTCAAGCATTAAACCCTGGAACTGAGTGTGCTATATAGACAAGTGTCTCACTGATCCTTTGAAAAGCACACCACAGTTCTCCTTCAAGCTACAAAGCTAGCCCCTGATGGAAGATATTCTCATGGGCCAAAG
Organism: Erethizon dorsatum; assembly: GCA_028451465.1. Classification (NCBI taxonomy): domain Eukaryota; kingdom Metazoa; phylum Chordata; class Mammalia; order Rodentia; family Erethizontidae; genus Erethizon; species Erethizon dorsatum. The sequence continues at coordinate 67,002,194 of CM051836.1, read as the reverse complement.
CATGAGAAAAACGAATCACTGTGCCTAAGACACATAAATACTTAACCCAGAGAGAGTCGTGCTATTTATTTCAGAGCCAAGGTGGTTCCCTTCAGCAACGTGCTCTGGCATCAGTAGGCTAAAGGGCACAGTTAGCAGGAGGTTAAAAGAGTTACATCTACTTGGTGACTAAGCCCATTTGATTGTCTTAAGCGTGTCTGGCTTCTTAAGTGTGCTTTTATTTCAGATGATTATGAATGTTCCAAGTGGACTCGCTGTGGCCACCTGGCTTAAGGACTGTAAGGCACTTCAGAAATCAAATTTCAGGGCAGAAGATTGGTTTGAGAAACAGTGAACAAGGAGAAATCTTCCCTTTGCAGAGCTGCTGTGTGTCAAAGTTTATCCTCATTATATTATGGTAGGAAGAAAAGAACAAATTAAGACATTTAACTGCTTAAAATTTGAGACCCAATTGCATTTAGCGCTGCAAATCTTGTTACCAGACCTGTGGGCTTACCTTTTCCTTGTGTGAAAGCTGGTATGTGTTAGCAAATAACATTTTTTAAGATCAGAGAATGGATCTGGGCTAAGTGGATAATCACTGTTCCACCTTCTCTACCATATAAGAGAGAATCTTGTAGGATCCAAAGAGTTTTTTAATTAGATCAAAAGTCTCAATAGAGAAGAAGACCTTAAAATCACCTTCTTATCTGGCCACCCTTGCTAGTGCCAGCATGCTTTAAATTAATACCAGTTATATGACTGCACAAGTTCTGACTTTTAATATAAGGGGTCATTCAAATGCTTAAACTATCCTTTCAAATTGGCTCCAATAATGAAAGAACCATTAAGGGCTTAGTGGTGTTCCAAGAACTCTTCTTCCCACCACCCCGCCCCCAAAAAGAGAGAGAGAAGAAGAAAATTGGCTCCTTTTCTTTGGCCAGTAACCCACATTTTAATTGAATTTTGATAAGATGATGGATGTTGCACTGTAGTCCAAGTCTATATGCTAAATTAACAGGGCCGTCTGCCTGGTTTCCTCCTCTGAAGGCGCACTGAGATGAGTTTCTGCTAATTCTCTTATATAAAGCATGATGTGGATGTCTCAAGCTCTTATTTGGTGCCTGGAATTGCCATTTTCCCCAGCATGCTGGTGCCTATGCTGGAGCCAAACCATCTGGTTTGAGGAAGAACTCCCAGCTGAATAATGTTTAATCAGCCAGGAAGAATGAATCTCAATATTTTAAATATATGCACTAAAGCACCTTAAACTTTGTAACATTTTAAAAGATTTATTGGTGCATCTCTTTACAGGAAGAATACATCTCTAGTGTAGAATGCAGGTATTTCCTATTTGTCTACAAAATAAGAGTGGTGAATGGAGCAATCAAGAGAAGTAGGTAATTTCAGCAAATTCTGGCACACAATTTTTCATTCACGTCCCGAGTTTTGTGCTTTGAAAAAAACAGAAGTAAACTTCTGTAACTTAAACTTTATTTTTATTCTGAAAGGTTTTAAATCCAGTCTTGGATATGGACCCATTCCCTAGAAGCATGGGGCTCAGGAGAGGAACAGATTATTTCTATTTTGCTATTTGGAGTTTTCACATTTGGGCATAAGGGTCATTTTACCTTTTAAATGTATAGATGTACTAGGCCTGCCCAATTAGTAAAAACACAATATAAGTTGGTTCATCATTCTGTCACCAAAAAAATAGCATACCAAATGGCAACCATCTGTTAGCTACAGGCTGGAGGGATCAGAGGCATTTATCCCCTACAGAAATTCAAACGATGTAATCTGGACTTGAAGCACAGTTGCCAAAGACTCTCAGGTGGCTGTGGAAAGACGAAGACCCAGAGGGTGCATTTGCTGTAGGAGAAACTGAGCCCCAGGCATCCTGAGAGCCAGGTCCAAACTTCAGGCAAACTCCTAATATCTATCTTGATCCGCATCTCATCTCTTGAAGTAGAGAAAGCCACCAAGAGGCTTTTCAGTCTATTTACCCCATGAGATCACTTTTTCTTTGGTACTAAGTGTTAAGGGATAGACCGAGTTATGTTTCCCCCAAATCCATGCGGTGAAATGCTAATCCCCTGTACCTAAGAACGTGACCTCATTTGGAAATAGGGCTTTCCTTGCCTAAATAAAAGCATCAGTGTGGGGAAATGTGGTTCACGGGAGACGTCTTTGGAGACTAGCTACAAAATATGGCGATACCATTCACTGAGTAAAGAAAAATTGGAAGAGGAACGGGTATGAGGGAAGAGAGCTTTCAAGTTGAATTTTGGATGGGCTGAACTTAAGATTTATACGAAACATCCAATGGGCAAATATATACAGATATGTGTAGATAGATGATGATAGATGATAGATAAGTAGAGAGAGAGAAAAAATAGACAATTAGAATAGATATGTGTAGATGATTTGGGGGGAAAACCAGGCTGCAGAAACAGATTTGAGAATCTTCTCTATGTGGCAATTGAAACAGGAAGATCGTATGCAATGTGAGCAAAAAGAACCCAGGACAGAAAACTAAGAAGCTCCAGCGATTAAAGAAGGGGGGAAGTTATATTAAAGGGAGACTGAGAAGATGAAGTCAGAAGAGTGACAGGAAAACTGGGAGAACCTTGAGTTGCATAATCCAAGGAAAACTGACAGAGTCAGATGTCTGCAAAGAGAACGCGAGTCAGAGCGATCCAGGCGATGCTACAGTTCCAAAATAACCCCTAAATCCCAGGGGCTTTCCAATAAACCTGCGTTTCCCCCTTGGAGCCAGTCTGCTACAGGACTGTGAGGAAGCTCGCCTCTGAGCTGTGATCGAAGGGTCCAGCTGGTCCCATCCATGTCTCTCTTACGTTAAAATTAGTCCTCACAGGGCATGAACAGGGCATGCAGAACAGGGCATGAAGGCTCACACACGCTCTGCTTGGTTTCAGCACAGAAGTGGTGCACATCACTTTCCCTTAAATGTTGCGGCTGAAGTGGATTTCAAACTAGTCATTGGGGCTGGCCATGGTGGTGCACACATGTAATCCCAGCACTCAGGAGGCTGAGGCAGGAGAATCACTGTGAGTTTGAGGCCATCTTGGGCTACAAAGTGCCAGCCTGAATTGCATAGTGAAATCCTGTCTCAAAAAGTCAAAAAACAAACAACAACAACAACAATGACAAAAAACCACAACTAATCACTGGGGAGACCAGAAAATGCAGTCCTCCTATACATCTAAGGAAAGGATAGCAAAATGAAAGGGAACACGAAACATTGTTTTTATCTCAAAAATCAAGTAAGGGTTTTAAAGTGTCTTTTGGGTGGAGTAACAAAATTATTTTTGTATCCTAAGCAACTTTTCATCGTGGACCCTCAAAGAGATGCTTATTGAATGTGTAGGTACCTACTGCATGCTCAATAACATTTCTAAATCTCATTCTGAAATAATCCCAAGTAGCTCTTCTAGCCAAGGACCTTGGCTATTAATAACAAATTCTCCAAGTCTATATTGCACCCACCAAAAACATGAAGCATCCATAAATTTTCTTCCATTGTGGTAAAAGTCAATTTGGATGAGGGTACAGTCTGTCTTTGCCTTTTCAATCAAAAATATGAATCAGCGGAGGCAATGGCTGTGTGGAGGCTCTAGTCTAAACCAGAATCTTTAATTGCATTGTCTTCTCTTATGACGAGTAATTAGAAATGACTGTTTCCTACCAGTCTGAATTGCAAGATGATTATTTCCCTTTAACCTTCACTGGCTGCTTGGCACTGCAAGACTGTGGTATTATTCTTTAATATGCCAATTATTGGAGAAAGTGGCCAATGAAAAGCAATTTTCCAGCAGCTGATGAGGTCAATTTTAGTCACAAGAAATGGGCTGGGTGGGAGGGAGGAGAGGCTCCATGAAGACCCCACTTAATGGTTTTTTCAGAGAAAGTCTTGGAAATATTGGAATGGCACTGTTTTAAAATGTTTCTTCTCAAACCAGCTCCCCTTCAAGAATATAACCAAAACTATGGAACTATTGAAAAGCAAGGTAGTGATGAACAAAAAAGAATATCATGCTCCTGAAAACAACAGCATCAAAAAGAGACCAATAATTACCAATTAGAGGGAGACCACTCTCTTCAGAAAGGAGGCAGAATTTTAATATTCAGTAAATGAAAAGCAAAGAGGCCTGGAGAAAATCAGCCCAAGGAAGTATTTTGGGTGGTGGATAAACATTATGTTGTCTTCTAGGAACCATTACCCCTAATGACCAGAAAGCATCAATTATTAAAAAAAAAAAATTGTGCGGAAAGTAAGAGATGCAGTTAAATTATAGTTCTACTCACTGTCTGGCGAAAATCAATTTAAGTTAGAAAAATAAGACTACCCAAGGAAAAAAAACATATAATGCAGAGACACTTCTCACAGAAGCAGTTCTTCACAGTTACAACTAAGGGATTTGCATCTAATAAATGACAATGTTTTCTGCTTCCCCCATGACATCTCAGAGAAAGAAAGTTGAGTTAAAAATTCCAACATTTTTGTTTAACCAGTAAGATCTATTCAAGTTCTCAAAGACCGTGTGGCTTCATGAATCTGGAAATTTCTTTGACATGAGTTATGCAAGTAAGGGAGAATAAAAAGAGATGGGTCCACACAGTAACAGTGGTGGATGTCACTGGGTCCACTGAAGGATGAAGCATCAGAAGGACCTATGCCAGATCTTGGGCAAAGCTATGCACTTAAGGAGTAGCAACCAAAGACTGGCAGACATCTCTGGACATTTTGCTGCACATACCAGTGGTTTGCATATAGCTATTACAAAGCCTCCAAAGGCTCATGTGTTGGAGGATTGGTCCCCAGGATGGTGGTGCTAGGAGACAATAGAACCCTTAAAATGTGTGTCCTCAGGGGAGGAAATTAGGTGATAGGGCTCCACCCTCTCTTCAACAGATTAATGCTAACTCATAGGAGTTCTAGCTTTTGTGAGACTAGATTAATTCTCACAAGAATAGATGGTTACAGGGGAGCCTAGAAAGTTCCCCAAATCTCTCTTTCACACACATACCGTTAACATGGCTGTCACAAAGCCATCCACCATGATTTCCTCACCAGAGCAGCAAATGCCAACACCATGCTCTTAGAACCCCCAGAACCGTAAGCTAAATAAACCTCTTTTCTTTACAAAGTTTCTCAGCCTCAGATAGTTTGTCATAGCAACACAAAATGCACTAAGACAGCTATGAAGCACTCATAAACCATCAATGTATGCATACAATAATGTGCAAATACCAGGACAATGAAATAGTGAAATTGCAAAAAAAGCAATCAATGAAGGCAAAGATTTTTCTCTTGGATAAGAAAGTAACCAGCATCCAAAGAACAACATAGTTATTGTAACAGAGATCTCCAAAGAAGCGACTGTGGAGGAAGGACACTGGAATGTGAAAATCTGTGCTACTTCTGATTAACAAAATCATGTTTATATCACCCATTACTGTGATGAGGTAGACAATTCGGCCACCCCTCAGCTGATCTGTCAGTCCCAGGAGAATAAACTCCCTCACGGCTGTGTAGTTTTTCTTCAACATTGCATTTACTTGGCTTCTAATGAGATCTAAGGAAAAGAAAATTCATTTGGCCATTGTCACCCATGAAAAAAAAGAAGGAAGCGGAATGGCTAACTTCAGTCATCTATAATTATTTCTAGGGCCCATCAATGAGGTAATATTTACTGTAAAGAGGTAAAAATGTGTGGCTTTGCAAAATGTAAAAATATATTCAGGAGAGTCAGAAGGGTGAGTTGCAGCATGTATGAGAGTGTACTTGATTATTTTTTTAAATCATAGGTCACATTCTCCAAAAAAAAGTGCCTTTTAAGAAGAAGATATTATACCTTAAAGTTTAACAAAAACCATCTTCCAAAGTCACAGTATTTTTTCAACCATGATGAAAAGTAATTTCCTTCCCTTCCTTCCTTCCTTCCTTCCTTCCTTCCCTTTTCTTTCTTTTTTCTTTCTTTCTTTTCTTTCTTTCTTTCTCACGCATGCACGCGCGTGTCTGTGTGTGTGCGTGTGCCTATGCCTGTGTGTGTGTGTTACTTGGGATTGAATCCAGGGCCTTTGCACTGAGCTACATCCCCTGTCCTTTTTCAAGTTTCTTACTACATTGCCCAGGCTAAGCTTGAACTTGCCATCCTCCTGCCTCAGCTTCTCAGAGTGGGATTACAGGAGTATACCACCACAACTGGCTCACCATAGAAATGATTCTTAAAGAGAATGCTTCAAATTTCTGACTCTTTCTGATGAAGAATAAATAAAGAAGTATGGGAATTTCATTTTTATACTCTCACTTTTTTCCCATTAAATAACTGCTCATTGGTAATTCTTTAATGTTTAAAAATAAAGAGCTAAATGAATAGAGATTTATTATGGTAGTGGTGGAATTACTAAAAGATGAACTATTTTTTAAAATGCAAGATGTCTTTAACTTCCAGAATTTTGTAACTGAAAAGTTATTTCTTTGTAACTTATAGCATACATAGAAATATGTTGACCTACTTAATGTAGATGAATTACCATATATTTAGGACTAAACAGAGAAAAAATATTCATTTTTAAATTACAGTTCAACAAAAAAAATAGTTAATGTGAGATAAGTTTTACCTTAAATGGTTTAATTAAAAGCAGATGATTTTTTCATCTGAAAAAAATGTCTAAATCTATGGAAGTCTCAACAGCACTGATTATTATGTTGTCTAGAGTTCCAGGGTTTGACTTTTCCTTATCACTACCAATATTACTCCTACATACATTAAACAAGATAAAGAAGTTTTGTTGCTGTAGCTGCTGCTGGGTTGTTTTGTTTTGTTTTTGCCACATAAAAGACAGGGAGTGGAGGAAGTTAGTTCTAAGAGGGGAAACCTGCTCAGGAAAGAAAAAGAGATCCCCATAGTACAGGGCAAGAGTTTGAAAGAAACAACAAAGAGGGGTGTGCTGAAAGAATGTCTGTGTGTAGATGTGAGGAGTAAAATATAAACGACTAAACAGCAAGAATCAATGAAGGGGATTACATCAAATTAAAACGCTGCTGCACATCAGAGGAAACAATTAACAAACTGAAGACGCAGCCTACAGAATGGGAGAATATCTTTGACAGCAACTCTTCTGACAAAGGATTAAAATCCAGAATATATAAAGAATTCAAAAAACAATATGAAACAAAAATAATCCAATCAATAAATGGACAAATGAATTAAACAGACAGTTCTCTAAAAGAATACAAATTGTCACTAAGTCTATGAAAGAATATTCAACATCTTCAGCCACTAGGGAAATGCAAATCAAAACTACATTGAGATTCCTCTCACCCTAGCCAGAGTGGCTATGGTCAAGAATACAAAAAACAATAAATGCTGGTGAGGATATGGTGGAAAGGGGACTTCTACGCTCCTGGTGGGAATGTAAATTAGTAGAGCCAATAAGGAAATCAGCATGGAGTTTCTCAGAAAACTGAAAATAGAGATACCACTGCTCAGTATTCCTGAAAAAGTTGAAGTCAGTATACTATAAAGATACCTGCATATCATGTTTATTGCAAAGCCATCTATAACAGCCAAGCTGCCAAAACAGCCCTGGTGCCCATAAACAGGTGAGTGAATATATATATATATATATATATATATATATATATATATATATATGAACAAAATGTTATTTGGAGGAAAATGAATGGAACTGAAGATCATCATGTTAGCTGAAATAAGCCAGCATGGTGTGTTTTCCCTCATAGGAGGAATCTTGAAAAAAAAATGTAAGCTGAAAAAAGAAAACATGAAAGTAAAAGTTTACTATAGAAGAGGAAAGGGATTGAGAGAGGGGAAAGAAAAGACCAAAGGAAATAATGGGGAAGAAAATGATCCAAGCATGTTACAGGCATGTACAAATATTCCGAAACAAAAACCCACTATATTATATAACTAACATGCATTAATAATAATTTTAAAAACTGGACAATAGCTGTTTCAAAACAAGGGTTGGGGAAGCAGGCAGATCCCAGATGTCCTCCTTCCAAGAGGTGAAAGAAGTAGTATGTAGTTCAGTAGAACATGGGTTCAAACACTTCCACAGTGTTGCCAGAAGGTGGGGCAGTTGTCTTAGTGTGGCTTGGTTGCTGTCCCCAGTGAACTTTGAGTGGTAGAGTGATTTAAAAAGAGTGAAGCAATCTATTTGCATTATAGGATTCTGTAAGGATTTTGTAACTCGAGGAGTCCTTGTAACTGATTCTTTAATAGCTTCAACCATTTTGGGTAGAACCGGAAAACCCCTATTAATCATCTAAAATAGAAAAGATGTCAGAAGAGAAGCAGATATACCCTAAATTCAGAAAAAAACATTCTTTAAGCCACATAAAAGTTGTATCAGGGAAAAAAACTGGACAGTAATTAAAGTCCCTTTGGATAGTGCTTCTGCATCGAAAATCTTTAAGTCCTATGTAAGTTTAGTTATTTATTCATCTGGTCTTACATATCCATGTATAGACAGCTTCTAGTGCAAGCCAAAACCTTATAGATCACAGGCTTTAAAATTTGTCCTCATTGACTGATACTCAACAATATTGATGCTACTGTATTAGATTGAGTGGTTTATTTACAACTACAGTGCAGAGTGCAGTACTTAGCTTGAAAACAATAAAATAATAATGAAAATCATTTTTCCTCTCTCCTTCTTTTAGGCTTTGACTAGGAGAGAATAACTACAAGAAACTACTAATTTACAAAATGTGCAGATGACCCAGTTTATTCATAACCATAGGAGTTTTAATTTATTAAGCAACAATTTAATATAAGCAGTGCCTAGTAATCCTAGTTTGCTGTGTCTTTTATGGGAGAATAATGTATTACTTAATGGGGAAGATAAATTTATTATTGGAAAATTTTAATAATGAACAAAATTATGTTTGGGTATTTTCATGGGAAGTAATTAGTTGCAAAGCTGTCCTTCCCTGAAGTGTGGCAGTATTGGTGGCAATTGCTATTTAGTGGTGAATTCTCTACTAAACAACCTACCCATGTCTTGCTTCAGTACAGTAGGAGGACCAAGAATGTAAGAACCCATGTGGGAGGTCCAGGACCTGGAAGGGAGCCCATCAAAATAGGCTTCTGACATCCATTAGCTCCAATTCCCATCAGCTCCCAGCTACCACAGTGGGAATCCAGAGACAGAGTGGAGTTTGCATGTGGATGATTCTGCTCCACAGCCCCAAAGAACCTGAGAGACTGTAGAAAGTCCGAGTGCCCCGGAAAATCTCATTTTTGGTTGCTGTCTACAACTTGTTCCTCCACTGAAAAGACTCCTTAACACCAAGGTATAAGGCCCTTAGTAAAATGCAAATGTTAAACCAATGGGAAGCATATTCCTTCATGTGACTCTGTAAGCACTAATTAGTAATTATGCTACAGATAAGCATTGGGACCTAACATGGTTTTGCCAAAACCCTGCAAATGACCAAAGCCCAATCCAAACCAGCTTAAGCAAATAGGGAACACACTGCCTCTAAGAGCACTGGGGTAGCTCATGGGGCTCAGGGGACTTTAGGAATAAGGTCACATTGTCCATAATGAGCAACTCAATGCCATAAAATTCCTCTCAACCCATCTCCCAGTTGTTTCTCTCTGCATGTTGGTATAATACTGTGTGGTGAAAATGAATTTTCTCTATGTAGCCAAGGAAGATTAAGACAGGTGGTATATTGCCCTACTTTACCAACACCAACAAAAGAGATTTCTTCTTTCATCTAGTTTCTGTGTGTCTGTGTCAGCATTCTGTAACTATAACAAAATACCTGAGATAATCAACATAAAAGAGAAAAGGTTTATTTTGTCTCTCAGTTTTGGAGGTTCCCGTCCATGTTGAGTTGACCCCATGGTTTTGGGGAGCACATCATGGTAGAAGCTCATGGCAGGAGCTTACTTTGTGGCCAGGAAACAAAAGACAGAGGCAAAGGAACAGAACTCCCACAATCCCCTTTGGGGCCATGCCACTGATTCCTAAGACCTCCTATTGGAACCCACTTCTCACAGGTCCAATGCCTTCTAATAGCACCATGCTGGGTATTGTAGTCAGGGATTGCAAGGGAATAGATTTAATACAGGACACATAATTTATAGGATTATTTTATAATATTCACACAAAAAGTCAAATGCAGAAGCATGCAAGAGATATGTCCCACACTAGAGACCCAAAGAATCCAGGGCCTGGATCCCATGGCAATGTCCCACACAAGTCCAGCTGGAGGCCTAGAGCCCATGGCAATGTCTCATGCAAGTCTGTATCAAGGATCTGTGCTGGGAAGGCCCAAAGGTCAGCGGTGGAAGCTAGAAAGTCTGCACCAGCAGGATAATGGATCTGTGTCACCAGGCTGAGAGATCTGCCCTGGAGCCAGGAAGGGACACTCAAGGTAAGGACCAGAGCTCTCCCGAAAAGAACCACAGCCATACTCAGGGACAGCGAGATCCCAAGCTCCCCCGATGATGAGAAGAGCTGAGTTCATAACAGGAAAACCAGAGTGACACGCTTCTCCAGGAGAATCAACAGCGCACCATCTTCCCTCCAGTTCTCATCTTATGCTGTTGGCAACAGTCCTCAGGTGGGCCTACTATACCCAAAACCATGCTGATTCAGTTCAGCTGGGTGTTACAAGTTGCCCATTAGTTAATCCACCACACTGAGGATCACGCTTTTAACACACAGAACTTTGGGTACCATTCAAGATCTCAGCTCTATTAATCCCAATAGGTCACATACCTACCCCATAGACCAATGACTGTTGGAAGTGGTGCTCTGACTGGTTCAGTCTGGGACAGGTGACTATCTCTGTGGCAAGAGAAGAGGGATGCCAGGGCTGAAAGCCCTTAATAGAGTTCCAGGAAGTGGAAGAATTCTCACAAAGAGAAGAGGAAATTATTATAAGACTTAAAGAGACCAAAAACTATTAGTCCTCACTGAAGAGAAAAAAGTCTGAAACACAAGCAATCCAGAGCACTGGGGATTAAAAAAAAAAAAAATTAGTAATGAGCACACTGGCCAGTGCTCAGGGTTTTATAAATCTTAGCATTATCCTACACATATCTGACTTCTGGAAGCACAGACTATCTAAAATATCACACACACATACATATTTCTCCTTTTAACCTGGAGGAAAACAACTATTGTAATGGCATTGTGAATCAAAGGCTGTCATTGACTTTTTGATCAATTCCAAAGAATTGGGCAGGTAATTCAGGCACCCTCATCTGATAGTTGTGGTTTCTGAAGTAAATGGTAGTATCTAGTTACTACTTAGCCTTGGAAATGGGTTTAAAGTGACTGGAAAGTAATAAACACATTCTGTGTTTTAAGGGAAAAAAAATTGAAATATGGGGGACATGGTGGATTAACCCAAAGGAGTCTTCAGTGAAAGACTAGAAAATCGGGGCCAGTGAGATGGCTCAGCAGCATAAGCGCCTGCTGGCATGCAAGATCCTGAGGTCGACCCCCGGTACCCACAAAAAAAAAAAAAAAGACCAGAAAATCAATAGTGGCAGGTGTGTTCAGAGAAGAGCAGTACTAGACAGGACCCATAGCTAGGACCTTGGGGGAAAACTGAATAAAGGAGACAAGGTATAAAATGACTGGAAAAAAGTCCCCAAGGAACAACAAGAAATCCCTGTAGTCCTTCCTTGTTAACCTTCCATGGTTGGCCAGGAAGCCCTCTCCTGAACACCACAAACCACCACGCACACCAGAAACCTGTCTTATCCTAAACTCTCCTTCGCCAACCTATGGCCCTCATCTACTTTCAGACTCAGGAATCCCACCTCCTACTGTCCACTTCTGTCTCAGTTTCTCCAACATTGTGTGGACAAATAAAAGGGCTTAACATTTCCCTCCCTTGTAACAGTCCAGAACTAAGATGTTTAGGCTGGTGGAGCATATCTGCTATTTTCAATAGCAATTACCTTCTATTCAAAGTGGCTACTTGATCTTTGTATGTATCCCAGCCATTGAAAAGAATGATGGGGCAAGGAGAGCCTTACTCATTCTTTTTTTTTTTTTTTTTGGTACCGGGAATCGAACTCAGGACCTTGCACATGCCAGGCAGGCGCTTATGCCACTGAGCTATATGCCTGGCCCCTCATTCTTTTCAATGGACAACTCAGAACTGATACAATCCCATTGGCTAGCACAAACGTTTTATCACACTGAGGCTCAGAAACATGGGAAATATAGTCTTTGGCTAGATAACTATGTGCAGAGCTAAAACTTCGGCTATGGATTAATATAAAAGAGAAGAATGGATACTGGTAAATTATTAGCAGTCATTGCCATAAAGCATTATTCCCCGTGCCGGTTAACTGATGGTCAACTTGACTAGACTAAGAGACTCCTAGAAAAGTGATTGGATTGTGATGGCACTAACTTCATCAATGGTTTAGCCCGCTGATAAGTTCCTAGCTCAATGGGCTATTAGGAGGTGAAGCCTCTTCGGAAGAAGTGGGTCATGAGGGTGTGATCTTGGGTACTATATCTGGTCCCCAGCCCCTTCCTGCTCTTCCCCTCCTCTCTGCTTCACAGATGCTATGAGAGCAGTTTTCTCTGCCACATCATTCCACCATGATGTTAGTTTCTTGCAATCAGCTTGCTATGTACTGAAACCTCTGAAACTGACCCAAAATAAACTTCACTTCCTTTAAGTTGTAGGTGTCCGGTATTTTGTCCCAGCAACGAGAAATCTGACCAATACATTTCCCCAAGGTTTGCAGAGTTGGAAGGCCAAAGAAAGACTGATCAGCATCTCATCCTTTTTCTCCCTCTTTGGAAGCAAGACTAGCCCAGTACAGGGAAGTCATTTGCTGTAGGAGAAGGAACTCTAAGATAGGGAAAAGGACCAGAAGCAGGGCCTTATTTGTCAATAAGCACTGATATGGCTACATAAGTTGTTAAAATACTGAAATGTAGTTTATTATTTGATAAAAAGTCATTTCTAAATTCTCCTGGATCCTGCCTGCTCCCCTGTCCACTGTAGCTCTTCTTTTGAAACCCCCAGATTTCCTGCACGATGCTGCAGCTGAAGGAGCTGGTGCAGAAGGGCCCTGGAGATCGGATTCTCTCTGATGGATATTCCACTGATTGGCCGGTGCTCATTCTTCATAGTTTGAATATCATCCCTGGCCAGGAGTCTGACATCCTATGCCCTGCTGCAGCTGCCAAATCTACACCAAAATAAAGACAGAAGTGTGAAGGAAAGAGGTCACTGAACCTCACCTTTATTTTCCATTTGAAATTTTGCTATCTAAAGTTGAGCCAGGTTTCCATGTCCCATAATATTAATGACTGTGACTCTTGTGAGTAAAGTTTATTTTGACAGAAGATAAAAAATCTTAAGTAAGAGCTCATGAGTAAGAGAAGCTCAACAATATGTCTAAAATAATGTGAGGGGCCGGTGAGATGGCTCAGCGGTTTAAGCGCCTGCCTTGCAAGCTCGAGGGCCTGAGTTCGACTCCCGGAACCCACATACGAAAAAGGGGCCGGTGATATCGCTCAGCGGCACGGGCGCCTGCTGGTGCATGAGGTCCTGAGGTCGACCCCCGGTACCCACACAAAAAATAAAATAAAATAATGCGAACAGGCCTTTAAGAAATAAAAATGTGAGAAAGCTAAAATTAATCTATTACCCTCCCAAAGGCATCTCCACACCACTGAATCTTTGTTTCACCTGTGATAGAGAGATGTGATGGAAGTAGAAAGAACGCTGGATTTAGGATCAGAAGTCCCAGGTACTAACATGGAGTAGTGGAAGGATGATTTTGTAGCCTGGTTCCCCAATACAATCTGTACAATTAGTCTCTACATCTGTAAAATGGATGATAATAATATTTACTACAACATACTATGAGAAGGCTGGGGATATAGCTCAGTGGCACAGCACCTGCCTGGCAAGCACAAGGTCCTGAGTTCGATTCCTGGTACAAAAAAAAAAGTACTAGTAGAGTTGAATAAGTTAGGGTGAACCAGGTGCCTGGCATTCAGTAGGCATTCAGTGAAAGTCAGCTTTTATTTCCCTCTCTTGTCCTCTATCTACCTTTACCCTCCCCACCCCACCTCACCACCAGCACCAAGACACATACACAGCACACATACATGTGCCAACACACTTGCACAGGGATTGACAGCTGGACCATAATCAGGTCACTTAATATGGTGTGCATGTTTCTTTGTTTGTTTGTTTTTAAAGTCCTGAAGGATGAACTCAGAGCCTTCCCACTGAGCTACATTCCCAGCGCTTTATTTATTTAATTATTTAAGGGTTTTTTTGTTTGTTTGTTTGTTTCAATTTTGAGACAGGGTCTCCCTAAGTTGCTGGATGGCCCCAGCTGGCTTTGAACTTGTAGTCCTCTAATCAGGCCACTTAATATGTTTAAATCTCAGGTTTTTAACATGAAAAGTAAGGATAATGCAAGATTTCTTGAGTGGTAAGTTATAAATGCAAAGCAGGATGTGGATGTAAAGGACTGCTAAGCAATAGCCAAGAGAAGCAAAAAGAGATGGTCAGATATACATATTTTCCATGCATATCTCCTTAGTTTCTAAAGCATAACTTGCAAAACTATCTACACAAAACATTTCTGTTTACCTCTGGGTTAAAGCAAGGATCTGTAATATTGTATTGCCAATGATTGCGTCAAATGATCTCATCTTTCAGAATATGCCTGGCCTTTCAGAATATGCCATAGTAGACACTCAACAAGTATCTGTTGAGTAGAAGAATGGATTCATGATGAATCCACAGATTTTATAAAGCAAATATAGTATAAAGTAGAATGTACTTAAGGTATATGTGAGCTTATTTCACACCAAACACAGACAAATGTTTGAAGAAAGAAAAATGAACCAACTCATGAATTATGCTGAAGTTCACACTTCTGCAGCAGCTAGTAATTGCTTTAAGAAGAGCCTTCCGCTTTAGTCATTGTCAGCTAATAGATGAAAATGTATGCTTTTCTAAACATATATTTGAATTTCTGAAGTCTTGTATTTCACACCAAGAACCATATTTCAGTCAACATTTTCACTTACCAGAAGGAAGTAATCAATGAATAAACTTTCTTTTTTTTTTTTAAAGAATTATCTTTGAGAAAAGAAGTAGAAGTCTATACATTATTCATGAACTGGCAAATGATTTTCCTTCTTCAGCATTACTCATAAAGAACACCTGGCCCAGAGAGGCAAAATACAGATCTATCAACAAGTGTTTGTCTAGTGTCTTCTGGACTCTGTGATAGAAAAGCTCCAGGTGCCAGAAAGAAACAAAAGGAGGGATTTAAGAAAGAGAAGTTCAAGGCATTAATAAAACAAGGTCCTCCAAATTAGACCTGGTTTGGAGGAAGGTAAAATTTTGAAGGTGAGAAAAATAGGGGCATGTGGCTATGGCCTCACCTTGAACATATTAAGGGCCATATTATAGTATTTTCCCCCACACAAGCAGATTTTTAAAATCCCTGACCCATGCAGAATTTTTATTAACATATATTAATTGAACATATTAATGAGATTCATTGTGATATTTTCTTACATACATACAGTGTGCATTAATTAAATCCAATCGCCTTTTTCCCACTCCCCCACCATATCTCTTTCAATCATTAGTAATCACTATTCTACTTTCAGGTTGACTTTTTTAACTTCCACATATGAGAGAGGACATGTGGTAAGTATCTTTCAGCATCTGGCTTATTCCATTTACTGCAGTGTCCTCCACTTCCTTTTATTTTGCTGCAAATGACAGGGTTTCATTCTTCTTTACAGCTGAATAATAATACTCCATTATGTATATATTCCACATTGTCTTTACTCATCTGTTGATGGCACCTAGGCTGAGTCCTGTTAGTTATTATGAATAATGCAGCAATAAACATGGCCATATGTATATCTCTCTGTATTTTCTCCTGTAACAGTAAGGGAACCATTAAAGACATTCTGTGGCCTGTCTGGGCAATGGGGAAATTGATCAGATCTATATTTTTGGAATGGGAAGATGATGCTCGCAAGGTGTGTGGGATGAATTGGGAGGATACACCTGGAAATAAGCTGATCATGGTAGCCATAAGGAGACCCCAGCTAATAAATGCAAGGGACTGATCTCAGACCATTACAATGAGGATGCTGATTAAAGGAGTCCAGAAAATGTGAAGGAGAAGGAATTGATTAGTATCTGAGGACAGGCAGAGGAAAGCACTTATGTGTCAGAACTGACAATAAGACTTAAATGAGCCTTAAATGAATTTAAATGATAGATTAATCTCAGGGTGAAGTGAGACAGTTTTCCATTTAATCCTTGCTTCTCAGGGCCCTAGAACTGCAAGGTTAGTTAATTTCTGGTTGCTGTGCATGAAACCTTGATCTGATTTCCCCCTGTTGAAAAGATGGTATTATTTGGAATTTTCCTTCTCCTCCATTCTTCAGTTTCAGGAAGCTCCTCCTGGACTTCCCTTCCTGGACCCACCCTGTTCACTTGGGACAATGTCTAGGGATTGGCCCCTCCAAGTGAGAGAGGAGACAATCCTTTGACTTGCCCTAAAGTTTTAAATTTTATCAATCTAGAGATAAAGTGAAAGTTTATTGGTAGAACAAAACTTCTATCAAATTTGGCACAAAAGTAACACAGCTTACTTAAACAGAATTCATGCTTTAGGACTTCACAACTTAAAATTACTACATCCTTATTCCCTTACAAAGGCCCACAGGATAATTCTATATCCACAAAGTGAGGTCTATGTTCCGCTGGTTAAGGTAACACAAAGAAAAACTTAAAATTTTTTTTGTGTTTGTTTTTCTTTTTGAAGGTTGTAACTTTTTGTAGTGTTTGTTTATAATAAGTCACATTGTTTTTATTTATAATAGTGATAGGCAGTTTCCTTTTAAACTAAATTTATGTAAGTAAAGAAAATTAGGTCAATGGAAAGAAAAACAAATGGTACAGGAGATTTTGCAATGTTCCAAAAATGTGAAAGTGTCACAGAAACAAATGAAGTGGGAACACTGCGATTGGGAAGAACACAGGATTCAAAATCAGAAGATTCACATCCCAGCTTGACTGTAATTATGAAGGATCTTAGGCAAATTGAACAGTTTAGTTGTGTTGAATCTCATCTGTGAAATGGGGATGGCAACATCAATCTTGTAGGGATGTTAATCAAAGAAGACAAAGTATGTGATGGCACCTTGAAACCTGCCAAGTGCATTAGGAATGTTGGCTTTCATTGTGACAGGTGCCAGGATGTTCAGGCGCTGATTTTCAATTGCTTTTACAGAGACAAAACAGTAGCACAGGGAGTCACCACCCCTGCATGGTATACTGGCCCCTAAAATGCATCTGTTGCTTCCTGATGATGTTATCAATCTTTAGAGGGAAGGAACTTATTGATTTGTTTCCCTTAGAAGCGCTTCTGCAAATTGATCTGGCTGTTTAAATGCTGCAGGCTTGCTAATGCCTCTGCCATCCCCAGCTGTGGCTGGAAATGATCCTGCTGCAGGGAAAAGGCCGGATCATTCTGACATTCTTCGCTCTGATCTGGCTCCTCCAGGTCTGAACAGCCACTGAGCTGATGCTTAACTCCTGCAGGGTTTTGTTACTCAAAAACAACATCAGTAATCTCAGAATATAGTTCTGTCTAGAGCAGCAATTGGGGCTGGAGGCAATTGGTATGTTCATGTTTATTTCCCTTGTTTGAAACATCCAAAAGGAAGAGAGCAAAAAATATCATATTGTCCCCAAATAATTAAGCCATTTCTATATTTTTCCATTCTAAACATAGGTTTAAGGGGAGCTGCAGAACTACTGAATAAAATGCATGGCATTTTGGACCTGTGCTTCTGGCACTTACTCTCTGAGCATCCTCAAGTGAGTCATTCATTCCCCTCCAATCAGAGTTTATACATCTGGAAAATGGGATAATAATACCTACACAGTGTAATGACTTGTGCTCTTATGCAACTGAAAAATATAGCAGGGTCTGGACCCATAAATGATCTCAGTGAAGTACAATTCATTTATCACCTACAACATATGTCCCAGGCCCTCATACTGGAAAGTGTTGGCATCTCTGAGCAGCCACTGCAACACTTACCAAAATGGGCTGGCAACTGCACTGGGAAAGAGGTACCTCTTCTCCCAGGAGAAATTCTTGGCCCACAAAGAGGGAGGACCTGATGAAGTAATCCCTGTCATCTGGGGCCAACCTCCTCCTAAACTCAATCTCATTTGGCTGCTTCTGGTTGTCCTCCTGTGAATTAAGCACTCAAGAAATCTACTTGAAAAAGAAGGGGTGCACAGGCGAGGAGAAGGTCTTCTGGGCCATGGTCTAGCATTCAAAGCTAACCCATGGGGACCTCACTGATTCCCAGAGCACTGTGGAGGCGCTTCTGTTTCCCCACCTCCTTTGACCAAGTAGACACCTGACACATGTAGGCACTCAGTAAGCACTAACTGGTGCTAGGATGTGATTTAGGACCTGTGAATTCCTGCACAAGACAATAAAATGCTCTTGCATGTGTAATCACATATGGGACTGCACCATCTCTGCCTTTGGGCACACTCAAGAGCCTTATGTGCACGTGAGGAAGCTTGTATTCTCTAATGCATAATTGTGCCCAAGATCGAGTATATAACCAGATATTGCAGAGCAGAGAGGTCTCTTGGGTGAGGCTGAACTGAATTCAAATGTAATTCCAGCCTTCCTGCTTATAAGCTATGGGAACTTGAGTGAACTACTTCATCTCTTTTGATTTTATTTCCTTATATCTCAAATGGGGTGATCATAGTATCCATATAAGCTTGTTGCCAAATTAAATGAGATTGTAGCAGAAAATGGCACCCCCCAGCCAGTATACTTCAGTTCCCCAGGTGACAGTTCCTGTTGCAGTTCCAGTTGCTTCTGTTTCTTAGAAACGGCTGGTCACTGTGATGCATAGCTGGTCACTATGATGCATATTGTAAGAACCAATCAAAGACAGCCAAGTACTCTACCTCTGTACCTCCCCTTTGTAACCCCATAAAAACCTCCCTCCCTGGGCCTTTAAGACCTGACATTTTCATAAGGATTGATTCCTTGTCAGTGGTCATCCAATGTTAAATAAATTTGCCTCCAAATCCTGGGTGTCATTTTGGTGTTTCTGCTTGCTGTTGCATTTGGTGCGTTGGCCAGGAAGACCAACCGTGCTGACCTCTTTGATTATGACCCTCACGGATGGAGCAAGGACCTCTCCAGGTCCTGACAGGAAGGCGCACTCTCGAGATTTCTTGAGTCCCTTCAGAGGTCTGGAGGAGGATTCTTGGCTCCCCGCTGAGTGGCTCATATTGGACCCAAAAAGGAGGAGGACCCAGTCTGGTCTGGTCACTGGGTAAGGTAAGACCTCCTGGGGCACCTCAGTTAGTCTGTCTGTCAATCCTGCTCAGCTCAAGCAGAAGGATGCTTGATCACCTCTCATTAGTGAGGGCCAACCTCGAGGGAAGGGGATTGGAATGTTTAACCTCTGAGTGCATGTTGAATGAATGTGTGAGTAAATGGAATGGACAGCGCTCCCGACTTGTCCACTTCCAGCCAATTGAACCGATTCCAGCCAGACATTGCCTGCATTCAGCCACAGAGGCCTTCCCTCCAGAGCCCTCTGCTTCCTATCCTGGTCAGATGGTGTCATCTAACACCCACCTGAGATGACTGTCAGCAATTCTTTCTGAGTTCCACATTTTGACTGAGGAAAAATTGGACTGTCAGCCCTGATGAATGAGCTGCCATGGCCTCTCCCAAAGGTCACTCTACCTAGAAACATAAAATCAGCCAAGCGCTTCTCAAAGACATCAAGGAAGGGGAACAAAAAGCCCATCAATATGTCAAAAGTTACCACTGTTACCCAGAAGTGTCTTGCCTCTTCTGCCAGGCACAAATTTGCAGCCTAGGAGGCACGAAGCATAAGTTCCTATATATGCCAGAATGCCCCATACTGCTTCTGGGAAGACTTCCTCTCCAAGTTAAAGGCATTGAGCCAGTCAATCTCCCTTTTGTTTAACCATGCATCAGCCTAAGACAGATAACTGCAATCTTGAAATTCTGAAAACTCTCCTCCCAGAGGTATGGGCCAAAGACTTGCCTCTGGGCCTGGCCATCAACCATGCCACCTCACCACAACCCCCCCCCATTGTTGTCAAATGTCATGGGAAGAAAACAGGCATCCAGCCAAAATGTAGCCATCACCTTGCACTCTGCAGTTCCCAACCCATACACCCTTCTTGGACTGCTGCCTCCAGACACCACCTGGTTTACATGTCTAGATTTAAAAGATGCCTTCTTCTGCTTGCAGGTTGTGCCTTCGACTGGGACGTTCCTGAGACAAGACACAACTCACTTGGATTCAATTGCCACAAGGGGTTAAGATCTCTCCCACCCTTTTAAGGGAGGCTCTAACAGCAGATTTGGCCACTCTGAGATAGTCTGTTTCTCTGTCCCTTCCTGCTCACTGTCACAGTCCCCCAAGCAACCATACATCCAGAGGCTTCAAGACCACAAAGGCTGGTGATATAGCTCTGTGGCACAGCACCTGCCTGGAAAGTGCAAGGCCCTGAGTTTGATTCCTGGTACAAAAAAAAAAAAAAAAAAAAAAAAAAAAAGAAAAAAAAACACAAAATGTTTATAGAGTGTCAAACTGCTAAAATACACCTCTCCTGCCTGTGAAGCCAGTTCAAGATCTCCAAGCTTCCAATGCCACCGTGATTGCCTTCCATATACATTACCTCAGTTTTCTGCCACCCACAGCCTGCTGGTACACCTGCATGGACCTAATGAATGCTTCTTCTGCCTTCAGTTGGCTCCTGTCAGCCAGCCCCTCTTTGCCTTTAAATGAAAAGACCCCAGTTCTGAACTCAAAGGTTAACCAACCTGGACTCAACCTCCCAGAGGTTCAAAAATTTGTTTATCCTCTTTTGGAGAAGCCCTCACAGCTGACCTCACAAGTTTCCCAGCACAAAATATCACTGCACTTCTGATTAGTGGCACCCAAGCTGCCTGCTGGAAAGACTTGAAAGCTCTGCTGCAATATCTGGCAGAAACTGGTTACAAGAAAGAAACTCCACAAATTTCTTGGAGCTGATGGCTTCTATAGAATCTGGATCCTTGAGTTCACAAAAACAATGATGCTTACTCAGACTGTCAGCTCCTGGGAGCACCCAGTGTCCTACCTGTGCAAATACTTCGATCCAGTTGATAAGGGCTGCCTCCCCCCTCTGCCTTTGTGCTGTAACAGCCACTGTCCTTCTGATCAAGAAAGCTGACAAGCTCCTCTTAGGTGAAGACCTAACTGTCCAGGTGCCACATACTGTACTGGACCTCCTGAACAACAGAGGACCACTCAATCCTGCCCACCAGACCATGACTGCCTGGCACTAACAGATGAACTGTTCTTGAGCCAACCAGACTTAAAAAATGGACCCCCTGACAGATGCTGAGTACATCCTGTTTACAGATGGATGTAGCTCTGTTAGGAATGGAGTCCAACAGGCTAGATATGCTATGACATCTTGGACAAAGTTATTTCGGCCAAAGCTCTCCTGCTACTGCTTCCTGCTGCTGTTTGGAAACCTGCCACCAATAATGCCAAATCTGCACTCAAAATAATCCAGTCCAGAGGCCTAAGCCCCCTCCAGGGATCCAATTTACTGAAACATCAAGCCATGCAAGAAAAGCTTTTAATTAGAGCCAGACTTGCCCCCAACATATGTTCTGCTAGCTCAAGCCCAGCACTGGCACCCATACCCCTGCAGCCAGCTCAGTCTTCAGCATCTCTGTCACTGGCCCTGACCTCCCCCATTTAAAGATATATGAATAGACTTAGTGCTCATCTACACCTACTCAGGCTGGCCCAAGACATCCCCTACCCACACTGAGAAAGACACTAAAAGTTTGTAGGGTTCTGCTGTAAAAGAAATCATCCCTAGATAAGGCCTATGCTTGACCATTGGCAGTGACAACAGGCCTGCATTTGTAGCAGAGGTAACTCGAAAACTAGATTAAATAAAAACTACATACCACATACAGGCCACAAAGCTCTAGAAAAGTTAAAAAACAGCTTGTAACCAGCTCCATAAAAATTTAGCTGAAAGACCAGCTATACCTGTAGACACCCCTGCACACACCATATTAACAGCTCTTAAAGTTTCAGAAATCCAGCCTTAGATCCACCATTCTAGAGTCCTTGTGAATGCCTGGAAAATTTATCTGGTCCAGACAGCTCCTCTGAAGCTCACTCTAGGAGACAATGCACTCCAAGCCCTTCTCTGGTCACTTCGGATGCTGACCAGTCCAGGCACTGCTGAAGTCTGACATTGTTCACAGGATTGCTCCGTGCCTATTCTCCTTTATTTTTGTGCCTTTTTAAACTGCTTACCCCAGTCCTTGCTTCCCCACACCCTGTAGCTGTGGGTTTTGCCTTAGTTCTATGGACAATTAGTCAAACACTTGACCAAGATTTAATGAATGTCCAAGGCACATTGGACACTCAAATCAACTCCTTCTCTCCCTTGCCAGAATAGTGTTACAGAACAGACAGGCCTAAATTATGTCTCTTCCTAAAAGCAACTTAGGGAGAAACCCTGTAATAAGGGAAACAAACCACAAACTCCTGGAGGGAAAATTTTCAGTCTTGTAGACCTTAGCTAGGACCCATTCAAGGACCACTGAATGTTACTGCTTCTAGTTGGGCCTTGTCTCAGAAGATCACATGTAACATCCCAGCAAAGATTTGCCAGGGAAACTAAAAGAGGGGGTAAATGTAGTAGAAAATGCCCCCCCAGCCAGTATACTTCAGTTGCCCAGGTGACATTTCCTGTTGCAATTCTGGTTGCTTCTGTTTCTTAGAAACAGATGATCATTGTAATGCATAGCTGGTCACTATGATGCATATTGTAAGAACCAGTCAAAGACAGCCAAGTACTCTACCTCTGTACCTCCCCTTTGCAACCCCATGAAAACCTCCCTCCCTGGGCCTTTGAGGCCTGACACTTTTATAAGGATTGATTCCTTGTCAGTGCCCAGCCAATGTTAAATAAATTTGCCTCCATATCCTAGGCACTGTTTCGGCGTTTCTGCTTGCCATTGCAAGATGATGCATGTAAAGCACTTAACATCTGTGTTTCCAGGACATAGTACACCCCAAAGAGTGGCTGGTTGGTACTAGGTTTTCTCATGAAGGTAAGGCATGTTTCTAGACCTGTGCACAGGGGTTGTCCACTGGGCACATAATCCCCTCCTTCAGAGGATTGTTTTACATTCCATTGTAAAACTTTTGGACAAGTAGAGATGATGCTGACATATGAGTTTGCAAGAGGACACAGGCTACATTTTGAGCAGTTGAAGATATTTGTGTCTTTTTATTAACCTAGGATTCTCCTGCTCAGAAAATTTCTAGGTGGTGGGAGGAAATCACACCAGATACTATCTTTTTTTGTGTGTGGGTACCGGGGGGGTCGACCTCAGGACCTCGCGCGCCAACAGGCACCCGTGCCGCTGAGCGATATCACTGGCCCCTTTTTCTTATGTGGGTTCCGGGAGTCGAACTCGGGCCCTGGCGCTTGCAAGGCAGGTGCTTACACTGCTGAGCCATCTCACCGGCCCATCAGACACTATCTTAAAGTTATTTTTTTAAGTGGAACCATCCTTTGGCACTGTGAGCAGTAGGATCAGTTAGGACTGGTTTTCACAACACTCTAAAGCAAAATCTGTTGGAGATCCCAGTAATCACAATTGTGCCATCATGGATAATGCCCAAGTGCATCAACATTACTCAGGGGAATAAAAACCTTAAGCAAATATTTTACTAATGGTGTTGTGAAATGATTATGGAGTTTGATGACAACAGACCTGAATTATCTAATCCATCTGCCACTTACTGGCTCTTCTTAAAAATCATCTATATTTTCCATGTTTGCATCTGCAACAGGCTGGAATGTCATTTTCACACCCCAGTCCATCTGGTGACTCCCGCTCAACATTCAACTCTAATGTCAACTCTTTCATGATGTCTCAGATGTTTAAGATAATGGTTCAGTTGTTTAGCATGGACCAAACAATTGCCAGTGGAATAGCTTTATGTGTTTTTCTATAAAATCGGCATAGAATGATAGAGCAGTCCTACTCCAAACTCTGGTTTATCAGCCCAGGCACCTTCTATTTTGTTGCTCAGCCATCCCTCCCAGTGCTGCCTTTGCTGGTACAGCTGATGATGGTTCATCACCCCCATGTCCGCATTCTAGCCCACCGCAGAAAGGAAAAGTAGTTTAGAATAAGCAGCTTTCTTTCTAGTGTGTGACCTGGAAGTGGTACGTATCATTTCCACTCACATCCCAGTGGCTAGAACTTAGGCACGAGGCCATATCTAGGTTTAAGGGAAGCTGGGAAATGTGGTCTCTATCTGGATGGCTGTGTACCAGAGGAGCACAAAATCAAGGGGACTAACTGGAATAAAAAGAAAATATTTTCGAGGTAACAGTTAACATCTCTGCCATAGTACTCCTTACCACTCCAGGCACTGTTAGAAGTATAGGGACCATGTTGCCTTCCTTTTCGGAGACCAAATACTGTGCAACCATTAAAAATAGGCTGATCTACGGGTCTGATAGGAAATGATTTTTGGGATATAAGTTAAATAATAAAAGCCTGTGAGCCCAGCTACTCAGGAGGCTGAGGCAGGAAGATCAGAAACTTGAGGACAGCCTGGGTAACTTAGTGAGACCTTGTCTCAAAATTTAAAAACTAAAAGAGGTTGGAGATGTAGCTCAGTGGTAAATCATTCCTGAATTCAATCCCCAGTACTGCAAAATAAAAAAGTAATAACAGAAAGTTTAGAAAATAGGTACAAAGCAATGGCATTTGTGCTTACATATGAGTATTAGTCCAGTTTCTGTTGCTATAACTGAATACCATGGATTGGTAATATATAAAGAACAGAAGTTTATCTGGCCCATGATTCTGAAAAATAAGAAGTCCAAGGTGGAGAAGTTACATGTGGGGAGGTCCTCCTTACTGGAGAGGACTCTAGAGAATCCTGAGGTGATGCAGGGCCCCACATCCTGAGACACAGCAATCTACCTCTGATTCCTCCTCTTCTTGTGAGCTCAGTCCCATTGGATTAGGATTCCACCCTATGGTCTCATTTAGTCTAAACTATGTTCCGAAGTTCCACTGCCAAATACCATAAAGTTTCTACCCTCTTCATACCTCATAATGAAGACTATATTTCAACATGAGTTTCAGCGGGGACATTCAAAGCATAGGTATGTATATATCCCCAGGGAATAAAAACCTTAAACGAATACAGTACCTTATCAACAGTGTTGCAAAATAATTATGGACTTAATGACAACAGACTTAAATTATCTAATCCACTTGACACTTACTGACTCTTTTTAAAAATAATTAAAATTTTCTATCTTTACATATCATATATACATACTTTACACAAGGATAAAAGATACTACTAATACTGGCTACTTTGGAGACACAGAAGTAGGAGGGAGATACATTTTTTACTAAATAAAGTTTTCAATCATTTGAATTTTTATTCTATATTACCTATGCAATTTTTTGAATTATTAAAATCACTGAATTACACAGACATGTTTTTATTGCTTATTGCAGACTAGTTTTCTATGAGTAGGTGTAAATGGCATGGAAACTTTCTTATCCACTTCTAGCACTGACACTAGACAGTCCCTCCAAAGGCCAAGTGACTAGATGTGGTTCTTCTCCTCCGAAGTAAAAACCTTCTGAACAGGAGAATCCCACAACTGAAGGCCAGAAATCATTTCCTCAACGCTCCACTTGTATCTTGGGTAGTCTCCCAGGTCAGTATCCTCTGTACTTCTCAAAGACTTTAAGATGAAACATAAAACCAACCACGTTTTAGGTGGGCTGCCCTGATTTCTGCCAGTTAAGTGAGCACTGAAAATTTGGTCTTTTGAGAACTTTCTAAGAAATGACCTGTTCATGTTGAAGAAAGTTCCAGCATAAGCAGATAAATGGCCTCAAACATTTTCAAATATCCTTTAAGTTTGGTTTCTTTTCCTTAAGGCGAGGATGGTCCCAGAGAGGAATTGCCATACCTGATTATTCCAACATGTGGCTATAGAGGCTGTTAAAATGTCTGAACATTTTAATAGTTCCTCCAGGTTTCAGTAGCAAGGTTGGAAAAAAATTACTACAGTGTCAAGCAAAGGCTTAAGAATTCTTTTGTCTGTTTTGTATTAAATCAACATTGGAGAACATACATTCTCTCTAGCCTCCAAAGAGATAACTGGTTAAGAAAACAGTAATTTTTTTTTTTTGCTATCTTCTCTTTCTGATAATTTATGTTGCCTTGTTCTAAGACTAAGACCGAAGATGTATAGGAATTATATCTATAGGAAATCAAGGACATTATTGAGAAAGACAAAAAAATGATGTGTTTCCCATATTTATTTTTTAAAGAAGTTGAGATATATTCACACAATGGAAAATCTACTGTTTTAAGTGTACAATTCAGAGGGCTCTAGTATATTGGCAACTTTGTGTAGCCATCACCTCTAGTAGTTCCACAACATTTCCATCCACCCCCTCTGCCCTTGCTACATTTGCCCGGGGCTAAGAGCAGTGCTGAGTTCTAGCAGTGACTCCTCCTGATGGGGCTTTGGGGTCAAAGGGAGATGGGTTTGGAGCTCAGCTCAGGCACTTACAGCTTTGGAACTCTAACCCAGTTGCTCAGTTTATCCGTCACTTAGATTTTTTTTTTTCATCCATAAAATGAAACAATAACATTTACCCCCCAGGAGTCTTGAAAGACTATAATAGACACCACACGTAAAATGGCTAGCAGAGTACCTAACACATAGTAAGTACTCCAAAAAGCACAATATCTTATGCCTCAAACAAACTAGGTTTATGTTCCACTTTTGCCCAAGGTGGCCCTGCCACTGTGGCTTTAAAGAAATTAAGTTTTACACCCAGGCTCTTCCTGTTCTGGTAATCACCACTTCAATCATCTGAGAAGTCATCTAGCAAACAGTCATCCACCAGGTTCCTAATGAAATTATGTCCAGGTAAGAGGCCTTTATTTCCCCTTGATGTCTGACTTTCCCCAGAGGGAGGTCTTTGACATCAAACACATGGCCAAAGTAACATCCTTGTTCAATCACTTGGCCTTGGGATATTTTAACAAACCAAATAGCTTCAGGTTCACACAAAAGAAAAATTAAGCAACAGCTAGGTAAATGCAGAAATCCACTCCTCTTAGAGGTGTGTGTGTGTGTGTGTGTGTGTAAACCTAGTTAGCATACATGTTAAGAGGTTGAGCTTGAGTTGGATCCTTGCTTCCATATCATTAATGGCATGACCTTGGGCAAGACTTCCCAGCTTTGGGACTCAGTGAAAGAAGGAAGAAGGAAAGCACCTCCTCTTCAGAGAGGGCTGCTCTCTGTCCTGCCTCAGCACAGTGCCCAACCCCCCAAAAAATAGTGAAGGGATACCCAAGTCCTGGGAAGACCTTCAAATCTTCTTGTTCATCCCAATTGTTACCTCCACCTAGTCTGTGATATTTCAAATCCCAGAGCTCTTTTTGTTCAATGTTGAGGGTTTGTTCCATTCTATTTTTTTCCTTTGAAAGAATATGTGATATAAAGACAATTACATGTCTGGTCCCCATAAAAAGTTCTTAAAATCAGAGCTTCACAGAGAGATGGAACACTTCGCTGTCATCAACTAGCTAGGAGCTCTTCGCTTCATGTATGTGCCTTAAACTTCTTGGCAGTCTTGAGATGATCCACAAGCCCCTCCTCAAAATAATATTTTTGTGCCCAGGGAATTGAACCCAAGGTAGCACTGAACTACATTCCCAGCCCTTTTTATTTTATTTTGCAACAGTCCTGTTATGTAGCCCAAACTGACCTCGAGCTTGCAATACTCTGGCCTCAGACTCCTGAGAAACTGGAGCTATGTGTGCCACCACGAATGGCTCAAAATAACATTTTAAATGCAAAACAAAAAATACGGTGGTGAGGAAGCTGGGGACATGTTGTTTGAAGGATACATAATTTCAGTTAAGAGGAGTAAGTTCAATAGGTATATGACATGGTGACTATAGTTTATAACAGTGTACTGTATTTTTGAAAACCATTAAGAGAATAGATTATAAATGTTCTCACCTAAAAAAAAAAAAAAAGGTAAGTGGGTAGAGGGAATAAAGCATTGTCTAGCCTGGGCTCCATCCTCAGCAACAGACCAAAAAAAGTACGTCAGGTGATGCATATGTTAATTAGCTCAATCTGGCCTTTCCATAATGTATACATATTTCAGAGCAACATATTGTACATGATAAATACATACACGTGGGGCCAGGGATATAGCTCAGTGGCATAGTGCCTGCCTGGCAAGTGCAAGGTCCTGAGTTTGATTCCCAGTATCAAAAAAAAAAAAAAAAAAAAAAAAAAGAAAAGAAAAGAAAAGAACTACATGATAAATACATACAAGTTTTGACAGCTTTTAAAAAATTAAATAAAAATATTTTTAAAAGATCCTGGGGAAAGAGGGGTGCATAGGACTACAGAAGAAGCCAATTAAAACAAAGTTATCAAAAATGATCTTAAGCTTTGATAAAGAAAGGTATGTGCTTCTTTATTAATGAATAAATAAGACATACTGGCTGGTTGAATAGTTATAATTTTAAACTAATAACTAATGTAAATGATATATCAATACAGCTGCAAAAACTCTAATGTAAAGTGAAAATACATGATTTCGTTTGTTGACAAAGTCACAGGCACTAATAATGACTGCTGTAGCTATGTTACCTACCTTCATCATTTAAGAAAATGCTAAATTTCATGTAGAGGTTACAGATGTATTCCTATCTCCCCTCAATGCTATCCATGAACCCAAGGTTAAGAACTCCTTAATTAGCCAGGCACTGTGGTGCAGTCCCATAATCCTAGCACTCTGGGAGGCTGAGACAAGAGGATCACAAGTTTGAACAGAGCCTGGGCAATTTAATTGAAACTAACATGATCTAGAATGCCTACCATGGTGTTGGGGACAAGATTTCCAACAGTCCTCCCTAATAGCTTAATGACGTCACAAGTCTTTGCACTGTTTTTCATTTCCCAACGTGGAAATACTACTGGGTGAAGACATCCAGTCATTATATATCCACGCATGCAGAACGACCACCCTGCAATCAAGGAAAATGAAGGTGGGCCGTGGTCATTTGCACCATCCACCAGTCATGGTGGTGATAAATGAGTCTAGAGGCTGACATCCATTCTGTCGACTGACCATGTTGTGTACTTCAAAAATGTAGCTGTTCTTTTCCCTTTCACGTCCCATGGCCCTGGCTACTCTTTGTATTAGTCACTTACTACAAAGAGACCATGGGCTGAACATGTGTCGCTTGCAGAAAACATTCTCCCTCCTCCTGGAGGTCTGCACAGCCTGCTCCCTTTCAGGCCTCAACCTTGGCTGTGGACTCCCATCCTACCGCAGCTCCTCCTGTGGCCCTTTCTAATACTCACCTGCCTTCTGAGATCTCCTCCTGGGTCTGCTAGTATATTAATCTGGGGGCTACCATGAATTTTTCCTGTGCAAGCTGTAAAGAACAATTGTGACCAAATATGAGCTCTAGAGACAAACTGGCTGTAGCCGGATTCCTGCTATAAGAGCTGAAACCCTGGGCATATTACTTAACCCCTCAGTGCCTCGATTTCCTCCTAAGACAAAACGGGACTAGTGCTTTTTCCCCACTGTAGTCATGAGGACTAGACGCATCAAAGCTTAGAAGCTTTTTTTTTTTTTTGTGGGTACCAGGGGTTGACCTCAGGACCTCGTGCGCCAGCAGGCGCCCGTGCCGCTGAGCGATATCACTGGCCCTTTTTTCATATGTGGGTTCCAGGAGTCAAACTCGGGCCCTCACACTTGCCAGGCAGGCGCTTGTGCCACTGAGCCATCTCACCGGCCCTAGAAGCTTTTATAGTGCCTGGCATAGAGAGAGCGCTCAGTGAATATTAGTAAGGACTACTTACAGCCCCTGGCTGATTCTAGTCTGTTACTCTCCACCCTTGCCAAAGTTCACCAGTTCCAGCCTTTGCATATTCACTCATATGCTGTGTCCTGGACCATTGACTTAAGAGACAACTGAGGGCTTTTTGTGATGTTCTGAGGCCTGAGCTAGAAAAGTCAAGAAAGGATCCAAGAATTCCATCATCATCAATATCATCATCATCATCATCTCTGACAGTTGCTGAAAACTTATTGCTATGCCAGATATTTATAGGTACAATACTTTTTTAATCCCCTCAGCAACCTCCCTTCTGGTATTATTATTGTTCACATTTATTTTTGATGAATCGGGATCAGAGGGATTAAGTTATTTGCCATCCCAAATCACATAGATCCCCTCCCCGATTGGGGCTCCACTCTATCTAGCCAGGGATTACCACCCTGACATGAGCCACAGAAAAGCATCTGGAGTGAATTCTGGACAGCTACTATTTGCTGGGTGATCAGCTCCCCTCTGAAGCCACACTGGTTCTCTACCCTGGGACATTCTAAAGGGAACTTGGCTTCAGGTAGACATCTGGCATTGGCTCAGGCAGCTTTTGTGAAGTCACGTGTGGTCTGGGAGTTGCCAGGAAAAAGGATGCCTTGATGAGCCAAAACGCAAATTCCTTAGGAGAATAAAAGTGAAAGTGAGCTTGTTCACACTGTGCAGTGCTCCAAAGAAATGACACAGTGCGAGAGACACAGTGTCCTACCACTAGGCCCCATCATATTACAGGGACATATTTTGCATTTGATCTTAAACTCACCTCCCAACAGTTTGCTTCTTGGGCCAGTAAGAGAAGCAGAGGTGACCCAAATTACAAAGAAGGTAATGTTTGAAATACTCAAGGTAGGTGCTTCCAGACATTTTCAATGCATTCCCTTGGGAAGCTGGGGTTCTGGGGTTTGAGAAATGGGAAACATGGTTTCCTCACCAATCCCAAGTTCCCCTTTTCCTAGAGACAAGTCACTGAAAGTAGATCAAAGTCAGGAGAAGGGAATTTGGGGACCCTCATGCAATTTATTAATACACAGAAGTATTTCTAGGGCATTTAGTGGAGTTTCCAAAACTTCTTCTGCAGCTGTTTTACCCTCTTTTAAAAAATCCTCTCTTCTCCCCCTCCACTTCTTACTTTCTTTCCTTTGCTAGTCTTGCTTTCTGCAGAATTCCTATCCCACTGGCCTGCCCATCAGCTCACAGAAATGTACCAGGTAGGCTCAGTGCCAAGGGAAGGCTAATCTTCCTCTAGCCAAGCCTAGGGCTAGGTAACCTAGGCTTTGAATGCTCTTGTCAATCAATGTCTCAGGCGGGGGATGTAGCTCAGCGGCTCAGCGCCTGCCTGGAAAGCTCAAGGCCTTGAGTTCAATTCCCGGTACCAAAAAATAAATAAACAAACAAATAAATATAAATGTATGCTCTCTATTTTCATTCTCTTTAACCTTCTAAAGTTATATATACAACAAAAGACTGGGGACAAAGGGATCTGGCAATTGCTGGCATTTTAGACCAGCACAATTAATGGCATGGTTTATAAGTAATATTGTCTTGGAGAGTTTATTGAGGGGCATTTTGAGATGACATTTTAAAAATACTCTCTAAAAGCCTCTAGAAAGATGACTAGAAGTTTGATATGAACCAAGGGTGTGAGATTTCTGAATGAATCTGCCTGCTCAAATGCAAGCCAAGTCTACATGCTTATGGTGAAAAGGCCTGATAAATTCACACCAGATCAGCTGCTACTCAGGCCAAAGAAGGCAGACTGTGGCTTCCTCTCACACAGGGGCAATTGTATAGTTTATTGATAAAGCCCTGGGGGATACTAAAGGAAGCACTGAAGCATACAGGCTTCTACTTGGAAAAGATGGCCTGGTCAACCAGCCCAAGGAATGGTAAGAGTACCTTGTGGTGCTGTGGTGATGACCCCTTTCTTCTAAAAGAGGATCACTGTATTTGCTGGGCACCACACACACACACACACACACACACACACACAAACACACACCTGTTCCCAACCTGGTCCCAATTCTGGAACTTTCCCAATGGACTTCTCACAGTGCAGTTCAGTGATTCTCCGTATCCTCTCTATAGCCTGTTAAAGCTGGGCCCCACATACAGAGTCTCTGATTCAGAAAGGCTAGGGTAGAATGGAAGAATTTGTGTCTGAAAATACCCCAGTGATGCTGATGCTGCTGGCCAGGGAACCATACTTTGGGAACCACTGGTATACTTAATGGGCAAGCTCTGCCATCGTATTTCCTGGGTTCAAAAGCTGGTCCCATCATTCCTAAATCCAGGGCTTCTAAACCTATTAAACCTCTCTGTTCTCTCCATATTCCTCACCTATTACAAAAAAAAAAAAAAAAGGAATTGGGCCTGCTTTGTGATCTTATTCGGAAGCATAGATGAGATAATACATGAAAACACAGCTTGTTACACGCAGTGCTTCCTAAATTTTAGTGGTGTTATTTCTCCCAAACACACCAATGCTGCAGGGCTGCCCTGGAGCCCAAAGCCCTAAGCTGTTCTGATCCAGCTGCCCATGTGGAGACTCTTGGATGTCTCTTGTGGCCAGCAGTCTGCGGGGCTCAGGGAGGCCAGACCACCCAGACCATCATTGGACGCCATGGGTCCTGTAGGCTCCTACACACAGAATCTGCACTTCCAAGTCCACCCCAAAGACCAGTATCCAAATCCCACCTGAGATACCACGGAGCCCACAGCTGCAGCTTCAGCACCATGTAAACAGTTTTGTCAACACCTGGTGCTTCTTTGCTCCCAATGACTGAGAAACAAGCACCAACAGAAGAATCAGGTCTGCCATCCCAAGTACTAAATTATAGATTTGCATGCATAGGCTTAGATGCCCAACCCACTGAGATTAACAGAGCCAATACAGGCTCTTTCTGTTTAGTACAATTTCCTCTGTCCTCTCTTAATATCTCTAAATTTTAAAAACAAGCAAGCAAAAATAGAATCAGGAAAAAGCCAGAAGAGTTCAATTGCTTAGACTTGCTTTTTGTTTTTATTATCAACAATCAAGTTAATGGTACACTCTTGGAAAACTATATGCACATGTAGAAATATTTCCCTTTTAAATAGAAGCATTCATTATAACACATATAAATAAATTTGAAAATCTGAAACATAATTTATGATGATTATGTTCACAAACATAGTCCAACAAGAAGAAATAAGGAAACCAGACAGACATGCACCTGATAACAAAAATATATACCATTGTCTGAACCGTGGTCTCTCTAAACACAAAGAAACTGAACTCGTGAGAACCTTAATACGCCATAGAGACACACCATAGAGACTACAAGAAGGAAAAACATACGGTCACGTAGGAGATGGTCGGTACTGATATTAACACGATACAATTGAGTCACAGAACACAGTTGTAGAAAGACACCGAAAAAGTTAAAGCCTCAACATTCAACTAATATCTATAGTTTGTGCCTTGTAAAATAAAAACAAAAAACCAAATCCCAACAGAGATGTCTAAACTGCGCAAAGAATGGAATCATCAATATACAGTCCATCCACCCTACAGGATGCGAGTCCAGTTCAGATCATCCGAACAGAAATGCAAACCAAGACACTTCTGCAAACTTGTGTGTGCCTTCCCTTGCTCGGTAGATTTCTCTGCAGCCAGCTAAGTGGACTGCAATTGACTCCAATCCAAAGCAGTGTCAAAAAGTTCAGTAAAAAGCTGGTGGAAGAAGAAGAAAACGCCGGCGGGGGTGTTGGGAGAGAAAAAAAGGAGACTTGTGAACTAGGAGACACAGTTCGCAGAGTTTGTGGATGAAAAGGCATCTCATGTATAGGGCATCTTTCAGAGCCAAGAGGCTGCGGAGAGTCGGGGTTGGGAGTTGCAACGGTGTGAGATTCAGATGCGCTAATGGCTGGATGATGTCCGGCGCGGTGGGCACAGGCAAGCGGGCACGAGAAAATCATTTTGGCTGCCAGGACAGTCTGAGCCAGTGGCAGCCGCCGCAGTGGCCCAAACTCTAGGACACGAAGGGAAGAGGGGCAGGGAAGGTATCCCTATCCTCCCCTGAAGAGGGGCCCCCAATGAGTCCTGCTGTCAGGAGCGCTCGAATTTGGGGGTTCACGAGATTGAGCCCTCAAGACCAACCACCTGCTGCAGCTTCTCCCCACGTGTCCCTTCGCTTTGTCTTTTTTGTTCACCTTGGATCTTTTGAATCTTTCTGGTTTTTCTAGGTGGTTGCTGCCTTCCGAGTTTTTATTTTTAATAGTTTTCCTTTTGTCTTTTTCAAAGCAAGTCATTGAGTTGGTTGCGGCCCTCCCCTCTCTCCCTGTCTCCTGCTCGGGCCGCAGCCCACGTCCCCGAGACAGGCGCCCACCCAACACGCAGACCCAGCCCCCTGAGAGCGCCCGAGTCCGGCCGCGCCGCTCCCGGCCCGTCCGAGGGCGGAGCCCTGGCCTGCTCGAGCCCGAGGCAGGTGCGAAGCCAGGGCCGGTTTTTGTCGTGTTTTGTTGTTTCGCTTTGTTTGGTATTGAGGAAGGGGGTAGGGGTGGGGATGAAATGGGGGCGACGTCATTTTCTCGTTAATTGTATCTCGATTAAGTGAGGCCCTCGAGGAAAAAGCCACGGCAGCAGCGGCGACAATAGCCTTGGGCATACGCACTCGCCCACTCGCCCGCCCGGGCCCCGATCGCCCGCTGTCGCTGTCGCCGTCGCCATCGCCGCCGCCGCCGCCGCAGGGTCCCAGATCAGAACATACTGCTCTTCACTAAGGCGGCTTTGGCACCGTTGGGTCTTTGGAGCGAAGATAGGACGCTGGCGAAGGGGCCCCCGAGCGAATCCGGGATGGAGGTGATGGGGCCGGGGCCAGGAGCCCAGCCTTGTCCGGGGCCCCCGGCCGCCGCCAGGCCTCCAGCCGCCGCCGCCGCCGCCGCCGCCGCCGCCGCTGCCGCCGCTGCCGCCGCCGCCGCCGCGCCGCCCTTGCCGGGTTCGCCTCCCGGGCCCCCCGGACCCGCTGCCCCCGGAGCACCCGCGGGGCTCGGCCCGCCGCCGCCGCCGCCGTTCGGCCCGCAGCTGGGGGTGGGGTTGGGCGTGGGGCCCGGGCCCCCGGTGCTGTCCGGGTCGGTGCTCTTGGCCTCCTTGCTCTCGTCGTCCCGGGAGGAGTCGGACTTCTTGCCCGAGGAGCCGTTCTTGGCCGCAGCCGCCGCGGCCGCCGCTGCGCGCTCCTGCTTGCGAAACTTGGCGCGGCGGTTCTGGAACCACACCTGGCCCCAGAAGGGAAGAGAGGTGATGAAGCAGGGGGAGAAAGAAAGAAAGAAAAACAGGAAAGAAAAGTGGCCGTTAGGGCGGCCTAAGTCCCTTTTCCGATGGACTTCACACCTGCTCGCCGCCGCCGTCTCCACAAGCACCACAATGCGCAACCAGCCCACCACATCTGCCCTCCGTGTTGCTAGTGCACCTTTGGGGATTCTTTCTCAGGGCGTGAGGAGAAAAGGCACCTTCCTGCAGAGGTAAAAAGGCCGCAGGCTGCAGGAAGGACCTAAATTTGACGCCTTTTGGGGGGTGTGCTTTTAGCCCACTCTGCTTCTTGAGCAACCCTAAATAGGCCTCAGCTCTCAAGTTCAACTTGAATTAGTAGAACTAGGGTTTGGTGCCGGCTGCTCATCTTCGGCCTGTGGGCCTGAAGGGGTGAAGATGAGCCACCCCGAGAGGGGCTGTGAACTGCTTGGGAGAGCACATTTGTTCCTAACAGGTTAGGCAAACTGGTTCCTGACCTTCATGGGGCCCTTTGCAAATCAGATACGAATCACAGTTTCCGGAAAAATGCACCTATATACCATGGCGCCAGGTTACAAGCGCTTGTTGTAGGAGGCATTTGGCAAAAGTACTCGTCACGCGAGGGGAAAGTCTGAACTCTTCCCATAGGGCGCTTCCTTTCTCCGAAACGCGTCGCTTGCTCTTTCTGGGTCCAAGCCCCCTGAATGCCTGGCTCCGACGGGAAACACTTTGCAGCCCCGAATAAATCGCCAAAAGCATGCGCCCTAAACCTTCCTCGCGCTCAAAACCACACGTAGTCCGACCTTTCAGACCAGCCTTGGGCTCCCCGGCCCTTTTCAGGCGAAACACCGGGATTTTTTTCAACAGCAACCCCTAACCCTCACCCCGACCCTGCTCGGACAGGTGCGGAGGAGAAGCGTCAGTTTCCGGGCTCGGGTACCTGGACTCGCGCCTCAGTGAGGTCGATCTTCAAGGCCAGCTCCTCCCGGGTGTAGATGTCAGGGTAGTGCGTCTCAGCGAAGACCCTCTCCAGCTCTTTGAGCTGCGCACTCGTGAAAGTAGTGCGGATGCGCCGCTGCTTGCGTTTCTCGTTGAGGCCGCCGTGGTCGGTGAAGAGTTTGTAAGGAACTAGAGGGTGACAGAGACAGGGAGTTAGTAGCGCACGGGCTGTGGAGAGCGAATGCGGATACTCCAAGGTCAGATCGCGCGGGAGCAGCCACAGACGCTGGAGTGCAGGCTAGCAGAGAGGAGCTGCCGAGAAAAACCAAACAAATTAGTTATTCACGGAAACAGGGGCGCAAACT
Organism: Erethizon dorsatum; assembly: GCA_028451465.1. Taxonomy (NCBI): domain Eukaryota; kingdom Metazoa; phylum Chordata; class Mammalia; order Rodentia; family Erethizontidae; genus Erethizon; species Erethizon dorsatum. Next base: position 66,965,510 of record CM051836.1, on the reverse strand, counting down.
TGGGGCTTCCGCAGGGTCCCTTCTGCCACAAGTGCATTCTAGAGCGTTGAAATAGCGCATTAGAGACGGCTTGAGGCACGAGTCATGGGATAGCGTTTTCAGCGGGGAAAAAAGTCCAAAAATATCAGTAGGAATATCAGGGAGCTAAGAAAGAAGTTACCAAACACTCCCACTGTTGCAACTTTTCAATTCTCAGAAGTTGACGCAGCCCAAAAGTTGGGCGAAAGTGCTGCAAAAAAATAATAAATTAAAGAAACGATCATAAAATTGACCAGCCAGAGAGGTGTGAGCCGCTGTCGGTTCTTAAAAAAAGAGACAGTGCCAGTAATGAGCTTTACTCTTTGTTATTTAATTATTTTCTAAGCTTTACGTCTCATCGCAAAGTAAATAAATTATGCCTATCATTTTGGCAGCTTAAGATAATTTTGTTGGCGGTTCGGGTGTGACTAGGATAGTGTAACCCTGTAAGTGAATTACCCCTCCCTGCAATCGCTTCTAACGTGATAAATTCTTTCATTTGTGTAAGCAAATTTCGTTTGGTAAATACTAAACACATTTCCATTTTCAAATGCAATCAAGGCTTCCTATATACGAGAGGAAAGGCGGCTTCTTCCGCTGAGAGAGCTGGCGGTCCTTACCTGCGGCGTACGGACTGCTCTGGTGGTCCCTGAGGGTGCCGAGGCTGCAGGATCCCGGCGTGAGGGACGGGCAGCCGGACGTGGCCCCAAAAGTGGTCCTGATCGGGTTATACTGGAAGCCACTGGCCTGGCTGCAGGAACTGAAGTCAGCATAGGCTGAAGCCAGGCTCGAGGTGTCCATTCCAGCCATACAGGACTCGTAGGCAGAGGAATTGAGGTAAGAATATTCCATTTTATACATTGAAAAGGTTCTGGATGGCTCAGCCAAGTGGAAAAATGAAATAAAAGATGGATATGGAGAAGGTGGCTGGAGTAGTGAGATGTGCACAGCTCAACGCCTGCCTCCAAACTGGCCTCCTTACTACCAGCAGAGCCTAGTTTTATGAAAAAGCCTCCTATGAGATGCCTTGTCTGAGGTCTCTAGAGCATATAGTCCTCATAATAAACTTGGCTCTTTCCACTTGGACAATAGCAAAGCGGTTGGTCTTATTGCTGGCGCTTTTTACATGACAATAACTCATCCGTCTATTGGGCTGGCACTGGGGAACTGAGCTGTCCAACCTCCCTATCATTGATTCCTGCATCTCTAATTAGAATTTAATACCACACCATTACGCACTGAGCCCCTGATCCTCCCTTCTAACCAGCTCCCTGCCCTTTAATTCAATCACACTACTTGGAAATAATGAAAGTTGGGTGACGATTCTCCCTGATCCAATTTCCCCAAGCTTTTAAGCCTTTTTAACTGATCATATACCTTAGGCATAAATTGAGATAGTGTGTGTGTGTGTGTGTGTGTGTGTGTGTGTGTGTGTGTGTGTTGTCCCCCTTCTTCGTCCTCTTTTTTTTTTTTTTTTTTTTTTTCCTCTTGGTTAGGGAAAAGAAACCTTGATGTCATAGAAAACCTGTTTTGTAAGAGTGTTACACGCTCAATTTAACAACAAGCCTACCCCCCGAAGTGCATGAAATGTTATAAAGGACTGGGACACTGGTGAGACTCAAGCGCCCTGTAACATAGAGTAAGTGGGCCACGGGGGTTTATGTGAATGATAAGCAGATTTCTTTCAAATACACCTGGTATAAAGGGTGAAAATACATAGAGAGAGAGACTCTTATCAATTGTATTTCTTCTTGCAGCTTAATGTGCTTTGGGGAGACATACAAATATAGCTGCTTAAAAAATAAAAATAAATTAAAATTTAAAACTCGAAGTAAAGCTCTTCAATGTAAATATCTGGATTCTCAACCGATTGGGTCCTTTGAGCTCAGTGCTGTGTCTACCCACATTAGCGCAGGTTTGCCATCGGTGGGTTTGGAGGTTCTGCGCGGATTTTCTTTTTAATTACGAAGTAACTACCAAGACAGCATGAAGTGTACCCAAATGGGTCTCCTCTCCCATCCCTCTCCTGTGCTCCCCGCCTCCCTCCCCCCACCTCCACTTTTTCGGGTGCTCGAAGTCCCCCACACACCCAGAGTTTCCCAAAGAGGTTTGCTATCGGTCTGCCCCGTAGGTTTGCAAACTGCACCAACGAAGCCCTTGCTATTTAAATGCCCAGGGAGACTCCAGGCCGCGCACCTTCCTTCTCCGATTCTTCAGGCTCTTGGGTGCTGCCAGCGAGGCGCGGACGAGGACGTTAGACGTGATTTGTGGACCTCAGTGGCCCCATGATTTAAGCGGAGGGTAATTTTCATTTGGTTCGTTAGACTCAAGCAGAAGAAGGGAAACTATTTCATTAAATCCTTCCTCTCGGTGGACAAGAGAGGGAATGCTCAGTTGAATCGCCGTGTGGTGTAAACAAACCCTGGATATTTTATATGAATTAAATGTGTAGATAATTAGTTTTATTGCATTCATTACCCCCTTTATGTGCTCTGTAACAAGTCAGTAATTAAAGTAACAAACTCATAAAGTCTTTATAGGGGCATTTAGGCGTTCAGTGTTTGCCAAACTAAGTGGTTTAATTCGATGCTAGTGCCGGGGAGTGGATGGCGCCCGCTCTCCACTGCCACCCTATTTTATTGCGCGCTAAACTGCTGCGGACGCCCTAATGGATTAAGCAGGGGCCGCGGCCCCCCAGCCCGGCCTGTGCTTCTTTGCGGGGTGAGTTTCAGGGTTGTCTCAGGTGTTTGCGCGTCCTCGGGACTTAAGAAAGCTCCGACCTCTGGAGCCGGAGTGCAGGCAGCGGGACCCACTGTGGAACCTGGTGATAGTTTTATGGGGAGGGCTGATAGTTTTATTGCCGTTGTATGTTGTAGAATGCGTATTTGATAAAGAAGGGCCCTTGGTGACCAGTGTGCACTTTTTTGTGCACAAGGGTGAAATGAAAATAAATGTGTACAAGGTTTTACTGCGGCGGGAAACAAATTGCAACGCTCTAAATGGTTTTTCTTTATGGTCACTAGACAAGAGGAGAAAAGGGATGCCAGCATCTGTCTTCAGTCCCCTAAACCTAAAGGCCAGCAAAGATGGATGCGAATCCAAGTGTTATTACTGCGGGGATTTGTCTTTATTTATCTCGCTCTCATGAATATGAATCTGCATTTGGACCGGGAGGTGGTTGCACCCCTTTGAACTCCATAGAATTTCCCCCATCCTTGTCCTGCCCCCATACACTTAAGGGAGGTGGAGGGGGTATAGATTGTCAAGCAAAGGCTGTGATTGTCCAAGTTTCTCCTTTCCCTTGGATTGGGGGGGACTTCCCAGGTTTTCGAAGGGGACCCGTCACCTAGGCCCGCACTCTGGGGGGTGCGAAGGACTTTGGCCCGGGTGGCACCCCGCCAGCCCACTCTTGCACAGCTGAGGTAGGGTTTGAGCTCTTTTCTCTGCAGGAGAGAGTGACGAGGTGGCTGGGAGGAGGTGCAGTTCGGCTCCAACGCCTATGCTTCCCAATAACCAGGTTAACACCCCGCTTTGTGCGGGGAGGGGGGTGGGGAGCCTGGATGCACCCAGCGGTGCGTCTCCGCGGGTTGCGGAGCTTATGCCTCCAGCTCCCGACCCTACGCGGGGCGATTCCCTACAGAACCCGAGATAGCCTTCGGGACTAGGAGGGACGCGGACTTAGAGTGTGCAGGGAGCACGGAGAAAGGTGGTTCTCGTCCATGGTTTATGAAAATGCCTCTTAGATTAAGTGTGGAACTTTGCAATTTAGACAGTGCCCGGGGTAGTTCCTGGGGGAGGGGAGCTTGGGGTGAGGAATTCGTTGTGCCGAGGATGGATACCAGGAAAGGCGAAGCGAGTAGGCAGAGGACTCTGCCAGGTGGCGGAAAGCGCCCGAGAGGGTGGGCGAGGGACTGGCCCAGGGCTCGGCCTCTCCACGCCCTGCGGCCCGGGGCTTCTTTTGGCCTTGGCTCCGGGCCGCCGGACTCTTGGCGCCAGGCCTCTGCCGAGAGCCCCAGACCGTCCCCGGCCTCTCTCCAGGCGCCCCCTGGTGCCCAGCCTCACCCGGCCCGGGTGCCGCGCGCCTCCTCGCCTTTGTAGGAGCAGACCTTTCAGCGCCGGACCGCACGGTCCGATGAGCAAATGCTCTTGACTTCATTTTCCCCTTTGTAGGCCTTGTAGGTTCATTTTGTTCAGGGTTACCGTCCCTCCCCCCTAGCCCTGGCCCATCGTTCCTCTGCCGGTCTTTTGTGGCCAGGATCCTGCTTCTGCTCAAAGATGAAAGGCGTGCAGGGCTGGGCCAGGCCAGAGCCCCAGCCTCAACGCCCTGTTTTGTTCCAGTTGTGCTTTGTACACGCGAGCTCTCCCCTAAAAGTTGTACCAAATGGCTAATTTAATTATCCCAACTATAGACCAACTGCTTCAGCAGCCTCCACCACGCGTCTGGGAGGAAAAAAGAAACCATCTATAAGGAATAATCTAATAAGAGTGAAGTGTAGAAAAACCCCTCCTGATTTTCAACCGGCACAAATAGAATTAAGAGCTTCAGCATCCTTTTCCCAAACAGACCTTTTGTCCAGATCACAACTTCAGCCAACCAGCAATGTGTACAGTGCCTGCTATTTATTTTAATAGAGACGGGTGGGTAGCGAGATGGATTGATAGATAAATGGCAGCATGGATAGATGGATAGCTTGATCCATCTTCCCCTGACTTCCCTTTCTTCATATGTGTACACGGTCGATTTTTTTTCCCTGCCGATTTTCTGAATCAGTAATGGAAAGGCAATGCTATGTGGTAAAAGAGAGAAAAAAAAAAAAAAGCCATTTAAAGCACAAAAAAAAAAAAAAAAAGGAAAAGGCTACTAGCATATATACCATGAGGAAAAAAAAAAATGTTTACATGCTACCCAGTATCAAATGAAAAAGGTTGAAAGTTTAAAAGAAACTTTTCTTTCCTTTTCTTTGCCATTCATAGGAGGGTTTCTTTTTCTTTTTTCTTTTCTTTTTTTTTTTCCTTGAAAGTCAGAAAGAATGTTAGAAGACAAGGAAACAAAACAGCAAACAAAATGCCATTGTATTGTAGTAGCAATTCATGGGAAAATGCTTGTCAGCCTCCTAATGCCTCACTCCTAGGAGGCTGTTTTGAGGCTGTTTTACCGCAGGCAAAGCACAATAACATGGGAATGAATAAAATATTAAATACCAGTGAGAGTTTCAGAGGAATTTTCTTTTTGATTGCTTTATTTAATGCTGCATCCAAATTATCCCAGCACAACCAACCCACTGCCTAGTGAAGACTCAGCATGCTGTCAGCCAGAGACTTAAAAGTCAAGATTCGTCCTTGGATTTCTCCAGGAAGGTTTCTGCAGGCAGTGGCCTTTCCCACTTACCTGCGCTAAGAAAATAATCCAGACAGAATTGATTAGGATGCCATTTTTCCAGGACATAAAGCAAACCAACCACTGCATTCCCAAACCTGCAGCCCCACTGTATTCACCTAACATTTTAGAATTTTTACCATATATGCCATTTGTGTGGCTCCAGAATGCATGTTTCATAATAGAAACCCTCTGAGGTTCTGGCAAGTAATTTCCTGGCTCTATGAAACTAACAATTATTAACCAATAGACAATAGTGTTTGCAAAGCAGTAAGACAGTGCTTTTCACCTGGAAAAAATCCAGTTGATGTTAGCCACCAGAATAAGGATGATGGTGATGATAATAATATTGGCAGGATCTCCTGGAATTTTATATTAAACACTTGACTTTGGGATTTGAATGGTGTGTAGATATACCATCTTTCTTATTGCATACTTATAATGCATGTAGGAAAATGTAGACAAATCAAAGAGTAAGCTGTACAGTATCAATGGGAGAAAAGAAAGCAACAAGCAGAAAATTGCCATTTTTAGGGATTTACTAGAAATCTTATATGTCTTATACAAGTTAATTCGATGTTTTGTCTTAGGATACATGTGGTATTCATGCATGATTTAGATGATGCTTTACTTCTCTGTGTGTAAATATTGTTATGTTCACAGTAATACCACTATAAAAGGCAGTTGCACTGAGTCAGCTCTGGAGGTTTGGGTTGGAGCGCTATAGAACTCACAGTGGTATCTTTGTATCTGGCTTAACTTTGAAGGCATCCCATGTATAAGGGCTATGCTCTGTATAGGTGCTGGGATACCAACCCCAGTATCTACCCTTTTTTTTCTTTTTTTTTAAAAAAAAAAAGGTTATCTCCATGGAAAGCTCAATTCTATTCCTCCTCTCTCTCTCCTCCTTTCACCCCACGCAATGTTATAATTACCCAAGGGGGCTGCCTGTTACCTTTTTCCTGGAGTTTGGCTAATAGTAGTAACATCTGCTGGGTTGCTGGTTGGGGAGACACAGGGCATTTGATCAGAGTCACAGATGTAAAAGTGACATCTGCTTGTAACAAAGAAAGGAGCAACAAAATTAAATTAGGCAGGGAGCCCTTTCTGTCTGAACCAAGAAAAAAAAAACTGTTTGAAGAAGGAGGAAAAAAAGTAATCATGAATTGATCATGCTTGCAGAGTGCAGTAGAACTAGTGGAGAAGACCATGATTTTCTGGGCCAGCAGCTGCCAGAATAACTGGAGTAGCAACATCCCAAAGTAGCAATATCCTGAGACCTTGAAGGCATCTTTTCATGTTTCAAAGAAAATGGCCAGGCAAGATTATACTTGTTAGTGAAGCAATGTCCCAGCCTGTATGAGTACAGCAAGGCTGAGAAATCATTTTCAAGTTGAAGGCAGGAAGAGCATAAGGACAATGCCTCTGGGGATTACTAACATCCCAGTATATTTTTTGAGTTTGAGCAGAAACAGAGTTTTACCTAACTGCTGTATTAAAACTCCTACTGTCAACCACTAAGAACGAGCCATTCTTTACTGAGCTTATGTATGGCTAGAAGATCACATTCAGCAGTTGAAACTGCCTATGTGGTTCCAAAAGTAAGGTTCAATGCTGGGGAGCACATGGAGGCCATTGCTTATCATCCTTTCAACCTTCAATCTGGGAAACCACGTGGTACAAAGGAGCCCCCTCATTCTCTCCCACTAGAATCATTTCTTAAGTTTCTCCAAGTGGAATGATTATAATAGCTTTATATAAATTAATTCTACAATGAATTACCTCAACACCCTACTTCTTGATCTGTAAACCAGTCAACTTCTATGCGCACTCATTTCTCCATTATTCCTGTTGCTTGGAGGAGGAAGTTCCTTCCAATCTAAAGCTAATCCCTCATCATGCTTTGGAGTCCAGTCTCTTCCACTGACTGAGTGATCCTATTTAATTCTTCTTTTCTTGTGAATCTTCAGACTCTTCATCTGGTCATATCTTGTTGTCACTTAAACATGCTCAGGTCACATTCATACTAATGACCAATCCATGCTATACCTTTCTTTGGCCACATTCCAATATCATCATTTATCTCTTTTCTTCCCTTTACAGTCAAACATCTTGAATGATTATCTCTTCCTGGTGTCTTTATTTCTTTACTTCTCAGTCAACCCATAGCTCCTTCCAATATACTTCCATTACCCTCATGCAAATTAAATATTTCTCACTATGGTCATCCAATCCATTGGGGATTTTCTAGGTTGGGACCCACTTGAATATGTTTATCACTAGGGCTGTTTAATAAATATTGCTGGTTCTGCCTGCTTCTAGGAAAGTAGTAGGATTTCACTTCCCTGCCTCCGAGAAGTTAGACTTGCTGTGGCCAATGAAAGTTGAAAGCAAGTGTAAAGTATGACTTCCAGGTAGGAGGTGTAAGAGATCCAAATCTTCACCCTTTCCCTTTTGCCTTCTTCCATACTTCAGGTGGTGACTGCTTTGTCAGCCTGACTTCCAGAGTGAGGATGCTGTGGAAGAGAGGTCCCAGCAGACTCACAATGGACATGTAGTTCCTTAGGGTGTCAAGGAAGCCTTCTGGAAGAGGTGTGGTTGTCTATTCTGAGTACTGATAGGTGAGTAGGAATGAGCAAACAAAATGATGATAAAGTGTAAAAGGTGGTGTTTCCAAGTATAGGAATCAGTGATAGTCAAAGACTTGAACCAGAAAGAACATAGAATGTTTGGGAATATATAAACAGTTCAGGTTAGTTTTTAGCTAGAGCAGGAAAGACAGAGAAGCATACAGAAAAGGGTATGATAATATACAGTACAAGATAGGAGAGAAGCTGGAATCAGCTACTGCAGAACTAGGCAGAGTATAGGATGACAGCAATGTAGAACAAAGAAAAGTGAAAGGATTCAAGAAATGTTAGAAAAGTAGAGTTTTAGGGTAGCAGAGTCCATAGTCCTGCCCTGTGGAGGGGCTCAGGGACCAAGATGATGCCTCAAAACCAAAACTGTCTCCTACAACTGCTGGCAAGATCACCTCTGTGATTTGGGCCCAGTGATCCTTATTGACACACTTACATCTCTAGGCTTGCTGGCACCTGCGGGTATCAACTACTCATTCCTTCTTACAACACATATTTACTAAATATCTGCTACGCAAAGCCTATTATGTTCTTGGTAGAAATGTGTACCTCAGTGCTGAAGTGGTTCAGGTATTATCTTGGAAGTTGACTTGGAGAAGGAACAAATCCTAGGCCTGCAGTGTCTGAGGGAAAGAGGAGCTATTGTACTGACTGCATCTCCTGCAATGTAGCATGGGAACATTTGGGCACTGCACTTGCAGAGTGTAGGACCCACCCTGGACCCCCACTGGACCCACCACTGCTCAATCTAGGGAAAGACCTTAATTGTCTCACAACCCAGGATAAGAAATTTGTTCTAACATTTTGTCACTACCACCCGCTGTTGGCGGGAGAGGTATCTGGGAACATCTTCCAAATTCCTCTATGAAAGAAAGAACATGAGGGGCAGTGCATGTACTGAGTGGGAAGTCAAAGTTGGTATTTAGGGATTATGGAAAAGTGCAACATGGAGAACAGGAGCGAAGAGAGATTGTCTGCTGTTCCTCCATGCTTCTGGGGCATCTTGGCATTCTGCATGTTATTGCTCCTGGGTGTATCTTAGATAAAGATGCCAAGAGCCTGGTAGCACAGAGAAAAGAATCCCTGAAGGTGATAGGACAGGCTTCTGGAAGGGGGACAGTTGTTTTAAGTAGTGTCACTCCTGTTACCCCACATAGCTAACCATTGAGTCCATCCAGCAGGAAGGCTTGCGTTGTTCCTGGTATTCAGGGGCTCCACATGGCCCTCATCATATCCAGAACTAATTCCAGTAAGTCTTGCATATTTAGTCAGCCCAGGGAGCCCATGGAGAGGTATGTCGGGAACACTGGAGTCATTCACTGTCTTCAACCACTCAGCCTCGAAAGATGTACAAAAATGCATGAAAATGTCTAAAAATATTTTCCTTTCTGGATTTTCAAAAGTCCCTGTTGTTGCCATTTGTTCATATCATTTTGTTTTATTTAGGAAGTTTGTAGGTTTTGCCAGTAATGTGCTGCAGCATCATGCATTTTAATGTGAATTTCAGCTGATTCAGAATTTAGAAGCAAATGCAATCCGGTAGTCAGGGACAGGCACCACGTGTCCCAGACCTCAGGAGCCAGGGACAATAAAATGGTTACAGTGATGCATGTTTGTAGTATTTCCCCTGTTAGATATAATGGAGAATATTAATTTTCTTTTTAAATACACGTACCTTCTACTCCCCTCATTTGTTTACCATGGTTAGTCTAGCAGCAGCAGAGGGTTCTAATCACAAACTCGCATCTAACTTGCTAATTCATAAGCCTTTGCCATTTGAGATGGAGCTTGAAGATGAGAAGGAAAAAGAGCTTTTGAGAAGAGACAGGGAGAAGCTGAGTGTCATGGCAAACACCTGTAATCCCAGCACTTGGAAAGCCAAGGCAAGTGGATTGTGAGTTCAAGGCCAGCCTGGACTACATACTGAAACACTGCCTCAAAAAACCAAAAGAAGAGACAAGGAGCTGCTGGGGTGCTAGAGGGAAATGGTACATAATAATGGACAAAACAACATAGCAAGTCATACAAAAGATGACAAGCAGAGGCCAACAGCTTGAACCCAAACCCCAGGGAAACCTTTTGAATGAACAGAGTGAACTGCTGTGAGGTGACCCACAAAGCTAAAACTATAGCAGGGTGGGGCCAGGTCAGGCACTTCCAGAGACAGAGCTGAGGTCAGAATGGGCCTCTGGAGCTTGCCATGGCCAGGTCCACATTCTTGGGACAAGTTTCATCACCAGCAACTTTTGGGTGACAGACTTACTACCATCCACTGAAACATTCCCATATCCGAGAGTGTCCCTGAAGCTGCCCTCAGACTCTGTGCACGGGGATGAGGCAGCAGAAATGCTCCAAGGGGAGTGAGTGGCTGTTCTTAAGAGAGTAGGCTGCACCCAAAAAAGGGACCCCAGGTATATATATATATATATATTATATATATACATTATATATATAATATATATACATTATATATTATATATACACATTATATATATATATAATATATATTATATACATATAATTCAGATATATATGAATTATTTGCAGTTCTGGGGCCCAGGCCCTTGCACAATGTTAGATAAGCACTCTACTACTGAGCTATACCTCCAGCCCCCCCTCTTATTTTTATTAATCATTCCTTTTCTTATTTCAAAGTAATGAATATCCATTATAGAAAATGTTATGGCATGTATAAGGCAAAAAGAATAAAATGAGATACTTTAATTTTCTACTATAACTTTTTGGCCTTTTTTTCACGCATAAATAGAAACTTTTAAATGAAATGTGATTTTTTCAAAATGGGAAACATTCTCTATGGACCACTTTGTAACATTCTTTTGCCCCTAACTTACATGAACACCTTCTCATATTGGGAAATAGTCTTCTGATCTATCATTTCTTGTGGTTACATGGAATTCCACTGCATGATAAACACTAATTTATTTAGTCAGCCCCACTTTTTGGACATGTAGGTTGCTTCTAATTTTAAAAATATATTAAGACACTGCTCTTTGACACCCTTTGGGCTAAATCTCTGTGCACATTCATTTACTTAGAATTAATTCCTAAAAGTGGAATTCCTTGGTCCCAAGAGTACATGTTTTAAAAGACGTCGGACACATACTACGTGTGCTTGCAGAGCAGAATGTGACAATACCAGCATTCCAATCTGCACCACCATCCTGTAGTACCATCAAAAAGTCTTGTCCATGCTCTTCATACTGTACTATTATGAATTCTTGAGAAAGCAGAGAAGTTGCCTTTAAAAATGAATGACATGGGCCAGTGAGATAGCTCAGTGGCATAAGCGCCTGCCTGGCAAGCACGAGGTCCTGAGTTCAACTCCCAGTACCCACATAAAGGAAAGAAAGGGTCAGTGATATCGCTCAGTGGCACAAGCACTTGCTGGCAAGTGTGAGGTACCCACAAAAAAAAAAAAAAAAAAAAAAAAAGAATGACCCTATGTAAAAGGAGAACAGAAATATGTGATTTCTAATGATAACAGAGTCCTATAAGAATATAGGGAAAATGCCAAAGCCCAGCTTCATTTAACAAATAAATATCTAATGATTTTAGAGCTGGACAATTAAAAGGGATAAACTCACTACTTGGGATTAATCTTTTTTAATACTGAGAGATGACAAAAAAAAAAACAAATAAAACCCCTATTTTATTTCTGTCCTTTCTGTCAAAGAGAATGTGCCTAGGATTAGTGTGAATGTCAGTGACAAGGACCAGAGACCCCTATACAGAGCGCAAGAGGGAAGGGTCCTGGCTGCTTCAATGAATTCTGCAAGAACAATGTCCTAGACACATTCAGCTCTTTCATATTTGACAAAGGGTCCAAAAGTATGTGTTTGAGGAGAGATATCCTATTCAACAAATGGTGCTGGGGAAATATATATCTTTTTGCAGAACATTGAAATTGGACCCATATCTCTCACCATGTACTAAATTAAAATCAAAGTGGTCAAAGATCTCAGCATTAAAACAGAAACATTGCACATACTGGGAGATAAAATAGGCAAAACACTTGAAGTCATAGATGTAGGAAAGCTTTTCCTAAACAGAACCACAATTGCACAAGAAATAACAGCAAAAATCAACAAATGGGATTACATCAAATTAAAAATCTTCTGCACAGCAAATTAGTAGAGTGAAGAGACAACCTACAGAATGGGAAAGGATTTTTGCCACTTATTCCTCAGACAGAGGACTAATACCTAGAATATATAAAGAATCAAAAAAATTAGATCATCTAAAGTAAAAGACCCAGTCAAGAAATGGGTGAGTGAATGAACAGACAGTTTTTAGAGAAATAAGTACAAATGGCCAAAAAACACATGAAAAAAATGTTCACTATGTCTGGTCCCTAGAGAAATGCAAGTTAAAACAACAATAAGAGTCCATCTTACACCAGAAAAAATGGCAATCTTCAAGAAGTCAAAGAATAACAAACACTGGTGTTGCTGTTGTGAAAAAGGAACCCTCCTACATTGTTGGTGGGAATGGAAGCTAGACTATTATGGAAATCAGTATGGAGATTTCTTAAAGAACTGAAATTAGAAATTCCATACGACCCGGTTATCCCCCCTTCTACGTATCTTCCTCAAAGAGTTTAAGACATTGAACCATTGAACTATAGCTATATATGCATACTAGTGTTTATAGCAGCACAATTTACAATAACTAAATCCTGGAAGTAGCCTGTATACCCATAAATAAATGACTAGATAAAGAAAATGTGGTATTTATACATAATGGAATACTACTTGGCTATAAAGAAGGATGAATTTGGGACATTTATAGGAAAATGGATGCATCTAGAAAATATAATGTTGAGTGAAATAAATCAGACACACAAGCTTAAATTCTGTATAGTGTTTATCATTTGAGTATGGTGGAGTACAAACAAAGAGAATAATAAAGGATGGATAGAAGGAAACAAAGGGATGGATATCTTGCAAATGGGAAGAGGTCCTCTCAGAGACCAAGGGTGAGGGAAAGGGGAAATGAGAATAAAGATATGCCATGTACAGGATCCTCATAACCTCAATGAAGGTAAACATTTTATGTCATAAACATGAGCTAAGATTAATAATATCAACAAGAATGAAAATGGGGAAAGGGGATTTAAAGAAAGAGGGAAGGAGGAGGCAGGGAGGAGGAAGGGGATTAAATGAAAGAACCAAGCTGTATTTGCGCACGTGTACCCACTCCCCAAGATGACTGTAAACTGCATGTACTGCACACAGTTTAAAAAAAAAGGACAGCATCCTGGAGGACAACGTACCAGTGAGATCCCGGAATGACTGGTTTCTATGGAATCACCCAGAATGAAACAGGAATGAATGGAGACTGCTCTTTTGGCAAACATTTGATTTTCAAGGGAAGGGAAGTAGGCTCTGCAAACAGTGCTGACTGGTGACCTCGACAACAATTTCAGAGAATTTTTTAGATTGAACTAATAAATGATTATGGGAAATTTTAGGTATATACAAAAGAGAGAGAACAATTTAAAGGAGACCACATGACCTCTCACCTGGGTACAGCAACTGTTGACTCATAGCCAATCTTGGTTTACATCACCCCTCCAATCTGCACCTCCATGGCCCCAACTAGTTTGTTTCAAGGCATATTTAAGACATCATATAATTCCCTCCTTAAATATTTCAGTATTTTCTTTAAAAGATAAGGACTCATTTCTAAAAATACATAATCACAGTGCCATTATCACATCAAAATATAAATAACTTCTTAATATCCTTTGTTGTTTTCTCTGATTGTTTCACAAACATTTGTTTTAGATTATTTGTTTGAATCTGAATCTAAATACTATCATGCATTGTGCTTGTTTTTTAAATTTTAATTTGTTTTGTTTTGTTTTTTGAAACAGGGTCTTACTGTATAGTTTAGGCTATCCTCAAACTCACTATGTAGCCCAGGCTGACCTTGAACTCCCAGTCCTCTTGCCTCAGCCTCCCATGTGCTGGGATTACAGGCATGTACCATCAAGCCCACTATGCTTGGTTTTCATGGCTCTGAAATAAAGTCTGATCTATAATTTCCTCCCCAGCCCCCATTTTTTTCTCCTTACAATTTATTTTATGTATTATTTTTTGCAATGTTGAGGTTCAAATTCTACCACTGAGCTGCACCCCTGGCCCCTACAATTATTTGAGAAGAAAATGGGTCACATAGGCTATAGAATTGCCCATGTGCTGCATTTGGCTGAGAGCACCTCCCCCCGCTGTTATTTCACCCTAACTCCTATTCATTTCCTGTAAACAGGAAGTAGAATCTAGAGGTCTGATCAGGTCCATGTCCAGGTTTTTAGTTAGGAGGTTTTGTGGGTGGCACTGTGTACTTCCTGTTGTACACAGGCTGGCTATCGCTGGCTGTCGCTGGGACCATCCCTCACAACATTCCCCAGTAGCTTTTACCTAAAGATTTTGGGAGCCATTGATCATTGCTGCTTAGATTACATTATTTTATTTATTTAGCAAGTGCAAAATGGTAATATTCAAATTATATCATTCCTGGCTAACTTATTAGCTAAAGACCTGCTATAAAGAAAAAAAGCTTCTTTATTAGTTATTAGATATGCAAGGTGATAAATTCCTAATCTTTCCTTTTGTTTACCTGTTTCTAGAATAATAACTTTTTTCCTGGTATCCTTCAAAGATCATTAGTGGAATTTTTCTTTTTTGCTTGCTTGCTTTTTTTAACAGCCTTATGAACTAGTAATTATTTCTTTTTTCTTTTCTTTTCTTTTCTTTCTTCTTTCTATCTTTCTTTCTTCTTCTCTTTTACTGTGCTGGGACTCAAACTCAAGGCCCCATGCATGCTAGGCAAATGCTCTATCACTAAGCTACTGAGATACATCCTTAGCCCGGTAATTATTCTAATTGATACGATAAGATCGTAATGATTCTTACTGATACTCCTAGCTTTGACCAGTGGGAACCTCTTCAGTTTGGCTTCCCAGTTCTTTTGATGGGCTCTTAATGGTCTCTTATAGAGTCCTTGCTGGCTGGTACATCAAGATGTTACAGGCTCATCTTTTGCACTTTTACCTAGACATGGCTTCAGCTATTTTGCCAAGAAGCCCTGTCTTTTTGTGGGGGAATTAGTATTTAGAGACCGCCGTGTGGGTGGTGGATTGAATTTTGGAGTAAGTGATATATTAGTATCTTGGAAAGTTCCTGTCAGTAGGCACCAGAGTCTAGCTGAATTAAAGTCATGAAACATTTATTGAACAAGCATGGCTCATTCTAAACAAGGAAGAAGAGGACAGGCATACACAAACAACTGGGACATGATGCTGTGTATAAAGTACGTGGGAAAATAAGCCACACATGAAATGAATATGCCTGGAGTCAAGGAATAAAGGTCCATTGAAGAGGCAACGTCTGAGCAGTAGAAACAGGCAGACAAGGTGGAATGGAAAAAGACTAGACAGGGAAAGAACATGAGCAAAGTCTCGGAATCATCGGAGTGCGTGGTGTGTTTGAAGAGTCCGATTTGCTTCATTTCCTTTGACAAGGTTAGTGGATCTAGAGAGCAGCCAAGCGCAGTGGACGTAATGTATCTGGACTTCAGTGGGGCATTTTTCCAGGCTTATCATGATATCATTGTGGACAAGATGGAGAAATATGGACTAAACGATAGTACCATTACATGAATTAACAACAGTTAGGTGAATAAATGAACCCAAAGGATGCTGATTAGTAGATTGATGTTAGCATAGATGATGGTCTCTAGTGGAGTGGGCTCTGTCTGCATCAACATTTTTACCAATGATCTAGGTAAAAGTACAGAACAATAGTTAACAAACAAATCTGCAGATTATATGGAGCTATATGGGATAATGCATAGTTTCAGTGACAGTTTGGGTTAAAAAAAGATATTTGCAGATTGGACTTACTGAGATAAAATTTCTAGAGATACCAATAAATTTCCACAGGTGAGTAAAAAGCTAAGATCTAGGAGTTTAGATCTGCACAACATATTATTAATATGCATGAAAAACTGAAAACTGTACAGAATTCTGGGGGCATGCCGGTCACCATAAGCTGCTCAGATCAACTTTTGAAAGAGCATGGGGAATCCTTTGAAAGAGCAATTGACAAACCGGGGTAATTTATGGAAAAATGGCCTAATAAGGAGGGGAATTTAAAAAGCTGTGATAAAGAGTTGAAAACCTAGAGTATAGGGACCTGTAGGGTCTATAATAGCTGTGGTGCTGCCCTGAAAAAGGCAAGTAGAAGCCTTTTCAATATTACCCTAAGGCAATAGAACAACAGAACTAGAATCCATTGGGTAGAGGGCAGAGGGAAACAGATTTTTGCTTTGGAGAACTTTCTAGTAGTCCTTTATAGAAATGGGTAGGCCACCCCACAAATCAAACCTGCCATTGCAGAGGCAGAGACAACTAGTGGGGAATTGCTGGGGAGAGTTGAGCAACTTAAGCCAGAGTTAGCCTCCTTCCATATCAGAGTCTATGGCCCTGTCTTTCTTAGCATCCTCCTTTCAGACTCTGAAATACACAGGCTTATCACAGGGTCCACTCCTTAGAGCCCACCCTGAAATGTCCTTCATTCACAAAATGCCCCACACTTTGGTCCTTTCTTTTATCCTCTTATGCACTACAGTCACAATTGACACAGGCACTAAGAACCAGGAGAACTGAATAACACCTCATGTGTGGTAGATTCAAAACAGTCACAAAGTCTTTGCTGTTCCTCATATTGAAAGATGGAGTCTAATTTCCCTCCTTTCCTCTTGGATTTGGGCTGGTCTCAGCGAGTTTCTTGACTTATAGAACGTGGTAGAAGCTATGATACTTACAAATCTAGGTCAGAGGAAGCTTTGCTATTTTCACTCCAGCATCTTGGGATGCTCACTCTGTGAGGAACAGCCAGGAACCACAAGGGGAAACTACAGGGTGGGAAAAGGGAGGAGGAAGGGGAGGAGGGAAAGAGAGGAGAGAGAGAGAGAGGTAGAAGGAGAAAGAGGAAGAGGGGAGAAAGAGGAGGAGGAA
The DNA here is from genome assembly GCA_028451465.1 of Erethizon dorsatum. Lineage (NCBI taxonomy): Eukaryota > Metazoa > Chordata > Mammalia > Rodentia > Erethizontidae > Erethizon > Erethizon dorsatum. The sequence continues at coordinate 66,948,433 of CM051836.1, read as the reverse complement.
AAAAGAGATCCAGCAAGCTCAAGTTGTTGCGGCTTTCAGACATTTGCATAGCCCTAGCTGAAACTCTAGACATCATGTACAACAGAGATGTCATCCTCTGCAATCCTGTCCAAATTTCAGCTATGAGAGCAAAGTGATTCCCTGGTGCATTTCCAGCTACCAAGCTTTGAGGTGGTTTATACCACAGAACATTAGGTAAACTGTCCTACTTCTTTGGGGATCAGTTTTCAACCTGTACATGAAGAAAGGACCTAATAGTTGCTGAGGTTCCATTCTACCCTGCCATTCTCAGCAGCAAACGCTTGTGATTCCTGGATCCCTTTATACTCTTAAAAGTTATGGAGGACTCCAAAGAGATTGGTGTGGATCCTGTCAACTGGTATTTGCCATCCTTGAAATGGAGAAACAATTGAAAATATTTACTTAGGACTTTATTTTAAAATAACAATAAAATTCATTAAACGTTAACACAAATAATACACGTTATGAAAATATATTGTTTAACATTTTGGGAATTTCTTTAATATTTGGCTTAATAAAAGATGTCTGGATTCTCATATCTGCTTCTACATTTAAGTTACAAGATTACACGTCATATAAACTTTACAGAATTTCACTGTGCAATCAAGAGAGAAGGAGCTTGAACAAAGTAAAAATGTATCATGATGATGATGATTAAAAAAGAAGAAACTAGTTTTAACCTCAAAGACCCCCAAATGAGCAAGTGGTGGGAATTTCTAGCCCCCCCCCCCGGCCATACTTTGAAAACCACTGCTCTAAAGAAATGATGTGGGGCCGGTGAGATGGCTCAGCGGCATAAGCGCCTGCCTGGCAAGCGCGAGGGCCCGAGTTCGACTCCCCAAACCCACATATGAAAAAGGGCCGGTGATTTATTGCTCAGCGGCACAGGCACCTGCTGGTGCGCGAGGTCCTCAGGTCAACCCCCAGTACCCACAAAAAAAGAGAGAAATGATGTGGAAAATTAATCTATATTTACTCATTTGTAGCTGGTAAAAACTAACAAGTTCAAAGTTTTAGTAATTTGAATTTCTACATGGATTAAATCTCCCTCAGAAGAATCACTCTCTCATGGTAACATTTAAAATCACCGAAGGTCTTTATCTGGTTGAGGTCCTCTCTGCCTCCACTGAAGGCCTGGGACCCTGGCTGGTCCCAGGCTATGACCACAAGACTGGACCCACCAGGGACAAGGAGAGAGCACAGAAAACATCAAACATATTCAATTCAGGTCACCTACGGCTCCTTCACTTTTTGTGTGTTCGTGTGATGCTGGGGAGAGTGGGGATCGAATCTATGGCCACATAAATGCTGGGCAAGCACTGTCACTCAGCTACAGCCCCCACTCCAACCCCTTCACTTCAAGAGACTATAGCTTTCTTGTTTTAGGGACAAAGAGTGGGTCAAGTAAGCCATTAGGAAAGAACTTGAGATTACTCTCATTGCCTCTACTTTCAGTAATTAGTCTGGGTTCTTCATCACAGTGTTCACCATGCTGAGACTATTGTAACATGAAGGTAATATGCCTGTTTATTTTCATTAAGTTATTGAAAATCAAAAATGATATCATATCTAGCCTTTCCTAGCAATGTAGAGACTTCCCAGAACTTCTAGCTGCATATTTTTAGTAATTGCATTGTGCTAATCAACTAAAATGGCCCAGTAGAAATGTTCATAAACAAACATAATCATAATCTTAATCATAATCGTAGACATACAGCATTGCCAAGGACCTCAAGAAGTCACTGAGTCTGTCCCTCCGCCTCCAAGCCTACTTTTCTCTTCTAGTCGATTCTTGACAGATATAATGTCAGAAAATGTGTTCTATCATAGGTCACTTTATACATTTTTTTCAGATATTAGTCCATTTAAAAATGGCAATGAATTCAAGTTGTTTTAGAAAACATTAAAGATGGAGACATTGCAAAACTTGTTTGAAAGATTTGACTTATTAACATGAGGAAGTATATGAATCTTACCAAATACATGCAAACCTACTAAGTCTACAATATTGAATCCTATATTATTTAACATATTTGATGGCTGGGGGAGAAGATTATTTTATTTTAGTAAAAATCGATTTAATAAATGTTTTTTTTTTTTGTGGGTACCGGGGGGTCGACCTCAGGACCTTGCGCGCCAGCAGGCGCCCGTGCCGCTGAGCGATATCACCGGCCCCTTTTTCGTATGTGGGTTCCGGGACTCGAACTTGGGCCCTTGCGCTTGCCAGGCAGGCGCTTACACCACTGAGCCATCTCACCGGCCCCCTAATAAATGATTAATTGGGCATTTTTTTTTACCTAGTTCCATGAGGAGTTAAATATGTTTTGATGCATTTAAAAGTTTTGGGAATTGAAAAGATATATAGTCTATAAAGCTAGCTAATACTTACCTGGGGCATTTTTAGAATTATCAAAGATTTGCACAAAGTTGAAGTACTTACTTCGTTTTTACCTTTTTTTTTTTTTTGGTACCGGGAATTGAACTCACGACCTCACACTTGCCAGGCAGGCACTATGCTGCTGAGCTGTATCCCCAGCCCTGTTTTTACCTTTAGCACTTAATAATTTATGATAGAAAGTCAAATAACAACATGTTAGATGATGGCCTTTAATTTGGGCCCTATCAGATTTTCTAAAATGTAGTTCTTGAAGTGGCAAGGATTCCCAAGAGAATAAAACACACTTCTGGGGAGCTCTGATTATGAGTAACAGAAATATTTTGTTTAAAATGCTTGTGGCTTATGGGTTAGAGCTTAAATGCAAAGACTATGATACAAGGATTATTCTCTAAGAATCTGGGTTCGTGGAGAGGTAGACCGAGCTTCTTTTCTCCCAGTGCCACTCACTGAGGCAAAGCAAGGCTTCTTCTAGCCCTGAATTCTGTAAATAGACCAGACATTTATAGCTGGGCTCAAGCAGAGCTGGCCTGAAAGCTAATCTAATACATACCCAAGTCTCATCTCCAAGCTGCCCCATTTGAAAAAGCGAAGGCCATCTCCTTCCCCAGCCTCAATTATCTCCTCCAGCACGTAAGACGCTTGTTTTGCAAAAGAGTCCTTTAGTGCTAGTTCTGAAAGAGAGAGTTACCTCCTTCAAACTTATCAGCTGATGTTTAGCTGAGACAGCTGCCTAGACAAAAAGCCATTTGCAGATGAATCTTGGATTGGTGACTAGTGGTGATTGGGGGTATGGAAGATGGAGTTTGGGGCTAGTTGAGAAATTCTTAGACATGACACCAAAAACACAATGCATTAAAAAATTAAAAAATTAAAAAATAAAAACCTGATACATTGGGCTTCACCAAAATTAAAAACTTTTGAAAGAGACTCTGTTAACAGGATGAAAAAATGAAGTATGGATTGGGAAAAGTATTTGCAAACCACCTATCTGATCAAGGTCTTGTATCTGAAATAAAGAACTCTCAAAACGCCATGGTATAAAAACAAACAATTCAATTAGTAAATAGAAAGAGACATTTCATTAAAGAGCAGACACGAGGCACATAAGCATTTTAAAAATGTTCAACATCATTGGCCATTAGGGAAATTCAAATTAAAACCATAATGAGACCTATATACCTATTAAAACAACTGAAGTTTTTTAAATGTAATGATAATACCAAATTTGACAAGGATTCAGAGAAACTAGCTGTGATGGCAGGTATGTAAAATGACATAGCCACTCTGGAAACTGGGTGGCTATTTCATACAAAGCTAAACATGCACTTACGTTGTGACCCAGCAAGTACATAAAAATGAGCAAAGATGTGGAGAAAGGGGAACTCTCATACACTGTTGGTGGGAATGTGAATTAGTACAGCCATTATGGAAAAACGTGTGGAATTTCCTCAGAAAACTGGAAACAGAACTACCATATGGTCCAGCAATGCCACTGCTGGGTACATACTCAAAGGAGCAGAAAACAGTACGTCAAAGAGACATCTGCCTTCACATATTTATTGCAACATTAGTCACAATAGCTACAATATGGAAATAGTCTAGCTGTCCATCAACAACAAATGAATGAATAAAGAGTATATAGCAGTGATGGCGAACCTTTTAGAGCTTTCAGTGATACAAACAGCCTGCTGTGTCACGTGTGCCATAGGTTTGCCACCACTGGTATATAGTAGATATATACAATGGAATATTACTACTCAGACATAAAAAAGAATACATTTCTGTCATTTTCAGCAACATGGATGGAACTGGAAGATATGTTAAATGAAATAAGTAAGGTATATAAAGACAAATACTGCATGTTCTCTTAGATATGGAAGGTTAAAAAGTTAATTTCAAAGAAGCAGAGAATAGGGCCTGTGAGATAGCTCAGTGGCATAAGCACCTGCCTGGCAAGCGCGAGGTCCTGAGTTCGACTCCCAGAACCCACATACGAAAAAAGGGCCGGTGATATCGCTCAGCGGCATGGGCGCCTACTGGCGCACAAGGTCCTGAGGTCCACCCCTGGCACACACAAAAAAAAAAAAAAATAAAGAAAAAAGAAGCAGAGAATAGGGCTGGGTGTGGTGGTTCATGTCTATAATCCCAGCATTGTGGGAGGCTGGCAGGAGGACTGCCTTTGCAACTTAGTGACTTGGTGATATCCTCTCTGAAAATAAGAAATTAATTGCTGGTGATGTAGCTCAGTGTGAGTGCCCTGGTATAATTAGTAAATGGGAAAGACTCAGTTCAATTCCCAGTACCACAAAAAAAGTAGAGAATAAAATAATGATTACCAGAGCCTGGGAAGGATTTGGGGAAAGGAGGGAAAGAGAGAGAATGGTTTATGAGTGCAGGAGTTCAGGTAAATAGAAAGAATAACTTTTAATATTCTATGTAACAATAGGCTATCTATGGTAGACAGTAATTAATTGAAGCCAGGCATAGTGGTGCATGCTTGTAATCCCAGCACTTGGAAGGCTGAGGCAGGAGGATCGCCCTGAGTTACATAGTAAGTTCAAGACCAGCCTGAACTACATAGAAAGACCTTGTCTCAAAAAACTAATAATAATAATAATAATGCTAATAATGATAAATGGAATATTTCAAAATAGCTAGAGGAGAGGATCTTGAATGTTCCCAACACAAAAAAAATGATACATGGATGTGAGGGTGATCTGGCTGCAACATCTGTCACCCCATTAATCTCCAGGGTTGATTCGGCTGATCTGGCTGGCTAGGCTGGTGTCCTCTTCCTCCCTCAATGCTCCATGTGCGTCCCTCCCAAAGCTGTGCGCTCAGTGAAAAGGACCACCACCCCTGATAGAGGAGGACCATCTCCTCGGTCAAGGTATTGAGAAGCTGCGCTCCCCTGCTAGAACCTCCGAACAAGAAATGATACATACCTGAGGTGATAGATATGCAGTTGCCCGATCTCATCATTACACATTGCATACATATATAAATATGTACTATATGTCAATAAAAATAATGATTTAAAATAAATAAATAGGTAAAATGTATGAATAAGCAGTTGCAGAAGTGGAAATCCAAACAGCAAGTGAACAATGAAAAGATGTTCACTTCACTATGAATGACATAAATTAAAATAAAAATGAAATACTTTGCCACAGAGGTAGAAAGAAGTCTAAAAGCCTAAAAACAGCCAGGGCTATCAGGAATATGTGAGAAAATAGGGACTGTTATATGCTATTAGTGACATGGAAAAGCAAAGAGGCAGTGGCTAGGGACTTGAAGATCTTCGTGCCCTGTGACAGAACATACTTCGCCAAAACCCTAACATGTGCACAAAAGATGCACACTAGGATGCTTTTTTTACAGCTTTGTTTGTCTGATGAAACATTGGAAACAACCTAAGAATTCAACAATAAGAGAGCATGGATACATTGGTAATAATAAAATTTCATATTTCACGATAGTGAAATGAATGAACTTGATTTATGTGAATAAACATGAATAAATCTTAAGAGCATTGTTGAGTGAAAGAGTGTGATTTATTTATGTATTTATGTATCTTAAAAATACACAAAGCTATATGCTGTTTATGGATATTTACATACAGGTATAATCCAACAAGTATAGAAATTAGGAGTAGGAACATCCTTGGAGAAGGTGGGACAAGTAGCTTCAACTGCAGGAGTTTTGTTGCTTTTAAGAAAGGGAAAGCTCAAAATGAACAGCAGAATGTTATAATTTGTTAAAGAGGGTAGATTCATGGGAGTTTATTATATTATTCTCAATATTTTCCTGATACTTGAAATATTTCATTATTATGATGATAATGGTGGGAGGAAATAAATGATGAAGTTTACAATGGTTGCCTCTTATAATTGTGAGCAACGTTTCTTTTTTGTTAGAGATTTCTAGAGTATCTTCAACAAACACATACACATCTTAAAATTAGATCTCAGTTTTAATGGAAAAGGAACTACTAGAATTATGTTCTGCTTGCCTCTGCAGCAGACAGGGTACAGAACTGAAAGAGTTGAAAGCAAATTATTCTCCCTCCTTTTCAGATTTAGACATAGAAAAGGAATTAACATCAAAGATAAAAGTGCACATTTTCTTCTCCTTTGGCATGGCGAAGCCCTTTGGCCAGGTCCTGGGGATCTACTCAGGAACTATCTTCTTTGGTCCCCCATTCCCTTTCATTATGATCATTGTTAAAAGTTATAGCTAAAATCTTCCCTTTTGATGTCTGGATATTGATCGTTAAACCCTGCATTAGCTCTGGCACTTTTTTTTTTTTGTGTGGGTTCTGGGGGTCGACCTCAGGACCTCGCGCGCCAGCAGGTGCCCATGCCGCTGAGCGATATCACCGGCCCTTTTTTCGTATGTGGGTTCCGGGAGTCGAACTCAGGACCTTGCGCTTGCCAGCCAGGCGCTTATGCCGCTGAGCCATCTCACCAGCCTAGCTCTGTCACATTTAATATCTACACTCCACTTATTCTTCATTCCTGAGAACTGAAAGCGAATTCTGTCACCCTGCCTGAATAAAATAGCATGGTAGTTAAAGGCACCAACTTTGAAGTTTGATTCTAAGTCTGCTCCACCACTATGTATGTAATTTGGACAAATTAATTAACTTCTGTTAAGTTTAAGAGTTTTCATGCATAAAATGAGGTTGTGTTAGTCTTTTGCATGTAAAACAAAGAAAACCAAGATCAGATCAAACTGACTTATACACATAACAAGTACACACACACACACACACACACACACACACATGGGGATGTATTAGCTACTGTAACTCTGTAAACTCAAGGATAAAAGAAAAAGCTGAAGAGTTCATTTCAGATGTGGTCTATTTAAAGTTCTGGAACCATAGCACTGGGAACTGTTTTTCCATGTTTGAATTCTGTGTTGGCCACATTCTCAGTCAGGTTCTCCCCAAGAAATGGAAAGTTGGCCTCTACACCTCCGAGCTCCCATCAAACAGCTTTGACCAATTCACTGGAAGGAAGTGTCTTTTGCCAAGAGTCCTAGCAACTGTCTCTAGTGGCTCTGGTTGCCTTAGGTTGGCCCGGCTTGGGCCTAAATCCAACCATAAACCAATCAACATGACTAGGAAGTACATGTTTTCTTTGGCAAAGCTTGGATCATGTGCCTAGTGCTGGGGTCGGGCATGGGATCCACCCACCTAACTATTCAAACTAATAGAGTTCTTTGAAGATTCTTGGAAGGAAATTAACTGTTGCTTATAGGTGAAGGGAGAATGAGTACTGGGCAAAACCAAAATCAAAACGAAACAAATCTAACTGTAACTAACGTAAATGTCTGTTGCGGGCAATAACAACATCTACTTTTACCTCATAGAGTTGTTTTGTTTTGTTTTGTTTTTAATGCGGGTACCAGGAGTCGAACTCAGGATCTCGCACTTGCCAAGCAGGCGCTTATGCCGCTGAGCTATATCACCGGCCCTCCTCATGCAGTTTTTATGAGGTTAAATAATAATGCGAGAAGAGCTTTCAGCGCAATGCTGGCACATTGAAGCTCCCCACGGCAGTAGCTATTGAATTATTCAACCTTTATGGAATGAATGCTGCTTGTTTATAGAGCCTCAGTAGTACCCATTCTAGGTAGACGGCATTTCACACGTTTAGTGGAAAACCTTAGAAGAGGGACAGCAACTTGTATGCCAACTCCAATCATGACTCTCTACACTGCTGTGCTGAGGATTCTGTCCATCAGGAATTAGTGCCATGCTCAACTAAGAATGCCTACAGGCCCTCAAGTTTCCTATTTATAATCTTATCTTTAGAATAGTACCTAGTACATAAAGGTATTTAGAAAGCTCTTTTGCCTCACTTTGGGTTAGGGAATAATTAACATAGAGAGTTACATATAGATTTTCCATCTATACTAGAAAGACTAACAAGGACTGTATTATATACAGTTTGAGAGTGAAGACAGGCATGTGTCTTATTCACTCTTATAGATTAGTGTCTAGCACATAGTAGAAGCTCATTTAGTATTTTTTCACAACAAACTGAAAATAATTATGCTGAAATTCCTCTATGGAAACAAGGAGATATTGGTAAAATTAAACCACAAAAAATTTGAGTAGTGTTAATGTTTTGTTCATAATTTTAATGTATTTTTGCATATATTTCATGGCATTTATATTAAATTCATAAATAAAATATAGCTGTGTTTGTGTGAACTCAATAAAACATTTAAAAATAACATTAAAAATGTCCTCCTGCCCTCTTATATATTTACTGGTAATTTTGCTGACTTCTTAGCTCTTTAAGACTTAATGAAAGAACTCTGCAGTGTGGCAAGCTAGTGATGGCACGTGTGGTTTAGCCAGACAGAAATCGAAAAGGCTACAGGTGATGTGCATGCCAGGATCCCATAGGCTACAAACACAACTGCCCTTCGAAAAGTAGAAAATGCCCACCCTTGGAGTAATGCTTTCCCCCAACAGGCTGCATGCCCTGGGCAAGTCATTTGTAAGACATATGTGGGTTCGGGGAGCCTTCTTACAACAGGGAGCTTACAACACACACACACATTAACCATCAAGATCTCTTATCACAGTGCGTAGCAATCTAACTTCTGAACTGGCCAATTGCTTCCTCAGAGGTGTATGCAGACGTCAGTGATGGAGTCCATCACTCAACCACTGTACATCGCACTATTAGAATTGTGAGCACGCTCAGGGACCCCTGAGGGTTTTAGGCTGAAATAGTTCAAATAAAGAAGCAGCACTGCTATTCCTGAAAGCTCAGCAGTCCTCAAGCAAATTAAAACAGGGTCTGAAATTTAAGCTTTAGAAGAAACACAGTCAAACTGAGGTTAAAAAATATGCTCAATAAAAATAAAACTAAAATTATTCCTCAGGCAACTGACATTTATGTCTTCTAATATACCCTCATAATGATACTGAGGGTGGAAAAGTGAGAAAGATTGGGCCAGATTCCTGTTGAAACCCTCATTTTTGGAATCGAGAGGAGTTGCCATTTGGAAACGCTTCCTTTGTGCCAGGCTTTTCATGGATTACCTCATTAAAGCCTCATGACAATGCTGTGTCTGTGGTTGTTTCCAACTGACAAAGGGAGAAACTGAGGCCTAGAAGGAAAATGTGTGTCAAAAGCATATAGGAAGGAGCAGGGCCTGGGGGAAGGATCTAATACTCTCATGTTCTCTATTTTACTACCCAAAGCAGGTTGAAATTTTTTTTTATTTTAATTAAGCTATTAATCAGTTTTTGTGGTAAATGAAAAAAGGAAAGCTATATTTTAATATTGTATAACTAATATACATATATTCACCACCTTCCCATTCTGGTCTTTTAAAAATGCAAGAGATAGTAAGCTAAGATAATGGCACACAAAGATGTCAGGTCTTAATCCCTGTAACCTGTAAATGTCCATTTATGTAGAAAAACAACTTTACAGATGTGATTAAGACAAGCATCTTGAGATGAGGAGATTTATACTAGCCTATCCAGGTAGGGCTAGTGCAAACACATGGATTCCTATTAAAGAGAGGCAGAGGGAGATTAGAGAGAAGAAAAGGCAAAATGATGAGGAGGGCAGAGATCAGAGCGATGCAGCCACGAGATACAGGAAGAATGAGGAACTGATGGAATGATGCTCACGTGTGATGTACCTGTGGTACTGATTTCGGATTCCTGGCCTCTGCAAATGTCAGAGGGAAAATATTTTGCTGTGTTAAGCCAATGAATCTGTGGTGATTTGTTACAGCAGCTACAAAAGAATAATACGTCTTAGATGATAAATATCATGCCCTGTGCAATGTCAGTGTGTGGGAGGGGCGGGTATTCTATGATCCTCACACTTACGATATGAAGCATTATATTTGTACCATGAAAATGAGGCTTAGAAGATTACATAAGCAGACTAAAAGCCTGCAGCCGTTATATAGCAGGACCTGACATTTCTCTCATTAGTCACTCAGCACACTTTAAGTGAGTTGGGATAAACTGCTGGGAATAAATATGGAAGGATTGGTGGAGTTTTGTTTAGAAAAGGAATTTCAAAACACTTGTAATCTTGAAGATTCCAAGCTATCTGCAAAGTTGACCAAAACCATTCAGTCTAAAGTGGGTCACGTACAACTACACTCTTATATCAGAGGCCATGGTATGAAATACTCTATAGCAATCAGTCTTGATCATGAAAAACCTATGTTTTTGAATATAGAATTTTTTGAAACATTGTCATTTGGCATAGCCTAAATTCTAAAACAGTCAGAGAGAGGGAGAGTGAGAGGGAGAAGGAGAGGGAAAGGGAGAGAGAGAAGGTGAGGGAGAAGGAGAGGGAGAGACAGAGAAGAAAAAGTGAGAGAGAAAGAATAATGTTAACTTTGAGTGCGCTTGATTTCAGTTCATGTCAGAAGCCTGCATGCCACTGGCCCTTGTTAAGTGCTATTTCAGCCTCAGTTCCTTGCAGACAATCTCTCAGTTGATAAGAAATGAAAGAAAAACAGATAAAGAAGTTACCAAATAAGGAATTTACATCTCTTATAATCATTTCATCACTGGTGTTTACAAATTGTATTGGTCTCTGTTCTACCTGTACCTAGATCCAGTATACATACTCCGAGAGCCTCTATTTGCAAATCAAGATGCAAGTTGCTGCTTTAATGCAAAGACGAGCAATCCTGAGGAATTTAGAAACTAGTTATAATAATCATGATAATAACCAACACTGTATTCCAATACTGTTCTAAACATATTACATATATTCACCACTTAATTCTAACAATCATCCTATGAGATATGTACTATTTTGGTCACCTCTATTTCATGAATCAAGAAAACATTGCTTAGAAGGGTTAAAACTTATCCATGATCTTTCAGCTAGTTTGTGACTGAATCAGAATCCAAACCAGACTGTTTGGTTAAGAAACCCGTGCTATTAACTATCTCTAATACTGGAACCAGACAAGAGTACAATTGACCAGGATATAGAGAAAGATAAAAAATAGGCAAGAAAATTACCTCCATGTTCAAAGACAACCGCAGCATGCCGGTCTTCCTTCAGCACATTGGCCTCTTCCAGTTCTTCAAATACATTAAATATAGAACTCATCTTTGTGGCTTAGGACCTTTGCACTTATCTCTCTGCCTGAAATTATTTACAGGTGTATTATAATTAATTTAATTATACTCAATTTACACTAAATTATGCTAAATTCAATTAAATTTATACTAAAATTTAATTGAAATATAATCATATTGATTTTATTATGAATTAAAATTATTTTGTGTTTAATAGTTTGTTCGTTTTTGTCATTAGATTCTGCTCCATGAAGACTAAGCTCACTTTGGTCTGGTCGACCACTGAATCCTAAATGATTGCTACATAGTAAGCCCTCAGTACTTGTTTGTTATTGTTACCGTGTTGTAGAGAATTTAAGAAAGGCTTCCTTCAGGGGACAGTGTGGGAACTAGCTTTGAAAGCTGGCTAAGATTTTAATTTGTGAAGTTGAAGGTAAAAGATTCAGGCTGGAGGAAGTGGCGTCAGCTCTGTCTATGTGGTGCTACAGTTTGGGTACGATTTAAATGTGTCCCCCAAAGGGTTGTTGGTCCCAGTGGGAAGGGGGAGGTTTAGGTGGTAAAATCTTTAAGAGGTGGAATCTAATGGATGGTGATTAGGTCACTGGGGACGTCACTCTCAGAGGGATTAGGGTAATTTTCAAGGGATTCCCTACAGTTCCCAAGAGAGGAGGCTGTTAGGAAAAGAGCAAGCAAGTTTGGCCCCCGAATCTCTCTTGCTTCTCATCTTGCCGTGTGATCTCTCCCTCTTGCAAACTCCTACCATGATGTCATCTACCGGAGGGCCCTCACCAGACCAGAGAAGGTGCCAGCTCCATGCTCTCAGATGTCCAAAACTGAACTAAATCAACCCCTTTTCTTTATGCCTATACTAGCATTAAGTATTTTGTTATAGAAATACAAAACAGACTAAGACATATGGTTATTATTAGGCTTCAGTGAGAATAAGTATATGAAACACTTTAGGGACTTGTGCATTTTTGCAATAGCGGGCTGATAAAACTGGAAAAAAATAGGACAATGTCTTCTATAAACTCTAATCTTCATCTGCAAAGGAGGAAACTGAAAGGCCAAGAACTTGTACCCACTCTTATCACAGTGAGCGACAGAGTGAGAATTTATACTGAAGACTGGCCAGCCTAAAGCCAGAGGTTAACCACTACACCACACTATCTCCTGTGTTTAAAAAAAAATCCTGAAATACCAGGGCAAGGAATTTGCATTAATTTAATGAAACACAAGGGAGGAATGGTACCAGGAATGGTACCAGGCTGTGCTAAGTGGAATACTTTAAAAACTCAGTAATCAAGATAAATAATATTGTAATGAAATCTTTCTTTAAAAAATTCAGCATACTACAGCCCTCAGTCCATTCTTGTTATTTTTATAAATAAAGTTTAATTGAAAGCAAGGACAGGATTAGGGTAAAGTGAAGCAGGAGTATATAAATTGAGGGTTGGATCTTGTTCTTGATTTAGGATTTTGTTACTTTGTTCACCATCCATTCATTTTTTTTTTTTGTGGGTACCGGGGGGACGACCTCAGGACCTCACGCGCCAACAGGCACCCGTGCCGCTGAGCGATATCACCGGCCCCTTTTTCGTATGTGGGTTCCGGGAGTCGAACTCGGGCCTTCGCGCTTGCAAGGCAGGCGCTTAAGCCGCTGAGCCGTCTCACCGGCTTTTTTTTTTTTTTTTAATTCAGGATCTTGGTAAGTATCCCAGGCTGACCTCAACTTCATGCTCCTCCTGTCTCAGCTTCCTGAATGCGGAATAGTTCATTCCAGGCATGCACCACCGTGCCTGACTTCATCATCAATTTCTTATGCATTCATTTTGATGTGAATTTTTAAAAATACTCCATTAAAATAATATTGATCTTGATTTCTGGGATTTTTGTACCTCTTTAAATTCTGCACACAAAGTGAGTTCTATACTTGCTTCCATTATAGGAATGTTTCCGAATAGAGTAATTTGACAGTAATAAGTAGTACAGTTCAGGGTATAGAGCTGACAAGAGTAGGATCAGGCAAGAACATAGACAAGAATGGTTCAAGACCCAAATGAATGAATTTGCAGTGAGGCTACAAACCCCCAGGAAAGGCTTCTCAGTATTAATCTACATAACGTGGTAACTGACTATGCTGAGAAAATAAGGATAGGGACTCCAGGACAATACAATGAGTTAGAGACATTAAAGTTAACTCTAAGTTTCAGAATTGTGCTATTTTAATGAGATTTGGGGAGTCATGAGAAAATCCTGGCTCAGGAGGAATGATTTCAAGTCTGAAGATGGGGGTATGCAGCAGCCAGCATGCCATTTGATGTTATTTGGTCTTATTTGCAGACTACTAATACTGTTATATGACAGATTTAGAATATAAAACATTTGAAATAATTGAACCAATGATTAGAACTTGGAAATAGTTTTTAGATTTTTCATGATATATTTTGGTTCTTCTGGTAATAAGATTTTGCCTTTTGAAAGCAAAATGACCATAATGTCAGTTTACCTTCCCTTCCATTGAGGAGAATAATGAAAGGATTTATTTATATACTTAATATCAAGATTTCCCTTCTTTGATCTGATAACAGTCATCTTGAATATTAAATATCTTTTCTCTCTCTGGGGTGTTTTCTGCCTCCATAAACACTCACCCAGCTACTATATTACATAATTTTTCTTTCTTTTAACCTCCCCTTACTTGAATCACTTAAACGTTTTTTTTTTTTTTCCTGAACTCACTCTAAGTATTTTGCTATTTCATAAAGCCAAGCATTTTAGAATTTGTCCATTTACTAGCAATGGCTTCAGAAAGCTTTTTGGCTTATTGTGTCATACAATACCCTATTGTATGCGTGTAACCCAAACTAGTTTCAGGCTATTTTTACCACACACGCTCACACTGATTTGAGCGGTTTAATTAAATCAGACAAACAACCAATCACTGACTTAGTTGGTAACCAGTCATTCACTGAAAACAGTTGGACAGATTGTCTGTAGACTTAGCCTCGATCTTTTTGTTAGCACAGCCATTTAGGTTTTCTCCACTTAATCTCATTAAGGGCGTCCCCCTCTTTCCACCTGACATATGACTTTCTAGGTTTCCCTGGCCCAATGAATGTTTAAGTTTCCAATTACATGTCCCTAGATACATTTGTTCTGCCTTGATTCTTTTTATTCATTCCCATCAGTGTACTTAATATATTTTAATCCATTGTATTTTTCATTTGTCGTAACTAGTTTTTTGTTTGGGTTTCCAGTTCAGGGTTTTGTCATTTTAGTATTAGGCATGCATACCATCTGTGTATGTTAGGCATTGTAATATCTTTATTTTGGCTTCCTTTCATCTTTCCCTGATCCTAAGAATGGACGAAGGCCTTGTGTCTAATAAGTCATTTGCATCAGCATGTCCCAAATGACCAAGAGATGAGGCTGGGAGAGATTAGCATGGTAATCTCATTCTGATGGATAAAATTAGCAAAGATATTCCCCACAAATGGAGAGCTGCCATTGGCAAACTGCTGTGCTTAGAATCAATTACTAAATTACTTTGAGCTCTAAGTTGACATTAACAGAAAAAAATTGCCATCGACCGAAGGGAAATAAGATAAAAAATATGGGATCATTAAATCTCTCACTACTATTCACAAATGTGACTCACAAGAATGGTACACAAAATAGGGCAGAATTTAATTTTTAACAGTGCCCCCTGTCAACATTTCATCCTAAGCTTCTCCATGGCCTGTGAGCCTGCCCTGGCCTTTCCCATTTATTTGTAATGGAAGGAGGAGGGAGAGGAAGTGAATCTGGATCAGTCTCTCCACTTCCCCCCATGGATAGGCAGCAGCTAAGGAGCCCCCAAAGCCATTTCCGATGCCTCAGCCACCCAATTATGACAAGCATGGATTGGCGTGCTATTCTCTGGCCCCAAAGGAGACTCACATCAGGCCCAGTAACATTTCCAATCCTTCCTCCTGGTAACATCTCACCGAGTTCTCTTGATCCACCCCAACAATAGCAAGGTGATCCTAGCTCCATGGTTCCTAATAACGCAACCTGCCAGGGAAGTGGTAATCATAAACATTTTCTCAGAGGATAAATATCTGGGACTCTCAGCTTTTCCAGAAGTTGTTGAACTTGTACAGCATTGCTAATTAGTATAAACACTTCCATTTTAAAAAGCCTTTTCCATTCAGAAATACATCCTTGTCTTCATGGGGAGACAGCTTTAATGATGGGTATAAACAAGGAAATTAGTTCATATAAGGGAAGAAGCTTTAAAATAGCTTTTTTTTTTTTTTTTTTTTTTTTTTTTTTTTGCCAGGGGAATCCCAGTGGCTTAGTAATTGTTAATATTATTAGCACAGTATACATATCAGCTGTCAAGATATTATGAGAACTTGAATTCAGTCTCTGTTGGGGGAGTCAGGGTCAACATCATTAGCTATAGATCTTGTCTTGGTTTCCATATAGATGCCTCAGGGCAAGTGTCTGCCAGATACATCTCTATAGATGGGTATAACCATAGGACATGCAAGGGGCCCATCGTACACATCAGTAATAGACAGCAAGCTTTTGTTTATCTGAAGGTTTACTGGAATTAACTGATTAGTGTCAACTTGACACAATAACTTTTGTCTACAGCGCAGTAGATCATTTTGATGGTTTTATTGATGGAGTATGTTGTCTAATGTAAATTATAGGGGAAGTTGAATTTAGATAAAGTCTGGCACATTTTTCTTAAGAGGAAACTGAAAAAGCTGTTTGTAAATGCACCCTTGACAGGACACCTTCTGCACTCTTATGGATATTACTATAGTAATTGTGATATTAATAATAATAATCACAAGGCAGAGTTGTAATTGAAATGTATGCAGTTCAGTGGTTGGCAAATACATCTTTAAGAGGACACATTTTGTGCTCTTACAGATATTACAACCAAATTGTGATATTAATAATTATGATTAGAAGAGAGACTTGTAAGTGAAATGTAAACAATCCATTCTTAAATTAAACTTGGAACACAAAACCATTAAAGGGAAATTAGAAAATAAGGCTAAGTTGTTAAGGGTGACACAAGTTTCATGTAAAAATTGTCAGTGAGAGTGGCAGAAAAATGAAATGAAAGCAAGTGGGAGTTATATATGTATATGGAATTTTAAGTAGCTAAACAATTTATTTCAAAGCTAAATTCTAATTTGGGGGAAAAATTAAAAATGTATCTTGGGCTTTGAGGGATTATTTGTGGTCAATATCATCAACATATCAATCCAACTGTATACACAGTTGATTCTGAGGTTTGGGTAAACTAATCTAAAGTAATTAACCACGCGCATTCCTGGTGATGCAAGGTTTCTAGAAACAGTCCGTTACTTCAATAATTGCCGTTGTTGTCTTGTGCTAAAATTCTATCCTAAAATTAACAGTTGAAAATATCTGAACCCAAATTCTAGAAACAGGAATGATGACTTGCTTTAGTCATAAGAGAAATGACAGCTTACTTTTGAAAGTAGAAATAGGATGAGTGCCTGAGTGGTAGAGAACTTCTTAGAGAAATAAAAAGATGAAGAAGGCACTTAGCGGGCCGGTGAGACGGCTCAGCGGCTTAAGCGCCTGCCTTGCAAGCGCGAAGGCCCGAGTTCGACTCCCGGAACCCACATATGAAAAAGGGGCCGGTGATATCGCTCAGCGGCACGGGTGCCTGTTGGCGCATGAGGTCCTGAGGTCGTCCCCCCGGTACCCACAAAAAAAAAAAAAAAAAAAAAAGAAGGCACTTAGCAAAGAGGCACTATTTACCCTAAAATCACATCCAACTATTGGGGTATAAATTTTTTCTTCCATAATAACATGTCTTACTGAAATGAGGTCAGTAGAAGACACACTGAACTGCAAAATGGAGTAATTATCTTCTGAAATCTCATCAGTGGTTATTTCCTAAAGGCTGCAATTAGCCATCTCGATCTGATTTTAGGAGAGAAATATTTTCTATTCTTCTTGAGAAAATATACTACCATCTTGTCCCTGGGTGATACTGCTTTTTCCTCCAACCCCCTCTAATTACACTGTACTGCAGATAACAAGCACACAGACCACAGAGCAGTGCAGATTCCCACTGGGAAGCCTCCCTGGGTCATTTTTTTTCTTTAAGTTTTGCCAGACTAAACAGATGAGAATGCCAAAATAATTTTTTGTCCTGAGAAAGGAGCACGTCACTCTCTCACCTGTAAATGTTGAAATAACTTCTGTGCACATCCGACAAAGAATAAGCCACACTTTTAAAACATCATGAACATAAACATCCTCCTGCATCGTCTCTCCAACTAGATTCTTTGGCTGGAACAAGGTCACCTCGGGGTCGCCTTGGGCCCCACTGTCCTTCAAACACAAAGACCTAGGTCTGGTGAACCTAGAAGAACAAAAACTTTTGGGGAAAGGGGAAAGGGAGGGTTAGTAAGTTAACCCTTCCAGCATAGACGAGTCAGTTTAACTCATTAGAAAAAATCACATAGAGATAGTAGTGTTTTAAAAACAGAAGAGAAAAAGTGGTTCTTCTGTGGGATGCTGAAGCTGACAATGTCAGTATGGGTTGACATGTTTAAATGGGGTCACTCAACTACTTGATCCTTTCAGCAATTGTCTAAGTCAGGGATTATCATCACTACTCTCTACGTACAAAAACTAAGGTTCTGCCAGGTAGACAAATCCAGGACACACAGATGACTGTCGGGGCTGGAATCTTAACCCAGAGTTCAAAAAACTCCAATTTTAACCATACCATTCTACCAAACTCCTTGTGCCCTACTGGGCTGGATTCACGTGGTGGCCCACCCCCACACCACCCGGGGTGGCCCCTAGACAGCTGGGGGAGAAGCTGAAGGGTCTTCATTGTTTGTGAGGCTGGGCTCAGGCTGGGGTCTAGCAACCTGCCCTTGGGCCTTGTCTGAAGCCACAGCCTTCACAGCCTGGCTCTAACAATCGCTGACAGCATTCAGGGGATTCTGAGAGCAGGAAGATCTAGTAGTCCTTGAAGGATGGGGAGGAGAGGGAGGAAAGAAACAGGAGCTTCTTTACCACCTTGTTAGTCCTCCAGATTCCTCGATGGCCGAAAGGGACACACGTGCACACACACACACACACACACACAGAGATATGGGGGATGGGGGTCATCACAGCAAACCAGGATTTGACAATATTTTCCTCCTATTCCTGAAAAGGCTCTGTTGGTCAGATCCTTGCAATGTGCCATGCAATTTGGCTTTTTCGGGGGGGGGGGATTCAATTGTAATTTGAAAATTAAGTTTGGCCCTAAGAAGCATTTAAATAGACAATAACCAGACACAGGAAAACGTCAACCATAAACTCTTCCTTTTGCCTCTTCTGCAGTCCCCTTGTTCAGTGGCCCTGTGATTTCCTGGGAGCTAAATGTTGGGTCCTAACAAGCTGCAAGTCTCCCAAGACCCAGCCTCCACCTGGTTCCTTCCTCCAAGCTAACAGGCTTTTCTTTTGCCTTCACCTCACTACGGGGCTGCACAATAAAATGCTCCTCCCCACCCTCTCTGATTATTCAATTGTGGGCATCTCTGCTCTAATGTTCTCTACTACCTATGTGTCCACAAAAGGGGAAGAAGAAGGTAGAATGAATTATGATACATTCCCTCCAAATATTATTTTAATATTTGGGATGCTGCTGAAGGTAACATAATAGTTTGGGTAAATGCATACAATATGAAGGTAAATGTAGAGCACTTAATTCAAAATTAAGAGCAAACTCTGATTACACCATATCCGGGTGGTTGAAGCATGGAATTTGGATTCAGACAGACCTGGACTGGACTCTGATGCTTCCAAGGCAAAGCCACGTGACTTTGGGCAGTCCACGTATCTTCCTAAACCTCTGCCTTTTCACCCATAAGAATGGTGATCACAGGGCCGGTGAGATGGCTCAGCGGCATAAGCGCCTGCCTGGCAAGCGCGAGGTCCTGAGGTCGACTCCTGGTACCCATATTAAAAAAAAAAAAAAAAAGAAAGGTGATAACAAACACAAGCAGTTGTTGTGAAGATTAAATGAGCTTCTACGAAGCTTAGCATAGGGACAGGCCAATTGTAAGTTTGTAATAAATAGTACCAATTATAACTAGAAGAAATGGTAGGACAGGAGAAGAAATTCTCCAAATGAATGAAAATGGAAGAAGAAAAAAAGAAGAAGGAGAAGAAGGAGGAGTAGGAGGGGAAGGGAGGAGGGGGGAAGGAGGAGGAAGAGGAGGAGTAAGAGGAAGAGGAAGAAGAAATTCGTGATGAAGCTAAAAGACACTTGGAGCCAGGGCACAGACCACTCACTTGAGGCCAGCCTGGTCGGCCTTCAGGGTTCATTCAGATGAGTCCCCTGGACACTTCTTGGGATCTGGGTGGTCACATGGACAAAACAGGAGGTTGTAATTCTTAGTTCAGCTGTTCTCTGCTTACATTCACTCCTGGCTTTAAGTTCCAAATTTTTAGGGGACAAGCACTATAACACATGCTTGCAATCCCAGCTACTCAAAAGACTGAGCCAAGACAATCTCAAGAAGCTGGGCAACTGAATGGGACCTTGTTTCAAAATAAAATGAAAAAAAAAAAAGTTGGGGACTTACCTTAGTAGTAAGGTGCTTGCCTAGCATACACAAGGCCCTGAGTTTAATCCCCAGTACTCCCCATCCATATTTTTAAAAGGTCCAATTAAGTATGCTAGCCATGAAAAGAATTCTTCTTGGCAGCTGGATGTGGTGGCACACACCTATAATCCCAGCTATTCAGGAAGCTGAGGCAGGAGGATCACAAGTTTGAGGCTAGGCTGGGCAACTTAGTGAGACCCTGTCTCAAAATAAAATTAAAAAGGGCTGGGCATGTAGTTCAGTGGTACAGCAATTGCCTAGCATAGATTCCATCCACAGCGTTGGAAAAAGAAAAAAGAAAAGAAAGGAAAGAAAAGGGAACTGAAAGGAGAGGAGAGGAGAGAAGAAGAGGGAATCTACCTGGTAATTATGATCTACCCATGGGGTCAAAAATACATATACATTTATTGACATGATTATGTGTCTTTCATTCAACCAGTCTTTGCTGAGTCCTCCTTTTTGTGTGTGTGCATAACAGGAATTGAACTCAGGACCTCGCGCTGGCTGGGCAGCACTGCGCCGCTGAGCTATATCCCTGGTGCCTGAGTCCTCTTCTTTACCGAATTGGTAGGCCTCAGAATTGCCCAGACAGAGATAGCGCCAACTTTCCCTGCTTATGGCCTAGGACTCTGTGCAGAAAATCTTGCTAGGGGCAGTTTCTGGGCAGTAGGAACAAATGTGTCTTGCTTCTTTGAGTTATTCTATGCTTTCCTATATTTCTACAATAAAAGCATTTTCAGGAAAAAAATATTTTTGAAAAAATCTATCTGCTACCATATAACAAGTTCAATCAAATTTTAGATTTTCAGTTGAGAGGTGGATTTCAGGGAAACTGATCCCTGTCTCCTACGTTTCTTGTGATAGTGAGACCCACTCCACCTGGTTCTGAGTGCATTCTTGAGTAGTAGGAGCCTACGCTTGCCAGGAAGACAGGAACAGTGAGTCTTGATTTCTCCTCCTTCCTATCTGCTTCAAAGGCACTGTGACGGGCTGGGAGTGCAGCTCAGTGGGCGAGCATTGCCTAGCACGTGTGAGGTACTACAAAAAAGAAAGGCACCACAAAGCTCAGGGACCGTGGTTTGGATTACTTTCAAACATGATAATTTTTAAGAATTGACTTTATTTACTTAAAATTATTACTCACATTTCTTGATCACTTAGGTTGTGTTAAGTACTTTGTATATATTGTGCCACTGAATCCTCATAACAAACATAAGGAATACATGGCATTATTACCCTTTTTAGATAAGTTGCCTTTGGTCAGACAGCAAGTCCCAGAGTTAGATTCAAATGCCAAAAAATCAGACTCCAAACCTGCATTCTCCACGGCACCCTGAAACACTGCTCACCAAGTGAGATGGGACTTGTGGATCAATATTTGAGATAAGGTCAACCTCTAAATGTCAGAAAACCAACAACAGGTTTCTTGCTGCTTGGATCCAAAAACAATAATCAGTAATTCCTATTTTCTTGCTCCTCCAAGGCAAATAGTGGGTCCTTGGCTTTTGATGATTTCATTGGTAAATGCTACCAGAAATCATGTGGAGACTACAAAACCTAGTGAGAATAGGCAAATCACTGGAAAAGAAGAACCTCATGAGCACTATGATCAAATACGGTGCAATTTTTCACACTCATGACAATACTCATGATTAATCATTATGGTCATCATTTTTTAGCACCTTCTCTGTATCATGTCCTTTTATAAGTTTTTAAAATATACTACTTATTTAAGAAGCACAGAGGGGTTAAGTAGCTTCTGAAAGTAGAACCTGGATTATACATTGACCTTTTGGTTCCAGAACCGACACTCATACCCAGTACTGCTGCACTGTCTCTCCTGGCCAGCACAGCTCCACAGGGCAAAATGGGTAGAGGAGAAAAAGATTTCAGCCTAGAATTTTGGAGCAATCCAACAGCATAGTGAATCCCCTTAAAATAATGAGTGTTCTGCCATTGGAATTATAGTCAAGGCTTGATTTACCCTCTTGAGATGCTGGGCAAGGATGACAGGTCAGAACAGACAGTGATTAGAAAGGATAGAAAGGAGAATTCAGAGATTGCAAGCTTACAGATTCTGTGCTGTGCCAGGTGTGGTGCTGCATGCCTGTGATCTCAGCACTCAGGGGGCTGAGGAAGGAGGATCACCACGAGTTTGAGGCCAGCATCAACTACGTAGCAACACCCTGTATCAAAAAATAAACAAAACAAAACAAAACAAGAGTCTGTTCTGCCTCTTGCTAAGATCCAGCCTCTACCTTCAGATTAAGAGCACAGGAGTGGTATGAATTCCAAACATTTGGAAGGACAAACATTTATGACAAAGCACCAATTTCAGCTTTACCCACCCTCATCAAAATATTAGACCTCAATACTACTCTGCTATAAAAAAAATATAAACTTGAGAGTTTTATAGGTAAATGGATGCAACTCGAGACCATACTCGTAAGTGAAATAAACCAGACCCACATGTGTAAACGTCGTATTGTATCACTAGTGTGAGAATCTGAAAGAGTAAACAAGATCCAAAATGTACAATAGATATTGTGAATAGGGAAGAAACTGTTCAAAAGAAAAGAAAAACTGTGATGGGAGAAAAGGGAAAGGAAGGAAGGAAAAAGGAAAAAATATATATAAACACAAGACAGTTAAGATAGTTGTATAGCTGGTTTCTCTTGGATCATTGAGGGGAAAGTTTTGTGCTAGTAATTTTCTGGACAATGTTTCATGCCTATATATTGTACTCTGAGCAACTACTGTGAATGTAACAATACATAATGTGTCGATTAATGTTACTCTCCTCCTAGCCTGTTTTGAAACTCTGTTTTATTGTTATTTCTTACTTTTCTCTGTTTAAAACTAAAAATAAAATATATTAGACCTCCACAAGCTTGGAGATCGATCAATCCAAGCATCTCTGTTCTCAGTCTTCCTCTACTAGATGTCCTGCCTCTAAGACTCCTTCCGTCACCCCTTCTGTAGGATGTGAGTTGTTTAAATAAACCTAGTATTCAAAAGAAGAAATTTCATCACATTGCAGAAAAAGCCAGCAGATCTCAAGAATCATATCAAAGTGTTTCTCTATGTCAGGTTAACCTACCGTCCTCTTTCACCTGGATAACTGCTAGGGCCTTCTTACTTTCCATTTCTCTTGCTTCCCTTCCTTCACTTTTCCACAGTGAAGTCAGAATCGTCCTAAAATATATAAATCGGATCATGTCATTTCTCAATTCAAAACTCTCCAATGACTTTTTGTTCCCATTGAAACCTTACAGCGGTCTCCAGGACCCTCTGTGATCTGCCCTCCTCCACCCTTGGCCTCCCCTCCTGCCTCCCACCCCCTTACTCCATCTGCTGCAGCCACTGCCTTGTTCCTCTAACATCCATGAATTGTTCCTGCTTCTGAATCTCGTATTTGCTTTCCTAACTGCTTGACTTTCCCCCAGCACAGCTGTGTGGCTTGATGCCTTGCTTCCTCCATGGCTCTGCTAAAATATCACCCCTACCCAGCCCCACCTCTAGTTCAAATTAGAAAAAGGGCACACTTTTCTTCAAATACTTTGATACTATCTTCCAGAAATTTTTCACAACTATAGTCTATAAAAACTACTAAGAGAAAGGCTGCCCCTAGAATTTTACAAAATACAATCCTAAGTGCTAGTCCCCAGCTGGGTGTTCCCTGACTACTCTGTATAAACCCGCTGCCACATAACCCACTGCCATACTCCCATTTCCTTTACTGTGTACATTTTCTCTCTAGTTTTTTTTAATCATCTACTATAGTGCTTACCTATTAATGACTCTTTCTGTTGTACCCCAGCACTTACTACAGTGACTGCCACATAGAAGGCACTCAGAGTTTGGTTCAATAAATGACATGGTACCTCAGCAATAGCCAGTATTCAAATTATGTTTGTCAAATGACTCTTGTAAAAATGATCTTTATGGTTATAAAGAATTATACTGCAGCTCTCCTATCACCTTCAGTGTGATTGATAAGTCGTGAAAAGACATGAGATTTCAGAGAAAAAAAAATATAACTGAAAGTTTGGGAACACAAATTGAGGAGCTGGATATAACTAGGCAGCCATGAGAAATATGCAAATCAATAGTGCAGGTCAAGAAAAAGTGGGAGGGAAATTATGACTTTATTTATTTTGTGATGCTAGGTATGGAACCCAGAGTCTTGCACATGGTAGGCACGTACTTTACCACTGAACTACACCCTGCGCAGAAGTGACGACTTTAGAAAAAATTGGTTGTAAGGTTAAACTCACTAAGTGTATATAAATGGAGCAATCGTGTAAATCTGTGCAAGTGTTCGAGCAAACTAAAGAAAAGGATATAAAGAGGAAGACTTAAAATAGCCCTGTGGCCTGTGAGCTATACTCTCCACCAGCAACCGTGTCTAATCTGTGGAGACTGAGAAGCTGTGACAATGTCCTAAAGATGTGGGCATGGCTGTAAGTTGGAGTATGGTCCCTACTCTGGCCTTCCCTCCACCAGCCCACACATACCCATATCAAGGAAAAGGAGGCGGAGATGGAGCCCAAGATGAAATGGGGAGATCTTCATCCACTTGGAGACAAAGGACAAGCACAGAGTTTCTGAAGTACTGGGGTGGTGTCTGTTGATGGGACACACCCATCTTGATGAGGAGCAGAGTCAGTCCCACTCACTAGGAGTCCGCAATCTGGCCTCAAAGCCATCACAGCAAAACACACAGAGGAACACTTATGAGTAGCCACCCATTCAAAACAGAAGCAAGGGAGACAAACAGAGGCAAGCTCCCAGCTAAGGGAAATATTGAAACTGATTTACTCCAATTACACTCCTCCTTTGTAGAAATGCAAAAATCCCAGAGCATAATTTGGGATGATCTAGCTTTCACGACCTGTAAGAGTTTTTATTTCGGATTAAAACCTCTGCAACAGCAGTAAGTGGAAGTCATATTGGTCAGAGTCCTGGCTCCACATTTTCTCACGGAACATAAACATACATTTGAAGATTTTTTGGGTGCTTAGTGGCCACATAATCATCCACGCTTGATGTTCCACTTCGAGAAAAACAGTGTAAACTCTCCCAAGATCATGACTGATATAATTTGGGAAACAGTAATTCTCATCCATTTCTGAGGCACATACATTTTGTTCTTGAATAATTAAAACATTTAATTCCCAAATTCCTTTTCTACCCTTAATGTGTAGTTTCATTAACCAGGGTTGTGTGAAGCCACAGACACTCCTTGAATTGCATTTACAATTTTTATTGTAAAATGCTATCAAAAATATGTGTGATTTAGTACAATCTATTTTCTGTCAGTCATTGATGAGGGATATTTCCTCCTCTACTTGAGCATTTCGTTATCTATTTTTGCATCTTCAGAAACACAATAAACTATAACCAACATGAAAAGATTTGTACACTTTCCAGAGCATGTTTCATTTTTCATCTGTAATAATCTTTTGAAAGGTTCTCACAAGCAATTGAAAGAGAGCATTTCTCTGCCTCCTACCAAAAATACTGCTCACATTTCCAGCACACAGAGGGGTAGAAGAGGTAAGTGCCAATGCAGTATTAGAAAAAGAGTGGCTTCCCTCCAGCCATATGCACCATAATTGCCACACCCCCCTCACTCCCTTCTACTTCCTCCCTTTTGACTTCCTCTTCTAGGTACACTGATGTTTTGGGTCAATTCTAATTGCATTTGTGTGGCGCTTTAAAGCACATGGTATTTTCTGTTTCAACAAGCACTATTTTCAAAGTTATAAAACACAATTTTCTCTCCCCACTTCCTTTTGTTTCAACAGGCACTATCTTCAAAGATATAAAGAACAATTTTCTCTCCCCACTTCCTTCACAATATTTTTTCTTCCTTCCTTTTAGAAACTTCCTGAAGGTAAAGAAAACTCAGGTGCAGCCACCTGGTGGAACCTTGCTACTCAAAGTGTGACCCATGGACAAGACCAGCATCACCCTGGGTGTATTGGAAATGCAGTCTCAGGCTCTATCCCAGATCTACAGAATCAGAATTTGCATTCTACAATATGCCCAGGTGATTCATTGGTATATTTAAGGCTCAAAGGAACTGCCTCAGGTCAAATTGAGTAGAATACATGAAGCCAAATGTAAAAGTTTAGATATGGATGGATTGGAAGGCACAAAATGACTTTCATCACCTAAGAATGCAGCAGAAGAGGCTTACACAATTTAAATATTTGTTCCTACCTTATTTCCTTTTCATAGGTTTCCCAAGTGCATAAAAGTGGAAATATAAAATATCCCAAGAAAACATTTATAAAAATCAGCCTGCTATTTTCTTTTTCTGCATCAGAAATTTAAGATATGGAAGAAAGATTAAAACACTAGCTACTAACTGCCCATATGGTGACTGCGTGGTATATATACTAGGATGCTAAACTCCCCCATCTCCCCCCCATGTCACAAAGGGTCTCTTACCCAGGAGTAATTTTAAAATAAACCAACCTTTCCAAGAAAGCCCCTCATCACTTTCAGATTTCCTTTCAATGCATACCTTACTAAGATTTTTAAAAAGCAAGAGTTTATTACATTGCTGCATTTCCAGTCTCAGTAGAACACCATGACTTGCAAAAAACTGTTTAGATGTGGTTTGTCCTCCAAAGGCTCATGTATTAGAGATTTAGTCCCCATTGTGGTGATGGCGGGAGGTGGTAGAACCTTTAAGATTCAGGCCCTAGTGCTCTCACTAATTTGGTCGCTGGGGCCACTGCCCTTGGAAGGGATTAAGGCAGTTCTTGTAGGACTCCAGGTAGTTTTGTTATTATAAAAGGGTAAGGGTTGTTATAAAAGAACAAGATCTGTCCCTCCTCAGGTTCTGGCTTCCTGTCTCATCATGTGATCTCTCCGTCTGGCACACACTGCCCCCATGATACCATCTGCTATGATGTGGTACAGATGGGGCTGGGGTGCGGGTCTCAAAGGCAAAGCCAATCAGGCTGCCTGATCCCAGACTTTCAGCCTCCACAACTGGAGCTAAGTGTACCTCTATTCTCTCTCTCTCTCTCTCTCCATATATATATATATACATATATATATATATATATATATGTATATATATATATATATATGTTGGAGGTTTCACAGAATGCAGAATTTTTAGCCTTAAAACCACAACAGCACCAGAAGAACTGGAATGGGTGGTCATTCTATTCTAACATCATTTATTAAACCCAACTGCCCTAATGAAATTGGCACCAAAAAACCCCCGACATATTAGAGGTAAATGATTTTCATAGAAATAATTTACTTCAACTGCAAGCTAATCCTCTGAGCCCTTGAAAGAATCGAACAGATCATCTGTGCAGATTTCTTTAAATTGGCTGGAAGTGCGTAGCTCTTGTTTCAGCATCAATAGATGAGTTCAGTTTCAACTAAGCAGTTCACTAACTGCATTGATTTTTTTAAGGCTAGGCTGAAGGTATTGAGAAAATATCCAGAAGACACAGAAACTGAGGTGTTTGGAGACTCATGAGCAAAGAGGGAATTTTGCTCGTGTAGCTTATTGCTGGGAACACATCTAGTTGGGGCTACAAATCCCAGAGTTTTTAGTAGTTTTAACATTTGGCCACTTGATAATTGAACCACTGTGGTCCATCTTATGCCTAAGGGCTCTCAAAAAACTCTGCAGGTACAAGTTCTTGCTCAAGGTCCAACAGCTGTCAGAGCAGATGGCTAGGGATTTGTATACTGTGGTCCTAAGTATCGCCCTTTAGCTCTAAGGCACCGGGAACAATTTGATAAATTTGATTAACTGAGAACAATATGATGCTTGCCTAGAAAGCTCACTTTATACTTTCAGAGAGTTCCTTATGTTCTTTTCATGGTCTCAGGGTACAAGATGGTCTTAGCTACCACCTCAGTCCTACGAAACTATCAGAGAAAACAAAGAGAGTCACCATTGGCTGCCCCTTTTGCCTAAGCTCTGAATCTTCGTGATTCACATGTACAGCCAGCTGTGCCATCCAGGGACGCTCAGATGGTCTGAGTACACCTCCTCCCGGCCTCCAGGAAATGCAAATGCGGTTTCATGTTCCAAGGCACTTAATGGCTTAGGTGTCAATTAAGGTCTACCTACTTTGGGAAACCAAAAAGAAGTAATCGATCTGCTGGAAAACCTTGTACTCTTCCAACTTGCCTCTGCTTTTCTTCCTTTCAATTTCCAGTAGTTTTCTTAGAGCATTTTGTGCTCTGAGATGGCATGTGTGTTAGTGTGTGTGTGTGTGTGTGTGTGTGTGTGTGTGTCCCTGGGTCTGTGAAAGGCTGCTGATGCTGGGTGGGGATACAATGGTGGGCTCTGGGGGGTCAGTCTGTGGGAATTCCTGAGGAAGCTGCAAGTTGCTATGAATAGCCTGGCTTTCCAGGGAAAGTTTTGCCTCTTGCTGTGCCCTCTAGCTCTTGACTTGATGGAGGAGACAAACCCAGGGCTCCAGAGGTTGGGAAGGGCTCAGGGAGGAGGCCCATTTGGGGACAGGCTTTTTTGTGTCCAGATTCCACTTGGGTGACCCTGGGGAGAGAGACTGCTGGCTCTTTTCCGGGGCCACAATGCTCCATTTACAAGCCGCAATTAGTTGCAAACAAAATTTGTGCACCCACCACTAACTGTCAGCTCAAGAGGTTGAAAGTTCAGTGCTGGGGAGGTCAGGATGCCTTCCAAGGGGCTGATGACTTTGCTCACAACCTCCCCTCCCCCACGACAGTGAGGACCATTCAGTAGGGGAGAGAACCACATTCCACATTAGGATGCCGGCAAAGTTAAATGATCAATGCCAGAGGGGCTTGTGGTTCTGGGACTATTGGTATAGCAAGCAGATGTACATTATACAGTGACCTTTCTACAGCAGAATGGTGACTTGGTGTATATAAATATAGCCACTGGAGATGATCAGTGCAAGAAGCAGTCTAATGATTATCAGGATTTAGCTGATGTTTGAAAAGTTCATCCAGTTTTGCTTGCATATTCCATATAGAATAAAAAGATCCAGAAGGGCCCAGAAAAATGAACTGTTCTTTGACAAATCAAAATGTGTAAATAGTTCTTCTGAGAACATAACAAAGGGCCTATTTTGCCTTTAAACACCAGAGCCAGAAACAGGAAAAGGCTACAATTAACTAACTGAAGCACAATGCAAAGTCAATCAATAATGGAATGATTATTATGAAGATGTCATACATACTCTACCTAGGGGCATGAGTGCTGCTTTCAGAGCATGGACATTCTTTTGAATTTCAGCTACATTTTTGTTGTTGTTGTTTGTGACGCTGCATTTCAACTTACTTTTGTCTCCTTAATTCTCTCCAGTCCTCTGAATCTCAGTGTAAACTGTGAGTAAATTCCTCTTCTCTCCATATGTGTGTGTGTGATGTTGGAATCTCCGAATTGCACTGCACTTTGGAGAAAGGGAGGGTATTTCCATTTGGAGACCAGGCTGGCAAGGATCGCATCTTTTATTTTTTTAATGATATAGACTCTCTTAGATGAAAGTAAAATGAACAATTACATTTACAGTGAGTAAAGCATTTTCCCAAGTTTCTGTTCAGGATACCCACACAGACATTGGGTCTTAATCCAGAGAAAGGCCGCTAGCTTTGTAAACTTGCAGTCAGCATGGCAAAACCACCCAGCAAGCCCCTCCATAGAAGACAGAACACGGCCCTGACGGGAGGGGAACTGGGCTGCCTACTCCTTCCTGGCCCCGTGCAGCAACCACACAGCACAGAGGACAAAAGCACCTTTCTGACTTCTCTTCCAGGCTCCATTTGAACCAAACTTAGATTTCCAAATGGAAGACCATCAGTGGCAGCGGATATAACGTGTCAGAATTGCACCCTGAGACAGCCTCTCAACAGAGCCCTGCTTCCCTCCCTCCTCTCCCCTTAAAATCACCAAAAGCCACATGTGTTGAAGCCACAGCTTCCACTCAGGGGGAGCTGCTTGGGTCTTCCTTCTTAGGACAGTCTTCCCATATGCTTTATTTCCCCTCCCTCCCAAACTACACCCCCTGTAACACTTTACCCGACTCAGCCACTGAGGAAACAAAAATATCTGCTTCACAGTGGGTGGAGATCGTGGGCCAGATAATGACTTCTGATGATGAATTAACAAGAAACCTCCCGTCACCTGGTGGGCAATTTTTTTCTAATTAAGTTAATTGGATTTTTTTATTATAAAAGGAGTACATGTTCATTATTAAGCATCTGTGAAATACAGAAAAGTAAAAAGTTGGAAGAAAAAAAATAAAGCCTAGCCTACAGGTGGGTAATTACAGTGCTAGAATTATTAGTCATTTTGACTGGGCACTGGGTAATCCATAAATTAGATTTTTACAGTCAACGCCATTTCCACTTTCTAGTTCAGCTACTGTGCCTGTCCTAAGTCAGTGCCATGGTTACTCATCACAGTTTCCCCTTGGAGAAGGCAAGGTCTTTTCTGCCCACACTTCGGGCCCACTTAAAATTTTAAGGCAAAACTGTTCTAGGAGTTGTGTATGAATCAATCTCCTGGTACTTCCATTTGGAGCTCAGGGTTTCCTGCAGCTTGTGTTCTGTACACTAATTCTGGAAAGGAAGGGAAATTTGTGGTCCATTTTAGAAGTAAATTTTTAAAGACTTTCAATGAAGTATTTAAATTATATGGCAAACTCAATTTTTTTGTGTGTGTGGGTACCAGGGGTCGAACTCAGGACCTCGTGAGCCAGCAGGCGCCCGTGCCGCTGAGCAATATCACCAGCCCTTTTTTCGTATGTGGGTACTGGGAGTCGAACTCAGGACCTCGCGCTTGTCGGGCAGGCGCTTATGCCACTGAGTTATTTCACCGGCCCGGTAAACTCAATTATTAGAACAAGTTTATTGCCCATACAGAGTGGGTTCTAGACTGTACCAATAGTCACTGTGACTGACCCAGAGCCCCATAAGGCCACACTGCCTTCTAAGCAATTGAAGAACGTGGCTTGAGTGCAGCGCTATTACATGGGTGGCACATGCTAGAAGACCAAAACGGCATTTGTTAAATAAATGATCAGCAGCTGATGGGAATTCTAGGGCCAAGATGAGGGTAGGTACAAGGGGCCACACAGCATACCCTGAGGTTATCTTGCAGTCTTGGTTTCAGGAGACACAAAGGAAACTATCGATATCACCTTGAAAATCTTGAAAATGCTTCTCAAAGCACATGTTTTGTAGCCACTAAAGTAACATTAAAATACTTTGAAGCATCTTGAAAACCACAGTAAAACCTACGTATTATAGACTAGTTGTTATAATCAATAGACGTCACTCAATGTACAACGACACACACAATAAAGGTTATTTATTATAGGAAGAGTCACTTTCCTCCTAGCTGGCCACAAAACCTAACACCCATAATTTAAAGGAGGAGAGGTTTATCTGGCTCACATTTTCAGTCCGTGGTTGGTGGCTCCAAGCAGAGTCATCATGGCAGAGGGGTATAGCAGAGGCAGAGCTCCTCGTGTCACAGTGGCCAGGAAACAGCGAGAAAAGAGAGGAGCTGAGGAGGGGTAAACCCTTTGAGTCTCCACCTCCTAAAAGCAGGTCACCGATAGAGGTCCCTCGTCCAATCCTCTTCCGAAATCCCCGCCTATCAGCGCACGAGGGCTTTGGGGAGCACTGTCTATATAAATCACAGCACTGGCCTTCCCCCCACTCTCCCCAGCCTCTGGTAGCCACCACTCCATTCTCAGTTTCTGTGATATTATTATGTTTATATTCCTCATGTGAGTGAAATCCTGTGTTCTTTGTCTTTCTGTGCCTGGTTTATTTCACTTCACATAATAATCTCCAGTTCTACCCACATTGTTGCAAATGACAGGATTTCGTTCTTCTCATGGATGAATAGGATTCTACTGGGTGATTCACATATGTACAACGTTTTCTTCATCCGTTCGCCGGCTGATGGACACTTAGGTTCTTTCCATTTCTTGGCTATTGCAAATAGTGCTGAAAAACGTGGGAGTGCAGGTTTCTTTTTAACGTACTGACTCCATTTCCTTTGCATATATATCCAGTTGTGGAGATTTCTGGGTCATATGATAGTTCTTTTTTTTTTTTTTTTTTTTTTTTTCTGAGACAGTGTCTAACTCTGTAATTCAGGCTGGCCTCAAACTCATGGCAATACTCCTGTCTCAGCCTCCTGAATGTTGGGATTACAGGCATGTGCCACCACACCCAGTGGTTCTGTTTTTAATTATTTGAGGAACTTCTATATTGGTTTCCATACTGGCCATACTAATTTACATTCCCACCAACAGTGTGCAAGTGTTTTCGCTTCTTCACACCCTCGCCAGCACTTGCTATTTTTTGTCGTTTTTTTACTACCATCCTTACTGGAGTGAGGTGAAATCTCTTTGTGGTTTTGATTTGTATTTCCCTGATGATTAGTGATATTGAGCATTTCTATAGACCTTTTGCTCTTTTGTATGTTTTCTTTTGAGAAATATCTATTTAGGATTACTGCCCATTTTTAAATCAGGTTATTTAGGGTTTTGTTTTGGTTTCTGCTACTGAGTTTCTTTTAGTTCCTCATGTATTCTGGATTATTAACCTTTTATCAGACATACAGGGGTTAATATGTATAAATATTTTCTCCCCTTCCATAGTTTGTCTTTTCACTCTAATTATGCTTTTCTTTGCAGTGTGGAGCCTTTTTAGTTTGTTTGTTTTTGTTTTTGTTTTGTTTTTTGAGACAGGATCTCACTATGTACTTCAGGCTGGCCTTGAACTCACTCTGTGGCCCAGGCTAGCCTCAAACTCGCAGTGATCCTCCTGCCTCAGCCTCCCAAATGCTGGGATTACAGGCATGTACTACCACACCTGGCTCTTTTTAGTTTGATATAATCTCATTTGTCTACTTCCGTTTTTGTTTGCTGTGCTTTTGAGATTCTGTCCAAAAAATCCTTGCCCATTCCAATGTCCTGAAGTGTTTCCCTTATGTTTTCTTCTAGAAGTTTCATGTCTTACATTTTACTTTTTCATCCATTTTGAGTTGATTTTTTTGTAACTGGTATGAGATAGGGTTCTAACTTAATTCTTCTGCAAGTGGATGTGCAATTTTCCCAGCACCATTTATCAAAAAGACTGTCCCTTCTCCAATATGTGATCTTAGCACTTTTGCCAAAAATAAGTTGGGTGTGTATGCATGGGTTTGAGTCTAGGCTACCTATTCTGTTCCATTGTTCTGTGTCTGTTTTTATGCCAATACCATTCCATTTTAATTACTAGGTTTTGTAACATATTTTGAGATCTGGTAGTGCAATACCTTTTGCTTTGTTTTTTTTGTTTTTTTGTTTTTTTGTTTTTTGTGGGTACCAGGGGTCGACCTCAGGACCTCGCACACCAGCAGGCGCACGTGCCGCTGAGCGATATCACCGGCCCCTTTTTCGTATGTGGGTTCTGGGAGTCGAACTCGGGCCCTCGCGCTTGCCAGGCAGGCGCTTACGCCACTGAGCCATCTCACCGACCCCTGCTTTGTTCTTTTTGCTCGAGATTTCTTTGGCTATGTAGAGTTTTAAGGGTTCCATACAAATGTTAGGGCTTTTTCCTAAATTGGTGAAGAATGTCCTCGGGGTACTCTCGGGGACCGCCTGGAACCTGCAGATCACTTTGAGTAGTCTGGACATTTAACCAATATTCACTCTTCTGAACCATAAACATGAGATGCCTTTCCGAATGTACATTTCTGCATGTTCTCTTCAATTTCTTTCATTAATATTTTATAGTTTTCATTGTAAAATCTTTCATTTCTTTGGTTAATTTTTTCCTAGGTATTTTTATAGCTATTGTAAATAAGATTGTTTTCCTGATTTCTACTTCAACTAATTTGTTATTGGCATATTGCTATGCTACCAATTTTTTTATGTTGATTTTGTATCTTGAAATCTTGCTTAACTTGTAAACTAATTCTAACAGCTTTTTGGTGGAGTCTTTGATGAAAGTGGGCATCTTGGTCTTGTCCCAGATTTAGAGAAAAGTTTCCAACCTTTTCCTATTCAGTGTAATGTTGGTTAACAGCTTACTACAAATGGCTTTTATTTTATTGCGGTACATTCCTTCTATACCTAGTTTGTTAAGAATTTTTAATCATGAAGAGGTGTTAAATTTTACTGAGTGCCTGTTCTGCATCTATTGGGATGATCATATGGTTTTTGTCCTTCATTCTTAGTTTTTTCCCTTGTTGCTGGGACAAAATACCCAATACACACAACTTACACGAAAAAACTTTTTTTTGGCTCACAGTTTGTAGAGGCTTCAGTCCATAATCCACTGGCTCGAAGGCAGAACAACATGGCTGAGAAGAGCTGCTCACATGGTGGTACGGAGGCAGAGAAGGCAAGAGCAGAGAAGGAGATAAACCCTTCCATGTCAGGCCACTAGTGACCCAACTCCTCCACCCAGGCTCCACCTCCCAACAGTGCATTTAGCGATAAATTCCTCAGTGGACTAATCCATTGATGATTATCATGCCCCCATGATCTAATCACCTCCCAAAAGCCCTGCCTATGAGCACATGAGACTTTGAGGGGACATCTAGGTATAAACCACAGCAATTCTGTTAATGTGATGTATCTTTTTTGTTGATTTGCATATGTCATTACTTACACCCCATGGATGAATCTCATTTAATCATCCTTTGTTCTTTTTGATGTTTTGTTGCATTTGGTTTGCTAGTATTTTGTTGAGGATTTTTACATATATATATATATATATATATATATATATATATATATATATATATTTGTGTGTGTGTGTGTACCAGGAATTGAACTCAGGGCCTTGCATTTGCCAGGCAGGGGCTTGTGCAGCTGAGCTGCATCCCTGACCCTATGTTCTTCAATAATGATGGCCTGTAGTTTTCTTTTTCTTGTTTTGTGTCTTTGCCTGGTTTTGTTAAGAGGTTAATGTGTTTGGAAGAATTCCCTCCTCTTTGATTTTTTGGAATAATTTAAGAAGAATTGGCATTCATTCTTGTTTAAATATTTGGTAAACCTAGCAGTGAAACTATATAGTTCTGGGCTTTTCTTTGGTGGAAGACTTTTATGAGTGATTCAACCTTATTACTTGCTATTGGTCGGTATCAAATTTGTTGGTATACAGTAATCTCTAACGATCCTTTGTAATTCTATGGTGTCATAACGTCTTCCTTTTCATCTTTGATTTTGAATCTTCTCTCTCTCTTAGTTAATCTATATAAGAGTTTATTTTATCTTTTTTGAAGAACTAGTTCTTTGTTTCACTGATCTTCTGTACTGTTCTCAGTCTGCATTTTATTTATTTTTGCTCTTTATTATTTCTTTCCTTCTACTAATTGTGTGTTTGGTTTGTTCTTATTTTTCTAGCTCCTTGAGATATAGTGATGCGTTGTTTATTTGAAATCTTTCTGATTTTTGATAGGCATTGATTGCTACAAATTTCCCTCTTAGTACTATTCTTGTTGTATACCATAGGTTTGGTATGTTGTGTCTACGTTTTCACTTGTTCAAGAAATTTTTAATTTTTTTCTTTATTTCTTCCTTAATCTATTGATTGTTCAAAAGTAAATTGTATAAATGCCACACAGTTGTATAGTTTCCAAAGCTTGTCTTGTTATTTATTTCTAGTTTTATTGCATTTTGGTCCAAAAAATTATTTGATATGATTCTATTTTTTTTAAATTTGTTGAGACTTGTTTCTTGGCCTGTTCTATGACCTATCCTGGAGAATGTTTCATGTGCTGATGGTAAAAATATGCTTTCTGTACTGTTAAATGTAATGTTCTAAAGATGTCAGCTCTGTTGGGTCTAGGGTACAATTTAACTCAGCTGCTTCTTTGTTGACTTTCTGTCTAGATAATCGATCTATTGCTAAAAGTGGGGTGCTTAAGTGCCATACTATTACTGTTTTGGAGCATATCTCTCCTTTTTAAGTCTACTACTATTTGCTTCATATATTTGGGTGCTCCACTATTGGGTGCATAGGTATTTGGAATTATTTTCTCTTGCTGAATTGACCCTTTTATTATTTTATAGTGACCTTCCTTGTCTCCTTTTTACCTTTTTTTATTTAAAATCTACTTTGTCTGATGTTAAATACGGCTATTTCTATTTATTTTGCATCACATTTGTATCAAATATCTTATTACACCTCTTCATTATCTGTCTGTGTTCATCCTTAGAGGTGAAGTGAGTTTCTTGTAAGTAATATACTTGGGTCTTGTTTTTTAGACATTTAGTCACTCTACATCTTCTAATTGGAGAATTTAATCTATTTACATTTAAGGTATCATTCAACAGATTTTACTTGTTTTCAGGTTTTGCTGTAGTTCCCTCTCTCTCTCTCTTCCTCTTTTAGTTTTATTTTTTGATGAAGTGATTCATCTCAGTAGTGTGTTATGATTTCTTCCTTACTGTTTTTGGCTTGTCTATTATAGACTTTTGTGTTGCAGTTGCCATGAGGCTTACAAAAACATCTTTAGTTTATAATATGCTATTTTGAAATATCAGCAACTTAAGATGAGCATAAAGATAAGAAACAAAACAAAGACGAGAGGAAATATACTAATTAAAACTACATTTAGCCTCCATTTCTCCTCACATTTTGAATTTTTTATATCTCATTTTATGTCTTTCTATGTTGCTTATTTGTTAACATATTGATGTACCAATTATTGTTTTGTTTTTCAGTCTTCATATGAAAGATATGAATGGTTTATGTACTATGCTTACCATAGTAGAGCATTCTGACTTCGTCTGGATAGTAATTCTTTCCAGTGAATTTTATGCCTTCTGACGTTTTTATCTTACTCATTAAGTTCTCCTTCTTTCAGTTCGAAGAGCTCCCTTTGGCATTTCTTATAATATAAACCTGGTGGAA
Organism: Erethizon dorsatum; assembly: GCA_028451465.1. Classification (NCBI taxonomy): domain Eukaryota; kingdom Metazoa; phylum Chordata; class Mammalia; order Rodentia; family Erethizontidae; genus Erethizon; species Erethizon dorsatum. Next base: position 66,911,370 of record CM051836.1, on the reverse strand, counting down.
AAATATTCTCTGGGCTTTTATCAGTCTGGGAATAAATCTTTATTTCTCCTTTATTTTGAAAGTCAGCTTTGGTGGGTACAGTATTTTTGGTTGGCAGGTATTTTTCTTCCAAAACTGTTAAAATCTCACATCACTCTCTCCTGGCCTGTAAGGTTTCCCACCAGAAGTCTCCTGTGAATTGGGGGACCACATATATTTCTTTTCTCTTGCTACTTTGAGAATCTTTTCTTTGTATTTAACTTTTGAGAGCTTAATTATAAGATAATTTGCAGTAAACTTAGTTGAGCTAATTCTGTTGAACTTTGACCTTCCTGTACCTGGATATTTATATCTTTCTCTGGGTTTGGACATTTTTCTGTTATTGTCTCCTTGAATAAGTGCTCTATCCTTCTGGCATTCTCAAATTCCTCTTGAACCAACCCCCAAACCCAAGTACGTTCTCTTTTAATGCAGTCTCAAAATTTCTGTAGGGTTTCTTCATTCCTCTTCACTCTTTCTTCTCCAACTGTATATCTTTAAGTAGCCTGTCACTGAACTCACTAATTTTTTCTTCTGTTTGATCTATTCTACTATTGATGTCTTCTATTGTGCTTTTAATTTTGCTTAGTGTATTTCTCAACTCAAGGATTTCTGCTTGCTTGTATTTAATTTTTATATTTGATTTATTTATTTGCTTATTCATTTTTGGTAGCATGAAGGATTGAACCCAGGGTCTCATACATACTAGTTAAGTGCTCTACCACTGAGGAACATCTCTAGGCCTAGAGAAAGTTGCTTTGATTTCTCCATTAAGTTTCTCTCTTAAGTTATTGAATCTTTTCTCTGTGTTTTCTTGAAACTTTTTTGCAGTTCCTTAAAATGCCTGTTTTAAATTTTTATCCAAGAGTTTGCCCCTACTGATTACTACTAGTTATTTTCCAGAATCTTATTTTGACTCCTAGATGAGCTTATGATTTTCTGAAAGCTATGGATGCTTGGATGGAGTGCAGTGTTATCTGGGCATTGAAGGATTAGGTGTTGCAGTCTTTATAATTTGGCTTTGTTTGTCCCTTTCCAGAAATTCTAGGCAGGCTGCTTATTTACTACCTTATTTCTTGTAATCACTTCTGCTATTTCAGTACTACTTGGCATCCTAAATCCAGGTATCCTACAAGAGTGTCATTGGTGTGTTGTCACTGTTGCAGCACTAGAGGACAATCCAACCCCAAGTTTGTCCCATATCCACAGTTAGTATGTTCAACAAGAACTGAGGGATACCTAAAAAGGGTAGTCCATCTCCTAAACATCTCTCTGAGACTGGAGTGGACCTAGAAGCCCCTTCCATGGTCACTAGCCTGTTGTTGAGTACTGTGTGATTCTGCCCACCTCTGGCAGAATCACTGTGGAGGGACCAGTCTCACATACATATGTCACATCTGTGGCCCTCGATACTGCAAAGCTCTACCATGCCCCAAATTCATAGCCCACCAAGACCAACACAGCACTGGGGTAGTCCCAAGGCCTACACTGCTATGAGCTGCCTACTTTTTTTTTTTTCTTTTATGTGGGTACCGGGAGTTGAACTCTGGACTTTGTGCTTGCCAGGCAGGCACTTAGGCCACTGAGCCATCTCACCGACCCTGAGCTGCCTAATTTTGAGGCGATCTTATAGCCTAAGACTAATACAACCAGCCATAGGTGACTCCGGCCAGAATAGAAGTCCAATATACTAGAGCCACATGTCTTTCCCTGGCACTGGGGCTGTTCCTAAGTTTTTATCCACGGACAGGCCATTAGGAATGACACAGTGTTGGGATTCAAAAGCCCAGCACCAAGTTCCAAGGCAAAGTTCTGTGATAACTACCCTGTTTTACCCTCAGCAAATATAGTATTGCCCCACGTCACGCTGCCAGAGATTAGGGTAATGGTGATGGGCAGTCCCTTGTCCTCCAAGGTTGACATTAAGATGACTCATGCCTGACTCTTACAGCCACAAGGACCTGTACCAGGGAGTACACCCAGGCCTATGCCACAGTTGGCCGTGATGCAGCTGAAATGCAATTTCAACCCACTAGAATGAAGGTCTCTCCCTGGTGCTGCAGCCAAGCTGAGGCTTTGTCTATAAATACTGGCCTAGGGACAGCTTTGTTGCCTGAGGTTGGGGTGATAGGTGTGGAGACCGTTTCTTTTGGGGGGGTACCAGGAATCGAAGTCAGGACCTTGAGCTTGCCAGGCAGGCGCTGCACCGCTGAGCTATATCCCCAGCAATGGAGACCATTTCTGGATTGCCAAGGCTGTTGCCACAGGGAAGTCTGTGAAATCTGTGCAGTCTGACACGGAGTGGGATGCCCCAGACCCACTGTAAGGGTTATAATAATGAAAGTCAAAATTCAAGTTTGTCCCACCAGCCTGCAGGTCTCTACTTGGTACAGGGGGCCAGTATAGAGCCTCTATTTGTGACCTCTGGCCTGTGTATACGCGACATTTGGTTTCTGCCTGGTGTTGTGTCTCATTATGGCAGGCCCAGCGCTGAACTCTGAGGCATAGCCCTGTGCTTTCATGCCCTGCTCCCTGCTTTGCCACCATGCAGAGGCAGTCAGTTGCCTGGCCTAAGGCAGTTCCAGGGGCTGAGTCTATAGCTACGGTCCTGGGAGAGGGGAGTAGGGCTTTTTGTGGCCCAGGATTGTGGACTACACCATTCTATATAAGGATTGTGATCATCCTCGGATTTTGATATGCGTGAGAGTGGAGATCTTGGAATCAATTCCACTTGAAAATGGAAGGAGGACTATATAGTACTTCTATTCACACTCCCTTGGATAGAGTTCACACTCAAAGCCACATCTAACTGCAAAGTTTGCTGGGAAATGCAGCTCTGCTGTGTGTACGGGATGAAAAGGAAATAGGCTTTGGAGAACACCTACCAATCTCTGCCACAAGTTCATTAGCTGAACTTAACAACTGCTCTCCTTCAACCAGCTACATAATCACAAGTGTCAGCCTGGATTTTTTTTTTAAAGGCAATCAGAGAGGTTGCCTCCAAAGACTACTGATACTAATTTGTCAATGGCAGAGAATTGCAGTGGGAACATATACATACTGTAGAAAACTACTGACATATTTAAAGAGGTTGAGGCAAGAAGTTTTTAAAGGCAAAAATGAGGAGGATTACACCAGATATTTTGAAGGTATAATCCTTGGCCACAATGATTAATAACAAGAGTGGCATCAATCTGAAATAGAACAGGCGTTGCTGGGCAGATATTCTTACAGAAGTACCTTCTGTATAAGATTGCAGTAGCCTCTGCACAAGCTGGTGTTCTAGCAGAATCTTTTGTGGTAGTTATTACCAGACAGCCACACAAGAGAACACTTCCTTCACAACCTCCAGCTTTATTTACTCTTTTTTTTTTTTTTTTTTTTTTGAGGGCTGGATGACAAGCAGACAAGCAACTCTTTTGAATCTGACAACTTTCACATTTCTTCCAAGCAAGTAAACCCAAGTTAATACAGGAAATTTATGTATAAGGGCAATCTCAAATTTATTACAATATAGTTTAACCATATACTTTTTATATGAAATCATAAATCGTAGTTCTTAGGACTGGAAATGGTGTAGAAATCATGTAATTCATCCTTTCATTTTGTCAATGAAAAGAACAAAAGCTAAAATCCCATGTGATTTCTCCCAAGATAACAAAAGTAGTTAGCTTGTGATAGAACTAGGGCAAGAACCCAGTTAATAATAAGAGAAAGGGCTGGTGAGATGGCTCAGCGGCATAAGCGCCTGCCTTGCAAGCGCGAGGGCCCGAGTTCGACTCCCGGATCCCACATACGAAAAAGGGGCCGGTGATATTGATCAGCGGCACGGGTGCCTGCTGGCACGCAAGGTCCTGAGGTCGACCCCCCGGTACCCACACACACAAAAAAAATAATAATAATAATAAGAGAAAAATAAATTTTTAAAAAAATAATAATAGAAAGGAAAACAGCAACCCTGAGTTTCTGAAAAGAACCTAATCATTGAGGAGACTGTCCATTGTATTTACCTTGCAGCACTAATAATTTTTAGAAATATTTTCATCAACAAAAGTTAAAATAGCCTGTAATCTCAGCATTCAGGAGGCTGAGGCAGGAGACTTACTGTGAGTTTGGGGGCAGCCTGGGCTACCTAGTGAGTTCAAGGTGAGCCTGGACTACAGGGAGAGACCCTGTCTCAAAAAACCAAAAAAAAAAAAAAAAAGAAAAAAGTTAAAATACAAATGATGACCACAAATTCTTTGCCACTCCTGCCATAAAGAAGTAGACTCTATAGCCCTTCCCCTTTATTCTGGTGTGGCCTTGAAACTTACTGTGACCAACAGAACTCAACACAAATGATGTTGTGTAACTTGCAAGATTGAGCATCAAGCTATCTGCATCTTCTAAGTCCACAGGCTTGGAACCTTCTTCTTAGAATTCAGCCACTAAAAACCACAGAATTCATCCACAGAAAACCTAGGTCTCCAGAAGAGGCCAGCAAAGGACAACCCAAGACATTCTGGTCAAGAGTCCTGGCTGAGCTCCCAGCCAACAGCCCCACCCACTGCTGACCATGAGAGAACTTCTCAGACGTGCTTGTGCATCCGAGGCCAGCCCAGATTGTTGATGTATGAGAGGATAAATTGTTGTTTTAAGTCACTGTGTTTGGGGATGGCTTGTTTTATAGAAGAAAATAATTGAAACAATTCACTCAAATATTAATTTAATAGAGTAAATAATAACTTCATCCATGTAGTGAAAAAATTCCTATTGTGGACCCAGGAATAAATAGAGCTGAAATGTTTCCCGAAATTTCTGGAAAAAAGTAATGGGAGTAGGGTGGGTATTAAGAATGGCCAAAGGAGTCCTGTCAAAGAAGGTGACATCTGAGAAGACACCAGAGCAAAGGAGGAGATCAAATATGTGATAACAAAAAAATGCAACAGCCATGAGACTGAAGAGAGCTGCATCAAGAAGGGCATCCTTTTACTCAGTGCCACCTTGAATTCACATGGAGGTGGCAAAGTACATTGAACTTATCTGCTCTGTTGAGCACTTGTTTATTCATTCATGTATGTAATCAATAAGTATTTACCAAACATCTACAATGTGCCAGGCATTTTTGATAGAGACTTAAAGAATATATACAGTAACGTACAACAGACGAGGGTTAGGACCAAGGTTGGGGACAAGATGTTCAGAGAAAAGGAGACTCAGAGAAGTAAACAAATAAAGGGGCAGTATCCTTTCCGATAGGTAAGTACTGTGAAGGAAACGGAAAAGGAAGGGGGAAAGTGACAAGGAATGACCAAATGAGGGCTACCCACATTTAGAACTCAGGGAAGAGCTCTGAGGAAATGACATTTGTATGAGACCAAGACAAGAAACAGGCACGGGAACAACAAATTTAAATGACTTGATCAAGGAATCCACTTAGCATTCTCTTGAAACAGTTCAGAGTGACTGGAAGAAAATAAAGGAAGAAAGAAGATCAGATGAGTCAGAGATAGACAGGGACCAAGTTCATGGAAGACCTCATTAGCCACAACAAGTCCGTGTGCTTGTCGGTGCAATGGAAAGCCACTGCAGAGTTGTAAGAACAGGAGTGCTCCAAATCCATTCATGTGTTTGAAAGATCACGCTGGCCCCCATGAAGAGAGTGGGAGAAGTCTACATGAAAGATAGTGATAGCTTGTTGGAGAATGGTGTCCACAGTAGTAGGTGGAAGTGGCCGTGTGTGAGGTATGTTTTGGACAAGAATCAGACTTGTCAGTGGGTTGAAAGTGGAAGGTGAAGGAAAGAGAGGAATCAAAAATGACACCTATGCTTGTGGCTTGAACAACTGAAGTGATAGTGGTTCTTCTCACTGAGATGAAGACAATTACAGTAAAAATAGGACTGATAGCTGGAAAATAAGAGGTCTGGTTTGGTCCTGTTAAAATTCAGAGCCCATTGGATCTAGACATGAAAATGTTAAGTATGCCATAAGATTTTTGAATCTCGGTGGAAAGGACAGAACTGGAGAGATAAATTTAGAAGTTACTGGCCATATGGATATTATTTAGAGTCTTTAGAGACGTTAGAGCTCCTAGTGAGGGACTGCAAACCCAAAAGACAATAGAACCCCAAAATCAAGCCCTGGGTTACCTATACATTAGCAGGTGGGACAGAGAAAGTACCAGCAAAGAAAAATGAAAAGGATCAGTAGATGATATAGAAGAAAAATCAGGTTCAGAGTAGGATATCATGGAAGCCAGGAGAAAATATTTTTCCAAGGGAGAAATGGCTGGACTGTGTTGATAATTCTGAGACTCAAGTAAAAGTCAATATTTTAATTATTCAGGCCAAAATACTGACTCTTATTTCACTCCCCTTGACACATCAGCTTTCCATAGACTTCTGGAGGGTCTTCATGAAAGACAGCTAGCTTCCTGAGGAGCAAGACAACTAAGACAGAAATCGAGGAGGAGGCTGCATAGACCCCTGTAGTTAACCTCCATATGATTGCACAGTTATTGCCACCAGTTTTACTTATAAGAAGTCACTACTCCCAGCTGTTATCCAAAACGAGAAAATTAGGCTTCACCCTTTGAAGACAGGAGCATTAAACCATTTTGTTTTGTTTTGTTTTGTTTTGACATATTGTTTTACTACCACATGATCATGCAATTTTTTTCTCAAAACAGAAGCCAGACTACATGGTAATAAGGACATCTGCCTCCTGGAGCTAGGTTGAGGAAGTGAAATTCATGTGGGTTTTATTCTGGCTGCTGGGCAGGTTGAATCTCTGTCTTGTCCTTGCCATCGTGAGTGCAGACAGAAGGGAAGCCTCTGCCGGGAGGTCTGCACTCTGGGCCTGAAGCTCGGTCCTCGTCGCACAGCCTCACAAGTTAGCTGATGAAAGCGCAGGGCCTGCGAAAGGAGGGGTTGGAAGGATTATCTACAAGGCACTGACACTAGTCAGAAGCAACTCAGGCCTGGATGGTGGCGAGGTGAGCTTCCAATCAGGAGCAGAAGAGCAGACAGCCTGGCTGTCACAAGCCACCCTACAGCCTGTCCAAAGAGTCCAGTCAGGATATGTAATGATCCTAAGTCCATGGGCATTTTTTAATTCAGTTCAAGTACTATCAATTCCAAGGCAGAAAGTTTTATGGCTCATATGCTTCTGCACTGCCTTTAGAAGACATAATTCTGGAAAGAAGCTGTAAAGAATTTTAGCCACAAATGAACCAAAAGTAGAAGAATTTTTGTGGGAACAGAAAACGGGATTTGGATGTGGGAGGTTATCCTAGAAAGAGGACAGGTTTTATCGCCGAGAGACCATGGGCTGGAATCCTGAGCCTGTCTCTTAGTAGTTATTTGATCATAGGCTGACATAAGACCCCATTCTTTCTCTGCAAAGTGGCAGGAGTAATACCTAATTAACCGAGCCGTTATGTTTGAAATGTCATTGCTAGTTATTTGTTATTGATGTCAACTACAGTCTAATGACTGTCGTGAGGACTGAATGAAATACCATGTTGTAAAAGATCCGGAACAGAGTCAGTCCTTAACACACGTTACTTCACTTCCTTCCCATCGTAGCACTTTTGCTCCCCTGTGGTATTCTAGGCTGAGCAGTCCCGTTTTCCCTGGGTCTGAGGAGTTTCCTGGGACATGGCATTCTTGGTGCTGAAGCCAGGGTAGTTTGTCAAAACACATGGTCTGTCACCCTGGCATCATGCCACGCTAAGGTTCAGGAAAGACAGCTGCTAAAATTTGTATTTTCTGTTTCAGACTCAACAAAAGACCCAGAATCTTTTCTTGTTCCACTTCAGCCTAAACAAGGTCATCTGGGCCAACTATTCCTAACCTTTTGGAGGTCAGTGATCTCTTTCAAAATCTGATGCAATCTAGAATTTTTAGAGCTGGTACTTTTTGAGTCGTGCATATCACACAGTCTTTTAACTTAAAGGACACTAAGCTCATAACCTGAATGTATTGACTCATGTATGTCTGGTAAAAAACCAACAAAGCAGGTGCTGTTCTTGTCCCCCATCCTACAGATGAGAAAAACAAGGCACAGGTAAATTGACAGACACACCTAATAGGTGAATGAATCAGGATTCAGACCCAGTCTAGCTCTAGAGATCACCCTCTTAATCAAGCCAGCCTGCCTTTCCTTACATAATCTCTCCAGAAATAAACACATCACTCCTAGGGACACAGGTACAAAATGAGCTATGGTTTTAGAGGGCTTGGAGACCCTCTCATGGGCCCTGGAATGGGAACCATGATCCTTGCTGTGCGTTTCATGAATAATTCTCCCTTTGAAAATAATGAATATAAGATTTTTGCCTGCTTCATCTTTGCTTCAAGCTTTTTGTGAAAAGGTGATAGATTTTTAAAACAAATGCAAGTTACCATAATTTTGAAAGAGCAGTTTTACTGTTACAATGGTCAATCTGATATTTAATTCCCAAAAAGTTGTACAAGCTTAACTAAAATTGTAAATTGGGGGCCGGTGAGATGGCTCAGTGGCATAAGCACCTGTCCAGCAAGCACGAGGTCCTGAGTTCGACTCCCGGAACCCACATAAAGGAAAAAAAGGGCCGGTGATATCGCTCAGCGGCACAAGTGCTTGCCCGGCAAGTGCCAGGTCCTGAGGTCGACTCCTGGTACCCACATAAAAAAAAAAAAAAAGAAGAAAAAAAATTGTGAATTGGATGCTTTTAGTCAGAGAGATGCTTTCATAGAAAGTTATTTCATTTTCATACTCTTCATTCTCTTTTATAAGCCAATTAACAAAAAAAAATGGATTGATAGCATTTTTTTAAAAAGTGCTACTCCTGGGAGCTTTCCTGGGGTTGTGGGGTTGAGCCCAACTGTTCCCACCTCCTTACTGTTCACAGCTACCTGCTGCGTGACCAGGTACAAATCACTTAGAGTTTCTGACCTCAGTTGTTTTTTTCTTTTTGTGGGTACCGGGGGGTCGACCTCAGAACCTCGTGCACCAACAGGCACCCGTGCCGCTGAGCGATATCACCGGCCCCTTTTTCGTATGTGGGAACTGGGAGTCGAACTCGGGCCCTCGCTTGCAAGGCAGGCGCTTACACCGCTGAGCCATCTCACCGGCCCTGACCTCAGTTTTTTCTAACAGGTTAATTGTACTAGATTTAGTCTGAGGTCCCTTTCAAATCTAAAATTTTGTCAATATCCGACTCCAAGTGAAGAACCATAACTCTGAGATACTATAAATTTATTAAATCATACAAAGAGTTTTCCATTATGTTCACCAGCATACTTCCCGCAGCCAAAAAAAAAAATGTTGAACTAATATATTTTGAAAATTGCAATACTAAACTTGTTAAATATACTTTTAAATGGATTGAAAGATATTTTTACAGGGTCTGTAATATGTATTTGCTATATTATTTGAGAATATTCAATACTGCCTTCTAAGACAAAAGAAATAAATTGAATGAAGTTCTTAAGAAATGCTTAATATAGATAGTGAACAAGTGAGTAGCTTAGGAGACATAACCAGAATTCAGAAGATATGTTGTCTACAGAAAGTTAGTTAGTGATCTTTTGTGCAGACAGGAAGAATGGAGTAAATGAGAAAGTGAATGAGAAAAATAGAAGCGTGGTATTTATAGGTAGAAAAGATGGAAGGAGCAAGTTATTAGGAAGGGTCAGATCACCACCAGGCTCTAAGCGTCATCCCTAAACCAGCAACCATGGTGGAGTCCCCTCTGGCTCCATATGTCTCCTGTTCCAGAAATGTATGTTACGCCCAGAGCTGCTTGGTGGCCAATGGGAGGTGCGGGTCCCTGCATCTCTCCGATGATGTTTTGGGTTGGCTCCAGGTACCTTCTGGTTGCTGGGCTCTCTGGTTCAGTCTCAGCGCTGGTCGTTGCGATCACACTGTTAGTGGAGAAACCAGATGGGGAAGGAGATACTGAGACGGACGAGCAGCATGTGGGGGAAGGCAGGATACATGAGCACTGCTTTACAGAAGGCCAGCGTGGCCCTCCCCCCTCGCTTGTCTCCTAGCCTAAATATATACACTTGGCATCTCTCGTTATGCGTCTTAAGGCAACTGGATAAACTGTGGGTCTCGTGTATTCTAATGCAAATTTTCCAATCCCGTGATCTCTGGGATAGTTCGTCCAGCAGTGTACCTGGAGTCACCATAGCGTCAGTGCAGTTTCCCACACGACCCTCTCCTATGCCATGGCCACACCAACTTCACTGTGGCACTAGTGCTGGAGCAGCTCCTGGGAGGACTCGGCTGTGTTCTATTAAAAGACCAATGCGAAACTGTGCTGTTGGTTTTCCCCTGAAGTACCCTCTTCCTGGAAAAGGCTGCGATGCAGTTTTGGAGGAGAATCACAGGACCTTTGAGACGTGTGAACTGATACAATCGAAAGTGAAGCGCAATCTGTCACTCACTGTCCTTCCCTGTCTTCATCTTTAGGACTTTATGGTTCTTGCTGGATGGGTAGCACCTTTAGGAGACAGTCATTCGGAGGCTAGAACTCGTCTCCTCTGCAGTACTGCCCTACACTGAGCTCACATCTCAGACAGTTCGCATTTGGGAAGATGGCCTGGTTTAAAAAACAAAAACATGTACTAGGAAAACTAAATAATTCTGACATCAGTTTTCTGTTTGGGCTTGATAAGACCATGTCTTTTCTTATTGCCTTTTTCATGCCCACAAAAAAATGTTACAAGTGCTGCTGATGTAGCTCAGTGCAAAGCCCCCAGGCTCAATCCCCAGTACAAAAAAACAAAAACAAAAAAAACAGAAGCTCTTGGTGCCGCCATAATCTGCCTGAATAGAACTAAAAATAGACCTCCCAGTGACTTGCCAGGCTTTTCTCTCATCCTAAGAGCCTTTTCTGCAAACAAAAACAAAACTCCTCACAACACTAGGATCATTCCACCTCCTATAAGCATTGCTCCAGAAAAGCTGGTGATGGCAGGCAGACCATGTAAACCTGCAGAGGTTGTCAGGCCATAGAGAAGGTCACTGCAGGAGGCAGCAGCAGTGTCAACCTTCTGTGGGGAGGCTCCAGAGTGCAGTGGCTGCTAGGTAGGAAGCTAAGTAGGAGCCAAGGGTGGGAGGTGGGGACAGGAGGACTGGAAGTGTTGGCAGTGAGGAAAGACGAGGGAACTCCGTTTAGTCCTGAAGAGCACCAGCCATGGAGATGAAGGCTGTGTCCACTCACTTCATCTTATGCCTCTACCTCCTCCTGGACCAATTGGCCTAGAGTACTGCTGTCCAGTAGGACCTCCTAGGATGATGGAAATGTACTATCTCTGCACTGTCCAGGACATTAGTATATTATCATGTGTCATTGTTGAATAGTTGGATTAGGGTAGTGCAATTGAATTTTAAATTTTATTTAATTTTAATTAATTTTATTTAACAGCCATACAGGGTTAGTGTCTACCATATTAGACAGTGCAGGTCTACAGCAAAAGCTGGCCTTTGGGTCTATTTAGTTCACTGTGTGACCTTGGACGAGTTACTCAATCTCCAGAACACTGGTCTCCCCATGTATAAAATAAGACAAATGACATCTTCTTCATCAGATAGTTGTAAGGATGAAATTAGTTAATACAGTAGTCTTCCCTTCTCTGGGGGGATAGGTTCCAAGGTCCCTTGGTGGTGCCTAAATCTTTGTATAGTACCAAGCCCTACAAATACTATGTTTTTTTCTATGTATACACACCTATGAAGAAATTTAATTTATAGACTATGCACCACAAAAGATTAGCAACAACAACTAATAAGAAAACAGAACAATTATAACAATGTACTGTAATAAAAACTGAATGTGATTGATCTCTCTCTATCTTGTACTGCACTCGCCCTTCTTGTGAGGGTGTGAGATGATGCAATGTCTACGTGACAAGATGAAGTGAGGTGAATGACTAAGCATTTATGTACCATTGCTGTACCTTTCACAGCAGTTCCTGCACAATTTCACACATAGAAGATTCTTGCTTATTGTACAGCTTAGCAACCTCAGCATATGATTTTTTTTCTTTTCTTTATTTTTTTTTCTTTCATTACTAAATCAAGAACTTTCACCTTTTCACTTAAAGGAAGCAGCTATGGCTTCTCTTTGACCTATCATTGCAAGATCACTACTTTTGTGTTTTGGGGCCATTATTAACTAAAATAAGGGTTACGTGAACCCAAGCACTATGATACCATAATAGATAATCTAATAAGCATATGGCTTGTAGATAGCAAATACAGCATGGATACACTAGACAAAAGGATGATTCATGTCCCGGGCAGGTAGTAGAACATTTTGAGATTTCATCATGCTATTCAGAATGTCACACAATTGAAAATTTATAAGTTGCTTATTCTGGAACTCTCCATTTAATATTTCTGGACCACAGTTGACCACAGGTGATTGAAACCTCAGGAAAGGAAACTGCAGATAATGGGGGACAACTGTACATGAAAAACACTTGTGACATTGCTGCTCAATACATATAGCTTCTGTTATGTTTATATCTAAATGTCCCCCCAAAGCCTCATGTGCTCATAAGGGGAGATTTGGGGAGGTGATTGCATCACTTCTGTGTCACACTCATCAGTGAATTAGTCTGGTGCTGGGTTTGTAGCAAAATGTGGTGTTGGGAGGTGAAGTCTGGAGGAAGTGGGATCACTGGGGGTGTGGCCTTGAAGGGTCAATATACCTCCCTCCTTCCTTGGTGGCTCTCTGCTTCCTGACTGCCATGCCATGAGCAAGCCCCTCTGTCCTGTTGCCCTGCCTTGGAGCTGGCCAACTATGGACTGAAACCTCTACAAACTGTGAGCCAAAATAAACCTTTCCCCCTTAGAGTTGTGGGTGTCAGGTATTGTGTCTCAGTGACAAGAAAGTAACTAGCACAGCTTCTTCCCAGTCAAATTTGAAATAAATTGATTAAATTTTTTCCCATGATGACATTTCTGCAGTAGAGAAATTCCAAATATTTTTTCCACCAATGTATACACAAGTGACTCTGAACCATGGGCAGTTTTGCCTGGCAGAGGAAATGTGGCAAAGTGCTGCAATGGAAACATTTGTGGTTGCTACCAATGGGGGAATGCTGCAGGTGCCATGGAGGTAGAGACCAGGGATTTTGCTAAACATTGTGTAATGTGTATGACTGCTCTTCACCAATGCCAAACAATGAATTACCTGCCCAAAATATCAGCAGTGCCAAAGTCACAAAACTCTGATACAGACATTCGCTAAGAAAGAAACCTTTGAGTTACGTAGTCATTCAAAGACCTGATCTCATCCTTCGCTTGACTCTTCCCTCCATTCAAAAACTCGCCCTGACTTTGGCCAACCATTCTCCTAGTTTCAACTTTTATTGAAAGTCCCAAACATGGCAAACTAAGGAATATATAGGAAGCTCAGGCTCACAGAGGCCAATGAATATGGTCAAAGTCAAGAATTTCCTCACCTCCACAGTGGTTCATCTCTGCCTGGAGCCCTTCTCCCCAGATACTTTCATGGATTGTTTCCTTACTTCCTTGATGCTTCTGAACCTCATCTCTTCACACTTCATTTCCCAAAGAGGGATTCCCTGTTCATCGTTTCAAATACCTGTACCTGGTCATTCTCCAACCCTTAATTTTGCTACCAGTCACCTGACACCATGCTCCGTGCTCATTTGCATGGCGTTTTGTCTTCTTCACTAGTGTCTTCCTATTGTGCCTAGTGTCCCAAATTGTGCCTGGCACATAGTTGCTGCCCAAGAAATATTCATTTAAAAAAAGAGGAGAGAACAATAAGAAAATCTCTCTAACCCACACTCAGCGACACCCAAATTTCAAATAATATTCAACACAATGATTTTCTCAAGTATAAGAAATGTATTTAAGTCTCCTGGAGTTCTCAGTAATGACACTGGCCCTCTGTCAGAAAGTAGCACTGGGAATATACCTGAATCTGGGGAAAATTAGCAAAGAACAGAGAACCATTCTTACTGCAGCAAAAATGGGTTCCTGCCTTTTGTTCTCTTGTTTTTTCATTTTTTTTGTTGTTGTTATTTTGTTTTGTTTTGTTTTGTTTTTGTTTTGGAGCACCAAATGTTCTCTTATAATTGTTTCTTCTAAAATTCCAATTTTGCAGAACTATACAGAAAAGTTTGGACAATTTTCTTAAAAACTGTTTTTCTAATAGTATGATGTACTTTTATTTCATTTTGTTTTATTTGGGGGGCGTTACTAGGAATCAAACTCAGGATCTCATGCTTGCCAGGCAGGCACTGTGCCACTGAGCTAAATCCCCAGCCCCATGGTGTACCTTTAAAACTAATCATTTTACAGACTGCTCCCATAGTGGAAGAAACCGTGCCAAACAGACAGGATCTCCTTTGAGTAGAGCGAGTGTCTGCTTTCCCTTGAGCTCCAAGGCGTAGCCCAGCACACTAGGACCTGGCACAGCGCAGGATATTGGCCAGCACCTGGCCCCGCACCCCTTCTGCTCTTTCCTCTTCAGATGTGAAATGAGAGGCTCAGTCCCGAAGATCTCCTCCTGGGGCACCTGGTGCCTAAAGGAAGGATGTGCTAAGCACACTTTAAAGCTCTGTCCTGGCTCCCATCTCCTCTGTCCTTTCTGAGATAGGGGCTGCTGGTCACTTACTTCTTAGGTCCTCTCTTTACCCCTAGCCCCAAAGACTTGGTTTAAACTGAGCTGCCCTTTACCTGGACTATGCTTTTTGCTTCTTTTGGTGCTGCCCATTGTCCATGATTTAAGCTTTCCTGAAGGTCTTATTTGATTATATTTTCTGCCCTACCTGTTCCTACAATGACCTCCCAACGGCACTGGCTGATAAAAGTGGACTAAAATCCAACGTCTCTTTTTACTACCAAGCCAACAATTAACAAATATGCAAAATTCTCTCTAAAGCACTCCTTTGGTTTTATACAATGCAGGCATTCTCAGCTTGAACTTGTTCTGCTGGAAATTACAGTTTGTATAGCCGTCAGACCTCTCCTTTTTACCATTTGGTATAACTTCAATGCCAGACCTCTCCTTTTTACCTTTTGGTATAACTTCAATGCCAGACCTCTCCTTTTTACCTTTTGGTATAACTTCAATGCCAGCTCAAGGTCATTTAATCGGTCACAATTATTGGACTGACAGAATAGTTTTCTGTCTCCATAATGTAGAAATTCTTGATATCTCTAAGTCTGGAGATCAGAGTATGTCTTCTTTTTACTTTGCAATTATACTCACATTATTCTTTGAATTATTCAGGTGCACTGTACTTTTCAAAGCTGTTTCTTATACTTATCTTAAGACAGAAAAAAAAAGGCTATAAACTTTTCAAGGACAGGAGCCAGCTCTACCTGGTCCCTCACAGTACTTCAATTATGTTTGTTAACTATGTGGTTCATCCTGGATTATAAAGCCATAAGCCCTGATTTCTAGTGGTGCGTTATTTATAGTCTAGGCCTGCAATGTCCAATAGAAATAAAATGCTAATCACATGCCATGTAAAATGTGCTCATGACCACATCTTCTAAAGTTAAAAGAGTAAAGACATTTAATAATATATTTTTCTTATTTATTATATGCCAAATATTATCTTCTCATCATATAAGCAATATAAAATTATTAGTAATATTCTTACATCTTTTTTCCATACAAGTCTTTGAAAATCAGAGTCTATTTTATAGTTATAACACTTTTCAGGATAAATTAGCTCCATTTTTAAATACAGAGTTTATTTTTTATAGCAGTTGCAGGTTTACAGCTAAACTGAGCAGATGGTACTGAGATTTCCCATATACCTCTAGTCCCCTCACCCACACACACAGCGTCCCCCACTATCAGCATCTGGCACTACAGTAGTGTACTTGTCACAGCTGATGAACCTAACTGATCCATCACCAGCCAAAGTGTCACTTACATTAGGGCTCACTTTTGGTGTTGGTGTTGTACACTCTGCAGAGTTTTGGCAAGTGTATAATGATATTTATACAACTTTGTAACTTCCCACAGGGTACTTCCACTTGCCCTAAAAACTCTGTGTTCTACCTGTTCATTCCCCCACCCCTGTAATCTCTGACCACCCTGATCCTTTTCATATCTCCATAATTTTGCTTTTTCCAGAATATTATATAATTGGAATCATACATACATAGCTTTTTCAGATTGGCTTCTTTGGCTCAGTAATAGGAATTCAGAATTCTTCCATGTCTTTTCATCCCTTGATAGCTTATTTCCTTTTAACGATGAATAATAGTCCATTGTCTGGATGCATATCAATTTTTCCTTTTACTTACTGAAAGATATCTTGGTTGTTTCTAAGTTTGGGCAACTATGAGTAAAACCGTTACATTTATATGCAGGTTTTTGTGAGGGCATAGTGTTCACTTGGGTAAATGTCAAGGAATGTAATTGTTAGGTCATATGGTAAAAGTGTGCTTAGTTTTGTGAGAAATTGTTAAGCTGTCTCAAGTGGCTGCTCCATTTTGAATTTCCACCAGCAATGAGTGACAATATGCTCCTATCGTTATGTGCCCCCCCTCCCCACCCAGCATTTGGATGATGGAGAGCATCTTTTCATATATTTATTGTCACGTATGTATCTTCTTTGGTGAGTAGTTTGTTAAGATATTTAAGCCTTTTTTCAAGTTGTTTTCTTATTGTTAGATTTTAAGAGTTCTTTGTATACTTTGAGTAACA
Source organism: Erethizon dorsatum (assembly GCA_028451465.1). Lineage (NCBI taxonomy): Eukaryota > Metazoa > Chordata > Mammalia > Rodentia > Erethizontidae > Erethizon > Erethizon dorsatum. The sequence goes on along the minus strand of CM051836.1, from coordinate 66,894,673 downwards.
GTTCTTTATTAGACATGTCTTTCTGCAAATATTTTCTCTCACTCTGTGGCTTGGCTTCTCATTTTCTGGATATACCACATTTTAAGGGTGTAATAGCCACATGTGGCTAATGTTACCAGAATTGGGATCAGATGTCTGTGTTGTGGCTGCGTCCTTGTTCTTGGATCCTCCCTGAAAAGATTTGGAAGGAGGTCCACAGAATGGAACTCAGAGCCCAAAAGTTTTCGTTTTAGCAAGCTTTTCATTATGTGGCAAGTAATGTACACTCTAAGCAAGGCTAACTTTTTTAGAGAGGATACACTTGAGAGACATCCAAGCAGGCAGACCCAGAGGTAGCAAGTGCCTCAAGCACTAGGGTGGGTTTTCTTTCTACTTGGTTAGAATTTGGTGGGTGGTTCAGGGTGGTAACTAACAGGGCCTTTTCCAATCAACTGTGAAATCTTCCCTTACATTGGGAGGGGGAATTTTTGAACTTACATAGTCTTAGGTCAAGCATGGAGGCCAAAACCCATTGGGAAGGTCAAAACCACAATACAAATGTAAGTCAAGCAGGGACAACATGGGGTTTGGGGCCCTATAAGTGTGTCTGCATGGGCCCCAAAGTTGTGAGACTGGGTAGGTGGAGGTACTTGGAAGGAGTTTGATGTGCTTGTCTCATAAAATCTGGAGGCAACAAGCCCCTGGGTAGGTGGAGGAACTTAGATCACTGTCTGTTTGTGAACTCAGGCTACAGAATTTCCTCCCTGGGCTCAGCTGCCATTCTCCCAGTTTCAGCTCGTATCTATCTAACTGCTTACTCTACTAGTAATGACTGCTGTATTGGATATCACAGCTTTAGATAGACTACACTAGTAATGAGATGCAGTTATTTAATCTCTAAAATGGGACATCCAAAAGGAAATACCAAATTCATGTTGAAACCAGGAATTTAGATCTCAGAAGAAAGGTTCATGAATAAAGGCTGGGGAGATATCAGCAATTAGGTGACAGCCAATGTGTGTGAGTATACAAGACTAGCTAAGGAGAAAGTGGTTGCCAAAAAAGAAGGTCTAGAATTGATTTCCAAATAATCTACTTACCAAACATCTTCACTGAGGTAATGCGGTATATTTTCAAAGTCAGAATATCCCCAATTCAATTTATTATTTCCCCTTCTTCTCTCCCCAGTCCTCCCTTCCCATTCACCTATTTGCACAAGCTAGAAATCTAGAAGTCATCCTCAACTCTGTCTCTCTTGGCTCCCAGTGTCTATCTGTGGCCAACTCCTGCTGATTCTATATCCTAAATTGCTCTTGCGTCTGTCCCCTATTGTCATCCCCATTTCATCATCTCTCACCTGGAACACTGCCATAGTTCTCTAACTGGCCTCTCTGTCTCCAGTCAGCTCTCTCTCCAATACATTTTGCACACTGATGTCACAGTGATCATTTAAAAGGTAAATCTGATCATGTCAGTCCTCTGACTTAAAATCCTTCAATGACTCACCATTACATTCATAATATAGTCTAATTTCAACATGGCAGATGCAGCTTCACTTCTTATCTTCATTTCTTACGTGCATGCACACATACCCTGAGCTTGACCACATCAACTTCCCACCAATTCTCAGTGGCTTTCTTATTTTCTTGTTCTTGCTTTTGAATCTACACTGTCACACATTTCCTTTTGCCTTTCCTCCACACCCACCATCTCCCCTCTCTATCCCCCTTTTCTACCTCCAGTGTTTTTTATTTTGTTTTGTTTTGTCTTGTTTTTCTTCCTTTTTTTTTTTTTTTTTTTTTGTACTGTGGATTGAACTCAAGGCCTTCACACCGAGCTATATCCCCAGTCCTTTTTTATTTTGAGACAGGGTCTCATTAAGTTGCTGAGTTGGCCAAGCTGGACTCAAACTTGCACTCCTCCTGCCTCTGCTTTCCAGTGTGCCAGGATTATAGGCATGTGCCACCATGCCTGAATCAGTCTTTTCTTTCAAGACTTTGGGCTGGTGAGATAGCTCAGTGGCATAAGCGCCTGCCGGGCAAGTGTGAGGTCCTGAGTTTGACTCCCGGTACCCACATACAAAAAAAGGGCCAGTGATATTGCTCAGTGGCACAGGCACCTGCTGGCACGCGAGGTCCTGAGTTTGACCCCCAGTACCCACAAAAAAAATAAATAAATAAAAGACTTAGCACAAGTGTCTTCCAATTAAAGAATCTCCCAATCTGAGTTTCCCATATTGGGGCGCCTCCTCTTCTCCCAGGCAATCATATACAGACATCTAAGACTATTTTATAAGTGATGTATATTCATTCATCTGTCTCACCTCATAGATTATGGGTTAATTCCCTGTGGACTTCCTGAGAAGACTTCTTGTAGAGAAGTCTTGTCACCCACACTGGGTAACAGGTGGGAGAATCAAGAGGAATATTTGGACTGACTTCATAGAGGTTTTAGCTTTAAGCCAGCCTCAGAGTTAAGAAAGACATTAGTAGGTTGAACTGGGCTAACCGAGCTCTGTTTGGTGGCCCCTCAGTCTAGTAGTCCATCTCATACGAGGGTTTCCTGGTTGCCACAGGGATGTCTGGCGCACCTTCAGAGAAGCCTTTCTCTCACTTGACTTCTACATACCCACCTCCTTCTTGCCCTCTTGAATCTTGCCCTCTCTGTTTGGGAGGAAACAAAATATTAAGAATTTGTGTGTTAGGGTCAGGGAGACCTGAGCATGAATCCTGGCTCTGCCAACTACCAATTATAAGAACTTAGGCAACTTATTTCACTTCTGCATGATTCTATTTCCTTGTATTAGTTTCCCATATGGCTTAAAACAATAATAAAAGGTTTTTTTTTTCCTATTTCTGAAGGCCGGAAGTTGAAAATCGGTGGCAGGAGACTGGAATCAAATGGTCAGCAAGACTGTGCTCCCTCTGGAGGCTCCATGGGAGAATTCTTGCTCAGCATCGTCGAATTTCTGGTGGCTGTGGGCATTCCTTGACTTTTGACTGCATCTCTCCAATCCCTGCCTCTGTGGTTACTGGTTTCCTCCTGTTCTGCATATATCAAATCTCTCTTTGCCTTACCGTATGAATCTTACCTGAGGAGATATGTGGTGGCATTTATGGCCCATGGAGATATTACTGGATATAATCTCCCCCATCTCAATACTTTTACCTTAATCACATCTACAAAGTCACTCAACTACTAAAATGTAGACATTGTGTTTGCTTGAGTTTCTCCTCGTGCCTAAACAAACCTAAAACCAAAGACTTGCCTACAATTAGTTTTTGGTGGAAGTGACCCCAGGAAATAGGGAAGGAGAATTAGGAAGGGTGAGACAGGGATGGAGGGAAAGTCAGGATAAGCTATATTACTGATCTAGCCATTATGGGCAGCTGGGGCTAAATCTTGCTGGACCCTCTGAGGAACTGTGTACATGACCTCAGAGTTGTCGTTTTAAAGGATGGAAGAGGGGAGCATTTATCCACCACTACCTATTTTTCACTACTCCTGTGGGGAACTCTGCTCCCTCACATTTTTAAATATAAGCACACATCAGAAAGGCTGAGAGTTTCCCACAAATGGGAGTCCTCAGTAGAAGCAGTGAAGCCCCAGGGTGGAAATCAAGAGATAAGCGGTATAGCTGGAACAAGGGACTTCTGGGTTATACTTGTAGGAAGCTGGTTGTCATCACAACAGCTAAAGTAAAAAGATGAGTAAAGCAGATATGACGTAAGGCATACAAATCCTGTCCATTAGGCATTCTTGTAAGGATTAAATACAGAAATGTGTCTAATACATGGTAAACATTTTTAAAAATCTGAGATTATTTTGGTTTTTGCTAGTACTACTATCAGTCCTTACAGCACATGTTTAGCACAGCGCCTAGCATACAGGCAACTTACAATATATCTTTGCTGGCTGGAAGGCTGAATGGATGGAAAGAAGGGAAGATAGGTGGATGGATGGATATGTGGATGGGTAAGTGGACAGCTAGGGAGACAGACAAAAACAACTGCGAAATACTAAAGTATTCTCTCACAGAAAATCACAAGTTTTTCTCTGATTAATAAATAAGTAATCAGGGCTGGTGAGATGGCTCAGTGGCATAAGTGCCTGCCTGGCAAGCGCGAGGGCCTGAGTTCGACTCCCGGAACCCACATACGAAAAAAGGGCCGGTGATATCGCTCAGCGGCATGGGCGCCTGCTGGCGCGCGAAGTCCTGAGGTCGACCCCTGGTAGCCACAAAAAATAAATAAATAAATAAATAATCAGATGTTTGTGGCCCTGAGCCCCCAGGTAAGTCTGATAAAATACAGGGGTAGGACCTAAAATTAAGGCTCTTGTAACCTAATGGGTTAATTTTTGTTTTCTTCCACTATATCCAAAGTTAGAAGAGACTGCCCAGTTCACGTAGAGATTCCATTGCCTTCAGCAATTTTGAGATTCCGATCTCAGCCATCCTACCCAGGACGCAGGTAAATGAGGGCCCTGTAATGTGTTGTGCTGGAAGCAACTTAACTTTCAATCCTATAGTAAAATTTTTTCTTAAGACCTATGTTCACTGAACTCTGCAATACAAGATTACAGGTTAGGAAGGTGCCAGCAGTACTTCTGGAAGAGAATATTATATAATTTCTAGCATTATTATTATCATCATCATCATAGTAAACAAACACTTAATGCTTCATTAGATACTTACTAGGTAGCATCCCCTGTGTTGGGCTCTAAGAATAAAGATTAATATTCTTGCCCTTGATCAATTTACATTCTATTCAGGGAGATAGTATAGTTAATAAAAATAAATAATGTTGCTAAGCAACTTGTCATGAGGGCCTTGGAATGCTCCTGACAAAACTCCTGAAGTTCAGGACCAGGGAAAGAGTACTGTACTACAAGCTGAGCTAGGGTAGCTCATCAACTCTTCCTGAAAGTGAGAGAACAGGCTCAGACCTTGAAGGGAGTATAGGACACTGCCACTTTGAAAATGTGCAGAGAGACAATTCCACGCCAGAGGAGTCATGCTGGATGAAAACTCACGACTCTCAGGCAGCTCAGCCCAGGGGCTTTTAAGTGGATGAGCCTGCAAACAGGAGAAGAAAAGTATTAATGCTTCCCATTCATCATAGCTCAAAGCAGAAATGCTGCTACCCAGAGCTGAGCCAGTCCACCTATTCGTGATCTGGTGCCTAGCATGCCAAGAACAACTTAATTTGGGGCTGAGGCTAGTGAGGTCACACTTGGCTAACTTCCCTGTAGCCAGATCACAGTGCGAGGCTGCTCTCTGGAAGAGTACTAAGAAATAAAGCTCCTCTTAACGTTTTAACTCTATGCTTTCCATCTTGCCTGGCTCTGCCTGGTCTACAGTGGAAGGAAAAGATTATCTTCTTGGGTTTCCTCAGTTAGTCATCTGTTCATTCAATAAATGTTTACTGAACATTTACTTTGTGTTTGAGTCTGCTGGGCACCTGGGTGGCAATGGTGACAACTATGATGGATGCAGAGCTTCAAGGTATATAATATGGGGGTTCCCTAGGTAGAGAAATCAGGAAAGTCCTGAGGAAGTGACACTGGCACTGATATCCGAAGGGTAGGCAGGATGGCTTAGAGGTGACCAGGTGAAAAGCTGGAGCCAGGACATCCAGAGAGGGTACAGCTCAACCAGTGACCTCAAGGCGGAAGAGAGTACGACTTACATGAGGAGCCAAGAGAGGACCCATGAAACTGGGGCAGAGAGACCAAGGGGGCAGAGGATGAACTTGAATGAGTAGACACGGCCTGACAAAGCAAGACCATGGGTCTGTGTCGTAGATTTTGGTCTTTAGCGTAAGAATGATGAGGAGCCATGAGCAACCCGCGTGAGGGCAGTTCCTGTGATTCTCCATGGTTGGCTGCAGAGTGCAGTGGACTTAGTACAAGTTTTTCTAGCATTGGAAACTCAGGTGTCAGGCTTGTAGTGGTAAATTTTGCAATTTAAATATTTTCCCAAATTTGTTAGATTTAGTAAAACTTAGCCACTATAACAAAGACCTAAGAACAGGGACTTGAGTTACATCTTTCTCTAAGACAAACATGACCCCACACATCCAGCACCAGTCCCATCTATTCTGTTACTCTCATCCTCGTGGGCCGAGATGGTCCACCCCCACTGTTGGTATTCCAGCCATCGGGGAAAGTGAAAACAGGGTCATAGAAAATATGGCCTTCTTTTTCAACAGCACAACCTAGAAATTTAACACGCTATTTCTGATCACATCCCATTGGCCAGAATTTCTCTTTTGGTCTCTCATAATTGCAGAAGCTGGGAAATGTAGTTTTTCTCTTAAGTAGTCCTGTACCTATAACCAAAAAGTCAACCTCTTCTCCCCTGGAGGAAAATAAGTAATACTGGAAGAAAGTTGACAGTCTCTGTTACACAACTCTTACTAATCTCCTAGAACCAGAGCGAATAATACAGATATACCATCATTCAGTGAGCACCCACCATATGCCATGCACTGGGTCAGGTGCAAAGGTTATAATGATGAATGAGACACCATCACTACCTTCAAGTGGCTCACATTCTAGTGCAGTAGAGCTCAAATTTAGGGGTATTAAATATCTCACATGGGAGTACTGAATATCTCAATGTTCAGGTCTCATTTCTCCCTAATTAAATCAGAATCTCTAAGGATGAGACCCAATAATATTATGTCTCCAAACTCCTCCAAATTCTTCCAAAGTGTAGCCAGAATTCCACTACTGACTTAGTGGAAGAGAAAGATGGGTTAATGAATTGCTCCAACACAATGTAGTAAGTGTTCTGATAGAGAAAATATAATCCTCCAAGGGAACACAGTGAAGTATGTGACTCCTCAAGTAGACAAAGGTCATCATAGAAGCCTGCATAAAAGAGGTGATACCTAAGGAGAGTCTTAGAAAATCAGTAGCAGTTTGCCAGATGAGCATGTTTAGGAAGGATGTTCCAGTGGAAAAAAAGTATGTACAAAAGCATGGATCTATGAACCATATTTGGAATTATAAAATAAATAGAAATCCTTTCCGCAAATTATAATAGGCTATAGGACAGTCAGAGTCCAGCTCGTAGCACCTAAAAGTAACTTCCAATCTGCAAGTGACTAAATATTTGACATTTTATACTTAAACTTATTCCCCTGCTGCTGCCTTTAAACACTGGCCTTGTAGGTTTCTGGGAATACCCCCGAGTGTACCCTAGCAATGAGATGATGAAGCAGGATGTCTTTCTAGTGGGGCATGGCAAGGGCACCAACCAAGTAGAATGGATGCCAACTTAATACCAGCTGGTAGAGGATCCTGGAGATCCTCTGTTGTGTCCAGCTTTAACCCTTTAGTTGTTGAAACTTGGAGAGGTCCAAAGGCAGGAGGTGGTGATCCTAATGGTTGGGCTAAGAAGGCCAGGTTAGCAGAGGTGCACTCTGGGGGCTCAGATATTTTAGCAAATGATATGACCATACAGTTGCATACGAACTCTGTGTCAGTCTAGGGCAAGATGCTCAATGAAGCACTAGAAAGCCAGTTATTACCCTAGTCACCTGCAGGATGTCAGTGATGCAGAGGTGAGAGGTAAGGCAAAAGATGGAGATGACAAGATGGAACGTTAAGCATCCATAGAGTAGGAGGAGGAAACACAGGGCAAGACTAATGGAAGAGCAGAAGACATCACAACATCAAGGGGCAAAATAGAAGCCCATAAGATGCTGTAGCCTGAAGCTCCTAACAGCACATCGTTTGAAAATGTTTTGCTGCAGCTCTCTTCATTCTTGTCCAGTCTTTGGCCCAGGCTGAGGTTGTGCAAAAAGGCAAGACCCAGTTTTCCGAAATGGCCAGAGTTTTCTAGCACAATCCAGGATTTCTCAAGAGACAGAAGTGACACCAGGAATGTTATGAACATGGCTGTCACCCATGAATGCTCACAGCTGGCCCAGGAGAGGAAGGGCCAGGAAAGAGCTACTTATGTCAGGCCTGGCTTTGGCCCCTTCTCCAAAATGAGAAGTGGACAATAGATGGCCATTGTGTATCCAATCAACTCTCAATTATCCAGGGGCAGATTCTCCACTCCGAGGGTCCCCCCTTCTCCCTTTGAGTTCCCTCCAGCTGTCTGCCCTTTGACCGATCTCCTGCCCATCATAGCCACAGTCAGAGAGTGGGCAGGTGGGAGAAGGGGGAGGAAGTAAAATTCAGATCAGTCATTTTATGGCTATTCCTTAGACATTCTTGCAAAAGAAGAATCATTGGTTAAACCAACATTAGGTTTATTTGGGGTTTTAATTTATCGGGACTCTACCTCATCTTTCATTAGTATGGATAATCGGTAATTGGTTAAGTGATATTTATTCAATCTGTGTGCCTGTGCTATTGTATCTGCCTTGTTTCATTTAAAAAATAGCCTGCATTACTAAAAGCTATATTGAAATGATTTTCTTAAGACACTTAGAGTGCTGCTATTTTAGCATAGAACTTACATCTGCAGTCCCTATTTGTAGGGGTGAAGAGGTCGGAAGTAAAGTAAGCACAGATAAGCGGGATTCCTATTCACTAGAACATTTAAGCAGATACTTTAAAGTTACATTTATCTCACTTTCAAGTATAAGCAATCTAAATATGAAACAGACTGTGGTTTTGTGTAATCCAGGTGAAGGCAGAGTATAGATTTGATTCCTCTCCTATCACAGGACCCTTTTGGCTTTCCTAGTTTAGCTACCTGCAAAAAAAAGGATATTCTTTACTGAAATGCAAAATTGTTGAACTAACTTATGTCTATGCAGGAACCGAATTTATATTCTAGAGTAAGAAATAAAATTTTCATAGTAGAGGCCAGTGTGGTGGCTCAGCAGCATAAGCTCCTGCCTGGCAAGCACAAGGTCCTGAACTCGACTCCCAGTACCCACATGTGAAAAAAGGGCCGGTGATATCGCTCAGCGGCACAGGTGCCTGCTGGCCCGCGAGGTCCTGAGGTCGACCCCTGGTACCCACAAAAAATAAAATAAAATAAAAAATTTCCATGGTAAGATTGTTTCGCTTTTTGTTTTGTTTTGTTTGGAGGGCTACTTTTATTGTGAATATCCCATAGTGTTTTGAATTTTTTCAAGTTATAAATTTCAGTCACAACCAATCACCTCAGGTTAGACTGAGATGTGGACCAGGTAGGGACTCAGGCTTTACATTCAGAATGGAGCAGCCTGGCTTTGAATGAGGCTGAAGCCAACCATTTTGTTCATGAGTACATTCTGCCCTCTGAGAGGTAGAGTGATTTTATAACAAGAGCCTTGATCTGCTCCAAGATTTGGTTCGACCTCTAACTTTGTCACATATTTTGCCAGCTGTTAATAACCATCCTAAGTCTCAGCTCCATCATCTAGCAAGTGGGAATGACAGTGACTCCCTCCAGGTTTAGGGAGGGTTTGGGGAGTGCTTAGCATGATACCTGGCACTTATGTGCTTAATACCATTCAGTGTATTCAAGTCTTGGATTTATAGCAGAGCCCATGTGCCCTGAAAATTATCAGTAGTTGTGAGAAGAAAGTACAGAAGGAGTAAAGAAGAAAGTTGTGAGAAGAAAGGATTTCAGTCACACAAAACTATCTCCTCCAAGACAACAATCTAATTTATTCATTCATTATGTAATAAGTGCAGTTGTATTACACCTACCTGGTGTCACAAATAGCTGCATTTTAACTTTCAAGTAGAGATGTGTTTAGGGTTAAATTGAGCTGGGAATATATATGCTTTTTATAAACAGATTTTGACAAGAGTTCTGAAATAGTTTGTTGAAATCTTAAGATATTTCCATTTCTCAGCTAGAGCAGCCTCCCACATCTAAGCAGAAATGCGAGCTGCGTGGTGAATGGTCTGAACAGACATTTGCCTCGTGTATGGAACTGCTGCCTCCTGTTTGGGCATTGCAGAAAACATTTGGATTGCTTTAGATGACTTGTCACACTAATTAAATAAATTATGACTAATTAAATGTCATAATGCATGATATAAACTTGTTAATGTCAGGGGAGATCTTTAAAAACAACTATCAAGACAGGCAAATTTGTCATATGTCAACATTTTTTAGTTAATTTTCAGTGGCAAATAAGCAAATTTTATTTAAGAAATTTGAAAACTATTTGGCGACGTGATTAGGGGAGCCTATATTTTGTGCCTGATTAGACTATGGCTTATGGGGGGCTCCGAAGTCTCTTCTAAATAGTTAACGACCCATTTTTTCAATTAAGCATAATGTTATGTTAACATCCTTAAAGAGGTAAATGATGGCACAGTAAATCCAATTAGAATACATACTTACAACTGGATTCTCTTGCAATTTTCAGAAAGCTGATTGCGTTTTACATCTTCCTTGCTATTGTCAGAGTGGCTTTAGCACAAGTCGCTGCACCCCGCCTGGTGTCTGTGTCTCCGCGTGGTGACCTTTGCTGTAAGAGCTGCTGCAGACATCACAAACTCTCACATCAATTTGCCACAATTGGATGTGGCATCTTGCAGCTAATTTGATTTGGTAAGAAATGCACCTGGCTCTGTTTTTTCCCTATAGAATGTAGAGGGAGTTCTGAGTCCTCACAGATGCCATCTAACTGAGGAGCCCATGTGTTTTTCAAGGTCTAAGCAGTTTGTCTTCATCTCCCCAAATACAACCCATTACAAAGGGAGAGGAACTGAATTATTTAATGCAAAAATAAATTAGATTGGGGTCAGGGAGGGAGAAAGAGAATCCAACTGAACTGAAAAATACAACTGTTGATTTAACTGCCAGTCTTCTTTCCTTAAAAGAGAAGCAAACCCTTTTTATTTAGCTTTTCATCTCTATTTCCCTTTGTTTTATCATATCAATTAAATACAATTTTCTCCCATACCAGAACTCTAAAGAAATGCTAAACCATCGAACTCGTACTATTTGAAAAGGTGTACAAATATGCAAATATGGTTGTGTGGGGTTTTTTTTGTTTGTTTGAAACTGATTTGAGGTTGCAGAAAATAGATAAAATGGTAATGTGCTTAATCTATTATTGATAAATTTAAATAGATCAAAGGACTGCTGTTGAAGGAAAAATACAAGTCTCAGGCCTTTTATTCAGTGACCCACATTTTATCTCAATTATGCTTCAGATATTGAAAAAACAAAACTATCAACAACAACAACAAACCCTGCCTTATAAATAGGATTTGCATTGAATATATGAGGATGCTATGAAGATGGGGGGGCATTATTGAGTATTTACCTCAGTGATGTTGCACATTACATTTAATTTGGATGGAAAAGGAGTGTTTTCCGGGAAGAATAAGTAGATGTTAATTGTGTAGAATGTTCTCTATGTCATATTACTATGAGAATACGTAAGACAAAGCTTATATAAGAGTAAAGTGGGGGAAATCTTTGGAAAAATAAAACTATTATTTTTTAAAATGAGGCTACCCTAGATCAAAGGTTGAATTAAGGCAGTTTTACAAATAACTCTAATTATATACGTCTGACTTTGCAGTGGTCAACTGAATTTTACTCTACTGGTGCAGAGTACATGATTATTGTTATCATAGTCCCTTTATATACTTTTGCTTCGCCTTCTTATGCATCTTAAAAATAGAAGGCTTTACCAGAACATCTAAATTGAGACATAAAGGTCAACTCAAAGACTGGTGTGGCGCACGCCTATAATCCCACACTCAAGAGGCTGAGGCAGGCAGATTGCTGTGAGTTTGAGGCCAGCCTGGGTTACAGAGTGAGACCCTGTCTCAGAAAAGGGGAGGGGGCAACTCATTTTAGGCTGTCAAGACTGAAAGGTAATGTCATTTCCAAGAAAAATTTGGAAGCAAAGTCAAAATAAACTCCCAGAACTCTCTCCATCCCAAACCACCCTTACTGAAGGTCCTTTTGTACAGCTTCATTATTTTTTTTAACTTGTGTGAATTTGCAGCTCATTAGATAGATGCATCCCCTAAAGCAGGGAGGTACTCAAAACAGTCATTTTTGCAAAATTTTCCACTGGAGTCTATTGGAACCACACCTCATCTTTACGAGACCCAGTTACCAGAAAGGGGGGAATATCCTCAAAGATTGCTTTAATTCTTCAGAGCCTACCACAGACTAAGGACTCAAATATTTAAATGAATAAGAAACAATTAATTAATAGATACTGTTATATATTAGAAGAGGTTGGCTGCATAAGCAGAAACCAAAATAAAAATGGTTTAATCAAGAAAAAGTTGGGCCGGTGAGATGGCTCAGCGGCGTAAGCGCCTGCTTTGCAAGCGCGAGGGCCCGAGTTCGACTCCCGGAACCCACATACGAAAAAGGGGCCGGTGATATCGCTCAGCGGCACGGGTGCCTGTTGGCGCACGAGGTCCTGAGGTCAACCCCCTGGTACCCACAAAAAAAAAAAAAAAAAGAAAAAGTTGGTCTCAACTTTTGTAAAGAAAATTCTGGAGGAAAACATAAGAGACAAGTATAGATAGCAGTTCCATGATGTTTTCAGGGAGAGGGACTCCTGTTTTTCTGAAGCATTCACAGAGTGCGATTTGTTTCTTTGTGATTTAGAATCGTTGCTGGAGCACAGCCATCATATCCAAGTTGAAGGCTAAAAGATAGCAAGGCAGAAAAGAAAGGGGATCCGCTTGAAAGCTGCAGCAGCTACTATTCAGTAGCCTAGAAACCCCCACAACAATTCCACTCACCACCTAATGTAGTCATGTAGCTATAACTAGCTGCAATGGAGATTTGTAAAATGCAATATTTTATCTAAGCCTGGACTTCAAGTTCCAGTAGTAAGGAGGAGAAGGAGAACGGGTATTGAGTTAGGCAATAGCAGTATCTACTTTATCAGCATATACTCTGTGTCTTCATCCATTTTATGTGGCTATAACTGAATTCCATAGATTGAATCATTTACAAAGAATAGACGTGTATTTGGCTGGTAGTTCTGGAAGTGGAAAAGTCCAATATCAAGGTGCCAGTATCTGATAAAGGACTTCTTGCTGCAGAGAACATCATATGGCAAGACCAAGATAGTAGCTTGGATCCCTCCCCTTCTTATAAAGTCACTGATGCCATCATGAGGTCCCCCGCCTTGTGACTTCATCTAATGCTAATGCTTCTCAAAAGTCCTGTCTCCAAATGCCATTAACATACAATTTTGAGGGCTAAGTGTCTAATACATGAGTTCATCTAAATCATCGCACTCTGCAACAGAGGTTTGTAAAGGCAAATGAATTGGTTTCTTCATCGAACCTGATTACTTATTTCCTCTACATACCTGCCAGGGTAGAAGAGGAAGAAGCAAATGCTTCCTTAAGCATAAACATCAAAAGTATTGAAATGTATAGTGTTTCCATGTACCAGGCACTTTGCTAAATATTTTGGCAATATTAGTTCATTTAATCCTCACAACAACACTAAGAGGAAGATGCTCTTATTACCATAATGTTACAGAAAAGACTTTAAGACATAGAGAGATGAAATGACTTGCTTAGGGTCACACAGCTAATAAGTGACAGAATCGAGATCAAACCCAGGCAGTCTGGCTCTTTATGAACTGATCAAAAATTGCCAAATACAGACTAGATAATTTGACATAAAGTTAAAGATCAAATCCTTTCACAAAAAAGCAACATTTTAAAGAAAACATGAGATGAAGTACAACTCAGGGATCAGACTTCCATCCTCTCCTCTTACCCTTCATAATTAACATAATCCTCTCTCTCTCTCTCTCTCTCTCTCTCTCTCTCTTTCTCTCTCTCTCTCTCTCTCTATATATATATATATATTCAAATATATATTCAAATACATACACATATATTCAAAATAATTTGTTCTCCTCATGGTTGCAGGCAGATTTATGAATCTCAAAGCTAAATGTTTAATGTCATGTCCCACAGGTCCTCCACACTAATGGCTCTACGGCCACTTGCACTGTTACTTCTGGTAGCTAAACTCCAGTTTCCCCCCACTTTCCTGTTCACACTTTCCCTCCAGCAGCCAGGTTAGGACACCTATCCTGTGAACACATTTCCAGGAGTTCTTTAAATCCTTTCTTTTGCTGACTTTTCCTCCACCCCAGAATGCCGTGTTCACTTTCTCTGCCTGTCTGAATACTCCCTGTCCTTCAAGACCAGCTCAAATCCTACCACAAAACTCTTCTCTAGCAAACTTGTTCCTCCCCTGGGATGCTTCACATTAGTAAATGCCACCATCATGAAATGAATTTGCTCTCTGTTCTCTACTTTCCGTTGACCCCTGCACAAAGGACTATTAATCTAAACTTCTAATGTGCTTTGAATGTTCCCCTTGCTGCATCTCTACTGCCATCCCCTTCCCTGATAAGCTCTCTAAATTGTTCTCTTTTACATCTTGTTCTTTGGGCCCCTAATTAACCTGTAGTTTCTCACTTTCTAATTTAGGTTGCTGGATGTAGGGCATTGCAAACTACCTATCTGCTTTGCCAGCTGGCTCTGTTGCATCCTTCCCAAAGGGTGCTCTGAAAGGGAGCCTCAAGAGCAGAAGATGGAGGGAAGGGTCTTACTCCCTTTCTGCTTGCTGCTCCTGCTGGCAGCTTCACATGCTATGGGGCCAGCAACAATACTCTTTCCAATAGTCCCTGGTTTCAGTCTCCAGTTTTTTCCACTCAGTCTCAGAATTGGCCTCACTGCACGGGCTCAGAAGTACTATCGCTAGCTGGGATTGCCCTTCTTCAGAAACTGGGAGCCCATGTCTGTAGGGTTTCTCCTCTAGCTCTAGTAAAGTTATCAATACTAACTGGGCAGTGAGTTTTTGTTCTCAAAGGTTAGAGTCCAAGCTCCATGGGCTTCTACGTACTTTTTTTTATTATTATTAATTAAGTTTATTGGTGCATATTAGGTATACATAATGATAACATTCATCATAGGGAATTTGTACCTGTACATGATATAACTTGACTCGTTTTTCTTCCCATTCCCCTACCCTCCCTTCAAGCTCAACCTCTTCCGCCAAGCCTAGGATGATAGTTGTCTCCTGTGGTTTCTTTCTCTTTCTCTCTCTCACTCGCTCTCTCTTTCTCTCCCCCCTTCTTCTTCTTCCTCTCTCTCTCCCTCTCTCTGTTAGTCTTATTGCCTCTTCAGTCACCTGATACCTATATAGATATCTTCCTATATTAAATTCTCACTGTTAAAATCACTGGTGTGGTTTCTGATTTCTTGACTGGATCCCAACAGATACACCTATATGCAATCCATGTCATCATACTGCAGCCAAAGTGATCTTTTGGATATGTAAATCTGATTATGATATTCCCATGCTCAATATCCTGTAGTGACAACCCACTGCTCTCGAGATAAGGTCTATTGTCCAAAAGGCCTCTGCATTAATTCAACAATCAAAGGATTATAGTGAATATGGTGGTGGTCCTGAGATGGACTGAGATGCTCATTCTCCAGCTGCCAGGAGTAATAGCTGATGACTCCTGCCTATGTCTTTCTCTAGAAATTGGCCTTGATTAAATGATACTGCATCACCAAAGGTTGTGCAACCCCTCCCGTCTTAAGTTACTTCCTCTTTGCTAGGACAAAATACCCAGCACCCACAACTTAAAGAAGGAGAGGTTTATTTTAGCTCATGGTTTTCAGTCCATGGTCAGCAGACTCCAAGTCAGAAATGCCACGGTAGAAGGGGCTGGAGGAGAAAAGATGCTCAGCTCATGTCATGGTAGCCAGGAAGCAGATAGTGAAGGGAAGAGCCAGAAAGAGAGAGATACCCTTGCAGGTCACAACTCCAGTGACCCACGTCTAATCAGGCCCCCTTCTAACAGAACCCTCAGCTACTGAACTCATTAGTGGATAAGTTCACCGGTGAGTATAGTGCCCCCATGATCCAATCACCTTCCAAAAGGCCTACCTCCGATGCATAACAGTTTTGGGGGACATTCTAGGTCTAAATCATAACACATCTCCAAAAGGCAGTCATGGTCAAATGACTCATTGGTTCAGCATATCTAGAGCCTTCCATGTGGAACAATTCTGAAGGGACATCCCAGCTCCAGAGCTTCCTATAGGATTAGCTAAGATCTATATTGTAACTGCATTACAATTTAACTTTTTCCTTGGCCTAGTCTGCTTCCTTCATTCTTACAGCATTTTCCGGAGTGCACTGTCTGCATAGACCTCTCACATGCAAATCTCCATCTCAGAGTTTGTTTCCTGGAGACCCAACCTAGGTCAATTGGTAAAATAGGATTCTGGAGCTAGATCTCCCACTAGCTGGCTGGCAATGAGGACCCCAATGTTGGAGGTAGCTGAACTATAAATAACCCTTGGTATTCTGTAATACTGCAATTGTTAAAATGTCCACAGTGGTGAAAGGTGAGAGATTGGTAGAAGGGAATATATTTGTGAGTGTCATATTTTAGGCATTTGAGCAATCCAGGGGAAATGATAAGTACAAGGGCCAGTGAAATAAATGGCTTATGATGATTGTTAAACTACTAATAGATGGGAGAAAACAATGAAAGGCTGAGGGGAGGGTGATCAACTACCAATTCAAGTGGATTATGAAAATCAAAGAATCCCTCCCTGTCAGCTTATTAAGTGACTATCATTTCCTGCAGCCATCAAACAGAAAGAGTTGAGGGTCAGACCCTGTAAGTATAACATCAGGGAAACTCTAGAAAAGATTGAATTTCCAAGCCCAGAAATTGTGACACTAAGCTCAAGGCCTGGTTGAGCAGGAGTTGTACTCTGAGATTTGTATCTGGTCAATACACTCAATAACTTTGAGATCCCAGATCCGCCTGGATTACCTAGGCTTATAGATGTGGCCCATTCCTCCCTGCTAAAGGCAGTCATGCCCTCCCCACCCAGAAATGATTCAGAAACCTCTATCTAGTTCCTCTCTCAAGAGCTAGCATATCTCCCAACCTGGCCCCCAGACCAAAATCACGTCACAAGGTAGACACAAAATGATGGCATCGGGACGGTGAGATGGCTCAGCAGCATAAGCGCCTGCCTGGCAAGTGCAAGGGCCCGAGTTCGACTCCCAGAACCCACATATGAAAAAAGGGCCAGTGATATTGCTCAGCGGCACGGGCACCTGCTGGCGTGCAAGGTCCTGAGGTCAACCCCCGGTACCCATCAAAAAAAAAAAGATAATTATGGCATCACCCAATAGAGGAAATGTTAAGCCTGAGGAGGTGAAGCAGCATGACTAGCCAACATGTACTAACAGGAGCCAGGATAGCATATTCAGGACTGGATTTTGAAGATTCTGGGTCAAAGAAGAAAGCAAAGAGTGTAGTTGGGAAAGGGAGAGTTTATTGATGTGAGAACATCTATCTCCTGACTCTCTCCCTAGCAAGACACTGAAAGCTAGAGTGTTGAGAGTCTGCCAAACAAGAGACCATTTGATTTTGACAATTCACTTTGCATGGATAACTCTTGCAAGCTTGGAGAAAGTGGTGACTTATGTTGCTATGGTAAATGATGGAAGAAGGGAATCAAAGGCTCAGAGAAGTAGACATATTAGAATGGGCACACTAGGTAAAACCAAATTATCAACCAGCAGATTATGTTCCATGGAGAGACCAAAAGACAACCTTTTACCAAAGCAAAAAGGAATGTGGCAGTTTAAAAAAAAAAAATCAAAACCTACATCATTGAGGTGGCTGTTCTCTGTAGCAGGGGTCAGCCAACATTTTGTATAAACGATTCAAGTATAAATGTTTTAGAATCTTTGTGGGTCTTGTGAACTCTCTCAACTGCTCAACCCTACCATTGCAGTGCAAAAGCAGCCATAGACAGCATGGAAATAAACAAACATGACTGTGTATTCCAATAAAGCTTTATTTACAAAACTCTACTTAAAACTTTATTAGCAAGTATATCGGAGGCACTGTTAACATCTATATACTCCATGGATTCATAAGCTTAACATGTAAGTGAATTTTGTGAGGGTCTATTAATCTAAGGCATATTGGAAGATCTTCTCCAAAGTATGTCTATTATAACTTCTCCTCTACGAATAAGGCCTCATAGCTTTCTGGGTTGTGGAAGAAGCATATTCCACACTTTTGAGTATTACCCCAATTAATTTACCAAATGATACAGAAGGTTACCAGCTTTTCCTAGAACCCAGAGCAAGAAAGAGTTGTGCAATAGGTCCAGACTCTGGAGCAAGAAGTTCTGCAATTTGGACCATCGTAACCTGGCAGATCAGATGCTAGAAGTGTCGTATGTTGAGAAATAATTCTCCATCAGTCTTTTGTGGTTTTGCAGGTCTTATGACCAGTGCACCACCTGCCCTTTCTCTGGATTAAGCTTGTCAAGGATGTTTGTATAGTAAACAGCCTTAGAAGATAGAGATAGTATGCTGAGGATGTAGCTCAGTGGTAGAGCACTTGCCTAACATGCTTGAGGTCCTGGGTTTAATTCCCAATACTGTAAAAAACAAAAACAAAGATACTGTCTAATTGCAAAGAAATGAATATATTTTCTTACAGTCGCAAAAGATAAAGATAGTACCTTCCTCTGGAACAAAGAGCAGGCATGCTTACTTCCCGTTATAAAAGCTTTGGATTCCCTAAGCTCAGGATTCCTCTATTGTAATGCAACCCATAGTGTATGCTGATCTTTGTACCACCCTTTGAGAATCAGGGCTCAGGAAACAAGCACAATATTTGATGCTTTGTCTACTGCTGTTGCTGTAATAAACTGTTCTTCATCTCTGACCCAGTAGCTTCAAAGCTTCTACCCGCAACCATAAAACTATGGTAGGTTAACTTGTTATCTTCAAGTAGGGTGATATATGAGAACTTTTCCTTGACACTGTGATGGAAACAGCTGCTATGTGGAGTTTTTGGCAAAGTTCATAGGAAAATCATAACATAGACCTCTAGGATCTAAGAGGGAGAGGGACAGAGACAAAGTCATGGAGGGAGAGAGAGAGAGATTTTAAGGAATCAGCTCACACGATTGTGGGGGTGGGCAAGTACGAGATCCAAACGACAGATCAGCAGGCTGGAAACTCAGGTAAGAGTTGATATTGCAGTCTTGAGTCTGAATCTCATAAGGCAGAAGACTGGAAGCTCAAGCAAGGTTATAAGGTTGATCATAATCTTGAGAATTACTCTTTGGGAAGTCTGTCTATGCTCTTAAAACTTTCAGTTGATTGTATGAGGGCCACTTACATTATGAAGAGCAATTTGCTTTTCTGAAAGACCACTGATTTAACTGTTAATCACATCTTTAAAATACGTATAGACTGGGATTTAACCAAACAACTGGACACCACAACATCACCAAGATGACACACAAAACTAACCATCATACCATCCAAGCTCCAAAGCTCTCCATGGGCATGACGGAGGCCCACTGTCTCTCAATCCAAATTCTCTCCCTGCCCAATCCTACCTTTTTAAATCCCTGACTCATGTTCCTGAGAGTACTTTTTAGCAAAACTCCTACACATAGCTCCTTCTGAGAGTCTATTTCTGGGAATTCAGACATAAGACAAAGATATGCTAATGAACAAAACATACTATACAAAGTTATTACCAAATGTAAGTTAGAAACTAACTTGGAGAGATTTATATTGTTACCTTTTAAATATTTGAAATCACAGGTCATTGTCTTTTAGAGAAATAAGCCTATCTTATTATTAGGTTTTGGAAAAGCCATTTGACTCCTGTAAGAAAGCTACTGATCAATTAAAAAGAAAGAAAATGGTGATTTAAAAAAAAAAACTATCAACAGGAAAACTTCTTACTGTACTTGATTTTGTTTTGTCTGCTTTATGTCTAAGTGGGAACTGCTCAGAGTTTTCGAGCTACAAGCTGTCCCTCTGCTACCCTTAACTATGGACATGTTCCGGGGGTGTGTGCCCATAGACATTCAGCAGATGGTCTCAGGCTGGACATCTGGAAGTCTCATCAGATTATAGGGCACAAATTTGTGATAATAGATTTAATTCAGTTTTTAGTTAACATTTTTTGGCTGATTTAAAGACCCTGGGGTCAGTATGTAACTTGGCAAGAGTTTTACAAAAATTGTTCTGAATTTATCATCAATGGGCAGATCTTATACAATATTTTGTTTGTGCAACTCAGACCAGCTGGGCGAAAACTAATGAAAGGAATGCAATTATGAGGGGTGGGGGGGTGGGAGGTACATGTAAGCCTTATTAATGCATTAGTCATTCTCTGTGTCCCCCTGCCCATTCCACATGTGCTGCCGCATAATGAGTGCAAGATAACCTTGGGGGAGTGTGGCCATTGCCCTTTATTTTCTGATTTTAGACTTAAGGATATGTGCTTTATTTGGGTAATCAAGGGGCAATGAAGCAGTAATTGTAAGAAGATACTTTTCTCATTTTTACTTGGAATCGTCTGATATAAACCTTAAGAACAAAATAAAAATGAAGTAAAGCTTTATCCTCCTGTAAACACAGATGTCACATGAAAGAATTTTTTCTTCTTACCATCAAAAATAGCATAAATTATTTGCATAAAAGAGTCTACATTTTTTCACTTTCCTTTCTTAGCATACAACACCCAATTTTTATTCAAAAAAATATGTTGAATGGATGGGTGGATTTTCTTTACATATTTTTTATAGCTCAGAATTAACCAAGAAGAAAAGGATTAAAAATCGACTAAAAAAATGATCAAATGGTACCAAAAGTTACTAATAGGAAAAGAAAGCTGACTAGCCAATAAACATATAGAAAAGTGCTTAGCCCCAGTGTTAACTGGAAAAATATAAATAAGCAACAATGAGAGACCATTTCACACACTGCAGGTTTGCAAAAATTTAAAGAATGGCAATTCCAAAGATTGGCAAGGAGTCCCATACAATACATTTAATGTGGGCCTGTAAACTGGTACATCTGGCTATGCCTCATTACTCTGAAGATGCTCTTATCCTGTAACCCAACAATCCCATTTCTGTGTTCAGAAACATTCATTGCAGCATTGTTGGAAGTAGCAAAACAAAACAAAATTGGAAACTATCTAAATGTCCAACAACAGAAGTTGGAAAAATATATTGTAGTATATTACACAAGGGAATATGACACAGCAGTCAAAATGAAAGAGTTATGATGACAACTATCAACATGGATAAATCAACGTAAAGAGTGAATTTCAGAAATCCAGAAAACATGCCCAAAAAGTCTAGAAAGCAATACTGCATATGTTTATTAATGCAAAATATGTAGAACATTTCTAAAATAAACGTGAGATTGATGAACATTTCCTCTAAGAAAGAAAGTCAGGGAACAGGGTAAAGGAGCAGATTCAGAAATGGCTTCTATGGTACTTATGATATTTAAATTTAGTGGGGAGAAGAGACGAAAATTTGAATAAGGCAAGACAATTAATATTCACTATGTAATTTTTTTATTTTTAGTATGTTTAAAATATATATGAAAACAAATATTTAAAATAAAAGACTCAACATTTAATTAGAAATCTGAGATTAGAGATCATCTACCTTGAACTCTGTTACTTCAACTACCCTACTGCAGGAAGGCGTGAGCTCACTCCAACACCAGCCCTACCCTAGGCCTGGCTCCGGGTGGTATCCCAGCAGGCAGTTCTCCAAGCTGCCTGTTGTTCAGATCTCCAGTAACAAATCGTCAAAGAGAGCACATTTGTTTAAGAAAGCTTAGCTCATCCTCTCCCGGCAAGTGTGCTACATTTCCAAAATTCATTTCATTGTTTGCACAAACAGAACATCAAAGGTGCCTCTTCAATAGGCCTGGTTAGAAAATTCTACAGTTGTAGAAATCCCACCCATAACTAAGCCTGTATCTTTAATTCTTCCACATAAATTAAGTGTTTTTGCTTGGATTTTTTTTTTCTCCTAAAGCTGACATGACCTGACCTGGAATTTTTTCATTTCTTAGAACGTAAAACAAAGAAACAAAAATCCCAAACTCTCCTCCAACACCTCCAGCTATGTATTATAGAAATGCATATTCCTTATAGAAAGTTCAAACAAAAAGGTAACTAAAGGTAACTATCTGTAATATATCAGCTGTATCTTCAAGTTTTTTAATGCATATATACTTCTACCACATACACACACGCACGTGGAATCATATTGTGCCCACTCTTTCTTATTTTTCTCACTCAACAACATATTCCGTTTTGTCATTTCTCGGGAGCATCATTTTGATGGTACACACAATACTCCCTTGTCTGGATACTCCATAATTTATTTGAGGAATTCTCCCACCAGAGAGCATTTACATATTGTCAGATTGCCATTCCTGGAAGCCCGAACCAGTTTAGGCCCTATCGGCCCATCAGCGGTCCATCAGAAGGTTCAGTTCCTTTTCCCTTACAACACTGCTAACCAAGTGTCTTTTCTCCCTTCACAGAAAGATAATGGGAGCTTGTCCTTATGGCTCATGCATTTGGAGAGAGGGATTTACTTGTGAAAACTTTAAAAATGTCTATCTACATACTGTTCAATTACCAGACAATGTTTATGCATTTTTTTCTATTCAGTGCAAAATATTACAGGAGTAGTGGTTATTATTGTGACTTTCAGAATTTTTTTAATTAGACACTCCACTATCACCGTGTAAACTCCCTGAGGCCAGAGACTATGCTTTAATTATCATTGTATTTCCAGGATCTTACACAGAAAAGGCTTTCTAGAAATGTCTAGTGAGGTAATGAATATAAGAAGCTTCAGTCCGTGTCAAGCCAAAATAATAGAGATTGGATCCAATTTTTTAGTGCAGAAACTTGAATTTTCCAAGTTAATCTCAACTGTTACACTTGTTTTAGAATACTAGATTATAACTATACCTACGTTGGATGGTAGGGAAATGTAAGAGTCAAATAATTGAAAAATAATTCTGTGTGCAGTGGAGACATGCTTGTTTAGCAGGATGAACTAGCCAGGGACTGGCAATATATTCAAGTGACTTGGAGTGTTGCCCTAGGATTTTTGACTACTTCCTCTCTATAGTAGCAAAAGCAGACTACCTCAGCAGCCAGAATAAATTCTAATGGAGATGTTGTTTTGAAAATTTGTTCTTCTTTTGATTTGTTTTGTTTTTTCTTCTCTTTAAAATAAAATTAAAAAAAAAAAAATTCTAATGGAGAGCAGCCCAAGGCACTGGCTTCACACTCTCAGACTGCTTGAGAGACAACAGGAAGCTCCAATGTCAGACCCTGAAAAGTCGGTTTCTAATGCATGCTGGATAGAGCACAGCACTATCTTCCCAGCAGCTCGCAAAAGAGCACAATTCCAGGAATTTCTTTTTGGGTACATTAGTAATAAGCTCTGGACTGCAGAACCAGCCACAATTGGTGTTCTATAGCAAGATATATTTTTAGATTCAACTCTTAGCTCTGGTCACACAGAGCCTGAGCTCTGGACACTGTCCTCCGGGGTTTCTCAAATTGCAGAGAAGGAAGGTCATGACCCCACTAGGGTCACAGAGAGGAAAACAGCAAGGCATCTAATAGAGTTTTCTTGAAGGGGAAATTCTCTTCTATCAGTGCCTCCCCAATTGCCTTTCTATCTCTTGGTTATTTCCAACAGGTCCTTCTGATGTAAAACTTACCAGTCACCTAGCACCACCTAGTTGCTTCACTTTCCAGGGCCTCCTAACATTATTTGCATTGTGGCACACAAAAAATGATACTATTTGTGCAGGCAGCACATAGGAAAGGCTGCTCTGTGACGAGGCCACCGACTGAGGATCAGAAAGCCTCAAACTCACTCAACTAGTTTGTGGGCTGAAAACTAGGGTTAGTTGCTTTAAGATATGATTGTCTTATTTAGTAAGGCCAAATTTGTGGGTCATATTTATTATGCCTATTTATCAATGAATCTCACTCAGAAAGGCTAAGCACCTTGCCCCTAATCACACCACTTATTAGAAATTGAAACTCTAGTGTTATACATTGTGTTATTTGCTCACAACTATTTATTCCTTTCCCATACTTGCAATGCTTACCTGTAAGATGTGAAATACTTCCTCAGGACATTGGCTTTGGGCTTAGCCATATGACTTGCGTTAGTCAATGGAATGTGAGTAAATGAGCCATAGACATCCAAAAAAGAGGCTCTGTGTGCACTTGCATGGTGTAGCTTGATCTCTTGAGCTCCTACTATCTATCCGAAGAACATGCCCCACATGGAGGTACCAGAATGAAAAAAACATACGAAGGAAGTCAGAAAAACCTAGCATAACCAAACAAAGCTACAGCTAATCCATAAAGCTGGATAAGAAATACTGTTGTAAGCCACTAGCTTTGAGAGTTATTATTGTATAACCTGATTAATATACTAGGTCTGTCTGCCTCCACAGTCCAGTTACTTTCTATGTTGCTTCTCATCTCTGATCCCTTACGGAGCTCTCCCCACCAGCCTATTTCCTGGTATTTTTATTTTTCATAATAGTGGAACTTCTCTTTTTGCCTTTTTTCCCAGTTGCAATAGAAGGATCTCACAAGATCTGAACATGAAAGAAATAAGAATTACCCCTTTTAAGTGAATAATATTGTACAGTAAGTCCCTGACTTACGAATGAGTTCCATTCCGGGGAATATTCATTAAGTCAAGTTCATTCATAAGTCCAACAAAGTGAATCTTATACAGTACTGTTGACTTCACTGGCACAGGAGACTTCACGTGTTCCATGATCTTATCCTTGTTCTTTAAATTTGTGCCAGTGGTTGAACAATTCATGTTATAAAAACAAGGGACATCTACCATCTTTTTGCCTTGGTCCAATCTCTCAATTATTTTCATCTTTGTTTCCATGGTTATTGATTTGTGCTTCCTAGAAGTTCTCTCCACATCACCACTGCTTTTCTGCTTGCTTCTGGAAATCCTGGGCTCTGACTGAGCACTGTACTACTGTACACTATCGTGCTGCACAATAAAAACACAGCAGCAAAACTGTGTTTAGCAGATATGTGAGCTACTTCTGTGATTTGTTCTCATCTATGAATGTTTGTAATGCAAGGTCTGTTCGTATCTGTGAAAGTTTGCAACTCAAATGTTCATAAGTCGGGAACTTACTATACATAATTTTCAGAACCCATCCACTAGGCTAGCATTTTTTCAATACTTACTACTTGGTGAGATATGCAGGACATTCTCGCCACAGTACTCAGTGCCTATCTATGGAACAATCAATTAATATTCACTTTTCCTAAGGGAAAACAAAAGATTTGGAGGATGATAATAAGGGTGATAATAAAAGTAACTTTAGGTTTGTTGTTTAACCATGGGCCCAGTTCTGTTCCCTCCTTCCCTCCCTCCTTTCTTCCCTCCCTCTTTCTCACAACCTAATATATACTTTTTTTTTTTTTTTTTTGTGGGCACCGGGGGTCGACCTCAGGGCCTCGTGCGCCAGCAGGCACCCGTGACACTGAGTGATATCACCGGCCCCTTTTTTCGTATGTGGGTTCTGGGAGTCAAACTTGGGCCCTCGCGCTTGCCAGGCAGGTGCTTATCCCGCTGAGCCATCTCACCAGCCCCCTAATATACACCTTAACTAATTCAGTAGCTATTACCACTTTTTTAGATGTGAAAATGAAAGTTCAGATTGGAAACTTACCTCAATTTCATACTGTTAGTAAGCAGTAGAGTCAGGAATTGGATCAAAGTCTGGCTGATGCCCAAGGCCAGGTTCTTCCCCATTGTGTTCATCAGCCTGCAAGGGCCAGGCTTTAAACTTGCTGCTGAATTTGTCTTGCTTCCATTGCTAAAGATTCATTTACAAATGTCATGCTATAGAATGTAAAGTTCTCTTCCCTATTAGGAAGAAAACCTTCCTCAGAACAACCACATGGATATTCTCTGGCACGAAGAAAAATATTCAAGTACTTCAGTAGCCAAAATGCTGCAAGACAGCGAAATGGGGCAGTCTACATCATGACAAAAGTAAGGTAAAGACACCAAGCAATCTTTTGGGTTGCACAGGAAGGAAATATCAGAACTTCTGTTTGTATTCTTTCTTTTTTTCTTTTTTTTGTTTTAAGACTCAGAAATTTAAGTAACATGTAAGATATGGATTGGCATGACTGCATTCAGTCCCTCAGTCAGAGGTTCATGTCTCCAATTGATCTCTCCCAGGGAAAGATCACAAGCGTCTACAGTTCCTTCACAGGACTATTGCTGGAGGCAGACTGAAACACTTTGCAACTTAGATGTACCCATCTTAATGGATTATGAATTACGTTTTCTACTTTTAACTATACTAGAGAAGTAGGAACATAGCTTAAGGGTAGAAACCATGGACTCAATATCATACTAATGGTACAAGCACAATTTGAAAATGGTAAAACCATTCTACTCTTAGAAAGAATCTTCATTAGCTATAAGATAAAATTTAAAAAGAAGAGACCATGTAATAGAATCTGATTTTAGTCAGCTAACTCATTTTTTAAATTTTTAATTAGTCCATGTTTACAGTACATAATGTTTATGCTCCTTATGTGGAGTTGGTACATGTACACAGCTCATCTTAATTTCCTTTTTCATCCCCTTTCCCTCCCCTCCATTGTCCCTCCATCTCTCGATGCCCTTATCATTTGAGAAAGATCTATCTCCCTACTTCTTATTATATATCTTTTATTTTTGTCTTTATTTATATTTTTGGTTTCTTATATAAGAAAATTCCTGTGATATTTAAGTTTGTGTGTCTGATTTATTTCACTTAACATTATTCTGTTATTAGAAATTATTGAGAAGTTATCCTAATTGAAATATGAATTAACATACATTCTCATTAACAGTGAACCTTACCCTCAGTATATATAAAATCTTGAGGTATTCACTAATGATTATATGAAGCCATCACAATTAGGAATTGTTTTTTTGTTTTTGAGACAGTGTCTCTCTGTGTAGCCCAGGCTTGTCTTGAACCCCCTGTGTAGCCCAAGTTGGCCTTAAACTTGAGATCTTCCTACCTCAGCCTTCTAGTGCTAGGAATAGATTTTATGCTATGAGTAATTTCCTTTATTTCACCCTGCTAAAATATGACTTTTGCATATGTATTATAATTCAATAGCATATAATAACACTAATGCATAATATAGAAGTATACACACCTTGAATGTATTTGTATTCGTGAATATTAAGTGTATATAATAAATAAGTGAATATATATTTACTTCAGAGCATGCTGAAAAATGTCTTACTGATAAAAGGACACACTCAAAAATAATATTCTGGGCCGGTGAGATGGCTCAGCGGCTTAAGCGCCTGCCCGGCAAGCGCAAGGGCCCGAGTTCGACTCCCGGATCCCACATACGAAAAAGGGGCCGGTGATATCGCTCAGTGGCACGGGCGCCTGCTGGCGCGCGAGGTCCTGAGGTCGACCCCCCGGTACCCACAAAAAAAAATAATAATAATATTCTTTGTGTACCTCTGTAATCCTAGCCTCAGAAGAATGAGGCGGGAAGATCCAGAGTTCGAGGCCAGCCTGGACTACATAGAGAGACCCTGTCTCAAAAAAAAGAAAAGATATTCTTCCCCATCTAAAAGATTATTCTATCAGTTTTCATTGTTAAGGAAATAAGCACGTCTAACATTACTAGTAAGAGTGGTATGCAGGGCTTGGGATTCAGCTTTTTATGAAGAGAAAACATCACACAAAAACCCCCAACCTTTGATCTCAGAGAAGGCAGATTTTTTTCCATATGCTCTATTTTTTTCTCAGTACAACAGCTTGTTAAATCATGGAATCAAATTATTTCACATCAGACCAGCACATATAGGATAAACTGAAATGGGTTAAAATGAAATTTCTGGATGATATGGTAGTATGCATGTGGAAATTGTCAAACTAAGATTATGATTTTTGTGTGCAAGCAAGTATTGCCAAACGTCTTTGAGTCATATATTATTGCCATTTAATGAGTGTCTATAATGTGGGGATATTTTTGTCTGTATTCTAGTTAATCCTTGCAATAACAACAACAATAATAAATGTGTACACACATCTTTGTGTCAGGCACTGTTCTAAGTTTCACATGTATAGTCATCCATCCCTTAGTATCTATGGAGGACTGGGTGCAGAACCCCACATAGATACCAAAATCTACAGATATTCAAGTCCCTTATAAAAAATTAGGTAGTATTTGCATATCCTTTTTAAACACTCTAAATCATCTTTGTACTCCCTAATACAATGTCAATGCTATGTAAATAGTTACTATACTGTATTGTTTAGGGTGAAACGACAAGCAAAATGCCCACAGATGTTTTAGTATAGATGCATTTTTAAAAAAATATTTTCAGTGTGTGGTTGGATCAATCTACAGATGCAAAAATCATGGATATGGACAGCAAGCTGTATTAACTAATTTCATTCTCACACTAACTGGGTGTGTATTATTGTGCCCATCTTACAGACAAAGAAACTAAGGAACAAAGAATTTAAATATCTCACCCAATACACCCAAGCCAATCCACAGCAAAGCCACGACCCTGCTCTGGGCAGTCTAACTCCAACTTGTGCTTTTAGCCTCTATGTTTTACTGCTAATGACCTAGAAAGGCAAATAGAATTAGTGCTATTTTATAGATGAGAAAATTGAGACACTGATGGTAAAACTAGGACTCGAGCTCAACCTAACTGAATCCAAAGTCTCTATCCTTTCTACCTAATGCCTTCCTAATGCCAATATTGCATCGACTGTCTCAGTTCCTAGAGAATGCAGGGAAGGCAGTACTTCATCTGGTTAGCAAACCCGCTTGTCATAGAGATATTACAAGCAGGAGAAACACCAGCTTTGCCAGTTTCTTATTTGCTTTGCTTACACCATAGGCGTGTTCTTTGATCTATAGTTTCTCTTTTTAAGCCATATTTAAATGTTGTAAGGGTTTGTTTAGTTAAATATACATTAATAGTACATAATTCAAATTCAAACCATATGATGGATGAAATATGATAGATATTTATTTCCCACTAATGAACAGACCGAAACAGGTGTTTCTGATTGGTCAGCAGCTGACCAATAGGCTAACTCAGTGCCCAGAATCCCTCTACTTTGTTGCTGTGCCTTCTTCACATGAGGCTATGGTGCTGTGGACCTAGGGAAAGAGCCTGGAGGATCCTGGCTGGAAGGTGCTCATGGCCGGGCTTGGCAGTAGTGTGAATCATTTTGGCTAATGCTTAGCTCTCCAGAACACACATGACCACACCTCAGCATGATGAAGGCTGAGAAACAGAGTCTAGATGTGTCCCAGAAAGAGGCTCAGGAAACAGCCTCAGAGGACAGCCAGCCAGCCTCAGCCACAGCGATGTTTACCAAAGGCAGAGGAAAACATGATGAATTAGCCTCTAATTATGAATGCTCCCTAATTCTAAATCAGGCCCTTTTAAATGACCTCTAATAAGCAACATAAAATTTATCATAAGTAACATATTATTTTGTTACTTAAAAGTTAACAAAGCCATCTTTCCTTGTTAATGATTTATAATTCTTATTTTTTTAAGTAATCCAAAGTAGTTTTTCCTCCAATTCGATGAAACTGCCTAATTATAGAATGTTAGGTTTGAGAGAAACCTGCTGCTCATTTTGCAAATGAAAAACACTGGAAACAAAGAGGATGGAATGGTTGGCCAAGGTCACACAGCTACCTACTGACGTTCCCCTGTAGAGCTATAGTATTTTTCAGTTATAAGCTTTAACTTCCTCAAGTAAAATGTCCTTCGTGTCTAAATATAATTTGAACTTTTCTAAAGACTTTTTTCCCCCATCTCTTCCCATTAGGGAAATTGCTTTTACTCTTCGTTCAAGGAATTGACAATCTCAAAGGGCAAAACATCTGAAATAAAAAGAACTGATTTAAGATTTTCTTTCATTCATACCTGAATCCTAGGAGCACTCTGTTCCCTTTGTGTGTGTGTGTGTGTGGGTGTGGGTACCAGGGGTCGAACTCAGGACCTCACGCTTGCCAGGCAGGCACTTATGCCGCTGAGCTATCTCACCAGCCCTCTGTCCTCTTTTAAAATGAGAAAGAGGTTGAACCTCCTTCACTCATGCCTTGACTTTTCTAGAGTGAAAAAGCAGTATAGTCTGTACAATTCACATTTTCTTTTACTAAGGCAATTGTAATCCTAAAGGTATGTATCAATTATTACCTGTTTGTCTTTTTAATGAAGAAACCTGATACTTGTGTGTTTAAAAATACTAAATTCCAAATGTATGGCTTCTACAAATGCTTATTGACCACTTACTATGGGCCAACTACTCTGCTATATGCTGGAGATAAAAATGTCAAGACAAACAAACACACTTACTCTGACCACTTTTCCTGCTAGAAAGAATTTTTAAATTATGTATAAAGTATTTTTCCTTTCTATAAAAGTATACTACACCTTTGTGTAGTGGTGGTATCAAAGCCAATAAGGTTTATCCGAGATGTGATTATTGCTAATAGAAAAGATAATACATAATCAGAAAAATGTAGGTATCTTAAGCAGTCAGCTTGATGAATTTCCATAACCTGAACAGACCTGGTAACCAGTATCCAGAATAATAAATAGCAAATTATCAACCCCACAGAGGCCTCTCTCAAGTTCCGTCCAGATCTGAATCTTCCAAGAGTAATCACCACTCTGCCTTCTAACAGAAAAGATTTTGTCACTTGATATAAATGAAGTCACATAGTATTTTTCTTTTCTGTCCAAATTCTTTAATTATGCTTGTGAGATACATTCATATTATTGCATGTAATTGTAGTTTGTGCGTTCCCAATTCTGCATAGTAGTGCAAATATTTTACATAAAATAAATATGCCATAATTTGTTTAGCTGTTCTCCCTTTGATAAGCATTTGTGTAGTTTCTAGTTAAGGCTATTATGAATAAGCCTGCATGAACATTCTTGTAAGTGTCTTTTGGATAATTTATATATGTATTTCTGTTGGTTACAAAACAAAGAATGCAATTGTTAGATCTTAAACTGTGCATAGGATTAACCTTAGTATATACTGCCAAAAGGTTACCCAGTGCTTCAATCTCCCCTATTATCTATGAGAGTTCTTTTTTAAAGTACTTTTAAACTTTTTAAGTGCATCAATAAGTAAAATAAGTAATACCCAGAGGCCAAAAATTAATTAAATAAAGCAGGAATCCAGAAAAGTACATAGGGTCCTGAAATCAGCTTCCTCCAGGAAGCATTTGCTGAGCTCATATGATTTGGGGCTTGGGATTTCATGGTCTTAAGGGATATCAGGGATGAGAGACAAAATGTTTGAAGTAAAGGTGAACTGGAAATAAACCTATTCTCTAAGCTGATTGTGAGAAAACTGCTTTTCTTGAACATTGAATGAAGGTAGGGAACCCCCCACCTACCCATCCACCTCCCTAATAATCCATACCCAAAAGTTGACCCTCACAAGGATGTGTATCCCGAATTCATATTACTGTTGCCATCTGAAAAAGCTCAACCCTAGTGTTTAGTTTAAAGTAGTTCTGAATGGGTAGTTCATCCAAGGAAACTGGGGAGTGGGAGTGCATTCTTCCAATCAGAACTTAAAGGAATACCAGGAAATTAGGGAATAAGAAGTCATGGTCAAAAATCACACAGCTTGCAAGAAACCAAAACACTATGGGCAAATGCCACCAGAAACAATTGACAGTAGCACTGGAATTATCACACAAAGATAAATAGGCTATCTATAATAATATCACTGGTGTTTCGGTAGCACAGTTTCTATTTTGATCACTTAGGGTCACTGTTAATTTGTAATTTTCTGGTACCTTCGAGTGTGAGTAAAGCGACTTCCTATTTTTTTTTTTAGCAAAAATGAATCTATAAAAATATTCCCCAATTTCAGTCCTTTATGTACTGCCCTCATGGTTTTTTCCTTATTAGATATCACTATTATTTACTCAATATGTTACTTAAATTGACTTATTTTTAGAAAATATATATTCTTTCTTTAGCCTGGCCCTAAGCAATAGTATCCCAGAATCCTAACTTTGACGTACAAATTATATTTCTAACACAATTTCAAATATATATTTATTAACATTTCAAATATTTGTCCAGGTAGTATCCAAAATGATATTGAGCACCACATGACCAACACCTGACAAAATTAGCCTGGAATGACCACAGAGGATAAATAGATTCCTTTCTGAGGAAGGAACCAGCCAAGGAGAAGGAAGATGAGGCAGAGGGGAGAGACAGAAAGTATGCTATAGATAGATGTGGGAAGGGGTAGGTGAAATGCCAAAAAAAAAGCGAGAAGTAAGGAAGTACCAAAGATGAAGCTATTTAATTTACAAGTACGCCCAGGAACAGGTCCATGTCCGTTGTCACAAGTAGACGCTGTCCCAGAACTCTTGAGGTTCAGCAGTTACCTACTGTCTTCCTTGTCACAGCCACATGGCTGGCAGATGACACTCTCGAGGCTGACACACTTCCATGCGCAGGGCTTTAGCTGTAATTCACTGTTATGTCTCCCTTGGTCAAGAAAGCATAATCCAGAGCATACAACGGCAAAATGTTTATAATTTACTTTAAGATAAAATTTAAACTTACAAACTTCCATACTTTGATTATTATACATGTCAAATCGCTTTCAATATATTTCAAAACTCAAGACACCGGTGAGATGGCTCAGCAGCATAAGCGCCTGCCTGGCAAGCGCAAGGTCCTGAGTTCGACTCCTGGTACCCACATATGAAAAAAGGGTCGGTGACATCACTCAGTGGCACGGGCGCCTGCTGGCACATGAGGTCCTGAGTTCAACCCCCGGTACCCACACACAAAAAAAAAAAACCTCAAGACACAATCTTATCCAGCCATCCCATTTTACAGATGAAGAAAATTAAGCCCTAAAAGATATTCTTCCCATGCTCTTTGCATAGGGCCCTATGTCCTCTTTTCTCAAGCAGAGGCCTAAACATAATGGATTTGGTTTTTAAGCCAGTTGTCACATTTTCTTAGATAATAATCTTCCCAAATAATGAATGGATTCCATAGTAATTCTAATATCCATGATAGGAACCCAATTCTTTCTGCCCTAAACATGTCCCTCTGAGAGTAAGAAAACCTTCACTTGACTCAAGAGGACTCACCTTGGCAGAACAAGTTGGTCCATTTGGCTTTTGGGTCTATCTAGAATGCAGCACTGCTACTGTAACACCAGCAGAGATACCTGTCTGATTTGGCAAGTAAGGGCCTCTAGCTACATGAAAGAGGATGCAGCCAGGATAGTCTCCTATTTAATTACTCCCTTATTTGGTCAGTTCCAGATTGAAAAGTATTTCTTGTAAGGTTGCCACACGCCTATAATTCCAGCTGCTGGGGAGGCTGAGATAGGGGGATTGCAAATTCAAGGCAAGTCTGGGAAACGTATCTGTCTCAAAATAAAAATGTATAAAAAGGGTTTAGTATTCCCTGTGTTCAATCTCCAGTGTCCTGGCTCCCAAAAAAGCGTTTCTTCCATACTGATTTGGAAAAGTCCATCTGTAATATAAGGTAAACTAAGGTACTGCACTTGAGGGAGGAAAAATATGGAGCCCAACAGTTCCTATTCCATTATTGTCTTGTCTCCTTTACATAAAGAAACATAACAGAAACCACTGGATAATGGCTTACATAGTAGCCCCTGAGTTCCACAACACCAGGGGGCACTATTCCCATGGCATTTCATGAAAATAGCTCCCAAGAGCAAAACTGCTTAGCAAAAAATCTGAATGGGGCTCTGGATTTATGTAATGTAACAGCCTTTAAATTATTAGTGGGGGTGGAGTTATTAAATGAAAGCAGAATGCATCTACCTTGGGGAAATATCTCGGCACAAAAGGCCTTGATTTTTCTTCTTAATAGCAACAATGTTCTTACTCTACCAAAAGGATAAGTTAACCCATCTATACAGTAGACATGAAATTAATTGCATTTCTTCCAAAGCTCAGCATACAAGACTTGAAGTATTCAGGCTACTCCCCAGCATCAGAAGCCAAAACTCTACTGCCAAAGGCACCCAGCCATATGAACACTCCTACCAGTCTCCATCCTTGTTTAAAACCACCTTTATGATGGGCCACAAGAGCCTCTTGCGTCAATCATAAATTATACATTTCTAGGAATGCAGCTTTTCTCTTCATTGACTACCATTTCCAGGAAAGGAGGACTTTTTTTTTCTCTTTGCTGCACTCAGTGGAAGTCTTTCTGCTGACATGGTCCATAATTAAAAATCAAAGTAATAAAGTGACATTCTCAAATTTGAATACTGGGTACAAAAAGCTTAATTGCTAGTCTTCCTTGCCAAACAGCACAGTGGCTCCAACATTAAGTCAGAGATTTTCAAGAGAGTGATTTGATAGGACTTTAAAAGTGCACACATTTAATTTTATTAGAACAAGTTTTAGAACCTTAAGACAAGCTGCAAATATCAAATTACATTTTTCTTTTCATATTTTATTTATTGGAAAGTTATTTAACAATTGCCACTGGTAACCAAGTGTATATATAACTGTTCAAAGATCTAAATTAATAAGGAGCGACATTAAATTTGCTAGGTTTAAGGTGCTTGTTCCCACAAAAACAAAAAAATGAAGGTACTATGGAAACTTTTAGCACCCCAAAGGACCAACATCCAGTGTTTGACACCAAATAAGTGAGCCATTTAGGGTTCTTTACCCAAAGAAGTTGCCTCAAGTCAGGTAAGTTTACAATGTCGTTCCCTTTCCCACATAATAATTCAATTAAACAAGAAGAAAAACAAATAGCATTCAACATGTTCAATATTTTTCTCTTAACCTCCAATATCTCCAAAAACTAAGTATCTATTGTATCAAAAGATTTAGCCATAATAAATTATATTTTGTTAAGCTCCTGCAAATTTTTTCCTAGGATATTACTGATAGGATACAATGAAGTTCTGAATGTAAATTATTTAGCCACATTTGTTATTAAATTGATTTTAATAAAGAATTGCTGTTGCTATATACACGATAGTAGAACACAGACAGCAAAAGTAGTCCAAACATTTTCATAACCTGGATGTCATAATTATTCGTCAAATATGGTATCTTATTAGAAATTTAATGTAGAAAAAAGATTCAGGTGTGTTCCTGTTGTATTTTTTTTGAGCTGCAAGGCTGGGAAAGTGATTTTATTGAACCACGTGATGTGGCTGTTAGAATTGTTTTTATTTCAAGCACGGAATCTGTATTAAAAATAACACAGTTTCGTGTCCTTCCTTCTGTATTTTCTCCTAGCACAAGGGAAAAAACACATTCCCTAATATATTTTCTGGGAGCACTCTCTTTGTAATATTTCCTTTGCAAAGGTCCTGTTCATATTTGTATCTTATTACTTTTCTTATACTGGATTTATTGATAGTTTCTAACAAAAATATGATTTCAGTATATTTACTGAACAAAATTCAATATAACAGACCCCAATTCAATTTTTTTCATCAAAATGGAGAACAATAAAGAAGCTAAAGTCCTCAGTTCAGACACATGGCATCAAAAAAACTTACATTGTTTAAAGAAATAACTCAATAAGGAGGAAGTGATAGATATTACTTAAAGAACAACATTAGCTTTGTTTATTTACCTATGTTTCTAATAATCCTGCCTCTAACTTAGTCAGCGACAAATATGTTTGGTGTTCCTTGGTTATTGAATCTCACATAAGTGCGGTCACTTTCTAAAAATAGAAACAAAATTGTGATTATGCATTGTGAGATACCCACAGTCCATATTCACTGTTAATCGTCATTTCATGAATTGAAATTTAATTTAAAAGAATTTTTAAAACCTTATTGAGTCTGTTTCCCAGATTATTTTGCTATAGTGCCAGTATTTTTCATAAGTTAATTGTGTTTATGCTTTTGCATGTTTACGAAGAGTCTGTATTCTGAATTTCTAATGTTCTGCTTTAGAAGACTGATTACAGAGGGCTTTCTTCATTGACCATTAGGTAAAGGGTTGAAAAATAACTTTGGTTTACAATAGATTTTTACTTTAATGGATGGATATATTCATTATTTACCTGTTTTCAGTCTCTTGTGTATCGCCTACTGATGATTATAGTTGTTTTAAAGATGATCCTTATTTATGGTCTATTGCATCATCCCGAGATTTAGTAATGATTTTAGATTTCCCACCTAAATTACAGGGCACTTTCCACTGAAAATGGTAAACAATATTACAAACTAAAAAAAAGAAGTAATCTGATTTCTGGGAAGAGGGAGCCCAGTGAAAGATGTGTGCTTTTATAAGGATGGACAATGGAAAGCAAAATAATAACTCCTAACTTTGATTGTTCAAATATATTCTGCAATACAGAGAGCTGCATGCAGGCTGGAGCAGGCATGGGGCAGGAAGGTTAAGTAGAGAAGAAGGCACAATACTTCAGATTGGCAGTAGACTGCAGCAAGAATAATCTAATCAAAACAAAATTAAATTATCTCGTCCCAGGGCAGGCTCCTGGGACTGCTGCATTGAATGCTAGCAGAGCTCCTCCTAGACATTTTTCCCCAGTCAAACTCACATGATGAATGCAGATGAAATTTGAAATATGAAAATCTGAAATAATTTATGGAAGTTGTCAGAAATTTGGCCTGCTTGTGGTGTAATTTCCTCTGAGACGAGGCAGGCCGGCTCACTGCTGCAAGACTCGGAGCGGCTGCTGGCCTTCCAGAGGATGGATCAACCCTTTAAAATGCTCTTCCAGACAAATTACAGCTCATTACACACAGCCTTGCACCATGCCATTATGTCAGAGGAAATCTTTTTTCATTTGCACAAATTTGCTTGGAATTCTCATATTTATTTGAGCATCCATTATCGAATCTGAACATTGAATTATCTACAATTATTTTCTGGGTACGCGGATGTTTGTGTATATGGAATAGATGGTGACTGCGGGGCTATAAAAATATTACAGTGTGACTGAAAACCCCACGTACTTTGCAGCTATGTTACAAAGAGCATTGTTTGACTGCTGAAAGAAAATTGACTTTTGCGAGGATATTTACAAGATTCATTTTCTTTTTGAACATACTCCGGAGGAGACTAAGTCTGCTTTCAGCGACTCTTTGCTCTGTGGTGTATAAGAATTACAAATAATCTATTACACCTGAGTTCAGATCCTCTGCGTTCTCCCCATGCAATTTGGTTTTTGACTGTCATTTTCTTATTAATTGGATATGGGCGTATATTCTTGAACAAAGCAAGTGTTTTGATTACTGAAAAGTACATTGCTCTCCGGGAATCCCTTTCTTTCTCATTTTTCTCAGAAGGTTGTCATGGTAAAAGTGTGCTTTTTATTGCTCAGAAACACTGCAATATAATCACAAAATGAAATAATTGTCTAAAAAATTAATGATATTTACCTACTAGCTTCATACAAATTCTAATTACAAGAGTGTTTGTACTGTGGCTTTTAAATGTTTACTACTGTTTAGCATAATAAATCTCTGCTTTATTGAGTGCAGTCCTTCTCGATATTATTTTATCCAGTCATTCAGGCTTGTATCTAAATGCCTCGTCAACCTTTCCAGTGACTAAATAATTAAATGTTCTCTATTGACTTGTTGACATTTCACAACTTATGGCAGGTGTAGGTTCAAAAGAAAAATGCAATCATTCTCCAACGTCAACTTTTTTTTCCCTGAAAGCTTTTATACATAAAAAATTGAAAAAAAAACTAAGCCAAGCATATCATTAATATCGCACTATGGCTTTGTAAATCAGATTCCATTACAACAAAATAAGATACACTTCTACAAATAGGATTTGTTTGGGTCAAAGAATCAGCGGCACTTAAAAAATCAAGGTGAGTTAAATGGCTTTTTAGATAACCTATTATTTTTCAAGCTATAAGACATAAACTTTGGCATATTATACTTTTTAAGTAAAAAAGAAAATATATTCTACATACATAAGTAGTGACTATAGGACTTAAGTATATAAATTTATTTATCAAAGTAATGGAAAAGCTGGATTCTTGGACAAAACCAAAGCAAATGCATTCTATCCTTAAGCCCTCCTCTACTCTAAGAATCACTGTGGGGCTGGAGCATGTCGCAGCCTCCCCAGTTTCTCCTTACTGCAGGAAACTTTGTAATAGCACTCAAATAAATAAAGAAACTGGGTTGGAGATTATTGCTTTCATTGTGCTATTGTATATGTATATAATATAGTCACTCATAGTTTGACACAATCAGTTGAATGTGGGACAAGACAAATGTTGTATATGACAGTGGGGTAGTATTGAAAGATGACCCCATATCTAGAGGGCTGAGAGTTATGGATGCATTGATAGCTGCTACTAACGTTTTGAAGCGTGGCTGTTAAATTTTGCCTGCTGACTTCTGGCTGGAGGCCGGCCTGCCTGGGCAATGGAGCAATTGAAAGGAACGGCAGGCAGCTTTTTTTCCATATACATCAAGGAACTTTGTTCTTCCTTTATTATAACTGACCACTGACAGGAGTGGCTTCTGAAGAAACTAAGGCAAACAAGGCACATTGAACACTTCCAAAGCTAATCTTTGTTGTGCATTTTATTCACCTCCAGTGGGTACTTTTTTTCTTAAACAATTTAAAAATTTTTAAGATACATTCTTAAACCAGAATATATAATGAAAATCACAATAAAAACTGGGAAATACAAGGAAATGTGTTTTCATGGAGAGAACCTATTGAAAACACAGCTCATGGAGGAAATTAGGTAAATACTGTTTCTTATAAAAACTTTTGAGGAAATAATATAATAAAAGGAGTCCTACAACATGTGTCTAGAATACTCGAAAGTTATATTGTGAGTGACAATTATTTTCCAAAGCAATGATTAGAGAGACAGTCTTTGAAACTACAGAGCATATTTTATATGTGTAAAGAAAATGAATTGTGTGAGCGTTAAGGTCCCAAGTGTGAAAAAAGCATATGAACAATCCAAAGCTAAGTTCTTTGTAAAACACTACTAATAACCAGTCTCACTTATAAATCAATTTGAGAGTACATTTTAAAGGCTGAGGAGAAATTTTGTTATTCACAATATGGATAAATATATTTAACTCTAAGAGCCAAACTTTTATATCTTGCTGGTGTGTTTAACTTAAGGACTTCAAAGCTTTATCTGGAAGTCTAAGGAATTTGTACTTAAGACCATGGGTTGACATTTCTTTGTTTTGATTTATTTTTACTATAAAAGATATAAGAAATAAAAAGAATATGAATGCAGCTATCCAAAGTCTCATTTAAATATACAAAAAAAAACCACTCAGCTACATTACTATCAAACAAATGTAATAAAACTATAGCCATGTAAATATCAAGCATCAATACTTCCTGCTTATGAAACTCTATAGTCATATAAATAGTTATGTAAATCCCAATGTTTATGAAACTCCATTCTATACTTGAACAAATGCAATTTTTCAGTCACTATAGCTAGTTATTTTGTCATTTCTTTCCAGATTTCCCTAGAGAGCCAGTGAGGACTAAGCATATAAAAAGTTTCGTCATTTTTATTCCACAGCCAGCTAGTTTTCAGAGAAAGAGTAAAATTTTTTTCACTGTGTAATATTAAGCAAATAAAATATTTCTGGAAAAAATATAAGTGTAAAGAAATAGCCATGCAACTAGGTAGATAAGTTTTATAATGATGTTTGAACAAGCTAATAAAATAATGTTATTTATTATGAAAAGAAATTAAGTAAAAATCCAACCCCTAAAAAATTTAAATGGGATTTTAGGCTCATTCCTTTGAACTTCCTTAAGACAAACTAAATGAGGAGGTAATAATTAACTGTTTTCTTTTTTAATGAAAAAGCAAAACACTTTAATGGGGGAAAGGAAAAGGAATAGAGACATATTTTATAGTGTATAGTAGTTTTTTATTAAAAAAGCTCATTTCCAAGAAATTTTTCTCATATTTAGTATCTTTATTATGATTACAACAAAACATTCTCTAAGTACAAGTAATCATATAAGCTTAAGTTAATTATGGAATATTTTCCTATATCTTATCCCTATTTAAAAGTCATTTTACTTTGTACTGTTTAAGATACAAAAGTGCTGATTCACCTATGTACCAAAACCTACTTTATAATTTCCCAGTTCAATACTAGGAAATACTGAAAAAAGATAAAAACTTTTCCTATACAGAAAGTAATTACAGTCTATTTTGTAGGTGCATCTATTTCCAGCATGTTTTAGAAAATAATTGCATGAAGGGGCCGGTGAGATGGCTCAGCGGCGTAAGCGCCTGCCTTGCAAGCGCAAGGGCCCGAGTTCGACTCCCAGATCCCACATACGAAAAAAGGGGCCGGTGATATCGCTCAGCGGCACGGGTGCCTGTTGGCGCGCGAGGTCCTGAGGTCGACCCCCCGGTACCCACAAAAAAAAAAAAAGAAAGAAAATAATTGCATAAAAAGTTAACTGTGTTTTGTCCCAGATAATTTCTGTAAGTGGATTGCTGCAGGGTTCCCATTAAAGCTGCAAAAGTTCCTTACCCATCAAAGCTGCTGGGACCCTCACTCAGAAATTTAGGCCAACTTTGGGGAAATTTAATTTGGTCTATTCTTAGAATAACAATACTAGGTACTTCTACTTGAAACGAGGGACCCCGAGACATACACAGGCTTTTTATTCCAAAAGGCTTGCGTTTATATTTTGTTCACAGACAATAAGAAGAGAAGAGCTAAGTAGTTATTTAACACAATGAATCAGTTTAGTGGAATAAATTACAGAGTATAAGCTTGAAATCTTTTTTCACTTAAAGACAGACACTTAGAGATAGTGCTTCACACTATCTTGTCACTATAGAAATACTTAAAGAAAACGTGTTGCATTCAGACAAATTATGTTATTTCAATTCTAAGCCCAACTTGACAAAAGATGTGGCCACAAAGATTTTATGTGAATGATACTAACTGCAATTAAATGTTTTTAAGAGGGTACAGCATTCCTCTTCTCTCAAACAAACCCCTAATTGTGTCCAGGATTAAATCTTTTTCAGGTCTGGTCTCAGCTTTCTTAAAAGATTTCCATGAGCATTTATTTAGGAGCTCAAGAATGAAAGAAAGGGGCCGGTGAGATGGCTCAGCGGCGTAAGCGCCTGCCTGGCAAGCGCGAGGGCCCGAGTTCGACTCCCGGAACCCACATACGAAGAAAGGGCCGGTGATATCGCTCAGCGGCACGGGCACCTGGTGGCACGCGAGGTCCTGAGGTCAACCCCCAGTACCCACAAAAGAAAAAAAAAAAAAAGAATGAAAGAGAAGGATTCACTTCAATACGATATACTGGGAAAGTTTTCAAAGGAGTCACAGATATTAATGTATTATTAAGAAAGGTGTTCATAAAATATTTCCTAATGAATCATAAAATAATATATGCAAAGATTTTAAAACAGTACATGTGGCTTTATAACCAGAAAAAGATGTTAATTTAAAAAATACCTTTCCTTATCAGAAAGTCTTAAGCAGTAATTTTCCTTTTTTTCTAAATGATAAGTTCATATGATTTATCTAAGCTCTATCTGCTTATAATCATTCAGTAGAGAGAACACTGTCCTCTAGGAGCTTCCCTTCTGAACTGAAAGCACAGGGACAAAAGAAGTGAGCTACAGTTGACAAGCATAAATAGTGAAAATGCAATAAATCATTATATTATGTAAATGTTATTTGATATGGTAAAAGGCTAGCGTCTACACAAGTGTTTTAAGAAACAGAAGTAGTGGTCCTTCCTGACCACCTCATCTACAGATCGTTCACATCTGCATGGGCACCAGCATCACTGTCAACAATCTCTGAAACAGAGAATATATTAAATACAGTTAGGGCCACGAAAGAGAGAATGAAGCTGGGTGCGGTGGCACAGTCCCAGCACTCTAGGAGCCTGAGATAGGAGGATCACAAGTTCGAGCCCAGCCTAGGCAAGTAGTGAAACTCTGTCTCAAAGTAAGAAAATAATAAAAATAAGAGGCTGGGGATGTAACTCAGTGCAAAAGCCCTGGTTTTAATTCTCTGTAGCAGTGAGAGAGAGAGAGGGGGGGGGGGCATGAGTTCTAGGCAGTGATTAAAACTCACAGGTGAAAGTTATATATAAACAACTGTGTCAAAATTATACCATTACCGATATCCAAAATTTCCATTACCTGGGTAGAAATGTTCATTAACCTTCCCCTACCTATAAGTGCTTATGAATTGAGTCATGGGGAAAAAAAAAAAAAGAGTCTGTATGTCCACCAGCCCCTGAAGCCCAAGAGAGAAAAATCAACATAGCTTCCAATTCTCATTCTATTTCTTGGTGAGTCTAAGCAGTTTAACTGGAGTGTGTCACCTTCTATGAATCAGGGGTGGGGGGTTGGTTCTAGGGATTGAACCCACGGCCTCACACACTTGAACACACTCTATACTGCTGAGCTTTAGCCCCAGCTGCTATATTATGTTCATTTTGCAACTATTGCTTGTCCAGCCATTGTGTATTCTAATTCCACAATTATTTCTGGCCAGATGACTACTGTCTTCTTTCTTTATCTGTAATGAGAATTATAGTGTACTATACTTTAGAAAATAATATACTGCATGTAGAAAAAAATTACTTGACTTTGTTTTTACCTCAAACCAATGAATCTTGTTTTGTTTTAGTTGCTTATAACAAAGAAATACAAGAAATCTCTTTTTCATTGAAATCCTTGAGTAGGCTTGGGATTCCTCCCCCATCCCACCCTTCTGTCACTTTCAATGACCAGAACCTGTTGTTCTAATAATTGCCTTCTAGTGCCTAGGAAAGGAGTGAGCAGGTGCTCTAACATTGAGGAAGGCCTGCCAAGCCATGCGCCAGTGACTTGTATGGTCCCTGGGTCTTTGCTCCTCTCCCTGCACCCCAAGCAGGGCAATACCTTGGGTGCAATGCTGAGTGTCCAGACATCTATGGTGACCAGATGATCTAGCCCTTGCTCAGCCAGAGGGAAGAAGAGAAGCAGCTGTGTGTGTGTGTGTGCGTGTAAAAGAGAGCAGTGTGGAGATTCGCCTTTCACCCTCCCCACTTCCACTGCAGCCCTCCTCTGCTCTCTGTGGCTGGTGGCTTAGTGCATGAACTGATTAGGTAACAACAGAGCACCTTCCCTCCCTGTTTCCTCTTAATGCGTTTGGGCCACAGCTTTTGAAGGAGCCCAGCCCTGCCACTATCCTGCCTTTATCACCAGCTGTATGGGGCTTTATCT
Source organism: Erethizon dorsatum (assembly GCA_028451465.1). Classification (NCBI taxonomy): domain Eukaryota; kingdom Metazoa; phylum Chordata; class Mammalia; order Rodentia; family Erethizontidae; genus Erethizon; species Erethizon dorsatum. The sequence continues at coordinate 66,851,533 of CM051836.1, read as the reverse complement.
GGAAAAGCCTGGGCTTTGCCCCTGGCTTCATCAATCATTTGGACCAGTTCACATCTCCTTCACAGTGTTCCGCCTCATTAAACTCATCAAGGGCGCTGTAGCAAGGATACAGGCCCCGGGAATGCCTAAGCAGTCCTTCCCACTGCTCCACATCGCAGGCATAGAAAAGGCCACACAAACCTGCGCAGGATGACTACATGGCCACCAGATACGTGGGCCTCTCCCTTTGTGTAGGCCAGGAGTCTCTTCCAGGAATTTCTGCAAGCTGCACTTGGGAAACCAAGGGGTCCTCCCAGTCTGACAAGCATGCTCTTTGGTCTTACTTCTTAAAGATCTTACTTGTTTGCTGGTGAAACTGTTACTATTTCAAGAGTAACCAATGCAGCTGATTAAAAAACAAAACGAATCTGGAGGACCTGAGGGCAGGAAACAAGCCTGACACTGATTTTAGGGTCCTCTGAGGCAAAACAAATCATTCAAATACTACTCAGGTGACTTCTTTTTTTGAGTAAAAGAGATTCCTACCATTTTCTAAACTGCTCTTCTACTGATTAGTGACTCAGATTCATATGTTTAGGGTTTCAGGATAGTTATTTTTTCTATAGAAACATATTATAGGGGTGTTCTCACAAACTGCCACAGCATGGCCTATGGAGGTAGCTAGAGCAGGGATTATATTCTGAATGTCATTTTAAAGACGAAAAAAAAAAATAAGAGAGATTGAATTTAACCCAGATCATAGAGCTAGTCATGGGCTTAGTCCCCATCCTTTCCTCTACAGTTTTGTTGACATAGCCAAGAAAAGTTCATGAAGGCACTAATTCTTTGTGAAATTTTTCTAACAGTGTCTGTGATATGACATCAGATATCTAGACAGAGATCAGATACTTAGTCCTAAGGGACTTCCTATTAGGAGTAGAGAAGAAGTAAGCAGAAAATAGACTTGTTACTGCTCAGCTGAAATCAGTCCTTGAGCACCAACAGAGGTTTGTGGGAGGACACGCATTGAAGTTAGAGGAGAAAGGAAGGGGTGGCGCTGGGGACAAGGGAGAGAAGCTAGCAGGTAGGAAGAAAGCCAATGACCTCCTAATACCCCGTTTGTTTTCAAACATGAGTCCAGGTTCATCTCATACAGCACCTCCTGGAACCCTGAGTAGACGCCCAGATCTCTTCTTGCACCAAAATAACCACTATTCTATGGATCAGGCACCTGCCTGGTGGTGAGCTTCACCTAAACACTGTGTTTTTTTTAAACCTTACTGGAAGCTAACGCGGCAGGGCGAAGGCACCTCCTCAGCCCTGGCCCCTCCCACCAGCAGCCACGGGGACAGCTCCGACCCCTAGGCCCGCCGTCCCTGGGCGGCCTCTGCGGGAATCCTAGGGTAAGGATGAGACGAGGAAACCTTAAATCAATCCAGCAGTGTGCTGAGTCCCGCCTGGCCGGAGGCTCCAAGCCGCATCCCTCGCACCCGGGGGCCTTTGCCACACCCGGCCTTTTTTAAGTCCCCAACACATCCTCAACAAACTCGCGCTGAGCTGATCCCTGAACACTGCGGTTATTAATAATCATAAAGCACCAGGCGATTACAAAAACAGAAAGTGCTAAATGTCAAGAGCAGCGACAAGATTTTTTTTTTAAAGGCAACGCACCAAATCCAAGTCTGTAATTTTAACTTTTTTAATAACGATTTTTTTTTTCTGGGCTGGAAGCTCACACCGAATCCTGGAGGAATTGCTAAATCAGATTAAGGTTATATTTTGCAACAGACTGGATGGAGCAATAAAGGAGAGCGCGCGGAAATGGGACTTCACCCATCAATTAGATCTCTATTAGCAGCCAGTGCAGGCTGCACCACAGGAAATGTCAAGTCCCTGCCCGAACGGACCCTTTCGTTCCCCGCCCCCGACTCTCGCCTTCCCTTTCCCTGGAGTTAAACAACTGGCTCACACGTCGGAGCCAAGCAAATCCTTTTGCGTGGGCCACGGTTTTTGTTATTGTTTACCGTTTTTCTTCCTGGTCTTGTTTTCGAACCCTGCACCACCTGCCACCTCCGCCCCTCCCCCCCGCCCAGTGCTCTAACCCCGGGACACTCGGGCCGGCTGCACAGGTTGCAACGCGACACCTGCGCTGTCTGGGAGTCGCTCAACACCGCGGTGTGGGGGCTAGTGCGCCGCACCTTATTAATATTAACAGCTTTATGGCGGTCCTGAGCAGTCTGTAATGAAAGGTGATTAACAAGACAATGGACAGCACTCTGAATGGTGGGGTAACTCATCTGCGATAATAGATCAGACCCGCCTCAGGGCCCCAGCGTGCGAATTCCGCCCCGGGGTCCGAAGGAGTCCGAGCGCGTCGGGTGCTGTGGCCTCGGCGGGATCAAGCCAAAGAAATGGCGCGCCCTGCAGGCTGGGAGAGGGGACCCGCGCGTGGGGTCCACTCTGTCCCAGCTTCACCTCTGATGCGCTGGCTGGGGTTCTCTCCAGAACTGGAAGCCAAAGTGTGAGGTCCCCGCCCAGGACCCTGCGGCTACACCCAGACTGCGAGCCTCGAGGTGTTCTCCACCTCCTGCCCCTTAGCTCCGGATGCTGGAACTGAGCTCTAGTGGGAAAACGCCCAATGCTGGCATCTCTTGCTTTTCATATGGACAAGAACATGGGGCACGATCTCCGAATTCACTCCTTCCGGACTCCTACAAGTGCTCTCAGCCTTTGACACCACGACTCCTCCCGTCCCCACTGAACAAAAATTTCCTCGAGCCCTAAAAAGTCTCATTTATCATTCTCTTGGGGACCGGAACGTCAACGATCCTTGTCCCAGCCTGGTTGTGAATCGGGGCCCCCACTTGTGCTCCGCACCCCTGCCCATAAGGAGATAGGGTGCAACAGCCCGGGAATGAGCAAGCAGGAGAACTGACCAGACAGATAAAGGAAGCACTGTTGTGGTGGCCGCCCCCATTCAAGGACCGAATTCAAATGGATACCCTCCCCCGCGGCCCAGCTGAACGAGGCTCAATGCCTCAAAGGTGCAGAGCTGCCTCCGTGGACATGCTCTGTGGCTGATATTATAATTTTCATAATGCGCTTTTATGTCGCTCCAGACTCCTCTGGTGAGGAGCCCGCAGAGCTGCTGAAAGGGGCTTTGAGAAGCCGGGGCGCGAGGAGGCTGCGAGCTGCGCGCCCCCCGCCGGCCTGACTGGCATCGCGTGCCCCGACCCGGGCGCGGCTCCTGCTCGGCTAGCGCTGCTCATTAGCATGCACCCCGGGTGCCCCCGCAGCTCCCTCCAATTTGCCGGCTTCTCCAAGCCCCTCCAGGTCTCTGCTGTCCGCCTGGATGTGAGGGCCCTGGCTCGCCCAGGCTCAGGCTCGACTCGGCTCCAAGCCAGAGGACCTGTTGGTCAGCCAGGCCTTTACAGAGGACCAAGGTGCTAAAATGTGAATGGAAACCGGGCAGCACCCAGGGGCCGAATAGGGTTAGGGCCTGGGCTGTGGCTGCTTTCCCAGGGACACATGGCCTGAGAGCTTCCCAGCCAAGGCAAGGATTTAGAGGAAGCCTCTTCTTCCCTGTAACAAGTGTGGACACAGAGGAAGCATTAATCCTTTAATCCTGGTAAAGGATTAGGAACAGTAGTTTGCCCAAGAATACACAGCTGGTAAGCGCGTGTGCCCAGTTCTAAACCAGCTGTTCTCAGAGAGTCCTTGCTTTAACTGAGCTGGTGTCCACTTTCCTAATACTTGCTATGAGAGGTGGCCGCAGCAATCAGGCCACCAGCAAACCCATTTGCCAGAACTGTAACAGGCAATACAGATCAATTATGGGTTCATCGAAACTCATGGTCCTCATTTATACTAAGTCATTAGAGTTGAGTAGTAGCTCAGATTACCTCCCCCCATCTTCATTTTCAACCTCACAATAGGAATTTGCATAAAATACTTATGGCCTCTGAGAGCCTAAATCAGACAATTTACGTTAGTCACCAATAAACACATTAAAATGTAAAACTGTGTACTGCAGTAAAACTAAAAAGAAAATGAAAACCAGCATTCTAAAAGAACTTTTCATCTTTTTTATTGGCCCTGGATGGAAAATTTAAAAATATAACTTTAACTTAACCTCAGTATGTATATTATAATAGGCCACTTTATAGTAGACTCAGGGCTACCATTCTTAAATGATTTCTCCCACCAAACCTGGGAAATGTTTACAAGATTTATCAGGAAAAGTTGTAAGACTGTAATTAATGATCCCCAAGGCCAAAGTTACACATCTTTTAAAAGTTCTTATAATTGTTCTTTTAAGTAGAGAGTCTATTCATATTGCCAAATGCCTTCTTAGGAGGTCCAACATATGTACTGATAATGAGTGAGAGCAATCAGTATATGTCCCTCTAATTCATATTTGTTCAAAAAGCATACACGTACCAAAGAAATAAACACTGGTATATGTACAAGCCCCAAGTCCCCAGGAGACATGGATTTAAGTATAAGTAAAATGAACAATGCATTCACAGCTAGATTATCACTGCTGTAAGAATGTCTGTCCTGAAAGCAATTGCCCCATAAGTCCTCTGGGCCATATCATGGCCCCAGTTGTCTATCAGTTTCTTTCCTTGGCAAGTTTAGGAGAAATATTAGGATGTTGGCAATGCCTGCCATGCCCTGGATAGCAGAAATTAACCTCATGTGTCCATCTGCAGTAATTCCACAAGGTCAATCAAAAATCAGTGTCAGATGGGATTTTTTTTAATCTATACAAAGTCATTTAAGGCTTAATCTAAACTTGAAAACTTATATGACCTACAAACGAAGCAATAGATCAAAAAACACAACCCACAGAATCCATCCCCAGAGTTATTATATTTGATTTTCTTCCCTAAGTCAGATTCATTGTTCTTGTTTATGACCCTCCTGGTTTAGCCCTACATATCTAATAATGATCCCAAATTACAGCTAAAATCTGTTCTTCTTCCTGGTTTGTTGCAGAGCAATGGAAGATAACTACATCTGAAATTGGGAAACAGCAGCTGCTCATGCATTTCTTCATTAAATAAACATTGGGATACCTGCTGATTGAAGCCATTTTGGGGTTTGGATGGGAATGGCTTTTTAAAACCCTGCCCATATGTTAGCCTCTATTAAATTCAACAACTTTGCTCTGAATGCCTCTAAATCAAAGGTTATTAAATTCTTATTAAAACTTGAAAACACTCTAAAGTAAAATGGCATTGTGTACTGGCAAAGAAGTGGTAATGTACCATTTTTAGCAAGTAATTTTAAAAATTGTATACATGGTAGATTGGAACCAGAAGGTCAAATCACTTAGAAAATTTACAATGTCTACCTAGATGGCTTTTGTTTGAATTACCTAGCTAAATGAGAACAGGGGATAGGTTTGGTTTAAATTATTAATTCTATATTGCCTTTTAAACTCCTCCCAAAATTCTTAGTAAACCACATCATTTTCAGAAACGGTAAGATTTGACAATAACTACCAAGATAATTACCCTCATAGAAGAGGTAATGATAGTAAGTTAATGAATGTCATTACTGAAAATCAAAAAAATGTTATTGCTGCTTATTGTACATGTTAACATAAGCTTCAAAAGATTTTTTAAAAGCATAATTGATCATTGTAAAATTATGGATTTATGCCTAATGATGCATTTAAAATATTATGATCTTAGAATATGAGTTGTACATGAATTGCTTGGGATGAATGTGGTAGGTACCTAGAGAAGTATAGAGTTGGAATGAATTATATAGGGTTGGGGTATATAGCTCAGTAGTAGAGCACATGATTAGTATGCTTAGTACGTGCGAAGTTCTGGGTTCGATCTAATGCACCAAAAAAAAAAAAAAACTCCTTGAGATTGAATTATACAATAAAATCAGGATTTATCCATAGGCCGACTGGACAATTGGAGCTCCAAGTATCTGCTTTTCCTTTCTCCTCAGCTTTTTGGGTTCTAGATAGATAGATATAGATGTAAGTATATCTTGGAACATGTTAATTTCCTTCATTTTATTGTAAGGAGGGAAAAATAAATGGGAATATCATGAGTCTAAATAATTCTCAACAAAAAGTATCTTTCATGAAAGGAGAACTCCTATGCCTAACTCCCCAAATGGGCTGTTGGCATTGATTTGATTGACCTTGCTTTTCCTTTGGCCTGTTGTAGACATTAGCTTATTAAAGGTATGCTCAGTGGGAGGAAGACCTCACAAGAACTGGATGTAAATGTCTTTTAGTGCCCCCCCATGTGTGTATGTGTGTGTGTGTTGGGTATGGGGAAGGAAATTCCTAATTTAGTCAAGGGCAGGAGAGGAGGAAAAGGCTACAGCTACACTTAAAGTACTGACGTACTGCCATGCCTATAGCATGACCACCGCTTTACGTACTGAGGCTTAGTTTTCTCTTCTGAAGCATGGGGAATCAAACCAACCCAGATATTTCCTCTTGAGTCCATAATTCTGATGCTTAGGAGAACCAGTTCCCTACAAGGCCAAATTACTGTCACAGACTCAAATACATGTTCCTAGGACATAACTTCACACCTGAAGCTTCAGGTGTGTACCTTACTATTTGCTCTTCACACTGTATTTACAGAACACAGTGTACTGCATGTAACTGTTCGACTTTTTTCCTTTTGATCAATAGGGCCTCTGCTCTCACCAACAATGACAGTAATCAAATGGCTTTTACTGTGTATACGGAGCATTTCAAGATCCCAGAATTGAAATTTTGTAAGTGACTATTTGATGTGGTAGATGGGTTTCTGAAAGAAGTTGTGCAAAATACACTTTAATGGTGAACAAAATTCCACCATTTTATTTATTTGTATAATCACTTCAGACATGCTAACAAGTGACTAACGAAATTTCAACTTTTGGTTTTTCCATTCCACTTTCTCCTTGCTCCCTCCCCTTACTAAGAAGATACTATGGATATCATAAATACATTTAAAATAAAGGGCTGGGGATATAGCTCGGTGACACAGCGCCTGTCTGGCAAGAGCAAGGTCCTGAGTTTGATTCCCGGTACCAAAAAAAAAATTAAATAATAAAATAAAATAAATATGAGGAGTGAAAGAGGGAGCAATTTAAACATATGTAAATACATTAGATAAATAATTGTGATAATTATATTTTTCCTTTCATGGCTTTGCTATATACAGTGGTCTTCCTGAAATTCAGGAGATGCTTTTAAAATTAAAATGTCACTTAGTAGACATGTTTTTCATTATATAAAATGTAAAAATAGATAAAGTGGTATTGAAAGAGAGAGATAGTCATTCAAATAGCCATACATTAAGTTACAATGGCTAGTGCTTGAAAGCAATACTTATTAAAGACAAATGAGGCAAGGTAGTGACCTTTTTCTAAATCTCCAACTGCCATTTTAAATCTTACATGGTGTCTCTCCAAAAATTGCAAATTATTTTAGCTAATAAAGAGTACTTAACTAACTGTAACCTTAGCTATGTGCCTCATTCAAAACTAATAAAGCCAGTAAGTTAATAACAGTAATTAACTCCCACTGTACCATACTCTCGTCTATAGATGTTTTGTAATATATATTTGATAACTAGCAAACTAGGAAAAGCAAAGCACAGGAAGGAGATGATGCTTGTGTGATGGATATTGGAGTGGGAGGAGTCCTATATGAAGAAAAATAAATGTTTGTTGCATAATTGTGTGTGCTTCACAAGATATATGAGTTCGCAAGGACACATGGGATAATTCACAAATGGCCAAGAAGGACAATCACTGGTTCTCCATGAAGAACCAGTGATTCTTCCAGAAGCTTTTAAAACACCTGATTAACCAACTACTTGAGTAAAAGGATTATCAAAATAAAAACATTTTTGACATCAAGAGTGAATAAGATTCAAAAGAAGGGGTAAACTGAGACAGTGAGTTCAAAGTGACTATAATAGGATATGCAAAATAAACAATTTTTTAATAATGAAGAGGAAAGGTACAAAAGATTCTTGTTTGCTAAGCAATCATTTCATCTAACATTTTGAATGTTCTCTGAAGATATTGGGTTAATATCCTTCTGCAGTTTCCTTCTGCTAGTTTAGTGTTTCCTTTTATTCACCTTATAGAAAAAGTCCATTCGTCAAGTTCAAGAATAAGGACATAGTGCCAGGGGGTGTTGTTGTTTTTGTTGCTGCTGCTGCTCTTAAGAAAACGCATTTACATCCCAGCATGGTGTCCAAAATGGTGTCAAAAGTGCCTTAGGAGCAACCATGAAGCAAATGGAATTTCGACACCAACTCATGGCCTTCTGCAACCAGTCTAGTTACAGGAAAGTATCTAGATCAGACCCATATTCTATTAATTTGAACAATTTTTAAAAGCTTTCTTTTCTTCTGTGTTTCGGCGGAAACACACACTCACACCACGAAAAAAAAATACTCAAAGCAAATAACACACTTGGCAACACAGTGGGAAAGAAGGTCAGGCTACTATTGACAAGTATGTAAAGACACCCCCTAAACCATGGGAAAACATGTATAAATCGTTTCGACTCACTGCATTCAAAACCCATGGAAGAGAATCACAAAACTGCACTTTGGCATTGTTGGCCTGAAAGGATATCTATTTATCATCTTATAAGACAGCTCGAATGATCTTTATCTACTTTGCCCACTTTCTGACCCAAATTCAGGGTTTTTATGGAAAATTGCAGTCAGTTTGATTGATGAAATCCAAAGATGTCTAAAATGGCACCAAAGATCTCCAACTGTGCAGACTCCAACCGAGGACTTCAATGTTGGCATTGTTCCTGAAGGAATAAAAAAAGAAAAAGAAAAAGTTGAGAAAAACGGGCAAAAGTTACAGAATTTCTGCTTTAAAAACTTCAAATTTCAATGAAGATGCCCAAACCCATTATCCCTGTTCACACGTGCGAACTGGGCGGACATCAAAGTATTTCCCACACATCGCAACAAAACCGGGTTCCTCTTGAACCAATAAACCTTCTTTGTAGCCGGCTGAATGCCGTAGCTACGGAGCGAGCAGGTTTCAGAAAGACGCTCACAGCGTGGAGCCGGGAGTTGGGGAGCCCGGCGCGCCCGCTGGGGCGCAGGAGGGAGAAACGAGTCTATGCAATGGTCGCCATCTCCGGCGGGTTGGGACTTTGAAACGCCCGAGAGAGGAATGGGAGCGGCCACCGAATTCCTCCCTGCTCCCGGGCAGGGCAGCCAAGCGCCCTCTCCTCTCCCTTCCCAGCCTGCCGGCGGCGCCACCATTAACTCAGAGCCAGACCGAGGCAGAGGACCGGCGCCGAGGCCCGCAGAAGCAAGAGACAGCCGGTCCAGTTTGGGGGACGATGCATTATAGTGGAATATTGTCACCTGCCTAATTGTTCCAAGAGGGCCTCCTCCCCTCCCCCAACTAGCAATAATAGCTTGAACGTGCCTCCTACCCCGTTACCAGGCCCGGGAGCTGATGAATGAACCCAGTCTAGGGGAAAATCTTGGGAGCTGTCTTCTGTCCTATTACCCAAGGGGGCCGGCTATAAATCTTCCTTCATTTTAACCACATTTACCCTCATCCTCCTCGGGGCTAGGGATGCTGCGTTAAGATTGCACTGATGTGCCAACGCTCTGGACCAGCTGCTCCTAAATACAGACAGGTCCTTGTCAATTAAGGCTTTGAGAAGCAGGTCCTCGAGGCCCTGGGGCATTGGAGCAGCCAGCAGCGTGCAGCCCCCACAATTAGTATCCATTTGGAAAGGACCTTCAGGGCACAAATGCACAGGCAAAGGAAGAATCAAAACACCAGGCAACTTCAATTCTGGAAATTGGTCTTGTAAGTGTTGTGAAACTGAACAGACGGCCCCCAAGAAGGGAGCTAAGATTTCTGGTGCGAGATGGGCCTCTCCCGCCCCCCTTCCAAATATTCTCCCTTTGTCTTGTTTCAAGCCAGGCAGTAGATTGAGTTTGTGGATAGAATGGGGTGGGAGGGAGAAGAGGAGAAAGATAAATGAATACATTCATTTGCCCGGTCCAAGCCAAAGTTGTCTTTTGGTGTCTTTTGTGGCCACCTCAAGCAGCTGGTCAATCTTGCCCGGACCCTGGCCTTTGGCCCAGGGGGCGCTGGATAAGGCAGGCGCTCCAAGGAGAAGAGCCGCGATGTAGCAGGTCAGCAAGGCCAAGCCACCGGTGGGCCAAGCAGAGCATTAGCAGCTCAGCTAAACAAAACCCAAAAGGCTCAGGGGGCCTGGGGCACCACTAGGAAAAGGTGTTTGTTTAAGCAATTAGGAGCAGTTGGTAGTTAGGGGCAGAGAAAAGGGCATAGCTTGTGACACAGGGCAGCTTAGCTGGACAGCAGGGGTGGACATTCAGAGAACATCGCTGTTTAAGAATGTGTGACCCCACCAAGTTCAAGAACAGAGCAAACAGCACAGGCCACTAGGGACAGCCATCAAATGGCAGGCAACAAAGCCAAGAGAGGCATTGAGAAAAATGTTTCAATATTAAATATGGAAAAGTATTGTGGGCCAGGGCAGGGGGTCAATGAAAGTCAACAAGAGCATAGGCTTAATGAGAGAAAGAATTTAATATCAAAAATGCATAAATCTGCAAGTGAGGCAGATCCATAATGAAGATAAAAGAACCAGTTCAGTCCACATTCTGTGATAATGGCACCATAATAGATAGCATCAGGTTGTTAACATTTAACACAAAAGTTAAGAGAATGAAAGGAAAGGCAGCTCCCTTAAATGAGAATCTGCTGTATGATTTCCACAGGCCACGGGGATGAATACCCATGAGGCCAGTGGCTTTGTCAACATCAGGAGAAAAATGGGTTGCTCCTTCTGGGGGCTTCATTCCCATCCCTCATCCCTTCTTCCAAAGTTTCCCCCAAAGAGGTACGTGTTTCCTCTCGACCTAGAGTCAAAGTCCTTTTTCGCAGTCCTTTTTCCATTACAATGTTCCTCCACCCATTGCAGCAAGGAGGTAAGGTTTATTCTTGTACTCTTGGAGGCTGAAGAAGAAGCATCACAAGTTTAAGCCTAGCCTGGACAGCTTATTGATTCAGAGAGACCCTGTCTCAAAGGGTCAGAAGGGGGTGCCAGGGATGTAACCCAGTGTGAAGGTCCTGGGTTCAATCCCTGGTACCTGGGTTTATCTCTAGTGTCACAAAAAAAAAAAAAAAAAGATAAAATGCATTCTATCTTCCCAATTGAAGTAATCTGACAAAGTTCCTAGCTGAGGAACGAACATACTAGGAAAAGAAGAGTTTAGCTTTTGCTTTATTTTTCCTGCTGAGGATAAAAACAGGTGTTTCTTAGGAAGGCAGGACCAGCTAAAAAGCTTCAAAAGAATTTCTTACATTCCCTACTTTTCCTCAATCAATAATAATACATCTTGTTTTCAAGAAACTTCTAAGCAGCAGAATCCTTAAGATTTGGTGAAGCTTACTACAGTACTATTTCTGCTGTTTATGATAGATTTCTCTGGGACTTTATGTATACATATGAAAAGACTACTTCTTTAGCATCCACAGGTAGATGCCAAAAATCAAGGAGAAAATGTCCTATCCTGTCTGCAGCCCAGCTAGTGGTGCATCATTCAAGTTGTGCTCAGCTGCTGCCCAAGTTTCAGCGTCCTCCAATCCCTGCAGAGCCAAAAGACAAAGGAAATCGACCCCAGGCAGTCACTGTGGGGATGTCTTCTACAAAGTGGAGTCATGGCTCCTTGTCTGTATTTTTTAATTTCCACGATGCTTGTTAGTTTTCAAAAGCACATTTACGTACATTACCAGAGATGATCCTTACAGCTACTTTATAAAGTAAGAGGGGCAAAGTTATTATTCCCACTGTATAGGAGAGGAATCAGAAAGATTAAATAAGCCAACTAAATTTACACAGTCGATGACAGTCGGATTCCTCATCTAGTGTGTGTTTCACACATTCGCTGTACTTCATCCTCCACTATATGGTCAGAAATAGATGTCTTCCTCAAGCCTGTGAAGCCTTGGTGCTCCCTTGAATCTGGCCTGTGCGTATTCTATGTTTAGGATGCCTAGACAACTTAGGGGAAGGTACAGAGCATGCAGTCTTCAATATGCTCATTTCACAGAAGAGAAAACTGAAGTTCAGAGTCCCCCATTACCTGGCCCAAATCCCCAAGTCAGGAACTGGTAAATCTAGCTGAACCTGTAATCTTGTGGTTCCTGGACTAGGTAACTCAAGACCCCTTCAGGATCCACTAAACCTGGTTTATTTCCCCACACACCCACACCCCAAGATAACTACTAAGTGCTTCAAAAGCAGTGTTTCCTATTTCTTTTGTATCTCATATGGAACTGCATCCTCACAGAGCATTTGTGGAATTAAGTAAAGAATGACTGGTGGCTAATAAATGAATGAATGGGGTTGGGGACACTAATCAAAGAGATCCCACTAGTTTATACGTACTACCAATGACAGGAAGAGTGACAGAGGGAAAACCATACTCTAGAATTTGTATGTTTCAGGGTCTTTCTTTTTTAAATGAAAAGAAAACATGTAAGAAAAACTGGTCCGAGTTTTGGAACTCTGAGATCAATGCGTGTGTGTGTGTGTGTGTGTGTTTGTGTTGTATTGTTTAATACAACTGCAAAGTCAAGGTCTTATTCCTGCAAGTGTTACTTCCTGCCACCCCAAGGCCACTGGACCTGTGCTCCACAGAGCTTTCTCTGGCAAGGCCTGGCCTCAGCTTCCCATCCTCTTCAGCAGGTGTGGAAATCAGGGTTGATCAGGAGGCAAACCTGCCTGGGGGTACATGAGACTTTCTGTACCTTTGCACTTGGAACACCCTGGACATCTGACCTCTAGGAGACTTTCCACCTCTTCAGCTCTGAGATCCGCTCCTGATCCTCTGCCTTGTAGCCAGCTGGGCCTGAGAGGACTGCCAGCAGGGCAGGGGCAGGATAATGCTACCCCCCACGCTCCACCCCCAGCCAGAGGGACCCTCAGACAGCAAAGCTGTCTGAGCGTCCCCAAGCCACTCCAGCAGAGTGGCCTGGCCAGACAATTTCCCCGGAGTCTCAGGAATCATTCCCCTCCTCTCACCACCAGTGACTCCCTCCTTCAGGGTACCCAGCCACACAGTTCATGGCGCCAGCCTGGCACTTCCCGGCCCCCCACACCCCCTTACCAGATCAGGTCAGCATTCTTACATTGGAAGCACCTGGCTTTCCCTGCCTATGGGCCGGGCCCCCCAGATGTACCCTTAGACACTGGGGACCAAGCAGGGAGTCAGCATTCTAGGGCGGCCCTTCTCATTCCTTGCTCCCATCCTCCTGCCCCAAGGAGCAGATTTTGGAGACTAGCTCACTGCCTGAAGCACCAAGCACCTGTAGGTCACCTTGGGTACCTGGAACAGCAAGCGCAGCCATGTGCTGGCTTATACAGGAAGAAACCTGGTTTGTGTCACAACAAAGTCAAGCCCAAGATGCACTAGAACCCAAACTAGAGGTGGACAAGACAAGGGACTAGAATTTGCAGTTTTAAAATCTTTCTCTTATGTAAGAAAAATGTAACTTAGCTAAATGCAATGAAGAGTTTCCATGGGTTCAGGAGGTCAAGCAGACGTAGACAAGCACACGGGAGTTATTCATGTCAAGTTGGGTTATTGTAAAGGCGAGAGGGAATCGCCGAGGTGGCGCTGGCAGCCAGTGGGCTCGCATGCCGGGTCAGGGTGGCCGGCAGTGTGTCCCTCCTGGCGGGACAGTAATTGCCCCGGGTCTGACACGACGCTGGGGGCTCAGGGCGCCTCCATCCATCTCCATCCAGTTAGCGGAGCGCCCCCACACACACACCCGGCGGGTGGCTGGGCTTGGGCCTCAGCTCTGAATAATGGCAACAATTGTCTCCGTGCCTGGCACAGCCCTCAACTGTTCTGGGTTCGCTGCCCCTCTCATTTCTCTGGCCTGCTTGTCCACCCCCGTTGGCTATGGGGTTGGAGTGGGAGGTCAGCTCAAGACCAGGTACATCCTGAGCTGAGAAAGCAGCTGCAGCCAGGAGGTCCCAGGAGGAGACTGCAATTTCGGCTGCCTGATACCCTCCCCTCTGCCTCCACAAGCGCTAAGCTACTCCCTGAGCCAACCTGCCCAGCTAATGCAGCTATCCAGCCTTTCCCTCCCATCCAAGACCCCCTGGCTTCTGTCTCCAGAATTTTCCACCAGCGACGGGGGCTGGTCAAGATTCTCCCCCCTCTGACAATTTAACAGTCTCAAGTCATCATCTGTGTGACACTGGCTATCCATCTTCTCCCAGGGGAGGACAAAGCAGGGCCTCCTGGACTCCAGGCCTCTCTCTCCCCAGCTCTTTCTATTTTGGGACGGCCTCCCCACAATGGCATCCTTATGAACCATAATGGCGATGTTTATGAAGGCTGCAATACCAGTGTATGAAGACAATTTTATGCCTAATTAGAAAATGATGTAACCCGAGAGAAGACAAAGAAGAGCTGTCCCCTCCCGTTTCTCTCTCTTCAATCACACCCCCTCCCTAAATTTCCCAGTCAGTCCCCTAGCGAGCGCTCCAGGCTGCGGGCCTCATGTTTAGACAGTAGCTGAGCTCCTCACTCTCCGCTCCTCTGGCCCTGTCCGTGCGTGCGTGCGACAGGCGGTGGCCTAGCACGTCCGAAACTCCGGGCACAGGCTGGGGGCATGACGCCTCCGGGAGAGGGCAGAGGCAAGCGCGGCAACGTAAAGAGATTTGGGACTCATGGTCCTGCACTTTCTCTCTTCCCCATGCGCCCCCATCCGAGGGGACCTCACCCCTGGGAAGACTCCAATAAATGCAACCCGGCGCCACTCGATTCCAGGATAATTTTTAATATATATGCAATAAATGTTCACTTTGTTAGATTGAATGACAGACAATAATATCGGCAAATCTTCATATCCATCCATTACCAGCAAATGAGCTGCACAAAGGACAGATTTGCTTTTGATTAATTTATTTGCAGACTCGGGTTGATAAAGCAATAACTATTTGGTTAAACTTGACATTTGG